>CM062586.1:2397500-3647500 GCA_031468815.1 Morus bassanus
GCAGCTCTGCTGAAAAATAAACCTGACTTTGTGCCAAGTGAAATAAGGAAGCAGAACACTGCGAATAGTTCAGGAGGCCTGTTGCTCACGGAGATGACAGACTCACAAGCTGCTTTCTACGGAAAGGAGGTGGTTTCTCTCTGGTCTTTTTTTCTCTCTCCCAGCAATGCATGATTCTGTGCAGTCGTGTGCTTGGGTTACCTTCTGGCTCTGCACAATATCTGTATAAAGAGCATAGCAGTACAGTACAGTAGTTACCTTGAAATATACCATCTTTACTTCATGCCTTATATAGAGGGGAACAAAAAATGGTAAGATAGGGTAAGGTTTAAGGATCGGTTCAAGTATCAGTCTACATTCCGTGTTGGTACTAAACAAATATTATGGTTGGGATTTGTTTCGGTGTTTGGCCACCAAAACCATTCCTAGCAAAAGCTTTACAAAATCTGAGGTGATGTTAATACAACTCTGAAGTGTATCTGTGGGCAAATGTTTCTTTGTTCGTAATTCCAGCTGACTTCAATCCTTGGTCTCTTGTTCGCAGAGATATGATCACAATAAAAATGAGAAGATCCTTCCAATCAGCCTGGAGCCATCTTCCAGCACAGAGCCACCCCAGTCTAACCTAAGGTAGGAGATGGGATGGGTGAGAGGTGACCAAACTCTGGGAGTGGCAGGGGACTAACTTCTTCAGTAAGATCTGGAGTTGTTGGCATTATCTTTATGCTAAAAATACAACATGGCAGAAAAGCTGTTTTTTAGAAGGGCAGCATGCTGCAGAGTAACTCATTTGATGTGGGACGCTTTGGATTTGAAGTTCGTTTTCTGACACTTGAAGCTAGGGCGGTCAGAAGGAAGAGAGGTGAGGAGAGGAGCTGGGAATGCGTAACATTCCAGCTCCTTTGGCCAGAATGTGCTTTGCACTTCATATGAATTTCAGTGAGAGGTTTTGTACTGTACTAATTGATTAAGCAACATGGTTATGAGCAAGAATTTCTACTATAGTGGCAAAAGATTAAAACAAAAGCACAGATAGTACTTCACATAAAACTTATTTTTCTTTTTTTTTAATTGCTGGCATTAGGTCTGGTAGGTCTTCTCTGTGGGATGTGGTTAAATTCTCCAACGCCTCCGTTTACCTAAAGCACATAGTGCTGCTTTGCCAGTTCACAGTTTGGTTGAAAGGATATGTGAGCTTCCCCTGTGTTCTGTCAGTGGAACCCTAAAAAGAACCAAGACTGGGGATAATACATTTGTGTACAGATAAAATGAGCTTGGAGTTCAGAAGTAACATGCTAGGAAGTAATGAGCAGAGAGATGTGAGTCGTGCAGATCGTTAGCTATGTCAGTGGCATGAAGGAGTTGTTTTAGTGAGGACGGATGCTGCAAGAAGCCACAGCAGAGAAGGGAACATTCCTCGGTTCGTACCCAATAGAGCATAGTGAATAACAAAAGTCCTAGGAATTTGGGGTGTAACCTAGGATAGCTTCTCCCTTTGGGATAAATCCTGCTAATGCTGAAATAATGTTTCTTCCTGACCTAATTAGAGTCTGGGGTTTTCCCATCCCGAGCGGTCTTGTAGCTGGGAGGAAGTCTGGCTTTCATTTCTCTGCTGTTTCCAGCAGCCTCGTCTGAGCTGCACACTGCTGCACATGCTCAGACCTCTTTAAATGACATCATTTTACATGAAGTAGGAAGCCTTGTTGTGTACTTGTCTCGCTCAGTGTCCTCAAGAAAGTGCTGAGTAGGTGCAAGGACTGTTATTTTGTGGTGCTGTGATATATCTTAGAGGAGCAAATCCGTGCTGAGGATTGAAATGACATAGCGTGGGCTTTAAGGAGTAGATTCCTGCCTCCCAACTTCACGCTGCTTGTGAATGCAGCAGTGGGGGCTGCCTAGCCCCTCCTCGTGTGACCAAGTATTCACATGTCCACATCATCTCTGTATTGCTGTAGTCTGATTCCATGCTAAGATCAAGCTCAATTTCTCTTCTGCTTTTCCTCTTTGCAGTGTCAGTGCAAAAATAAAGGCCATTGAAGCCAAGCTGAAAATGATGGCAGAAAATCCGGATGCAGAATACCCTGCAGCACCTGTTTATTCTTACTTCAAACCACCGGATAAGAAAAGGACTACTCCTTATTCCAGAGCTGCCTGGAAATCTAGAAGATGATGCTTATGAATGGATAATGGTAGCAAGAAACACTGCTTTGTATACCTGGAGTCCTCCAATGCTTTTGTACTTTGTAGAGTGAGAAGGATGCTGCTGCCTGAGCACACCGCCGCTGTACGTGGCACAGTGTTCTGTAACACCTTAGGTGGTCTGCTGAATACTCCTTACTGCCAGTGCAGCGTCGCAGCTGAACGCTGTTCAGAAAAGTAGGTTCCCTTCAAAGCCTCTGATGAACACGCAGACAACCTCTCGTTAGTGTGCATTCATTAGCAAGATTAGAAACAGTAACCAGTGTATGGAGTAAAGCACATCCAAAAATACTCCATTTAACTGATTACTTTTTAAAGTATTTTTGAACAAAAAGTATTCGATCTGTGTTTTTAATGGAGGGGAAGCACTTGGTTTTGATTAACATTCTGTAGTTACCATGGAAAACTTTTTCATCTCAATAAAATTCATTTTAAATAGATTTTGCAACACTTTTAGTAACTGTACATGCAATGTTTTATATGCACCAAAGCCAATTTATTTTGCATTTCGATTTGCAAACTTTTTAAGGTATGACTTTATGATGTGATAACCTTAAGATAAGTCATGACACAGCACGGGTATTTTCAGCGTCATTTAGGCTGTAGGTATGTGCTGCCTCCGTGTAGGAATTAGTGTATTCACTCACCGCTGAGGTCCGCTCCGCACCGTAAGCTTCAGAGCGCAGCAGTGGCCTATCTAATGTTTGCGTTCAGTAATTCCCCTCAGTGGTAGCTCTTCACAAACCAGATGTGACAACGCGAGGGTAACACTCCAGCCTCAGAGACATCTGCCAAGCACATGACCCCAGCGCTTGCCCAGCAGCCAGACCGACTAACGGTGGTCGGTTGGTGCGAGGTGGTGCGAGCGTTTGCGGTGAAATGGTTCTGCTGTGTGCTGAGGATTACCTGCGCCAGGTGCTTAATTTACAAGTCTAATGGATGGCGTTTCACTTAAACCGTTTGATCCGCAGCACATTCTTCTCCCTAAACGTTATCTGCAAAATAGAAATCTGAGGAAAAAACGTTGTCTGGCAGCGTTTTCTCCTTAGTACACACAGTGCTGTGACTGTGTGCGCGAGGGGGATGTTGGAGAGCGCGTGCACTAGGGTCCAGGAGATACTGGTCTGATTTTGCCGGGTGTCTGCTCTCTCTAGTCCTTTCTTTGGTGAATCCTTACCTCATCGGTCACTCTTGAGTTGATTCCCCAAGCTGGTTAACAGTGGTCTCAAACAAGAGGAGGAAAATAATTTTTAAACAGCCCCTCGTTTCTGTACGCAGGTGTTGCTCACTGGCAGAGCAAAGTAAGGTTTGTATTCCTGAAGCGACGCACCTACCTCCAAGCAGAGCACGCTTCCTGCTTCCGAACCGAGCATCTGGAGTGGAGCCGTGCATGTCTATGATGGATGGATTGTTAAAAGCCTGAATTGTTCAGAAGTAGGTCTTGTGCTGTTAAATATTTGCTTTCTAGTTTTTTGGGTATCTGAGTAAAGAGAAAAGTAGTATCCAGGGAGTTTGTACCCCTACGAATGTCAATAACACCCGTTTACATTCCTCTGTGAACAGCCTGTGTTTTGTTCTTGCCGTGGTCTAACGTTTGTAGTCCTCCGCATCTGTATCTGTGTTATTTAGAACAGCAATCAATTCTATTTCTATTAGGAATTTAGAAAATACCTAGATTCAAATTGGGTATGTGGTTGTGTTCCCATCAGAAACATACTTTGCTATTTATTTGTATTTAAATACAATTTGTTGAAATTCTTATGGCTCTAAATAAACATTTAAAATGCATGTTTTCCTCCAGGAAAGTGAGGGTGGCAAGCAGGAAGTGAGGGTGGTAAATACTTGGCATCAGCCGAAGTCCACTGATACAAATCTGGGTACAATAGCAGTAGTCTTTTTTATTTTTTTAATTTTTTTTTTTTTTTTGCGCTACCACAGTCACTAACAGAAGTGCCTTGTCTGTCGTTTGGCCGGACTCAGACCTGGGGGAGCTTTATTGCAGGCCGGTGTTTGTGTCGGTCATTGCCGCCGCCGCCGGCCTGGCAGGCGCTCGTGCTGCCTGCACTTCCCAGGAATGCTGCGGCTTCCCAAAGACCCGGTGCCTTTTTGGCAGCCGGCGGCGATAGCGCAGCAGAACCAGAGAGTTTCTAACCCTGGAGCTGGGGGGAGGTAAATGCTCAGTAACGTTTTTCATGAGTGGCAGCTCTGGGGCTTTGCCTATTAACGGTCATGAAATAGGTTTGAAAAGCACCGGGAAGCAGGACATCGCTTTGGTGGAGGATGCGCCGGCTCTGAAGCCGTAAGTACGGAGGTTGGCAGGCTGGTGGTGGGAAGGAGAGCTGGCCTTGGCACCCGCCTGCCCTGAGGAGTCAGCTGGGGGCCGCTCCTTACCTCTGGCATACGGTCCTAACCCGCAAAGAGGTTTCTTTGCTTCCCCGGTATTTCCAGCAAATCCCTGGGGGCGAGGTGGGATACCAAGGACAATGTTCACCATGTCCGCGGTGTGGGTTTTCCCCTCGGTATTTCAACAACTTTCCTGCCTATGGTGAGACTCCCTCACTCGGGACAGGTACGAAATCATGCTTTCACGCATGGGAACACACCACGCCTAACCCCAAATCTGGGGACTCTGGCGGGGTTGCTCGCTGCCTCGCAGGAGCTCCAGTGCTGGTGGGAGGCAGCACCTGGGGGGAAAGAAAGGGGATGAAGTTGGTGCCAATACCCAGCAACTCCACGGCTTTGCATTCCCCGAGGACTGCACGGGCCGTGGTCCTGGTGCAGACAACAGTGTAACTCACGCTTTGGAGAGCTACCCGCTCTCAGCAGGCAGCGAGGGCGGGAGAGTGGCTGTCCACAGGGCCAAGACTTGACCCCGAGGCTGGGGAGAGGCAGAGGCTGGGCTGAAGTCACCCTGTCCCTTACCCTGTTCTGCCTTCTCAGGGCCCAGAGTGCCTGGTGTGTAATTATTAGAGCAAGCTGTCGGCGTTCCTGTGCTGCGGTGTGCCGTGGCAGCTACAGCCCTGCACCGCTCTCGAATGCAAACAAAACCTGCATTGCCCTGTTCCGACCGGCGCTGTGCAGGGGGGCAGGCAGCTTTCGTGGCTGTGTCCGTGAAAACTCCTACGTGTTTCTTCTGGAGCAGTCGGAGCTAATTCAGACCCCGCCAGCGTGGACGAGTGGTTTAAATTGTCCTTTCTCAGCACCGCTCCTCTGCACTTGTGCGTGTTCCCCTGCCGCTCTGCCTTCCTCTGCGGAGGGGAGGACGAGCAGCGGGCCTTGGGCTGAGTTTCCTAGGGGTTTCTCGGCCTTTCTTGCAACCTCAATGTTTAAACCTAATGTCTTGTATTTATTCTAAAATGGCTTTCATCTGATTTCCCTCTCGGTTAACAATTTAGCTGTCAAAATCAATAACGGCGAGGATCCATCCCCGGCCGCCATCAGCTCACGTTACCGTCCTGCAATTACTCCGTGGTGGAACCGCTGCCGGGGCTTTGCTGGGGAATTATCAGGTTACTAATGAAGGCCGGGCAGGGGCGGGCGGCGAGGCGCCGCGGCGGTGGGTGCGATCCCCGCTGCCGCACCCCATCCCGCCCCGCGGGCAGCGGCGGGGGCGGGGGGGGGGGCTCCGGGGCCGCGGCCGGTGCGGGGCAGCGCTGCCCCGGGGCCGGCCCGGTCCGTGCGCCCCGTCGGGGCGGGCAGCGCCCGTGTGCGGCGGGGGAGGACCGACCCGGGCCGGGTGTCCCGTCGTGCGTGTGCGTGTCCCCCCTCCGCCTCCCCGCCGCGCCCGCGGGCGGTGCCGGTGCCGCCGCCGGTGCCGCCGCCGCCGCAGGTAGCGGGGCCCGGCGGGGCGGGCGGCCCCCGGGGCGCGGCGGGGGGGCGCCGCTTCCTGCCCGGCCCGCGGCCGCCCCCGGCGGGGGAGCGGGGCCGGCGCGGCTCCCCGCCCTTCCTGCCGCGGCCGCGGGACGCGCCGCCCGCGGGCACGGAGCGCGGCGGCGGCGGCGGGCGGAGCGGGGCGCGCCCGCCCCATGCACCGGAGCCATGAGGGCGGGCAGCCCCGGGGCCCGGGCCGCCGCGCCCCGGCCGGCGCCGAGGCGGGCAAGGTGAGCGCCGCCGGTGCCGGTGCCGCCGGTGCTGCCGTCGGGGCCGGGAGCGGGGGCGGGCCGGGGCCGGGGCCGGGGCCGGGGCCGGGGCCGGGGCCGCTCGCTGCCTCCCGCGCCCGAGGGGAGGATTTTCCATCCCGGCGTTTTCTGGGGCGTTTTGTGCTCGGCGGAGGCAGAGGGGGAAGAATTTCGATTTTTAATTACTACCATTAAAAAAATCAAATTTGCAATTCTTTGGGTGGCCTGATGGATTCCCTGATTGACAGCCGGAATTGACACTCTGGGTACCTCTTATCTCGGGCATTTACGGCAATTTCTAATTGCAGGTAGTTTGTGGGGTTTTTTCAGCGCTTTGGCTCGCATGGGAACCGAGCGATTACTTCAAGAGGCCCGGGTTAAGTGCAGGCAGGGAGAGAATTCAATCCACATTCAAATTGCTTCATTAAAGAGACGCAGCTTTTGTTGCAAAGGATTTAAATGGCCACTAGAAAGTTCTTATTTATTGTTTTGAGGCGGTTTATATAGGGTGCCCCGCGCTCGCCCGGCGCATGGAGCCGCAGCCTCCCTCTCCCGCTCTCTCCCGCAAGGTGATGCCGCCGGAGCCGCTGCCCAAGGGGAGCGCCCGCTGCCTCGACCCGCACGCCCGCGCCATGGTAAGCGGGGCCGGGGGCTGCGGGGACCCGCCGGGGCTGCGGGGATGCCCCGGGCCGGGGATGCCGGGGGCTGCGGGGATGCTCCGGGCCGGGGATGCCGGGGGCTGCGGGGACCCGTCGGGACGTTGCGGGCCGGGGCTGCGGGGGGACGGCGGGGTCCCGGCTGACGGCCCCGCGGCGGCTCTGCCCGCAGTCGCAGCCCGACGGGGAGCCGCTGCCCGGCGCTCTGGAGAAGGAGGACGCCCGCTCGGCTCCCAGCACGCCCTCCACACCGTCCGTCTGCTCCCCGCCGTCCTCCTCCTCCTCCTCCACGCCGTCGGCCGGCAAGAACGTCTGCTCCAGCTGCGGGCTGGAGATCCTCGACCGGTACCTGCTCAAGGTGAGCGGCGGCGGCGGCGGCGGGGGGCGGCGGGGGGCGGCGGGCGGCCCCGGGTCTCAGCCCCTTCTCTGCCGCAGGTGAACAACCTCATCTGGCACGTCCGCTGCCTGGAGTGCTCCGTGTGCCGCACCTCGCTGCGGCAGCAGCACAGCTGCTACATCAAGAACAAGGAGATCTTCTGCAAGATGGACTACTTCAGGTAGGGGACGGGCTGGGGGGCAGCTCCGGGGGGGCGCTCAGCATCCTCGCCGGCTGCCAGGGGCCGGCTCCGCTCCGGCGCTGCCGAGGAGAAGGTTGGAAAAAGGCCGCCGGGCTCCCCGGAGCAGCCCGGGGCAGAGGCGTCCCCTCGGGGCACGGGGAGGAAAGGGATTTGGGGTGCAGCTGCACCACATCCCGGAGGGGTTCCTGCCCCCCCCCCCCCCGCCTCGCTGCCGGGGTGCCCGTGCCCCCCCGGCCGGGGCTGTGCGGGCCGCCCCGAGCCCCGGCGCCCATCGGCACAGCGGTGGGAGCGTCTGGGCGGGGGGGGGGGTGGGGGGCGGAATTGTGCGGCGGGGAATTGTCCCCTCGCCTGGGGAAACGGCATCGCCCCGGCTTCTGCCAGGAGGGTGAATGCGTGCCCAAGGGTCTGCGGTGCCGAGCGGCTTTTAGAAACCTCTGCGTGCGACGTAGCGCCGGAACCGCCGAGGCGTCCTCGCCGGGAGCGGGTTACAGAACCGAAACAAATTCCCGGCATGGCGAGTCCCCGCGGCCGGGCCGGGGCTCGCCGGGTTCGGGCCGGACCCGCATCCCCCGGCGGAGCGCGTCCCGCAGCGAGGCTGCTCCTGGCTCCGACGGCCTTTGGGTTGTAATCCTTAAACCGCGAATTTTCCCCCAAAAGAGCGGCGTGAGGGGATGGAGGATTCTTAGCTCCTCACTGGGGTTTAACTAAACATCGGAGCTCCCTGCTCTGACTTTTCCCTTCTCATCTGGATGAGGGAATACTGTTTGTCCCGGGGAGGGAGGGGAATCGCGGGCCGGCGATGGGAACGACCCGGCGGGGGGCGCGGGAGGCTCGGCAGCATCCTCCGGCCCCGCCGGAGCGGGTCGGGGGTCCCTCGGCGGACAAAGGTGCCGTGGGCTCGGGAGGAAATTTGAGATTACTCTAGCGGTTTTTTGTTTTGAGGGTCTCCAAATGCCGGCTAAACCGGGGCTTTGCCCCCGTCCCCGCCGGGCTCGGAGCCGCCGCGGGGTCCCGGAGCGGGGCGGGCGCTGCCGGGGGCCGGATCCGTCCCCGCGGGATCGCGGCGCTCCGCGCCCTGCCCGCTGCTTATTGTTGTTCTTTTTTAAAACGGCTACGTTTTGGTTATTTCGCCGAAATTTCCTTCACTCTCAGCAGAAAGGTTTTGCGATGTCCGCGGTACCGTTTTGCTGCTTCGGGGCACTTTCAGCGTTTTTCGTTAATTAATAACCGTTCCGATGCCGTTAATAATTTTTTTTTTTTTTTTTTTTTGTTAAAAGTGGACCTTTCTAAAGGCGGTTTTAAAGTAGCGACTGAATCTCTAAATTGTCTTGGAGCAAATACAGCGAATAAGAGCTGTTAAAAAGCACCCCTTTAGCCAGAAGCCCCCAGCCGCGGCCGCTGCGCGGGGTCTCCGCCCGCCGGCACCGGGGATGCCAAAGAAAAACCAAAACGAAAATCTCTGCGGGCTCCGCAGGACGCCCCCGGTTCCTGGGCGGCTGCTTTGGGGGCCGGGGGAGCTCCCAGACCGCGCTCCGTAGTTGCCTTTTTCCTGAAAAATACGGCTTGGATTTTTTTTTTTAATTTTTTTTAATTTTCTTTCGGGCCGCGGGGCTCGCTGCGACCCTCGGCCGCTCCCGCCGCCCGCGAGGGCAGCCGCGGCGGAGCCCACCGGGATGAGCCGCGCCGCCGGGGCCGGTCTGCGGCCGGGGGCCGCTCGCCAGGGCCGGGCCGGGTCGGGGCAGAAGCCCCCCGGCAACCCCTGGCAAACCCAGCTCGGGGGCCGCTCGCCCAGTCCCCGGGAGAATCCTGGCCCGCAGCCTGGCGAGCCCGGGACAGCCGGGACCCGGCACTTGGCAGAGGGCAAATCTGACTCTTGAAATGGTTTTTTTTTATATTATTTATTATTTGGTGCAGATGAAGTGTGTGGGTTGTTTTTTTTAAAAGCAAAGCAGAAACCCCATCCTAACACGTGCGGGTCTTTGGAGCCAAGGCAGATGGGAAGGGGCGGTGGGATGCGCTCTGCGTGGAGCGCACGGAGGCTTTTTTCGCACCAGAGCTAATTCCCCAGGAGTCGGGGCCGCTCGCGGGCAGCCGGGGCTGGGGGCCGTCAGGCGTGGGGCCATCCACAGGCACTAACCCGCTGCCGGGCAGGCACCGCTGCCCGATGGTGAGCGTGTTTTGGCCTGGTCTGTCCAACCTTCCCTTCCCCGTTCACGTGAAGGGCTGCGTAAGTGCTGGCGCTGCCGCGGCCCCGCGGCCTCATGTGCATTTTTAAGCAAACGCTGCTGTTTCCTGTGTCTTGTCAAATAATTGCATTTGGCATCCAGGGCTCCAGCGCTTTGAGGAGAACCAAATTAAAATTGGAGCTCATTGAGCAGAACATTGTGTTCCCGGGCAATCCGAGGGCTGCTCGCGGCCAAGCTCCCACGGCTGCGGTGACAGGGAGGCCCGGCGTGATCCCGGTGTGATTCCCACAGCGCCCCGCTGTGACCCCCGTGACTCCCTGCCTCGCTGGGCAGCCCTTGGGCACGGGAGCGTGGGGTTCCTGGCCCTGGCGTGTGTCCCTGGGGGCTGGGACAGCAAAAGAGCTGTGCCGCGGGTGGGCCAGCGCCTGCAGCCCGGCTGCAGCCCAGGTGGCCTCCATCCGTCGCCCCTTGCCATCGTGCCCCACTGGGATGATGCTCCGGCTTGAGCACCACCGTGGCTCAGCATGGAGATGGACTCGGTACGGCAACTCGCCGCTGGTCTGCTGTGCGGTTTGGGATGATGCCTGGACGCCACAGCTGACTCCGGGGGCTGTGCTAGCGGCTTCCTACAGAGCGGGTCCAGGAGGGGATGGGGACATTTGGAGCTGTGGCCTTGGGCACTGTGTGTCCCTTGCCCCCGCCCTGCCTATGGGGATGGACAGCAGGGCTCAGGGAGCTGCGGCACCTGGGTACAAGCAGCGTGTGAGAGCCAGGACGCACCAGGGTGTCCTCCTGCCTCTGCTCTTTCCATGCCCAGGTGTTGCAGCCACCCCTGGGGGATGAGTTTCTCTGGGATGAGTCTCTCTGGGACGAGTCTTTGCTGGTAAAGTTGTTGGGAGTTTCCATCTCCCGGCGCTAACCATTATGGAGAGCTGGCAGCATCTGCTCCTCCGACCACAAACCACGCGCGTGGGGCGCGAGCTGATGGTGCTGGCAGATGTTGGTGATGCTCTGACCTGTGCAGTGCTGGGCTTGGGGAAAGGCTCTGGCTCTGCGTTTCCTGCTGCAATGCATCCCCGTCCCCATTCCTGTCCCTGCCAGGTGGGTGGCAGGATCCACGTGGAGCCCCTCGCCTGGTGCTCCGCCGCCCTGTGTGGACAGGGCTTTTTGGGCTATCGCTGCCCTGTGAGCTTGGTGAACTAAAATCTATTTTATTTTTGAGCCGTTATTTCCAGTGGTGACGGGTCAGGGCAGCCTGCTCACAGGTGTTTTTCTCCCCATTCCTGTGTCGGTGGCAGTCCCTGCGGTGGCGGTCTCCGTTGGGTGACAGCGGGTGCCTGTGCCTGGCCCCAGCTCAGCCTGGTTTCTGTAACACCCTATTGCTGTGGTTGGTGCCGGAGGCAGTGTTGGCCAAGAGCTGTGGGCACAGCATCGGCAGTTCATCCCATGCAGCCCCCATGCCTGCATCTGGCTGCCAAGCCTTGGCCTCTTGCCGGGTGCTGCCCGCACCGTGGCTCTGCAGGGACAGCCTGCGCTGGCTGCTGCGGCACCGGGACCCCCCGTGCCCTCAGCAGCCCCTGCTCCCAGGGAACCGCCGCCAACCTGGGGGTCCCACCTAGCCCTGGGGGAAGCTGCACTGTGGGTCTGGGGCCATCTGGGTGTCTCCCCTAGATCCTAGCTAGTGTGTGATGGGGATGTGTGACCTGTCCTGCGCAGTGCCTCGTGCCTCAGATTCCCCTCTGTCCTGGAGGTGCCGTGCTGTGCTCCCCCCTCCCCGCAGCAGGCTCTGATCCGAGCGGGGAGCGGCGATTACCACGTGCTATTAGCTCGGGTATGCCTGCCCCTTGTTTGATACCGTTCAGCAAGTACAACTGTTTACATAGCACATTGTTCAAAGTAATTCAATTTACAGGAACGATTTTTACTTCTAAATAAAAAATTAATACAGTTCTTTTGTTTGTGCGTTTATATAAACTAGCTGGCACAAAGTCAGTTTACAATGTTCTCATCTGAAGTAAATTAGTGAAGTCTCTTAGCTAAGTCTCTGTATAATTTCAGCACAGAAATGTCCTCTCTGAGGCAGCCCTTTTTTTTTTTTTTTTTTGTCAGCTATGGTCAGGCTGAAAAATTTAAACCTTTCTTTTCCTCCCAAATAGTTTTGCAATTAGTAATTCCAGCACAGGACAGTCTGTCTGCATCTCGCTGAGCCCACGGCGGGCGGCAGCTCTGCGGCATGGGGTTGGGCACAGGCAGCGTGCGTTGGCTGCGGTGGGCTGACCTGGGCTCTTCCACTGCCTGCCCGCAGCAGCTGGGGCTGCTCTGGCCAAGCGGAACCGAGGGGTTTGCGGTGCGGGGTGTCTCTGCCGCTTGGTGCGGGCGTCTTTTCTCGGTGTTTTGTGCCTGTGCTGAGAGATGCTGGAGCTGCTCGGGCAGGGCTGGCAGCGGCTCCGCTCCCCGGCCAGTGCGGGATTGGGAGCGTGCGGGGCCTGGCTGTGGTGGGGGGCCGGGGGGGAGCCCCCAGGGAGTCCGAGGCGGTGGGTACGCAGGGAAGCGCAGCAGCTGTGATCAGGGCTGTGTCGGAGCCGGCACCAGCTCTGCGGAGACAGAGGAGATGCTCGCTTCTCCTCTGCTGCTCTTACTGCTCCTACTCATTGCATTTATTTTTTTAAGCAGCAGTAATCCTAAAATGCAGAAGCCAAACCAAGGCCGTGCCTGACCCTGCCTGCACCGGGGGCAGCACCTCCTGGCAGGCGCTGGCTGCTGCTCCCCGTGAATCGCCTGCCCTTGGCTGGCAGCGTCCTGGCAGAAATGGGTTTTTTTCAGAAGTGTACGCAAACTCCCCGTGCTCAGCGCGGGGATCCTGGCTGTTTTGTTGCCTCTTCATCGCACTGAGCTACTTTCCAGCATAACTCACTCAAGCGTGATCATCGTTCTCTCACAGAGAGGAGACCTCCTCGTAGGAGGAAAAGCAGATGCATGCATCTGTACGTGTGAGGGGAAAACACATGTTTTGATTTATGGCAACAGGAGAGAACGGGCTCTGACACAGTTTCCATCCGAGTCTCACACTGACTGTTATCAAAATAAGAAGCCCACAGGCTTGGAAGCTGATTCATGGCGCTGCGTCACCTCAGTCCCTCGGTCACGTCTGGCGCCGCGGGGGCATGGCGAGTCACGCCCTGCTGCTGCCCACACCGCTGCCCCCACCGCTGCCCGTGCCGCCCTGCCGCGGGAGAATGGCACCGGTGGGGCGGTTTCGTTGCAGCCCTTTCCCCGCGTCAGTGTTGTGGGGTTTGGGCTGGACGGGGCGAGTGATGGGGCTGGCAGCAGCGCCCACACCCCGGCATTGTGCTGCCTGCCCTCACCCTGCCTCTTCTCCTCCCGCAGCCGGTTTGGTACAAAGTGCGCCCGCTGCGGCAGGCAGATCTACGCCAGCGACTGGGTGCGGCGAGCACGGGGCAACGCCTACCACCTCGCCTGCTTCGCCTGCTTCTCCTGCAAGCGGCAGCTCTCCACCGGTGAGGAGTTCGGCTTGGTGGAGGAGAAGGTGCTGTGCCGGATTCACTACGACACCATGATAGAGAACCTCAAGCGAGCGGCGGAAAACGGTATGCAGCCCCGACGCCGCGGTCACGGCCTCGCCCTGGCCGTCCCTGTCCCCTGTGCTGACCCCCGCATCATGGGGTGTTGGGGCAGGTCCTATTATTGCCAAAAGGGGGTGATGGGTGGCCCGGAGGGGGAGCTGAGTGTGAGGCCCTGGGCTGACAGAGGGCTCTTGGAGGTGGGCGATGTGCTGGCAGCATCTCTGGCTCTTGGGAGACCTGTGTGCCACGGGCAATGCTGGGGACAAGCCCCCAGTCCCAGTCCCACGCAGCCTGGCGTGCTGCATGCAACAAGTGAGGAAGCCACTGGGATTTTGAGGGTGTGAGTCATAAATCTAGAAGGTGGGAAAGCTGGCGATCCGACAAAACCTTCCCATCATTTTCCACCCACCCTGCCCGCCTGGGGACATGCCGCTCCCAGCTGGACCGCGCCGTGTGCTGCCGTCCCCACCACGGCATGCCATGAGCAGCTGGCCAGCCTCTGCTTTCCCAATCAAGTCTTGCTTCCACCGGGGCTGGGCTGGTGACACTGAGGTCACGCAGCACAGCACCTCCCTCCCCTCGGGCACAGCCCAGCCCCATCCCTCTGCGTGGCAGGGGCCAGAGAAATGCTTGGGGGAGCGAATCAGTGGGGTTAATCTGACATGGTGCACGGGGAGGCCAGGCAGTGCCAGAGCTGTCCTGCGTCGGAAATCATCGGAGATGTGTTGATATGGTAGCCTGGGGGAGCAGGCAGCTGCCTGGGCTCGGCTGTGCCCAGGCAGGAGGCAGCCCGGCGGGTCCTGTCCTGCTGGCTGGGGCCGAGGCTAGGTCTGTCTGCCTTCCGTGCTCATGCCTGTAGCGAGCGATGGCTGCGGCGTGTGCGAGGCTGTTTGCTTTTATCACGTGGGTGTTGCACCAGGCGAGGGGAGGCTGTCCAGGGACACTGTGCAGCTGCAGAGTCACCGAGGGAAGTGCCCGGGGCTGCCTTTCCACGGGCCCCTGCGCCCAGGACCCTCCCGGGGCTGGGGCTGCGCTGGGGCATCAGCCCTGGCTGGGAGCGGGGCTCCAGCCCTCGTGCCCCTCACTAGTGCTTGGTAGGCACTGGGAGGCAAATGCCATGTCCTGGCCTGTGCAGCATGTGGAAACCATTAACAACCTGACGTGAAAATAATCAGTGTTTCTGTTTACAGTGTTTGAGTAAGAGGATGAAAACAGAGCGCCCGGTTGGGCTAGGAGGGTCCCGGCTTGGGAGGCAGCTTGTGGCATCTTGGTCCATATGGTTGGCTGATGCGGTAGTGTGAGCAAGGCAGCGGGGAGCAGGGATGGAGGGGGAGAAGCTGCATGGCCTGGAGGAGCAGGCTGGTGCAAGGACGGCAGGGTCTGGTGCCGGGGTTTCCGCAGAGCTGTTACTCCAGCCGAGGGCTGGGGCGATGGGTTTGCTGCTGCTTGTATGGTCCTGCTGGTGTGGACTGAGCCCCATGGTGTCAGGGCAGTGCTGGGGCACATGGCAAATGTCTTGTGTGGGTACCTGTGTCCAAGTGTCCTCTGGTTTTGAGAAGGGGATGAGATAGTTTTGGAGAGCTGCAGTTGCTGCGGAGTTGGAGGGCCACGCTCCCCCTGCTCCAGTAATTACCCAGCAATTTCTTCTGCACATGAGGTTTTACATACAAGAAAAATAAACAGATGTTGCTGAAGTCAGAGTCCCATTCATCATCCTAAAAGAACAAGTCAAACTGTATGAGAAAGTCCTTCAACTCAAGCCAAGACAATCACAGCCCAGTCCAGCTTGTAGAGCGAGCGCTGGGTTGTGCAGGCGCATCCTGGGAGCGGGGCGAGCGCCAGCCCCGCTCAGGCATCCTCCCTCATCCATCACTTGTTGGTGCTTTACCCACACCGCCAAAAGCAGCCGGGCCGGGCACGACACAGGCTGAAGCGGGGACCCCGGCGAGGAATGAGGGACCCTGGCGAGGAACGAGGAATCCCGGCTCCGGCCCACCCCCCATAGCTGTGTAAGCATGGCTGGGCTTGCCCCAACACTGCGCTTGGCATGTGGGTGGACAGTCCCCCCTCATCACGTCCCTCTTAGTGTGGTTGCTGCTCAGAGCGTGGGCACCTCGAGGCTATGGGGACAGCGCTGCTCCTGCTGCTGCTCTGGGAGCCAGGAGTAGGAGGTCGGGGTGCCGGGAGGATTTGGGGCCAGGGAAAGGAGCAAAGAGCCCATTGAAACACTCTGAGCAAATCAAACGACTGGTGGAGGCAGTGCCCGCAGGGGAAGACAGGGTCATGGGGAGCAGTATCGGGCAGGAGTGATGGATGTCGGTGGGCCCGGCAGAGGCAGCACCCCCTTCTGAGGCTGCTCGCTGGAGGACGCGGCCAAGTGGTGACCACGAGTCAGAGCCAGCGGGACATCACCTTGAAATCCATCTTCCTGCTGCCATTTCCCCATCCCTCATTGCCCGCTTCTTCCACCAACTTGCTGCATTTTTCTTAGTTCAGTGGTACACTTCTTGGGGCCTGGAGAGGCTCAGCAACCCAGGACAGCTCCCGAGTGGTGGTGCTGGCTCTGGTCTTTCTGCTACTGCTCACAGCAAGGGATGCTGCGGGTGCCCTGCACCACGATGCCAGGCGTGTTGTCCCCCAGCCTTGGGGCCAAGAGGCAGGTGGGCAGGGGAGTTTCTGACCTGTGGCACATGGGGCTTCTCTCTCGTAGGCAACGGGATCACGCTGGAGGGGGCTGTGCCCTCGGAGCAGGACAGCCAGCCGAAGCCGGCCAAGAGGGCCCGCACCTCCTTCACTGCTGAGCAGCTGCAGGTAGCGGGGCTGCGCCGGCGGGGCTGGAGGGGCTGTGGCTCCCCAGCCTCATCCTGAGCCGCTTTCTTCTCTCCCCCACCAGGTCATGCAGGCACAGTTTGCTCAGGACAACAACCCCGACGCGCAAACGCTTCAGAAGCTGGCGGACATGACGGGGCTGAGTCGGAGAGTCATTCAGGTGAGGGGCAGCTGGGGACGGGCAGGGATGGGCAGGGTGCAGACACCATCGGCCGAGCAAGGCTGAGGAGGGGGGCAGAGGAGGTGCACCAAAAGGCTGGTGCTAGACAGGGCTCACGTCCCTGTAGCCCCTTGCTCCCACACATCGACCCTGGGACTTGCTGCACCCAGCAGCTTTGTGCTGCCTCACCAGTGTGCGGCTTCACTGGGTCCTGTATTGATGCCAGCACCATCCTTCCTGTCTTGCTTGTGGGTTTTCTATTTGTTTTTCCCTCTTATGATGCAATGAAAAAAAAACCCCCACACTTACAGCCCCAGCCAGTCCCAATAAATTGCTGGGTGGGAAAGGTGCTGCTAGCATGCCACCCTGGAGCTCTGTGCTCTGCCCTGACAGCAGGCACAGGCAGCATGGACGCTTCCCCGGCAGCCATCCCCGCTGGGAGCAGGCAAAGCCAGCTGCTTTGGGAAGCACTGGGATTGAGAAGTTTAAAGAAAAAGGGGTTTTGCAGCCCCAGAGGAAGCGGTGGCAGGAAAGTCCCTGCGCTTGTGCTGTTCAGGAGGGGAGGGAGAGCGGTGCTGTAGGGACTGAGAGAAGTGTCCCCTCTGCAACTCCCAGCTCACCGTCCCTGTAGACAGCCCAGCTTTGCTCCCTGGTGACATTTGTACTTGTCACTTTAATGTTCTGCTGACATACTTTCTGCATACAATAAAAACATGAGCGATTAAAATAAATTTAGAGCTTTCATCCAGGATTGTTTTGCCAATGACACATTTAAATTTCATGTGTGAAAATCTGGCTTGAGCCTCAGTTATTGAGATTCTTCATTTAGCTAAAGATCAAGCAGCCTGCACACTGGGCTATTTTTTATGTGGATATTTTTTTAAAGGCGCTTTGAACAGGAAACAATTTGTCAAATGCTTACGACCGTTTCCTTCTCAGTGGTCCAGCATGCGTGGCCTCAGAGAGCTGATCTTCTCTCAGCCTCGGAGAAGATTTTTACTCCCAGCTATCTTTCAAAAATTAAAGCATAAGAAAGAAATCACCACCTTAGCATAGAACCCCCTCCATCCATGTTTTAACGCTAGGATGTAATACCCTAACTATTCCTTTAATTAGAAGCAGTGAGGTATGGTCAGAGGGCTCATACCTGCTGCTCAGATGGAGTAGGGCTGTATCCCACAGTACCCTCCTTTCTCAGCTTTAATGTTCTGCTGATGTAGTTTTTGAATGCAATAAACCACAAGTGAGTAAAACAATATTGCTTTAATCTTCTCCCAGGCTCAGTTTTGTTTCCCCTTGTCTCTTGCCTTGCCAATGCTCATGCATTTCCCAGCTGATCTCAGCTGTGCTTTTAGGCCAGGCTCGCTGGGGTTGAAGGTTAAAATCTAAATAAGACCTTGAAGGGTGCTCCCATCATTTGCTGTGGAAGCCATGCAGGGACGAGGCTTTCTGCCTGCGGGGATAGATGAACCCAGCCAAAGCCTAGGTACAGGGGGTATTTCTGCCTGGCTGCTCCCCTGGCCGGTGCGGTGCTGTTCCCAAGGGCTTTCACAGCCCTTTGAGCTCAGGAAGCAGCTTGCCATTAAAATGATTTTAGTGTGGAAGAGAATAGTGTGATCATTAATGTGAGTTTCTGCATCACTTAGACAGGGTGTTTCACTCAGTGACTCCTGCGACAAGCTTGAAAGTTTTAATTACCCTAATAAAGAACGGTGTTGGTTTTGACCAAGACAAATTAATACTATAAATGCCACTTTGGGCACCCTAAAGTCTGTACTATCTTGAGACAAAACTCTTGCTCTAGTGAGTGTAAAACAAAGCTATGGAAGCGGGTGGAATGCTTGTGAGGTACTTCAGCATGCAGATTTCTAAATTTGATTCCTTTTTTTTTAAATATTTGGAAGAGACACCCATCATAGGGTCTTGCTGAAGGACCACACTTCAATCTAATTGTCTCTCCATTGACACAGGGTTTGCTGCTTTTGTTTCAGGTTTGGTTTCAAAACTGCAGAGCCCGCCATAAAAAACACACCCCGCAGCACACGGTGCCACCCTCGGGAGCCCCCCCATCCCGCATCCCTTCTTCACTCTCCGATGACATTCACTACTCGCCCTTCAGCAGCCCAGAGAGGGCCCGGATGGTGACACTGCATGGCTACATAGAAAGTAAGTGCCGGCTCGCAGGGCTCTGGCAGTGGGGTGCTTGGGGACGGCAGGGCAGTGGGGTGCTCCCCGGGAGCAGGCGGTAGCACCACGGCACAGAGCGCTGTCAAAAACGCCCTTGTACTGCAGGTGTATGGCTGGTGCACATGCTCCTCCTCCTCCTCGTGATCTGATGAACCTTGTCTTTGGGATTTTCTGAAGGGCCGTTTACAGTGAAGCCCCAGATGACAAAAGGACGGGAGAGGGGGCTGCTGCAGCCCCTTTCCCTCCATACCTCATCCCCAGGAAAGTCACTGCCTGGGTTTTACCTGACTGGTCCTTGGCCCTCCTTGTGTTTTCTTTGTCATGGAGAAGAGGCATGAATGTGCCCTGTTGAGCTCAGTGGTCAAGTGGTCTCCTTCCTGCTCACAAGATCAGAGTTGCTTTCTCTAACAGTTGCCAAGTGCCGGTGAATCATTTGTTAGTGGCAGGCAGCTTTGGTCATGCCTGGACGGAGGTTTTGGCTCCGTGTCTCTTGTCAGGCTTCTCCCCTCCCTCGCTCACGCGGCTGTAGTAAAATGTGGCTCCTGCTGTGCCTCCGCCTGATCCACTGGGCACCTCTTCTTCCACGCGTGTCCCGAGCTGCTCCCTGGTGGAAGCCTGACCGTGCCGGTTGCAGGGCGTGTGTTGTTTGTAGTAACAGAGGCTGAAGCCTCTTCTCATCCACAGGTCAGGTACAGTGTGGACAAGTGCACTGTAGACTTCCCTACACTGCTCCACCAGTGCACCTCAAAGCAGACATGGAAGGACCACTTTCTAATAGGGGTGAGAAGGTAATTGTAGTCCCTGTTTCAGGCTTTGGAGCCAAACCTCAACTGTAGCAAAGATTTCTGTGTAACATCATTACCACTGCCGTCTCTTGTCAGCATCACTGCTTCTCCATGATCTCTGGCAGCTGCTGCCCGCCCATGTGTCTCTTCTTAATGTTGGTAGCCCTAGATTGATGTACCAACTGTTGGTCAAAATGGCATCACTTTATTCTTCACTAATTACCCCTGGTTGTTGTGATGTGCTGGGATGCTGTGCCTGCATTCACTGAAGGCTTTTGACATCCTCCTGCCTGAACTCCTGTCTCTCTGGTTTCTCCCGCTCCCACGTGCAATGAGCTCCGTTCTCCCGCTCCGTTCCTCAGCTGCCTGCACGCATTGTCAGTGCAAACAGCAACTGGCTGTTAACAGTTGGGGGGGGGGACCTTTAGCATGTGCTGATTTTCCAGTTTTCCATGAGTTAATAAGAAAGATTCATTTCTTGGGGATTCCAGTATTGCTTAAAAAAATAACAACTGGCTGTTACAATATCTGAAGTAGGAATGTTATTTCACAATGTCTGGCCAGGAAACAATATTGCATATTAATATTTTTTCTGCTCAGCACTTAAAGTAGCTGTCTGTTCTATCACACAGCTTATTTGGGGGCAAGACTTCTGAAATATGCTTAGGCTCGTAAGATTTTGTTTAGGATTCCAATTTAAGTGGCTTTGTTTTGAGGAAACACTGAGCCTTTGGCAACTCTTATTGGTTTTAGCTTTTGCCTTTACTGTTAGAAGTTCTCAGAATCTCTTTTCAAAGCTCTCTATTCAGTGCAGCAACTGCAGATTATTGAGGTCTGTTTTGATAAGCACAAGCAGGGGTACAGCCGAGTATTTTTTCAGTTGAAATGCTACCATTTTGTCATGATATCTGCACAGCAAGCTGGGGAGTTTTCAGAAAATATTATACAGTCCCGGTGCTGTCATTCAGAGAAACTTCACTGCAGTAAGTAGTCTCTGTGATTTAAATGTGATTACTTGCTTGCAGCTGTTGCAGAACTGGGTTTTCAGGACATGGAGCTGCCCCCCAGCCATCTCCTTTTCCAAACAATCACTTGCATGTTGAATTCCTGAAATCTGAAGCAGCCTCTTTTTCCACATTTGAAATTTTTTAAAAGCAGTGATAGCTCAGATCCTGAGAAAACACATGTAAACGCTAAGTCTCTGTTTCCCTCTACACGTGGGACATCCCCCCCACTCCTTTCGGGGTACCCAACGCAGCAGCTGTGGGAGAACCGAGTTGTGACCAGCTCAGCGGCTGCATCCCCTGCCTGATGGCAAGGGCAGACGCTGTATTTACAGAGCAGCGAGGTATAGAGGTTTGAGGGAAGCCTGTGGTGATCAGCAAGTGAGGCGGATAGAGTAAGGACTGTTGGCAGTGGTCTTCATCTTTCTTGGTAGCTGCTGTATCACAGAGCAAATAAATACTGGTTTCAGTGTGTTGCCCAGTATGATATAGTTTCACAGCTAAAGGTGTGCCCGGAGGTGCATCTCTCTCTCAGGCTGTGTGCTGCCACAGTCCCGTTACCTCCGCCTGTGCCTTCCCTGGCCGGCTCCGTTCTGTGGGCAGGGCTGGCAGCTCCAGGGCAGACAGTGGTTCCAGAGAGGGTTTTTTCCGTGGGGAAGCGGCCGCGTGGGTGCCCGTTGCCACAGCGGGGCTCATGTATGTTCTGTTGGTCCCTAAATACACTTTTCCACCGCGAGGGCTGTCTGTCTGTGAAAGCAGCTAATGCTCAATTCCCGTTTTTCCCACTAGGTCATCCTCTTTCAGTATTGACTGCGCGAACTCTTCCTCATCTGCCCATGGCGCTACCAGCACCACTGCCCCTCAGCCGCTGAAACACAGCGTCCGGCCCAAGGCAACTGTTGTCAGTCATGCAGGAGAAACTCAGATCCAGCATTCTCAGTTATTTCCATTGACCAGCACCTAACATCCACTATTATTTCTCCAGCGACACTCTGTGTATGTGTATGTTGAGTGCAGAGTTACATTTTTCACTTGTTTCTTGTGGACTTGTAGGATGACCGTGAGTCTCTCCAAGGCAATGCCAGACACAGTCAAAATTAGTGACTCTACTGTGCTTGCAAATCTTGCTCCCAAACCCATGGGAATATGAACAAACCAGAACATGCTGAGTCTCAGGGGGGTCGATGATCACCTCTGAACACAAAGGAAGGAGGAATTTACGTGGTTTGGCCTGATTCTCTTTTTGCACCAGTGACGTGCTGTTGGTTCCCGGACATCCCTCCTTATTTCCACTTGCATGTGTGAAATCTGAAAATGGGCTTTTTTGGCTCAGCAACTCGATATATACACAGACCTTCCTGAGCCAAACTCGCGGGTAGCTGAGACTCCACTAAGTGGAAAACACGATGCCAGCTGGAAATAGGCAGTTTTTCTTCCTCCTCAAAGTGCTTTAGAATCACATGTCCTTTGATCACTCTAAGGTAAGTAAATCTTAGTGTTTTTCCCCATGTTTTATAGGAGGGGAAACTGAGATGTCCAAAACAGAGAGGAACCATGGGGGTTGGTGGCAGAGCCAGGTTTAGCACTCTGAAGCTTTTGATTTCTGACTTGTTCTTAGAGCACTGAATATCTCTCTCATCTTACAGCCATCTGCCAAATCCTCTTTGGTTTTTTTTTTTTTATTTTTTAATCTTGTTCTTTATTAACAAGCTACTTTATTTCCTTGGAGTCATATTGGATCACAAATGGGTGATTTCAGAATGTATCTACATAAAACTCTCAGACACTTTATACTCTGGGACTGGGAAATCCTCAATGGAAGCTGACCGTAAAGGTGTAGAAATGTTCTGCCCTGGTGTGGACCCAAGTTCAGTTAGTGGCAACAGTGGGGTAGAAACTGGAGACCAGTTAAAAAGGTGAAACCACAGTAAGGCCAGCAGGAACAGTTGCTAGCTGAGTGGACAGCAAGGTGATGGCATATTCCTTTATCTGGCAGCGTCGCTCTGAGTCCCTCTGCCCTCCTGTTGTTCTCCCTTGCTGGTGTACAGCTGTTGCTCCTGCCAAGTCCTCGGACGAAGGCACAGCCCAAGAGGACTGCTGCCAGCAGGGCAGGCACTGCAGGGCTCATTGCAACAGCAAAGGAAGTGCTCAGCACTCTGGCCCCAAATCAGGAAAAAAACTCCGAAATGATCCTTCATTGACGGTAATAACAAAAAGTAAACAAGTAACCTTTGCCAGCCCTTCTCAGTTTGCACCGAGCCAAGAGCAGGTCTGTAACGAAACCTCTCTCCATGGAAGCACACGGGTCTGTCTTGCTGCTAAGTGTCTGTGAGGCCGCATTTCCAAGAATGTGAAAGCCTACTATGAGCCACAGTTACTGTGTAATATGACCGAACTGTGCCTGACGAAGAGAAGACAGGAATCCATCCGTTACATAACTTGTTTTTAATTCAAACTGTAGATACATGTGTGTTTTCTCTCTGGGAGATCCTGGATCAATCTCCAACATCGGCCGGGTGGGCAGCCATCCCACTGGTTTGGCCGGTCCATATTGCACACACGGCAAGTCTTCTCTTGACCGTGCCCCCGAGCTCTGTGTGACACCGATGGCCGGACACGTGGCTCCAGCTAACTGCGAGGCATGCTCGCCGCTTTGACCACAGGGGGAATGGCTTAAGGAGATGTGGATGTCTGCTGAGGTGGCCACCAAGATCTCTTTGTTTGAGAAGTAACTGAATACAAGCATGCATTGATATTTGTTGGAACAAATACATATATATACACACATACACCTGTGTGTGTATATATATATATTAAAAGAATACAGAGAGAGAGTGTGTGATGGTAATACCTTGGACAGTTAGGCCAGTATTCTGTCTAATTGCAGCCTGAAGCTAGCAGCTATATCCCAAATTTTAAATAACCTTTGAAAGGAGAGAGGAAATTAAGTCCACAAAGTATTATTGTCACCTCCTGATATGCGAATAACCATTTCCAGTGTGTAGCCAGTGACAAGGCACTCCCACACGCCTGACCTGACTGGAACCACTGCTGCAGAAGTGTCCTGTCAGGGAGGGGGCGGTCACAAGTTGCACCCATTGCAGTCACTTTTCTCCTTGTCTGTAGCAATGAGCGCAGGAGGGGTGTTCCATTTGTTGGTTGTTGGTGGAGCTTTTGTAACTGGGAGGTTGAAGTGGATTGTGTCCACATGCGATAGCCTTGAGATGCTGGTGGTGGTCGGTGGGGTCACCGGGGCCCAACTTTCTTCTCCATTTGAGCTCGTGCATCCTAATGATCATTTAGTTGTGGAATTGGTGCCAAAAATGAATGGGTAACTATTCCATTTTAGACTGAAGGAGAGACTTCAGGCTCTAACTTGACCTGACATCCCACAGTACTTGAGATTTCCACAACTGTTTTGTTGAGGGAGAAAATGGTTTGATGCATTTCTCTTCTGTCTCGGCGGTGCAATGAAATGCAAGCTATTAAATATGTATCTGCTAAATAGCAACTTAGTTACTGATCAAAAAGAAAAAAAAAACCACTTGTGAAATGTACTGTATATCCAAGTTTTTGTAACTGATGCCACTGACAGGACCGGAGTGCAAAGCAGAGGGCCAAGGGAGCGTAGGTGCTTCTCTCCAGTGGAAGTGGACTCACCACTACCCGTGGGGCGAACTGCCCCGCACAGACTGTGCTCTGGGGCACTTTCTCCCATAAGTAGCCAGGAGCAGCTTTGATAATTCAGAAATCAGGCTCTGTTTATATTAAGCCCAAATTGTTTGCAAAAACTGGAAGCAATTCAGCTTGTGCAGTTTTAGAGCTAATTATGTGTATGGAAAATACTCAACTGTACCAAGAATGTAAGAAATCCTCTAATTTATTCAATACATTGTTTCACAACATATTTCACACTGTTGCCACTGAACCAAACCTTATCTCAGGTCATTTGCATTCATCTCCTGTCTGTAGATTAAAAAAAAAAATAAAATTAAAATCATTCTCATTTTCTTAGTTTATTCAGTAATTGCCAAATGGGTTCTGGTGCAGCAATGCAGACTCCACGTACTGAACTTTTCCAGTTGCTATTTACAAAACCTTTTGCAGACAAAATCCAATGAAGATAGCCAGTGAAAGGCTTTACATTCAAGTTTAACAAGGTAACTAAATACGGCTAGGGTCTGAAAGTGGAACGGTTTACAGTTTTATTACCAATTACTTTTTTTTTTGGCTCATGCTGGTTAACCCCAATGTCCGAGCTAAAGGTGCTTACACAACTTACTAGTTGGGACGGGGGAGTGGGAACCAATCCTGCACTACTATCAGTGATATATCTGTAGGATGCCAACTATAGACACATCAGTTTTATTCTATCCACCAATCATTTTGTTGTAGCATGTTGCAATTCTGCATGTCTTGGCTACAATGGTTAAAAAAAAATTTCTCTGAATGAGTGGACAGTCAAGACTAATATTTATTTTAAAAAAGTAAAACTAAATTGTAAGCACTTTTTTGTAAAACCAATGTCTGTTTTGTTACATACTTTTAATGTTGTGCTTTGTAAATGTCTTATTTGTGTAATAAATAAAGTTAATGCAAGTAGAAGTGCTGGCACTTACATCCAGAAAATGATGTAATTCCATTTTATTTTATTTTTAAATACTTTCTGGCTTACTAATCAAGCAGCAACCCACCCAGTTTTCCTCTTTTATTATTTTGTTAAACTCTGGCTTCAGGAGAGTTCAACAAACGTTCGTAGTAAATGGATATAATTTCCTAGTTAGCAAACCAGTCATTAAAGAATACCTCTGGTGTACATTATTACAATGATCAATCAATATCAAAGTACTGAGCAAAAAGAGAGGAAAGGAATTCACCAGGACAGCTAACTAAAATCTGGGAAAATAATGTTGATTAAGATGGATTTGAATGACTTCAACACTGAATCTGAGGCACTCTTTTTAACAAATTGTTTTCAGGCTTAATAACGTGTATATATACTACACTACACACCTCTCAGGAATATTATTGTGAGTAGAGTCTGCTTTTTTTCCATGGCTTTTTCTCAGCATGACTGATTAAATGATTATTTCCATTTTTGTTTGTGCTGACAAAGATGACAAAAAGATTATATTCCTGTAGAGGGAAAGGGCGAGACAAATCCACAAGGACAAATTAGATTTATTGTGAATCAGATTACCTGTTTTGGAATATTATCGTCTAGCAAAAACTGTTTTCATGGTTTCGGTTTATGTTCAATTGTTTCATCACAAGCTTTCCGGCAGGTCCGAATGATCCATTCATGCTCATCATCATCTAAAAGGGAGATAAAGAGAACACCAAATATCACCATGTCAGATCTGCTCTTTGCATCACTAGGGTCCAGCTCAAACAAGCAATTTTTCCTTTGAGGAATAAATCCATTTTTAGCAATTGGCATTTCTTAGAACACATTTTTTTTTTTCTTTAAAAGATTGTGTGCTGTTGTGTTGGAATTTGTCAAGGCGGGAGGTATTGGATCTATGGCAATGACTCTGTCTGTTTGATAAGATTAGCTTGGGCAGAACTATGAGATTTACACTTATATATTTTGTTTTCTGACTTTTTGGCAGATGGGCAGGAGATATGTTGAAACTATCAGAAATGAAGATACAAATTTTTTAAATACTATGTCTGTGTTGCTTGTTGGTTTATGAAAAGTGAAGGTAAAGAAAAATCTGTAGTCAAAACCTAGGTTCTTGTCTTCCAGCTTTTCTTTCAATGCTGTTTTTGAAATGTACATGATGACAAGTATTGATAAGGTGATATAGTGTCTGACAGATGTATTTTAGACCATCTTCTGTGTCCCTTGTTAGTACTCATGTCTGTCATATTTATTCTCAGAGCATAATGACAGTGTGGAAAGAAAAAAAAATCAAAGACAATGCAGGGAAAAACAACCATCCAGCAAAGTTTGAGTAGAAATTTTTTGTATGATTACAAAAAAATAAGTTGGCAAATGTTAAGTTGTGGCTTCTTAATTCCAGGGATTTAAATAGTCTTGTCTCCAAAAAGTGTTCTGCTGCCTTTTCTTTTGTGTTTGTGTAGGGGAAAAGAGATCTGTGTAGTAGACCAGGAAAAACAAACTTCAAAAAGCCATGAAAAAAATCAAAGTATTACTTAAAACAATACCTGTATTTATTTTTATATAAATGAGATGTATTAGAGCTGCTTCTTGTGTTTACCACTGTCTTATCACAAGCAGCTAATGTGAATTTGTTGTGTGCGTCTAACCTGCCTCCATCTAAATTTTAAGAGGTCTGTAGCAGCCCTTGTTACCTGAAAGAACAGATGATTGTGAGAAGGATGGAGCCGAGGGGGCTGTAGTCCCGGTACTGTGACCATCTATTGGCATAGCTCATAATCCCATTTATTTACACAGCTGCCCTGCACAGCTGAGCTCCCTGCTTAGGTAGGACAAAATAGATCAAGAAGGAAGCATGTTGTTTGTAAGGAGTCAAATTTTCATGGAGATCTTTTGACTGTTGAGTTGGACTTTTAAGTTAAAGCAACATAGTAGTATTTGAAACGCAAAAGGTAGGAAGGTCCTGGGAATGAAGTTATGCTGATCTAAGAAGTGAAAGTTCACAGAAGGGTATGTGACAAATTAGGTCTGATGCCCAAGTCTTCAAGCTTGGGGGTTAATCTTATTGACTGCAGTGGGTTTTGAATTGTCCGCTTTGTCTTTCCTTTTTGTCTGCCTTTTTTTTTTTTTCATGCTACCTTCCCCTTTTTCTCATTCCTGGCCGAGTAAGTTGAGTGCAGGCCTTCGCTTCTCCTAAGGTGCTGCTCACATGCAGCTCTTGTGGCATCCTGGCAAAAGCAGACTGAAGCAAAGCCTGTGTCAAGGCATTTGTCCCTTGCCTGAACAGCAGCACTTGTCTGCCACCCTTGACAACCGGTAGTCAGAAAGGCTGGTGAATCACAGGAGGTTTTCCCTTAGAGCCTGCTCTCCAGTGTGCTCTTTGCATACAGTCGCTGGTTTCCAGACAAAGTGCTGGCCTGTGCCTACTGACCCTCTCCTCATTTCTCACTCAAGGGTGCTGGCTTGCAAAGACTTGGTTTTGGTGGTGAGCACCCACCTCTAAGCAGCGCCCCAGTGACTGTGAGTGGGTTGGAGAACACACTTGTACTGCCATTGTTCCAACAGCTCAGCCTGTAGCTCTGCTTTAATGACTAAAAAATGGTTACCATTTGGATAGAATAGCTAAGTTCAGCTCTTTCTGTGTTTCACTGACAGGATCTCTTTTTTTATTCCCTATGCCCATTAATAGGGTATTTTGTCCATAACAAAATACCCTGTTAATGGCACATTTCTCATTTGGATATAAACTAGGAGAAAATAAATGCCGAAAAATATGCTAAAAGGGAAATTAAAAAGATGAGCACTGAATCTTGCTTAAAGACCACGCAATCATTACAGAGGCAGAGATTCCACTGAGGGCTGCAGCAGGAATGCAAATGTGGTCCTTAAGCTTTCTTAAAAACAACATCAAAGCCATAATCAATGTGCTGGCTTTTGTTCTATGCACTAGGTGTTCCAGCACGATAACGACATGATCACGTGAGCCTTGGCTATAACAGATATTGTCCAGCCTGGGTAGCTCTGTGATTTTAGCTGGAATTGCCTCAACTAAAAAAATAGTTTATCTGAGCTTGTAATAATTGCATGAAAATGAAACTTTGTCTATTCCTGCCGTGGTGAAGGAGTAAAGAATACTTACACATGCTATACATCACCACCATCTAGCTTGTATTTGGGTACAGATATACGTGGTTCACCTGAGTACTAGAAATAATCAGCCTGCCTTCCCAGTGAGAAACCTACAGTGCTCACTTAGCTGAGCATCAAGGGTATAAGCACTAAGAAAGGCAGATGCTCACTTGGCTTCATATAACAGGTTTCCAACATATCCTTGGTTTGCCTAGATTGTTTCCTTCTGCACTCTGGGTTCTCATGGTCTCCTAGGAAAGCACACAAGGCAGGTTGCTCTAAGGATTTTAGCCTCCCCGGACCCATCCCAAAATTTTTCGGTTCATACAGTGATCTGATCGCATGCAAATTAAGTACCTGTTCATAAGCACTGCTTAACTTGCGTATAGTTTAATCAGATGTGAAAACTGAATGAGCTGGAGAATTTCAACTTTGTATATGAAAAGGAAAAATAGCTGTAATGACTCAATATTCCAAAAAATAACCTAAAGCAAATCCCTAGAACTGCCATCCAACCCAGTGTGCCGTGCTACTGGTCCTTGGACTAGGTAAGGGGAAATGAAAGAATTGATCCAGCATAGCGAAAACCACAAACCCAGAGATGAGAATGGCTCCAGGGCTAGCTATGTGAGAAGAGGCAGGGAAATATTAGAATGTAAAGAGTTAAGCTATGGTAAAACATACTTTTGCTACACTAAAGAAGACTGGTTGATAATTACTGTAGTTTTAGGGCTATTTGAATCAGTGCAGCTGCAACCTCTTCAGTAGTAACCCCTGAAACAAGACAAACTGGGTTTATTGTACTGAACAAGTCTTAAAGCTCCTCCCTGATTGTTAGTAATTGGCAGCAATGGACTTAACAGCCTCTTGACTACCCTTTTTACACTCTACCTGACTGTGCAGCTAACAATTTAAATCACAGATGCCGATCCTTCTTTGTGGCAGCTGCTTGTTAACTACACGTTCCTCTTTTTCTGTCACTGGCTGCTTCCATAACCCTGCAACACCAGGGTTAGATTGGAGAATCACATTTCATCAATATTTAAAATGGAATTAAACCTTGAAGTTTGATTAATGTTACCAGATAGTGAGTTGTAATTACTATTTTGCAAATTGCAATTGTTTGAATATGTTAATATGATTGTCTAAGCACATCTTCACCTTCAGAAGTAATTTTCCCTTTAAAAAAGATTTGAAAAAAATACAAACTCTTTAATCAGTAGTAAATTATCACCCTGTGCACAATTAGGTAGTATGGGGTTCTTCACATTGTGTGCTGAATTTTGTGTCAGCATATTTATCTTTAAAAATTTATCCATTTTTTTTTAGATTTTCCTTAGTAGAATAAACGTTCATGGAACAGACTTTGCTGAAACAGGACTAACCATGTTGAGGTTTGAAGGTAAAGAAAAAAAGCTTTGTCTGAAAATTTTATTGCAATCTGGTGTATTCCTGTTCAGTTAGTAAATGTCAACAAGTCATTTCTTCCAAAGTTAGTGAAATATAATGATTATTATCATGACATATCATTGAAATCTTGAAACTGAGAGAGAGACCGAGAGATCATAATGGATGAACTGTTAGAATATATGTAAGTATTGACTGATTCTTTTGAATTATTTTCTTGTGTCTCAATCAAAAATAAGATCACTTTTCTAGCACCCACAAAATATATTTTGAATATTGTGGGTCAGATCCTCAGCCAGCCCTATGGATAGCTTCTCTTTTATTTTTGTAATTAATTCAGGCTGTTTTCATTAAGCAGGCAGAGGCATACAGAGCCAACCCTGGTAGCCACCTGCACAACTGATCCCCAGAAACAGCATCTGCCCACAGTAGATGATTAACCAGGGGTGCAAGTCCTACTGATCTACTGTTGGGTACTGTCTACGCAGTCAACAGGTCAGTTTGGATAGAGTATTTTTAGGCAAATAAGACCCAACTAAATCTGTTGGTCATACTGTGTTCCTGTAAGTAGCCTGTTCCAAAATGAGTTCTTCTCAACAAATATTGCTTTGAAAGTTTCTTCCTTGTTTTGGGTGGCTTTAGGGGAAGGGCCAAACACCAGCAAAGTCCAAACAGGTGTCTGTCAAAAATGCTGTTAGGTGTGTTCCACGGGGAGCTCCAACTGCAGCCCACTTAGGTCAGTGGATTTCTGCTCATCATCTCTGCAAAATGAAACCACTTGTCTAATTTTCAATGTTCAGTCTAAAAGTAGTGGCAGAAGAGACTTCCCCAGCTACACACTCCAGTTTTATCTCTCAACTGGGATTAGAAACAGCTGAAAATACAGGGTGGGCTTGCTTCAGGGTGCTTCCAAGGGATGACTTGAAAATACACTGTAATTTAGGTGCATTTAATCTTCCTATATTAAATGCATATTGCAAAGTTTAGAATTATTTGCTTCTAGCTATCGCGTTTCTGTGTTGCTTATGGAAACCTCAGCTGAGAGAGACTTCTTAGGACTCTGCATGCTTAGGTGTCTGCCATGATGCAGAGCAGAGACTGTCATCAAATAGCACTATTGTCGTGTAGGCTTCCGGGTTTGCCCTCGTAACTACCGCTTTCCCAGGAAACCACCTAGGGGTGCGCAGGAAGATGTACTGCATTGATATTAAAATACTTAGTGGCTTACGCAGGGAAAAAACTACACTGTTCACTTTAGAAACCTTGTCTGACTCTGTGTTACGTCTTTGTACTGCACTTCATAGCTGTATGTGCTCCTGGTGTCTTGAAGGCTTTGTCTACACTGGAGGCCTGTTGCACTCCCCAAGGCACTCCAAAATTCAGATCCTTGGCTGCCTCCTCTGCCCAAAGGCAAGTTGGGACCATGAGTGGCTATTGTCCCTTCGTTCATTCTCACTTCTGTTAAAGGCCATGTGAGCAAGGAGGGAGGTAGATGTGCCCTGGAATATGCTTCCATCAGACACTCAGAAGCTCACAGCTCCCACGTACCCTAAAGAGCAGCTTTCCATGACTACAGTTTGTAAGAGGGTGTGTTTACAATAGACAATCCTTGAACAAGAGCTGAGTTTCCTCTCTGTTTGCAGAGGGCCAAGCACACACAGACCATTGTAAACAACAATATCATTTAATTCTTTCGCATGCCTGACTCCTCCCATCACTCACAGTGCAGTTTATCATGTTCTTCCACCATACAATTATAATCACATGTGATAGCATCTCAGCCATGGATTCTGCCTGGCACACCCCTTTCATTTCCACTGCTCTCTCTGGGTCCCTAGCACCACTTTCCTTACTGCACCTGACCCCACCAACATCAAGGCTGGCAAGAAAATGGAAAATACGTTTCCAATTAACCTTTGCTTCCACCCACAAATTCTCACCCTTCCATTTACTTTTAATTACTGTAATTCCAAAATGGCCCCCAAATGAACTTTCCATCTCTTGTAAAACTTGTTTTCACATGAACTGTATAGTTGAATATAAGTGCATATGGGACCTGTGTATAACCTATCTAATGGATTCACAATGGGATGGCTAGCACACAAGGCTGTTATTCTTGGCATGCCATTATTTGGAACTGAAACTTTCACAGTTTTCAAAACGATAAGTATTTTAAGACCAGGAAACCACAAGGAACAATATATCTGCAAAAGCTATAGCTACTGAAATTACTGTAGTAACCTACACTGTGATGCATGTATTAATAGTACAATTGATGGTTATAGTATTGAATATAAATCATATTGGTTCATAATATGTTTTACTGAATGGAGGGTATTTTATATTAAAACATGTACGCCAAATTTCATCTAAAAACATTTTCTTGGTTACACAGATGAGAGGTCTCCAACTATCTCTGTCACCTGAGCAGACTTTGACACTGAGAAAGACATAATAAGTATGCATTTTGCAATGGCATTCCAAATGTGCCTGATCTTAACACAGTTCTGTATAAAAAGACAGGAAAAGAGCATATGATGGGTAGGAGAATTGGTCCAACATTTTAAAAAGTGTTTAGGGTAGAGTAAGAATAAACATGAAGCTACTTCTCATAGGAGTCTGGGATCTCTTTAAATGAAGTAGACTCAATTTCCTTCTGCCACCTTCACTTCAATACTCATTCAGTTGCCCTGCCCACTCAGCAGGCCCCAGTTTGATACTTGCTAACATTCTGCCTCTCCTCCTTCTCAGATTTGGCTCCTCAACTAATTTATTTGTTAAACATTGAAGATTATTTAGGTTCAAAGCTCTCACAGCAGGACAAAAGCTATCCATCAAACTAAAAAACAGGAAGAGATAGACGGGAGACACTCGGAGATCCAGATGAAAGGGTTATAATACAGTTTCTAACCTTCCTCTTAATGTAATATTTTTTAAATCTTCTGACTATCATAGAAGCAGTGAGTTTGGAAAACAAGTACCAGCAAAATGGAATTGTATGAATGTGGGCAGAAAAACTATGTCCTGGGACTAGACACAAGAGAAAAATGTATATGGGAGATAGAGGAGACAAGACCAAAAGGTGAATTTGTGTGGACTTGTGTAGAGCCTTGTGGGCAAAGAAAACAGGCTGAGTGCCACGGCAGAAAGAGGAAACATTTTTTGCAATGGTATTGCGGAGGAATATGAATCAAAGAGGCCAGAAAGAGGAGTTAGCAGTAAAAAGGACAAGCACTCCAGCTGTTGCAAGAAAAGCAAAGGGCTACTCACATTGGTATGCTCTACTTGTGTAAACGGAGAGTAGTATTGGCTCTCTGTTTTACAAAACCCTGTTTTCAGAAATAAGTTTGTCAGCCAAAGTAAAGAGAAAAAGATCAGTGGATTGCAATAAACGGCATTTAACATAAAAATGAGTAAAATTTACAATTCAGTTAACTTGTTAAATGTTAAAAAATCAGCAAACAATAGACACAATTTGTTTTGTTCAGAGCCCAGAGGTAGAGACCAAATCCTCTAAATTAATTTCTGCAAAAGCTGGGTTTTTTTTCCAAACAGGTCTGGATCCTATTCGTTGTAGAATATACTGATTACCAACTATTTTTAAGAGCTTTACACAAACATTATTTCTTTTGTTGTGTGAAATGCAGAATCAGCCATCTGGCAAATGCCCCAGAGCTAAAATCTTTTACATGACATATAATTCAAAATGATTAAATATACAACAGAAAATAGCTATAGCATTGCACTTAAAATAGCATGAACTTTTACTGCCGATCAAAACTGATTTCTTTAGCTTAACAAGTATCCAAAGAACAATTATTTGAAGAGCTTTTAAGAGTTTCAATATGTAGGAACTAAACCTCATCTAAATTCAGTATCTTAAGTCAAATAAAAAAGAAACAAATGTACAAAAGATTAAATGGTCCTGCATTATAAGTAGACATTTAAATCTATGGGAAGCTAAATTCATTTGAACAAAAATACTATATTCCCCCTGTATGTGTATTGCTGGGGCTTTCCTCTCCATTGCTAAGGGCATCTGCCAAAACAACTCTTACATTCTTAGGCAATGACTAGGGACTAGCCTGGAATCAGACTGTTCATCCACTCCCTCCATCATCAGAATGGGCAATTTCAAAGAAGAACAGGGAATAAAGCTCCGTGCATGATCCCTAAGTGCAGTCAATCTTTTTTCCTGCACCACAGTCGACTTTAAGTTAAACTTGCTGTCTTTCTTCCAGAAATACTCCAGGCCTGAAAAATTGCCAGGTCCTCATCCCACACCCAGTTCTCCAGTAGTTTATGAGAAAGAGCACGCAAACATCTGCATGTATTTGGGGTACATAAGGGTAGGTACAGAAATATTACCCAGCGTAATTATTGAGTGGTTATGGCTCTGTTTCTCAACTACATTTTTCAGACAAGTCAAAGTCTACATTTCCCAAAAAGCACTTGGTGCAAGTCAGATCTGAGTTGTAAGACACAAAAAAAAGTTTAAATGTAGGAGACTTATCTCATGGGTTTGCATACTTGGATAAACCTGAAATGGATGAACACATCACTGCTGACTTTCAAAAAAATTTTGCTTCTAAATTCTTTCAGATCAAGCATGAGAACCTTCACTCCGAAGTAACAATGTGAGGAAAATCTAAGTCTGTGATTACTAAGGCTTAGAATTAAAATGGCTTCGCACCCTTGCCTGTGGAGTTGGGTCAGCCTCACAACCAAGGAACCTCAGACATTCTAACCCCAGACTTTTCTAAACTATAATAAAATAATGTTCTTGAATCTTGACCTTTTCAGCTCATAATGATTCCTGAAGCAGCAGGATTTTTCCTGCTGCTTTTTACAAGACTCTCAGGCTTGTGGAAATCCTAAGCCGATTGCTGGCTGGTTTGGGATTGCAGCAACACCAAAACCTCTCCTCTTAATAAGGTTGTCCTGGTTTTCTAGGCCTAATCCTGCTCTGAATAACATGCCTGTTAATTCAGTTACCTGTAAAGGCAGGCTTTGTGTCTTCCTGCTCTTGATGTTATATGAAGACATGCATATATTTCAGGTAATACTGACTGCAGTATGGAAAGCGACCCTGTGCACCATACACATACTAATTAAACCTGAAGATGGAATATGAAAGTAGTAGCACAACTATGTTACAAAGAGCAAAAGCATGTTTTATATTATTTAACCTATCCTTGGGACAACCATAGGAGAAACAGAGCAATTTTCATCAGAAGTATCTTTGCTTTTCATCAAAAGAGAGGTGACCCAGGCAATCTCCTATAATGTCTTCCATCTCAGTAGAATAAAATTTCTATTTCTGATGGTATTTTCTCTTTGAAAGCTATGGGCTTCTCCAGTATTCGGGGGTCCTAGAACCTGAATGTCAGTGCTCTTCTTGTACCTCCCTGCTTTGCATTAAACATAACATCATGTATTTTCACTGAAAAATTGGGAAATCTTCCCATCTTTCTATTGACCAAACACTGTTACAAAGGTGCCAGGAGTCCTATTTCTGGAAAGAAAAAAAAGAAAATGTAATAGTCCTAGTGAAACAGGAGTCTAGTCCTAGTATCTATTCAAAATAAACAACGTATCTTCTTACAAATGAGCGTTCCCATTCTTATTTATGTGTCCAATTTTGCGTACTTCGCAATACTGGAAAAAAGAAAAGATTGAAGAACACATGGAGAATCAAGAGAAATCTGAGCATCCCCGGGGAAACAGAGGTTTAGGGACGGAGTAATAACTGCAAGATTGTAATGAGAATTTGGAAAACTTTGCTAGATAAAAACGTATAACAAAACTGTTGCTGTCATTGCATTCCCTGGGCCTGATTATGTTTTCATGATGGGCCCTTGCACTGCTTTAACAGTAAGAGCTCTTTAAGTAAATGAGTATCAGACCTCCACGCTAGTGAAATGCAAGGCTTGCCAAATTTAACAGGAGTCTCCACGGTACTCTACATCCACTCCTCTTGACAAAGAAGTGGTGGAAGCAAACTCAGTAGTTTCAAATGGCGTCTATTTTCTTCTCTTCTGGAATGGTACCTGGATGCTGCCAGTTTGGAGGCAACTCAGTGCCAAGGCTGTATGCTTCCTTGCCCTCTTTCACAAACAGCCGAGAAACAATCAGAAATTGCTTCATAATAGGGCCAGGGTGAAAGGTGAGAACTGGAGTATTCTGAAAGCCTGCTGCCAGACCTGAGGAAGATAGTGTCATTTTGGTAAACCTGTCAAGCTGTTGTAAGAACTTCCTGAATGCTTCCTACCATCTGCTTTTGATGCTTTCAAGACTTGGCTGGAAGCCTGGAGGTTTTCCTGCTCTTTCCTGCCCAACCTATAATGGAGTAATTCTGGATCTGTTCCCTGTCATCCCAGCCTCTTCCTCAGTTTCTTCTGCTTACAGCTGGGGTTTTTTTTAATTTTTTTTTTTTTCTTTACTGCAATGGCCTTGTGCCCTGAATCATCTCTCCTGGGGCGGTAAGAGTTCCTCTGATGTTGAGCAAGTGCCGAGCTTTTCAATTGTGTTCATGTTCTTGAGAGGAAGGGTCTGGCCTACATGACACATTCCTTCTTCACATTCACATCAACAAGTTTAACTTTGTGTACAGGGCGCTCAATGGAATGGCCACACAAAGCACATCTCCAACGACTCCGTCAGACTGCATGCTGCGCTGGTCTGGGTAGCGAATATTGATTGATATAATTTGTAGGGTTTGAGATAAATGTCATAAAGGACAATGAGTTCAAAGAACAGATTAAAAAACAATAAATTGAATTCCAAGGCGTTCCCTCCTGTACTAATCTGTGTAGGTTCCTGTGTTTTTGGAAAGCATGTTGCTTATCTTCCTCATCAGTAGGCCCACTGCATTCCAGTATTTTGGATCAATGCCATTTGTAATAATCTAGATCAGTTTTTATTCAACGTTTATAAAACAGGCCATGTATCATAGGGTATATTTTATAGCAGATGGTATCTCCAATTCATTTAACCCCCCCCTTCACTTCCCTCCTCCAATATCACAGTGCATACTTACAAAAGCTCTTGAAAGTAGAGCTGAGCAGAATTTTTTTCAACAAATAGTAAATTTGCTGAAAAATGGAGTTTCCAAGCAACAAAACTGTTAAACTGTGGCATGCTGGAAATGAAATGTTCTGTCTTCTAGAAAAACCAGGTCTTGCAATTTGGACATTTAGAAAAAAAAAAAAGGGGGGATGGGTGGGTGATTGCTTTCAGAAATCATTTTCATTTAAAAAAGAATCTGCACTAAAAAGGTGATAAACACAAAGGTTAAATAGCCAGAACACACAGCGTCTGTTTCAGGTCGGATTACAGTTTTTGAGTTATCCCAGTGTCAACTGTTCGGGGATCTTCGGTGTGTTTTTAATTTGAAAAGTTTCTCTTTTGCCTTGATGAGAACTAATTTTCCCCAAGCCTTATTAATTTGGGCACTTATCCATGAGACCCAGTATTTGCCAGACTGTACTCAAAACACAGCTCTTCAAGGTGACAAGAAAGTTTCCTGTTCAGCATGGTATTTAAACATAGCCCTAAGACTCATTTCAATAAAATGGACTATTCTAACATGTAGAGATAAGCACATGCTTAAGCACTTTGCTGCTTCACAACACAGAGTTTATTAGCTTTCAGAATCAATGATGTACACCTTACAACCACTCCCTTGCTTGAGATCATAATGGAAGAGACTGAAGATTTTCCTGAGATTAACATACCAAGTGGTAATAAAATATATTTATTCATATCTGCTTGGGAATACTTCATTGTAATTTTGCTAAATATGATTTATACAACTCTGGGGATACATAAATCACTGATAAAAATAAATAAGTAAAAAATACTTCAGCTCAGTGATAATAGAACCAAATCATGGACTTTTTTAATGTTTTAGCTTTAATCATGCATCCTAGAAGACATGACAAATAAACTCATCTTAGTTTACCTTGCAGAAGTTAATCATACCTGCGTTTCTCAGAAACCTGAGTTTGTAGTCAACAATAACTCTGGTTTCGGGATTATAGAATCCATCACCACAGTCGTAACAGCCTTCCGGGATTTTTTGGGGAGGATCCAGGTTTGTAAGCTGAGAAATGCCTGGAGAAAAAAACCAAAAGGGTTTGCTTTTTTTTTTTTTTTTTTTTTTTTGCATTTGTGCCTTTGATCAAGATAACCAGCAACTATTACATTTCCATGGCATTTGCTATAAAAACAATGCAGTCACCTTACAATAAATTTTATAAAACATTTTGCCAATTTTGCGGATGGAGAAAATGAAAATGGAAAAACCGATACACAAAAAGTGTGTGACAAAGAGATATCACTTTGATTTCCTCATTCATGGTCCTGTGATTCAGCCCACTAAGTTAACATTACAAATATGTCCCCAAACTCCAAAATGGGGCCAGGGGAGTCTTGCTGGCCTCACAGAACTACATGTCATCACTAAAATATTCTATGTATATAGAAGAGTATATTATATATTACGTTACATATTTTACTCACTTATTCCTTATAAATCTTTCCACCTTTTGACTATGGACAAATAATAATATTATAAAAGTCTTTAGCAAAAATATAGACTGGATACAAATGTTTATTTTGGTGTCTACTAAAAAGCTACATGGGACAGACGCATTCAAAGTTTATTTGATGTCCTGGATGCAAACTAATTGCTTTTGCTCAACTTTTCTATATTAAAAGCACACTGCTAATGCAGTGAAGGTGAAATGTATAAAAGGGTTAATCAGCATATCAAAAGCTGTAGATAACAAAGCCCTGTCCTGCAGGTCATCACTCAAGAAGAGACCACGCCGTGGATGTAATGCTGCATCCTGCGCTGCGCTGGTGGAAGGTGGTGTCAGCATTCTTCTGGCAGCGTCGCACGGTGGGGTCCTGAAATTAGCCAGAGCATTTCTGCTCCATGTTACTCATGTAGCTAAATTAATCTTTCTTAAGCAAAGTTGTTAGTTTAATTCCTTCCAGACTCTTAGGATTGCAAATGCAATTCAGTACCTGCTGGTTTAAGACCAGAACAGATTTCTGTATAAAATCTTCTGTCGTAGCCATCGCAGTAATGCCATTTTTTATCTTTGTATTCGAGACCATCTGCAAAAGTGTATTTCCCCTGCAAAACATGTCCAAGCACCGAGTTAATAAACGTGATGGATGAATGGAGTACGAACAAGGCCAGCGTTCCCACTGCCAAAACCGCGCGCCAGCTGAGCAGAGCGAGCGCGTGGTTCAGCTCGGGTTTAAGCAGCGTTGGAAACCGCATCAGTGAGATGCCCGGCCGCGAGCAGCCTCGCCCTCACACCTCTGGGCACCAGATGCTGCTGAGGGGACGAAAAATCGGCTTGGCTCGGAAATCCCGGGATTTCACCCCAAACCTTCTCCGCTCCCCGGCGGGGGGGGGGGTCCCCTGGGGGTGAGGCGGGGCGGGGCCGGCCCCCCCGCCCGGGGTACCTGCGTGGGCACCCCGCGGTGCCAGACCGCCCGGTATGTGCCGCCGCTGGGGAACAGCAGCTCTCCCTCGCCGTCGAACATCCCGTCCCGCAGCGCTCCCCGGTACTCGGTGCCCGTCGGCAGCGTGTAGGAGCCCTGTCCCTCCATCCTACAAGAGACGGGGCGGTTGGCGTCGGGGGAGGGCGGACACGCCCGCGCCCCCCGCGCCCCGCCGGGCCCACCTGCCCCGCACGCTGCCCCCGCTGTAACGCCCGCCCGCCGCCGCCGCCATGGCGGCCCGGCCGCGTCGCCATGGCAACGCCGCCCCTACCGGGGCGCCGCTGGGACATAAAGCTCCGCCTCCCGCCGCCGCCGCGCATGCGCTCCCCCCCGCCCCTCTGCGGCGGCGCATGCGCGGCGGCGGGCGGGCGCTGAGGGGAGGTGAAGGAGAGCGGCGCCGCCGCCATGCCGGGCTCCCTGCAGGTGCCCTCCCTGGAGGAGCTCGACGTGCAGGAGGTGAGTGAGGGCCCGCCGCCGCCGCCGGGGCCTTCCCCCGCGGGCCGGCGCCGAGGCGGGCCGCCCCCATTGCCGCTCTGCCCCGCTGTAGGTGAGAGTCAGCTCGGCCGTGCTGAAGGCCGCGGCCCACCATTACGGCGCGCAGTGCGACCGCCCCAACAAGGAGTTCATGCTGTGTCGGTGGGAGGAGAAGGACCCGCGGAAGTGCCTGCGGGAGGGCCGTCAGGTCAACCAGTGTGCCCTCGACTTCTTCAGGTGAGCGGGGTGTCCCCGGCGGCGGCCGAGGCCCTCGTCTGCCCCGTCTGCAGGCGACGGTGTTCCGGGGGGTCACCCGGTGTAGGAGCCCTCCCCGAGCTATGTCATTCGAGCGCTGGCAGTCCCTGGGCTTAATTAAAAACGCTGCCACCATCATGGCCTTCAAAGTCTTTATCCTTCATAAACTTGGATTGTTGGGGATAGAGGCCGTGCCCGTTTTGTTTATTTATATGTGAACTTATCCCTTCACATGATGCTCTATAGCTTCTGTTCCCGGGTAAGTGGCGTAGGTTTTTGTTAGGTTAGCGAAAGAATCTGGGGCGGGGGAGGCTTGCTGCTTCTGCACCTTTAGTTACATTATGAAATGCAGGAGACCGACCTAAGCTTTGCACTATCTATCCTCTCTGTTTTGCAGGCGTAATACCGTGGAAGCTCAAGTAGATATACCGTTTGTCTCTTCTGACCAAAAACGTAGATCCAAGGCGTGTGCCAGTATCATGTTCTTAAGTGGCTGGTAAAAGGCCTAGTTTAATTAGCTCAAACCCTGTCCACTTCCAGTGTAGCAGCTAGTAATTGGAACTTTCTGCTCTAGGCATGTCTTTTTGAGCTTAAGACATCAAATTAATTTGGAAGCATTAGAGCATTGTATAATGTACACTAAGTTATTTGGCAAGACAAGGATCTCATATGGAGGAGCTGCGTATACCTACCTAGCAAGAATACCTTCCACGTATTAGTTAATTTATTGCTATCCCTACTTGTAGCTACAATGATACAAATTTTACTGATGTTGGTATCAAGTTCTGTTTAATGATGCGTCAAGTACTGACTTCTCTGAAGACTTTAAATGTTCCCAAGAACTTGGAACTACAAAAACCACTTTATCACAAGTTGAGGCTTAATGAGTAAGAGAGAAAAGCATTAAAATTATAATACTTGCTAACGATTATGTTTCTGTGATCTCTTACAGGAAGATCAAGACGCACTGTGCGGAGCCATTTACTGAGTACTGGACGTGCATTGACTATACCAACTTGCAGGAGCTCCGTCGATGCCGCAAGCAGCAGGCAGTATTTGATAACTGTGTGCTGGAGAACTTGGGTTGGGTGAGACCTGATCTGGGAGAGCTCTCTAAGGTAACTTCATACCTTTTTGATGGGGTAGCCAGATTCTTCCCTCCCTTCTTAGGGACATTTTGTCCAGACCAGGTCTCAAACTCTTCTGGCCAGAAGGTGATTCATGAATTTGACACTGGAAGCTTGTGGACTTTACTAGAAGCCAAGACTCTGTCAGCGTTCACCGAGGTTGCTTTCCCAGAAGATTGCACTTTTCTTAGACAATGCCACTTACCCTTACTTTTTTACTTTTCCTAGCACAGAGACCTTTCCTATAGGAGTGAAGCTCACACACGTGTAGAACTACTCAGTAGTTATGAGTGAAATGCCCGTCCCCTCCGTTTTTTTAGAAGTACGCTGGAGATAGGAGCTCTCATCAGATCAACAGTGTGTCTTTAGTGTTGTTTGGTATTTCTTGGTAGTTCTTCCTTTAAGTTGTGACTCAATCTAGCTTTCTTTTAAATCCTGTGAGAAGTCGTATCATTTCTTTTTTTTCTTTCTAGGTTACAAAAGTGAAGACGGACCGTCCTATGCCTGAGAATGCCTATCACTCTAGACCTAGACCAGAGCCAAATCCACCCATTGAAGGAGAGCTGAAGCCTTCTCCGTTTGGCAGTAGGCTCTTTTTCTGGTCCTGGTAAAGTGGGCAGACTGTGCTGTGAACTCAAGTGCAAAGACGTATTGCTTGCAAATGTAAATTGTCCCCTATGCATTGGGTATAACTTTAATCATTAAATAACCCCAAACTGTTACATGGCTTAGTAGACTTCTTTAAACGTACTCACACATCATAACAACTGAAAAAAAAAGTATTTCCCCATTTTGCACAGTGTGCTCTGAAGTCATATAGCCCTTAGGACCATCTTAACACTAGTAATGTCAGTCGCTTGATAGTGGCTGCCAGGCTTGTCTGAGATGTGTATAAATGTAGTCTTGAGTCTTTGACTGCTGCTTCAAACAATCAAAAACTGGCATGAGACTTTATTTACTTATTGAGAACACCGTCACTTGGATCAAGGAAACTTTGAGAACAAACAAGCCGTTAATGTCTTCCCTTAGTCTTGCAGCTGCTAATCGTGCATATCTTTTTTTCCAAGGGAGTCCTTCTGTATATGTTTAACCTAAAATCTGTCTTGGAGCAAGGATTTAGTCTGAATTTGTGACTTTTGCTAGGTGTGAGGTCAGTTCTGTTTCTTACATAAAGATCCTTGTTCTTATTACCAGCTACTCATTCCTCATGCAGTTAAGTTAGTGGCTTCTGTGTGTGGTTTGTTGTTTTTTTTTTTTTTTTTTTTTGGGGGGGGGGATGACGCACACAAGCTACTTCATCAGAAAAATCGCACTAAATTTCCAACACCTTTAAGGAAAAATTATCTCTGAAAGGATCTTCCTGTCCCATTAAGCAGTATGAGAAGGTGGCTTGTCTTCTGTCTCAAGGCCCTGCCTTGAGGCGTTTGGGGCAGATCCTTCTCATAGTTTCACTGTTACATTCTTTTCGATAGGAGTAAATCAGCTTTCTTTAATCTTTTCTACAATATCTAAGGGTTATGTGCTTCATGGGAAGTAGATCTAGTCTTTCCTCCACTTTTACCCAATAGCAAGAACCTTATTACAAAGGACAGAAAAAATGAAATGAATTTGTTTTCACAAAGCCATGTGCAGTTTGGCGTGCTCTGGGCCAGGCTGTGTAGCCTGAACCATAGCATAGACTTGAATAGGGCTTTGCTCCTTGAGTAGCCTAGCCTTTATTAGGATCTGAAGATTTACCATCTCCTTGTTTGGGGTAGGATTAAACTGTAATGGGTCTGTAGCTGCAGCATGTGTTTCTGATCCATGGAGCTAGAGGGAAAATTGTATAATGTTTAATCTAAAAATAGCTCTTACACTGTGTGGCTCATGGGTTCTTGCTACTTCCTGCTTGGGTGCGTTGACTGAAACTCCAGATGCTGTGGCATACACGTTTGCATTTTAATGTACATATTATACTGTCCTAGCAGCTCGTTGTCTAAATCTGTGAGATGGTGTGCACCTTTGCAGTTTCTCCTTCCAGATAGCTGCCAGCGTTTCAGAACAGCCACGCGTTACTGAAGAAAGATAACCTCTTTTCTGCAGAGATTGAAATTAGGACAAGCTTGAGGTCTAATTACATTCAGCTGAGTGAGTGAAATGAGGTTTGGCCAAGTAGAGGATAAATTGTTCTGGGATGTTAACACGTGTCACATCTGATCTTTTGTTGCTGACCCACTCCAATAGTTAGGGAACCTTGCAGAAAGACTTTTTAGGTATTACTTACTATGTTTTGCTAATAACTTACTATTGTCAGCATAATGTATGAAACATTGCACTGCTGAACATCTGCTTTTGAATAAACAGGCATGGGCGTTCCAGTAGTCAGCCCCTAATCATAATTAAAGAGTATTTTTTCCCATTAAATTGCTTCTGAAAAGAATGACATGCATAAATAGGGGGGCAATTTTTTTAAACAGCCTTTTATGAACCCCACCCTTAAGTTGGCTAGTACTGTAAGCAAAAAAAAATAAAACAGTGATTTATGCTGCGGCCTCAAAGGTTTAAGATCGTTCATCTTTTTCATAACAGCTGAATCTACTACCTCTTGGGTCAGAGGTGTTTGATGCAATAATGATGCACTGACCACATTTAAAAGTCAGAATTAACTATCTGCTCACCTAGATTCCCTCTTCAGTTTCAAGCAGGAGTGGGCAGGTGAATGTACAGAAGAGAACAGCAGAGGAGGACAATGAAGTGATAAAGTCAAGTAGAATTCAGGTGTACTGTGAGCACTTCTTTCATTAACCTCTTTGAGATAATTGCTTCTTGTCTTTATCTCTTGGCTGAATCCCTGCGGAAGTGTTGCCAGAGGTCTGTTTCTTGGTGCTTTGAACAGTGCCTGTGTGTAGATAGTTCTGTTCAAAATCGTTGTGTGGCTTTACTTGAACATAGATGCCCCCTTTGGAACTGTAATGTTTTCTTGGAAACTCTAGAACAAGTGAATGTCAAGATTGAGTAAAGACCATGAAAGTATTTTTGAGGAATGTATCTTGACATTTTTTTGGCAGATGGAGAGCAGACACGTACAGATTCAGCACAGATATTTTACTGGCGATGTGAGAAGTGTTTGTTATGTTGTAGGCTCCTAGCTCTGCCAGAGCTTCTAATCACATGTGTCAAATTAACAAAATGTTAAGCCGGTGTCATGGGTTAGATTAGGCAGAACCTGCTGCGTTCTTTCAGATTATGGATGGGACGAGTAAAATCCTAGTGTAATTTCTAATCTCAGTAAGGTAGGAGCGTGCATTTCTGGTGCAGCGGAATTGTCTGGCGCTATTGTGACAGCATCCTTCTGATGAGGAAGCCCCATGCCAAGACACCTGGTGGTTTGACGTACCCTGGTCTCAAGTGGTTCTGCTTAACTCCGAAGGCAAAAGGGCTGGAGAAGGTGTACTGTTAGCCAAAAAGGCCAGGAGTCCAACAGCAACTCCCACTGTGCTTATAGCCACCAAATCTGAGCAAGTGCTGGGAAGCAATCACTTTCATTTAACTCTCCTGCAAGTTTCATAATTCTGTTGCATGTTGTATTATCCATATTATCCCTGCTGAAAAAGAGACTCACAGGAATCAGTTCAGGTGGAACCACCCTTGCAAGCGGTTGTAAGCTGAGGTCAGTGGGGGCAAAAACCATTCACATACTCCTCTTCCTCTGCCTTCAATTGCAGTGTTGTTCTAGAATGGATAAATAAGGTAATTCTCCCCACCACCACCACCATAAGAAAAGGAAAAACCTGCATCTTTATACCAAGGATTTGTAATTTTAAACTACCTTTACCTTCAGAACAAGGATACTCCTATAAAGCCAGAGAAGAAATTTGGAGCTCGGGATAACTTTGTAAAATCCTTTTGAAAGCTTGCTGCGTACTCTTGTACTAGAAGCGTTTTGAAACTAGAATCCATCTGGATATTAATAGGAGATTTAAGACTCCCTCTTGTGGCTGCATTAAGCTGATCTTGGGCATCTGTGGGAAGATTTTGCCATCATGAAAGTCCTAAGGCTACCTCAGTATTGCTAATAGAAATTGATTAGGTCTTTTGTCTCTGCTACAAAATCCACTTGAACATTGTCTCAATTGATTTTTTTCCTACATATGAAAACTCTTGAATTCAGCATGAAGTGAGAAGAGGAAGAAAAATGGTTTGAAAACGTTCTGATCGTCTCAATCACATTTGATGTGACTGAAGAAGTTAAGGCTGAGTCAAAGTAGGTGGAGGTGGTTGGGAAATCCCAGTGTAGATTATATTTACTTCTCTGAATCCAGAAAGGGGTTGTCCCTAGTGCTGCAGAGAACAGGATGATTCTGAACCTGTGGGGCTGGTGCTAGCAGTGTGACAGGCGAACATGAGAAGCAGGTTAACTGCAATATTTAACTTAATGTAAAAGCACATTATTTCTTTTTATTAGGAATAGACGTGACCTTACCAAATGGTCTTAATAATGCAACCTTGCCCTTCTGCTAATAATTTTATGGTTACAGTTTTCCATGTGAGCCCTTCTAGCTGGGGACTTGATCTGAGCCCATTCTAAGACGCTTTCTGCATGGTTGAGTGTGGTACAAATAGTACTTTGGCGAAGAGGGGGGATCTGAGAAAATACAGAACAGCAAGCTAGAATCAAAAAGCCTGCAGTGTTATTTTGGATATTGAGGCAGTCAACCAGCCCAGCAAGCAGGAGCAGATGCTGAAAGGGGGGGTGGTTCCCAGACCCCAAGGGCAGGTCAGCGGCACAGCTCGCTTGGTGGTGCAGGAGTTATTACTGGGTTTGGTTTCTTTCTGTTTCAATGACAAGTTTCTCCACTCCCTTACGTGTGTTACAAAAGCTTTGGCAAGCCTAGTGCATGCATGGGTGCAGGTTCCTCTTACGCGTGGTGTCTGTGCTTGAGAGCAATGCAGTGAGAGCCAGCAGTGAGGAGAGTGCTGGCTGTGTGCTCCGAGTCTGCCCAGCTGGCTGAGAGCTGCTCCAGGCTATCGCAGGGCTGGGACAGAAGCAGAAGGTGGTGGGATGTGAAGAGGTTTGTTGTACCTGACTAAATCCAGGAATGAGGGCTCAAAGAAAAGAAATTAGAGCATTTAATAAGGTAAAAGCTCTTCTGTCTTGCCTGCGTCCCAAGCATCTCTCCATTGCTGCTGCCCTCGCTGCCTGTGAAATAGTTTAGATCACGTTTGTCTGTTGCAGTTGCCTGAACAAAAGGATTCCAACCTGTGTGTTCCTGTGCTCTTGGCTGGGCTGGCAAAGGCAGATGGTTCAAGTGAGCATTTCGTTCACATTGTGTTCTGCAGCACAAAATGGCAAACAGCTTTTGCTGTTTTGATAGGGTTTAAATTAATTTCTCCCTTCACACCAGGGGAAATGAGGGCTGGGAAGAATGGTCATGCCTGTTGCTTTGTTAAGCTCGGCTTTGGCTCCGATTCTGGCACCAAGAATGGAAATAAAATACAGGGAAGGGGAGCTTTATAAAAGAGCTATGGGTCTGCTCCCAAGTTGATAGTTTAAACCGTACAAAACACTGACTCTGAGGCACTGCTCTAATATTTGTAAAATCAGCATGGCAGCTCTGTTAAGGGCTATGAGTCACCCTGAGGGTGGTTCAGCTCTTTATGAGTAGTAGCACAGCCTTCTGCTTCCATGCAAACGGGAGCGAGAATTTCAATGGAGTCAGAATTACCCCTTTGGTTAGAGCACCGTCTGACCTCTGCTTTGTTCTCGCTGCCTCCCGTTTACAGCTGTGAGGAGAGTGGAACCTGACCCATCTTTGTCTGGGAGAAAAGGACTGGATGGAGCCCTTAAATGTAGATGACATCAATCGTAACTGTTCCCCCCGCACCGCCCCTCCTGTCCCCGGCCCGCGGCTCTCTCCAGGCTCCTGCGTCTGAGCTCTGCTCGCTGCTCCTGCGGGACGTGGTCAGGTGTGGCCCGACTTGGCTTTCGTTGTCAGGAAGCTGCTGACAGCAGGCCTGACCCTGGCCATGTGCACGCAGCGGGAGGCTCTGCCTGTCCCCAGGCGCGGCCTCAGGCGCTCGTGGCAAGCCTGCGCTCCAGGCTAAACAGAGGAAGGTGAGGGTCAGCAGCAGAGAGCTCTGCCCAAGACTCAGGAAGCACATTTTGGCAGAGGAAAGAAATACAATACAAGCAGGGAGGGAGACTCAGCTTCCATCCAAGCCCCTCCAAGAAGCTTTTGGCTCCTTACAGCTGCTGGACTCTTTACTATCAGTTATTGGGCTCTTTATTGTTACAGGCTTTCATGTGTTTGTTTTCTGTCTACAGAAAACCGGTGTGCTACAGAGGGGAAAGAACAGAGCAATACAGGAGTAACGCGGATCGGAGGGTAGAGCCCTGCGCTGGGGGACAGGCAACCCGGCTTCCCTTTCCTGCCTGTCACTATCTCATTGTGTGGCCTTGGGGCATGTCACTTCCCTCTCTGCCCTGGCTCCTCTGTGGGATGGGGTGGTTCCACCCAACAGAGCACTCTGCTTGTTTACTTGTCTTTGTCCTTGTAAAAGTGCATTTGAGGAATCTTAGGGGAAGCTCTCCATGGCCACGGCGGGCACAGACCCATCGCTCGAGGGAAGCCGCAGCCGAGCGCTGTTCTCCTTCCCCAGAGCGAGCAGTAGGAGCCACGCACAGCGAGGTTGTGCGGGTGGGGAGAGGAGTGGCGGGCCCGTCACCCTGCTGTCGTTGCTCAGTCCAGCAGCTGCCTGCTGTTTGAAATGCCTTCCTTAACAGGCTCTGCCCGCTCTGCCCTCTGTAAGCATGCCGGCAGGCAGACAGCTCTGTGGTCGGGAAGGCAGTTGTTCCCCCACTGTCTGAGGGGTGGAAGGTGAGGCGTGTCACTCCGAGCAGTCTCGGAAGGGTATTTCCCAATTCTGAACACCACAGGTCTCCTGCCTTTCAGAGATCACAAGGACAACACCTGCTTTCAGCTTCGAGCCATTCTTTGCAGCGGTGGCAGTGCTGTGTGTGGAAACGGCTGTGTACAGGGAGCCAAGGAGCGAGGGAGGTGGTTACAGGAGCGAAAGTCCCCAAAACACATGGAGCGCCAGTGCACAGTGCTTGTCCTTGCAAACCCTGCTCTGCTCCCCATCATCACTTGCTCAGAGCCTTTGTTTCTTCTAACCATGAGTGAAACCAGTTGTGGGATGTTGTTCAGGGTATGACATAATCTGAGTCTGTGACTCCACTGGAGGAATCCTTTTGAAGATTTACTAGTCTGGCTAATTACAATAAAACTATGAAGGTGCTGCACTCAAAATGATTAACAGCTATAAGTGGAGGTTTCTGCTTTCTTGTGCTTTTTACCAGGAAACAAGCCAGAGCAACTCTGGCTATGTCAGCGGCGTTTTCTTTTAGGAAGGAGGTCTGTCAGAGGCACGCTAACACATTTTCACAAAGCCACTGTCCACCTCTGTGTTGCTGGTAGCAGATCATTTGATCAAAAAAAAAATCTAAGTTGCTTCCTTGCTCCTTTCTCTGTGTGTTGCCTTTCTGTGTTTCTTTAAGGTTGAGCAGTGACAATAGCCTGCAGGATTTATTTGCCGCTTGTTGACATTTTCACTCTCTGATGCGCATCCTTATGTTACTCTGTAGAGTTCAGCTTGTGTCACCCACAGAGGGGTGGTTTGAGGAAAGGCAGCATTAGCTGGAAATGCCCCTTCCACCCGCAATGCCTCTCAAAATGTCCATACACTTAAAACCTGAATTTGAATATCTGCTGTCATATATAGTCCCATTTAGCTGTTATTATCCTTAAAATATGTATTTGCTATCCATTCCAGCATCTTTATCATATTTTTAAGAGGACGTGCCATTACGTGTCATCTGTAATAAGTCCGTAGCGTCTCATTCTCAGCAGCCCACAGGTCTGCTACCTCTCAGTGTTCCAGCAAACCGGCACCTGCCTGCCTGCGTGCTGTCATCTTACCTGACCGTCTCCTTTTCATTTGCAAGGGCTGCCCTGGGGTTGTAGCTGGGGTCACACCGGTTGGTGCCACACCAATAGCTTTAGCATCCATGGTTCATAGGTGCAATTCTGTGTGCTTAAATAGAAGCTGTGAGGGGTGAATGTATAGACAGGGGGAAGCGATGAGAGAGGGCTCTGGGCTAAGCTGAAAGCTGGTGGGTGGAGGTAGCGGCATGACACCCACAAGACTCCAAAGCCACTGAGAACCTCGATAACACCAAGCCCCATCCTGGAGTTTCTTTCAGCCATCACAGGCCAACTGCCCCATACTGCCCCATGGATCTATGGGGGAGAAAGGCCCAAGCCCCACAAGCACTGCTGGAGCCCCATGTCCACCTGTCTCCAACATTTCCAGAGTACAGGCAGCTCCCGAGGAGCAACTAGAGCTACTGGGTCCTGGCCCTGGGCCGAGCCCGTTGGCGGGATGTGGGTGGCTGGGCCCTGGTGCGGCAGGCAAAGTGCTGTCAGAACAAAACTGAATTGAAGTGATTCTTTTCCTCTCCCCTTGGCCTGCGAGGAAATCTTTTTCCATTTACTATAAAACATGGTCCTTAACAGTGCTGAAGTGTTCTACGTATTTTAAATAAACATGAGTGGATTTGAGCCCAGGAGGACATGAAAGAATGCAGCATTTGCAGGGTACCAGCCCGGCACACATGTCAGCAATTTGGCTGCCTTGTGTACTTTGGCTTTTAAAAAAGCATTTAAAAGTAAACAAATGAAGGAAAATCTGGCAGCTGGATTTCAAAGTAAATTGCTTTCAGCTGATATACCCCATTTCCAGCTTGCTTGGGTAGTATCAAGCCATACACATCCAGTGAGAAGAGCGAGCGGCCAAGGAGAAGAGCGGGGGCGGCAGGGAGAACAAAAGCAGGGAAGTTCTGTGGATTTAATTCTTCCATTTCCTTCCTTTGCACCAAACACTCCCTGCCTGTCACTGCCCTTGTGTCAGACAGCAAACTATGCTCCATCTTCTCTCAGCCCTTTTTCTGCTAGGCTCTGCCTCTCTTCCGTCAGGCCTGGAGCAGGGATGGGATGGGATGGGATGGGAGTAGCATCCATGGGACAGCATTAGCTGGCAAAGAACGGAGCCTTATGCTCAGCTGTGACCAGGAGCACTGCTTGAGCTGCTCCATCAAACCCTCATCCCTATTGCTGCCCCGCTGAGCGTAGGGAAAGCCCGTCCCACAGCCTCAAGCCCTGTAGACCAGCAGGATGAATCCGCCCCTCGAGGGGTCCATGCAGGCGTGGGCTGGGGTGCTGCTCCCCTGGGAATGCCAGGCTGGGGAGGGCATCACCCCTCCACCGGCGGAGGGAAGCTGAACTGGAAATGGCAGAGATAACACAGTCATTAGAGGAGCGCGGGCTGTGGCGAGGCCCCGCTCCGGAAGGGCCTGGTGCGTCCCCCGAAGGAGGAGACTCAGCAAATGCTGACAGATAATAACAAGGTCCCAGGCTGGACAAAGAGGGGAGGTTGCTGAGGTCACGCTTTGGCTCAGTTTTGAGCTCCTTCTGCTTTGACTCGCGTTTCCTCAAGTTTATAAAACTTTCTGCGGGTTGGTTGAGTGGAAAGAGCAGAGGAAACCGGTGGGTCTTAAATCCTGGCGGCATGGGGCCGGGGCAGGGCTGCTCTGAGCCCTCCAGCAGACCCTGCACGCACAGAAGATGTGCCCGGAGCTGTGAGCGGTGCGTGCTGTGAGCCCGGGGCAAGGACAGCAGCCATCAAGTGTCCCTTAGGGACTTCCAGCAGTGACATGAGCTCCTGCTGCGGCACGGGAGCGCCCGGGGATGCGATGCTGCAGGCAGGGCTGCCCTGGCCTCAGCACCCCTGCAGAGCCCGACAGACCTGTGCAGAGCACAGAAAGCCTTGAGGTGGCCTCAGTGCGAGCGCGGTGGCTCGTGGCCCTGCAGGACAGTGCATAGAGCCGGTGGGACCTGCCGTGCCTGCCTGCATGAGGAGCCCGTGGCATTTGTCCGTTTCTTTGGGAACCAAGGCTGTGCTGCAGGCAATGCCACCCTTGCAGCATGCCGCAGTGCCACCCCGGTGCTGCAGTGTCCCTCGAGCACCCACGAGCTGGGGAGGGAGGCAGGCAGCAGGAAAGGAGACAGTGTCCCTGTGCAGTGCTAACCTCCCTGCACCTTGCTGCGAGAGCCAGCTCCGCTCCCCAGCCATGCTTGTGGCTGCGGACACGGCTTTATGCAGTGCTCCGTGCAAAGGAGCAATTAATTAGAATGACCTGCTCTAATGGCTTTTCTCCTCCCTGTAACTCAGCAAATAAGCTCCCTTCCTGGCTCAGGACTAAACCTCTCAGCTCCTGACAGCACATAGGTGCTGCCAGCTGTAACCTGCAAGGCAAAACCTTCTGGGTGAGCAATGCATAAGGCAGCCGGGGCTCAGCCAGCGTCCTCGGCACATGCTGCCATGATTGAAGCCAGCGGGGCTGGCTGCGCCCGCACTCCGGTATGGCGCTCGTTATCCCTTGGCACAGGAGGCCCCTGGCACTGGTGTTGGGAGCTGGCAGCGCCTGCACGCACCTGCCAGCACCAACGAGCTCACCGGCAATTTCTTGGCTGTCATTAATGTGATGGAAAGTAATTTTTTGGGCCCTTTCACCTCTGCCACCCACATGAGCTGCAGCACCCTGCCCTGGCTGGTGGGTGTGCTGGAGGAGGCTTCTCCTTTCCAGGGAAGGCAGCCTGCACGCCCTGGAAAACACGTGCAGGGAAGAGGCCATGGGACATAATGCAGAAGAATCTTCCAATTTCTTTAATTTTTTATTTATTTTTTTTTTAAGACAGACACTTGGCTCCTGGCTGGTCCCCATGGGTAGCAGACAGGGCTGCTGAGCTTTGCTTCATCTTGTCAGGCATGTCTGCACCCTCCAGGTCCTGCCAGCTTTTAATCACGCCCTGGATGTTATTTTTGAGAGCCAAGCAGCCGAGCAGGGCCCCCACCCCATCTCCCATGAGCTGCAGGGCACAGGATCTCCTCCACACTGGCAACAGCCACCCCGTGGCTGCACCGGCTCTGGGAAGCTCGGTGCCCCCGTGGTACATGCTCCCCAGGGACTGCTTTGCTTTGCCTCCTTCACACGGGGCTTGTGCTCTCCCTGCCTGGTGTTTGCTGCTTGCTCCAGCTGAAGCAAAACATGGAGGTAAACCACCTTCGCGTCCTCCATGCTGGAGGGTTGCGTTTGGTCCCAAAGCACCGATGGGCAAAGACAGCTGTGGTGGGTAGATGGAGGAAATTGAGAACTGAAATCCCTGAGGTGGGGCTGATGCGAATAAGTGTGGACATCTCCAGCTGATCCAACTGCTCCAGGTCCTTTACTGATGACAGAGGTCAGACAAATACATCCGGAGCAGCAGAGGGTTTGATTTCTCTCCTTAAGGGTTTCACCCAGGAGCTGGTACAAGGGCAGCATCGGATCTGGAGGTGCCTGGAGGTGCCAGCGTGCAGGGGGGAGCGAGACCCCAGGGCCAAACAGGAACAGCTGCAGCAGGGGGTTCCCGCTGGCTCCCACCACCAGCCGACCCCAGCAGGACTTGAGGACAGCCCCGTGCCGGCCATGGGGTTCGTGGGAGAGTGGCCGCAATGATGGAGGACTCTGGATTCAGGCAGCTGCTCACAGCACCAGGGCACATGCTGCCCCGGCTGGGCACCTCATGTGGGCAGGGGGCTGGGGAGGCTGCCCCTGCGCCAGGGGCTCTGGGGAAGGGGTGGCGCAGAGGACTTGCTCCATGTGGGAGAGTGGCTGCGGGTACGAGGTGGGGAACACTGCAGCCCTCCTTCGGTGGGATGGAAACAACCCCTGGCGAAGGTAGTTGCTCTGGATGTCCCTGTGATTAACGGGAAGAATATGTAAATGTATATGGCTGTTGCCATAGCTACAGCAGGACTCCTGGCTGGTGCTGGGGAAGGCAAGCCCCCGGCCCAGCCCGGGTCAGATTTTGCATTGCCGTGCAGCGACACCCTGCGAACCCCACGGCAGTGGCATGGGAGCAGCCGGGCTGTGCCAACCCCCGTGCCATCACCACATCCCCAGCACAGGCAGGGGGACAGTCCCCCAGCACACCATCCCACCTCTCACCATCCTGCAGCCACTGGCTCCTGCACGGCAGCATCACCCTAGGGTGCTGCAGCCTCTCGCCAAGACGGGGGCACCCCCAGCCTGGTCACAGGGTCCCCAGGGAGAAAACGCCCTCATGGGAGGGATGTCCCTCGGGTCCCACAGTCAGGTCTTTTCATGCAGCAGCAGAAAGCTGGGTGCAACCAGGAGATGGATGGGGAATGCCCAATGCACCCATGACCCGCCTGCTCCAGGTACACCAAACCCCCAGGACCACCCAGCCCACCTCACACCAGGCCAAGGAGAAGCCCTTCCCAGTAGCTTGTTTCTGGCTGATGCTATAAAGCTGGGAGGGAAAAGGGGCTTCCCTTGCGTGGAGCATGTGGAGCTGCCCTGCCTGCCTGTGCCTCTGGTGAGTGCTGTGGGTTCAGGGTTGCGGGGGGGTGGGTTGTGCTGCAGGTTGGGCTGAGTCACTCAGCAGCGTGGCTGTCACGAGCCCTGGCAGGAACCATCGTCTGTTGGTGGGTGTCGTGCGTGTGCTGTTGGCGAGCACTTGCGCCCACGCACGAGCCCCGTCCCCTGGGACGTGCCAGGTGTCTGCAGCCAGAGGGTGAGGGTGAAACCCACTGGTGTTCAAGCACCCAGAACCAAAGAGTTCCTGGTTACCTGTTGTTTGCACATCTCCTTCCCACTGCAGGAGGAGCAAAGGGGTTTTAAAACTTTGTAGAACAGACCAATTACTCCTATAAACTGAGAAATGTGGGAGGGATGAGAACTGAGCCTGTACCAGGTGTAACTCACACTGTGGATGGTGTTGCCAGACTGCAGCCCTTCTGGTGATGGGGGCTGCTCAGGGAGAGGTTTCATGCTGAAAGCATTCATTTTCTTATTTATTCTCAAACTATTTTACAAACCTGACTTGAAGCAAGATCGTGGACTGCCGCTCCCAAACCAGAGCCCCTCCGGGAGCGGTGAGTGGGGCTGGGCAGGAGCCCCCGGCGGGCAGCGACGCTGTGGTGCCAGCTCAGCCCACAGCTGTCCCTGCGATGGCTGCAGCTGCTCCCGGCTCCCGAGGGCAGCAGGGGTGCCGGGACCCCCAGGGGCACGGGGACCCCCGGTCCCACAGCCCCCCCCAGCCCGCGCTGGGTTTCTCCACTGTCCAAGGCTTGGCTGTTACTGATGGCAGGCATGCGCGGCCGGGCTCTCTGTCTGTTATTTCCTTATAATTTAAGAGCCTTCCTCACATTAATCTTTTTATTTTTATTTTGACAAATGTATATTTCCAGGAAGTTGCTGAGGTCAAAGCAGCATCTGTTGCTTGTTATTTTGGGGGATGCAGAGGGTCTTTGTGAGGGTTTCCAAAGCAACAAGGAATTAAGTGGTTTGTAAAGTAGAGCGCAAGAATGAGGAGCGGGCTGGGGCTTCCCGAAAGGGAGCTGAAGATGCTGATGAAAATCAGATCGGCTTGCCTCTATTTTCTTGGAAAATTGATCTATTTTTCTTGTATGACTGTCAACCCAACTCCCGTATTTTAAGTGCTTGGCCACCACAAGCTCCGCATTTCAGTGCTGGGATTAGCATGGCCCCGGTCAGACTTGCTCTCCCCGGGTCCGCACCGGGTCAGCAGGGAGGACTCAGGCTGTGCGGGACGGGAGCGGAGCAAAGCTTTTGGGAGCAGCAGTGGAGGTCCCCTGGTGAGGCTCTGGCTGGGGACATGGGCTGGAGAGCCCCAGGATGGGCGCCCCCTCCCCTGCCCCGGGAAGGTCCCTTGCCCCCAAAATCACACCATGAGTTGCCCAGCACACATCCCATGGGGGGCCCGCGGCAAAAGCTGCTTTTTCTTTCAAAACAACGCAAGGAGGGTCCGGTGCCAAGGCGAGGGCTGCGAGGAGCCCAGGAGATTTATCACTGAGGAAATACTTTCTCCAGCGAGGGCCGACGGCCGCAGCAGGAACAATGGGAAATTCGCAACGTGAACAAAGCTGATTTCGTTCTTCTTTTTATCAATGCATTTTCCTTGCGGAGCCTCCCTTCCTGGAAGTGGGAGATGCAGCTTCCCCCGCGCTCTGGCTGTGTAATCAGCAGGAATGGCCATATCCTGGCTGGGAAGCGAGCTGTGAAACGCTGTCACCCGCCGTGATTTATGAGCCCGTGGCAGCGACCAGCGGCGGGGCTGGCCCGGGGACAAGGTGCCAGGGCGCGTGCAATATCCACGTATTCTTTCTCCTCCTTGCTGGGTCCCCGGGGAGCTGCCAGAGGAAGTTAATGGATTGGACACACACGTTCCACTTGATTTTTATTTTTTTATTGCCATGTCTTTCCAAACGCCTTTAGCAGACGCGCAAGCACAATGGGCCAGGCGGTAAGCATCCCGGCTGGGTGGGCAGCGGGGCAGCAGCCTGCCTGGAAAGGTCAATGCAGAGACTGTTTGCTCTGGGACGTGGGGACAGCCTGTCCTGAGCGGGTGTCGTCCTTCCCCACTGGGGAGGGCTCGCAGGGGCCATGCTCAGGACTGGCTTATTGCTGTGGAGGGGCAGAGTTAAGGTGACTACAGCTCCTCTGCAGCCAGTGTTGACCAACAACCTCGGGGCATTGCAGCACCTCGCCCACGGGGTTCTTGGCACCCATCAGAGGCAGCTGGTGCTGAGCAGGGGTCTCGCTGTGCTCAGAGCTGTAATGTCCTTCCCGGGGGGCTCACAGGTGTGGAAGTGGCCAGTTTTGCTCCCGGGCCCACGCTCCTGCCATGCCGCATTATGCAATCCTCACCCGATACTGGGAATATGAAATAATTATTCCAAGTGATCAGATTTTAATTATGCAACACAGAGGATGATTATTGTACGCCAAATTGGTGCCGAGTGCTTAGTTATGTATATGCCAAATTTAGTCTATACTATTATACCCAGTGGGTGGCCGTAGACAATCAGGAAGTAATTAGTTTTGCTGGAGGTTGTTCGCCTGCCTGGTTCACTGTGCTGTCTGGGGAGCGTCTTGCTGCGCTCTGTGAATACCGCGGGCTTTGAGTTCAATACCATCTTTTTGTGACAAGCTAATAAGCTGTCTGCATGGCGGCCTGTAATTAGCACTGTCGATATTCATTTGGAAACGGAGACCGCGCTGAGCGGCTCCACCGACAGCGCTTTCCTTTGTCGGGGCTCTCGGCTGGTCCCTCCTCACCTCAGAAGAGCGGTGATGGGCACGGAGGGATGGGGATGCTGCTGGGTGCTGGCTATGCTCGCATGTTTGTGGCACCCTTGGGTCCCCACTGAGGAAAGCACCCAGCCATGAGGGGATTGAGCCCCTGAGACTGAAACCTGCCCCCCGCCCAGGGCCAGCCTGGCCCCATCCCTCATGGGGGAGCCGCCGTTGCCTCCAGGAGTGGGGTGTTCCCAGGTGCCCTGTCCTGCGGTGCCGGCCAGGAAAGCTGAGCCAGCGTGCGGGAGATGGGGTCATGCAGGGGGCTTTGGCTGGTGTGGCTGTCCCATACCCAGAGCTGTGGGCTGCTCTCCCCAGGGAGCCCCAAGCACCGCTGGCAGGTACCAAGGTGCTGCGTGGGTGCACCTTTCCAAGGTGGCCTGATCCTGTGGGGTCTGAGCTCATCTGTTGGCATCTCACGTGCAGAATTGCTGGAGGGCCTGGGGCTACGTGACCTGGGAGGTCACCGGGGCATCTCTCCCCCTGGGGATGCTGGTTGCACCTGGTCAGTGTTGTGGGGCACCAGGAACTGGCCACCTCTGTGGGATCGGCCCGGATCTGCCAGGCGGGAATTGTCTGAAGTACGGAGCAACTTTTACCTCTGTTACACAAAGGAAACTTTCCTCCTCTTTTTGTTGGAGATGCTCACTCCATTGAGATGATTGGCATACTGGAGAGCTGAGAAACTAAATTGTTTATACACTAATGAATAGAAGCTTGATTGCAAGATCCTGTTTGGAAAATTATAGTGCTGAATTGAAGCCGTACAATTACATCCAAAATGCTGCATATTCATTTCATCTGCTTTGCATAGAGATTAACAAGCGAGCCCTAAAGCAGACTCTGAAATTAAAGCTAACACCAGATTTAGTCACAGGTTACAAACTAAATGGCATTGTTTGATGGATATGAATCTTTACCACCTGCCTGTCTGATGATTGCTAGCAGCTTACCAGACAGCAAAGGAAAAAGTTTCTTCCCATGAAGGAAGCATAATAAGACGCTGGGCTGGAAGTGCCCCCTCCCCACGGGGGTGGCCCCCCCAGGCAGATGTCTGTGGTGGGCCTGGGGAAAGGGCTCCTAGCTCTGTCATGCTGGAGGCTGCATCCGCTCTGTGGAGGGATGGAGAGTGGCCCCGAGACCCCCGCAGAGGTCCTGGGTGCTGGGTCCAACCAACCCCCAGGGCTGGGCTGGGTCTCTCCGGCCAGGGCCACCCTCCTTCCAGGAGCTGTGTGGGGAGATGGTCTTGTGGGGTCCCCATCTGTCCTGGAGCCTCTGTGCTAAATCACCCATGGGTTCCTTCCCTTCCTTGGAGGGGCCGGGGTGCTGTGGAGGGCAGGGGGCTCTTGCCTTTCTTGGCTGTGGGCAGCCCTGTGGGACCCCAGCACGTGGCTGGTCCCGTCCCACCCCACCCCATCCCGCAGCATCAGGCTTTGCTGCCTGCCTGCGATCTACCTCCATCTGCAGTGCTCCCACCCTGCAAGCGGAGGCTGGGCTCAGTTTGGGGGCCAGGGTTTATTTCAGGAGGAGAAATGAGGGCAGGAAAGGGCAAAGGGTGTGTGTGGGAAGCAGGGTCCTGCCCAGGGGCTGCACATCCCGGTGGGGGCTGTGGTGGGCGGCAGCATTCGATGCCACATAGCACGATGCGGGGGTTGCTTTGGACATGGGCCCCATCCCTGATTGAGGAACCTGTCCCCTGCATGGCAGCACGTGTGGGGACACAGGACCGCCTGTTGTCACCGGCACTCCAAGGGGGCAAGCAGCAGGCTGGTAGCTCAGGGCAGCCTTGGTTCCCAGCAGGGTTCTCGCTGCTTTGGGAATACCTGGGAGGGTCCCCAATCCGCACCTGGGGACAGCGGCTCGGGGCTCCCCATGTGTGGGCACCGGCTGGGCAGAGACCACAACACTTGCTCTGCAAATTGGACACCTTTATTTTTTTTTTTTTCTTTAAAAGTCAGTTACCAAACTGCAGCATACTTCATTCCTACGGATGGGCTGGTCTGTTTCTACCACACTATGGGACAGCCCAGCCACAGCTTTACAAGCCCCCTGGCCCAGTCACTGGTGGTGATGCTGCCAGCCCTCACCTGGCTCCTTCTGGCGAGCTCCGGCATTGCCACAGGTGGCTCTGGGGTGCATGTCTCGTCACCCCGCATTTCCCCCCATGGGAGCAGTGCCATGCCAGGAACAGGCAGCATGGCTGCTCTGAGTCTCCATTTCTGCTCAACACTTCCCCATCTCGACCCTCCAACACTTTCCCAATGCCCTCTTGCAAACAGCCGAGGTAGATGAGCATCTCCTCGGGTCCTTCTCCAAACCTGCCCGGGCTGAAGAGGGACGTGCAGCACCACCGGGGCCTTGCCTTGGCCCTTCACCCAGGGCTGAGTTTCTTCCTTAAACCTTAACTCATCCCAGGACATTCACACTTCCGAGACCAAACCCAAACCACACAATTACACCCTAAAACCAGCCCAATGGAGCAGCCTCCTGCCTGCAGCCACCAGCTGCTCAGAGGCACAGTAGGGCTCTCCCACCCTGACCCCAAGACACAGGGTGCACCCTCCCTCTGGGGGTCACCCACCGCAGCAGTGGGCTCCCCAGGCCAGCCCAGCACCCGATTAGTGGCCTCTGGGGGGTGGCCCCAGCCTGAGCAGGCAGTGGGTGCCGGGGTGTGGGAAAAGGCACCTGTCGGGGGAGGCAGTGGTGGTTTTGCGACGTGGGACACGGTGGTGGGGCACCAAAAGCAGAGCTGGGCGCAGTGTGGCACTGGGGGACACAGGCTGCCCTGGAGAGACCCGGCCCATGGCAGCGTGGTGGCAGCCTGGCACCGCCCTGGGGAGCCGGACAGGGGGACAGCACCGCGGCTGTGCCACGTGGCCCCGCTCACACTGCTACCACGGGTGGCAACCGATGGACTGGGTTGGTGACAGCAGCCTCGTGTACGGGTGTTCGCAGCCCTGTGCCGTGCTGTGCCCCAGCCCGGCGGCTCCCATCGTTCCGCTCCTGGGGATGTCTCTGCCATAGAACATCCCATGGGGAATGCTGGCTGGGTGGGAACCTCCCCCGAGCAAGTCAAACCAGCGCCATCCCCATCCAGTGTGTCCTGGCCTTCAGCAGTGCTGTCTGCCAGCTCCTCGCCCTCCCGAGCTGCCTGGCAGGTGACAGCGATGGCACATACCCTACCAAGGGCTGGGGTAGGCACCCATCTGCTGCAGGAAGGCTGGGGCTGGTGTGGGGCTGCCTGCAGCCACCTGGCCAGCAGAAGGGATGTAGTGATGAACATGAAATGTGCCTCTGCCAGGCAGCAGCGGGGGAGAGCTGCCCGGAGGCAGCGACCCCGTGCAGCACCCCTGGCTGTGTGAGCAGGGACGGGACAGGCAGCAGACAGGGACGGGGCAGCAGGAAGGCAGTGTGAGCTGGTGCAGACTGAGGGCAGGGGCTGGCCAGGTCGTGTCCTGCGTGGCAGCCCCATGCGTGGCAGGGGGAGCTGCTGTGTGGGACGGGGACAGGAAAGGGATTTGCCTCCCAGCCTGGGCGCAGGGGACCCCAACCCCAGCACGGGTTGGTGGAGCGGCGTGGACGGCGCTGCTGGGACTGCCTGCCAGTCAGCTGCCACGTACTGCGGTCCCACTAAGAGGGGACCCTGCTGAGCCCCACAGCAGCGTCCAGCTCTGGTTCAAGCAGCTCATCTTCTGAGAAGCTGATGTGCAAGCAGGTGTCATCCGCAGGGGAGAAGGGCAGCGTGCTGTCTGTGGGACTGGCCAGGGCGGCCAAGTCCTTGGCCAGGGCCTCGCTGGCTGCAGGGTCACGGATGCTGGCCAGGGGGGACATCTGCCCGCTCTCTCCAGTCCTGTCCTTGCCCAGAGCACGCTGGCAGGTCCCAGCAGGGATGGGCTCCATGCTGGAGGCGGCGGTCCGTGCGGGAGTCCTTGCCTCGGGGTCCAAGAGGGTGAGCGAGCTGGCAGCAATGCTGGTGAGGCTGGAGATGCTGGGGCTGGGCAAGCTCACGTGGGCAGCGCTCTCGGGCTTTACCTCCACTTCCAGGCTTGGGGAGGTCTTGCTTGACCTTTTGCGTAGGATAGGTGGTGGCGGGTTGAGCTTGGGAATGGGCTGCTGCCGCCTGGGAAGCAAAAGCAGAGAGAGGAGGTGACGGGCAAGTACTTACCTGCATGGGGGGCTTGGGCTGGCTGATCCAGGCTCTCCAGAAGACTTTTGCTGGGTCCCATCAGTGCAACCCATCACCTACAAACGTTGGAGCTGGGGTGAAGTGATGTGGCAATGATTTCGCAACAGGGGGACAGGCGCAGGGCAGGCAGCAACCCCACAGGGGGACACGGTGGGCCCCTTGCCCTGGTTTATTGCACCTGAGCCAGTGCACAGCCCCTGGGCTTGCCTGTCCCTGCCCCGGAGTGCCCAGAACCCAGCCGTTCCTCCTCAGCCCCTGCTGCAGGCTCTGCTGCAGCGAGCCCTCTGAAATATGGCCTGTGCCGTGGGAGCCCTGCCAGGGCAGCAGCGAGGAGCAGCAGGGTCTGCTTGGGGTGTTCCCGCTCCAGCCAGCGGGAGATGGAGGTGCTACATCCTACCTGTCCTCGTCCCCTCTGTCCGTGTCGTCCACCTTCTGCCGGCTGCTCCCGTTAAGCAGAGCGAACTCACTAACTTCGGAGCCCTCCACACGCCGGCTGAGCCCGTCCTGCCCCTCCAGCACAGCTAGGCACTCGTCCCCCTCCTTGCTGCCATAGCGGTGGCCGCCCCTCTCCAGGTTGATGAGGTTGAGGTAGGAGTCACCGGGGCCCAGGGCTGGCAGCGAGCCGGGGGCCACGGGGCTGCCCAGGATGCTGGCGGGGGTGGAGGTGGATGGCAGGTGGACGTCCAAGCTGTAGTGGTTCTTCAGGTTCAGGGAGAGGGACTGAGCCAGGGACAGATTTTGCAAGGAGCGGTCAACTGGTGAGAGAGGGACAAGGCGCATGTGAAGAGCTGGGGACCTCCAACCCATCTGGTCCCCTGGACTGCAAAGGGTGCAGAGATGATCCAAAGCCCCTCAGCGCTTGCTGGGCTCGTATTGGGAGTACCCCAACTGCTCCCTGAGACCACGAGGGGCGCAGAGGTGCTCTGAAGGGATGGTGCTGCGAGCATCCCAACTGCTTCCCAGGATCGCAAGCGGTGCAGAGATGCTCCAAAGCCCCCCTCCAGAGCCTGGCAGGCTGGTGCTGGGAGCATCCCACCTGCTCCGCATGACCCCAAGAGGTGTAGAGATGTTCCAAAGGGATGGTGCTGGGAGCACCACAGCGCCCAAACAACCCCCACCCCGGTGCGGGGGCCACTGCGCTCACCCGGCTGCCGGTGTTGCTCCCGGGCTTCCAGCACCGTCAGCTGCCGCACCAGCAGGGAGACGTGCTGCAGCAGGTCTCGGTTGGTCAGCAGGAGCTGCCGTACCCGGGCCTGCGCTTCGATCCGCGCCGCCGTTTCGGCCGCCAGTTGGTCCTTCAGCAGCTGCACCTGCGGGACGGGGCGGTGCGGGACGGGGCGGGGGTATGCGGGGTGGTGCGGTGCGGGACGATGCGGGATGGGACAGTGTGGGACGGGACGGGGCGGGGGTATGCGGGGTGGTGCGGTGCGGGACGATGCGGGACGGGACAGTGTGGGACGGGACGGGGCGGGGGTATGCGGGGTGGTGCGGTGCGGGACGATGCGGGACGGGACGGGGCGGGGGTATGCGGGGTGGTGCGGTGCGGGACGATGCGGGATGGGGCGGTGCGGGATGGGACGGGGCGGGGGTATGCGGGGTGGTGCGGTGCGGGACGATGCGGGACGGGACGGGGCGGGGGTATGCGGGGTGGTGCGGTGCGGGACGATGCGGGATGGGGCGGTGCGGGATGGGACGGGGCGGGGGTATGCGGGGTGGTGCGGTGCGGGACGATGCGAGATGGGGCGGTGCGGGACGGGACGGGGCGGGGGTATGCGGGGTGGTGCGGTGCGGGACGATGCGGGATGGGGCGGTGCGGGATGGGACGGGGCGGGGGTATGCGGGGTGGTGCGGTGCGGGACGATGCGAGATGGGGCGGTGCGGGACGGGACGGGGCGGGGGTATGCGGGGTGGTGCGGTGCGGGACGATGCGAGATGGGGCGGTGCGGGACGGGACGGGGCGGGGGTATGCGGGGTGGTACGGTGCGGGACGATGCGAGATGGGGCGGTGCGGGATGGGACGGGGCGGGGGGATACGGGGCGGTACGGAACGGGGCGATGAGGGACGGGACGGTGCGGGATGGGACGGGGTGGGGGGATACGGGGTGGCGCGGTGCAGGACGGGGCAGTGGGATATGGGGCGGTGCGGGACGATGCGGGACGGGGCGGTGCAGGATGGGGCGATGCGGGACGGACGGGACGGTGCGGTGCGGGACGGAGCGATGTGGGACGGGACGGTGCGGGACGGGGAGGTGCAGGACGGGGAGGTGCGGGACGGGGCGGTGCGGAGCGGGACGGGGCGATGTAGGACGGTGCGGTGCGGTGCGGGACGGGGAGGTGCAGGACGGGGAGGTGCAGAGCGGGACGGGGAGGTGCGGGACGGTGCGGTGCGGTGCGGGACGGGGAGGTGCGGAGCGGGACGGGGAGGTGCGGGACGGTGCGGGGCGGGACGGGACGAGCATCCCCGCGATCCCCCGGGAACCGCGGGCCTCGAGCGCCCCCTGCCGGCCCCGCCGCGGCTCCCCCCGCCCCGGGTCCCCCCGCCCCGAGCGGGTCCAGCCCGGTGGAGCTGCGGGCGGGAGGATGCGGCTGCATCCCGGGCCGGGAGGGGATACGGGGGGGGGTCCGCTGCCCCCCCTCCGGTAACATGAAACGAGTTGGGGGTTGCCCAGCCGGGGGGGCACCGGGTTCTCTGCTCTGATGCTGGTTTGGGGGAAGAGGCACGGCGGGGTCTTCCGAAAATGGGATGAAATGGGAGCTGGTGGCTCTGTGGGGGCACCCCATGACCCTGCTAGAGCGGCCTGGGCTAATGCATGAAGCCAGCTCTGTGTCTGGGGGAGCTGAGCGATGCTGCGAGCAACGCTGCGAGCTGTGCTGTAAACAATGCTGTGAGCTACGCTGCGAGCTGTGCTGCGAGCCGTGCTGCGAGCCATGCTGCGAGCAATGCTGCGAGCTCCCCGTACTGCTCCCACCCCAGCACAGGGTGTTTGCCCCTGCTGCCAGCCTAGCCTGGCCGGAGGCTGGAGCAGGGAGAGAAGAAGGGCTGGTGCCACCCAAGGGGAGGGCAGGACGCGTACCTGGGCCACGGCCACCTGCGTCTGCTGCTGCTGCTGGAGGAGCTGCTGCTGGAGCAGCTGGAGGCAGTGCTGGGAGGCCAGCGGGGTGATGGAGGCCGAGGAGCAGGGGCTGCTTGGGCTGAGCAGCTGCTGGGAGCCAGCTGGGTGGAGGGAGCAGTTCTCTGCATCCTGGACACAAAGAAATGGGGCAGGGTGAGCTGACCGACCAGCTCAGGCTGGGATTTGGATTGTGCTTCCCCACGGCACTGACCCCAGCACAGCAGAGTGGCCCTCACACCCCTGGCACCGAGGGACTGTTGAGGGAGGCAGTCCTGGGCTCAGTGTCAGGTGCTGCACAACTTCATGATCACCAGGACAGCATGTTTTGGAGCGACTCCTGCTCCCAGAGAACTGGCAGGGCTGCACCACCTACATCTGGCCGTAGCTCCAAATAGGGAGGGCAGATGCCCAGGCAGGAGACATTGGGGAGTGACCTGAATACCCCACCACCTTCCCCATGATGCGGCTGCCTAGGTTGGGCAGTTTCTTGCTGCCTGAAGCATTTGCCAGTGACAGCAGGTCCAGCGTCAGGGCCACCAGCATATTAAAAGACTGCAGGCGGGCAGCGTGGATACTGAAGCACAGCGGTCCCAGCCCTTGGAGATACCCAGCGTGAGAAGGGCAGTGCAAACACTGGCCAGTTTCAGAGCAGCCCCTGACCCAGCCGCAAGCCCCCCGCACTCCGGCATGGTGCTCAGAGCCCTGGGGCTGCCAGTTCAGCCCAGGGTGGGTGAGCTTGCAGCCACCTCACATGCCCCGGGGACTGTGCGGTGGCCCTGTGTGTGGCTCACCTGGCCCTCCGTAGCACTGGGGGTCTCGTCATGCAGCCCAGAGCTGGGCAGCGCATCCCCACCGGCAGGCAGCCTCCCACCCTGACAGTGGGGGGGTGTCTTAGGATGGTTACCCTCGCCACGTGCCCTGCTGGGAGCCAGCCTATGGCCACTGCCCTTCCTGCCCCTGCCCTCTCCTGTTTGGGCAGCTCCAGCACCCAGAAGGAAAGCGCAGGAAAGCGCTGCCTTTCCAGCCACGGAAATGAATCCCATTGAGTGCATTTCACTGCAGCTGTTTTCAGCCAGGCCCTGCAAGCGATACAATTGTGTGAGATGAAGCGATGCCATTCAGGCCACGGGGAAGCGCTCACGGAGAAGCTCTGCAGAGCAGCTATTCATTACGGCGAAACCACTGCTGGTGCTAAATGCGCCGTGGGTGCCTGTGCTGCCGGGGCTGAGCCCCCTCGGGGATGCTGCTCCCTGGGCCTGGGGGTGAGGGAAGCTGGGGGTTGCTGCTGGGGCAGTCGGATGAGTGACTGCTGCAGAATGGCACTGGGGGCACAGAAATCCACCCTGCGTGGCAGGGAAATGGTTGCCTTGCCAGAGATGCCTCCTTTTAGTTTCAGCCTGTTCTGTGGATGCTGCTGCGGGAGCCGGGGGGTCCTGCCTCACTTCTCCTTTCTAGCACTGGGCAATTGCTCCAGCAGAGCCCCTCTGTGTTCTGCCCTGCCTGCACCGGTGGGCTCTCCAGGGTTGCGTTTGAAGCCCGCTCAGCCATGCGCCGTGGCCCCACTCCCAGCTATTGCCTCTCCCTCTGCCTCAGCGCTGGGAAACAGCTTAGCTGTGGGTAAACTGGGTGCTTAACACCCTGTCTTGGCATGGGGGCTGTGAGAGCAGGGAGATGGTGGGGGGGTCTGCAACGGGGTCTCCATGAAAGACCCTCCTCATCAAGCCATGATAGTGCCCCCAAGCAGAGGGACCCCAGCAGTGGCAGAGCAAGTAGACCATCCCCCAGCCCACCCCCCGTTACCTGGCAGTTCTTATCCTTGGAGGCTTGCCCAGGTTTCAGCATGCCAAGGTCCCCCCTGGCAGCGGGCAGCTCTCCGGGTCCCCTCTCAGACACACAGATGCCATCAGAGTCGATGCCAACCTCGTCTGCATCCGTGATCTTGGAGCCCTTTATCTGGTGAACTTCAAACGAGACGGATAAATAAACCCAAGCTCCCCGCGCCACAGGATTGCAGCAAGGAGCCAGGCTCCGAGCAGGGCTGGCAGCCAGGATGGCAGCTCAGGGACATGGCCAGGACTTGCTCCAAGTCTCAGCATGCTGTGGAGGGGTAGGAGGAAAGGAATGGGCCAGCTGAGGGGCTGGTGCCTGCAGACCCTCAGCCTGCTAGACAAGGGGGCTTAGCCTCCACTTTCCTGGTGTCCAGGATGGGCGGGCAGACAGGGCAGATTCCCCGTGCCCCCCATCTTAAGGGGCCTGAAGCTCTTGCTGTCACTAGACCTGGCCCATGAAGGACATGCCACCTTGCAGGTCCCCACCCAAATCATCCCTGCTGCCACCGTTGAGGGAGGGATCTGCCTGCGCCCCGCCGGGAGTCGTGCGTCACCTTCCAGCGGCTGTTCCTCGGCCGACTTGTCGCTGGCGCCGTCCGCCTGCCCGTCGGCATTCTGCAGGGCGTGCTGCAGGCTCAGCTTGTGGCACACTTCGAAGGCCTGGCCCACCGTGCGCACCACCCGCATCGCCTGGCTCTGCGGAGCAAAGCCGTGCCGCTCAGCCCTGCAGCGGCCACGCTGCCGCCTGCCGCCACCCCACTGCCGACGGGGAAACTGGGAGCCTTCCCCCCGCTTCCCGCCCCGGGGCTGCCCCACACTGCCAGCTCTTCCCATGGTGGGGGGCTCCACCGCTGCCCACCGCTGGACCTGACACAGGGCATCCCCCTCGGTCCCCTGCTCTTGGAGATGGGTGCTCTTATCTCCATGTGGGCTGAGGCAGGTGGGCTGTGCTGCTGCCCGGGCTGGGCAGGAGGGGATAGGCACCAGGTACGGTTTTTTTTGGGACATCCAGCACTGGCGCTGCCTCGGTCTCTCCCCAGGGATCTGCACCCTCCAACCCAGCAGTCACTTTGGCTCCTGCACAGGAAGGTGCGGGGTCCCTCAGGGACCTCTCACCTGGGGAGGACCTGGCTGTACCCCCAGCAGCATCCTACCTTCTTCTTTGATTTGAAGACGTTGCACCTGAAGGAGTTGTTAGCACCGTCCCTTGCGATGTAACTAAATATTTTCAGGTCTTGCGAGTCGTGAGACACGTAGAAGATTCTAGGTGGGAGAGAGACAAAGAGAATTAAACACCCAGGGGTGTCTCAGCCCCCCGACAACCTTGGAGGCTCCCGTGTGTCCCCAGGATGGCTGCCTCACAGCACCCAGGGCCGGAGGAAGGAGGTGGTGCCAGTGTATGGACCCTCCTGCGATTTTCAAGGCAGGAGGCGACAGATTTAGAGAGTGTTTCTGGCTTGAGGGAAAACCTTCTGGTTTCTGAAGTAGGCAAAACCTTTTTAAAGATGCTGTAGGAAAGCTAAAAATCTATAGTATTGGAAAGCGTGTGGCTATTTTTAGCCCCAGCAATTAATCCCTGCCTGTGCTGCAGCGTGGCACAAATGCCTGTACAGAGAACGTCCTGTCCGCCTCGGTGCAGCCAGCCCGGGGACCCAGCATGGGTCCATTCTCAGCAGCAGGCAGGTGGCACAGCACAAAAGTCAGCATCCCCTGGATGCTGAGTGTGCTTGGAGGATTTCTCTCTTTCCTGTTAAGGCTGACTTTTTCTCCTCCCCGTGCTGCAAAATAATTTTTAAAGACCTTTTTATATATTTGATTTAATCAGGTAAAAACATGACAAGTGAGTTCAGCTCTGAATAGAGAAGAAACCAAAGGGATTCTTGAGATGTTTTTTCTTTTACTCTTTTCTGTCATTGGAATTTTTTGTGTTGAGCTAGCAATTGGAGCAATTATTGCCCATGTACCACATCTTGTAATAATCTGTAAAAAATGCCAGAAGGGAGAGGTAGGCTCAGATAATGCATCAGCATATCCTCCGCTCCTTATCTCCTCACCAAGGGCTCTGACCCAGAAAGCAGCTATTGGTGATCCCAGCCCTTGGGGCTGTTGGCTTTGCGCTCGTGGTACAATTATTCACTTGGCAGATCTAACAGCCTGGTGCAACCTGTGCTCTTAACCGTGTCCACAGGCTATGCACCATTGCTGGGATTGCCTTCAAGGAAGCCATCCCTGATAGCTGCCGAGGCATCAGGTTTACATGCAGCGTAAACCTCTGGGTGGGGCTTGTGGTCTCCAAAATACTTTGAGATCCCACGGCAGGTGCTATGGAAAGTCAATGCTATCTTATCACGTCCTGTATGGGTTAATTCTCTGTAAGCCCTTACACCTTAGAGTAAGGCCCTTCTTCAGAAGCACACGGCGAGCCATGCTCTGAAAGAAAACCGCGAGATGCTTGTCTTCAGTGTCAGAATAGAGAGTAATTCGGGTTGAAGGCACCTCTGGGGTCATCTGGTCTAACCCCTGTTCAAAGCAGAGCCAGCTTCAAAGCTAGATCAATCTTGTCTCACTCTCAAAAATGTATGAAAAGGATTCCCCATCAGCGGTAATTTTGCAACCTCTTTAATTTTTCATGGTCCTTTGGAAAGCCAGCCTTGGTGGACGTAACTCAGCAAGCGTGAGAACGGATATTCATCGCTCAGGGCTGACTGGACCCAGCTGGTGTAAATCTCCTGCTGCGTACCTGTACACAGGATCGTGCATCACCACCATCTTACTCTCGTCCCAAGTCCACTCCTTTCTCTGTAAGCAGAAGGCAGAAACAAAATTACAGTGAGTCAAGTCAAAATGAAACTCCACCAGGCTGATGGGCAAAACCCCTGGAAAATGGTGCATTTGTCCCAAGCCAAATCCAGGCTACAGTTTGACTATATGAACAATGGCTGTTTCATTGGTATCTTGGATAAAAATAGATTTCTTTGATCATTTATCATATCTGGTCATCTGATCACAGCCTTCAGGGCTGAAAGTAGTCCCCAAGATTAATTTATAGCATCAAATATGCAGAAGAGTAATACGTTTTGGGGAAGAAGGCTCTGAGCTAGGGCTTAGGAGATCTGGGTCTGGCTGCTGGCTCGCCTCAGTGGGAAGCACAGCTTGGGCAATGAGCTAAGGGGTGCTCAGCCCAGGTAGCACGGAAAAAGCCTACCAGTATTAACAAGAAAAAGAAACTGTATTTCCTGAAAGCTTGACATTTTTTGATAGAAAAAAGAAATCCTCTTCCCACAGTGTAATTTTCCCACTCTTTTTTCAGCAAGGTTTTGTTACAAGTTTGATGAAAAATGTGGTGTTTTCTTGTGAAAATTTTGGGTGGTTTTTAAGAAAAGGCCAGTTTTGGTTAGAAGTGTGACTATTCTGAGCAGCAGTAATACCGAGACATGGTCAAAGCCAACATCCCAGGTGCTCTGGCCTCGAGTGCCCCAGCAGGGCTGGAGAAGTCTCACCTTCTGCTTCTTGCGCAGAATCACTTTCACCCCGTCCACAGACACAATGATGCTCACTTTCTTCTTCTTAATGTTCTTGGCTTTGAATTCATACTGATGGGAAGAAAAACGCAGGTTAGAAGAAAGGTATGACTGGGGAGCTACCTGGGACAGTGTGCAGTATTAGTCAGTGTTTTACATGAAAATGTCGGTTTTGTGTTTAATCCCACCTGCTGAGGGAAGTGGAAATTTGTTTTATCCTGCTAAAAAATCCACATTGGGAAGGACCTGCTGCTGTAGCTGGGATGCTGAGCCGGATCCTGGCTTTGTCAGGAGTGTTCCTTGGGACAGGACAAGCAGAGCTTGATCCTCTGGACTAGACTGAGAGACCATTAGTTCGGATGTGGGAAGAACTTTCCTGATGCGTTAACTGTGCCTAGTCCAGCGGGCCTCTGCACCAGAGGCTGAACATGGAGATGGCACTTGCAGCAAATACCAAGCAGTGATTTACGGCATCTCCAGTGCCCTTGTATGTCAGTGCTGCAGTGTATGGGGAATATAAAATCACTTATGAATTGCAGGGAGGGCCAGATGGGTGGCAATAACGCAATTATACCTCAGTCATTTACATAATCACATTAACCTCAGTGGGCTTGGTATCTCTGGAGAAAAACCCAGCTCCTCACCTGCAGGTGCCTGCAGTCTGAACTCACCTCTATTTGTGTTAAAAATTAAACTGCTAGCTTTTAAATGTTGCTTTTGCTGATAGCTAGAAGCCTAGCAGAGCCCTTCTACTCTGGAGACCTGTATTTACAGCACTGATCCTCACTGGTCCTGTTTTAGGCACTATTTTTAGCTTCCAAATACAGCATTTTGATACCCCATATTTTTCACAGTCCCTATCTGAAATCCAGCTTTCCTAGGCCAGGTCCTCAGTTTATCTAAACCAGCACATCCATTACTGTCAGTGCAGCTACAGTAACAGCCACCATATATCTATTAAAAAATAAATCCTTTGGATTAACTTGATGTACAGTTACCATAGCTGGAAAGCAGAGGTAACAAATCCTCTGTTTTAATAGTCTAATAATGTCAATGGTGCTGTAGTGGAGCTGGGACTCAGCAAAGGGGACATCACGGGGACACCACTGCCTGCTGGCTCTGCCCGTGCGAGTGGCCACAGCAAGGCCACAGACGTGGATGCTACCTGGGCTGCGGAATCACTCAGGACCCTGCGAGGGCCACGGAGATGTAGGCACACCACGGCAGCTGCCCTGGAGCGAGCGTGGCCGAGCTAAGTGACAGCCTCTGGGCTCTCTCCACATGCTGTTAGTTACGGTCTGCCAGAAAGCGGGATGTACGCAGGCTCTGGCCGTATCTTCCAGCAGTCTGTCAAACTGGAGGCAGCTTGCAAGCTTTCCCTGCTAAGGTGCTAGGGTGACTCAGACCCTGCAGCCCCCTCTGCGGCATCCCGACCCCCCGAGGACAGCCAGCCACCTCGCTGGTGAGCACCGTGTCACCGAGCCTTCCGGCGGAATGCTGCGCCGCCCCGATGGGCTCAAGGGGACGGGAGGTTCCTCCACTCCATCGCCAGCCTCCACCGTCTCCTGGGATGCCTCTGCCACATCGCTTTGGAGAATCAACGCAGTTCATAGACACGGAGGACAAGGCAATGCCAAGCAGTGGAGTGCAGCCTGAAGCCTACCTACACCATGTAATTAGACATCTAATTAGAAATCTTATCTCTTTATACAGTCGGCACAGCTGCAGGTAGCAACTGAGACATTAAGGGAGCCCAGGCACCTCTTCCAGGAGCCTGAAGTTGAAGGACTCTGTGTGCAGCTCCGTGCCAGCACAGCACCCAAGCATTGCAGAGAAGATACACATCCTTCCAGCTCCTCAGCACCCATTGTAAGCCACATCAGCCTTACAGGCAGAAAATTCGGTGGCTTTCCGGTTTATCAGGCTTTTGATGCTGCTCATTGAATTCTTAGCACTCTGCAAGCTTTATGGTATCAGACAGACCCTGGATTAAACCATAGCTTTTTGATCTCCCCATGAATTACTACTGAGACAAGCTCTTTAGAAATCTATCTATAGCACCATTGCGCGTGAAGCCAGAGCTAAATTTGCTATACACGTTTTTTATTTATAGGGAGGAGTGAAATGATGGGTGAGGTGGCGAGTGCATCCTTCAGACTGCTGCGGGCCGGGTGACTCGCAGGAGATGCACACATCTGCGGGGCCGAAGCTGGGCAGCCGGGCTCGCCAGCCTCAGCACCTGAGAGGGCTTCTCCTGCCCTCCACCCAAGCAGCCCCACGGGGCCCCGGCACTCCCAGCTCAGCCTTGCTGGGTGCTCCCACCTCCGCCAGGCTGGAGCTTCCCCCTCCCCTACTCTCAGCACTGCCAAACTGTTTCTCCTTGTCTGCTTGCATGAATGCCAATAAAACCGGGATAGATTGTTCTGCCCGCTAAAGAGCTATTTATCTTTCTTTATACACAAATGGCTGGGAAAATACTAGCCGAGCTTTCCAAGAAAGAGAGAGCAATACAGTGTATTTTCCCCTTGTAGCAACAGGGGTGCAATTACATTCAAACAAGGCTCTTTACTCAAAGGCTTTAAGCAAAGTCCAAGTCTGGATTTTGCAGAGATGGTTTTTTTTCCTCTCTTGGACAGAAAGGAACAATCAGGAGCAGCGGCAGCGCATCTCTGGGTGCTGCCAGGAGTGATGGCAAGTCTCTGTAAACCCAGGGAACTTCAGCCAGCTACGACCCCACCCCACCCCACCCCAGCCTGACTCCAGGACAGGTACGGGGCTTGAGCTCCAAGCAGAGCTGTTCAGCTGGTGCGAGCTGCCCAGCACACTCTGCCCTTTCCCCTGCCGCGGGTCGGTGCTGAGCCGCCGAGCCATACTGCTGCAGCTGGGGCTGGAGAGGCCCACGGGGCGGGCAGGAGCAGAGCTCAGAGCTTCTCCCCTGCCCCAGCGACACGCACGCCCTGCAAACCGTGTTTGAATCAGTTTTGACCCTTGCAATCTGCAGGCAGCACCCTCAGGCTCTGCTCAGGATGCAGCCCTTTGCCACAGCGTCATCAGCAAGGAGGAGGCTGATGAGTTTGCTGGTCCTGCTCGCTCCGTGCAGCTCGTGGCCGCTGCCGCTCGCACTTTGCTGCCGCATCCTCGCCAGAGCACCTGCCAACGGCTCACACATGCTCCCCACAGCAGAGGTGCCATGCCAGGATCCCAGCCATGGGCAGAAGGAGTCTGGCCTGAAAACAGTTAAAACTCACTGGGCCCCAAAACCCCTACTAAAGGGTGAAAACCCTCAAGCAGCAGGAGCCGTAGGATGGCCCGGCCCCAACTGGCTGCTCAGCATGCTGAGCAGTAACACCAGCTGGGCGAGAGCACCGTGATCCCGAGAGCAGGGCTGGGCGACAGCCCCATGAGCCCACGCCACACCAGCTTGGATTGGACTTTCTCTCCACCTCTACACATAAGAGGCAGATGGGATACAGCTTCAGTCATTTAATTGCTTCCTATCAAGCAGGAATCAGTATTTTAATTAACTGTGATTTATATAAGGACAAAAAAAGCACATGAAAAAAGACACTCCAGGAGAGCAGAATATCTCCTCTGAGAATGTTCATGCATAAACCAACATACATCTGAGCACGAGGCTTCCTGGCTAACCTGGCACTGTTGTCAGAGAGCAAAGTCTTGTCACTGATATTTTTTTTCTTACTATTGATGTGATTTTTTTTTCCAAATTTGTCATGGTTACCAACAAATCCAAACCCACACAGCAGCATTCATCTTCTCTGCTGCCTTCTGAGATTCAGTCATTATTCTCTTGCTGCTTGTGCTATCCTATGGGGGAAAGCTTTCCAGATGTTAAAGGATCTGGAGTTGCCCTTACAAGTGGCGATTCAGCAGGCAAGCCTGGCAGCTTTCTTAGCAATGGAGACAAGATGGGACATTTTATAAGAAACTGCAGGTCAAAAAAGGGCAATTTTTCTCATTTAATTTAGCAGCTTCATTAATTCTATTTCTGATGTGTCTGACCTGGAATACTTTCTATTTCTGCTTTTAAATCCCCGTGTTTGAGTCCTTGCCTTTCATACGGTCCCACACACTGTTGGCATGTAATATTAACTTACCCAAGAGCTAAAGACTGTATGACTAGAAATGTTAATGGAGCCGTGTAATGCATATTTCATCTGATAATTCCACCCAAGCAGATATAAATTACACATGCAGTTACCAGCTTCCATCTGCTGATGAAAGAGATGGGCTAATGCACATTGGAAATCATATGCAGTTTCCAGCACTAAGAACAACTTGCATGAATAGCGTTATTCAAGGAAGCAATTCTTAATGTGATTAATTACTGAAGGTATCAGGGCCTTCATTATGCAAATGAAAACTGTCATAAAATAGAGAGTTTGCAAGTCTTAGAGGCAGCTTCCCTTTACAAAAAATGCATTTTCCTCATTAACAAAGAGCAGAAGGGCCAGGCTCAGGAGATCTGGCAGAGCCAGGACATGCTCCCTGCCATGGTTCGTTTGCTGCTGCGCAGCCCAAGTTGTAGTAAGGGAAATCAAGTCAGAGGCTCTTGAGGTTTTTGAAACAGGAGCACATCAGTGCTCCAAATCGCTGGTGGGTAAGTACTTTGTGTGCCGAAAGATGCCACAGGCTTGGAAATGGATGACTATTCCTGCAGCTGTAAATTCTCCAGCCAGCCCTTAGCCTGCTGTCCTGCCCCCAGCCTCCCCTCGCCCCAGCCCTGGCCTGGCAGGCTGCAGGATGTATGTGTCCATAAACAACCCCACAACAATAAGTAGTCCCAGCCCCTTCCCAAACCCTGCCTGTCAGACAGACACAGGGAGCATAGCAATGAGGAGGTGGAAATCTGCTCAGCTCTGCCCCGACAGACCGGCTCTGGGCAGCATCACCCCGGCAGGACCCACTGGTCCCTGCTCCTGCTCCCCAGCTGGCACACGAATGCATCCCAGCCATGTGGGAGACATCCTTCCCTCCCGCTGCAGTAAGCAACCTCCGATGCCATGAGTGCCATTCTAGAAATTAAAGCCATGATGAATCCAAGTTTTTCCAATTCAGGAATGTTATTAATTTCAAATCAAACTGACCCGCACAGCATGAGGACACGGTTTGTTGTTTGAATTACTCGATGCTTGGAGTGCTGCTGCTTCGAACTGATGCTTCAGAAAACTTGCATTCTTCTCCCAGCAAGTGCAGCTTAGCTGAGCGCTGCATGCCACCTCGGAGCTGACAAACGAGCAGTGTCAGTTCCCATACCCTTTGGACTGCAGGCTGTGGTCCAGCCTCCAATCCCCCCTGCGTCACCATGGCCCTTTCTGCATCACATCACACCTTCCTGCGACAGCCCTGCCAGGCAGCGGTGTTTTCACTGGTCAGCCGCAGCCCGCTCCCTCACAGCCTCCGGCTGGAAACCGCTGGGTTATGGCCTTCCCTTTGTTCGTCTTGGGAAGCATGTGCCTGTTTGAATCCTATGAACTCCCAGTGCCCGGCAGCGGGGTGCACGCTCCCAGGGACGTGGCCGGTGTGAATGCGGCCGGGCATAGTCTGGGTCTGTGCTGCAGTAACTGGGCAACATGGACACAAAAGCGACGCAGGAAGCAGTGGAGTCCAGGAGTGCACCTCCTGCCCAGTGGAAAAATGAGAATTTATGATCCTTGGAAACATAAAACTGTTCAGTAGAAAGCAGAAACCGAAGGGGGAGTACAATAGGCAAGGGAGAATGCTGGCAACATACCCAAAGTCTTTTTTTCTCATTTAAATTAGCTCCTTCCACCATCCAACAAATTCTCTGTAGATACCGCAGACCACTCCCCATGCAGTGAGCTGAAGGGGGCCGAGGAGCTATCGCAGCCCCGCTGGGTTTCTGGGAGTCCCTGGAAGGGCAGCAAGGAAATGTGACCACAGTTCATCACACAGGATTTATTTATTTATTCCTAGTTCTGTGCTTTGGCAGGGGTGCTCCCTGCCTGTGGAGCCAGGCAGGATTCCGACTTCTCCCATGATGCAGGACAGCATTTGCAGGTTTGTGCTCCAGCCCTGGAGTTGGGGCTGGGGTGCTGGGACGTGGCTTCAGCTCGTTTGTGGGGAGCAGCTATCTGTGCATGCTTCTGCACCAGACCCTGGGTCAGGGCCTGTGGCTGCAGGCTTCGGCTGGCACAGCAATCCCCTTCTCTCCTTTCCCAATTCTCGGGAGCTGGCCAGTCAAGGACTGAGTTTGCACATTTGAGCGTAACCCTCTCTGTCCCCTTCCTAATCTGAGTGCAACCACCGGTGACTAGCATCGTGCCCTCACCCCTCTTAGCACCATCCACAGGGTTCAGCACCCTGGTGATCACCCACCAGAAGGTCCCACCACACTCTCCTCCCCAGGACTCCCACGCATTGGTCCTTTCCTGCCCGGCATTTCATGCAGATAACCCCCCAGGAGGTGTGGGCAGCAGGAGAAGGGTCCCTGGCGCAGCATGCTTTCCCTGGGGAGCTCCATACGCTCCTTCCCAAGGACGCCACCTGAACCACGGGCTCAGTCTCCACACAACCCACCTGGCAATGCCGATGTCGCTGGCCACAGCCTGAGCTGCGGAGAACTGCTTACAGACTAAGCTTTGATTAGTCTTGGCAAGAAAAGCACCATGGGATAGACTAGCAACAGATGATTTATTGATAGGGTTGCTGCAGCCAGCCTGGTTCTGGTGCCCCATGCATGGCAGCCCTGCAGATGCTGCTCAGGTGCAGGAGCTGGAGACATCTTGACATCTGGCTGTGATGAAAGGGTTAATTGGAAAATCCAGTCCATGAGCTCAAAACCTCCCCAGCAGACCACATCTAAGGTACATGAAACCATCTGCTTCCCAACACTGGCTTGGTCAGGCAGGTAACTGCTCTTTCAGAGCTGGAAAGTGGAAGCTGGAAAGTACTCGTAGGTTGGTCAAGGGGCAGGGGTCAGACTCCAAGATTATGGAGTCCCAGCACTTGGGTCTAGCTGGAGGACAGCCCTCCTGCTCCAAAGCCTCCCACCAAGCCCAGGTGCCTTGCTGGGACCATCTCTCTGTGAGCTGTGCTGACACCTCCTAGGCTCTTCTTGCTTTGGCCACTTCACAGTGACCAGCTGTGAAGAGGTGTTAGTGGTCCTGACCAGCCTCAGCTGGGGCCTCCACCCACACCCTATCCATGGGCACAGGAGTTCTATTTAAGCTCAGCTTTGGGCTCTCTATTCCTTCCTGAGCTCCAGTGTAGGAGTGTTGGTCTTCAGCTCAGCTACAGACATGCCTGGCCATGGACCTGCTGATTCTGACTTGCAAACTCATCTCCCACCTTGACCTTGGATCTGTCTCATCAGCATAGACCTGCCTGATGATCTGGACTCTTGATTGAGCCTGGCTACTACTCAGGGTCTGCTCTGCTCATCTTGCTCAGGTATGATGGGATGGGGCCCTGGCTGGTGAGGCCCCTGCCCTGTCAGCCACGTTATTGTGGTTAGCTTCCAGCTCCTCCAGCAAAGTCACCCTTGCTGCTCCCTGACCCCAGGGCAGCCTGTGGCCCCTTGCACAGCTGCCTTGGTGCAAGGAGATGCACAAGCACCTCACTAATGAGGGGTCTGTTGGCCAAACCCCTCACTAATGCCCAAACTTGGTGGTCAGCCCCTCACTGTAACTAGAACTGATCCACGATGCAGACTGAGTAGGGAGGAGGGATGAAGGGCAGTGGAGGAAATTGTAAAAACCTGAGTTAAGCTAAGAAAATATTTGCATTTCTGGAGTCTCCCATTTGGCATTGTCAGCACTATTTTAATTGGTCTAATCTGCAGGTCTTCTTGGACCTGTGCCCCACAACCCCTCAGCCAGCATGAGGGCACTTCAGCTGTGTTCAGCCAGTTCCTGGCTTAGCTCACAATTGCAGCTCCAAAAGTAGCTTCTTGAAAGTTGCCTGTAAATGGAAAAGGGCATGCGAGCTCTCCCAGTCCTCTTAGCCCTGGCTCTGGCTGTGTTCCAGCTTGCTGCAGAGATGCAGGTGTTTTCTGTCTCCCTTTAGGATGCTCTTTAGGGGACAGAGGTTTCTGGAAGAGGCACCACCAAGAATGCTGGGCATGCCTGGCCTGGCTGCCTCCTGTTTTGGTTTTGGAGACGCTCTGGGCTGATGCGTGTGAGTGAAGCCACAACAGTGCTTAGGGTCCAAGGGGGGGAAAAAAAATCCCTTAGGAAGCAGTACGAAGTGCCACCCTCTTGCTAGGGTTTTGGAAGCCTCAGAGAAGCAGTTTGTGGATAACAGGAGAGCAACCTGTGGATCCAGGCTCTCTGGACGCTTCTTCCCAACAACAGCTTTAGGGCTCTGAGTATACTGAAATAAAGCACTGACAGGTTGCTTCAGCCCAAACAGCTTGTGTGCCCTTTACGTCCCCTTGCAGACACCCTGCCTGCTATCATCCCAGATTCTTCCTGCCTGTCACCTTGGTGGAGTTGAGGGTTCATGGACAGACTGAGGTAAACAGGCCCCAAGCACCGTTTGGGGAAAAATGTTCCTTTCAGGAAAGGAGCTGTACAGCTCAGCAAAACATGTCTGACAATTTTCTGCTTTCATAAATATTCAAACCCAGCTACACTGGGAGCTGACTAATCTGAAGATGTTCCCTGAAGAAAGCTTTCCATGCTTCAAATTCTATCACAGACATGAATCCTAGGCTGTAGCTTTTCCCTGAGGTGGGTAGACATTAGCCAGAGTTCGAACATGGGAAACTGAGGCTGGCTTATTCATCAAGAGTTTATCTGGCAAGTCAAGGCAGAGCAGCAAGCTGAAATCAGGAGTTTCCAGCACCCACTCACGGTGAGGATTGCACATCCCCACTGCACGGCATGTACGAACTCGTGATCCCCAGCAGGGCTGCAGTCCCCATGGCCACCCAGCAGTCACCTATGGAGCAGCGCAGGACCCTGTTGCACCCTGTAGTCTTGAGCCATGCTCTCTCTGAGAGCCTATTTGCAGTGTAGATGAATTTGGAGAGAAACACTAAGCTGCTCCTTATTGTGAGGATGGAGAAATGCAAGCAGGCACCCACTTACATCAGTAGGAACTGAGGTCTGTTCCTCTGCAGCAAGGGGCACAGACCAGGTAAAGATCTGCATGATGCCTCCCTGTTTGGGAGGGCTGGGATCTGTCAGTTGTACTGCATGGCCTGAGAAACACAGATTTCTAGGAGGGCTACCCTGAGATCACCACGCAGAAGGGGTTGCCATGGGTTTTGCTTCAGTTTAGTCATTAAACCTTTAAAAGCCTCCTCCCACCCCTCTGTTTGGGAGAGAAGCTGCTAGGGCTTGGATGGGGTGGCCGGTGCTGCTGCCTGACCTGCAGGCATGGGGCTGTGAGGATGCTGCATCTGGCAGCTGGAGGCTGGTCAGATAAGGGGGAGGTGAGGGAGCTGCCTTTTATCTGGGTCTCCTTTGCCTTCTGAGAGAATCCTGCCTTCTGAGACTCTGCAGAGCATTCAGATAGGCATGTTAGTACAAGCCTTCCTCTTCATTCCCTTTCTCTCCATCTTCAACAGCTCTTATCCTTGGGAGGTCTCTGACCGTTGGAGTCTCAGGCAGCCCTTAAAGATAGCTCAATCTTTCCACCTAAAGGTGAGGTGGTGAAGGCAAAGGACATGGCTGAAGTTTAGATGTTCCTCTGTGCCAGTCAAAAGGATGTGGAGCAAAGAGTGGTCTGAGTTACACCCATGGGGGAGACCAGAGCTCCTGCAGGTGATGGGAGCTGGTGGGGAGACCAGGAGAGGCTCTTTAATTAGTCTCTTCCACCTCTGAAAACAGGCAGACTGTTCTGGAACAAAGCTGCTTTGCCTGCTTTTAAAAAAGGGTGGGATAAAAACAGCCTTTTCACTGCCTCCTCCCTGTTAAAGAGATATTGCAATACCACTGAGCTCCATCCGGAGAGGTACAAGCAGCCTCACAGCCCAGTGCAAGGTGACATCATCTGGCCTTTGGTGCCTCTCTGACAAAAGCATCATTGTGTGACTGTCACTTCCAGGAACCCCCTGCTGTCCCCAGGTTTAATAGGGAGCTTTCCCACACACAGCCCTTCAGCCCTTGTTTCACCAGGGCAGGCCAACCTCAGTTCACAGGGAAGCTGGGTTTTATTTTCCTCCATACCTCTATTCACTTTGTAGGAGAAAGCAAATTACCTTTGCTGTCTGCAGTGCTTTGGATGATTAATTAGTTTCAGTAATGAAGTAGTGTCTTGGGACCCCACCCCAATGGAGTCTCATGTACCAGGAACTGAGTGCACATGAACATGAAAATGGTCCCTACCTCAAAGAGCTGCTAGGTTACTGCAGATAAAAAGTGCTAATTTCATTAGAAGCAGGTCAGATTTACCTGAAATAACCCTTAGAAGTGAAACTGCAATTACACACTGTGATACCTTCAAGTAATTCTGTATTTCCCTGTAAACATCAGTGTCAAGAGGCCCTGCAGAGAAGGTCCTGTCTTTGTACACATGATGTTTCATATCCTAGTTGCCCTCCAGTCTGGTATGTAGGACAAGAGGTAAATTAGGAGAGTGCCTTTTTTTAAACCTTGTTCATCAGTGTTCAAACAACAAAGCTCAGAAGAGCAGGAGCCAGAACTCTGCGGCAGTCTCAGACCTCCATGAAAAAGCCTCAGATCCCCTACACGGCTGTGGGAAGGTAACCGAGTATTTTGTGCAATGGTTTCTCATCCACAAAGCAAGGATGTTCATTTTCTACTTAATTCATTCAGTTTTTCTGGTTACAGCCAGTCCCCTGCTAAGTGACAGCTACCCAGCACCTAGTCAGCGGGACCAGGCCACCAGATACTGCTCACACAAAGACATGAGCAGGGAGCAACTGAGGATTTCTGCTGCTGACTCCAAAACCCCTATTGTACATTCAGTCCTTTCCCATCTCTCCCCAAGAGCCTGACAGGCTGCTAATGCAGCCGCACATCAGCGAGCTGTGTGAGCCCAACAGCAGGGGAGATGCCCCTTGCTTGCTTCTTGGTATTATGGCTAAGCTGTGCAGCGAGGGAAAATGAGCTGATGCCCTCACAGAAGCCGGAGGGGGAGATGGGATGGGGTGATTAACAGGATGGCTTTGCTCTGTCTCTGGGAGCTGGTGTTTATTGCTTGTTTGGAGAGAGAATAAAAGTTGAAAGCCAATTTTTAGTTCTTTGGCTCTTCGCAGGAGCATTTGTGACAGTTGTTCTTCAGGGAGCAGAGCACCCGTTCAGATCGTGAGCAGTCTATGGTCATGGGAGCCAGCAGCGCCCACCACGGCGCAGCTGTGCGGGTGGAGGGAGCTGCAGTGCATGGGGTGGGGGCTCCAGGGGTGCTTAATGAGGGCCCTGACAGGGGCTCACACTAGCACAGCACAGAGATGGGGAGAAATCCTAATCCTGCTGCCATGCTGAGGCTCTGACATAGGCAGGTGCCAGGATTTCAGGCCTCTAAATAATGCAACACTTCCCTCCGTGTTTATGTAAGGATGCTATTTTAGTGTAGGTAGTCCAAGCAAAGGAGGACTGTGAACTGGAGGCAAAGGCAGCTAGAGTGGCAGGCTGGGCGAGCCATGCTCTGCGTGCGGGGATGGAGAGGAAGCGTCAGTGCTCCTGAGGCTCAGTACAAGCAGGTGAGGTTAAGATGCAGAAGGCAGGGAAAGCCCATGTGCTCAAACCGGTCAACCCAGCCCCTGCTCCCAAGAGGGCCAGATGTGACCTATTGTGGTTCCTCACTTCCAGCACCCGTGTTGCTCTGCAGCCTCCTCCTTAAAGCCTCAGACTTCAGGATGCGGAGGAGAGTGATGCTGAGCATGTCCACCCGGGGCGGATACTTATCCAAAGGAGGAGGAGGAATCTAGTTTGCTGTTGAGAATCTGGAGAAGCTACATCTGCATGACTAACACCTGCTTTTGGTAAATGCTGCAGGGAGGGACCATCTCCTGGCTCCTAAACTTGCTATCACACACCATATGCATCTTGGGTGCTGTCCTCCAGCTCTGTGTCTTGTGGTTTTTCCTAGCCACCTACTAGGGAAATTAGCATTTTCTTTGCGTATCTACGGCAGAGGTAGGAAGCTGGACTTGGCACCTCTATCTTTGAGCAAGCAGAATTCAAGCCAGAACGAAGACTTTATCTGCATTTGCATTCAGAAGTAACACTTGATTACAAACTAGACCAGAATAAAAATGGGAGGGATGCTGAGCTGCCTAGCGTGCTGCTATGTGCAGACCAGGTTTCATGCCTTGTTTGCTAGGTGCAATCAGGCTTCGTTTTCTTTCATGGCAGAGAGCTCTTTGTTAGCTCAAGCCCTGGGTGCAGCTGAACCTTTCTAATTCTCAATGCCAGCAACTTTTGTGAACAGCCTTGCTATTTACTGGTCTGAGACTATTTCAGTCCCTGACTATCTGCCTTATTCCCAGGCGAGGAGACTTTTCTGTGTAGTTGTTAATACTATTGATCTCCAACAGTTCCACTTGAGAAAACATTTCTTAGAGAAAGCCCAGTGACTTATAGTTGGCCTCCAAGCGCTGCACAGAAAGGATGTGTCTGCATCTGAACAAGGGTATAGCAATTCCGGCCAGGAACAGGCCATTGAGCTTGGAGGGGGTCAGTCACTGTAGGGCCACAGGGACTGTGTGCGTAAGGTCTATTAGTAAAGACTTGGCATGCAGTACTGAAAGATCCTTCCTCCTTAGTAAAATCAGCAGAGTCAGGCCTGATGTTCAGATGCAGCTATTAAGAGGGATTTTCTAAAGCATGCAATTCCTAATTCCCATTGACTTTAGAAGGAATCTTGGTTCTTCTGAAAACACATGGGGCACAAATGTCTCTTGAAGTCTGCTCAAGAGGTCTTGTATTGTGCATTTCTGGAATACAGCAAAAGCGAAGACAGAAGGGATCTCACCCCTCTCCTGCCAGGCTGCCCCTGGGCAGGTGTCATTTGCACCCAGGTATTGCTCAGGTGTGAAGACCTGAGCAGAGCCAGGCACAACACGGCTTGCACACTGCTTCTTGCCAAGTGGTCCTTGGTTAGAAATTATTGAATGCTAATAAAATTGCCAGTAGACCATGGTAAGCCTTCTCTGTGGCAATTTGTAAATCTAATGGAAGGTCTCTGGGTTCTCCTCAAACTGTCCATAAAATACTACTCTCAAATTTGGAAACAAGACTGTTACTACAAGAGAAAGTAATGCTAATTGTGTCATTTCTAAAACTCCAGAATATTAAGCAGTTCAAGGACTCTGTTAGCCTCAGGGGAGCTACTGAGGTTAGTGAATCATGATGAGAGAAACAGCCTGGGTTCAGATAGTGGGAATTATGGAAAAAGAGGGTTTTATGATATCAGTATTTATTGTCACAGAGGTTTTGTCATCAAAATTGTACCATAGCATCACAGCTGAGTGCTCAGGCAGAGGCAAGCAGCCTGGGCTGGGCTTTCAGGCTCTTAGACAACAGGCTACTGGATGATTTGTTTGTCAGCCGTTTGCAGGCTCGCAGTGCTGGGCAGTGTGTGTGCCCAGGTCTCCTGGAGGCACGCCAGGGTCCTCAGCTGGGTATGCAGCCACTTCACAGATGGGTAAGTAAAGATGAAGGACTCATTACAGCCAGCCACAAAAGCAGCTACAAAGAGTGGGAACCCACCTGGGTGTGCCCTATTCGCACTGCAAATACAGCTATGACATGCTGTGGTGTCCCCCTGCTCGGCAGTGACCAGCAGCCACCCTCGGGGATGATGCTCTGTTCCACTTTCCTGCCGCCTGCTCCGCTCCCCAGTGCCGTTCCTGGTGTCCCTGGGCTAGCAGTGGTGTCACCAGCTAGGTGTGAAGCTGTGGACATTAATACATCCTGCGCTGCTCGCATAGGGGGCAATGATTAACCACAAGCAGTGTTCCCTGTACCCAGCTCACAGCTTTTCCTGCCCTGGGCTTAGGTGCAAGGAAGCAAGACAAGCAGGAGACCAGCATTGCCCTGGGGAGGCAACAACATGAAAATAAGAAAATGTGCCTGGGCTGGAAGTTTAGGCCCTGTAATCATTAATAGCAGCAGCACAGGCTGCAGCAGGACTGAACCGGTCCATGATGGCTTGGGACCACTGAACCTTAGTGCTTCATGAACCGCATATGGCTCTGTGGCAGGTACAGGGCACTCGGTGAGGCAGCAGGTATTGGTGGCAGACACCAGCATTTGGGCCACTTCTACCAAAGGACCCATGTGCCTGAAGAGTAACTGTGTGCCTTACACCCTCCTGGAGCCAGCTGTAAACGTCTAGTCCTCCATCACACTGCATCTAGTCTTAACATGTCCCACTGCTCTTCTTCCTGTGACAAAAATAATTTGTTTTTAGAAAGAAAACCCTGGAGCTCAGAGGGTTTAGTGGGATTCCTGGGGGTATGCTGGACCTGCCTGTGCAGGGTGATTTGGGGCCCTGGCCTGTGATGCTCTCTGCAATGCAAGGGACCACATCCTCCCCTCCAGCAGATCTACTGTGTGGCAGTATCTCTGCACTAGCAGAGTGACAGAAGGATGGAAGAAGGGGGAAGTGACTCAGGTGTCCTGAAAACAGTCAGGTGGTTGCCAATTAGTCCAAATAACCCATCTGGCCCAGGGAAAGGCCATTTAGAGAATGTCTAATCACTGCTGCAGGGAAGAAAGAAAACCATTCCATAATGCCTTTGAAAAATCCCTGCTCCCTCATCAAAGTGTCCTTCCCTCCAGGGATGCATTAAAGTTTTTTTATTCTGTAGATTTATCACAGAGTTATTTGGCCAAAACATGAAGTAGCTTGTCAAAGTATTATGTTAAGTAGCACTGATTCTGTTTGCCTTCAGGCCTCATTTAGTACAGAGCAAAAGCAGAATGAAGAAAGCAAGCACAGAACCAAGCTATTGTTAGCAAATCTTATTTTACTAGGCAGAAATTTGCTTCGTGGTCGTGGTCCCTCAGCGTCCCCTCTCCTCAGAACACCAATCCATAAAGTACAAAGGGCCCTTGCACTAGACAGGAATCAAGACAGCATCTACAAAGGCACCCACTGTTGTGGCACTAGGTCTAGCCTTCCTCCTGTGTCCAGTGCAGGCACTCTTAACCTAAGAACCAGAAAGGGTGAGGTCAAAGCACGAGGTTACACCATAGCTACAAGCTGATTCCCCCCCCGCCCCCCGCAAAGTACATAGCTTCACCCACGGGGCAGGTTTAAGGGTTTGTATTTTCATGGACCATTCTGGCTTGTTCCTGTTCCTGAAACATTTCAACCTGCTCTGATGGCAATCACTGCATGTGCTCGCATTAGCCACATAAGGAGGGTCTCTGCTCCACCAGCATAGCAGAGGCACTCCACACCACGGGCAACCCCAGCCTCTGTGCCCTTGCCCATGCAGCTGTCACTCAGATTAAGGCACCTCCTCTTTAATGAGCTAATCCAATGTGCTTCCTACCACTCTGGTTGCCATCTCAATTACATTTTTTTCAGACACCAATAAAGAAGCAGCTTTGAGTTGTGGCTGATTGTTCTACACCAGAATGTAATTTGAAAGCCATTATATTTAATCTCTGTAACACTCTACAACCAGTAACATAATTGTTGAAAAAGCTACTTTATTTCAAACTAGATAAAAGCTTTGCAGAGATATCATACGCTGATATTTTAGCTAGTGAAATCAAATGCTTCAGTAATATAATAATACTGTTAAAGCCACTTTATTTTACAATTAAAAGGTACCTGCCTTATTGCCAAGATTTAGCATCAGACAAAAAGCTCTGTCTTGTTCTATTTAGTACTAACTTTTAATTTAGCTTTTATCTGTTTAACTGCTGCTTTTATCAGCCTTCAACTAAACTCCAATCCATCATGCCTCTTATGCAAAACAATACTAATATGCCTCACTAGTTCCACCCCCTTGTTGGAGAAGCCATCGAGTTTTCAGCACTCTGAGGAAGGCATTAAAAGGAACTGTTGCTTAGAGATGTCACATTTCACTGACTGATCCCTCCATCCGTCTGTTATCAATCGTATGTAGCGCACTCCCTGAGCAGGGTATAAGACCTGAAGCATCTATAATCACCAGTCACTTCTCAAAAACTAGGTCATAGTATGTGGCTACTGAAAAACTGACAGCTCTAAGCTGTCTTCTGTTACAGTGGCCTGTATTTACAGCTAGACCAGTCACCACTCATTTCAGCTCAGAAGTTAAGTGGCAGAAGATAACTAATCATTATTCTGTGGCAAGAAGTCCAGAGGTGATTTAGGGTTGGAGATCAGCAGGGTGGAAACCTGCAAGAGATTATATATCAGTGGGGCAGCTCTGTGGCATGGTGAGACATCCCCAAGCAGTGAGCAGAAGGCTGGATTCTCATGTAATCTCAAAGGTGTTTATTCCTCTCCTCCCACTCAAAGACTTACAAGCAGAGCATAGTCGGTTCTCCACCATAGTCACACAATGCTGCCTAGAAACGCGGTGCATGACGCTACTGCAAAAACATCTCATTAAGAGCTTCTTCCCTTTGCATTATGATAATACGAAGAGCAGAAACTGAATAAAACAAGCTTGGGTTAGTCTGAGAGATGGCAGACTCAATTCTTTTAGAAAAGCAGCTTCCACATTTTTAAATCCATTTCTTCAGTTTATGAAAATTATATTTTCTGTAAGGCTAGTAAAGCAGCATATGCATGAAACACACTTGAGCCTGCCAAGGTGACCATAGACTGGACATACATATGTAGAGAGGCCTAAGGAGCTGCACCTGCATCACCCATCCTTGCAACCCCAGCCTTCCCCCTTCCTTAGGCCTTCATGGCAAGGGACCTCTAGGAGATATAGTCCCATGTGGCATTTTAGCTAATCAGGGCTTCAGGGCTTACTGGGAAAGGGGAGAGGCTATAAAACTCAGTGGTAGGGTAGGAAGCCCTTCCTGGAGATGGGGTGGGAGTGGGGTAAGGAGTAATGGCTGGGGGGCTGCAACTCTGCCAGTTGCAAGATGAGGCCCTGCAGTCTCAAGCTGAGGCTGCTCATTTTGCCTGCAGAAATGGGTTCTTGCCAGACCTTCTGCCAGAGGGCTTGCCTCCTTTCTCAGCATCCTGGCTGCACCTGAGCTGCTGAAAGGTAAGACCCATAATGGGGCTGTCATCTCCTAATGTAAAGTGGCTTCTCCGAAGGGCATTTCTATCGGGTCTATTATCTTCTTGAAGACCAACAAACTATAGGAACCAAATTCAGGTGCTGTTTGCAGTGTGGAACAGTAAAATGCTTTTCAGCAGAGCAGTGCACTGAAGAGTAGTAGGTTCAGTACTGCCTGCCTTTGTTAAACCCACTAACTAGTCTTCTGGCATGGGAGAGGGCAAAGAACCTGCAAAGAGGGCTGGGGCAGTGAAGGCTCCAGCAAAGGAGCAATAGGAAGGAATGCAAAATCCACTGTATCATGAAAAGGGGATAATGTGTGGGGCTGAGGCACTGAAGGCTCCAGCAAAGGAGTAATAGGAAGGAATGCAAAATCCACTGTATCATGAAAAGGGGATAATGTGTGTGTCTGGGCACACCAGAGACCCCTGCAGAGCTGCTGCCTAGATGGTAATTAGAGCGTTCAGGTCTAAGGGCCTCTGTCTCCACACTCAGATCTCCTCCTCTTGGGCAGGGGGAGGTAAGAGGCTTCCTGGCACAGCTCACGTAGGACCCTTGCAGCATGCTACAGGACTGGTCTGCCTCTGGGGAAGCCCAGCCTGATCCCCATCCCTGCGCAGGAGACTCTGCTATAGCTCCAACAAATAGAGGAAAACAAACTAATGAGGCATTAGGGCTAAACTTAGCTGCAATTAACACTTAATTACCATTCTGAAAACACTTGCTGTATTTTGCCAGGGCCTGGAAAAGTAAAACCAATTAGCTTAATCTTAAGGTAGAAACCTTAAACTGCCTCGGATGCCTGTCATGGATGGGACCCTGGGAGTAACTGGTGTTTCTGAGACTGTTGTGCCTGGAGCTGAGCAGTCCCGCAGGTGGGTTGGGCAATGATGGACAGCCCTGCTCGGGGCACCAGGTGCCTGGGGAAGAGGAGGGCCGTACAGCAAGGATGCCTTGAGCCAAGTCATTCCCTCTGCTCTTGATGCCCTCGTGCCAGTCTCGGCTTTCTTAGCCTGCCTGTCTGAGAGACTGTTCTTCTCTGTGCCTGTAGCTTTGTTGTGTTGACTGGTATCCTCCCTAAATAAAGCAGATAGCAGGTAAGGTTGCAAGCAAAGCTGTGTGGGCTGCTGGACAAGGAGACAGAAGTACAGAAAGATCCAGAGGACACAAAGCCATCCATGATCACCCATAAATCTCTTAAGTCACTAGTGAAAGATCCTCGGGTTTTTTTGTGGTAGACTTGTAGGCTGTGCTAGGGAGGATTGACTATAGTCTGATCATGTACTGCCTGTGTGAAGCTGCATGAGCCTTTCTTGGCCTGTGTTTTGGAGAAGAGCCAAAACTGACACCAGACTTTCTGCAAAAGGTATCAGAGCAAGTTTGTACATGCTTATGTATTATTGGTTTGGATACCTAAAACAACTGCTCTCTTCTGGAGGCTATAGACTCTGTTTAATGTGTATCAGTGTAAGCAACCCTTGCATGGTTCTCCAAAGAAGCAGGTATCCTAGAAAAAGATGCTCTCTTGGAGCATACTTTGGGGTAAATACATTGTCCTTTTGGTATGGGGGAGAAGGAGGAAGAGAAATGTACAGGCTTGGGAAAGCTTGTCTCTCTGAATTCCTCTTCTCACCTTCCCATAAGGTCTGCTGTCTGCCCATCCGCTTGCCAGTATAAACGTTGATTGGACCTCTGACCGCAGCAGGGGACTATCATCTACAGTACTGTTCCTCATGTGATCTAGTGAATGTCACTGTGTGATGACAGTATTTATTTAAAGGCCTTGGGTGAACTGACATGGCCCAGGTCTCCTGTCTGTAAAGCATCTAGTAAATGGGACTTGGTTACCAACATGCATGGAACATTTCTCCATCACCACTGTGTATTATCAGCTGTGTCCTTAACTGGCTCAGAGTGTGCTATGTGTTTGGAGCACACACACGAGATGCTTGTGTTTTACACTCTAACCGTGTAAGAACTGTCATATGTTTTTCCTGCACCTTCCTGTAAATGAAAAGAAGGTGCATGGCATTCTGAGAACTAAAGAAAGGTCCATACCAGCAGTCTGAAGACTGCTGAAATATTTTAGGATGCTAGGATTGTTTTCTTTGACAGCCCAGGGCTGTCATTAACTGAGCATTTGGATGATCTTCCAAAGAGGCTGAAAGGAAAAGCCCTCCAGGAACTGCAGCAGAACAAACTCCTGTCCAACAACAATAGATCCTGGCATGCAGCTACAGAGGTCTATACCAGGGCAAGTGCTCCAACAGTTTGCGCTTCCACATTTGAGTCTGTGCTTCAGCTGCAGCAGACCAAATAACTTCATTATAGTGGGAGAGGCTGCAAAGACTAACCAAGAAACCCAGCAGCTGGGAGTTCAGCTTCTATCTTTTTTTAGTACTGATCACAACTCCAGCTCAGATTAACATGAAGCTGGCAGGAAAACTTAGCTCCAAGCATAATAACTCAGGAAGGGCTTATAGGCAGAATATATCAGAGGAATCTATGCAGCGGTTATCTTGGTGAACTTCTCTTCTGTATTAAGAAGGCTGTCTGCCTGGGAAAACTGAAGGAACTGTTATTAAAGAATCTCATTAAGAAATCTATTAAACATCTCTACCTCTGAAGTCTGCCACACAGTGATAAATTAAACTGAGATGGCTGAAGGCAGTCACCCTGCCCTCTGCCAGCTGACCACCTGGTTCCTTTCCTTCTGTAGCAAGAGTAGATAAATGACATCCATATTTGCTCCCGAACCATTGCAATTTACAGCCTGGCATGGATTTAAGTGTAAGATGCCGTATGAAGCCAGCGTAGCTATCGGACTGGGAGCTGCTGGGGTGCAGGGGAGGCAGGTTCTGTGCGGCTGTCCCTGCCACCTCTGCTTCACAAGGTTGCACTGTAGGATTGTAGCTTTTACTCATCCTGATTTAAACTGATGTCGTGTCACACTTCAACACTACCATTTGATATTTGGCAGTCAATATGACTTACAGTGTGGCTAGATTGCACTTCCTCACTAGAATACCATGTGGAGAAATTGCAGAGCACTGAGGCTCTGCTTAAGCGCATGGATGCAGCAAGAATGATCAGGAAAAGAGGGAGGCTGAAGTGAGAACCCGGTTCTCATGCCAAAGAGAACTCAGGCATTTCTGATTATCCTGTGTCAAGATTTACAAACGTTTCTGCTTCTCTGGCACACTGGCCTCTGGGGAAGAAGACTTCTCAATTAAATTAAGCCTAAGAAATGTGGAGGTAACAGAAGAAACACATTAGTCTGGCTGCCTGCCTCCTGTTTGTTCATCCTGGTGCTTGGATGGGCACAGCACCAGTTGGCTGTTCCCTTATGAAATGATTAAATAATCCAACATCTGGCTCCTTTCTGAGTGTTAATACCTGCTTAGGTCCAAGCTAGACCTTCCAAACAGACCTGAAATTTCTAGCTTCGTAGAATCTTAAGCGTAAATTCCAGAGAAACTGATTCTGTGCCTTAAGGGCAATTAAATGGAGTGACTTGGGGAACTGCTGGCAGCAGGCTGTCTGTGGGGATGACAGGCTTTGACGCTTACTCCTACCATGTCCAACTTGCCACTCAAAACACCAGCTTTTCACTAGGGCTGCTTGACTGGCTGTGAAGTGCTGGACTGAGGGTAGCGTTGCTCTAGGAAGGTAACAGCTGACTGTTTCTCCTCTGGTCAGTGTTAGCTCTGTGGAATGGGTGCAGGACATGTTGTGATGTTAACCCTTCACATAAAGCCATCCATTCCCTGGTCTCCCAGGGCAACCTCAGGAGCTTCAAGGAAATGTTTTGTGTTTTACAAAACTCATCTTTACCCCTAGGCCTGTACCCATAAGCATCTTTAGCAAAGCTTTCCTGGTACTGTTTCAGTGTTGTGTGGGCTCCACAACATCCTCTCAACTTCAGTGAGAGCCTTCACCTGGCTAAGGGGAGAATGTGGCTATTTAGCTGTTTGCTAACAGGTAACCAGGAGTAGTGTGTTTAGGGAAAGGGTGACCCTGCTGAATCAGGGAGCTATTTGGGCCCTCAAGAAGGACTTTCACATTCTTCACGTTAGCTGCCGCTTGACTTCTGCAGGAAGAAAAATATTGTATTGTACATAAGCTTGCTAGAGTGCTGAGAAGGCTCAAATATCTGCAGATGAATCCACTTCAGCAGAAAGCCAGCTCCACCAGAACGCTGACTCTGAACGCAGGAGCTGAGTGGGTGCTGCCAGACAGCCGGACCTGGATGGCCTCGGGTAGCAGCAGACAGCAGATGTGGCATGCCTCTTCTCTCTGGGAGATGAAGGAACGCCTGCCTGCACTGGGTGCTTGGAGCTGCGCAATGGATTGGACTCTCATGAACAGCAACTTGACATGCCTGTCAGAGCACAGTGCGTTCAAGTAGCAAACTAATTTCACCACCTCCCCTGCCAGGGCAAGATGAGGTAGAGGGATTAGTTTGAACTCTGATGATCATATAATAACATGGCAGCTGTATGTAGCTAATAATCTACTGGGAGGATTAGCAAACTTAAAGTTGTCTAGCTCTGCATAATGGGAAGCTAAGAAGAGCGGCTTCCCTGCTCTACCTATTGCATTTGCATTCCCTCCAGTGGAAGCATAGGACATGATGAGACAAGGTTTTCCAGTCTGTTATGAAATGGGAATCTAATGTGTGACTAATGGAGTAGTGCTAGCAATTCTACAAGCATCCATTCAGTCAGTAATATGGATTCACGCTTTACCATGAGAGTGCATCTTAAACACCTCCTGCCAAGGAGCAGGTCGCGATTTCAGCAGACTAATGTTAAAACATGTCATTTGAGGCTCTCTGGGAGTAAGGTCCCCATAGCCTGTGTGCTCTGCATGTCCTGAAGTCTGCAAGCAGACTGCTCCGCTAATGCGTGGAGAATGCCACTGAACTCCTCCCAGGTTCCTTGGCATAATTCATATACAACTGGCAAAAGAGCCCAGTACAAAACGCAGGACAGTAGGATGCCAAGGAGTAGACTTAGCCACTGGAGTTGCTACTTTTCTTACCACCCTCTCTTTCCTCACACACTAAGGACAACTTTGAGTGCTAGGTAGCTCAAGGTTTTTTCCCTGGGGCAAACACTTTTAATCACAGACTGGAGACCAGAACCAGACATAGTAGTAGGAAGGCAGTTTCAGAGCTTGTATCAATTTACTAATGAATAACTAGAGTAACTAGCTCTGTCGGAGCCTGGAAAAATACAGGGCTGTGACTCCTCATCCTCCTCCCTGGTCCCCTTCTGGAGTGGCAGAAGCAATGAGTAACAGCCTGCCTGTGCTTTGGGCTGCCCCCGTGCTCAGCTGGCTCCGTCACCGACTGCTCTAGTGATGGCTGACGCTGCCTCCTCACATGTCGCAGGGCATAGAGAGCAGCACAGGAAATGTTGCGCTAGGGCTTGTACTATGCAACTTTTTTCTTCCGCTCTAGTAGAGAATTCCAGTGGAACACTGGAGTGCACAAAGGATGAAAGCTTCAGCACAATGTACCCCTGCCAGCACTTGGCAGGGCTGCAGGACCTTTCTTGCTCTTGCAGTGCAAACAGGCACTACCACTCACAATAAGATGGTAGCAAAACACTAGTTTCCACCAATAGCTTCTTCCAGTGTTTCCTCCCAGTTGCAACTGGTGCTGCTGAGAGTCCATGGGAAAAAAACCTCTAGTATAGACAAGGCCTCTGCATGCAAATGAATGCTATATAAATAACCCCCATCTTCCCTCAGTTCCTAGGTTGTGTACTCTATGCACTAGAACTCTCTTCAAAGACCTCCCAGTTCATTCTTTATGCTCTAATTAAGGATCGGTGCCAATTAACTATCTCAATAGAGGAGCATCTTCCGCTCAGCAGCCAGGAAGTGTCTGAATAAGATCCTGCTGTACAATACACACATGAAAAGGGAAGCCCTCCCTTTTTGGAAAGGGCTTCCAAGATTAAAAACCCAGTAGAGAATACAGGATGCCTACTTTAAAAATATTGTGTGATAAGATTAACCGATGGCATCCATGAATGCAGAGTGGTTGCTTACATGCTTCATGTAGCACTCAAGCATGCCCTTGCACTGCCAAGACTGAGCTAGATACCATCGTGGCAATAGCAGGTGTGAAAACAGAATGCAACACTTTCTAGAAACTGATATTAAAATACTGTCTGCTTTTTCTTGCGAGGGTGTTATCCAGTCAAAGATCAGAAGAAGAGGAGTGGCAAATCTGATGCTAAATATTGATTCAGATCAAAAATTACCAAGAGTTGTGCCAGCATCTAAACTGCCCTGGTAGTCCTCACCTGTTACCTTTGCTTCCTATAGATGTTCACCTGTTCCATAAATAACCAGGCAATTTAGATTGCTGCTGCACTGTGTTCTGAGCAAGAGCTGTGCTAATAGTCTGAGCAGGCAAAGGCAGGGGAATGTAATTTCTGAGCTTGGCTGGAGATGAATACATCAGCTCCCCAGCCAGTTACAGGCTAAGTTTAAAAAGTGCTATTCTAAATGAAAATTAGATGGTTAAACACTGCGGGGGGTGGGGAGGGAATAAGATAATCCCTTCAAAGCTTTAAATGGAAGATTCTCAAACCTGCTTCAGCTGATGTGAGACATATGAACAGCCTCAGAATTAAGACCTCTGCAAAACTTCAGCCAGGCACAACAGCTGCACTGCCTTTTGGGGTAGATGCACTTGAACTGGTTATACATGGAGCAGATGTAAGCTAGCCACCCTGCTAATCATAGCTAAATCTGGTGACCATTCACAGGCTGTCCTGAAGAATAAAGGGCTAGAGGAGGAAGAGCGCAGACTTGATGATGAGAAACAGGAACTGTAAAACTGTATTGGAGGATGGGGGAAAGCAGCAAATTATTCCATGAGCAGCAGAATCCACAAAGTCTAGTCTGATGGGATTCACATCCATAACATCTGCCAGGCCACTGATATTTCAGTATATAATAACATAGTATATTTGGAACTGACAATGAATTTGAGTGTTTTTGTGGAGCAGATTGTGTACATCTCATCTTTCACACACACAGAAACCCAAACAGGCTAAATAAATCTCTTGGGGTCAAGGAAAATCCTCATACCTGCTCAGCAGAGACTAGGGTTTTATGTTTGAGTTTTGCCAACTGATCCTTTTGGAAAGAGCAGGGGATGGGTCTATCCTAATATGCCTTGGGAATTTCTGGAGAAGCTTGTTACAATCCTGATTGTGCTGAGATTTGAGCTCCAGATAGGAAGGAGGAGGGAAAATGCAGAACAGCACACTGCTACCAAGTCACTCCAGTGAATGTAACCTTCTATTCCATGTGGGGTTCAGCTCTTTTGAACTCACCCGAATCCTTCTCATGGCTGCCACAATCTCCACACGACTGTTGGGCCTGGGTACATCCAAACTACCGATATACTGAAAGACAGAACAGTGAGATGTCTGTAAAGTAATGTACAAGTTACTGGTGTAGACTTTTTCAAAACAAACAGCATCTCTCATTAATTTAGTCCCTGCTTAGTTAGACTCTTGACCCAGAACATGATAGGAATATCTGTTGTGGATAACATCAAAGTCAGGTAGAAGCTCATGGATTTCTAACGCTGGGTGTGAGCCTCTGACCTCATTCAGATTCCGGATGCATCTTTGCTGGGGCTTTGCAGAGCAGTGTCTGTTGCTAATCAAGTTGTGATCCTGTAGGTCTGAAAATGGGACTGTCCATCCTTTGTCATTCCTCACTATACCTGCTTTTAAAAGCCTCATAGCTAAAAGCACATAAGAGTTGGAAAGTCGCCAGGATGTGCAGCCACTAGATTTCCTGGAAAAGGCTCATGATTCTGGCCTAACTTTTCAGTCTGGACTATCCTCCTTCTGGACACCATTGTCCCTGCTTGGTTGGACCAGCTCAGCTGTCTGCAGAATCCTGGTAAACTTGGTCAAATCTGTGTCCTACACCAGCTGTTTTTTTACTATGCTTATGAGAGGTGCACTCCTAAACAAGATGCCTGGCTGAGCTGCGATAGCGGCTGCCCTTGGCATTGGGTGTCTGTATTTAAGCGTAAGCATCATCTTTACAGGGCCACAGTGCTCCTTACTCAGGGGCTGAGATGCGGGCAGATGGTGGGTTCCCAGCACCTCCGCCTCTACCACTTCAACACACGTACAGCTTTCTGCAAGTGGGTTGCCTGTTCTCTCACATGCAGTGTCAGTATGCGGCTGATGCTATGTGGGTTGTTAGGGAAGACCTGCAGGCAGACAGTTTCCTGCTGCTGGTGTTTTTCCCTCCTGTGTGCAGTTCCCTGTGGCGCCTGTACTCTCTCCTTACGCTGGGTTGTAATGCTTGTGTGCCAAGGCAGACTCCGGTTGTGCACCTGCTGTTGCAGCACGGTGGTACCTGTGACAGCACACATGGCACAGATGCACAGGAGGAGTGCTGCCCGCGCCGCTGCCAAGCGGGGGCGGCACAAAGCTGCCAGCTCAGCCTTCGGAATGAGGAAAACACGCGGTGTCCTGGACAGTCACCTCATGTATGGAGTAAAAGGCCATTAATGTTGTAAAGTGGCGTGGCTCACAGCTCTGAGGAAAGACTTAAATGGCAAGGGCATGTTGATGAGGGCAAGAAAAATGCCATCTGAGTGAAAGGGTGAGCAGCCCGATGAGAAATGCCACTGTCCTGCCAGCACGGGCTGGTGCTGGGTGCGGTCCTGCGGCTGTGGCTCTGGCAGCCGAGGGCAGGGTGCTGGACTCGGCACTGGTGGGTTCCTCTCTCCGCACAGCCGTCACAGGCAGGTTTGCGGGGGGCAGTGGGCAGTTTACAAGGCTTAGTCCCCTTTTCAAGAGCATTTGGTTCATGAATCATCTCTGAGTGTGTGGTTTCAAGTTGTGGGTTTTTTCAGAAGTTGTTCCCCTGTGGAGAGGGGAGGGGGCAGCTAGTCAGGAGACCCCTGCAAACATTCAGGGTGATAATATACATATCAACAGAGACAAAATAATTCCCCAATAGCAGCCCCATAGCCATCACTGTTACTAACATAGCTCTGGTTTTATTTCTCTGCTGTTATGCTTGCGGCTTGCAATGGGTTTTAGCTTGAAAAACTTCTACTTAATAGGGTTTTCAGAGATGAGTTCTTCTGGCTCAGTATTTACGGCTCTTTCATCTGCCTTGAAATAAACACCGCAAGCAATCTGAAAGGTCATCTGGCTTTTCTGATGCTTCTGTAAATGCCTTTGCAAAATAGCATTTTTAATAGCAGTAAGTTCAGCTATAGCCTTTGGCAAACCACAGGAGAGTCAAAACAGCTCAGACCACGAGACCCTGAGGGCAGGAGGGAAGGGAGCAACAGAGCCAGGACTTCCCTCTGCCCTGGTGGCGAGGGTGTATCTGTATCGCTCCAGATCTGTGGTCTCTTTGGTTTGCAGACATCTCCTTCCCTGCTCTGCGGTGGCTGTCAGCACAGTCACAGGTAATCCAGATCAATTCAGCACAGCCGGCTGGCCTTTTGTCTGCGAGCAACGGAGCTGCAGTGGGGAACAGGCCACGCTACCAAAGATAAATTAATAGGTGGGGGCAGGAGGAGAGGTGGTGACTGCTGAGCCACAAGAGATTCTCCCAAATTCCCTGCTTTGGCCGTGGTGCAGAGTTTGGGTACTCGTGCAGAGCCCTGCCAGCTCATGAAGCTCTGCACAAACAGCCACCTTTCCACAAGCAGCTCCCAGTACTGACCTCCTGAAGTTCATCCCTGAAGATTATAGGGCAAGTAAGGCAGTTTGGTATGTGAAGATTAGAGACTAGATGTGGTCAGTGAGATTGCCTGGTGTGAGACACCTGGCAGCCAGTTACAGCCCTGTCATTGTCAGAGTTGCAGCTGACTGATGTGCCCACAATGAGCGTCCTAATTGGGAGACATAGACTTTAGAGCAGAAATGAGCAAGCATGTTACTAAGGTAATGCAAACCCCATCTCAGACCCACACATCTTAACAGCGTGTTATCCACTCTCTGAATAGCTCTGGATGCCTGAAGCTGTCAATCTGAAGAAGCCCATTTCACTCAGTTAAAGGTACAGTTGCTTCACATCTTTTAAAAATCAAAATAAGGATTTTTCTTCTCCTCAGCATAGTCTGTGGCACAGCAAATGTTAATTTAAAAAAGGAAATCAAAGATTAATTGGTTTTCTCCCCTAAGGAAGAGAAAGATTTTTAAAATGTGACTATCTATTCAGATCCATCCTGTATCCTGCTTAAACCTTACAGCTTTTTTAACAAGAAAACCAAAATGCACAAAATCCGCATTTCAAAGCTTTATTTTAATATATATGCCCTTTCTTTCCAGCTCAGGAGACAGCGGGCGTGAATTCCATTTCTAATCTGTATTAGGCCACCTGCAAAGCGGGGAAGGGAACCCTAGAGTTGCTCCAGCAAAATGCAATTCTTCTTGTCAGCTGAATTATAAACCCTTTCCCTGCGCTGTCTACGGAATGTCAATTCCGATGGAGTCACTTTCTGAGAGTGATGCTACGCCGCCAGACTGTTCTTCCTGATCAATACAAAATTTCTGACAATATCAGAATTTTTTTCTGATAGCTGAAGACTGCATGCATTTAAAAGAAGACCTTGCCTGCCCAGCTTTTCATGCAGGGAACAGGTCAGATGCAATAAGGCTCTAATATGGTTTTTAGCATCATGTAACAGTGTGCTGGTTTCCAGGGGAATACAGAGCTGCTAGCTCACCATGGCAGGAACGGGGTCCTGCCCGACAGGGAACAGGACGGGCACCGGATCGAGCAAGGACGTGCACGTGCATCTGGCACAGGCAGCATCCATTGCGCTGTCAGGAGGGGTCTTTTCAGATCGGTTCTCGAATGAAGCGCACAAGGTGGCTTCTAAGGATTAAACAGCTGAGAAGACGCTAAGAAAAGAGCAAGAACCTGTTTGATTGTGATAATTAAATGTAAGGTTTTCATAATTTACTGGTGTTTTCTTTAGACTTCCTTAGAGCTGGTGCACAGTTGCATGGGCTCGGGGCACTTTCAGAGCTGACGAAATACACCATGGGCAGGGCTGGAGGGGGGCACGGCCGGCCCCGGCCTCGAGCCCGCGGTGCCACCGGCCCCGTGGCCAGCACATGCCTCACCGGTGGCAACTGGCCGGCCCAGGACCGCCAGCCCGCGGGGACCCTGAGCCCAGGGTCGGTCTGCAACAGGCGAGGGCACAGAGGGCCCAGCGCTGCGGGGGGGACCAGCCCGGGCGGGGGGGGCTCGGCCTCTGCCGAAGACCCCCGGAGCCGCCGAGAAGGGGCGAGGGGCTCTGACGGGGGGGGGGGGGGGGGCTCTGCCGAGCCCCCCCGACCGAGGGCGCCGGTGCCGGGGGGAGCGCGGCCGGGGGCTCACCTTGGCCTGGAAGTGGATGCCGTGCTGGAAGGCCTCTTCGTTGTGCAGCGGGACGCGAGAATCGCAGCCATCGTCCACCAGGTTGTACCGGTTCTTCACCGGCATGGCGGCGGGCGGGCGGCCGCCTCAGGCCGCGGCCCCGCCGGGCATCCCCGCCGGCAGCTCCCGGCCCCGCGGAGCCCCGGGGCCGGGGGTCGGGAGTGGCGGGGGGGGGGGCGGGGGGCCGCCGACGTCCGAGCCCGGCCGCGTTTTGAATGAGCGTCCGCGGGTGCGAGCGGGGCCCCGGCCCCCGCCGCGGCGCCATTGGCCCGAAGTTCCCTCATGTGATGCGGGGGGCGGCGGGAGCCCGCCCTGCCCGCGGCCGCCCCGCCTCGGCCGGCGCCGCCGGGGCCCGCGGCCCGGTGCCTGCGGGGAGGAGGCGCCGCCGAAGCGGGGCCCTGCTCGGCTCTAGCGGCGGGGAGGATTCGCGAAGCGGCCGGCGTGCGCTCGGCCGCACGGCGCTGCTGAAGAGCGGCCGCCGCTCCGGGCCTTGCGGCGCCTTCGCTTTGCTAATCCCGGTTTCAGCGTTGGCCCGGGCAGCCGGTGAGAGCTGGCCTTGGCACTCGGGAAGGGGCAGAGCTCGGTGGATCTGGAAGGGAGGTTTCGCCGTGAAAAGCCTTCTCTGTCGGCTTGACAGTAAACAGCTGGAGCGTCCTGTTGAAGTTTGGCTTACGGAGGTTTTGTTGTCTTTCTGCGCGTCTGGGGCTATCCTGGCCTGATGGTGCCTTTTTAATGCAGAGGAACAGCACCATGTCATAACCTCCGAGGGCACAAAAACACCAAACCCCGGTTCTCAGCTGTCAGTGCGTAGTGAGGAAGTGTCCTGAGCACGCCTTGGGCTAGGTGGTGTTGCCTTGGCCATGAGCTGCAGCACTGTGCTCCTGACGGCGGGGGTTATGGATGGAGTCCCTTCTTAATCGAATTGTTTGCTTTTTTGGATAGTGTAAGTCACACGGTATCATGTCAGCAGCACCTGCTCCATTTCCTGTGTTAGAAATTCTAAAAAGACAGTGTACACAATGGTCTAGGATCTCACTGCAGCTCCTGCACAAGAATGGTAGGCTAACACCGTTTTGCATGTCCAATGTTAACATGACTTACAGCTCTGTCGGTACGTGCCCGCTGTCAGAAGCCTGTCGCACAGTTGGTGTCCGCTGACTGACTCAATATACTGTCAGGATTTTTGCTGTGGGCAGGGGATGTTGCCGCTGTACCTGTGCACTCAGGGTGTTCTTTCCTTCCAGCTTCGTCTCAGCGGTGAGGCACCGCCGGCACGCAGGTGAGCCCTTGCAGATGCCGCTGTGGGATGCCTGACGTGCCTGAGCTCTCAACAGGCACCGGTGCGGGTAAGGGATGGGTGCAGAGGCACATGCACAGCTGTGATGGCAAGACCCAAGGCTTGTCTTCTGACTCTTAGTAAGAGCTGCGCTCTTTGCCATTTACAGGAACGACTGGAAATGTGAATTGCGTAGAATCTAAAGAGCAGAGGCTTATATGTGCTCCAACTGATCTCATCTGGCTTCCCCAGAATTAATTTTTGAGTGATCAGTTATAACTTTTTGTCACACAAATAACTCCCCAGCCGGATGCTTGAACGTTGTTGGACACCACCTTTTTTTATGTGGCTTTCACATTAGCAAGAGAGAAAATTTTGGCCGCAGGTGGACAGCACACAGCTCCCCATCTCCATCTCAGGAGCGTAAACGTGAGTTTCTTGGCATCTCTGAGTACTTGTAAGCTAGCGGGAGATGGGCAAGACCCAAAAATCCAGAAACTTATGAGAGGGAGAAAAAGCCCCAAAAAAATAATACTGTTTCACTGACTGTGACCCTACATATTCCAAGTACTTCGTGGTATTAGCAGCTCATTCTGCCACTTGTGCTGGGATGGGTTCTGCGGTCAGCCTCCCGTCTTTGCTAAGTTCTTCTGTTTCCAGACAGGCTTCTTTTTTTTTTCTTCCAAATTATAACATTGCATTACCCTCTCATTTAAATATTCACATGTTTATGCTAGTCCCTCTTTTACACAGCGTAACTCAAAATGGGTTTTGTTTCAGGTATGTAAATACATAATTGGTTTCTGTCCAATATGCTACTCCAGATACACATCTCACCTGCGGATTCATCAGTTTAGTTCTTTGTTGGTGATTTTTTATGTGGTCTTCATGCTGTTCCCTGGTGTGTACTTAGAACGTTTCATGGCGCTTTCCTTCTCTTGTACGAATCTTGATTTAAAAAATACCTATTGACCTGAATGAATAACCTAGATTTTGTGTGCAAATGTCCTTGGACTGATTGAGCAAGGTTCAGGCCTTAGGTTCTCCTAAGCCCAGAGAGGAGGAGATGCCACCCAGTCAGCCTGTGCTTGTGCTTCCTTTGATGCTAACGCCAGCAAAGCTCAACTAGTAAGGGAAAAAAAACCTAACACAGCCACTACTGGTGAGTCTCTACATTGATTCTGCAATACTGCATTTTAACTGAGGCATGCACGAACCTGTCATGGTGCTGAGCTGCTGAAAGTTCGTCCTCATTACCCTCCTATTGCCACAAGAGCATTCCTATAAAAGTGGGAGCATATGGACTTTGCTTCGGATAGTTACATTTTTTTAATCGGATAGAAAGGGCAGGATGAAATAACAAAGAACGGTCTTTTGATTTCTCTTCTGGTGCTCTCCAGTATCCCACAGATTATAAAATCCTTTGGGTAGGGGGAAAGAAACCTCTCGTGGGAATCCTGAGAAAAATAAGGCAACTGTGATTTAATAAAGCTTGCAGTGCCAGACTGTGTTAGATCACAATTGAATGGAAGTGTTTAATATTTCATGTTCATTAACTTCTGTGAACTTTTTGTAGGGCTTAGCTCTTCTAAGGTTAATGGTTTGGATCTCTGTTTGAGAATTGAGTTTGAAGGCTGCTGAACTTAAAAAGCTGTTAACTTTTTAGTTTGTTTGTTGGGCAAAGAAAATTCATCGACTCCATTGCAAGTAAGAAAGCTGTATGCCTTTTCTTCTGGATAATAGAACTGGGCAAATATGTAGAATTAAACAGTTACACAGCACATCGTCACGGATTTAGTATAAACAAATCCCTACTGGCATTACCCCTTCTTGGTATGAACAGTTAGCCAAACTTCATGGTGGGTGTTTGCATCAGATGGAGGTACTGAGCTAGTTATTCCTTTGATGTGCAAAGCACACACAGAAAGTCCCATTTCTCTGAACACAGTAGGAGTGAAGCACCAAAGACAGCTTCTTGGCTCACAGCTTCAAGTGTTTTTGCAGAGAACAGGTTTATATCGGCTTTCTTTTCCAGGCACAGGCTACCAAGATTTCTCTCCTTCTCTTTCTCTCACATGGACGCACATTTCTGTCTGCATCGACATTTACTCCGCAAGGCAATCCCTCTTCCCATATAGCTTAATTGTTTGAAGAGACCTCGAATGTGGTGCAAATCGGGTAGTGGGTACTACACGCAGGGTGTTCTTTAATCGTTTTGTCTGTTGGTTTGCAGGGAAGGTAGCTGTTGCTTCCATCGCATCCTGTCAGGTTTCTTCCAAAACCACCTTCAACAACTCAGATAAAGGAGTTGCAGAGGCACTGCATGCTTTCCAAAGGAGACCTGGTCTTGATGCCAAGGAATTTTCCTCCCTTCTGCTAACCATTTTAAGCACTTATTTCTGCACAGCAGAACTGCAGAGATTTTAAATGATGAATAAGATGTGATATAGCAAGAACAACCAGACAGATGTCCAGTAGTGGCAGACAAAAATCTCCGTTACAGGAAATCACTTCCATATCAGACTTGTAAGATCTGAGAGATCTGTGCATGCTTGGCAGATCTGGTTTTGTCATGCAACTTTATCAACATGATTAATACTTATTTGTGCTGATGCAATTTTTAGAGCAAAGTCTCCCATGTTCTATCCTGCTAGCAGACTTGCAGTGTGCCCGTGGACATCCCTCTGAGATTTAGCAGCTGAGTTCACTTGCCATTCTTCAGAAGATGTATATTGGCTTGAAGGCAGGATTTTTTTCTGTATACATTTAATAAAGTGGCAGAATGAAGCAAAGTATGCCCAATTCATAGTTACTAAGAAACAGCAGTTACTGCCATGAAGTTTCATCAGTTAAGAGCGAAGGGACTTAACTGACTTACTCATGGCTTTATGGGACAGAAAGATGAATACAGGCGAATCATCTGGGGTGTGCAGCAAAGCAATAAAGCCTTTCACTAATTTCAGTGACTTCGGATTTTATCTCAGTTACATATAATAGTCATTTAAGAGTTTGGGAGTTGGTTTTTATGCATAATACTAACAACCAGCTTCTGTCCTAAAGAGCAAATGAGCTGACGTGGGGGAAGGGGAGGACAGCACTTTGCGGGAATAATGTGCTCTGCTAGCAGAGGCAAAATATTGTGTATTGCAGTTGGATTTCCAAAATTTCAGACACATTCTACTTTGCTTACAATTGCTTTCTTTGCTGAAGGAAGCAAAATTAAGCAGTATTACTGCACAGCAAAATCTGTTGGCTTTTCTTGATATCCTAAGACAGTCAGCGATCACAAGTTAAGACACAGACTTAAGGGGAAAAGCATGTCAGGAGTTCTCCACAACCATGAAACATTGTCACACAAAGCTACTGCAAGGTCAGAGGGTTATGTATATGGTTTTCCCTCTGTTGTTCTAGGAAGCTGTGCTCTCCCGTAGTGAAAAAACGTCTGGAAGCAAAGGGAGATAAAGATTTATATTCCCCACTATGTAACTGCCCAACCTTCACTTAAATTAATTGATCTCGAGCTTCAGTTTAACAGAAAAAATGGGAACAAATCAGAAACTCCAACCATTGCCTAATCTGAACTTTTCTGTATAGGTAAATTATCAAAATAAAGATGGAAGAAGTAGTTTAGAAATGTGTTTTGACCTGCAGTTCCTCTTGTTTGCTTTACATCAGACAACACTCTATCACTCATGATCTCTAAGTGATAAACTAAAATCTTTGTTTAACCAGGTAAGCCTGGGGGCACCAACCATGCCCTATAAATGCTGCTGTGTGCTGAAATATGGAGGCAAGAATAGATAAATTAGGTACTGTTGACTGAAATTGTGTGATGTTACCCTCTGTTGTATTGGGGATTCGAATAAAACTGAGAAAACTTGCAAGCAAAATCTTTGAGTCTCTGAAGCTGCCCCATGATATGACCTCAGACGTGACATGTGGAACTGTCATTGTTTCAGCCCCCTCAGTCAGTGTCGTACATGTCCTCTGCGAGTACAGGGTCTGCTTGGTTAGATGATTATACCAGATTTGTGTTGCTCCTGAAGAAACAGAAGCTTAGTATCTTGAAGGCTCAGTGTAGCAGCATGGCCAGGCAATCTGCCCATTAGAATTGCAAGCCTCTTTCATGCATGGCCAGTTCCAAAGTTCTGTGCAGCAGGACTCGCGAATGAAAAATGTCATCCACAATTATGCATATTTTCATCATCTTCTATCATGCAAATCACCCCACCCCAAGTATGCAGCAAATGTTTTGTTTGCCTATGTAGGTCAACCACAAATCTTCAGTGGTCTAACATAAACATTGGAAGCATAGGTTTACGTACACAGATTTAAATCCAGTCTGAAGCATAACACCACCACTGACATTTTCCAAGTGGAGTCTGTTTACTAGATATGTTTTCTTCTGGCTTTACATTTTATAAAGCATTGCTTTCTTATTGATTTGTGAAAGTACAACTGACGAAGGATACCCACCATCATCGCAAAAGGAACTATGAACTTCAGACATGGATGGATAGTTTTTAATGAGTAACTTTTTTTTTAATAATAGCTTGAGGAATGTGTCTTTTTCAAAATGGTACATTAAAGTATTTCTGCAAATAATTCTTATTTTGCCCCTGGCAGGAGGCCATTTTTAGATGCTATTTAAAAAAGATTGTATGTTCTTTTTGCAAATTACATGCTATTTAATGTTTTCCTTGTCTTGGCTATCTTTAAAAATGAAAAATGTAGAAAAGAATATATTTATTGTCCTTATGATGTTAGATAAAAGCTAGAAATTTTGATCCAGACTCAATAACCAGCTTACTAGAAGAAGTCAAATTTATGATTTAAGAAAAATGTTATTTATTAAACTCATAAGCTCAATGTGTTTGCATGTCTAACTCATGAATTCTGTATACCACGAGTTGGCAGTGCAGTTCACCTTCAGTATGAGTTGCTTGGATCAGCACATTATCATGATGTGAAACTCATACTGTTCAGTTTACTGGCTGGGAAAGTGTAATTCTTAGAATTAGGTTTTCAGTGAGAATATTCCTGGAAATACATGGAGAGTACCTGCTAGCACAGTTCGGGGAAACAGGCCGATCTCGGGAATGATACTCCGGTATGTTACCCGTCACTGGTCTGCATCTGCAGAACTGCTTTATCACCAGACTCATCCTTGGATCTGACAGTTACCTATGCACATCATGGGGAGGCATGTATTTGCACACGCAAACATCAGGTTAACCATGTCATGGTATAATGGCCCAGTAAGTTACAATTTAGGGTAAGTGAGAGTGAAGTTGTTGGCCTAAGAGATAAGTACAAGAGTGTACAGTCAAACAGTGTCCTTCCCCATTTCTGTAAAATTAGACTGGACTAGCACCTCTGTTTTATTTGATATCCTGAATGTAACTAATAAAAGTACAGGGAGATTACATTAGGAGTCAGATCAGGGCTCTTACAAGGCCAAAATACTGTGAGGTTCGAAATGAAACATCTCTTGAAGGTATGTGATACTGTGCCGATAACTCTACATGTATGCCAATATTCTGCCAAATTCCCTCCTGTGCAGGAGAGCACACTTTGTTCTGTCCTGCCTACAAATGCCTTCGCCACTGTGATACTGGAAGATGAGTCAGAAAAAAAATTAATTGATATTTTTCCCAGCACAGTCTAACAGATGTACAGTTCTCCTAGACAGAATACACATTCTTGTTCACTTGTTACCACAAGATAGTAACAATTTGTTCTTATCAACAACTCCCTCTGAGCAAGGGTCTCAGGAAATAAGCTTGTGTTTAAGAGCACGCAGTAACTTTAAATTTCCCTCCTCTTCATCGGGGACAGATGATCTATAGTTTCATGTATTTTCTCTCCTGCTGCTAGATCCAGCTTGCAGTATTCAGCAGGATACACTCTCCTTCTGTATTACCTTGCAACCTTATTACTACTCAACCTATACTTTACTCCCCTACCTTGCAGTACCTGAATACCATGTACAGTCTGACTTCATGCTGCACACTACAGACCATCTCTGTTTATCTCAACATGAAATGAAGGCTTTATCCATACAATACAGTGCAAACCAGGTATCCAATGTATTACAGTTTCTTTGGTAGAGAAACAACTAGTACATTATTAGCCTGTAAGAAATACAGATATATAATAATTAGATATAAATATATTTCTCCTTTGCAATCATTTTGTTTGGTATTTCCCATGGTCCAAAGCCTCTTAATGCCTTGGCCCATCTTAACTATTTCCCTGGCTTTCCTTCAGCACTGCTGACATTGGTGAGGATAAATCTCTAATATATATTAAAAAATGTTCATCCAGGGGCATGGCAGTAAAATAAAAGACAGTCAGAGTCAGGTCACCATTTTAAATCACACTCCAGTTGGCAGACACCATCATCTGGTGGTGGTAGGTGAGACAACCAGGATGTGCCCTTCAGTGATGGACACAGAAGAGACACCACCTGGACACATCAGCCTTGCTGAAGTTACAGACCCCTCTGAGCTCCTGCGGGCACAGGGAAATGCTCCCAAGTTTTAATTAAGAATTGCCACAGCTATAAAAAAAATGGACATCATTTAATAGCAACCTGAGAGCAACCAAGAATGAGCTACGTGACCTCAGCCTTCCTGGTCACTTCACACTGTAAGACACAACACTTAATTACTAATAATAGTAATTGTAATTAATTGATTAATTCTTTTCTTTGTTGCCTGCAAGGGTAAATGGCGGAAGATAGGTGATACACTGAAAAAATACGGGTAGTGTTAGGATTACAAGTGAAGCTCTTGTTTGCTGTTGAAAAAAGACAGCACCTTGGTGATTAAACTTTCTTCTTGATAAACTACTGCTGAGTTGTGGAAAAGGGTCTGCACGTACGGAACTGCAGTTACTGGCACATTGTGTCTCCCGTCTTGATTTCTGTAAAATACAAGGGAGCATGTGCGGTGAGAATGAGAGATTAATCCACATGTTCCTAAAGCCTGATTTAAATTTTGCTTTCATTTAAATGATTTCTTTTGATGTCCTGTTTCAGTCCTTCTCTGTATCAGGAGCACGACTTCAGTAACAGCTGCTTCACACAATAATCCTGATTATTCTTGCCTTTTCCCTTTGCAGCCAGGCTGGATTTTGCAGGGGGCAGCGCCACCGCCTGCCTGCGCTGCCGCTGCTACCCTGCACTTTCTGAATTCCCTGAATCTCTTATTTTTGCTACCCTTCAGACAACAGCCTGTTCACTCACAGGTTCTAAATTTCATTGCCTCTTAACTAATATTGTGAGGGATTCATATGACTGCTGGTAAGACTATTCATTCCGTTACTGACATTGTAAAAATGGTTTTCCTATATTCTTGCTGTGCATTTGACTCACTCGGTCTATTTATGTGTTGGTTTATGTGTTTAAAATCCAGAGATTAAAATGACTCTAGCAATATGGTATTCAGCTGACACTCTGCAACACTAAGCAGACCATGGAAACACGCATCTTGGGAGACTTTTCCAGCACACTTTGGCCCTTCAGCCAACATGCCCCACGCTCCCCCCTCGGAGCAAGAGGCCCAGTGCTGCTCTGCCAGCCGTACACCCCGGCGTGGGCTTTCCAGGCGGCTTTTGATTAAAAATAATTCAAGAAAATACAGAAACTAATCAAACCATACAATGGACGTTCGTCCAGGGCAGCAAGTTGGTCATTACTGGACGAGGGTGAGGAAACTCAAGAGCTGCGCCACGGTGTCGGTCTGAGGCAGAGAAGCGGGGTCTCGCAGTAACGGCACCGGGCCCCCCGCCTCACATAAAAACCACTCCACCACGCAGTAAGGAATGGATTTAACTTCTAAGCCCCGTGGGCGGGGGTTTCGGTGGCAAAGGCAGCGGCTGCCCGACGCAGCCACATCCTCAGCGCCGGCCTCGGGCGGTGACCGCCGCGGCGGGGCGGCCGCCACCAACGGGGGCGATTTCCCGCCCAGAACCGCCCACTTCCAAGATGGCCGCCCTGCCCCGCGCCGTTTCGAAATGGCCTCCCCGGAAGAGGCCGGCGGCCCTGCCCGCTCCCAAAATGGCCGAGGCGGTTACGGTACGTCATTACCGGCGGGGCGGAGCGAGCGGGGCTCGCCGCCTGACGGCGATTGGCCCTCGGCGCGGCCCGTCCGCCGCTCCGCTCTCATGGCAACGGGCGGGGGCGGCGGGGCCGAGGCAGCGCCGCGGGATGGAGCCGGCCGGGGCCCCGCCGCAGCGCTGCGCCCCGGCCCGGGAGGCGGAGGAGCCCCCGGGGTCCCCGGCCCTCCCCGCCGAGGAGCCGCAGGACGGCCAGCCCTCCGGGGCGCCGCCCGGCCGGGAGCGGTGCCGCCGCGGTGCCGGCCCGCAGGGCCCGCCGGGGCGGGCGGTGCGGGGCAGGGGGCGGCGGGCCCCGGGCCGGCGCGGAGGGGAGGAGGGGGGCCGCGGCGGCCGGCGGCCCCGCGTCACGGTGGACAGCTCCAAGGCCAAGACCTCGCTGGAGGCGCTGAAGATCAGCCTGCGGCAGCTCCGCTGGAGGGAGGTGAGCGCCCGCCCGGCCCCCGGGAGGCTCCCGGGGCTGCCGCCTTCCCGTCCCGCCCCCGGCTCCGGCGGGGCCCCGGCCCGGCGGCGGCCCCAGCCCCGGCCTTTCCCCCCGCTGTGCCGGCGGTGCTGGGGAACCCCCCCTCCTTTGCCTCGGGGTCTGCCTCTGGCAAAGCATTTCTCCCTCCTCCTCCTCCTCCTCTTCCTCCTCCTCCTCCCCCTGCCTCCCCGAATCGGCGCCAAGGCAGGCTCCGGTAGCCGGGGGCTCATCCCGGCGGGTGTCATCTCGGCGTTGGGGTTATTTCTAATTAGATGTCAAGTCTGGAGGCTCATCTGATCCATGATCAAGACTGCTGTCGCCAGTTACGCAAGCCAAAATAGGGGTAATCGGATATTACGCTTCAAAGCTTAAACCGATCACTGGAAAGGGCAAGAAAGAAACCTACCCCTGTGGAGAAGTGTTTGGCGTGTTGTGTCAATTTGCGTTTCTTTCACCCTTCCCTCACCGTATGGGCATGTGAAATAAGGCTTGTGACGGTGGAGAAAGAAGTATGACCTGGTAGATCAGCCATCTGATCCGACAGCAAAGCCTCCGCATCACAGATTATCTTGAAGGCATGTCAAAGAGCATTATGTATGAATTAAATAATATTAAACCACCTAATAAAGCATGCATTACAGCCTTTAGCCTTCTAAATTATTGTACGTAGAGAAGGTATGGGTTTTTTTTCCCCCCTACAGCTTGAGTCATATATTTTCTCTGTGCTGTGTGAGGAGTTCAGTGTCTGCCTGTCTATGTGGAACTGGAGTCAGGACAATGTGGGAGCTGGCACAAAACTGATGCTTTGGAACTCCTTATTTAAATCCTGGAGAGATTTCTAATATATATCTTACTATAGATGCTAAATTGTTCTCAAATTGTAAAGATTTTTCTTTCTGTAATAACTTTATAAATGGCTTTATAGAAGTTGAGATGGCTTCTAGGAGCTTTTCGAGGAACTTCTGTAAGAAAAGGGGTACCTGTATTCCGTATGGAAGAGGGAAGCTGGAGGGGCCGTAAAGTGGGAGGATAAAACCTGAGGATGAACTGTTTCTTTGCGTGCAGAGCTAGGGTGCGGCAGCGTGGTCTATGGCACCTGCTCTGCTTTACAAAGCTGCCTTTGGGGTGCCCACTCACAAGATACTAATATTTTTGTGCACCTGATGCTTTTTTAACAAAATTTGTACAGATTTGGGGAGGAAAGTATATTCTGTGTTGTTCCTAACCTCAGAGTTAAACACCACAAATTTATTTTCCGGAGAATTGAGTGGCAGTAAATATTGCCTGTGTTTATTTATAATGTCCTAAATGCCTAATATCATGAAGATATATATGCTTGCTGCCAGGAAGAGTAATGCCTTCTCATTCTTTGTCTTCATTAAAATTTTATTTCAAGATTTTTGTTATTTAAATCCAGTGGGAGAATTTCAAAATCTCATTGCACGAAAGCCCCAGTTCTCAACTCCTGCTCTTAGGGCAAAATGGTAATGAAATACCAGAGGTGTGAAATTAAAACCTCTTAGGCTTACTTTTTTACCCCTCAGTGCACCTGTGGAGTGTCTGTCAGCAGCTTTGCTCTGTGTTTTACTCGGTGACATACAAAGCAAGGGGGACTTCACACTTAATTTCTTGGTTCTTATGGCTAAGTTTTATGTTCGGCGTGCCTCGTGCCATTCCAGTGAGTGTTTCTGTATTACTGATTTAAGTTAGCCTCACAGATTATGTTGGTAATGAGCCATACTTACTGCTTCACTTTGCCTTTTCTGTTTCCTGAGCTTTTACTGTTTTGCATATCTTATCCCCAGGATTCTCCGTGCTTGGTATTCTGTCCTACAAATTGACTTGTTTCACATGCTCTTACTCCTCTTGAATATCTGCACTGTGTTATCAGCGTTCTCCTTCCTGCTCTCCCACAGCAGCAATTGCCTTTGGCTTTACTTCATCTTTCTTTGTTTACCGTCTCCCTCAATATCCTTTCTCCTCCATCCATTAGTTCTGTCAATATTTTCCATTTAGTCTGTTGCTTCGCCTTCTGGCCACTTCGTGCCCTTAATAAAGAAGAGACCAAATATGGAATTTTGTGCAATTTGGCCATACCATCTAGTGGCTAGTAATTCATTCCTTGTAAGCAAGTCACTGTAATGTATTTCTGTAAATTTTTCAGCTTATTATAATAAAGAGGATAATATGTATGAATGTAACATCTTTTGCTAAGAAAGTATTTTCTCTTATCGGATCAGGTTTTTTTTGGGTTTGGTTGTTGGTCTTGTTTCCTCCCTCCCCTTTTTCTCACCCCCCCCTCCCCCCAAAAGGTGGAAAGATTAATGAAAGGGGAACCAATATTAGCTGTGACTCTTAACTAGTACTGTTTACAGTGGGGTAAATAAGAAGGTGAAAGTCTTCTAGGATGGGAGCAAGCCAAACTGCTAATTTCAAGCTAGCAGACTGCAGTAGACACAGGGAGTCAGTAGGCAAGATCTTGGCTAGATTTGAAGAGAAAAATAAACAACATTAAAAAGAGAAATCCAAGGGAAATTCTTTTATTCAAGTTGCATATAATTTTGAAAGCCCTCCCTTTCAAATATTTAGAAAAATAGCACTAAAGTTTTTGTTCAAACAAGGCCGAAGAGCCTTGGAAATAGTTTCACTGTTACACCAGGACCAGCAGAGGGAACACGTATGTTGTTTCTTGCAGGATCCTGTAGGATCCATAAAAATAATGCAAAAAAGATCTTAAAAGTAGTAATCAAATGCATATATTTTAAATACTGATGTTTCAGGGGCTGGTATTCTACTGTTGTCCCTTGTATAATACTTTTGAAGGTGATTGCATCTTGGGCTTTGATTTGGTATATTTGATCCTTTTCCTTCACCACCTCTTTCATTTTTTCCCATTGCTGCTTTTGTTTTGTTTCTGTTCTTCTCTGTGTTTGCTGCTGGATGTGTTTGCTTGAATATTTTGTTGGGCAGGAGACACTATACTAGGCTTTTTAAAGTGGGCTCCTTTATCGGTAACTTTTTCTATCTAATGGGTAGCACTATTGCAGTGTCATATAGGCTTTTGTTTTGGTTTGTTTTTTGTTTTAAGTTGTACATTCTGAAATCTCCTTGCTGTAGTTACCAAAACAAAGCTCTTCCAGCAAGTCAGTGTAATAATCTATTATTGCAATATGCTCCCTGATAATCTGTGGAAGTAAAACATAATGCACTGTGTGATTACAGAGTTGTCCACATGGTAGTAGTTGATTTTAGTAATTTAACATAGGGTAAATGCTACTATAAGACCAAAAAAAAGGAATAATACTCTAAACATGGCTAATATTGGTGAACAGTTTATTCTATGGCACTGATACATGAGGAAGAGGTGAAAGAGTTTGAGAGAGCAGAGCAATTCGGCTATTGAGATTCTGTTATCAGAAGACAAAAATAACCTCCCTTTCCCCCCCCCACCCAGCTGTGGGAATTTTGAGTAAATTATCAACCATGATAGCCCTGTCTGGGGTAACACACAGGGTGGACCTTTTAAAAAGCATTGCAGATTTTTAATGTGCATGCCACTGAAGCAATTACTCCCATCACTAGATTGGACTATCTGATTTAGTGTGTCACATTCTTTAAATGAACATGATATGCCAAATGAAATAATGGGCACAAATTGAGCTTGCATTCTGAGTTTATTCATCACTTAATAAATTATTTCTTTGGCTAGCTTTCAATTACCAGCAAAATGGAAGAAGCAGATGTCTCGGGCATCAAATATCCCAGCATTAAGCGTTTCATTTGTCTCGCTGCTCAGTAGCTGCGTGGAGGCATAGAAATAGTTTGAAATTTTACGCTGGGAAAAGGTGACTAGAACACAAGTCGTTTAACTTGTCATTAAACATGATGGAACAGACTGATGTGACCCGTGAGACAATTTAAATTATTGGCTTCTAATCAAAAGGTAGAAATGACCTGTCAGACCAATTTGACTGTGATTGATTATTAATTGTGTCAAAGTTGTGAAAACAACTCTATTGCCTTTGTGGCTCCTGGGTTTTTTTGTCCTGACAAATGCCCCCCAGCTCTGAATAAAAGAGATTTTTAAAACAATTCTTCAAAGAGTTAGTGAATTGATTGCAACCTGGAAGTTTTTTGCAGTGACCGATCTAGGACCAGACTCTCGGGTTTTCTGCGCAGGACGAGCATGGCAGCAAGGCTGTCTCCAGTCACGCGTGCAACCTCCGTCCCCCCGCGGCTGTGAGCACCCTGGGTCCCCAGGCTGCGAGCACCTTGGCTTTGGCATCAGTTAGCGCAGATCTGAGGCTGTTCCAGCTGAGGCTGGTAGCCGTAGACAGAAGCTCTTATGAGAACAGAGGACTGCTTCAAGCATCCACCTTTCTCTTTAACTAGTCCCCTGCACCAGGAGCTGGGGAGGTGTCGGAAAGGCCTCTTCTACCACAACAAGATTAATTTATATCTGCCTGACACTGCCAGAGGGAGCCAAATAATCAAACTTGTTTGTTCCTTTCCAAACACTATTCTTATGTAAAAGTATAGTGCAGACAATAAAGAATCCTTCCCAGCTCATTCAGGAGGTGAGTTTGATCCTGTTGTTGGATAAATCCAAATAATCTTGATTTGTCAGGAGCAGGGAAGTTGTGGTGCTATCGGAATGGCTAATGCGGGGGTGCAGTGCTTCCATTTTCCAGTCTAGAGGTGCTCACTCTTCATCTGTTGTGAAATGATTTCTGTGCAGCGTTTGTAAAGTGCTTTGATATCCTCTGTAGATGAAAGGTGTTATATAAATGCAAATGTCATTCCTTTCATTCCAATTTCATTTAATAAATAAATAAACGGTTCAGGTTTTAGTGGGAAGGGCACTCTGAGACCTAATACTGCATCTGTATTCTGGATATACCTGTGGAGAGAGGTTAAGGCCACTGATTGTCTTTCAGAGCCTAACAGGATTAATTTTCACTTGTACAAAAACAGATTTTGCAGGCTGAATAATAATGAAATAAGCGAAGAATCCACTGGCTCTGTTAAATTGGGTATCTTGTCCCTATGAGTAAGGAAACAGAGGAAGGATGCGTTGCTCAATTAGCATTTTAAATTCATTTTTCAAGGCTATTTACTGAGGAAACTGAAATTTTAATTAAAGTAGCAAATAAAGCTTTTGAATGAATTGCTTTATGAGAGTCTTTTTTCTATCACATTGAAAAAAAAAAATCCAGTGCTTAAAGAAATGTTTTACAGCAAGAAAAAATTACATATGGAGTAAAGAACAAGTAGTTTCTGCAAAATACTGCAGTTCTTTCAATAAGTGGTACTGAAGTTGTTGGGTTATGAGGGTGGTAGATATTTAATGCAAACGTGTCCTAAAAATGCTGTGGTCAGAAATATAGCATATTTATTTGAGAAAGATGTAGCCTAATAATAGAAGAGATCTCTGTGAATGTACTTCATCTGGTATTTGAAAGGCATCTACATGGAGCTGCAGATAAAATGGTTTTTTGGATTGATGAATGGGACTGTGTCTAAGAGAACAAGTGTGGAAGAGTACCTTTTTTACACAAAGCTATTATTATTATTACATTGATTACAAATGTTTGATTTTTAACAGTAATATTTTTGTTTTGGATTGTTGATAGTGCTAATTCAGGGGGCTTTTGTTCTTACTGCTGCTAGCTTTTTTTTTTTTAAAACCACTTTGTCAGTAATTGGCAGTGCTGTTTCAGAGCTCTTCAGACTGCTGAAAAAAAGGGTGATCTTTTTGATAATAGAAACCAAACTATACGGTGTTCCAATTCATAGTGAAATCTTGCATGAATGGGAAAAGAAGCTCTTAAGTTGTTGAAATACTTAATATTGTTAAAATAATTGCCTTAGTTCTTAATAGTTTAGGAAGGTGAGGAATAATCAAGGAACGATTAATTAAATTTTAAGCTTTTCTTTTAATTACAGGCTGTTAGTACGAGAAAGAAATTAATACTGTATACATTAATACATAAAACTGAATATATATAACTGAATAATATAATTATTTAACTTAAATATTTTGCTTCAAATATCCATTTTAAATTTATTGCAGCTTGGACGCCAATATAAATCAGGTTGCTGAGAAAGTGCTTTGCAATTACAACTTACTGTTAATTCACAACAATATTACTAACTACAAGTATTCCCTGAAATAAAGTTCTAGGGAGTAGAAATGTTTCCTGCTCGTGCTAGACCGGTAGCACATGGAGATGCCACATGGTTGGGGGTGCAGGGCCGCCGCGGGTCCAGGTGCAATCTGGGAAATGGATTTGGGTTACCAAGCTGCAGGGGGGGAGCACAAATATAAGCCAAGAGACTCTCGGCATTAAATGGTGATCTTTTTAAGAATAGGAGTTGATTTTGTAACTGCCAGTAATGACAATTCCTCCATGACCTCTAGTGCTTTTGTCTCTCGGTGGTTGCTTATCACCCCTTAAACTGGGGAGGGGGAAAAAAACCCCAACCCAAAACATCAGAGATTGTTTACTTCCCAGCTGTAGCACTTGCTGTTGCTGTGCCTTCATGTGCTGGAATTAGAGTGCTGCTTAATGAAATTTTATTCCCTGTAATAGTGTTTTAAATTACAAATGAGTCATGCCTTAATTGTGGTTGATAACAAACTTGGTTTGTTTCTCACTACAGATCATGCCCCTCAGTTGTTTGTTCTTATTTTCTAGAAACCTTTCACGGTTTGTTAATGTCTTGAACTTTATAGAGTCTTGAACTGATCAAAATAGTCTTAGTTTTGCAACCAAAATACAGAGCATGTTTTCTTTGACAGTCAGAAGACTGTTCTTGAATGGTTTATGCTTAATATGAGCACTTAGAAAAGTAAGGAATGAATGGGGATTGCCAGTTTGCTTCAAAACTTGTCTCCTCTCTCTTTTCCAGTTTCCTTTTGGCAGACGCTTGCCATGCGATATCTATTGGCATGGGGTATCATTTCATGATAATGATATATTCTCAGGTCAAGTCAACAAGTTTCCAGGTACCTTACTTCTGTTTCTAGTTTAAACAAATGCTTTAAAAACATGATTATTTTAACTGTTTCTGTGTTTTACTGTTTTTTAATGTGAATTATCTGCCTAATCAGCTGATAGTATTTTTAGCATGTTACTGGTTTTGGTAGGTGATTTCTGCTTAGGGGGTGAGAATATCAGAACGGGTGTCTTGAACAATTTCTGAACTGAAATTTGTTTTGGAGAGACAGTGTTTTTGATGAAATGAATACTTCGTATGTATAAATTTAGGCAAAAAAAAGAGGGTTAGGCTATAATTTAAGCAAAGTATTCAATTACTGTCTGTTATCTAGCATTGATAACAGTGCTGTATCTTTGGATTTGGTTTTGATTCGAAGTGGAAAGAATCTGTTTTGTTTTGTACTCTGGCCTATCTCAGGGAGAAACCGGACAGGGAGTTCCTCAAATGGATAGTTCAATATTGAAGAGTTCATGTCAGCCCTCATCTTATGATGACTCTTCTACTTTTTTTAAGCTCCCTTTTTTCTTGTTTAATCCCTGTTGAGATCTCTCTAAATAAGAGCTAAGAGCTTAAGTATTGACTTATCTAAGCCCTTTACTCCAGATTTATTGCTGCTGTTAGTATGCTGTGAGAATAAGAACCCTCAGATATCGAACTTTATGCTTTATTCACCCTGACTTTCTTCTGTCCGTGGGAAGTTCACATTTGATATCGGATGATGTAGTTTCCTGGCGGTTTAGATCTGTGCTAGATGAATGTTACCCTCTCTGTATTCTGGTTTCTACGTCGTAAGCAAGTGGCCTGCACAGCAGCCAGAACCAGAGTCCTTCACAACTAGACCTGATTTCCAGGAACGTTGCGCAAACTTGATGCTGGGTTTTACTAAATTCTTTCTCTTGAAGAAGAGATCTTGATGCTTTCCTTAGTTACTTGTGAGAGATTCAAAGAATCTGAAAGGGTCGATCCTCAGGAAGACTTAGAAACTCTTCCATAAAAATAGCTTTTTAGTCATGTTCCCGATGGAACTAAGACTTCAGCAAATATGCATGGTTCCCTGTCACTTTGTGTTCTCCTTGTACCTTTGGAATCTTCTGGCCAAAATGAACGGCACTTGACAGAGGTTTGCAGTCACAGACTACTGAATTCCTGTAGGTTTTGTGGAAATTTGCTGACCATGTAGGAAAGAAGCCCACAGATGATGTTCTCATTGAGAAAGAAGCTGCAGCATGAACCTGTAATGAAGCTGTAATATCTGAAAGCACGTCAACAACATGAGAGTAATCCTGAATGCCCCGAACTTGGGAGAAGCTTCTACCTGAGCTCACACAGATCTGGACATGGCGTGATCCAAGCATGAGGTTCAAAGCTGCAGGAAAGTAGCTAAGTTTGGCTGCTCTCAAAATAACCTATTCTTTCTGACAGTTACTTAAAAGAATGCAAATTAAATCCAAAGCAGATGATTATATTTAAATGACATTTTTACCTGTTCCTGGAATGATAGCAGGCTAGGGCATAATTTTGGATTATGGCAAAGACAGTAGGTACTATTTGACTAAAGCTTTCCCTCTATTATTCTGAGCTGTATTTTTGATAATTTTTTTCTAATATGATACAGTAATACATAAGATATGAAATATGGCAGGGGAATACTACAAATATTTTGTCAGATTTTAAATATTAAAAGGTTTTCAGCTTTATTGAAAGCAATGACTAGAGTGCCTTACCAGTAGGGTGAGTAATGATATAAAGTTTACTTTTAGGATGAGACTTCAGTGCAGATTTTTCATCACTTCAGACACTGTCTATTCTTTTCCCAGGCATGACAGAGATGGTACGTAAAATTACACTGAGTCGGGCCGTGCGAACAATGCAAGATCTATTTCCTCTTGAATATAACTTCTATCCTCGATCCTGGATTCTGCCAGAAGAATTTCCCCTCTTTGTGGCTGAGGTAGATTACTTTTACTCTCAAAATAGTATAACTTGGTGGATATTGTTGCCATGTCATTCTTTAGTTTTTCATACCTACCAGATTATTTAACATCACACTTGGGTGCTGTGGATGACATCTTTTTCAAATTGCCTGAGATCAGACATAGTCTGGATGAACTGCTTTTGTTTGTTAAGTTCTAGAATAAACTTAAAACCAATTATGCTTCTCTGCAATGCCAGAAAAGGTGTCTGAAAATTAAACATGGTAGAACCATAAGCCCTTTTCCTGCATATTCTACTGAGGGCTGAGGAGGTTCCAGTACAGTGTGTGGGGTGTGGTACTTCACCAGGTTCGTCACTGAAGCCTTTTTAGTCCATCTGGCCTGTTCTATCCAAATCCTTCAAAAGACCATTTTGTACTGTGTGTTAACTATACTCACATCTTCCTCAATATTTGTTTGTTTGAATCTCGTCAGACTGTTTTGTTGAAATATTTAGAACGTATTAAAATGCCATTCTTTTTCAGCTTGTTTGAAAAAAAGTGATGCTGTGTGTTGGTGTTTGGCTCTGTGTTGTGGTTTAGCCCCGGTCAGCAACTAAGCACCACATAGCCGCTCGCTCACTCCCCCACCCTTGTGGGATGGGGGAGAGAATCGGAAGGGCCAAAGTAAGAAAACTCGTGGGTTGAGATAAGAACAGTTTAATAATTAGAATAAAACAGCAATAATACTAATATAATGAAAAGGAAAATAATGAGCGAGAGAGAGATGAAACACTGGAATAAGAGGAAAAAAAAAACAAAGAAAAAAAACAACCAAAAACTAAACAACAAGTGCTGCAACCGCTCACCACCCGCCGACCGACGCTGCCGGTCCCCGAGCCGCGATCGCTGCCTCCCCCAGCCAATTTCCCCCAGTTAATATACTGGGCATGACGTCACATGATATGGAATACCCTTTGGCCAATTCGAATCAGCCTTCCTGGTTGTATCCCCTCCCCTCCCGGCTTCTTGTGCACCTGGCAGAGCATGGGAAGCTAGAAAGTCCTTGACTAGTGTAAACACTACCCAGCAACAACTAAAACACCAGGGTGTTATCAACATTATTTACATACCAAGTCTAAAACACAGCACTATGCTAGCTACAGTGAAGAAAAATCAACTATCCCAGCTAAAACCATGACACTCTGTTATTACAAATATTTTAAAAAATATTGTATATGTTTGTTTTAACCCTGCCTGACTCGCCCAGTGCATTCTTGTATTCTACAGTATCTTCTGCTTGGAAAAGTGAGAGAAAAAGGTATGGACTTTAATAGACTTCTATACTGTGTGTTACTTTTTAGATAATTAACATATCCACTATCCAATTAAATCCATGAACATCTTTTAATATACACTCTTCAAGTGTGCTGGGTCACTGCCACGGCACTGATAGCAACAGTAAAAATGAAGAAAATCCCAACAGTACTGCAGCCTTATTGCTTTAGATGTAAGACCAATTTGTAAAAGGAGTGTAAATTATCCAATCAGTTTAGTAATGACCGGTAGGTAACTGCAAATAACTTGGAAGTAAACTTTCAAAGTGGTGCACTGGGGTTCTAGCAATGAGTCTTTTGGGAATTGTGCCTGTCTCGGTTACAAAGCCCTGATTAACCTAGCAGTGTGTAGCAATGTGGTCTGTACATCAGGTTAAATGCACAGACCCGCATGCTGTCAGCAGGTGGCACTGCGAAGAAATGCTTTTCTCTGGTTGAATGGTTACTGGAGTGAAAATGATTCGGTTTTTGTTCCAAGAATAACAGATGTCCAGTGACACACTCCTAGGAGTTTCCTTTGCATATGTTCTTCCATCTGTGTTTGAGAAAAGCATAGGTTTTGTTATCAAACATTATATTTTATGTTGTAAGAGTTTATGTTCTACTTAACACAAGTTTGTAATGTAACCCCTCCAAAACAAGAAAAAATACAAAACAAAAAATTCCAAATCCACTGTGAACCATAAATGGTTCAAAACACTTTTCACTTGCAGTTTCATGAGTTCTCAGTAGGAGCCCTCCAGTCTTTTCTGTTGTTTGTTCATATGTGGTTTTATTTGCTTTACAACCAAGGGACCCTAATGCTATTGAAAATGTCAGCACTCTCAGACTGAATTTTCAGCTTATTCACAAGCAAGTACAATACAGCATTGGTGGTGCCTGCATAGTAGACATACCCCTATAGGAACTGGCATACACTTGAATATGTGAATGCCATGTGTACATTTATCTGAGCAAAAGAAGATTTAGCCATCTCTGATACTTCTGGAAGTAAAGCTGTATTGTCATGGGCTGCAGCTACTAAGTATGCAGCTCTAGATGTGTCATGCTGAAATGCATGTTGCTATACCTTCGCTATTACTAGTATTCAAGTCCTTTAGGGCCTAGTTAATTACAAAAAGTCACAAATTCTGTGTCAGCGTAGGTATAGGTTAGACATGAGAAGATGGTTTGGTGCCGTTTGTAGTAAAGGATTTTGTTGCAAAGGGCTGGGCTGAGAAATGAACACCTATGAGATTTTTGCCTGTAATAGAAATGACTACTGAAAGCAGCAGCTCCTTGAGAATTTCAGTCTCACTGCCTCCTCCTGAAGCACTACAACATATCAATAACAATTTCTCTCTCAAATATTCTTACTGTGCCTCACTTGTAGACGTGATCATGAACTTTTACCATACATTTGTATCAATAACTAAATCAAATGCTGTTATTTTTTCCCACTTTACCCCATCTCTAAATCCAGGTGGAAGACACTGCAGCTAATCTAATATTAATTAGCCAGTAATTAATGGGAGGGCTGCGCCCCTGAGTTTGTTGGGGATGACCTTCTTACTGGGAAATATCAACAAAATGGTAGTTCCCTTAGTTTCATTTGTATTAAACTGAAATGGTGATAGGTATTTTTCACAAGGGCTTAAAAGTTAATTTTACTGAGCAAATATATATTTACCTATTTTCAATATTCACCTATTTTTAACCTTCTAAAACATTCTGTACTAATGTGGCACCATAACAGAAGATGAGTTACAGGTAAGGAAGTCTCTCAGGTGCTACAGTAATCACCCTTTCACTAACGGAGAAGAATCTGTTGGAATCTGTGTGATAAGAACTTATTTCTAATAGGAAAATTCCAATTTCTGAAAAGTAATTAGCTTGGGATTCAACCAGGGCCTTGATTGCTCTCATACTCTGCCTTCTTTTTGTTGTCTGTGAGGATGATGAATAGGCCTAGTATGATTAGTTTTTAATAAGAATCTAATTTGGACAGTTTAATTTCCAGCACAGCATATATTTTTGGTGGTTTAATCAGGTTTTCAGCTTTTGGTTACCTCTTAGGCATAGACATGAATATTCTAGTCTTTGTGCTGTCAAGTCTTATAGCCTATTATATGCATTTTTTCAGAACACTATATTCATTCAGCCTGTGTTTCCTCATGAAAGGCAAACCTGGAACTGAATCAGATTTTCATACCATTAGACATCATATTCTCCTCTTGCTGTTGACTGTAAATGGTTAACATGTTTTTAAAGATGATAATTTCCTTCTGTCAAGCTAAGTACACAGAAATATCTCATTTCATATAAACTAATTTCCCTACATGACTGCCTTTTCTAAGTCTGGACAAGCCTCCTTATAATGAGAATTTGAAAGAATGTAGTTGAGGGGATTGTGGAGAATTTGAAGACGACTGTCAGGAATTTCCTTGAAGATCAAGAAACCATCTGCTTTCTTCAAGACAGTCAAGCTGCTGAAAAACAGACTAACTCTGGATTACTATTCCCCCTTTCCCCACCATCCTATCTTCATCTGCCATGTGTAAATTTTGATGGACTAGAAGGCCTGAATAATATCCAGGCCTTCTGGTCCACCAGAAAATGGACTAGAAAATGATGGAGAAAATTATTTCCTTTCCAGCTAAATGGAAAGAGTTAAGTATGAGATCTCTGAGGCCAATGATTGTTAAAAGGCAGGACTTCAAAAGCAGGTTGCTGTTGCAGAAAGCATTATCTTTTTTGGAAAGGTGCTGCTGTAGCAGAGCAGAAGGAGCCTGAGGCGTGAACAACAGACATGGGAATGGGAGGCAGATTGCCCCGGCTGGTTTCACAGAGGTTCTTTATTACTTTCTGCCCTAGTAGACCGTGATTGGCACTTTGTACGTACAGCTAGAGTCACAGTAAGGTATGTTTAGTTGTGGCGGGATATCTTTCTGGGATGCTGACTTTAACAACGTGTGAGCCAGGGAGAATCCCCTAATATGCGGAGTTATGTCACGTCAGGGGAAGATTATTCTTTAGTTGTAAAAAGGCTAGGGCATAAATCCTGCTTTCCTTCTTTGCACATCTAGGTCTGCTGATCTACTTTGGACCTATTTATCCGTACACCGTTTATGTAAACCTGATCTCCACTGTGGTGTTTTATCCCTCAAAGGGACCTATTTTGAAGAATGATTTCTCATTGAGTTAGTGTGACACTTGTTGACGAGAAAAATCCTAGTCTAAATAATTAATTTTGAATTTGAGCTGTAGTTAGTAGGAAGGCTTTTAGCAGTGTGAGTCTCAATGAAATAAATAACTGGATAGGATGGAGCCAGAAGTCCTTCAGGCCTTGGGAACGTCACTGCTAGCAGAGCTGCACCTCTTGTGTGGGTCAGCAGCATAATGTAGTCGCAGCAGAGGGTGCTGTCCGAAAATCACGATGATCTGACCAGTGCTCAGCTTTTTCCTGTGTGCTAACTTTCTCTCTTTTATTCTGCAGTGCCAGGGCTGATGGTAGCAATTGATTGTTTTTTCTTTGTTAGTTTGTATCCTCAGACTTCTTAAAGTCAATCTCCAGTTGTTGCTGGCGAGCTGCAGGCCTGTGTAAAACCAGATCACCGACTTCAGCATGTGTCTGTCTGAATGGAGAGAATAGCAGCTGCAGGTCTGGTGCCATAAAACGTGTGAATGCAAGAAAAGAGTGATCTGTACTGTGACATCCCTCCATTTTGAAAAGAAGAGATTTTAAGTGCTTTATTCTTCTGAATTCCATGAGTAGCTGATAAACGTGTTAGCCTGCATTCTGCGTTTTCTTTAGCCCCGTTCTTTGTTAGGGCTCCCTGTGCCAGTGCTGTTAGGAGTTTCATGAGCTACAGTCCTTCAGCATCTATTCACTGAAACCTGGATTTTATAGTTGCATTTTGATAAATTACAGTTTGTGCTCTAACAATTTCTTTCCTCCTAAATATCTGTGAATGCAGTGCTACTATATTTACACCCATAGGGACTTTATCTACAAGCAGAGAACAGCAATAGAGCTGGAGGAGCTACAGAGGCTTCCTCACTAGGGTCCTATTGCTTTACCATGAACTTAAAGGGCTGCCTGAGGGTGTAATGCAGCAGTTCATTTTCCACTGCTTGCTCAATCCTTGACCTCCAAACCAGTTGCCAATTAATACCACTTCCCTTGGGTTTTCTGCTTGTTCTTGGTATGCGCTGGTTGGATCACTGCATTCACACTCCACTTGCCAAACAGCTTCCGATAGCAGTGAGCACCAGTGGTGCTGATGGGACTTGGAGACATGGCAGATGGGTCTTCAGTCAGCCCATACCTCAGGTAGCTGCTGTTTTCCTCCTGTGCTTCTGAATGCTGAGACACATTAACTCACTGGCTTAAACATGCTTTCACTGGCTTAAACATGCTTATATTGTTTCCTTGCTACATGTTGTAAAACATGCCATATATTATGAATAGTTTTTAAAATTCATCTAAGATAACTCTAAATCCTTCCTGACTTCATTTCTTTCTCAATTTCACTTCTGAGGTGTCCAAATCTCTGCAGTTCTTACTTTTGCTATACAAGTAATAAATAAAATAAAATTTATTTAGGCAGTGGGAGATATGCATGTAACATGAAGGATCTTATGTTCAGCAGATGTGTCAGGCCTTTACAGTGACCTAGTTAATGTCTTCCTGATTTTTTTTGTCCTCAAATAAAATGCATTGAAGCTTGCAAAGTTTAGGTTTGGTTGTTGGGAGTGTGAGCTTTGTAGGCAATTTAGATGGTGTAATTGCTCTTTTATCTGATGTAAAAAGATTCCTTAATTATATTGATTTTTTGAGTGAGAGAGAGTTTTGAGTGAATATATGCTGTTTACAAAAGTGCAGATTTGAATCCAGGGGTTAGTTATTGGTGCCATGTTTAATTCTGACTCACTGTATGCAGTTGGGAGTGACATTAGCCTCCAAACACTCCCTGCTAAATGAATGTATCAGTTTAACACGTTCAAAGGCCAAAATAACCTTATTATAATAATCGTGTTTTTGGACTGCAAACTATTAACAATCTGTTCCACATGGGATTATCTAATTTTCTCACAGATGAAATAACTGATTCTTTAGGAAAGAAAACTCCAAAGATATTTATTGTTGCTTCCAAGAAGGTAGTTTCTATAAAAGGCTGTGGTCTGTTAGTGCCAAGCCCTTTTTAGGGCCTCAGAAATCAAGCTGCTGGTGTCAGTATGTAGAAACGACAGTGGGATTGAGCAAAAAGTTCAGATTCAACTGCCTTTTGAATTTGAGACATTTGGATCTGGATCTGAGTTTCAGAACTTTTTTTTTTCCCCTTTTTATTCTTCTCACTTCCTGCGTGAGGATGCAGATACCTCTACATAACCCTGTAATTCTCTATAATTTACTTTTGTGTTTCATCTTACTAAGGCCACATTTGGGATTCTGTAGGACAGTTAGGTTCTGACAAACCATGGGTACTTCCCCATCACTGTTATCACAGTTTCTATTTGTGGTAAACCATTTCCCTTATATGCTCCAAGAATCTAGGGCACAGTGTGCAAAAAACCTCAAGGTACGCGTATAATGACTTATACTGTACTCATAGATATCTACAAAGCAGTGAGAGAACTGGATACATGAGTATCGAGGTCCACACTGCTGTAAACAATACAGAACTAGGTCATATAGTCCTGCAGCGACATTCTTAGAAAGTATTAAAGTTGACTTTAACAGAGCTCTTTCATGGCAAGACACTACAAATAATGGAAGGAAACTGATACTGAAAGGTACTGGTTTGCTAACTTTCCTTTTCTTCTTTTATTTTTTTTTTCTCCTTTCTCCTCTTCCTTGCTGTTTCCGTGTCTTGATGATTTTTATACACATGCTCACGGAGTGTTAGTAGGCGTCAAAATTTCTTACCTGCGATTTCCTTTCTAGTGGGGGCATCTCCTATCACCCCATATGTAGTAAGTTCAATTGTCAATGTGTTTCTTTTGGAAAAAAATGTTTGCCGGAATGATTCTACTAATTTAACTTGTTAGCAGTAAAGAGTGTTTGACATAATTTTTTAAGAAATCTGCAAACTGGAAGCATTTCTCTGTGAAAGAAGTGAAATGTATCTTGTGTAGTGACTTTTCTAAGCATTTTTGCATATTAAAATGCATTATGCGGTGTAGATGTTGGCGTTGGCTGTTTGCGAGCACGTACACTAGAGCGCACTGTGTTTCGCACTGAACGAGCACAGCAGTGTTGAACATCTGAACACAGATTGAACATGTGCACTAGCTTGAGGAAACGACAGGCCAAGCATGGAATGCTTTGTAGATTCATCCAAAGGTTTTGATTTGGTACTAGACATCATCACATTCTCCACCAACTTTCCTTCCTTTTCTGATTTCACAGTAGGTACATCTAAAGCATCTGAATTGTCACGTGCTATGAACAGATCTTCCTAATGCAAATCAAAGCCACTGAGAAGAGTTGTTGAAATCATGATAGATTTTTTTTTTTATCTTGCATTGGATAGAAAGGTAGTAATTGCATGTCAGGCCTGAGGGGAATTCTGATATAATTTAGAAAAGCCTTCATTTTGGGGAATGGTGGTAGGTAGCAACTGAGACACAAACTCTGTGCTTTTTTGAGTAAATTTGTGGTATTTGCTTAATATCTGTACATGGCTCAATATTTCCTAGTTTTACTAACACTGGGAATCTGATTGTGAAAAATATTCAGTGGTGGAAAAAGGTATTGTCAGTGCCAAATTTTTACTCTCTTTCCTTCTTCTGGTACTGTTTGTCTGCATTCATACCTCAATCAGTAAGGTCCCTTTTCTTAGGTTAATGATTATCTTTGTTAGTAGTTGTTCAAAATGCAGCATGAAAGGTTAAGTTTGCAGTTTCATATATATTAGTGACTAATAAAATGGATCTCATGAGACACACAGCATTTCATTCTGTAAATTGGTATGTAAGAAGTTAAAAAGAAGTTCCTGAAATCATTTATACAATGACTCGTTAAATAAAATGACCTTTTATCTGTACTAGTAATTCCCTACTCATGCTTTCTCGTTTGTCTTTGTGCTTGTCAGCACTGTTTATCTTCTGTCTTTTTTGCACGGTGTTTACTACTATAGTGATGTGATCATGTTATTTTTATTTATTTTTGTTTATGAATGCAATTTGTTGGCTTTCATAGTATCAGCCCTTCCTCCCCCCAGTTAGTGTCTTTCAGTGTAATCCTTTTCCTTCTAGGTTCGAATGATGAAAGACAGCGATCCATCCTGGAAGCCCACTTTTATTGTAAAACCTGATGGAGGGTGCCAGGGGGATGGAATCTACCTCATTAAAGACCCAAGTGACATCAGACTGACGGGAAGCATCCAGAGCCGGCCGGCTGTGGTCCAGGAATATATTTGCAAACCACTGCTTGTCGACAAACTGAAATTTGATATTCGTCTTTATGTCTTACTGAAATCTTTAGAACCCTTAGAGATTTATATAGCCAAAGATGGACTTTCTAGATTTTGTACAGAGCCCTATCAAGAACCCACTTTAAAAAATTTGCACCAGGTTTTTATGCACTTAACCAACTATTCACTAAATATCCATAGCGGGAATTTCATCCATTCTGACAGTGTAAACACTGGCAGCAAGAGGACTTTTTCAAGCATTCTGTGCAGACTGTCTTCCAGAGGAGCTGATGTCAAAAAGCTGTGGTCAGATATAATTTCACTGGTGATTAAAACAATTATTGCACTGACACCAGAACTGAAAGTTTACTATCAGTCTGACATACCAGCAGGAAAGCCTGGGCCAACTTGCTTCCAGGTAGGTTGGAACTTCTGCCAGGAATGCAGTTATTTCTATGCATGGATTAATTTTCTGGCTGTTTAATTCCTTTTCTAAAAGTTTACTCTAGTTCTGTTGCTGATCACCGGTTGGATGTAGTGCATCCACTGAATAGCATTGCGTGAGCTCAGAGCTTAGGTTGGCCTCACCCAAGTTCTACCTTACAAATCTCAGTCTCCTGACCTATGTTACTACTACCCATAAACATACGTGGAGCATTTCAAATGGCTATCAATCATTAGTAGCAGTATTCACTCCAGTTTCCATCTTCTAGATGTTTTAACTATGAAGCTTTGCAGCTTCCTGACGCAGCTATTATAATAGCAAGTTTAAGACCTGCTTGTCATAGGTGTCCATGTTGACAGATGCAGTATTTAGAGATGGGAGTATTGTGAAAGTAGCCATTAGTATCAAAGACAAATGGTTTCAGTAATTATTCAGCAATATAGTATACTTCTCAGTTATTTCTCCTTTGTCCTTCAAATGTTTCTCTTGAATGTTGACATTTGGATGACCATTGCATTCTCTAGAAGAACACCGTGAGTAGAGTGGAAGTAACGCATTGCTTGTTATGCACAGATTTTAGGGTTTGACATTCTCCTGATGAAAAACTTGAAGCCCATGTTACTAGAAGTAAATGCAAACCCCAGCATGAGAATAGAACATGAGCAAGAGGTAAGACCGAACGTGATGGTGATATTGGAATGAAATTGTTTAGGTTTGGTTTTCTGGTCTTTTTCCTTGTTTGAAAGATGAAAGCTGTCTGCTAATATGAAATCTCCAAGGTTCTCTGTAATTTTCTGCTTTGAAATCATTGCTAATCATATACACTGGAAATATCACTTATTGGAATTGTGAAAGCTCTCCATCATCTTTGTCATAAATACATTTACACATCATCCCCTGCAGTTGACTTAATTGTGTTTAGGGGATTGCTAATAATTTTTTCATGTTTATATACATAATATAAATGATAACACTGGCAACAATCTTTTTCTAATATTTCAATTTACTAGAGAAACTTGCCAAATACTTTTGTAATATCTTATTGAAAATGTGAAGGTATTTGTGTATTCTTAAAGAAGTATTTTGTAGTCTATCATTGTGTATTTAAAGCATATGACATGCATGAAGTTTGAGCAAATGTGGAATAAATAATCCTTAGTGCTGAATAATTGTATCCCTTTGTAATTTAAAGCTTTCTCCTGGAGTATTTGAAAATGTCCCAAGCCCTGTTGATGAAGAAGTGAAAGTAGCTGTTATCAGGGATACTCTTCGTCTAGTGGACCCTCAAAAAAAAAAGAGAAAAGATGTCCAGTAAGTGTGGTGACTTTCTGTGTTTTTTGCATTAGTGCCTTGCAATAATTATAAAAGTGAAATTTTTTTTCCCCAATTACGTTAGTTTATCCAGGACAATGAGTTCCCGACTGTCTCTGTGACTCCTTTTACATCTACAATGTTAACTCTTTCAAAAAAGCTTGTAGGATATTGGTGGAACGGTACAAAGAGTACTTGGATTTCTGGATCTGCCAGGTGAAGGTGTTGCGTTAAGAGTGAGTCTAGCTGTGTTTGACAAGCTATCACGGCCAAAATACTGGTCATGCTGAAAAGAACTATCATGACTGGACCAACGCACACCACAATTTATTTGAGCAACAGATACACAGATTCTTTGGATTGCCGGTGATAGGGATTGTCTGCAAAAGTATATACAAATATAGCAAATATTAATAGCAGCGCTGATTATAAATAATCTAAAGTGACTCTATATAGAGATTTCTAAATATTTCCTGGGGAAACGCTTGGTATAACCCAGTGTTTGAATCTTACCCAAAGGCGTCCCAATGAGGGGGAAGAGGCTCAGCCCGTTGACTGGTCCCAGTAGTCAGAGTGGTACAATGGTATCTTCCCTAACATCCTCTCTCCCTTAAGCTGTATTTATATTATTTTTTTACCTTTCAGGTGGAGCTTGAGTGGCTCTAGTCATATATACCTTTGTTATGATTGGTGCAAAACTTTCTTGCTTTGCTTTTAAAGGTATATACTAGAAAAATTCAACACGCAAGCTCAGTGAGGGGTGGTCGCACCTTGGAGGCGGGTAACTTTTGGGATGGAGGTGTGTTTTGGTATTATAATGAGGTTTTAATGAGCAAAGTTCATCCACAGGGCATGATTTTGCAATAGTACGGTGCTGGCCGGGGCATGGTTCCATCTAGTTCCCGGACCTGCAGTGATTTATGGAGGAATTGGGCCGTGGAGCCTTCGCTCCACTCCCTCCTCCAATTGTCCCTCTTAGAACTAGTACACCGAGCTCCCCCAGTGTTACCAACATCTAAGATTGCAGGTGGTGTTGCTTAGGGAATGATCACTGAACCGATATTCAGCGTGTCAACCATATTCCACCCTGGAAGTTAACTTTTATGAAATGTGGATATAACTTTAGCCTCGATAATTTCAACCTCAATAATCTTACCCCCAGTAATCATGCCACAGAAGGTCAGGGAAAAAACCAATTCATTATACTTTCTGTTTTAGTAGCAGCAAGTCCACCAAATAGCGTTCTTACAGCTTGGCACTGACCACTTCACATGCTCCTTTCTTATAGGAACGGCAGAAGTGTGGAAGGAGCCATGCAAGTGCTCTAGCTCAAGGAACTGAAAAGGTCCACAAACTGATAGGCTTTACCAGTTCCCCTGAAATATCTTACCTTTGATTCAGAACTGATGCAAACTATTTAGTAACTCAGATTTGTTTATTTGTACTTTTACTTGAGGCTTCTTTTTTATTCCAAACAGTCATGAGATGTAAATTTGTGTATTAATTTGCTTGAAAGTCACAAATTACTCTGAATGAATTGCCCCATTGGAGCTGAAAAGTATGACTATTGCATTTAGAAATTGCTTCCTTGATCTGTGACAATAAACATCATTAAATCTATGATCCAGAAATGCGAGGAACTGCCTGAAGCACCTTGCACAGAAATGCTTGTGGTGGGATCAGGCTGAGGGAAATAATGTCTTCGTTTTTGATGAAACACCTTGTTTTAAGCAGTTCCTCGGACACGTGAAAGGGAGATTTTTTTTTCTTGTCCCTAGAAATTCTTGCTTGTAGGCCTGCCTCCATACTAGAACACCGATTTTGTTCTTCTCTTGGCACTTAGTGGCAAGCTTAAATATATTATTCAAGTTCTATAATGATTTCAAGGGCAAACTTGCTGTCCTTTTGTAGACAGTCCCATGAACAAGACACGACTGATAATACAAGTTCTGTATTGTAATATTATAAGATCAAACTATTCTTTCAGAGGCAGTGCCACACATAGGGGTTGCTGTGGTCAGTATACAGAATGTCTTGCAAAGCAGTCTATACTGTGTGTTGTCTGTACTTAACCTCCACCCTTTAGATTGCGTTAGTTCATGGAGCTGAAAAAAGATCATTTTTTCACCTGTAATTATGTAGTCATGTCTCTTTTTTTATGCTGAAGTTATGTCAGGCATTCATTAACTATGTATTAGATATGGAAAAAGGCAAATGATTACAAATAAATTCCTGGAGAATGCCAGTGTATGTGGAACACTCATTCAGTTGAGGATTCTTCTCTGATACATTTTGAGTACTAGATAATTTATAACGGGATTAGTTGGTGATGAGATAAACCGTTGGTTCTTCACAGCAAGAATTCATCAGTGACACAGCTTTTTTCTTCAGGATAATCTGTTTAACAGAGCATCTTGTTGATGAATATTTATGTGTCTTCACCATAAGTCAATCCGATTTTTTGCTGCAAAGGGGAATATTCTGATAACTTTTTGTGTGGATATACAGGAACTCATGTGTGACAACTGCCCCCTGTTCAGTTGAGTTTTACCCCTTCTGCTTCCAAGTACCTTTTATTGCACTGCGGATGGTGCATGGAACTTCTTGAGAGAGACATGAACTTACTGTGAGCTTCAAGTAAAGGACCTCATTCTGATCTCCTATGGGAATTTACACCAAAGTAAAAGCATTTGAGAGAGGAACCGAGCACCAGTTGCTTTTGCCTCGTCTTCACTAGCAAAGGTTTTGTAGTGCTCTCGCTTTGTGTCCTGCCTCTCACTCGTTTCGGTGCGTTTCAACCGTTTCTAATGTGTGCTCCCACATTCCCTCTTCAAACACTCCTACCAGTAACTGCAGAGAAATGGCATAATTTCTCTGTTTGCAGGACAAAGATAATAACTAAATAATTGACTGGAGATAGAAAGCTGGACAGTAGTTTACCTATCCATTGTATTGCTTTTGCTAGACTAATTGCACCTGGCAGCAGGGAAAGCAAAATTTGGCCTATTAATAGAAAAAAAATCTGAAAGAATTCCTGGTCTGACAGCTAACCAGCAGCAAACATTGTAGACTCTAGTTTTGATGCTAATTAAGTAATGGACATGAATCTAAATAAAGTTTTTAAAAGAGAGAGAGAGATAACACCAAGTTTGAACATGGGGGAAATACTGAGAAGTCTGAGCTGCATCTCAGGTAAATATTCTGCTGTGGAGATGGATATGATTTCCCTCTAATTATCTCCCAGATTAAAATAAATGAAGCATCTAAATGAAAGTGAGTTTTAGAAGTCATCCTGAAGTACTTCATTATTAGGAAAGATTAATAGCTCAAATTTTTTTAGTTTAATTTTTTCCTCTTTATAGAGTTTTGGTTATTTTTTTTCCTCCTTCCTTTTATGTGACATATAATATTGAAATGAAAGTTAAGTTGAATAAGATCAGTTTATCATGCCATACTTATCTCTTAACTTTTCCAACACAATTCCAGTCTTTACATGTGCCAATCACTAGTAATTATCTTGGCACTGCCAATAATTAGTCATTGAAAATCTGCAGTGATACAAGTTCAAATGAACGTACTTAAATATACTTAGTGGCTATTGTTCCACAGTATGACCAATCTTTTCTTAGTTTTAAGAATTTGCCCTGGCCATTTAAGTACTGAGGTATGTGGTTAATGTTTTTGTGCATGTAGCGTGTTTAAACAGAAACTTTAAATTCATGCAAAGATTTTTTTAATAGAGAAGTATCTTCTGTTGTAGAGATGAGGGAAGGCTTTGTGTTATTCTGTGATGCAAAGAACATAAGGAATTAAAATAGAATAAAAAGTGACACAGGCACATGTGAGGCTTTTGGGAGGAATGAGCAGGGTGGGTACTGCTTCTCCCTGACGTTATGCAAGCCCTGCCGGACAAATCCCATATATCTCGTATGCAGAAGACCTGTTCTGCATGTCCAGATTCTGAAGGCAGTAGGTACCCCTATAAAGGTTAATGTCGGGCTTTGCTGCACTAATTTCCTTGCTGCTTTCAAATCCTCTATGCTAGCACAATTGTAGCCAAAGTCCGATGACAGCAGAGTTTCCAAGTGACTGTTAATAGAGAGATTTGGAGCCATGTACTGCTCTGCAGGGTGAAGATGTATGTCAACGGCTTGGAGCCTTTGAAGAGGAGAATCTGAAAGTGGCTCTGCGGGTTACTTTGTTAGACTGTTTTCAAGCCTTTCTGTAACCCAGAGGGTAAGTGGTGTCTGGCTCTGCCTGACTAAGTAGAGCCTGGGCAGCCCTTGCTGAAGTTAAAGGCAGCAGCTAATCAACTATATGTTTTGTGTTTTGTTTTTACTTTTTTGCTGCACTTTAAAAAAAAAAAAAAAAAAATCCAGCTAAAAATGCATGGTATAAAAATAGGGTTTCTGATTTCATCCCCCCAATGGAATTTTGCAGGAGCCAAAATGTAGAGCTTTTTTGCCCTAGCTTTAGTTCCTAGACTAGTCCTATTTTCCTCAGGCATCCTTAATTTGGAACTCAAGATTCACTCATAATTAAGAAATTAAAACATTTAATAAAATAATATGGAAGATACTAACTCTTTGCTTTTGTGTAGCAGTACTGTTCTCATGGATTTTAAGGCTTGAGTAGATCATTGGAATCATCCAGGCTGATGACATGCTGGAAAAAATACAATCATTTGTGGCTGAGCGGTTTTCTTGGAAAGACAGGATTTTAAACTTCTCTGTAAATCTGTTAAATATTATCAAACAAAGCTTACTTTCTTCCAGCATTACTACAGGGTGAATTCAGGGGATAGTGATGGCCAGTAATCTTGATTTCTGTTCTGAATATCTGTCATTGCTAATTTCAGAATTATCGTGGTGGTTTTTCCAGCTTACATTTTTTTCAGCAATGGTAGCTCTTCAGATTTGGATTTATGATCTAGTGAAGACCTTCAGTACCAGATTAGCCAGCTGGTCACTGTATCATCAGGAGGGAGCTTTCCTCCTTGAGTGAGAAATCTAATGTAAAAAAAGAAAAAGGGGGGAGGGAATGCAGTTTCTTTTTATTGAACATATTGAAAGTATTGTGTATAGCAGCGGTGGCACATCCCTTCATAGGGTCACAGTATGTATTTTTATGCAAGTCTGTAAGAGGCAACATGGTCAGAAAGCTTGGCTATGCCGACTTGAAGAGTGAAATCCTTGTCGCATGCCTAGTATAGGGTCAGGGGCTGAACTGTGCTCCATAATGTTTCTACAAAGAAACTTATATAAAGCTTGTATAATATTATATTTGCTCTGGATGTACTTCTTGCAGCAGAGGTGCTGTCACAGCCTGCTGAAGGTGGGAGAAGACTTGAGCTGAAGGAAATTTGCACAATTAAATGAATGGTCTAATGACACCGAACAACATTTAAAGTAAATCAATGTTACTTATGTAAACAGCAGTTTAATTAAGATAATCACTGATGCAAATCATTGTTTATGTTGTGCCTCCAACAGAAAATCCATTTTAAAAGGCTTCGCAAACTGCTATTTTTTGTGCCTAATTTTGAATCTTTATAGTAGCAAAAGGTTTTTGTTTCATTGTTTGTTTAATTATTAACAACTTATTCTTCTTAAAATTGCATTAGATTTGAGGAGCAAAAAGGAGTCTCAGTCTTGTATGCAAATACTGTATATCCTCCACTGGATGTTAGATGTAAACTATTTGACTGGTGGTTAATTGCAAGCTGTGAGTATCATTTGGAGCGGGTCTGCTCTAAATATCTTAGGAAGATCATTTATATCATCTCATCAATGCTAATGACGTGCTTTCCTGTCCTGTCAAAAATATTTGTGCCCTGGTTTATTAATGCTAATTAATCCAGTGATTATAAGAGACTTCTTTATATTTTTGTTGCTGTTGTTTATTCTGTGTCCCAGTATGATCTCTTGCATTTACATGCCTAGTTTCTTACATATTTCAAGACAGAAATAAGCATTTTATTCTTTTGACAAAGAGAGCATAGTATTATGACATGCTTGTCATTAGAAATATGAGTTGCTCATGGAAAAAAATCTGCTTTTTACTTGCTAGAGAAGATGAAGGTGCAGCCCTCTAAGTAATATAATGACTTTTATTCAGCACTGAAATAGCCATCGACAGAAGAAAGAATTGAAACACTTTGGAAATGAAATGTAATTTAATCTATGGCTGTTACAAAAACAATCAATTCATTGTGCCCACAAAAATGAGTGCTTTTGTTTTATTACCTATTATGGTATTGCTGTTTCATTGCTAGTTTACCTTTCCTTGGGTGTTATTCTCTGTACATACCACTTCAGTGTTTTTCTATTTGAATCCAGCCTTGAAATTTTCTTGTGATGTTCTGATTATTTTTTTTCTTCATTTTAAAATATGTCAGGTATGATTCTCTTCTCTAGATTCTGTGGCTCTAGCAAATGTCAAATATGATTAACTAATTTTCTGAGCAGGAGGAACCCTAGTGTGGTCCCTCAAATTTTTGCGAGATGAGCATGCAAACACTGGCTAATGTCACTGTTCAGAGAGCACCCTGTAAATATTAATGTATGTCGGTTTGACTTTTTATCTCTAAGTGTTACGTAGTTAGGAAGAAATCCCAGTCAAGGTTTTGTAGAACTTACTACATAAAAGACTTTACTCTTTTCTTGCACTAAACAAGATGATTCATTTTTTCTGCTATGCGGATTACACATCTTTCACACTTTAAATGATTTCTTTGATACAGGACAAAATTAATAGTTTCTAGGAGGAGAATGTGATCTGTATTAAAGGAAAACATGAATTAATTTCTGGACATTCTACTTATGTGCTTCCTTCCTGAAATGTAACTTACGTTAAAGTGGCAGCTTCTTTAGATGTCTCCTGCTGTGCTAGTGACTGATGGGTCTAACCTTGGCTACTAAACTCTAAGAGGAATCTGGGTCTTAACTGAAACAGGCCTTTCAGTAATGTTTCTCTTTTGTATGTTTCAAAGACATTGTCCAAATGCTGATGCTTTTCTTAATTTCTTGATTTTGAGGAGCACTTTTGTACTTCCTTAAAGAAGGAAAAAAAAAAAAAGTCAGTCAGGAAATCCCCTGTGCAGCTGTATTCCATTTATTTTCCAGATACTTTTTATTCAGTTTCATAACCTCCCCTGATGTTTATGTCATGTTTAATGGAAATATGAAAATATAGTGTGCAAAGATGTCTTGAGAGTCTGATTATCCTAGATTTTGATGATGATAAAGTCATTCTTGCCATTGATTACTGTGTTTATCTCACAATACCTATTCTAAGGTTATGATTGTGTGATGGGTGTTTTAAGAGGCTCAGGAACTCAGGGCACAGACATATGGAGAGAGTGAATGGGAGAATCTTGGTGGTGCAGCTATCACTGATCAGTAAATAATTACTGTTCTTCAGTCTTGTTGTAAAGTATCTTAGTTTTTGCTTCTGTGAGTAACTATTATGTTCCACAGGTATTCATTACTCAGGGTTGTCAGTGTCTTTTGCATTATATGGGGTGAGTTTAGTGCTTGTAAAAATAAGCATGTAATAAATCTAGCTATGGTAGTGTCAGTATTTTGGTTTCCCTTTGCTAATTGACTTTATGAGCTGACTGCTAGAGCTTAAGGTTGATTCCTCTATGCCTTTGCTATCACTTGGAAGTCTGGTCAGGTTTTCAGCTATTCAAATGCTTCTCAAGCACCACCTCTTCATTCCAAGCCTTATTTCTGCCCGTGAGTGTATGAACTCATACGTGCGGCTTTCTTGAGATTGATCTGGTTCATTTCGGAGGCTGACACAATTCTTTTCTCCATCAGACAAAATGACCCAACATTCATATTCAGGATCATTCTGCCAAAGCCCTTTGAAAGTACATTGAATTAGACCCTTTCTCTTTCCTAGAGGGCTTTTTGGTTTATTCCTTCATCAGGCAATCTGCCAACTTCAGTATCAATTCTTGTCTGTTACATTAGCCCATGTGGCTTTTGATGAGTTAGATATGTGAGGGAGACTTTTAAATGTGACGTTTGTCAATGTTACTTCAGTTCAGATTAGTGAAATGTTAACTTTGTTTTTCTGTAGTTGGGGAGTATTTATTTCTACTGCTATTTCTCATCTTGCACAAGAAGAACTAGCCTCAACTACTCTGTTCAGTTTTGTGAAGCAAATGTTATACGTGCCTTGGTCTTTGCCTTCTGTTCTTGCTTTTCCGATTGTTTATCTGCTTCATTCTTAAGAGCTTTTAACCTTTCTCCTGTTGATTATGATAGGCCCTGTTGGAAATTCCAGGAACTACAATGTGAGAAGTCCCTCCGTGAAGGGAAGGATCTGGTAGTACTTGACTCACGGTATAGTTCTACACTGGTTTTAAGAGCCACTTAAAGGAGAGCACCACAAGAGTGTTTACTAAAACAATAGAAAATAGAATAGTGAGTGCAGAACAGTGACAAATAACTTGAATGTGCTGTGGCAGCAGTCCTAACATAGAAAAGAAAATAAAATCTGCTGATAGAAAGGAGGTCAGATCTTTTAGTTTGTAAGTGGCTCTATTTCACACATAATCTGAAATGTTTTATTTGACTAAAAATGTGTAAATACAGAAGCAATAATAATGTTTCTTCAAAAATACCTAAAATCGTATCCCTAGCATAGTTACAGTAGGAATTCAGTAATTCACTTCAATGTTTTTCTCTATAAAACCATCACAGGGAAAGTTGGTTTTGTGAAATAACTCTGGACTAGGACACAAAAGATGCAATTTCTGTTCCTGATTCAGCCAGTTCACTCAGTGACCTTTAGACAAAACATTATTCTTCTGCTACCATTTTCATTCTGGGAAAAGAGGATGATGCCTTGTTTCTCCCATGCATTGCCAGTCTTTCGAAATTACAGTGTTCAGGATACGGCCTGTTATTGTGCTTAGTAGTATATGAAGTCAGTTTATGTATTTGTTGTTATATAAAAATATTACAGAAAAGCTTCAGTTTTCTTCTGTGGAAGACTCTAGGTCAGATTCTACACTCTAGTAAATATCCCTGGTGGTTCCTAAGGTTTGCAAAGCATTCTTCACATTTTGCCAACCTGATTGTCATTAGTCATCTCTTAATCTTTTACTTTCTCCCATACAGAGTGCTTAGAGTCACTGCATTTTCTGTACAACATCATAACTTGGTAAATGGTGTGCTATTCGAATATTCAGGATATTGGGATTTAAAAAAGGGTTTTTCTCAATGTCATTCTTTGATGGTGTTTATTTTCATCTTCTCATTTTTATAGTCCTTTGCTAATAAAATAGAAAACTTATGGAATATAATTGTGTGCTGGTTTTGGCTGGGACAGAGTTAATTTTCTCCGCAGTAGCCAGTTTGGGGCTGTGGTTTGGATTTGTGCTGGAAACAGCGTTGATAACCCCGGGATGTTTTTGTTCCTGCTGAGCAGGGCTTGCACAGAGCCAAGGCCTTTTCTGCCCCTCACCCCACCCCAGCAGCGAGGGGCTGGGGGGGCACAAGGGGCTGGGAGGGGACACGGCCGGGACAGTGACCCCAACTGACCCCAGGGATGTCCCACACCATGTGGCCTCATGCTCAGCACATAGAGCTGGGGAAGGAGGAGGAAGGGGGGACGTCGGGAGTGATGGCGTTTGTCTTCCCAAGTCACCGTTACGCGTGATGGAGCCCTGCTTCCCTGGAGATGGCTGAGCACCTGCCTGCCCGTGGGAAGGGGTGAAGGAATTCCTTGCTTTGCTTTGCTCGGGTGTGCGGCTTTTGCTTTCCCTGTGAAACTGTCTTTATCTCAACCCATCAGGAGTTTTCTCACTTTTACCTTTCCGGTTCTCTCCCCCACCCCACTACGAGAGGAGTGAGCAAGTGTGGGTCTTAGTTGCTGGCTGGGGTTAAACCATGACACAGTGGAATGCACCCAAACACAGCACTAAGTAACCCCATGCTTGACAACAGATTAATTTATGATTATTCCCATTTTAACCTTCACTGCTGCAAAAAGTGCTGTTATTCATAGTCCAGTTTTGCAAGTTGGTCTGTGTTTGCTCATATATTGTATTCCAAGCACTAACATCTTGAATGTAAAGACTATTTTAACTGCCACAAAGAGTGAATTCAGTCTTATTTTGAGTCTCTTGAAATGACCCTGTATTGAGGGACAGCTGGAAGTGCTTAGAATGTACTTAAGAAAGCAAGCTGATGACAGGCCCAGTTAATTTAAAAAATTTAATGGACAAGAACTGATATGGGTTGCAGAATTTTAAAAGGTTTTGTTTTCAGGAATGTGAAATTAATTGGTCCTAAACCATAGTATGCTTTTGCAGTAATTGGCATGCTGCAGCGTCCCTAGCTCCAGTGTGAACGGAAGTCTGGTTTTATGTTATCAAATTGCAAATGGAGACCAGTTTGTCCAGTTAGACTTGAATCACAGTGTTTTGAGATGCAGCTAATTGATTACATTTTTATTGACCTCTTTTTTTTTTTTGAACTTCTACAATTTCTAGTGAGTAATAGAGGAAGGATTGAAGGTAAGCTGAGCGATGTGACCTGTCAAAAGCGTTTCCATAAAATCCGAACTTTCCAAACATTCTCATAGATCAAAACATGCTATAGCAATTACATCTTAGATATTCACACTGTATTACATTTTAAGTTGATCATTAAGAAGTATTTTTGCTTTCTTTTCTTTTACGATGATTTTTAAATGAAAGGAAAACCTTTGTGATAAAATACAGACACAAGGAAGGTTTTATCGGAATATGTCACTGTCCTCTAGTCTTCGTAATGCAGCCACAAAAGTTGCTGTAATTGTCAAGGTTTGCCCAAGAAGAAGGGAGGTCAGGAATAAAGTGGGGAGGCTGCTTAGTCTCCTTCCAAATAGCATAAAAATGAATGTGGAGGCAGTGGGTCCAAATATATCTTTGAATTCAATGATTTGATTAGAGATTATAAGTGAGTCTTAATGGTAATAGAATCTGGCTTAAAGCGTGCTGTGTCTTGCATCCCTCATAACCGGCAGTAATGACTGGGGCAAGAGAAGTCCCATTGACTTCACTGAGCTGTAATGAAAAGCTTGATTAGCAAGCCTTTGCAGCGCTCAGTGGCTGTTCAAGCCTCGTTCCGTAACTGACAGCATAAATGTTGGAGCTCCTTTGGTGTGTGTTCCTGCTTTGACTGAATTCTAACAAAGTAAGCTTCTTATGTGTTGTTTTGGTTTTGTTGTTGGTTTTGTGGTTGTTTTCTTTTTGGTTTTTTTTTTTTAACATAAACTCAGCAATACTTCAAAGCATCCCTGGGGCTTTGTTGCATACAGATGTTTGCTGGATCCAGCCATTGCTGATGGCAAGCTTCAGCTGAAACCAGTGAAAATTCAGATTAAGCATGGTCAGGTTACATTGGATAGGATATAAAACAAATAGCAACTTTGACCTTATTCATCAAGTACTTAAGTGCAGACTTAAGTGTTTTGCGGAGTTAGCCCTCTGTACCTTTGAGTGAGTGAAATTACTGTAGTTGTTAGTACCATTCAGCTTTTCCTTTTATCTCAGAGGTAAACTGGCTTGTAAGAATAACATGGTAGGGAAGTTCTTGGTGTTCTTAGATGTTATTTCCACCATTCCGGGCTTCTTGTTTGTAGCCTTCAAGGCTGACATCTCTTCAGCCCTGAAAAGGGTTAGTGTTTTTGTGTTGAATGAGGGCTTTATTTCCAACTTATTTTCAGTACTTGGCTCAGGTTGCTTTGGGCTTCTCTGCCTCAGTGATCTAGGCATCCATCCAGCTCTGAAAGCGTAATATGTTTTGTCAAAGAGTGTTAATCTGGACTAACTCTTAAGTTGAAAAACTGCTGTGTAGTAAAAGCTAAACAAATGTATTTGTGCCTAGTGAATCTACTGAGGAGAGTATCAGGGCAGAGGAGAACACGGCTTAGCATGCTGTCTAACCGGAAAACAGTCTGTTCAGCAGCACTGCACATAAGGAAGTAACTTTCTGCTTATAAAATTGATTTAATTGAAATCTAATTTGTTCCTTGTATAGGGAAAGGAAGTAAGTTTATTCAGTCTTCTGCACTTATTCTACAAATACCATCTCCTCGCTTCCTCTGCTAGATTGCATTAATCACAGCCTGTCTAGGGCAAAGAAGAGGAGGAAAATGAGCAGTTGTCTCCTTTGTGAAGGAAACTGCTGTATTTTTTTAAAGTACATTTTTAAGAGATAGTACTACATCTTCTTTCTTTGGTTTTGCTACAGTTTCCTCTTCAGTTTTCAAGACAAGAAAGCTGTTGTGTTTTGAAGTTAAAAACACTTTCTCTCTCTCTCTCTCTCAAAGTAACGGGGCAGAGGCAACATCTGCGTCTGTCCAAGTGGGTTCACTGAATTTCCGTGTTCATACAGAGAAGGTGATTAGTCGTCAGGCTTGAGTGCAAATTGTTTTTTTCCTGACGCTTCAATATGCTAATCATATGAGCTGAATATCTGCTATCAGCAAAATAATCTTCACCTCTACTTACCCTATAGCTTGCTAACGTAATCTGGTTTTTGGGTGGTATCTTGACTTACTGCAGGAGTACTGGTTCAGCTGCACTCTTCAGTATTTGTAGCTTTTTCATGGCTTTTGTATATGGCACAATTTCCATTATTACCCTGCAGTTAAATACTTCTTGAATGAAATTTGATTTTCAGAATGTTAGCTCAATTGCCTTGTCTAAAATTAAGGATATATGTCTATTTAATTTGACATTTTTTCCCTTTCACCTTCTTGAATGCATGTTTGTGCTGCACAGAAGCAACTCTGCTTTTAAATTAATTTTTCCAGTTGGTCTGTAATGTGTAAGTCCAGTAACTTCTAATTTTCTGTAATCTTTCTGATACTAAATTACTTCCCACCAGATAGTTTTCATAAGTGTACAAGTATTTATTATAAAGATAAATTGTAGTGTATACAGTGCGTATTTGTATATATATGTCTGTATATACAGCATAGCTATGTGTTTCTTTGTATAAGGTATAAAAATGTCTTATTTTGTACCTGTTTCTTTGCCATCTTTACAATCTATACGTTATGTGTACCTAAAACTACGACTGACTGTGATAGTTTTGATTGCATGAAGTCTGTGGAGTGAGCCTTGAATACTTTGTTGTGGTTTCCAGTTATATCTTTAAGTTCTTCATGCGACTGTGGAGTTGCGGTATGTACTTCATGTTCTCTCAGGAATGGCACAGCCCACAAACAAATTGATTTAAAAAAAATAAGATTTCATGCAACCCAGAAGGTGTTATAACAAATCCATCAGCCAAGGGTGTACTAAGGTACATCACCTTACTAATAAAAGAAACAAATAATTTCTGTGGAGTAGGGCTCCTGGGCCACATAACAGTGTTTTATTAAGGTAACAGTAAAATAGAATAAATGAATGCACAGGCATGGATTATATCCCTGAATACCAGTGGAAAGCTTTTACATGCACATGCCTTCTAAGAATTATTTATTTGCAATGTATTTAGATGTCAGGGTTAGGAATGGGAGAACTCATAGCAATAGTTGTCAGTCTTGGTGCAGCTGTGAATTATAGAGGAAATTTAATGATCTAATTACTCCATGTTGTTATAAGAAATAACACAATTCATTTATGCATTTTCATTTGATGCAAACCATTAATTCACTGCACTGTAACATGAAAGCCAAAGTTTGGTACTGTTAGTTTGAACAAAATACACTCCATTCTTTTTTTTATGATGGACTGAAGTAAGTGCTAGTACTTTCCATTGACTGCAAAGTGTGTGTTAGCTGGCAGGTTTCACTGACCTGGATGCATGGTTTGGGGAGAGCACTGAAAAAAGCCAGTTCGATTCTAACATTAATTGGAATTCTAACGGAAGCTATTTTTTTTCTGCATCACTTTTAGATATTTATAAATACTAAAAATGAGACAATACTGTTTGAATGAGGTTATCATATTCTTTACAGTCTGAAGAGCTTCTCTGTGTTGAAAAAGCTGTCTTGCTTTTAAAGGGTTTTGAGTAAACCTGTTAAGATACTTGGAAGGAGATAGAAAGGATCCTGTTTTTCATTGCAAAGTTAATTTTGCTGATTTTTCTCAGGCAGTCATTAATTTTTTTTTCAACTAAAATTGCTGAGATCTTAATTCTTTTTCATCCTTTAAAATAAAGCCTCGCTAGGTTTTTCTTTATCCCAATAACCTCTGAAGTGGGATATCAAAATGTAATGTAGGGTCTTTTTCCTTCCCAAGAAAATACCAAAACCAGAGGGATTAGAGACTTGGTAGATTCTGAACAAGTATGTCCTGTAAAATCTAAGTTGTGTGACAATCCTTAGCGGAGAACCAGGAGGAGAGAGAAACAAAATCAACATAAGGGACCACAGAAGTAGAAGACAGGGAGTCGTGAATAAGATAGAGATTCCCTGAGATACAACCTGATAGAATGAGGAAATATAAGAATTTCCTGTTAATTAGACTTTTCCACATGGATGCCTAACTGGAAATTGTTGCTTAGATTAATTCACTGGCTAGAAAGTGCCAGAGTTTAAATACGGGTTCCTAATTTGCAAAAGCAAACTTCACTGTGCTTTCCTGGGACATATTTAAGTGCATTGACTGTTCCATGCTTTGTATGTTGATTGGTATGGTGCTACATTACATGTGTGTTCACTGTTCTAGATCTGGAGCCCTGCTTTAAGTGAGCAGCTGTGTCTGTGCCGCCTTTTCCCTGGTCATGAGGGCAGCCATCTGTGCCAGGATGGACCCAGTCAACAGCTGTGGAACAAGTATGTCAGACAGCAGAGCCATGAAATGGGTCCAGCTTGTAGTGCTAATGTTTTAAAAGTGTTCCACTACTTTACTGGAGAGAAAAATCCATAATTTATACTAATAATTTAATATAAAGATATATAAATAATAAGATTTTTGAGGGTATTTTTAATATAACAAGGGGGTTCTAGGCCTGAGGAAATCATAGCAATGCGAGTCAGACATTCTTACAAGGCACTTGTTACATTATTGGAGTTTAAACATTACTGCACTCCTTCAGCATGTTCCCAGCGTTATTGGTTGATGTGTAAACGCTAGTTATTCCAGGGAGCCTTATTCGGGCAACTGTGGGCACTATCTTTATCCCTTTTCAGAAACAGTTCTAGATGAAGCACTCAAACCTGCAGTTTTGTTTCTTTGTTTTTCTTTTGCTACTTGACTTCCATTCACCTTCTAGGTCTTCCTCCATTCTGTGTTACTTTGAACTTCTGTAGATTTTTCCAGTGTGTGATAGTATTGACAGACTGCTTCATAATAATCTCTGGTAGCTGCTTTCCCCTCTGGAAGAGCATCACTTTAAAATAACATGGATATACATGACAGCTGGAAACACCAATTTTTTTGTTTTTGTTTTCTTTCCTTCTACAGGAATACTGTGATTTGTTGGGACAAAGTTGAAAATTATATCTTTTCCTGGCAAGATGTTTACTTTTTTCAAGACTTTTTCTTCTGTTGTAACTACAGGATAAATGCAAGCATTTATTTTGCTAGCGTTTGGTCTTAAATAGACATGGGATGAGAAGTGAAGGAAAAACGGAGATCATTTATCTGATTTTGCAGGAGCTTTATTATTCTCATCAGCTTCAGGCCATCAGAAAGTTACGTGTTCTCAGATATTGCACATAATAATGGGTATGAATATTAGATCATAACCATATCTGAGAACTGTTTGCTTATTCCCCTGTTTATACTCACATAATAATGGCGAGGGAGTGCAAAGCAAGTTTTTAAGGGACAGCAAAATTAAGTGCTTGGGATCTTGGCTTGACTTAAGCATTGGCACTGAGCAGAAAAATAACATTTTCCCTCCTACAGATATCCTTCAGGTGTCAGTTCTGCAGGATCCTGGTTTCATTACATCAATCACAAGCAGCTTAAGGCTTCCAAAAACATAGTCACAGACGGATGTTGAGCCTGTCTGGGGATTAGAAATATCCTCTTCCATTAAGTATAAATTAACTTAATCACCAGGTATGAAAGATAAGCAGTATAAACATCATTCCCTGAAGCTTTCATTAAAATTAAAATTCTATTTAAAACTAGGCTCGTATTTTCTATGACTTGATCCCCCTTCAAAGCGATTATATCTGCTGTAAATTTTTACAGTGACAGAGTGACAGAAATTAATGCATTGGGGGCAGTGATGTTCTCTATAATTTAACTTCTGCTGCTAGTCATCTTTTAGCAGGAGAGACGATTGGCTGATTTTTAAGTAATAATTGGTCTCTAGTATCTGAAAAAATTGGAAAGCAATAAAACTGCCTAGCACCCAGTTGCCACAAAATAAAAGCTCATGACTTAACAGCAGTGTAATCATCAGTAGTGTTATTTTGTGTGTGTAGAATTCACCTGCTTTAATGGGAGGATTACTGCTGATAAACCACAAATGCACTGCTGCCTTCTACTCCATTGGATCACAGGGTAAAGCTCCTCTTCTACCCTAGCATGATCATGACTGCTTTCTAAGAATAATTTCCACATGAGAAGAAATACCATGGGGTTTAGGTTTTTTTCTGTTCTACTGTAAGACACTTGGTGGTCTAATTTAATATTGGTTTCAGTATATTATAAGACTTTACAACTGGGTTGCCTTTGCAGTATCCTGTATTACTATTTTTAAGGCACACTTTTCTAAAGAAACAAAGGAAACTCTGGAAAAATAATGAGGCACATAAGTACCTTAAAAGCAAGTAGTGAACACAAATAAATCTACTAGGAATAATAAAAGCTACCTCCACAAAAAATAAAGTATAGGGGACCATATTTAATGATCTTTGTTCTATAATAGTTTTTTGCTACAGTGGAACAAAGTCCTTCGATGCAGGTTTTGCATTGCTTATGCATTATTTCATTACAGTAATGCCATATTTTCTGTGGCACTCAAATAGATGACAGGTAATAGTATAAGTGTTCACTGCTTCTGTTACATTAAAAGTAATAAATCTTTAGCTAATGCAGACTGATATTACCATTATTCTTAAAAAAGAGAGGTTGGAAATGAAGAATCTCAATTAATAATTAGGAAATAATTATTTTTTTCAGCACATTGCACCTGAGACTCCTGAAATGCATTTCTTCACTTCCATGATTTAAACTGTGTGTTAGGGAGTGCTATAGAAATAAAAACAGAGGTCAAATGCAGCTATTACTGCACACCTGGGATAAACATCCAGCTGGATGTATCTGCTTTGTATCTCTAAAGGATGTCTCCTCTCTCTGGTGTGCTGCTGTACCGATTCCTGTCATCACCTAGTAAGGCAGGAGTTTAACAAAACTAGATTTAATCACAGTATCACTGGTGCACACTTACAGTGCTGGGTAGCAGGTTTGAAACGGTTTATTGGATTGAGCTTTAGTTTAAAATACAAGGGAATCAACACAGCCTTTTTGACTTCTGATTTGTGTAATAGGCTTGTTGAAAACCTAATCACCTTTTTTCATACGTGTTTCTTTTTAAAACACCCTAAAATTAAACCCTTTCTGATCTGGAAGATACTAAGATTACCAGCACCTTAATTGTCTAGGAGAATAGATTTTTCAAAGGATAGTGGAGCAAATCTTTACTTATTAATAAGGGCAGATAAGATCCACTCCAAACTATGCAGAATTCTTCAAATAACTGAATGACTTGAGTTTTAGGCTTCAAACATTTCTCTGAACCAGTGGTTTCTCTGGCTGTGTCATCTTCTGAACTCTTTCCATGGCTGTGTTGTCAAGGGAAGGATGTAAATCTCTCTTGTTCCCTATGCTCTGGTATTTTATGGATTGCTGCAACAGTGTTAGCTGTTGCCCATATTGTGACTTTTTTTTTATGGAATCTGAACATTTATTTATATTATGGAATATTGGAAGCTATTATTTCTGGAGCATTCTCCATACAAAAGTAGACCAGAGCATCTTGAATGGTATCATCTATGAGTGAACAGAAGTGAGTGTATCTGTGTAGGCTAAAAGCAGAGTTGAGCACAGTGTGCCTCTGCACCATCTCCTGTTTCAGAAATTCCTCTGAGCACTGCATGATTCCAACAGGAAAGGCTCTGGACATCCCCTTTGAAAGGGAAGTGTTAATCCTTGAATAATACTTGTTGATAACTAGTTGATAATTGCAGTAAGTGTATCATTGCTGGTGTGGCTATCGGACGTGTTTCCTAATACAAGCTGCATTTCTTCCTAAACAAAATGTGTAGGACAGCACATTAGCTTGTCTTAGGTTTCGAGTGAGTCTGAAGTGGAGGCTCTAGTCTTCTCTGTGTATGATATGAAAATGTCACTAATATTCTCATCCATCGCTTTGTGTCCTTGGTGTGGAGCAAGTCAGGATCCACACTAAGTTTCTACGTCTTGGAAACACTCATGAACAATGTGTTAAGGCGGCAAACTTTCAGAGTCTTCTGTTTTCTTTCAAAAGCTATTTAATCTTTAATGAGAAGTGTTTATTTTTATAATAAATCCACCCGATCTGAAGAGGAAGCGAAACATCCTTCTCAGAAAGGGGCCTGATGTCTGTGGCGCTTACAGAATATGATGCAAGGTAAACAAATAACGCTCATATAACACTCATGGGACAGAAAATGGAAAGCCTGCAACTAGCAGATGCTGTGCATGAGAGCTGCTGTGATTGTTGACAGACTGCAGGGGCTTCGATTTCACTTCTTCAAGAATCTGATAAATTATTTTGTTTTTGTTAAGCAAATGGCAAGGCTATGGAGTACATTCTTAGTTTATCCTTAGATTCACCTAACATGCATTTGCCAACTCTCAGAAACAAACTTTAGTGTGCTCCATTTCTTTCACCCTTCCAGAGTGAATGCGATATTAGGCCTGAAGGTGCAAGCCAAGTTAGACATGGTCATGCTCACAATGAGGTTAAAATCTAAGTGAGGTGATTTAACTGCTTTATCTCTCTTATTGAGCTATGCATTCTTTTTTCTTAGAGAGATCGAAATTGTTAACTGCTTTCAGCTCTTTCTGCTTCCAGGAGACAGGATAGCTGCTGCGTTTTCCAAATGTATTTTGTATGATGTGAAGTTAGTTGACTGCCAACAACATGCTGATTAGCAATCCTTACTTTTAATGTGATTGATTCTGCTCTTTGAAATATGGACTCTTTACTGTGGTTGCTTTGACTGCCTCAAAGCATTCTTGAAGTGTTGAGTAAATTATATGTAAGAGCAATAAAGTTTCTAACATAACTTCAAAAATCTCTTACTCTGTGGGGTTTAATATTCTTTTAATACTTTTATCTTTGTGCAACTTTATTATTATTTTGAAAGGAGGAAATGCTAGTGCTGTTGATGTGTTTTACTTTGCCAGAGGGTGAAGAGGAGATGAATATTCAGTTTCTTCAAATGAAACTCGCAAGTGGCTGGCACAAACCAAAAGATGCCGATTATTCACACAACGTGCACTCAAACTGTGCAACTTCTTGCTGTCGTGTTCTGTGAGTGCTAGAAATCTCTGTGTGTTAATAAAAGTAATGAGATTAGTTCATAAAAAAATTTATGAATGGTTGATAACGCGAAGACACTGTGCTGGCTTTGACTTACTGTTTCCTAAATGATTTACTTGTGTGAATGAGCACACAAACATATTCATACCTACACACTCCGGTAACAAACACGTATCTGTTTCTTGGGAGGGCCGTATACTGCGGTGATAAATGGGTGGATGGATAGATTTGTCATGTAAAATATTCTGTGCTTTTAACTATGTTAACATAGTCCTTGCTTTGAGAATAGCGGCTCAGCTGAGGGAATAATTATAGCTTTGGAATCCAGAACATAGTATTTTCTTTTATTAGGTAAGCAGTTGTCAGCTGATAAAAAAATTGCTTAATTTTTACTTCTAGCAATGCCCTAAATTTTAAATATATCAAGTGAACATTCTTAGAAATATTAGTATTGCAATTCTCACCTAATTTTGCTCTGACTTGACAGCTAGATTTTCTATACAAGTGTACAAAATGTTGGGAATTTTGAAGCCTTTAATTAGTAGTTGCAAATTTATTTGTCCCTTAGCAACTTGTATTTGCATAAAGATTAAGGCTGGTCACAATGAAAGGGATAAAATGTAGATGGAGGAAACATTAATAAATTAGTAACCATGTATAAAAGATAAGTAGTCTTAGATGTAATTTCCATAAGCTTTATTAAAATTGAAATTATTTTTTTAAAGATGCAGTTAATATTGTCTCCACAGTTGATCATTTCTAAAGAGAGATCTGTCAGGAGCTGCAGAATTAGAGAAATTAATGTATTGAGGTCAGACATTAGTATGTAAATTAAGCCTTGCTTTTATTCTGTATGGCAACAGAAGCATTACCTTATATTTGACCTTTCATTCATTTAGCCTGACTCAGCTGTGTCAGTCAAAACAATTAATTCTAAGGAGCAGCTTTAAAGTGCAGGGCTCAGCTTTCTTCTCCTCCCCTTGCCTGTTGGAAATCCCGTGAGAAGGGTGCTAATGGAGGAAACCTGTGCAAGTTTCTCTTTCTGGAGATTTGTTTCAGCATTTTGGAGTTTCTGATCCCTTCCCCACAACTTCGCTGCAGTGCTTGTCCACAGACATTTTGCAAGGTTTTCAGGGAGACTAGGGCCAGGCATGAGAACCCTGTGTGTTGTACCCGGACTCCCAAGGTGAAGTCCTGAACGACACAATATATATGGTATTTCTTGGAAGTCACTTTGTGGAGTAAGAAAGAACTGGTTGGTAAATATGCATAGGAGTTTTTAGTGACACTTAGAATCCGACAGGTAACATTACAAAAATGTGTACTTCTGTATTTTCCAGTTGACTGATGAATTAATGGTAGAAATGGAGGTGAAAATTCCCCTTACGTATTTGTTGTTGCTGGACTTCGAGCTGTATTTCTGCTTTGTGTAGGTGTACTGCCAAGGCTTATCCTGGTCTTTGATTCCATGACCCTTGGGGAGTTATGTCATCCGGCTCACCCTTATGGTGTGGTGATGGCAGATGGCAGCGAAACACAGAAGAAAATGTAATGGTTCATTGCAAGCGAGTGTAATTTATCTAGCACTAGGGCAAAAAATACGTTGTGCGCTGTTTCCTTGCAAAAATGTGCAGATCGCAGTAAAATTCTGGTTTTATAGATACTGAGTCTGGTTGTAATATTCCTAGCTAGGCAGTTTTTCTTAATTAGTTGTGTTGAGACCACATTGGGATTGGGTGCATACATGTGTGTTGAATAGATCTACAGAAAATAAACTTTTATTGGTAGTGTCTGTGGCAGCAGTGGAGAATTATACTCTGAATATAGTCAATGTAAATGCTTGCAGTTAAGGTGAGCACATGGAATAGGCAAGTCTATGTATGAATTCAGTTTTACAGATACGGACAAGCTCTTGTGCAGGTTTGTTTTGGGAAGTCTTAGTTTTATTAAAAGTGTAAAATGTAACTTTTACTTTAATCCAAATTATATGATCAAATTAATTAAGTTCTAGTGCATTAGAAAAGGAAACTTAAGGAAATCTTGGGGGAGGGGGTGAGGCTAAAGAACAAAACCAAATCATTAAACTTTATAAAAGCAATAACCTGTAAAAGTGAATTAAGAAGTATATTCTCTTTTTTTATGTAATGGAAGTACAAGATTTGGCAATAAAGATCAGAATTAAGTTTTCTTGTTCTGATTTAAATATTTTATAGACTTTCCCAATGTATAAATGGAAAGGAATGAGACATGCAGTAGCATACAAAAAAAATCTGGTTTTATTTAAAAAAATACTTTTCTAATATGAAATACGGTTTTAAGAGCTATTTCAGTAAAAGCTGGAAATAGGAAGCTGGTTTTGAGTTTTTATCTATGACCTCAAAGAGAACTGTAGGCTTTTCTCCATAGAAAGGAGGGGAAGAAGGAAATTCTAGGTGGTAATTTAGAGCCTCTGCTTTATTATATTCAATGATATTTTTTCTTTGACCATAATACAGTTGTTTTTCTAGGAACACAATTTTCTATGACCCTAATACAATCCAAAGATAGTCCCGTTTAATAATTTGACTGTGTCCATTCCACGTCAGTCAGGGAGACAGTCTCTTCTGTGGCTCCCAGCAGTGATGTGTCTCTAGAGTATTTGTTTGCCCTCATGGTTTGGGTGTTCTCTTCACAGCAATGTCACATTTCTTTTGAGGATGGGACTTGAAAAATGAAAAGCTGAAAAACCCCCTCTTTTAAACTACCATACTTCCTCAGAAGTTCCAGGGACTGTTACTTCAGCAGGAAGGAGGTACAGATTTGCAGATGAAGACTACGCTGAGAGCTGTTGCTCCCCAAGTCAAACCTCTGTCTCAGTAACGTAGAGTGGGTGGACGACGCTCTAGCACAGGCACCAGGGAGCGCCGGGGCTGTAATTAATTCTCTGAAGCTGATCCCTTTAGCAGTCTCTTCAGGATTTTCTGTAAAAAATGAAATCTAATGAAACTTTCTCAGCTCTGCTTTTATCTTTTAAAGTAAAGCTTTATATTTTTTTAACTAAAAACATTAATGATGAATGAATAATGTACAATCCAAAACACTCTTGAATTTAGAATGAGCAAAGGGTTCACAGCTTCTAGGCATCATTAAAACGAGAGTTATGTTACAAACAACACAACCTTCTCTCCTACTGAGTGCAAGATTTCACATTTGGTCAAGGTCTTGTTCAACTGGCTGAAGAGTTGAATTTTTCAATTAATGAACAGACCTTTTAAGAGTAAAAATAGAAGCCTGCACGCTTATTGTTTCTTGGCTGTACATACTCTCGCTCTTTCGGCAGCCAGAGGGGACTTGATGGCGGTGAAACCACCATCCAATCTTACATGAGAAGAAACAAAACTAATAATTTATTACTTAAAACTTTACTTAACTAAGGACAAAAATAACATTATTTTTCTACTTTGCTACCTGCAGCAAAGAGGAACATTAACAAAGCACTACCTGAGATTGTTATTTTTTTTTTTAAAGACTTTGTAGAGTCTTTTATCTCAAAAAGTGATCACATTTACAGATGCTCAATATCGATGAATGTAAGTGTGGATACAAGAGAAGTACCATTATTTCAGAAGTTTGTAACAATAGTCTTAGAAGAACAGATGCTTTGAATCGCGGCATGACAGTCCCATCCGAGCAGCAATGGCTTGGCAGTTACGAGTGCTTAAACACCAAAAGGGGCTGAACACGGATGCTTTTTACAAAGAACTGTTGCAACCTCTGCTAATGTTCAAAGCTGATCTAAATAAACTTGGAGCTGGCATTTAGAGCAGGGTGAGGTTTCCAGCCTCGGTTCTGCGTTGAGTGGTCGCATCTGTGGTCGCGGTTTTGGCAGGTGCTGTAGTGGATTGTGAGCTGCTGCCGTTTGAAGGTAACATCTGGAGGTGTGAATGAGTTCAAAGCCCGGATTCAAGCAGGGTTGAAAACTTGGCCCCGAAAATGTCTTTTAGAAATTAAAGATCACAATTTAATTCATACTTACTAAAATTTTTTTTTGGCGATTATTGCTTTTTTTATTTTCTGTAGGGCCCTTTGTCTTACAGTTACCATACATTTATGCTCAACATACCTCTCACTAGAAGTTAAAAATATAACTCTGAAGTATTCTGTACTGAAAAGGAACACAGTGTGGCAATGGATTAATGTCTTGCAGGGAAATTAAGTAGAGAAGAGAGGCTACAAATCCCATGGGGATATTCGTTATGGATGAATGACTACAGGATGGTTGTACGAGGGCTAAGGAAGTCTGCTGCTTTTTGGAATTCAAGTGGGAAGGTACAGATTTACTGTAGGTTTGACTTAATAACTTTTACAGTGCTGTGGGTGGATAATAACTATGTTGATTGTTATCCTCTGCTGGAACAGAACTTTCTGAAGGACACTAAATCTGCTCAGGTACACAAAAGATCAATGTAGTAAAATCACTAATTATTTTTTTAGTACCTAGTGTGAATTATACTTATTCTTGATGATGGGTACTTAGAAAAATGACTGAAAAGAAAATGAAAACCTGCATATGCTTAGTGTGTGCCAAATAATGACCATCACCTATCAGACTTTCTGAACTTAGGAGAATAGCAATCTTGAATTTTCTCTAGATATGTCAAACACGGGGGAAAAAAAGTAAAAATATGTCATGCTGAATAAACATGTAGCATTTATTTTGGAACATCATTATCTTGATCAGCTTTATTTAGGGAATTGGCAACAAGAATGAAGATGAAATAATGTATTTTGACAGTATGCACAGAGGACTTGAAGGAAAAAAAAAGGGATTGCCCAGAAATTGTCTTCTGAGTAGTGCCTGTATGCATTTATGTGAACCGTATTGCTTCTGAATGTATTGTTAGAATTTCTTCTTTGCAAATATACCGTACTGTGCTTTTTGTACCTTACTTATCAGGGAAGGTAAAAGCTTCTAATCATTATTGGAAAATATATTTAAATATCATAAGATTATTACAATCTCTGAACATTTCCCTTGAAATATTCCATGAAACTCATCTTTTTGCTACATACCTATATTTGTTAAGTGCTGATAACACCAACGTGCAGTTACTATCTGGTGTTTCCTCATCTATGTGGAAGAAGTTAGACCTTTTGAAAGGAATATGGATATTCTACAGCATCACAGTGAATCTATGTCGAGAAAAACAATTTCTGTGTTATGGGGAGGGAAGGTTGAAATATTTGGCTTTTAATATTTAACTATGTGGATTAAAAAAAAACTTCTGCCATTTTAGAAAAAAATTTAATTCAGGAGGGCCCAATTTGTTGACAACCTGTTGTTACCTCAGCTTTATTAAATGATCTAAGGAGCATTACTGGTTAGGGCAAGGAAAAGTAAGAAGGGAAGGAGAAAAAAAAACTTTAAAAAAAAAAAAAACTTAAAAAATGAGAGAAAAATATTGTTCAGATCAGGTATGCAGAAAGGAGCAATGCAATCTGATGTCCATCCAGGCTTTCTGTTATTAAAGATAAACTAAAGATGTCCTTATCAGTGAATGCACTATAAATATTTTTTGAAGCATTGTAAGGGAATCCTGCAGGCATACCTTGATCAAGATTTTCAGAAGTAACTACTTGTCAGTGTTTCAATTTTGGAATGTTTTATATGAAATAAATTTAAGGGAATATGATTTTCAGAAAATGGTGGAGTCATATAGAAAATGTAATGTCTTAAATTGTCATACTTTTGAGGTCCTAAAATCGCCCATCTTTTCAAAAAATACTCATTTTCATAATTTTGTAGCTGGATTGATAACCATCCCCCTGAATTTCTGAACACTGGTAATGTTTTCCATCTGTTTCTGCAGCTCAGGCAGTGCCCAGAAGATACACAGCTAGAATTTGTTGCAGTTTAATACCTGCACAGTAAATTGCTGACCTCTTCCTAGGATGCAATAGCCAAAGGTCCATATAAAAAGAACCATGCAGGGTCAAGGTGCCCGTGTGGTGTTGCAGTGACCAGGCACCCACTTGTACCTTCTTGGGGTGGTAAACCCAAGATTTTGATAAAGGAACGGTTTAGTATAAAACAAGATTTTGAAACTTAGAGAAAAATGGTATGATTGTGCCCAGCTCCCGGTCATTTCAAGGGGAGTTATGAGTTAATGGTAGCTCTCACTATTAACCTGGTAATGGTGTGGCATCTCTTTGTCAGTTGTATTTATAGGTGTTATTTTCGGCATCAGAGAATGGTCTGCTCGTTATCCTTTTAAATACTCCTATAACATGATTTCTGCTTTAGGGAACCTTAGTATTTGTTCTTGATTTTTCGTTATTGTAAAGATCTCATAAAGTAATGTTTTATAATTTAAAAAAAAAAAAAAAAAATCCAGAAAGAGAGCATATTGAATCTTGTAAGAATAAGGTTAACCTAAGATACAATTATGTCGTGTGCTACAGGTGTCAGACTTTGGAGCATGTGTCAGAAGGAAACGAAGAGCTGTTGGGCGCAGGACCGTCAGACAGACCGGAATACGATACTACCAGAAGTGTGGAGGCTGGCCTCCCCTCCCTTTGTCTCAAGCAAGTGTTTCCCAAGTACGCGAAGCAGTTTAACTATCTGCGACTTGTGGACAGAGTGGCTGCACTGTTTATCCGATTTCTTGGTGTAAAAGGGACAACAAAGTTGGGGCCAACAGGTTTCCGAACATTTATAAGGTTAGTAAGGTGAATTTCTTTAGGAATTGCTTAAAAGTGTAGTCAAGAAGTTAGAAACTCCCGATCTTATGGGGTAGCACTGCTGTCCCTGTGCTTGTCTTAAATTTTGTTGAGTAAAAGCAGGCCCTAGCAGTGGTACATTTTTAGCCTGTAGGTTTAGTAATGCCTTCTAAAGAAACTTTTCCCCATAAGTTCCATTGAACTACTGCATATTTTTTTTATAAAATTAGATCTATTTTTATCATTCCAAGCTCCCAAAATACCCAGCCTATGAAACTGTGCCTCATAGGAACCTGGGTCTTTATTCTACAGCAGATCAGTGATACTTGGGGAGATACTATTTGCAGTCTTAGTCAACATGTCATGTTCTAGTACATCGTAGGAATGCCATTGTGAGAAAGTGACAACCAAAATCGGGTCACTTGAGATCCGATTCTGCTGGCTGTGGGGGCACAGCTGCCTGCCCCAGGCCACAGGAAAGAATTTCCAGATGCCAGTTGCTGATGCATTGTGCACTGAGGATTTGCATTGTGAAATTGCAACTTGCAATGGCAAGGAACTCAATTTATTTTTTCATGTACTTTTTATTTGTGAGGTTTTTTTCATTGTTTTTTATGGATATATCTGTTCTAGTCATGGTACAAATATCTCATTTTCTGTCTTTCATTGACAATGACAAACAAAATAAGTGGCAGCAGCAGATGTACTCTTAAAATACAGATCCTGTTTCTATGCAGATGCATTTAGCATTCAGGAATGAATACAAACAATTTGATTTATATGAACTACAATATACAGAAAATGACTGAAGGCATCTGCTCTATCCACAGACCAGTACAGGATTGTTTCCAGTTCTGTATTTTCTATTGTTTAGTCCAGCCTTAATTTGGCAGTTGTCAGAGGAACACAGAATAAATGCCAACATTTTCTTTTAAGAATATTAAAATAAATTGCCATATCTCAGTGAAATAGTGTTTGCAGTTTCCTAATGCATGTTAAATTAAACTTTTTAATATTGGCAAATATTTTGTTTAGTTTTTCCCAGAGGATCTATACCAACTATATGGCCCTGTCCTGAAATGCTGTCATTACTACTCATTTCAGAACTAAGGTCATGCTTCTAAGATGTGAGCTATATCACTTTTCAAGAATAAAATGGGTGTGACTTTCTGTGTGTGTGCATGTGGGCAAGTGGTTGCAGAGACTATCCACTCAAATTTTAGCTAATCAAAGTCTGCTCCCATTCAATAATATCTTCATTCGAAAAAATAACTAAAAGGGAAACACCAAACTTGGCTCCAGTCCTTGCTCAGATGCTGCCTAAGATTTTTTTGGGACTATCTAGGCCAGACCTTAACTCTCTGTTTTAAGGAAGCTCTGCTTAGGCTACTAAAGAGTAAAACTCTTTTAAATTATCGGGGGCTTTGGGGTTTTTGGGTTTGTGGTTTGTTGTTTTTCTCTCTTTTTTTTTTTTTTTCTGGCTAGAAATTTTGGCCAGCTCTTTGGCATGTGCACTAGTTCCAGCCAGGCTGCCAGACATCTGGAAATCCTGGACAGATCGCTAATTCTCCTATACTGATCAACACTACACTGCAGGCTCAGACCACACAAGTGTCAGATCTCCTACATGTGCTTATTACCAAATGCTCAAGATGCATCCAGAGATGCTGCTGTTTTCCATGCACTGTTCTGTAACACACAGGGTAAATCTGTTCAGTGTTCAGGCATGAAGAAGTAGTTCTGTGCCTGAAAGCTTTCCTTCCAACCCTTTTCAAACAGTATCAGTCAGTCAAATATAAGAGTATTTCTCTGCGCAAACTCTGCCTCATGTAGATAGTCAGTACAGATTTGTGTTGGACTTCGCAATGTACCAATTGATTCCATTCTGTTACGGCCTCAGAAAGAGTACTAGCAACAGCCTGGGAGAAGGCTGTGTGTAATGGTCAACTCACATTTTTAACTGAAATATTCAGGATTTTTTTTTTTGCTTTGTTGCAAAACCAAAATAAACCAGTTAATCTGTAATCTGACCTGCTGCCTTCTTGTGGCTAGAGACTGACATGAGATTGCACATGCAAATCGGATTTAGATGCATGCATCAAAGAGGGCCCCTCCTGCCCAGAGCCCCTTCTGGCAGAGGTGGTGCCTGTGTGACCTGAACAGGCAGCAGGACTAGGTACATACAGGAGATGTTCTGCACTTGAAAAAGTCAGGACCTTTACCATTTCAGATACGTACACTTAACAAACACTGGTTTGCTATCTGCTGTATGTGTGTTATTAGACTAAGCATCTTACAGTGGGTGCGTACGTATGACATGGACATGGGTAAAGTTCTCTCAGTTGCCTTTGCAGAATTTTTCCTAACTTGGAAGTTTGGATGTAATCAGAATTTTTTTCTTTGTCTATTTTTAATAGAAACTGCAAACTGAGTAACAGCAATTTTTCAATGGCTTCTGTAGATATCTTATATATTGATATCACAAGAAGGTGGAACAGCATGGGAATCGACCACAGAGAATCAGGTAATACTATTTTGTATGTGAAGACTGTGGAAGCTGGTTTTTTGTAGTTTTGGTAGCTCAACCACACTTCAAACATTCAGTAAAAATAATGGAAACAAGACATGTACATCTGAGACGTGCACATACACAAATTCTTCTGTTAAGGTCCATGACAGTTTCCCTTTATCTATAGAATAGATCACTCTTAGTTTTCAATTTATTGATTGGAACAAGTCTTTTGCAAGCCCCTTTTTATGGTTGCAGTTTTGCATTCGTAATTCTTGCTGCTGTTCACAGAGAAGCATTTAAAAACATTGCCCGTGGAACCTCCAACTTAATTACAGTGTAAGAAGGTATGTCCATACTAGAGTAGCTTACATGGTCTAACAAAAACCAACCAAACAAAAAGCTGTGCAGGAGGTAGAAATAAATATGCTTAACTTCTCCTTTTGATTTAATTCTGTTCCCCAAAAAGGTTACTTTGGGGACAAACATAACTATCTGTTACTTTTCCTTTCCTGGAGAGTTCTCTACCCCCCTGCCCAACAGTATGCTCCCTTTTTCCATCTTCATTGTCGTTGTGATAGGAAAGGAAAGGACAATAGGTTTCTGTACACACTCACACAGCGCTTGGCTATTAAATAGGCTCTTATTAAGAAGAAGTAGCAGTGCTTTTTGCTACAAGCACCCCTTACTGGAAATCGTGCTCCTGTTTGCTCATATAGGAGCATGAGTCAGTTAAGTCACTTTTAAACATTTTTACATCCAACTTGGATTGTAGTGCTCAGTGTAAGAGTGTACTTGGAATGGCTGAAAGGCTTTTATAAGAAATTCATCTACCCCAACAAGGATTCACTCGTTCTGTGACTTCTTTCCTTCAACTGGTCAGAGGCACCTTCCACAGGAGATGCCAGGTCCGTACCACAGCATGCCACTCAGTGTCCTTTCCATTGGACAGCCTCTGGGAGAAACATTACAAGTCATTCATCTAAATTATTTACTTCTAACTTAGGAATATGCATTTAAATTGAAATACAGCACTTAAAGATGTTAGCCAAGAACAGAGGCTATGGGAAGTTGCTTGCTAAACAGCAGTAAGGATTTTCTACAGTTTTAAAGCCAAAAGGAAAATGTTTATTAAACTCTGTGATCTTATTCCCAGCTTTTTTGGGTGATGTACTGTGTTACCATCATGTAACTTCTTGATAGTGCCGTTGAGTGGTTGCAAAAACGACTATGAATACTCTCCTATTACACAGTTGCATTTAGAATATTCAACTGTTACAATAAATCCCTCACAATTTAATAAGCAGGCTAGAGGGAACATTCCATTCATGTCTTTGGTTTTCTGTTTAAAATTTGACTACATTGTTTGGTTATTTCTTCTGGATTTATACAGAAACATGAAAAATCAGTTTCATCTTCTGAAAAAAATAGATCTTTCCAACTGCCCAGCTCCTGACTGTATGAATCACATTGTTCAGGCTGAAGTCACAAACTCTTCAGTTTACCTGTACCCACGGTAGAGTTCATCCACATGCACTTCTTGGGCTTATAAGACAGATTTTTCATAAATTCCTTTCAAAGGAAAACAAACTAATTAAAATGTCAGTGTTTTCTTCTTCTGTGAGTTTGGCGCTTATCTTCTGCTCATGCTGAAGGGGTAGGCGTTCTTAGATGTAATTACTTGCCCTACAGTGAGAAATCATTATAATAGCTTTGGATCTGCGCTGATAACCCTTGGACCCTAGAGCTGACTTAGCACGTGCAGATCAGTGAGATTACTTTATGATGTAAATATTTTCTGTGTTGAAGTTTAGAAAAGATTTCTCTCAACAAAACTCTTCAAACCTAGTTTTTCTAAATGTTTGAAGATATAATTTTTTCCTAAGTGGTAGCACACTATTGCTGCAGTATTAAAGGACTTGGCAGTACCAGATGCTGGAGATAATACCAGGATGCTCCATTTTCTGCTACTTAATGCAAATTGCATTTGCATGTTTGTTTACCTGAGGTTGATAAAGAAAACTACTTGCTTCTGAGACGAGGTAATTACTAAACATCAACAATGGGTTTCTTCTGTTGACTGTCTTACGGACCTGGGTTTTTAAAGCAAACGTATTTGCTTTGTAAGTATTTCTGAAATATTATTGAAGTGTTCATATGGTAGACATCACTAGGGCAGCAGAGCATTGCATGAGGAGCCCAGATCTACTTCTAAAAATCCCTACTGTGCAGCCCAGCTATAACCTTCAGTCTTTGCTTTAAAAGTGTGATGTGTTTTCAGTTTTAAGTCTTGTTGTTTGTCCAAGATCCCTATGTATGAGGCAAATATTTGTAAAAAATATGTTTGTAAAAGTTGATCTTCAAGCATTTTTGCTTCAAACAATCAAAGTCTGCATTCTGTTGTTGTCATTTCTTGTGTTCTTAGGTTTGCTTGGGGGTGTGCACTAGCAGGTTTCTAGGCTGCATAGCCTGAGAATCTGTCCTCTGCAAAAAGTGGGAGGTTAATAACAGTAACAGGGTGTTCAGTTCTTCGGTCAGAAGACAAGATGCTTTGGAAAGCTCCAGAATCTCCACATTCCTATTATGTGCTCAGCCTTATTAGTGAAAAGGAAGGTTTGCAGTTCTCTGTGAAATACATAAGAACAAAGAGTGTTTCTCTAGCTAAAGAAGTCATATTTGCATAAGGCATTTTTAAAAGCTTAATGAGCACCTGATCCATATATTTCAGATATCATTTTGTGGTGTATTCACAATGAGTTGGTGAGTTTGTTATTGACGTCTGTGAAGAAAACCTATTGAAAAGGAATAAACAGAGGAAAGCTTTGTGTAACTTGCTAGAGAAACAAACAGCCAACCTAGCCTTCAGTAGTGAATTACCTCCCCATCTGCTTTGGTCACATTTTTAGATCTGAGACAGTAATCTATCAAATAGCAGAGTTCAGGGATTATTTTCTTGTTACATTACTGGCCTAAATACAATATATAACTTAATTTCTAAAATTGCTCTGACATTTCTGTATGAACTTAAGTCCATAAATTTGGCAGCTTTTCCACAGCTTTTGTAAAATGTTGAATAATTTCGATTGTGCTAATATTCCCATCTCAACAACAAGAAGTTGTTCCTGACATAATTTTTTTTTTGAGCCATTTGTATCAGGGAAACAGCAGCTGGAGTATTCTGGAAGGTTTTATACCACTGCTCCTCATGGCCATCAAGGAGGATTGTCAAGGTTCCATTTCAGTCAGTCTGGGATAAAGAAATCCACCTCGATGCCACTGCTATAAACTAGCATGTGGGTCACAGCTGCAGCTGGCATTTTCCCAGAAATTGGTTCAAAATTTATTTTTATATAAGAAGCTGAACATGGACATCAATGTATGTACTCCTGCATCTTTTTTAAAAATGCTAGAATAGCAGAACAATCAAAAGTCTCCAAGCTGAGACTGACTTTTGTATTTGCTATCCCACCTCCCTAAAATATATCTGTAGTTGTCTCCTGCCAAAACATCAAGAATCGGTGATACACACACCATTGGTGGTCAGCTATGACAGCAGTAAAATTATTTGTCATAACCTTTTTCTTTAATAGTTGAACTTGTTTCAGAAATGTTAATGAAGCTTTTATTTGTGTGAAATAGATAAGTATTATTTTGTTTTGCTTGAACATAGGTATCCTATAATATCCTGCAGAGTCTGTGTAGATGAAGTCAGATAAGGCAAAAGGAGAATAAGTAAAATAGACTGTTTACATGGCTGATAGACTAAATCCAGACCTAAGATTAGAAGGGAGAAAATGAAGGTATAGTGCAGAGGAGATAGAATGGTTCATTATGTGTGAGCTCCCGTACTTCTTTACGTAGGTTAGGGTCACCTTCGTTTCACAGGCATGTAAAATTTGAGTATTCGTGTTTAGCATTTCAGTGTGGGTGTAAGTCAGTTATGTGGTTAGCTGATAGACTTTCAATAGCAAAAATAATAGAAACGCAAGTGAATCTTCAGGCTTTCAGAAATCAAGATATTTGTTGAGAGTTGCAATGAACTAGGTGTTTTCTAGGTGTTAAAACACAAAAAACCCAACCATTTCTGTTGGCTTTGCGTTTGGCCCACTTCCAGCTGTGACCAATACGGTAATTATTGTTGCTGTTGTAAAACAGCAGCTTCTAACTTTTTTCATTAAATGCTTCACATGAGTGTCACTTATGGGGGAGAAAGTGTGTATGCTACCAAAGGTGCTTTCCCTGCCTGCAGCTCACCGTGACTGATGAAATAATTTACTGAGCTGGCAGCTGCTGCTTTCAGATAACCCAACGATTCCTTTGCAAGCTGTTTTACAGCCAAGATCGTAAGTGACCCCAGCTGCAGTCTTACTTGAGAGAAATTATACTTCAGAATGTAATTGTAATATTTTGAAAAGGTGCCTTTCCTGCAGCATCAATAAGCCAACATTAAGTTAAAAAACACAAACCTTTCAATATCTCATCCTAAAATAATCTTCTTAAGTGTTATGTTCAAACTGGGAGAGCCAGTTAAAGCACAAAGCAGCTATAACTTTTCCTTGTTGCTGGCATTCTGCAAAACCGATTGTGGTCTGGCTTCTTAATTAAGAATTAAAGTAGGTATTACTTCAAGGTCTTAAATGCAATAATTAGTGTTAATATGCAGCCCCTCTTTCCATTGGCTGTGGTAATGTGTTATTAGCAAGATGTGATCAAACAACACCTGAAGTCTGTTCTGCACCCTGCAGCTTCTGCAGGGCACTTTTGTTTGTGAAGGGGCAGAGCACAGAGTTTTATTATAGCAGAGAAATTTGTTGGCACTGCTCCACTTACCTTTCGTAGACACTTCAACTGTTTGTTTTTCATTCAGCCACAACAAAACTACTGTTGTAGAGTTACTGGGTATGGCTGAAAAAATGGCCTCTTCACCTTCGAAGGGAAGGCTAAAGGTTCATACCTAGTACAGTCTTTGCAGAGGGAAAGGAACGCTGCAAATAAACTCACTTCTGCGGTAAGGTGATACTTGGTAATGGGGTTATCTTTATAGTGCTACAGATTGAAGCGCCATACTGTTTTCAGTAGTTTTACATTTGAACTTTTGTTTTAGGTCCATCTCTAAAAATACAAGATTTAAATGACCCAATTCAGTTGCCGATATAAACTTGCTTTTCTCTCCAGGTGGATTGTTTTCCAAGAAGCTCAATATGTTACTGTGTGTCTGGTTTAGTTTCAGCTTAATGCTTGAGGCAGCAGAAATCAAGGCTGATATTACATCAATATAATTGTACAATATCTTAAAATGGGTTGTTGCTGTACCAGTTTGCCTCTGGATGCCAGGCTGCTGGTCAGGTTGATGTCTGTAAAACCAGAAGCAGCCTCAGTGATAATCACCTGTCTGTAAGCCAGCCTGGGCTTACCCTGTACTGAAACACTAAATGAACTTGTGTGCATGTTAGGTACAAATAAAACCTTGTCTTTTGGTTTTTGAAGGACAGGCAATTTCTTTTCCTAGTGAGCATTCTAGATGGCTGCTGTTTAAATTAAAAGATGTTAACTAACCCGGTTGTATGTGTCCACACCCAGCACATACACATTTGACCTTGGTGCTAAAGAAACAAGAGATATTATTATGTTTAAAGATTGCAGTTTGCTAGAGAACGCTGTGCTATGAATCTCCTATAAACACCTTTTCCTTGCAGGAATGTGTTTGCAAGCCTTTGTGGAAGCTTTCTTCTGCCTGGCTCAGAAAAAATACAAGTCCCTCCCACTTCACGAGCAAGTGGCATCGCTGATCGATTTTTGTGAGTATCATCTGGCTGCCCTGGACGAAAAGCGCCTGGTTTGTGGCCGTGGGATCGTGGAGCGCCGAAGTGCAGTAGTTCCTTGTCAGACAGATGGCCTTCACCTTACACCAGCTGCACATAACCCCTCCTGAATCGCATGGCCACAGCTAGTAAATTTGCAGATTATAGAAATCATCACGATTAACAGCGCTAATTCACCAGGACAGAACTGAGAATTAATCCCCAGATACCTGCGTGTACTGCAGGAGGAGGCAGGATCTTGAATTCCTTCATTTGATAGTCACAATTATTTATTTCAGCTTTTTTTATTCACGGTCTTCAAAAAGTCTACTGCAAGCTCCCATTCTCAATGACCCTGGCAATGGCTATTTATTTACTTCCCTGTTGGACCTACAGTACAGCTCATGTGACAAACCGTGCTTTCATCCCGAGTATATAGAAAAGCACCTGTGAAGACAAGGACTAAATTATAGCAGGATGATAACCAGCATCATGGGATTGGTTGCACTGATCAAGAGGCACACTCCTGTCAAAGGAATTACATTGCTTTGCATGCACTGGGTGTATCATGGAAACCAAGTAAGGAGAGCTGCAGTCCCAAATACCAGTTGTGGACTTTGGAAAACTGAAACCTGGAATTATGTTTGTGGTCAGACTTCAGGCTTGGACCCTCTTCTTTTAGTGGCTTGGACTGTACATGTTGGAAACAATACAGATTTGGTCATTGTCTATGTACTTATTTTTTAAAGTCAGTCTTAAAACACTGAAATCGTATTTTGGCTTCTACTTCTTTGTACATGTCTTTGCCATGACAAATACTGTTAATTTTTTAAAGAAAAACTAAAGATGTTTATCCTTTTCCTTCCACAGAACCAATAAGCTCACACTTATTCACAGAAAAAATTTACTTCATTAAGTCAAATTTGGTGAATCAAGTGGTGGTTTTGTCTTCAGGTACTAAACATGGCTTCTGCAAAAAGCTTTACAGTGTAAAGGCCTAAGAGTTCATTTAAATTCCAGTGAAACCAATCCTGTCACTGACTTTAGGCAAAACTAATTGTATTCTAGGTTTGCTTATTTTTTGCCTTTTGCATGTTTGTTACCCTATTTGGACCTGCAGTAACACGTAGAGCAGATTTTTTTTTTGTCTTTGTACATATTCTGCATTTTTTCCCTTAAATAACAGTATAACTCTGTACAAATTAGTTTTATACTATTTAACAGGATATTTTGTCAAGAATGCTGGACTAGACCACTGGAGTTGTACAGCGTAGTCTTTATTTTTCAAGAAATGAACCGTGACTTCCATAATCACACTGTTCTTGGGGGGGCCTAAGCAGAACATGACACTGGCTGAAAGGACATGAAAACCTTTGGAACTTGAGGGCTGTCCAGTCAAATTCTTTTTGGTCTCACATTTTATTACAGTAATGTATGTCAACACCTGAATTTTATTTTCCTCCTTTGTTCTATTCTTTAATGTTAATGAATTTACTTATGTTCTAGTGTTCTTCATACTGTCAAAAATCGCACAGCTGTGAGATGGCACAGTGTCTGGGCATTTAGCTTTGGATTGGAGAAAATTACCTGAGCTTGACCTCTACATGTTTCCGTGGCTGATGTATCGGAAGCGGGACCTTACGGGAAGCACACTGTCAGTGCAGAGGGAGTCCACCCATTTAATGTCATGGACTAAAGGCACACAAGGTATTGAGTGAGTTTTCACTTCAGGAAAAGTTTTAAGAGTTTCTTTTCCTGGTGTTAGTTTTAAGCAGCATGCATTTTTCCTAAGTGGCAGTCAGCAGCATGGCAATACAATGCACAAGTCAAGCTGAGCCCACAAGAAACTAATACCTAGCATGTGTTAATATCAGATGTGGGCGTCCCTTCTTCTCTTTGTCTTTTTCTGAGACACCAGTAAGAGTAGTAGTAGATGATCTCTTTTAGTTCAATGGCTAGACTGTTTGAAATTTTATGTATTGTACATAAGAGGACAATTGTAGACTAATGCTACTGCCCTCAGCCTTGTTTAAGTTTCATAAAGATTATTGCAGTATGAAGATAAAATGCCAAACTCCAAGGTCTGGCATCTGTCAGAACAAATGAAGCTGAAAGGGTCATTTTTTTCACACTTTCATTGTAATATATTTGAAGACATTCACAAGTTGAAAAATGGTTACTTCTCATTTTGTGACATCTGACATTTGTCTTGCGATTGGCAGTGTGTTACTAGAAAATAGCTTACAGTTTCTCTCATCTTGTGATTGATGTCCTGTGAAGACAGAGTTGTAGAAAAGTGGGATTGGAAAAGCTACAACTGCGAACGCCTTTCCTTACAGCTTTCAAACAGTACAATCGATGGCCTAAAATATCCAGGTTTTACTGTTGTACGAGCTACCCTGATATCAGTGGAATAAATTAACTATTTTATATAATGAACACTGGTAAGATCTCTCTATTTTGGAGATCTTTATAGTCTGTGGATCTAATACAGATTTTTATAGCCTGTGCATGCACAGGCTGATGCAGTATGCCCTCTTATTTTCCACTTCAAATATGAAGGGTCCCTTGTAGAATAGTCAAAATATTCAATTATCTGCCTCTAGTAATCCAGTGTTCATGTATTTATATAATTGGAAGATTGAATGCCGTATTACTTTCAGGGGGAAGAGGGGGATAAAACAGGAGGGTACTTTAGAGACTTACTGACAAAGTCACATTTCTCTTCCCTGCCATCTAATGCGATTTCCTCTGAATATTATTTAGTATCCAAAGCAATTTCACATAGCCTTTAAGTTACCAGTATGTGCACGTGCAAAAAAAATGACCAGAGACTATTCAGAGTATGAATGCTGATGCACCGATAATCTGTTAATCCTGAGATACCTTTCTAGCAGAAGAACCAATATATGAAAGGTAGTAGGCATTGGTTTTTTAATAGTACTTTTCTATATATTCTTTTCAGAGAATAATACAGCGCTCACTATTCCATTTAGGACATATATGATGTGAACATTGCATGTCAGTGAAATCTTTCTCGTTATCAGACACACTGGGTCTGGTGTTCCTCACTGGGTATAAATCAGAATAAAACACTTCAACATCTAAGGAAGATTTGAGGCAAGTGAGCCCAGAATTTCAATCCAGACATTCCCCTTCCCTGCAGGCTTGTATCTAGCCCAAAGGTGCCTAAGTTTGGCAACTCCTTATTTGATTTTGAGTTCTTTCTCTGCTGAAAGCTGGTTGTAGGCTAAGTCACTTGAAATTTGTCTTCCGCCTGATCTGGATTGGGCTCTTGAAACTTAATTGCCCTCTGCTCAAATGCCCAGCTTGCCGCGTTACAGCTGTATGTTTTGGGAACATTTACCATACACCAAGCAGGTCACTTCACTTTCCACGCACTTCTAGCTACGTTTAAAGCACAGCTGGAAAGGGAGGTACTCAGCTAATGACACAGTTAATGCTCAGGTGAGAGACCCAAGTCCACCTGCTTCAGTGTTGCTCTTCTCAGCTGGAGCTTGTGCTGCTGTCCTGTGCAGGTGTCTCTGTTTTACTGGCTTTACCCCTCTAATTGCATTAGTCTTGTGTTCAGCCTATAGTCAGGAGGTCAAAGCATCCATCCCAGAGATGGGGGCTGGCAGTTTGGAGACCCTGGTGATGAGGAGGGATCTGGTCCTGCCTGAGCCTCGCGCAGGTCGCTGAACAGGGGAGGCGCACATCCTCATGCTCTGGGGAACGAGTCGGAAGGGGCTGGAGCCTCTGTGGTGATTTTGGGGGGTTACCAAGGGCATTGCTTCTGCACTGCTGGATGTGGGAGCCCTCAGGGGCTATGCTAAGGTTGTAGGAAGAGCAGCTGCCAGCTGGGTGCTACCTGGATGGTGCCTCAACTCTGCTGCACTTGCTGACTACGGCATGAGCTATGACTGACTTTCATAGTCACCGTCACAGCTCCTCCTTTCTAGCCAGCCCTGTGTCTGACCTTACTCTGATCTCTGTCCGACGGACAGTGACAATCTGCTTCTCAATATTACCCTGTCCCCTCTAACTCGTTTTCTTTTCTGTCGTGCTTTGCTGTGTTTCCTCCTAATTCCACAGTTTTGCTTCTCAGCTTGCCTAATAAACTGATGTGGTCAATCTGGCTGAATTCATTAGTTCAGCTTCCTATGCTGCTGTACCACCGTTTCTGGAAGACGCGTATCTTCATTTTGAAGGTGAATCTATCTGGCGTCATCTCTCTGAGGTGTTACCATGCATCAAGCGTTGCTGAGTCGATGCACGTGTGCATGGTCAGAGGCTCTGCAGCCTTGTTGGGTGGGTGCTGGCCCTCCAGCCCCTCTCCTCTCGGTCCCACCGCTGTGGACACAGGTTTCCAGCGCGTGGGCTGCCTTTCAGTTTCACAGAGTAGAAACGCGTGATAAATTGCTACTTGGTTGGGTCCAGCCCTAGCAGCAGGAGCCCCCATGGGCTTCCCGGAGCAGCCCCACGCAGGGAAATCCCTGCCTGGCTCGGCCACCGGGGGAGCGGGGCCCGTCTCCCTGTGCCCACGGGCGTTCTGGCCCGTTGCTTCCAGAACCTTGCCATCCGTGGCCGTGCGGCACGGCCATTTCCCACCCGGGGCAGCTGTAACGGCCCTGGGGGGCGGCCGGGGAAGGGTTGGCCCAGCCAGATGGGGGGACCGGTGGCGACCGTCCCTCAGCAGTAGGTTCGTCCTTATAGAGTCCTGAGTGAGGTGGGTCATTTTGCTAACAATTGCTGTTGTTTATCATCAATGAGAAGGAAACAGATTGCAGAGCCTGCGTGGGCTTTACACCATTGGCGGCTTGGGGAGCGTGCTGAGGTGCTGCTGCACAGTTCGTTAGTTTGAAACGGGGAGATGAGGTTGAAGTAATTGGCACATCTGTTCCGGATTGTGCTTTTTTTCCACCTCTGATCCCTGCCATCCGCAGAGGTTGATCAAAGCCTCCTGCAGCAGGGAGCCATGTCCGGGCTCGCCCTGCGCTGGTGTGAGCGGGTGGACCCTCCCCGCTGCGAGTTCCTCATAAGCGCTTGAGGTCAGGGCTGTGCTTACCATTGGCTTTGCTAATATTGTTCAGTTGCTATTAAACGGACCTAAATTCGGTAGCTACTTATAAATATTGTTAGGAAGTACATCGGTAACAAGTCCTGGGCGGGTTATGCTGAGACTCAGTGTAGATGCGGAGATGAAGCACCTGGGTCTCGTTGCTCCCCCCAGCAGCTGGGTGGGAGTGCTGGCAGGGGGGCTGCCGAGGCCCTGGGGATCACAGCAAGCTGAAAGAGCGAGTGATCTTTAGTGGAACATAAACAGATCTTTAGAAAAGTGATTTTTTTTTCCCCCCTCCCCTCTGCTCACCCGTTGCCCTCTGTGTTTTAATCAAAGAACTTTACTTCATTTATTTTTCTTGAAACTCTTGTTCTTACAGCTTTTAACTTCTGCGTTTTTACCTCTGCTTTTCCCTTTTATCTTCCTACTTTTCCCTCCCTTATTGTCACGATGAAGGAGGGGAGAACTGAACTCTCTCACCTTCTATCTCCCAATCCTGTTTTTTTCGCTATTAAGAAGTTAGCTCTCTGGGTCTTATTGATGTTAGCAGTTTTGGAGAGGGCTGCTTTGCAGGGAGGTTTTGTCTGAAGACCTGGGAGCTCCCTGCAGCAGCCCAGCTCTCCGGACAGCCCCGGCCAGGGAATCTGGCAGTTCAGCTCGTTCTGCACCGTGTCCTCTGGCAGCGCCTTGTTCCCCGCTCTGTAGCCAGCTGCATACCCAGGCAGCTTGTGCTGTGTGTGGCTGCAGAGCAGGGGTGGAGGTCAGCCGAGTTTGCACTACCTGATGCCGTTATCTGCAGCCTTTTGGGTACGTGGGTGAATCTGCCAGCATCTGCCAATGTCCCAACAGTTTTTGTGGCTGTTCCAGTTTCTGTGACAAACAGGATTGTGTACGCTTACCCTAGTCTGTATTATCCTCTCTTACAAAAATGACTATAAAAATAGTGAAGTCAGCAATTAAAGCAATGGTATCATGTGCTGCCTTTTTAAAAAGGGTTTAGGAACAGCTGCTTTCTCTGCTCTTGTGGCCGTGCTTATTTGCAGTCCCACCCTGCCATCCCTGCAGCAGCTTCCTTGTAGTCTTTCTTGCCAGCTTGCTGTCAGAGACAAGCTTTGTGCCCATCCCTCTGCCTTGCTAACCTGCAGCTCATGCCAGCCTGTTCTCCCAGTGCCTGGGCAGCTGCCTTGTGCAAAGCCTTCGTGTGCCACTGTGCTGCCAGGAACAAACTGGCCAGTCTGGGAGACTCCAGAGATGCTCTGTCCTCTGCAGCTCAGCTCATGGGCATCAGCTTTATCCTCTCTTTGTATTAGTGGTCCTGTCTTGGATCTGATGGGACCGAGATGTCCCTTTATATGGACTGGGCTTGCTAACTGTGAAGTGCTCCAGATGATGTCTCCCAGCTTCTTTGAAGGGCAAGGACTTGACTCCTCCCCATCTCTGCGGAAAAGAAAATCTAGCTATTGACTGGCACCGGCCCAAGCTGCTTAGCCTGATGCTCCGTTGTGCTTTTCTATCATGCTATGCGCGTTTTCCACTTACTTATTTAACTATTGTAAAATCCTAGATAGTTTTCTGTGCAGTGGTAAACTCATCCCGGCTTTGTGCAGCAGCTCTAGCAGAGGTGCTGCTCCCTCCACAGGCACCTGGCTGTTCCTCCCAAGGATGCTGCAATGTGCTCCTTGCTGCCCACTTGAGCAAAAACAAAGTACTCTAAGCACAAGCTGAGCACTGGCTTTTCTCAGGTAATGACTCTGTTTATATAGCTGTCACCTCCTTTTGGAAATGCTGACTGATGTGACTGCCTAATGCGCCTCTGCCTGCAAGTGCACACAGGTTCTGTAGCAAGCACTCAAGTGTGTTCAGTAATTAGAAACCTGTCCAAAAAAATGTGAGTGCTGTCACCACCTGTCTTTGTGTCCGTGTCTAGCAGTTCTGCTGCTCAATTACTGGTTCTGTTACCTGTCTCTGCTTTCAAACTTGTTTTTGTGTGGGAGAGATATTTATTCCCCTTTTCCTTTGGGGCATGGTTTTGGGAGGAGGAATGAGAGCATAGTTCCCTTCTGAGTCAGTTGACTTAGCAGCAGAGGCTTCCAGCAGCAGCAGACCATGAGCGTGCAGAGATGTAGGATACCCCAGCATCAGCCAGGTAGATAGAAGAGCACAGCCGAGACACTTAGCAGTGGTTGGCTGTGGTTTTGGTTAGAGCTCTTTTCCGTACCTGTCTTTTCTCCCTGAGGTTTCTGTAGTAATCTAGAGGCTCAGGAACACCTACAGTGCTTGGAGAGGGACCTGTCAGTCTCAGAGGCTTCTTTCGCTGATACCCTTTCCTGTTGTTGGGCTATTCAGATCCACCTGGACAACAGTAAGAGTTGTCTGTAAGGAGATGATGATGGCAAGAAAAGACCTGGTTTCCAGGTCTGGGTTGCATGCTGTGTCTGTGTCCTATGCTGTCTTCTGGATAGTGCTGGTCAAACACCAGAGGAGCTGCTTAACCATTTTTGGTGACAGCAAGGGTTAGGACCTTGCTCTCCCAGCTCCTTTTCTTGACTCTGGGAGGGAGTCTGATGTGCGCTCTGTGGTGCAGCGTTGTTGGCCTTCGGTCGCAAGGTACAAGTGTGCTGGAGGCCAGACAAGTGTGCAGAAGGAGCCGGCTCTTTCCCACCGCTGCTCTGCTACCCTGTGAAGCGTGGTGCTGGGGAAACCAGACTGCTGCTGGCAGGGGCAAGAGCTGGCTGTGCACGCCTGGCACTGAGGTGGACGTGCCTGGACAGCAGCAGCACGGTTTGGTCTTTGTATACCATCAGCCGCTGCAGCTCGCTCCATGCATGCTCCCTGTTCGCGTCTTCTTGGAAGCGGCGGTACATGCCGGCATGTGAGAGGCAAGGGGGGTGGCATCAGCCATCTCGCTGCATCAGGATTCCCCAGGGAAAAAAATCATCCTGAGTCTAGAACGCATACAAGATGCTGTGAATCCTAGCTGTTTGCAAAGGAGAAATGAGCTTGTTCAGAGCCTGGCTTTCATGTTACTGGGGGCTGTGTGTACTGATCCCATGCACAGAAACATGCAGCATTAAGTTTGCCTCGCTCTGAGCAGAGGAGGGAGGTTTACTGCTCACTTGTCTGATCTGGCTCTACCTCCATCTTCAGCCCACTGCTGAGATTTCTTTTTGTTGTAAGTTTCTCTCCCATTGGGAGCCTCATTTTTCTGTCAGTCCCTGCTGGAGCAGTGGCATTAATTCTGTGCCACAGGCGCAGAGAGTAATTGTCCTCCCCTCTGCACACCAGCAGTGGGCACGTTGCACTCCCAAGAATGCAGGTGCTGCAGAGGAGCTATTAAAGCCTCTCGGCCAAATGTGTCCCCATAAATCCTGTGCTGGTGTTTGCCCAGCACCACTATGTTTCAAAGAGTTTAATTTAGACTTTATTTATGGCCATCTACTTTTTTCCATGACAACCCTTCTCCAATCTTGCATCTGCTCTTGAATTATAAGGGAGAAAGAACTATGATCAGCTTTGACGATTAAAACTCTTTGATGAACTTACTGTCATTTGGTGATCTACAATAAGCGTCAGCCATGTGCTACCTCTCTCTTCACAGAGAATTGCTTTTGTCTTCACGAATGAGCTCGTTTACTTGAACGCTTAGCTCTGGATTGAGGAGTTTCTTTCTGGCTTCGGAAGCCTGTAAGAGCAAATGCTGGAAAGCAGGTTTGCCGTGAGTGCCAGAGCATCGTTCCCTCCTGCACAGCCCCATGACTGGGAGGCTCCCGGCCCAGCACTCGTCTTCACATCGTCCTCGCTCTACTGGGCCCTGCAGCCTCCCAGGGCCAGGAAATGTACTGTCTGTTAGATGCAGTCAACTGTTGTATTTAACTTACACTATCATTTACCCTTGTTTACAAAAATGTGAAAATTGGCATCAGCGTGCAGTGTTAAGAGGGGCATTATGGGGCACTGCTGCTCTGCTTAAAAACAGCTCGTCTGTCCCCATCAGCAGCCTGCCCGCTCTCAGTTCAGCTGCTGTGTGATGGAGATAGTCATGTTCTTCACTGCCGGACCTGTGCACCCTTCGGGGGACGTGGTTAATCCCTGGATCATAGGGGGTTATGACAAAATGACCCTGGCCCTAGTCCAAATAAATAACAGGGACTGCAATTGAAACCTTACTAAATAACCTTTAGAGCTAGTTCCCTTTCTCCACTGAGCTTCTGACTGATGTCTGAGAGCTCTAAGACAACTTTGGTTTTAACAACAAAGAGCTGTGAATAGCTGCATTGTAAGGAAAAAACCTCCTGTGGGAATTTTCTGTGTTGTGATGATGATGTTTGGTGTTTTCAACCAAAGACCCACAAATCCAAGCACTGATAATCTGTTTTTCAGCATCTCTAAGCGAAAATTTGAGCAAATTGAGCAAAAAATGTGTTTTGACTCGAAGTTTCACATGACCAGCTGAAATGCTGAAATCCTGGGAAGCTGAAATCTGGGGGAAAAGTGATTGGGATTTTTTTGGATGTCCTAAACCCCCTTTTTTCCTGCACTGTAGTGCATATGCAGCAGTGCCTGCATGGACAGGGCACTCTGGGCGGCAAAGACTATTCAGGTGGCATGGGCTGTCCAGATGCTGTGGCTGCAGACCAGGCTCCCCATCTCGCTGGCTGCTAGAGGACCGTTTCCCCTGTACAGGCTGTGTGCTGGGATGCTTTTCCCCAGGCCATAGGGACTGTGTAGGCAGTGCTGCCCTACAGCGCCTGGAGGATGTGGCTGCTGTGGAGGACACGCAGTTTCAGGGAGTCACGTTTCAGCAACTCTTGTGCAATTTAGAAGGCAGTGGGAAAAACATCTCTGCCTTGGTGAGCGTTACAACGCTCACAGAGCGGGAGAGCATCGCTGTAGCTGTAGCATCCCGGACACGAGACCGATTCAAATCCTTCGTGTGCTGCAGAGGTCCTGGGTGGATGAGAGATGGCGTTTGGGCTCCTAAATCCTGCAGAAATCTCAGAAGTTAGGTGTCTACATCTGCCCCTCGTCTCTGCTCAGCTAGGCTTGACTTGTCTCTCGCTTTGCCCTCTGGTTGTTCCTCCGTAAGGTGAAATTGAGAAAGTATTTCTTTTTGACTGACTGTTTCCGTGAGTGCTGCCTTGTGAGAATCTTCCTGCTTGCTTGGTTTGTTCCAGCAGGATGAAGTCCCGAGCCTCCTGCCAACCCTGCCCCAACCGCATACAGCCGAGCTCCTGCTTTTCTCTCAGATTATTTCTGCCTTACTTACCTTCACTTCACCTTAAGCACACCAAAAAAAAAAATCAGCACTACCCAGATAAATCCATCTGGTCTCTGTCTCAGCCTCATTTAACCTCCCATTGAAGAGATTGTATCACATGGTATTCAGCTGAAACCTATTACCTTGCATGCCCAAGCATATCATATTGAATTACCTTCATCCATAGGCCTGAAGTGTTTGCTAATAGCTAATGGCATCTTTTAAGTTTGAAGTGATTTATTTGAACTCGCCTCTATTTTGTAGTGCAGCAGGGGTTGCGCACTGGTGTTTTAAGCAGAGCTGAGAGAGGGAATGCCGACAGGCTCTGCAGGAAGGTCAGGAGAAGCTGAAGGCAGGCTGGCTTCGCACCTCCCGAGCCAGGGAGCGCTGGGCACTGACCTTTCCCAGTACTCCTATTCCTCACCACTGGCCCTGTACAAAGCAAGCTTTAGTAACTGGGAGTGGCTGCTTCTGGCAGCACACAGCACGAGATCCAGGAGGGCACAGTGCTCTGTGTGACCGTCTGCCTGTTGTCACCATCCTCTGGGAGCCGGGGAGCGTGCGGTACACCCGTGCGTTCAGGAGTTTCCCGGGAAGGAGGCAGGGTGCCATGGACTGCCCCTCTGTCACACGTATGCCGTTCCCTACCCTGTGCCTTAACTGACTCTATGGGAGATGATTATTTTTTGCAGTTCTGATGGCAGAAGCAAGTTCACTCATGTCATTGCTGATTCTTGACGATTTACTGGAGGTGTAGGGTAGAAATGGTATGAAATTGCTGTAAAGGACAAAATCAAAAGCCTATTACGGGGATGTGATGCAATTTTCCCTCCTCTTCCTCCTCCTCGTCAGTGGAAGTATAAAAGCCCTTCTGTAGGTCAGGGTCAGATGCGCTAACGAACAAGCAGCAAGCCAGCCCTGGATGTAATCAGGGTCTGGGGTGTGAGCAGCTGGACTGGGGACACCAGCCACAAGGAACTGAACCGCCAAGAAGCTACAGCAGCAGTTCAGGAAGAGGAGTTGGGGCATTCGATAGCTGGATGGTTTCCATCCTGCTGCAGAAGCCCCCTCCAGCGTGCCCGTGACGCCCAGCCAGCTGCGTGCGTGCGCTCCGGCTGCTGCGGCCAGTGTGCAAATAGCCCAAGGACAAAATGCCAGTCGTGTGAAGGAAGGAACAGGGCTGTGGCTCTGTAAACCTCCAGGCTGATTTCTTACCAGTTCAGAGAGGTTTCTGGTAAAAATCAACCCATCAACCCCTTGTTGAAATGTTCGATCCTTGCGAGGTTGGTCTGGTAGTGGCTAAGCTGCCAGCAGCACTGCGTATGCGTTCAAACACGCTGCCCATCACTCGCTGCACAGTGGGATGGGGCGATACGCATCCTGATGCCCCTCCGGCTCCCTGAAGCCAACAGCAGTGTGTCAGGGGGGATGTGCTGGAGTTGGGTGTTATCTGCCTGCCTGTGGGGCTGAGGACTCGCAGGGACCCCAGGAGAAAGTGGGAATGCGAGTTACAGACACAAACCCAGCTCCCTGGTTTGTAGTTTGCAGACTGAGTGTTGAGCCTCACCTTTGTCTCCTCTGTCAGCCCAGGTCCCCCCCAGCACACCGCTCTCCTCGCTCAGGGGGTGAGGGAGGACCGTGGCTTCCAGGTGAAAAAATAGTGACTGTAATAAATCAAAGTCAATCAGCTTGGCATCTCTGTTATTCAGGTTTCATTCCTCGAAGATGTGGCACAAAAATCAAATGGTCGAGGTTATTCAATTATCACTCATACCAGCAAGGGGGAAATCTGATAATGTAACAGGGCTGCATCAATATTCTTTATGTGAAGAGGAGCTGTGCTTGCTGTCAGGTGGGAAGCTGCAGAAATCCTACAGGTGCCCAAGTGTTTCTCTCTCTTCCCCTCACCTCCTTTTTTAATAAGCGAATAACCTAATCTGATGTCTCTCTAAGATCAATAACAGTGCAAGGCACATAATGACAAACTGGAAAACGTTTTCCCCTGAGCGAAGAGAGTGCGTCTCAAAACGGAGCCTGTGAGCAGCTTTCATCCTAACACAGCCAGGCAGAGGTGGCAAGGCACGGTAAATGAAAGCAGTGTGCAGCCTGCTCCTGCTGCCCTCCCGCTGCACCCACCTTGCTAGCCCAGTAACTTTCATCTGCTCTTTCTCTGTTAAGGTTCTTCTTAATTGGTATTTCAGGGTAGTGTTTGGGAGCTGGCTCCCGTTCAGCAGCCTGTGTGCTCCTCCTTGTGCTACGCAGAGCTGGGGGTGTTGCTCCCTGTGCGGGGTGCAGGCACGCGGTGCTGGCGTGGAGCCGGCAGCCTTAACAATTCTGCCTTTACTACAAACTAGTCTGTCTGTTTTGTGCCCTCTCCCCTCCCTTCCCCAGGTACCCAAAGGGCCAAGGAAGTCACCTCAAGCACCCCTCGCCCCAGCAGCCCAGTGCAGCTACCTCTGAAAGGAGGAGAGCTGCCGCTTCACAGCAGGCAGCCGTGCTGGAGGAGTGTGGGGGACAAGGGGGAGTACTGCTTGGCACACCCGGGTTGAGCTGACACTGAACCGAAGGGGATGCATGCCCCCTTGCAGAAACCTTGTGCCGAGAAACCGAGTCCTTAGGCTGTGCGGGTGAGCGCTGGAAGGTTAAAAGCAAGGGGAGTTCGTTGCTGGGAAGGACTGCAGCCTTTGTCCCCTGCGCGCTGCAGCTGGCCTCCCTGGGGTGGCTGGTTGTGTTCCTCCCTGGCACGTGTGGTCGCCTCTTCTCCCTGCGGTGTCCACTCGGCGCTGGGCTGGTGCTTGCCGCAGTGGGCTCAGGTCAGAGCATCTGACCATCTCCATCCTGGCTTGGCTGCGGGCCAGCATCGCTGGTCCTTTCTGCAGGACGTGGAAGAGTGTGGGCAGTCGATAGACATGGATAAAATGAAGTTGTGAACAGCAGCAGGAGCTGAAATAGCAACATCAATAGCAGTTTCCAGATAATGATCTAATTAGCACAAACAACAAGTTTCCACTAATGACTCTTGTTCTTCCAGCCCCTTCCTTTCTGCTCGCCTGTCATTATTGACTTCTCTGGCAGGGAGCGGCTGCGCTCTCCCCATCTCTAGGGCCAAGGCTTTGGAGGTTTGTTTACTTGCTGGCTTTGAATTACTTCTTCAGAGGATGTTTGCTGTGGAGCTTGGGCTGACATGCGTGGGGTGGCTGCGTGCAGAAGGGAGGAAAATCAGCTGTTTGGCTTTTGTAGCTTGCTAGAGGCCTTGGGAAAGTTGTGCTCCTACTGCACATCCCCAGTTTTAAAATTAGGATGCTGACGATCACCCGCTGCAGTGGAGGGTGGGAGCTGACTGCTTGTGAAGGGCTTGGAAAGCTGTGAGTGAAAGATGCTTGACAGGAGCAAATATTAGAGATTATTATTGGAGGAGCAGAAACAAGCTGTTTCTGTCCATGCCCTCCCTAGCTATAAGCCTCATCTCTGCACCTCCCTGCCTCTCTCCCACTGAAACAGAAAAGCTCTTTCTTGCCATTAAGGCCCCAGCTTGACAAGTATTGACTTAATGCTGTCACTTCTTCAATTGTCGGTGGCCACCGTGCTGGCTGTTGCTTTGTCCTTAGTTGCGTGGTGGGCAGGACCCTCGCATTTGCCTGTTTCAAAGGTGCTGAAAGCCTGTGGCTTCCCCGGGTTTGAGATGGTTGGCAGGTGGTGGCTGAGGGGATCTGATCCCTGATAGGTGCATGTTTCATGGAGATTTACTCTTTCTTTGGCCAGTGAGTTTTCTCTAGGACGGTCTTGCTCAGATGCCCCAGTGTTTGTTAAGGACGGCCAGCCTGCACATTGGTGGGGCGGGCTCAGCCTCGTGTGGCCAGTTCTGACATCTCACAGCTGCCAGTTCCTGCTGTGGTAGTTGGCTTCTCGGCTTTGCCGGGGCGATGGAGTGGGACCACGGCTGCATCACCTCAGCCTTGTCTGGGCAAAGGCTCTGCTTCTTACTGGGTTGTGATGGAGAAGATGCTGACTGGCACCATGAGCAGCCACAGTCTAGAGACTCTTACTAAACTCGATACAAACTCTGTGAGGGTGCAATTACTAGAACATCATTATTGCTGATGAGTCTCAAGCTAAAATGACTCTTCAGATTAAAAAAAACCTCAAACACACACATCCGCGATCCCCAGCCTCCCAGCCCTATATTCCTGTTGTTGTTCTGGCTGCTCATTTGCAATGCGGAGTCTCACTTCTCCCAGCCTTGCCCTTCTGCTGAGCAGTGCCTGTGCTTGAACCTGCTGGGAGCGGCTGTAGCCAGGCTCTGGAGCCTCAGACGCTGAAAGCTGTCAAGTGCACAGAGATGTTCTGGGTATTTTCAGCTGAGAATTTAGCTCTACTCTAATGAAGCCATAACAACCTGCTGAAGAGGTTATATTCAAATCAACATGTTACTGACTAATCCCTCCTTGCAGTGGCTTCTGAGATGCCCTGTGTTTCCTGGGCTGTTTTTTCTTTTTCTTCCTCTCTCAACCTTCAAAATCAACAAGATTAAATCTGGAGACACAAGAGCTCCCCAGCCCGGTCTGGTAACACCGAGGAGCAGAGACGTGGCTTGGTGGAGCAGGTGGGACCTTTCTGAGAGGGCTGTGCTGCAGGGCCCAGGGCCACGGGCGCAGAGCATGGTTCGGGCGATGGTCTCGCTGCGGTGCCCAGTGGCAGGCAGGTGGTTGAGGCTCTGGTGATCTCCTGTGAGGACCAAAGGTTCAAACCTCCCCCAAAGCACAGTTTCAGTGCCTGGGTGTGCCATTTGGGAAGGAGTCAGGCATTAGCACTTGCGTAGGGAAGTGCTGAGCATTCTGTGTGGTGTGGAGGATGCTTGGGGCTCTTGCAGCCATGGTGGGAAGGGCAGCAGGAGCAGTCGCTGCTACCTGGACCCTGGGGAGTTGCTGGAAGAGCTGCTGCCCAGGGACCTTCACCTTGAGGCAGCACAGGAGGCGTGCGAGAGCAGGACAGGCTGTGTTGGCACCCCTGTAATGGAAATGCTGCCTTTTGTGCAGCCCGTGGCCAGTGCGTGCCTTGTGCAGGGCCATGATGCTCCTACCCAAAAGGACAGATATGGTTTAATGCACATGACTGTGTAAAACGTTGCAGGGTGGCCAGGAAGGGTCTGGGGGAGAAGGCAGGGCCCAGCGGGAGGATTTTAGCCTGGGTGGCTTTTGCCTTCCCTTCTTGGGCAACTGCCAGTTCCTGGCAGAAGCAGCAGCAGAGGGTTCTCCTGCCTGGCTCGCTCATGCTGCTGGAAGCCAGCAGACCCCAGTGACCAGCCTGGGTCCAGAGCTGCCGCAGAGCTGCTGTCTGAGCACAGGAATAGCCACAGGCGCTTTCCACATCCCGAGTCATTTTGATGCAGCCAGCCTGTCTTCCTCCTCTCTCAGAGGAGCTAATTATGGTGATGTTAATAAGACAGAGGTGCTGATGCTGCCCAGGGTTTTAATGACTCTCCTCCAAGTTTTCTGCTACTTTTACTGGAGAGACAGAAGAAGGGTGGTTTGGAAGGAGAGGTGGGCGGTGGGCAGGGGGCATGCACACGCAGGCGGTGGGCAGCAGAAGGCCGCCCTGTCCGGGGTCGGCCGGGAAGTAACACAGCCCCATGCAGTCCCAGTGCTGCTGTCCCGGCAGCTCGGCGGGCCAGTGCGCCCAGGCATGGGCTGGAGAGGGGTTTTCCTGGGATGGCAGGGATGGTCTGGTGCCAGAATTTAGCCAGCCTGCCCTCCCTGTCAGCACAGGGACAAGTGGGGTGTTTTTCCCTGCGCTGAGTGAGCCCAACCACAGTCCTCTGCTGCGTCTGCCCTCACTCTGGAGCTGCCTTAGTCCACGAGAGTGTGTGTCTAGCCTGTTGCACATCTTCCGTCCCAGTCAAGGCCAGTCTCTGGCCCTCAGCACACTGGCTGGTGTCAGAGAAGGCAGAGTAGCTGTGAGCATTTACTGCTACCTCCCACAGCCTCTTCTCCTTCTGGCCTCTACCGCTGCTGCAAACATGCCCAGATCAGGGATGTGGCTCCTGGCCAAGCCTTGTGGGCTGCGGGCCCTTGGAGCTGCTTGTCCCCTTCGTCCCCCCGAGCGCCCAGCCCTCCCCTGGAGCTGTGTGCTGGGTGCTAGACGGGAAGGTGGTGGTCAGCCAAGCCATGGCTGAAACGCTCCTGCGAGTAGCATTTCAGATGATTCGTCTGGGGAGAGACATAGGACAAGTATTTGTGTGTGCATGTGGCCAACATGTGCTGAGGATGCTCTAGAAACTGGAAATGACTGAGTAGAGGTGCTGGAGCACTTATGTAAAATATCTAAATAAATCTTTAATATTTCTAATTGCAAATGTACATAAATTGCACGGCCACATCATTTCTTTGAACACCAACAACTTTCTCTGTACATTATTACATAGTTTAAAAGGAGCTGAAGGAGATTCAGCAAACACTTCCACTTTGCTTTTTTTTGTTTTTAAACATACTTACAAAAAAAGATTTGTTTTTCTTTATAAGAGGATATAAAACATAGCGACTGCTTATCAGGAACAAGTATCAGCCTAAGCAGATATACAGAGAGAGGTATATCTTAAGACACAGTGATGTATGATAAAGGAATATGTGAACATGGAGACTGCACTCTGGGGTACTGGTAGCTGATGCAGAACCACATGGCATTTACAGCAATGTCACAGCTCAGGTGATCTGTGAAAGTCAATGCTTGAATGCGACACCCTTTTTCAAAGCGTGGTTGTTTCTGAATGTTGTGCAACACCCTCAAGACTGGATTTGGTTTGTAAAGCCCATGAGCTGCACGTTAGCATGCTGCTGTCGCCCTCCCTCTCCCCGCCCCACGTGTAATTTTCCCCAAGGGAAAAGAAAAAGGCAACAGTTCTCTGTGCAGGGTTAGAGCAGGGCTTGGCGGTTCTCAGGGCAGGGCAGGTGCCACATGTCCAAGCCTTGTGGCTAAGCAGTCTCCTCTGAAGTTGCCCTGGAGGGTCAAAGACCTACTTGGAGATGGGCAGTGGCCCTTCCTGGGGACAGTGAAGGGATCTCCTGGTGGCTATGAGGCCATGCACTTCACGTCCCGGGACTGGCCAGGCTGGAGGCCTCGCTTGCTCTGAACGCACACCTTTGGGGAAGAGGTTGACCCCAAGTCACTGCGGGCGGGAAGGACGGAGTGCTGCACGGGAGCCCTCCCGCCTACCCCAGGGACGGTCTCACAGTTGTTCCCTTTGGATTTTCTGCTTCACGCTCTCCAGGCAAAGCTACATGTTACGGACAGGGCAGTGCCCTTGGTAGAGCTGCTGGACACCGCTGGTCATAGGTGCTGCTGTCAGAAAGGCGTCTCCCCGGGGCTGCTACCCCTGCCCTGGGATCACGGGGGGAAACGAGCCCCTTGCAGATCAAATCTATGAGCCACACCTTGTGGCTGTCCTGGCTGAACGCATCAGCGCGCTTCCCATCTCCTGTGACTAAAAATCTTCTCCTTGTTCATCGCAGAACAGACCTCAGTATGTTTTCTATTGCATCTGGGTATGGACATTAGTAACAGGGAAAAGCCTATGAGTGCTCTAAAGTTTGGTAATTATTACTTGCTGACTGCTTTCCTAGGAGAGCCTGTGATGCCTCTCTCAGGTCCACCAAGTCCTTTCTCCCTTTAGGAATACTTGTAGTAGCAGAATCTGTGTCCTGCAGCCTGTAGCAACCTACGGGGCTGGCTGCCAGGCCACGGGATTCAGCGTGTTCTCACAGTGCAATCAGTGCTTTACAACTGCAAAAGCAGAAAACAAAACCAACCAGACTCAAATGACAATGCAGAGTGATGCGGGACTCTTTGGATGGCGGCAGGATTTGCTTAAACTGGTGCAAAAGGGGCCGGTGACTACACTGTAGTATTAGTTGGCATGGGGAAGGACTTAGGTCCCTCCAATCTTTTGGCACTGAAGCCATAATCCCTGTCCAAACCGGTGATACTTACAGTCTGCAGAGACCTTGGGATACTGTTCAGTCCATTTCATCCCCCTTCACACAAAACGTCACTCTTTTTTTTAGAAGTGTTCACTACAGTTCAACAAAACCCCAAATCAAAACTCTTAAAACAGAATCCTTGAGGTGGACTACCCCCCAAATCTGGATCCCTGGCGCCTCTCCCTTCCCCCTCCCTCCGATCCCCAGAGGGAGGAGGCTGAACTCATAATCTGTGTCTGGATCCAGATTTGCTAGTTTGAGTCCACCTCTCCAAAACAGCAGTGAGATACAGCCAAATCCTGACCGAATAAGCAGCACCAGAAGTTACTATATACAACTGTTAGTGAGATAGATACGTTACAGTAAACACTGAAAACATTTACAAAAAAAATATTAAGACTTGTATTAAGATAAAAATCTGAGTGTGTTTTCGTTTTGTTTACACTTTGACGAGTTTGCACTAGAACAGCCTCTTACTGTAGAACGCGCAAGAACGAAAAAGAAAATGGAGCAGATCACGAAACGTTTCGGATAGTGGTCGCTTTGCTCTGGTGCTGCGAGCACCTCTTGGGCTTGCCTCCGGTATTGCTACGCCAGGTACCAGGTCCGAGGCCACGCCGGGTCACCTGGCCACGCGGGGCTCGCGCACGCTCGCTGGCTCCCTCGTGCTCGCACTCGCACGGGCGTGCACACACGTGCACACACACACACACACGCACGCACACATCGATAAACGTACAGTTTATAAATAACAGAAACACAAAGTGAAGTAACAGAACTGAACTGAGCCTGGATCTTAAAACCTACCCGCAAACCTTTGCAGGGGAGGGTCACGTTTAGGTCCAGTTGTTGACAGTTGCAGGGGAAGGAGACGGGGAAAACCAGGGAGGGGGGGAATCTCTACTGTAATGAGACTTTGTCCTGATTTGAATTTCTTTTCGTACTGGCTCAGGAAACTAAGCAACAACTCCAGAAGGTGTTGGCACTGGAACTTCTAAGAGTTTAATAACTCGCTGTGGAAGGGCTTAAGCGTTCCTGCTATTTCAGCAGAACAATGCGTGTTCAGTAATTTGCAAGTTTGAGGTTAACCAGGAGTTTCTGACAGATCGGGGCAGGGGGGAGCAGTGCCTTGGCTTGTGGTTGAGGAGAAGATTATGTACTGTGCTTAGCTTCAGTACTAAACAACTGTTTTTTGGGCGTTTCTTTTTTTTCCCAGCTCTTACGGAGAGCACGGACTGCATCCCAAAATTACTTCCGTGTATGAATGGAAACGTGTTGCTGGTGGGGCGCCCGCCCCCGGGCCCTGTTAGCGTTTCCATTCCTCTATGTTACTTCTCTCTTGAAAAACTTCCGTCTCTTGCAACACAAGTATTTTGGAACTCAAAAACGATCAGCTCTAAACATACATCTCAGGGCAACAGCAGTTTAAAGTAGTCTTTTTGCAAGGTTCTTATAATGGGTTTGACTCTGAGACAATGGCAGATGTAAGTGTACGTACCCAACGGTTCACAGTACCCTGCATATTCCTAACCTGTCTGGGTCTTTCTCCGGTTGTAACCTTGTCAGTTTTGTGAGGTTCTTCAAAGCCATCTGTGCTAGTCTCCAAAATTCAAAGGTGACTGTACTTGTCATAAATACTTAGTTATTACTTTTCTCTGAGGAGCTCCGTTTGGGGTCTGCTGTGTGATTGCACCACTCTGCAGGCGTTGGCGGGCTGTGGAGACCTCGGTGCAACACGTTCGCTCCTCCGAGGACCAAGCCGCACTGGGCTTGGCCCAGGGCTTCCAGGGAACAGAAAAACGTTTAGGAAAAAAAAGCATCTTTAATACTGAAAACAATTGCATGTGGAAGAATGCTGTTAATGAGCCTTACGGCTGTGGGGCAGCATGGCAATACAGAGCTTACTGGCAAAGTGTCCTGCTCAGGCAGCCTAGGTAGTGTGAGGCTGGAGACGGTACCTAAGCTGTGCAGAGCTCAGTGAGCATCCTAGTCCCTTTGACTGTACATTTACACATGGCAGGAGGAGCTAGGACAGGCGTTGAGCAGTGTATTAAACTTTAGTGGGAGGAATAGGTAGATGTCCTGTACACTGTACACTGTCATCCGTATCTCAGAGAAATCTCTCTGGCTCTTGGTACGAGTGACCTGCTCTGAGAGTGGGACTCATGAAGTACTAACTTAAAAAAAAAAAACCAAAAACCACAAACCAACAAACACACCGTGGCGGCAGGTCAGCGGCACAATCCCCCGTTAAGGAGGTGACCCCTCCGCTGAGCACAACGTGTCTGAATGTGCCGAATCTGCGTGTTTCAGCAGTTAGGAAAGTCTAATCCTGGCTTATGCCTGCACAGTGCTCCTGACAAGGGGGCTTTCGGTGGTGGCTGCTGTTCTTGTTGGTTACTCCCTTATGACCATGTTTTACATTCTTCGAGCCGGTTAATTTCCATGCAGTGCTCATTCCCAATTTAAAGAGGACAGTATTCCAGAAAATGGGATCTTTTTTTTTCTAATGCATACTGTGAAAGAAAAGAAATACAATTACCGATCTTCATGGTTCTTCAGGGCTTTTTCTTGTTTCTTTGTCTTTCTCCCCAGAAACAGTAAAAATCTCTGCACAGAGCATTACATCCCCATAACGAACCCTTTGTCAAGCAAGAAGCTGGCCATTTCACGTAGCCCCTCGCTCCCCCTCTACCACAACGGGCACCAGGAAATCCAGCCCCTGTACCACATTCACAGCTCGGGGACCAAGCTCAGGCAACATTTACTTTATTCTGTGGCTAGAAGTGTGTATGTGGGGGACAGTGCCCTGGGGCTATTGCCTACAAAGGCTCTTCCCCATTATTTGTGAGAGAGCAGAAGCTGTAGAGAGGAATCAAGTTGTCATTCACCAGGTGCCAGCTCCTCCCTCCGCTTGCGTGCCAGAGCCTTGGGCTTGCTCTGCTCCCCTGGGCTGTCCAGGGACCCCCAGCAGCCCCAGCAGTACCAGTCGTGCCCTTCTCCACTTGCCCTGCCACCGCGGTTCCCCATGCAGCAACCCTTTGGCTACCACACCGCACAGAGTGCGCCCTGACCTTTCATCTGGACTGCGTTCCCTATATGGGCGGAGTTAATTAAACACTAATTAGCTGCATAAATGCCCTGTGGACAGTCACCCGCTGTAAAAGTCAGTGGCCTCACAAAAGCCACATAAGGGAAGTTGACTGGGCTCGGCTCGGGGTTTGCTTTGGGAGAGGGCTGTGCTCCAGGGGGAGTCACAGGAGGAGCAGGCCAAGCTTTGCTGCCATCCCTCGTACGGCTACATCCAGCAGCACACTTTAACTGGACTTACTGGGCCATTGCCTGCTGCAGGCTCTGCCCAGCTCCCTTTATTTCGCTTACTGCAATGACAAGGACGTTATTCCTTGCTGGGAGGGGTGAGGCATATCCTTTGGGCGGTTTAGAAGGAAAAGGTTACTTTTGTTTAAACATTAAACACTGATTTAAATCCAACAGTGACAGCGATTCTCAAATATATGTTATTTCCTTATGCCACTCATCTCACACTCGATCTTTCCGTCCCCTCAATGTGCTGGCATTAGCATCTCCCACAAAGGCTCAGTCAAGCGCGCCGTCCGCAGTAAGGAGCTGGTTTCTCTGGGGGGAGAGAGCAGCCGTTCTTTGAAGCCGCGGCTCACACCTGCTGCTGCACGGTCTCTCTGGCCAGGCCTCCTCTCCTGCGGCAGCACCCTCCACGGGTTAACAATTACTGCTGTTTCTGAATTCTCCATTCTCTGTAATCTGCAATTTAGTTGGGTTTGTGGGGGAGATCCCATTACGTGTCTGCATGCTGTACCTCTCTTTCAGCTGAGTAAGGGCACTCATTAACCGTGCGTTGGCAGCATCCAATGAAGCAATGCGTTTCTCCTGCAAACAAACGGGCAGAGGGGAACAGTCAGTGGAAACGCACGGAGACCTGTCCCTCTGTGATGCCAGGGCTTGTCCTGAGACAGCGACCCAGAGCCCTCTTGGAGCAGGGCCTTTCTCTTTGGCATTCTTTAGGTGTGGGTTTTTCAAATGCTATGCAGCGATTGTTTTTAAATCCACTGCTATTAGCAGGGCCTCAAATGCACTTTGCCTGTGGAATGTGAGCTAAATTCATTTTAGCATCCTAAACAAAACAGAGAGAACATAGTTCCTCTAATTCTTCAGTTATACAGAAGTTCATTGTACTGTTTGCTCTGACCGCAGCTCTTACGAAGACAGTAAGATTCCTCTTCTAAAAACTAGTGCTCTCCCAAGATAGTTATTACTATTAGTGTTTAATAGACTTTGTTAGTGTATATTAATAGTTTAAACAACTTGTGGCCTCCCAGGATGGCCTTGATGGCAACTCTCGCTCATTACAGTATCGTAAGGATGGGAGCAAGAGCTTCCATGCTGCAGCCTGCTTCTGCCACTCCTGCTCTTCCTGACACTGAACAAGACATCATCCTCCTCTGCCTGCCGTCAGCGGGAGAGAAGAGAACCAATACAGAGGGGCACAGTAGTTTGCCTCGGTGTAACTTTGAAGGTCCGCGCAGGAACACGTCCAACACTACTGTACAGCCTGAGATGACGAGAACAGCGTAGACCACCTCATGGTAAGAGCCTCACATTAACAAACAAGATGGCAGGAGACAGGCCAGTCTGTCAAGAGCTGCTGGCAGGCTGCAGTCTGCACCACTGCAGGTATCTGCAGATACTCGCCCCGGTATCTGCTAGGCTTTGCCTGATGCACTCATGGGAATATGATGATTTACTAGCTTTCAATAAATTACTCTACAGAAAAACAGTGATTCTTCTCACAAAGTTACTACTGTCTCATCTCCTTTTTAATTAGCTATACAGCAAATTAGTCATGAGTAGTGACTCACAAGTGATTAATAGGGTTGTTAAGAGTAAGCCTAGAATATACTATCACCTAGCCACAACCTGTAGGAAGGCCTAGCTGCTGAGCAAATGCCTCTGCTTAGACAAATTAAAAGATTATAGACCGTATTTTCAGATTCTCTTTTCCAAGCATAGTGTTTTGCACCCATCATCTGATGCTCCTCTGCCATTGTTATCTGTAGCAAAAGCTGAGCTTCCCAATCCTGCAAGCCACAACCCAAAGGCTGAAACAAACCGTGTTCGCTTTGCTCTGGCCAGGCTTTGTGTTCCTTGTATCCAGGTCCTGCAAGCATTACTGGAACATGAGGCACCAAGCAAAGCTCCAGGGACCTCAGACTGAGCCAACGAGGATATGATCCTTCCACAAACTGACTGAATTGTGGGAACGATCCTTCCACAAACCGCCTCCCCCCCACATCCTCTGTGTCACCTGCCAAGCTCCAAGGCTGGAAACAGCTGTACAAATGCAAATGCTGTGACAATAAATCACATCCTGCTGAAGTCTGGCTGGCCCTGTCACTGACTACAGCTTGGTGCTGACTCACCCACGCGCACAGTCTCGCCGTGCTTGAGCTGGCGCTGCTGCATGGCAGGGAGGCTGCATGTCAGCAGACTCACCCTGAAAAGCGCTGCAGCCCTTGGTATCGGGGACTCACCTGTGCATCGATAATCTTCTGCTTGGAATCCACGGCAGCCTGCATTTCTGCATGGTCCTTCTTTAACTCCTCCTCAACTGACATCAGTCTGGTAGCCAAACAAACAAGTAAAAAAAAAAAAAAAAAAAAACCCAAAATCAAACTTGTATTTTTCTGGGCTGCTAAGCCCAGATATTAGTCTTATACACATCTAAATCAGCCACTCAGAGTGAATGATATAGATCATGTCCTCACTCCTTGACACCAAGGAAGCAAAAGGGCGATGTGATGTACATCTCTGAAGCACATAGTAAGAGATGTGAAATACCAGAGAAGCCACACTCAGACAGAACTGGCCTCACAGAGTAGCCCCCATCATCCACACCAGGTCAAACCGTCTCATCTGAAATTGCAAGGCTGAGGCACACAGCCATTGGCACTACCTCTTCTTACACACAAACCTATAGTTTAGCACTAGTCTTTTTTATGGCTCTTACTCTTCTCTAGAGACCTCTACAGCAGACTGTCCCAAAGCTTAAGTGATGCAGAACAGGGAAGGTTGACCCATTTATGAGGGCTTATTAAAAGCACCACATTGGCTTGGCTCAGGTAAAGGTGAAGCTAGCTGCACTGGAACAGCCTACATCCCAGGCAAATGTGAACACCATATCCCAGTGGGTGGGAGAAAGGGATTTATAGCTAGCAGTAATGGGATGGTGATGAGATCTTTAGCTAAGCATCAGCAAAAGAACATTTTGATCATTACATCTATTGCTTATATGAACAGAAGAGCAAGCCTGCCAGATCCTCTGAGAACTGGGGCGGGCTGCCAGCTCTCCCTTCCTGGTTTTGCCTTTGTAAATCAGGAAAATGTCAGGGGTTTCCTTGTCCCAGGTAACACTGATGGGGGGGACCCAAAGAGTCAGGCCTTGAAATCCCCACCCAGAGGCTGTAACCCAGAAGGGCAGAAAGCAAATAAATGCTGGAAAACCCATGTGAGAAACCTGCCTGCACCTCCGAAGAAACCCGATTCTCCTGAGCAGGGGTCAGCTCTAACACCAGCCAGGCTGCCTGCCTTACTGTCATCTCCAGCACTCCCACCTCCCCTGTACCTGCTGATGATGCCCTTCATCTGGATCTCCTTATCCTCCTGCTGCCTCCGGAGCCGCTCCTCGCTCTCCTCCAGCCTGGCCTGGTACTCCAGCATCAGCTTCTGCGTCGTCTCCTCCTGGCACTTGAAGCGAGTCTCATACTCCTCCAGCTTCTTGTTGGAGATGCGAAGCTTGTCCTGCAGCACCACTAGGTCCTGCTGGTACTACAGCACGCAAGGACAGACACAGGAGGAGAAAACACATGTGGCATGTTACCTAGTAGGGCTTTGCCCTTGCCAGGGTTTCCCCATAAACCAGTTATGCCCCTCTCCTTGCATTAGACTAGCTGCAAACCCGTATCAGATAACCCTGCTTGCCGACACCTCCTCTTCAGTCTTCTCCACACTGCGCTAGGAGCGATGCTGCGTTCCACTGGGCGGGCAGGTCGCTGGCAGGTTCAGAGAATGGGTTGTTAGCAGAGTCTGGCATTTCACATGGGGAATGCAGGTTAGAGCGAGTGAATGGCAAATGCATCTGGCATCTTCCTCACACTAACAGCGCAGGGCTGAACACAGGCAGGAGAAGCTGCACTGGTGGGATTTTGGGTTTACACACGAGCTCTTCAGGTTACAACAATAAATGTGGGTGCTTCAGAGCTGCTGGAAGCCAAGCAGGAGCTGTTAGTGCTTCCTGCCAGGCTGCAGGCTCTGCAGCAGTGACAGACGCGGGCCACTGCCATCTTGGCACAAAGTGGTCCCCCCTCATCAAGGCGAGGGCAACTCGCTGGCGTGAGCACGGGCAGTGAGCACTACCGCCTTTTGGGACCCAGCATTTCAAACAACGCAAGCAGATGTCAAACCAGGGTTCAATCTGAGAAGAGCTGCTGCGTGAAGCCAAGACCCCACAGTTATACTGTTCATTCAGACGAAGCTAAAAATCAGCAGCACAAGAACCACATAAAGCAATTAAAAAAAATTAAGAGCTTTCTAACTCAGTAAAACTAGGTTCAGCTATTGCAGAAGCACAGCATTCAGTACAACTTGCTTTGCTAAAGGAAAATCCAGTGCCTAGCTGTAAAAAAGAAAGAGACTTCAATTTCAAAAAAATATCTTTGAAAATTGTTTTTTAAAAAAAAAAAAATCTCAACTGGAATAACCTTAGACTAATTACTATGCAGCTGATAATTTGACAAGCTGCTTTTAAAGAGTCAGATATGGGAAAAAGACTTCCATCTGAGTCATAAAGTCTGTTACAAAGCTGCAAGTGTTATTCATGAACTGACAGAAATGTGCTTAATTGTGTATTGACTTGGCTACCTGAAAATATGGCCTTCCCCTTTGGCCATCGCCACCTGTGTAAGCACTCAAACGATGGACTTGGTCGTGTCCCAGTTTTGAGAGTCCTGCTGGGGAGTGTGACCCGCAGATCAGCTCTCTGTGAGAGGAGAATGCAGCCAGGCTGGTGCCCATGTACCGGTCAGCCGGACCCCCCCCCAGCTCATATAAATCCACGTTGCTTTCCTAATATCATTCCACTAACTGACTGGCTGACAGCAGAAGTGACTGTAACAACTCATAAGGATTGAAAATGTATGATGCTGATGGTTTTCCTGAATTGCCAAAGTATTCGAGCCGTGGCAGGCAGATGGGCAGGACCTCTGAGCTCCTTCTCCCTGGGCAGGGACAAGCACAACAGATCACTCTGTTTTTCCCTTTAGCAAAGCTTTTACTGCAGCACTGAAATGACAGTTTGCACATGTAACCTTGAGCAATGAAGGAACACAAATGCTCATACAGTTGCACAGAAGCACTAAAGTCAGACAGAAGGGAGTTGCTTGAACAGGAAAGATTATATACCTACCCTAGCCTTAAAACAGAAGCAGCGTAAGTGAGCTCAAATGATAGCAGGAGAGGCCTCAGAGACCGAAGGAGTCGCTCCTGTCTCTAGGACACTTATCTCATTCTCGGTTACCATTCATGTCTTACAGTAATGGGGAGAGAAATTATGCTAATGGCGATCTTTTAATGTCAGTGACCGATGTGACAGCAAAGTAACAAAAGATGCTGCATGGGAATGAGACAGCAGGCTCCTGGGCGGTGGGGGGGCTCCCTCTGAACTTGGGACAGGGACCAGTTTGCCACAATACCGTCAGAGTTCGTAATCCCACCGTTGTCTACCTCGAGCAGGGCCCGTGCTGATGAGCCCCTCGCTGCACAGGACAGGGCGAGCTTGGCACATCCCGGGGTGCAGTGGCCCCTCGGGCTGGCATGGAAACAGAGCAGTCCCTGTGAGTGCCCACCTGGTAAAAGCTGAGCCTGTTTCACTGGAAAGGGTGCCAGGAAGGGGATTAGCGACAATGCTTGCCAGGCACAGTGTCCACACCGGAGGGCCATCTGCCTGCTTGCGGGAGCTGGCAGGTGTGAGCTGGAGAAGGCCAGCACACGTTTCTTAGCGTGTGGTCCTTCAGCATTTCACCTCACTCCAGTTCCACTGCAACAGCAAAGCTTGCCACTGTCATCTCTATTACAGACTTGAACGAGCACTGAGCCCTTTCTGAAGCCCTTCAGTGACTAAATGCAGCAATAACTCAGTGCATGATGCACCAGTCTGATGCTTTCTCTTTGATTTGCTGCTTACTAGTGTCTCTGCTTAGGTGGTAGTCAAGATTTCCCTCTGCAAACACGTACAGTCTGCTAAACATGTACATTTTTCTATGACAGCTGCTATCTGATCAGTACATGCCTGTGTATTTACAGGAATACCCAAACAGCAGAAAGGCAGTAAGAACTGGGCTTAACTCTCACAAAACTCTGCCACGGTTTTCCTGGGGCAGCTGGGAGACATCGCCTTGTACCTCCCAGTCCCTACGGTACCTGCCTTTGACATTTCACTTGAATTTAACAGGTGACAGTCCCAAAATGATACAGCACAGCAAAATGGGACCAGGAAGGCTATTGTAACAAAAACAGAAACGTGTCTGTGCTGGAAAAACAGGAAAGAGGTTCAGCGAGGGCGATGTCTGCAGTTCTGTGGGACCAGGTGGTGACACATGGCTGGTTGTGACAGAAGAGAAGCACATTGAGGAGACATCCCAAACGCTAACTGTGCCCGCCTGCAGCGGTTCTGGCAGAGCCAGGCTGCTGAGAAAGCACCTTGCAGAAGCAGCAATCAGCAAAGATGGGATCTTCTCAGCTCTTGACTGCTGGATCCTTATTTCTAACCCTCCTTCATCACCCCTAGCCGGGCCTACTCTGTCTTCTCCCTGCTTCTCCCACTGAACCCTCTGGAAGTGACCTCCTGACAGAGCCCCAGACTGGGCAGGCCCTAGTCTGTGTGACACAGCTGTAAGCTCGGGGCAGCATCACTGCCCCACTGAACTCACCCCAGGCCCCAGTGCTGTCTCTGGGACCAGAATCTGGACTTAATTTTTAGGTCTGTTTACAGCCTTTTGACATGGAAGCTGCTTCTTGCTACATGTCCCTGTTGTGAGGCACGAGGCTGCCTGTACCTAACTCTCATCTCTTTCACAGGTGGCTTAATTCACTTTTTAAGCTTTCTCCCCCTGCAGCCGGGGGAAATAGGAATGGGGGAAGTAACAAGCACCTGCTGCCTTCAGAATTTGTTGCAGAGCAGCACCAGGACTTGATGCCTGGCTCCTGTTTTTCTTACTTGCTTTCATCAGAGGGTAATTCCAGTCACTGAGTGTGTGAAAACCTCCCAAACCTTCCCAGAAGTGCCCTGTGAGGCTGAGCAGGCAGGCACAGAGCAAACTGACATCCCTCTCTCGTGGGCAGGGACGTGCCACACAGCCCACCTTGTCCCCAGGGTGCTCAGATGAACGACATTCAAGGAAATCCTCTCTCTATTTAGAAACTTGTTTCAATCCAATCAGGTTTTACCTTTTCTGCTTGGCTGAGCTCGTCCTTATTCCTGAGCTTATCCCTGTGCTTGGAATCTGGGTCAATGCTTTCATCTTCTAAAAACTGCATGTTCATATTCAAAAGCCAAGCAGCAGTGCGGTCCAGGGCATTGGGGTTCACAGGAGAAGGGGCCTACAATGAAACATACAACCATAACAAAAGAAAAACCTGTAACAGAAATGGTCATGAAGCTGGAGAGAGAGAGAGAGAATTTCCTTCCAAGCAAGCCCTCTCCCATGCTGCTCAAACAGCAACGAACAAGTCTGAGCTACCAGAGCAGTCAGGACTGGGGAGTAGGAGCAACTCCTGTTCTCATATTATTTTAGGTCAAACAGCCTTTGACAGGCCAAATTCTTCCCTGTGCCATCCCCACAGAACGGACGTACAACGGTGCCCTGTCACCTCAGGAGGACATGACCTGAGAAAGCGCCGAGCTGCAGTCAGAGTGGCTTGATGTGGTATATTCACTCTGCAAGCTGAGATTTCACTCAAGTCTTCAGCCTCTTTTACTGAGCCGTCTTTTTGCTTGCTGTGGAGGTTTCGTACAGATCAAACCAGATCTGCAAACTGAAATGCTACTTTTGGTCATGGCAGGTGCCTTCTTGGAAAACAAAGGCTTCTTTTTGGCTGAGACTACACTTATGGTGCTGGAGAGGTCTAAATGCTTGACATCTTAGAACTTCATCTCTAGGTTTGTTCATGTAGCTATGGGAGCTCAAGGAGCAGTGCTGTTCTACGGTCACTGAGCTAGAGCCACAGCTGCTGCTTTTCAGTCCTAGCCTGGGCAGGGACTGCAAATGGCATCGCCTAAATATTTTCCAACCACATTACAAGGATGAGGAAGTGAATCTCCAGCTATTTTCCCTCCGTGCTGGCTCTTTATAAACTGCAGTAAACAGTTTCTTGGATGAACGCAAGGGATCTGGATGACTTGGCTGAGGGAATTCAAGTTAACAAGTCAGATATGTCTTTCTCCTTCATTCAAACCTCTGGACAGTAGAGAAACCCAGTAACCGGCAAGCAGCAGAATGGGAGGTTCTGTACTTGGAAGGAGCGGGGACTGGTTTAATCGCCTCACTGGGGTTGGGGGCTTTCTCATGCCATCTTCCAGTCTGGTCATCTACTTCCAGAATTTTAAATCAGAAGTGTCGGACTCGGCTCATGAACATCGCTTGCTATAAATCCTCACCCGGCTTGTGGCTTTCTGCTTTTTCTTGCATCTCCAGCTCGGGCACTGCGCCTGTGGTGGCTGCTCAGAATTTCTGGTTCCAAGGAGCAGTGGCCACCCGGGTTCGTTTCAGCAGCGTAAAGGTTGTCAGTGAACAGAACTCAGCCCACTGTGCACGGGTACTTCTGCCTCTTTCTTCCTTCTCCGAAGAAGTAAAAAAGGCCATCTGATCTGGGCTGGGACAGCCTGGAAGTCAGTTCAGCAGATGAACATACAGAAGTAGAAGCAGCGCTTCTGGCTGGCAGGGAAGAGGTTCATGGAATTCTACTGAAATGGCCACCAAATGGGATTTCTTTGTTCTCAAACAGCATTTAATACCGCCAACTATGAGCAGGCAGTTTCATTATGGTTTACAGATGCTGCTAACATACAAGTAAAATGTGCAGATTAAGGGTAAAAGAGGCATTCTGAGGACTTCAGGTCTTGAGAGAAACTTTAAGAGGACAATAGGGGTGGGTGGAGGAAAGATCTGCAAACACAACTTGGCCAGGGCCTTCCAAAGGTCAACCAGAGTTGTCTTTCTGGAAGAAACTCTGCTACCAAACAGGCTGCTGCTGCTTGCAGAGCTCTGTGCCCTCTGTACCTAATGAGTATTGATCCACATTATACAAATGCTGCTACATGGCACGCTTGCTAATGTCAGCGCTTATGAATCAATACCGTATGCACAGAACAGCTCCAGATGGGACTGATAAAAAAGCCTTCAATGGGCAGCACTGACAAAGGCCTCCACGGCTGCTTTGTAAAGGAGAGGTAGTTACACCAACTCTGTTGCTCTTTCAACAGTGTACTGCTGAAAAGGTGCCTTAATACTGTGTCTGGGCCGAGATGCAGCAAGCTCTTGCCAGTTGTCCACATTCTCTGGGTTTGCATTACTTTTAAAAGTGTTCCTTTAGGCACTGAGAGGCCCTACTGTGTCAATTTTCTATAGGGTTAGTTCTGAAATGTAGGATGAATAAATGAGCACTAGAAAAACAATTTACCCATGCCAGGAAAACCAGAGGGCCCTTGGTCTGTGACCTACTGCTTTCAATTTTAGCACCCCGAATAGTGAAATTTATTTCTGTGCAGACCAGCATGCGGTCTGGGACCCGAATCACTGCAGAGCTCTGCGCAGCAGGAACTTCACTCTCGGCGGGGAGCACGCTCCTTCCTTCCTGCTCTGACCTCCCCAGCTGCGCTTACAGGAGGGTCTCACAGAGCAAACAAACAGGAGCATCCAGGAGTGCCGTGGCTCTGCTGGGACAGGAGCTGCAGCAGGGAGACTCTTAGTTAAAAGAGAAGATTAGGGCCTGGTCCAAGTCTGGGAGATGGCGCGGGCTTGACTATGGCATGGGATGAGAGTCTGGGCATGGAGAGGCAAAGCAGTGACAAGATGGTAGCGCAGGACAGAGGCATGGCTGCCATCGCCTTCGTGTCTCTGCCACCTACCGCCTTGCGGCAGTCACACGCCAACGTGCCACGCAACGGAGGAACACAGAGGATGAACACTGATCTGTGTCCCCATCCCTGGAGGGCCTCCGTCTCAGGCCAAGCTGGGTGCAAGAGCCAAGGCACAGCCCACATGCAGTGCCACCACGGGGTTGGCACTGATGCGGGAACTCAGAGCCACAGTGACATCCCCTCCTGTTGTAGCAATCCCCACTGGCCAACTTCTTCTCCAAGTCCACGGGCTGTCCCTGCATGGCCCCTTCAACGCCCAAAGCTGCTACAGCCCCTGAACTCACCTGTTTGTGCATCGTGCGCTGCTTCATCTCAGGGCTGTCGCCCTTGGAGGAGGAGGACTGCTGCCGGAGGCGGGCCCCGCTGCCGGGCCAGTCTGGCGAGGAGGACATCATGCTGCCGCTGGAGGGTCGCTGGTACTGAACTGTGTTCAGCAAGGAGGGTGGCGTCCGGCCCCGGGTGACAGGCGGGGGTGGCGGGGGCGGCTGGTCTATCCGCCTCTGCGGTCCCGCGCTGTTCTGCCGTGGCATGGTGGGCTGGCCGCCCTTCTCGGTCAGCGAGAGCTGCCGGCGGGCCAGCTCCCCCGTCCGGCGGGTGAAGTCCTCGCTGGCGGCAGGGGCGGCGAAGCCATGCTTGTTGGCCGTCAGCTCCTCGCTGTTGCTGTGGGAGCTGAGCGAGCTGTGGCACTCGGAGCCGGAGTCGCCCAGGCCGCGGGGGGAGAGCGGCAGCCCGGCGGCCATCTGGTAGACGGGGTTCTGGAAGGAGAGGGGCGCCAGGAGCTGGGGCCGGCCGGGCGTGCTCTCGCCGCTCGGCGTGGTGGGGGTCTGGCCCACCCGGCGCACGGTGGCCATGCCCGTCACACTGTTCTGCTGAGTCCGTGCGGTCCATACGCCCTGCAACTGCCCGAGGGATGACTGACTGTCATTGAGGGAGTCAGCCGTGCCAGGCGCGTTGGCTCCACTGTCCAAGAGCCGATTGTCCTGCAAGTCCACCATGGACAAACTCTTGCTGCCATTAGACATCTGCACGTCGGGCTCATTGGCCTCTGAGTAACTGGAGCTTCGGGCAGGCGAGGGCTGGGCCCCAGAAGACCTTGTGACAAAAAACAAGTCCTTGTTTTCAGGGGTTGGAGATGGTAACCGTGTGAAATCTATCAGACTGCGGGGAAATCAGTGCGTAAAGAAGAGGGGAGGAAAACAAAACAAAAAAGAAGAGTTGTGAATGCTGCACCAGAGCAGGAAAACGAAATCACTCAGAAGAAATCAGCGTGGCGCAGCTGTGCAGGACGGGGTTGTAACGCAGCCCCTGCGGCAGGGCTGGCCCAGACAGGCGTGCCTGTGGGGAGGGACAGTGCAAGGGGTTGCGGGGAGGACGGAGGGGTGCGGAGGAGCCCTGGGCCAGCCCTGCGGGAGCAGGCAGGTGTAGGCAGGTGAGCGAGAGGCGTGCGGGTGGGTGGTGAGAGCGCTGCGCTGTGCAGGAGGCGTTCACAGACACGCTGCTGGGGGCTCTGCCTCGCCGGCTGGACCTGCTCGTCACGCTGCCAGCACGCGTCACCCTTTCTGCTTCCAGCTGGCTGTATCCACGCCACTTCTCACGTCCTCTGCTCTGTACCTGAGCAGTAAGCTCCTGAGGGCACGCTGGCCCATATTTGTACAGCATGGGGCACCATGGGGGCCTGACCCACACTAGGCCTCCAAGGGTCAGCCAGAGAGCTCTAAAAGCAGAGCTAAAGCCTACCACCTGAAGGTTATCCACCCATTCCTCCTCCTGTAACATACATTCATGCAATATTGATTTCCTGTGGATAGGAAGAAAGAGCTTTGCAGTAGCTTAATATGAATATACCGCTGATCAAAGATGGTGCACTGTAAGCAAGTATTTGGGTGAAAGCATATTGCCAGAGATACTCCGTAGCATTAGATTTAAATAATTGTACCTCACGCTGGGAAGCATTAGAGATGAAAGCTCTGATTAGAGCAAGTCCAGCACCATTGCTGCCTTTCATTCCTAATTAACCTGTTAAATATTATGTAGTTTCCACTTACAAACTATTTTACTAGCACAGTCATTCCATTTGTGTGGGCTCCATCTCATTTTCCACAAACAGAAATATTATAGGTCTGCAACAGCGTCACCTTCCCCGTGAATGAAACTCCTTACGTAATTAGGCCAAAAAGTATGTTAGGTGACTGTGTCTGTGAATCACTGCTCATCATTAAAAACACCCAGTGTTATAAAAACTGGACAGAGTAGACTGGAATTGATTGTTAGGCAACCTGGCAACCCTTAGAGAAATGTCCAGCTTTGGATCTCAGTGAATTCAGCACATACCCTATGTCTCACGAAGACGGGTATGGCCAATCCTATTAATCTTGCACGCTCAGAGACCTGATGAACTTAATGGCGATACCCATCACTTTGAGCTTAGCAAAAACAAGCCCTCAAAGGATGAACATTTTGCTTCTGCAGCCACATCTCAACAGCTGAGACCAGAACCGCCAAGTTCTTGACGTCCCAGACCACATCCCCAGGTTTGGCTCACAAGGGACCCAGGATGGAGCCATGTGCTTGCACTACTGCCCACTGCTTTGTCCAGATTCAGAGTTGACCCACATCCAGTATTGGTTCTGCGATCAGAAAGCCTAGTCAATGGATCAGGCAACTCCACACTACACCTTGTCCTGCCTGTCCCTGCAGGTGCTCAGGTTTTGGCAGTAGGTGAATACTCAGTATTTCCCTGGTGTGTGGCCAGGCCATCTTTTATGCTCTTACCCAGATAAGTCATTCTCTATCACCATTTTCTGCAGCCCTGCGGAGATGCTGTTGCCAGCATTAGGCGTGGATGCAGTGTGATCGGCCGTGACCGAGACCTGCACGCAGGCCGGGTTACTGAGTGCCGAGTTGACATCCCTCAGGATCCGAGGCAGAGGCCCAAGTTTTGTTGCAGTGCCCTGGGCAGAAAAGAGAGCAGAATTACTACCAACATCTTGTATTTTTGCTGGAGAACTGTCGGCTTTGCCCGTTGCTGGACAGTCTCTTCAGTGAATCACATTAACACCGTTCATTTTCTCCATCATTTACCCCCACCGCTGAGGCTATGGGATGTCCCAAAACATGTGGCTTTAGAAACCATTTGCTGCTGTGGGGCAGAGGAAGCAAGTGTGATTAACAAAGTTCAGATACAGAAGACGGCAGCTATGGCCAAGCCTGGTCCAGGTCTCTTGACAAAAATCCCTTTAATTAAAAAGAAACCTTTTGAGTCTGCTGGGATAGACAAAGTTCTGGTGTTCAGCAGCTCTGCCGTCTCATCCCACCTGCCCCTCCATCCTCACCCCCACCAATGACAAACAGCAAAGGAGGGAAAAAGCTACACTCACCTGCCTCAAAGAAGGATGTAAAGAATGAGCTACTTCTGCAGCATGTGCGAAGGCTGGGGAAGTGCTAAGGGTTAGTAAAAGCTGTGCTGTGCACAGCTACAGCTAACGGATTGATACCTGCTGGACATGGGGAGGTGTGTGGTGTGGTGCCTATGCCCAGCACTGGCCAACCGTGCTTCCCCCAAAGCCTGCCCCTGTAACACCCCCGGATACCTGCTCCAGCTGAGAAATGACTTCCCAGAGTAGTGAGTGCAAAGTGGACAGTTCCCGGCCCAGGTCGATGTAGCCTTCAAAGCCTGCTGTGTTTGAGATGGTTTCGGGATTGGAAATCTCCAGTAGAAATCTCTGCATGTTAGTCCATTCGTGTTCCAGGAACTGATTCATAAAGGACATGTATTCCTCTTTGCTGCCGAACCTATCGAGACAGCAATACGAATTTCAGCCAAATCCTGTAAACAGAAGTGAAGTTGACAGAACAGGTAGGTACACACACAGGTAAGAACGCCAGAGCCTGCCTCTGGCATTTGAACCCTTCAAAGCCTTCGGGATCATCAGGTTGCTAGCAGGCACCTGGTATCTCACTGAACACGGAATCAAAATTAACTCCAGCCTAATCCAGCTAAGTCCTCGTCAGCATGGGATCTCCAGCATAGAAATGAAGGTGAAAGCTAGAGAAAGCAAGCTGTTCTGGGTAATGGAATATATCTTACTGCTGGGACAGGTTGCAGACTCCAGAAATAGGACCGGTCACTGGAAATAAAGAAATGGTAATACCAAGCACCAGCAACTGACTGAAGCCCAGTGAATGATGGTGGTAGGAATCCTGCACTCTCCCCACTCTTCCCCAGGCACTGAAGCTACCTCCAGCCATGCTGGCCACCGCTGCCCTGGCACAACCGCTCTGGGGATCACCCCAGAGAGCCACACTCTCAGCTGGGCCAGCCCCGTTTGTCCCCTCGGGCTTCCTGCAACCTCCTTCTGCCCTCCAAGCACTCCACCCAGACGTCGCGCTCAGTCACATGTCTTATTCGGAGCACAACGGGGAAGGCCGCGTGGTTCAACTGTGCCAGTGACAGCAATTCTGCGAAGAGAGGTTTGGCTGTGTGCTGTCTGCAGGACAGCTCTGCTTGATCACTTTGGCTTGACTACTGTCAGCTTAGTTAAAGACTCTTTCCTGCAAAGTGCTGAAAATCTGCAAACCCTTTAGTTAGGGCTTGGTCAGGAATATAGAGAATTTCTGTCATCTAGTGTAACACACTTGTACGTCTTCCGTCTCCGTCTGCATGCACGTACACGCATTCCTGACTGCGAGCGTGTGTACTAAGCTAGTTTCCAAATCTGAGAAGCTTTAGACAGAAACTGTCCATTCATGTTTTGGAAAGCTCATCATTTTGTTATCAGAGCTCAGGATAAGTAGCTCAGAGCTGGAGCCAGTGGAAAGATTTTCAGAAATCTCTCGCTTTGTTTCCATCAAACCAATGGGCTTAGCTAGAAATTGATAGTGTCCCCATTCTCTTCATATACCTTCTCAGTTCAGACAACTGCATTTTAATAGCAGGGAAGGTCCCAGAGCTCACAGGAGGGAAAGAGCAGGTCCTGAGCCATGCACACCATTGCTGCTGTTTGGATTCTGGTCCTGCTGGTGCCTGTGACGGGAGGTGGGCAGTGCACTGCCGCCAGCCATGCCCCGAACAGCCATCACGGGACGAAGTGCCTGGCTGTGCCGGGGCGTTCCTGCTGCCACCCTGCCTGCTCGTCTGTGCGGTCAAAACAGCCTGTTTTCCTGCTCATAAAACACGTCCTGTTTTGGAAACTTAAATGATCTCGCTGACCTAACAGTGAGGGAACGGGTCCCAGAGAGACGTGGGGGATAAAGCCAACAGGAAACAAACAGGCCCTTTCCATCGAGGAAAGGAGCGGCCAGTGTGGGGCTCCTGATGCCGGAGCCGCGGCTCTGCCTACAGACAGTTTCCTTCCCCCTCTCCAGACCTGCCCCCTCCCACTCCTGCACCCTGGCTTACTTGGCAAAGTTGGCAAGGTTCTGGGTGACCTTGGCAATGAGGGTCAAAGTGCGTGCAGTGCGGTCATCCGGGTACTCCTGCAGGAGGCTGAAGAGGGACGGGGACATGATGGCCGGACAGAGGAACCGGAGGAATAGGGAGGCACTGATCAGTCGCTCACTGATGTCTGGGCGGCCTCGGTTGCTGCATTCTTGTCTCCATGAGGCAAAAACTTCTTTGAGCTCCCTTGGGAAGACACTGAAATGACAGAAGGACATGCAGGGATGGCAGGTTCAAGGCCAGGGTGTTTGAACTGCCACACAGCAGTAACTAAACACGGCGTGTATCAGCCATGGGGGCGTGATACCCAGACCTGTACAACAGCCCTCTCACCCTCTTGATCCACAGCAGCACCACTGTCTACACCAGTCGTAGGCTCTGCGCTTTTTTTTTTTTTGGCAGAGTGTCCATTAAGAGACTCAAACCGCACAGGAAAAAGCAAAGCCTCTCCATAACGTTATAAGAGAAGCAGCTTTCATCAGACTAATGATCCTGGTTGTGCTGGGTGCCAAAACCCCAGACAAACTGGGAAGACAGAGATGTGAAACAAACTGTGCAAAGCATCTCATCGCAAGTCAGTTGGCTGTGTCACGGGCCACTGTGAATTGGGGGGCGGCTCAGCCTCCAAGGTGGAGTGTGTCTCCTGAAGGAACACAGCATCGTGGGACCCCCTTGGCAGAAACACCAGCAGTATTGGGGTCACTGGCACAGCTGGTGCTTGGAGACAGGGCTGTGCAAATTGTAATACTTGCAATTGAAATAATTGTTCAAGCACCTGGATCAAATCCCACTGTGACTAGTACAAACGCAGAGCCCCACTGGAGTTACTCCAGCCTTGTAACTGCACAGATCTCAGCCTGGCTTTCCCGGATACCAGAATTTCCCTGGGTCCAGCAGAGGCTGGCTGCAGCAGCCCTTATCGCCACAGAACTTGCTGCCTGTTTCTGCTCAGACCTCCCCAGCTCCCTGCTCCCACCTCATCCTGTTCCCAGCATGTGTTATTTATTCAGCTGGATACTCGAACCTGCGGGAGCAGGCTGGCAATGGGTCCCACCGCGCTGCCGTTGGTCCCCTGGGTCCCTGGTACACAGCTCCCCACCCGGCCCGGAGGCTGCCCTGGCCAGCAACCACCGTCTTTGTTTCAAAACCAGAACTGTTTACCAACAGAGCTGGACGGTACAAAAGCAGACTGAAGACGGGTCAGGCTCCATTTTAGGCCATAAATCTCCTTAACAAACAGCCATTTTTGCTGCAGGGACTATCTGGGAGAAGCAAAGCAATATCAGCCGGCTTCTCACTGGTCTGCCCCCCTCTCTGGGACTGACTGCCCTGCGGCTGAACCTCACGAGTCGGGGAGGAAACCATGGGAGTTGCATGGCCAGAGACACCGTCCACTGTCCACAAACAGCCAGAACCAGGTGGGAGGCTCTGAAACGGAGGAGCACTCAGAGCAAAACACCCGCCCGTGCATGCTGCCCCTGTGGCAGCACCACCAGGCCTCCGGGCGAACACAAGGGTGCTCCTCCTGCTGCCAGCACCCCCCGTCCTCTGGCCCGTGCCTCCCAGGGCTGCGGACGCTCACTCCATCAAGCCCAACTGACTGCTCCTCGCCGCAGCTGCAGAGTTCAGGACCTGCAGAGTTTGTGGTCCGTCAGAGTGGCACGTACGCTGCAGCCAAACAGCCGTGGCCTCTAGCTCCGTGGCCATTCTCTGAGCCAGCAGCATGCACGCTCAGCAGGCAGAGCCCTCACCCCTCATTTCATTAATCTGCCAGCTGCAGACCGCGCTGCCCGGCCGCATGCCGCAGGTCTGGGGCTGCTGCTGTTAATCCCAACCAGCGGGCAGCCCGCCATGCACTTCCCACCCCAGGCAGCCCACTCAGCACAGCACTGCTGCATGCAGAGGCCCACGTAGCTGTGCTCCAGGTTTCCAGGAGGTTTCTGTCTGTCCTTCTGACATGGGCGGTGACACTCCATGGAAGTGCCTGGCAAATGCTGCCATCATGTTCAGCTTCTCCTCCCTGTTGGCTTCATGCTTTCACACACATGAGCTTTTATCCTGTGCTTTATAAATAACATTAGCCAATGTCTTTGGCCGGATAAATTCTCTTCTGTCGTTGGCTTGATCCCCACAATTGGACAAAGCCCCTTTACTTCACGGCATTTGCCCAGAAACAGGAGAATCCTTTAAGCAATTTAAGGCTTGAACGATCAGGACAGGTTGTACAGTTACAGGAAAGTAAACCCTTGAAACTGTATGCACCGGCTGCACACAGCCCGTGAGTACTGTTCACTATCACAGGCTGGGAGACCATAAAAGTTTAATTGTGTAACAGCGGATGGAATTCAGTTAGCCGGCTTTATGTGACAAACGGGCCCGTAATTCATTACCCAACTTTCCAGTAACGAGCTTCCACATGCTGAATTTCTGCTTACACTGAAACTTTCCAGATGTCCAAATTATGTCATAATTATAACAATTTTCAGTTATCGTAAACCTCTTTCCTCTCTCTGATTCTCTCCGGCAGATGAGCACGCACACCCTGGCAGTCTATTTAAAGCAAGATCGTTAGCTGTCAGGATACCTTGGCCAATCCTGAACACTCACCAGCCCAATTAATCCCAAGAACCGCTGAGCACAAAGGACCAAGGGGGAACCACTCAGAGCAGCAGCTCAGCTGCTCCAGCCTTCCTCAGAAAGGCAAGACTGGAGGAACATATTTCCCGTGCATTCCTGACTTTTCCTTAGGACATTTTTCAAGCCTATTTTTAGAGTGACCCTTTAGTGCTGCTTTGGGTATTTTTAGGAAGACATTAATTCAAACAATTATAATCCACTGGTGACTAAATGCAGTGCATCCCTCCTGGGAGAGCAGGTAAACGCCATTCCTGAGTCAGAGAATTATTAATTGGCCCAGGATAAGGTATAGGATACCTGTAAAGAAATCTCCCCTTTGGTTATTTGTGGTAGATAAAGGAAGTCTGAGTGAGCATCTTGCTGCTTGTTCTCTCCCTCAGCAGTATCAAGAAAAGCAATTCCCTTCCTGGGCTTGCAGGAGGGCACGCTCAGTATCCTGGGAGATTACCTGTAATGAGACCTCAACCCAACAGCTGGGACAGGAGAGAAAATGAGAAATCTTTATTCTGAAATAATTCCTTCCTCCAATATTATCCTTAGTTGATGTTTTGCAACAACAGTGTTGCTACTAAATACATTAATAAAAAATAAGCCCAGACTTCTAAGCAGGAAGACTGCAGATCCAGCAGTAAGACAAAAATCATCAGTCTCTCATATGATCAGGACAAGAGTCTCTGGGTATGTTAGCAAGAACCAGAAAAGTAAAGAGGGACACAAGCCCATTTCTTCCCCTTTCAGGTCATCTTCGCAGGCAGCACCTGTAACACACCCAAGGACTCCAGCTCCCGGTCCCCGGGGCTGAGCAGCAGGTAACACCATGAGCACAGCCACGCCTGACAGCCACCTCCACAACAAGATACAACTACCTTACTCCAATCCATTTTGCATATTCGTGCCTGTCCCAACCAGTTGCAAGAACCTTTACCCTGACAACAAACAACTAGGAAATGCCTCAAACTGCATACCAGGCCTTGGGCCAAGGAGGCAATGGGCTCCCCATCTCCACCTCAGCAAGCACCCCGGGGCTGGGAGAGAGAGGGGTTAACCCAGAGGAATGCAGGACGCTGAGCCAAACAGCAACCCAGCAGTAACAGCAGCATCCTCCAGGGCTCCAGCACTCTGCAACAAGAGAACATCTGCTTAAACAAAAGCTCCCTGTGCTGGTGCAGCTTCCTTGCAGGCAGGAGGAGTGCCACAGACCCTGCCTGCTGCAGAGAGGATTTCAGAACTTCACCTGATGCTCTGGGGAGGCAGGCAGAGTCTGTCAGTCTGATCCAGACTGAAGCGTTACATGGGTAGGAGACCCCGGACATGCATTTCTGCCCTTTATTCTAGACTTTCGTATGCAGTTGGCATCAAGTCCCTCTCTGACTTGGTCACACTGGTAAAGGCATTTCACGTTCCTTGACTCCACTGCCCTGTCCCCATGTCTGTGCGCCAGTAACGGCACCCACTGAAGACAAGTGTGATGGAGAATCAGTGAGGCTGTTGCACCCCCAGAGCAGATACTCCAAACTCTGGCTGAGCAATAGCTGCTGTCTCACCCCCTGGCCATCCTCACCCTTGCTCCTGGACCACCAGGACTCCCTTACTCGCTGCAGGACACAGGCAGGAACCCGCAGCTCTCCCTTCAAAGCTCTCTGACAAGCTGTCCATCAGCACAGCTGAGGGCCGGGTACCAACAGCCTGAAGATGGACTGCTGCCACCCTTGTCCCCTGCAGCCGTACTGCCTCTGCGCTAGCTGAGGGCACGTGGAGGGGAGTGACGCTCGTGGGATACCGACCAGTAGGAGTTGATGATTTTGCAGAAGGCCAGCTCGCAGCACATTTTCAGGTTGCTCTGATGTTCAGGAAGGTCCGAAGACGAACACTTACTGGGATCCACCTCACAATTTTCATCCGATTCGTACAGTGCCTTGATAAATTCCCCTGTAAAACAGAGTCGGTGATGGGTTTTGGAAATGTGAGAGACGCAGCCTTCAAGCAATTCTGTTTGTAAGCCCCAGTGCCCGAGCAGTTACCCTACACCCCGTCACACTGGCTGAACAGAAGCTGGGTACGAGAGCAGGCGGCGGTGGCTCCCGGGGCAGGCTGTGCCCCAGCCAGCTCTCAAGATCTCCAAGCTGACCCAGGAGCAGCCGGCACTGCCTTGGGAGCTCACAGAACAATACGGCACCCCCTGCAGAAAGGCACCCGGACTCCCGATGAGCACGTTTCATCCCCTTTCCCCAGTTGGCAGCTCTGCCTCTGTGGCTATGGGCTATTGCATCAGAACTCCGCTGCCAAAACACCCGCTTCCTCAGCCTGCCCTGACCCCCCACTGCACCAGTTCCAGAGACGCTCCCCCTTGGGCTAATCCAGTAGGAAGTATGCTGGCAAGTTCTGTAATTATTTGTAGGATGGCCTGCTACTGCAGAATGTGCCCTGGTGCTGACAAGCCAGTGTGATTCACAAGAGAAATAGGTAATTAAAGGAAAGAAACAATTTACTTGGTTTATTTTGAGCTGAACATCACACAAAATTAAATTAAAATATTTCTCTGAGTTTCCCTCCACTCCTGTTCGCTGCCTGGCTGCTCCTCACCCTTGCAGAGACTCACAGTGTGGGCCTGCTCTGCCAGCTCCTCGCCTTCGTGCCACCTCTCGCCCCGGGGCACCTGGACACAGACCCCCGCCGCCCGGGCTGAGGGTGCTTCCCACCACCTCGACACGTGCCCAGCTCGGGGGGATGGCAGTCGTCCATCCCAGTTAGCACACAGCAGTGGCTGGGGAGACTGGGGGATGGGATAACAGGGATTAAGAGGCAGTGTTTAGCTAGGGACCTGCAGAGCCGGGTGATGTTCCGGGAGAAAGGTTTGCTTTGGTTTTCTTGTAATTCCAGTTGCTTTGCTCATCTCCTAATTCCTCACCATCTTGGATTTTCCCAACCTCCTGTTTTTTTGCCCACTCTAGTCTGCATTCCTCCCCTATTGCCAAAACAGATTTTAATTATGTACTGGAGAGCCTCTCCGATGTATTTTCAGCTCTGGAGCCTCTCTGCTCGCCTGCAGGTGATGCCTGCTGTTATTATCCAGCCCTATTACTTGCTTGTGCTTCATGGTTTAAAGGAAAGCGCTATGCTGTACTCTGTTACCTTGTGACACACAGATGAATCATTTCACTGATAAAAGGTCTACACAGAATCAGGGCCCCGAACAGCGAGCAAGAACCGCAGGCTCCTCCTTGTGCTAGATGGAGCTGGCTTGGCAGCATTTGCATTGAGCCCTGAAAGGGGACTATTTCAAAATTCTCTGCCTTCATTAATCTCCTGGCTTTTGAGAAATTTTATGAGGTAATCTACTTACAGATTTGCCTGCAACCAGAAAGCATTACAAGGCAGAAATAAATAATATTCTTTCTCCTATTCTTGTGGACTATCTCTTGGTTTGACCGAATTTGTTCAACGATCTCCCCTTCCTCAATGTTGTCATTATTATTATCTTAATAAAGTATTTAGAGTACTTTGCTCCCTGCTAACATTGCACAAATCCATTAGTAGGTACCCAACATACTGAAAAATTAAAAGCTCAGTAGAAACTCTGCTCATCCCACTGCTAGGATGTGGATCCAACCTAGCTGCCTTCGGCTGACGTTCAGACATAACGCTTCAAAGGCAGCCTCTCCCCATCCTCGTGCTGTGCTGGCTGCACACAGCAACACAGCAATTCCTTCCTGACCTGCCCAGAAGCAGAAGCTCTAATTATTTTCATTTGCATCAAGAGAAATATTTTTGGAGCCATAAACATAGCCAGCACTTAAAAAAAAAAAAACCACCAGGAGGGTTCCCAGTGCAATCTGGGAGGCAATTCTCATCAGTGTAACTTGGGAGATTTCATCTGACTCACAAGTGCTGCGAGGAACCGGGGGAGCGTCTCTGGCGGGGGTGTGCAATCAGGGGAAGGAATCAATCAGCCTCCATGACACTGCCAGCGCCAAGACAGAAGACTTGGCAGGCAGCATAATGCCTTCAAATATCAATTTGTTATCCACTCTGAAAGCAGATTAAAGTGCTAACTCAGCGGTGACCTTCACCTGGGAGCAGAGAGCTGCCCGCTGTGGCTCTGCCCCGGGCTCAGCCCCCGCTGCCAGAGGAACCCTCCAGCAGGTAAATGCTGGTGCCTCCTATGGCCATCAGGGCTCAGCTGACCATCTCCACCACGCAGAGCACCCTGCAGCTTAGAGAAAGACCTCTCCGGGTGAGACTTGCCAGGGCTTGGTACGTACCTAAGGCATCTTGCAAGTATTTCTGCCCCACCAGCTTCAGGTATTCTTCAATTGCTTTGGTGGCCAGTGTATTCTCCCTGAAAATGAGATGCTCATTCTCACCACAGCGATCAACTTCAGACATCATCAGGTCAGTCAAGAAATCCTGGAAAGCAAAGCCCACGGTGGGTCACCACGCACTGACATATGCTTTGTTCAGCACAGCAGGCAGCCTCCCCTTCTCCAGAGAGGTCTCACCTTCATAAGACACAAGAGGGAGTGGAGGTGCTGCGGGTGATTCTGTGTGTGCACGCCGTGTTACTACCAGCCCGACTTTTCTCCTGTTTCTCCAGCCTCATGGAGACAAGAGGAGAGATAAATCTCTGGAGAGTCACAACTTCTGCACCCCAAAAAATGATTCATTCCAGGCCTGCAGCACATTTGCCCCTCCATCAGTGCTGTCTTTTGGTTGGGTGTTGTATCAGCCTCACGTTTTCTGGGTGAAACATTTTCTCCACTGTTAAATTGGCTGCATTTGGTGTTTAACTGCTCTGCTCGCAAAACAGGGGCATAACCGAGATGTCATGAGCTGTGCCCCACAGTTAATGGCTGAGAAACAGTCCTGTAATATGCATCAAGATGCTCAAATGTCCTATTTCTTTAGTATTCATGGAAATAAACAGCACTGCTACAGCGCACATTTTGGGCACATTTTTGGTCTGATGTGCACACAACCAAATACCATGCAATTTTATAAACCTCGGTGCTGCAGAGCAATGGAAGGGGTGAGCAGGAGCAGACCGCGTGTTGACAGCTGCCCCGTGCATCAGTCTGGGCTACTGAATTGCAAATTCTAACAGAAAAACAGCACCTCAGACGGAGCTCCATGTCTGCTTCAGCAATAGCATTAACTGATCAGAGAGGGTCACGTAGCTCCCCATGCATTCTGCTGAAAATCCACTACGTGGTGTAATATTTAGTGTGCTGTAGCTAGCATTAATGCAGGAGAAATGCCATGCAGTTTTTAATGCTAATACATATTCAGCTTCTGTTCTCTGCACTACTAACGGGAAAAGCAGCGCTGGGCCCCTGCCCAGCTCCTTGCTGCGCTGGGTGCTGAAAGGGTCGATCTCCTCCCACCCAGCACTGCTCACCTGGATGACAAAGGGAAACAGGCTGCTGGCACCGTCTAAATCACATGCATTAGACCTCCTACTGTTTCCCCCGTGCAGGAGACGAAGCAATGTTGACATACAATTCACTTCTACAACCAAGGGCACCTTTTTTAAACTGCCTTCCTCTAAAACAAAATAATCTGCTCAGTAATAACCTTTCACTAAGAAATTCTCCTTCGTTTGTCACGACCGTACCAGTTGTAACCTGTTCCTGGCAGGGGCACCAGGAGCACCCCAGAGCTGCCGTGCAGGGACGCAGGTCCTGTCCTCGCCGTCCCCACGCAAAGCACAGCTCCCAGAGCCCCGAGAAGTGTCGTGGCCATGACCCAGCCTGCTCCCACCCCCACTTGGCAGAGGGGACACCCAGGTCCCATTCCCTGCCAGCTGCTGTCCAGGAGATTTGCAAGAGGGGCGCTTAGCTCCATTTCATTTTTCCTATACATGCCTGTGCATTGAAAGTTTAATCGAGGTTCAACAAACAGCTCCACCTGAACCCGATAGACCCAAATCATTTAATCCACAGGCCCCTCATTGACTGTGCTTCTGTCCCAGACAAAGGAAAATCCAGGCGGCAGGCAGGTACGTCTCCCATCTGAGAGCGGAGGAGGGCAGGGAGGCTGGCATCTCTGCAGCACCCAACGGCCCGATCCCTCCCGCCTTCCCCCAAGACCATGACTGGGACTGACACGCTGCCATGACCTTCCCAGAAGAGCCTCCAAAAAAAGCCAGAGGAGGAGCTTTGGGAAAAAAAGTCACTTCCATTATTTCTTTAGCCAGAAGATCCCCTTCCTCAGATCCTGCTAATGTCTGCAATGCTCCGGCAGCCGCAGAGGCAAAAATCCCTCCTGGAAGCAAAGCATGTGCCTTCCCCCACTATTTTCTCTCATTTTGCCCCTTTTATCAGCCAAGCTGGAATGAAACTTTAAACTCCTGCTCAAATCCTGTTAGCTGCTATCTATCTGGGTAACTCTATCACCTTTATCTTCCTGTGTCTCTCCCGGGGTACGTTTCAATTCCAAGCCAGAGCTCAGGCTGACACAAGGTGCTGATTCTTAATTAGCAGCCACTGACCTTGGCTTTGCTTGATTCTCTTTCCTGTCACTTTCCCAACATACTAATTATCTCAGGAACACTGAGTTTTATAGCTTCTCTTAGCCAAGTGTTTGCTTTTCCCCTCTCTTGTCACACGAGGACTGGCTGCTGTGGGATGCAGGGCCAAGCTGCGATGCACAACCCAACCACGAGCCAGGGCTGCCGAGCGGTGGAAAGTGAGGGGCCAAGTTTTAGCCAGTGATAATGTGAAGTTTGATGATTTTAACCAATCTACAGCATTCACTAGAATTTAAAATGAGGCAAAATTCCAGAGTGGGACTCAACACAAAGCCAGAGAAAATCCCTCCGAAACCTCTGCTGCGGTCATTTCCCCTATGGAGCACCTGCAGCTTGACAGCTCAGAAAATGACCCCTTGTCTCCAAAGTGGAAAGGAAAGCTGCCGATATCCCAAAGAGTTCCATTACAGCGCAGCAGCCGACGCTGGGGTGTAACACGACAGAATCCAGCCTTGTTACCGACCAGGGGATGGAGCTGAGAGCCAGGATACCCAACAGCATCCCCCAGGCCAGGGCTTCTCACCGTCCCCAGCAGGTCCAGCCTCCCTGGGCTGCAGGAGGCATCTCGCCGGGCTGTACGAACCAGCCCTGAGATACATCGGGGATCAAAACACCCAGAGCCAGCGTCCTTGTGTGAACGGAGTTCTGCTAGCCGCGGGAGAGGAGCCTCGTCCGTGGGTCAGTTCCCATGACATCCTGCAATTTCTGTCCCAGGGACATCTTCCAGATCTTGCCTTCCCTCCACAGAAAAAAGCCACATCAGCTCTGGATCACACGTCTGGTATCTCTGCCTTAAGTACGCCAGCAGCCAGCACTCGGAAGACACAAATGGAATGCAAATACTCGTCGAATCCCTCCGGGGGCCTCACTCACCCACATACAAGGCTCCGAATAAAATGCAATAACTAAAGCCAATAAAACTCCCTGTTTCTGAGCAGCAGAGATCAGCAGGGGGTTGTTTTTAGTTAGGGCCCCTGGCAATGGAAGAAAATAAGATGCTTTATTTCATTACATTGGAGTTGAGAGGGGAAGGAAAAGGTCTACAGTAAAAATTAAGGGCTGTGGCAGCGTTCTTCAGGCTTGCTCCTGTGTTTATTTTAAGGATATTTGCTTCAGACTGGACACAGCTGAACCTGTGCAACTTCAGCCACTGCACGTATGCTGATAAAGAGCAATTCATAAATAAATAAATTCAGAGCATGACAGCACAAGGCTGCACTGGTTTCCAGCACTTTTCAAATAAACCAAGCATGAGCCCACCGCAGCACGTGCTATTCTAAGGCAGCTCCTCCAGTCCTCCAGAAACGCAGGCAGGAGTGGCAGCCCAGTCCCCGGAGCAGGCAGCGGCAGGCAGAGTCCTCAGCACCACCTCAGGGCTCAAACACGCCACCGCAAAGTACTTCCAGTGCTGCAGCTTCCCCTCCGCCTGCGATGCCCGTGCTGCTCTGCAGCTCATCTCCCCACATCCTCTGCCACAGCATCCTCCGGACAGCCGTCCCGGGCTGTGTGTCACCCCCAGCACCCGCACTGCCCGCACAGGGCAGCCAGCAGCGCTGGCCTGAGCCGGGGTTTGCTCCGTGAGCCTCGCACGTCCCTCAAATGTCTCCATCCTGATTTACCTGTAGTGTAGCCTAAAAGCATTTCCATTTCCCCTGGGTCTTCATCCATTGAGCTTCAGATGCTTTACCACCTGGGTGAATTCATCCTCCTGCCTCACACTACAAGCAAACAGCATCTTCCTAAGGGTGAGGAAACGTGTCCTAACCCCTGCCTCGTCCCTCGCACATGCAGCAACTCAGGACATCTGAGTAAATAAGTCATCTCGCAGCAGGACCGCTTCAGGCTGCCACGGCGGATCCCCCAAACCTTTGCCAGGGGAAGCTGAAAGGAGAATATGAAAAGAGGGGTGATGCCCTGGAAACGAGTACGCTGCAGCCCTGCGCCGCTCCGTGTGAGGTCCCTGCAGGCAGGCGTCTGAAGCTGCTGCCCTGCGTCAGCCGGCATCGGCACGGGCCCAGGGCCCAACTGCCCTGGGGGTGGCCTGAATTGGAAAAGGCTCATTGAAAAGTGAAGTCCACTGAGAGAAAAACCAACACCTGCTCAAGAAAACAATCCTTCATTGCCCACGTCAATAGGGCCAAGGAAGCGGACTAATCACATTGCTCAAACACAAAAAATGGGAAGAAAAACGCTTCTTTGCAGGGGATGAAGCCGGACCAGAGCAGAGAGCTAATTCAGTCACACGTCTGATCAATAGCTGACAGCCCTGCCTGCCCAGAGCACCATTAGCCCTCGGCTCCATGCACCCCGCCGGGCTGGGGGTGCCGAGCACCCCGCAGCGCTTGAAACTTCCAGTGCTTGCACTTGCCAGTGCCAAGAAAGCCCATGCCACCTTGGTGAGAGGTCTGTCTACATCAAGTATCCCAGCTCCGAAGGGGTTCAAGGTGCCAGTCCCTGTGCCCGACGGGTGTCACCAGGCAATGCCTCCCTCCTCTGGCTCCTGAGCCCAGGAGGCAGAAAGATGGAGCCGGCCGGTGCTTGGCATGGCGGCGGTGAGAGCAGGAGCGTTTCCTAGGTAAAGGGAGCCTTTCCAGAGACATAACGAACAAGCAACACAAGTTTTGCAGGACGTATGCCGTCCACACCCAGGAAGGATTCTGCACCTCACCATCCCAGGGAAGGTCCTCCGGCCCCAGCCTCCCAGGGTGTCATGGGGCTGATGAGACCCGCGGCCCCACACACGCCGCTTGGGTCATGCACCCCTCTGGACTGGAACTGATTGTTCCCAATATCATAACTGACTGATGGGCAGATTGACTTTGAAATAATATGGTTCTCCACATCACAAGCCTGATTAATAGGATTGACTTAACCTTAAGAGGATTGAATTGATAAAGGTAATAAGATTACTGCTTATTTCAAAGACTAGCCAGAGTCTAGCTGGGCTTTTATGCAAAGGTGAAAAACACCAGTGGTTGGCAGGGCTGTAGCTTACAGGTGGACAAATGTGAGGGCACACCTACGTGTCAGCGCTGCAGTGGCAGAGAAACACGGCACTCGATGGTGCTGAGCTGTGCAAGGAGAGCAGCAGAGGGGCAGCGACCGGGTCCTGGGCAGACGGGACAAAACCAAGGACCCCAACCGCCAGTCCTCGACTTTTCACCAGCTCACAGTTCCTCTGAGGATCTGTGCTGGACACTTCTCTGCTGGGAAATGCAGGGATGTTCCCTCCTTTGAGCACTGGAGCTCATCCTCAACGCTTCTGCCATCTGCTAGTTCTCTTTGGGAAAAGGAGGTGAAGTGGCAATGCGAGGGTTAAAGCACAGGCATCTGTGGCCATCACCTTGCTCACGGCAATAAGAAAATCTAACTGAGGGATATAACACTATCACACCCAGAGACCACCAGCTCCCCATGAGGGCAGAGGGGCCAGATCGCACACAGGAGGCTTAGAAACTGCACACCACCCCAACAGCCAGAACACCGATCCCGACAGCTGCCACTCACCCGCTTTCTCCATCCCTTGAACCAGCCTGTCATGTTTAGGAGACGGGGAAAAACGGTGGGAGTGCTCGTAAAACTGATTAAAAGCCTTATGAGCTCAACTATGGCTGCTATAAAATATTATCAGGGAGATAAACTCTTTGTGGGGAAAATGATATGGCTGCTGCCAATCTCGTCTACAGCTAAACGTGTGCAGTATCCTTGCTCCCCGGCGTCCACAGCCCTTCCAGTGCAGATAAGGGAGCGGGGCTCCCCAAAGAGACCGACCAAGCCCCGGTGCCACCAGCCTCCAAGCCCAGCAGCTTCCTGGGCCATGCCTCTCATCTCCTGGTCCCCTCCCCGAGCTGAGCAGTCACTTTTGGGCAGTCCTGCATGATATTTGCAGGTCCTGCACTTAAACTGGCACTGCCAGCAAAGCTCTGACCAAAGACCCCGCACCGCCAAGGAAGGGAATGTGGGGAGCTTCCAGCAGGCTCGCACGGGGCAAGTAAATACATCTGCTTAGCTGAAGCAAATCCCTGCAGCATAAACAAACAGGGACACATGTTTATTCTTCACTCCATTCACAACGCGATAAATATTTATTTCAAGTGAGCAGCTGGTTAGTTAGAACTTTGTCTAATGCTGGGTTTGATCGACCAGCCATTTGGACAAGAGAGGTTTTTTATATATTTATGGTCATGAACGGAGCTCCAAAAGCTGTAAGAGAGCCCTGAAACAAATCTAAGCATGGGAAATATTCTGGAAGCATCGAAAGTCACAATCAGTCTCACTTTGGGAAGGATGCAGCCTGCCTATCCATAACCACATCACAGGGGCCACATCAAGCCATGCTAATGGCAGGGGTGAGCACTCCCAGCAACGCCGAGCATGGCAACAGAAACACTTTTAATTATGACCTTGTGTCTTCTGTCTGTGGGTTGCAAAACACATGAAAATAGGTAAGCATCTCTCCACACCCTTACAGGTAACATTTTATCAGTGCTCTCACTGGGAAGATGAAGCACATAACAAGCCAAGGACAGATGCTGAGAGCCCGCCTCTCTGTGCTTAGCCACAAAACTATGTCCCTCTCATGGCACAGCGATGTCTCTTCCAGTTCCTACTTGCCATAAATAGAGATGGTGAACAACCGCTTGCACCAAGAGAGCTGATTTAGTTCTGGGTGTTTGTCAGACTTCCCAGTGGGCTGGGGCAGCTCCCGCAGCCAGTTTGCACTCTCAACTTTATCAAAATGCTTTCCCACGTCCTCTCCACCTATCCGCCTTGGCGGCTGGTCAGGGATTTCCGGGAGCGCCCTGATGCACACCAAACCCTTGCGCAGCACTGCAGGCACAAAGCTTTTCCCTTTCCCAAACTGTCATGAAAGGAAGCACGGACTTTGACTCCAGAGAGGACTCTCTGCTTTCACTCTCCACCTTTCAATCTATTGTGATATGGCTACAAAGTCCAGGAAGAAGCAGATATTTAGGGAGAAAATTCAGCTACGGCTCTTGTCCCCCTTCTGCCTGCAGCTTTATGTGCTGTGCCTCTCAGGCAGGAGGGACTCAGGCAGTGCCTCTGGGTTTTAGCAGCTTCACATAATGACACCTGGCTGGTGGGGGACAACTCATTATCGCAAAGGAGCGAAGTGGAGCGTCTGCAGGGAAGGATCGCCCTTCTGCCCTCTGTGGGGCTGCATGGGGACGCTGGTGGCCGGGGGCCTGGCTGTGGCTGGCACACATGGCATCATCCACGCAGCACCACATCACACCGCTCCTGCATGGGAACTCCTGCAGCATGGCTCTGGGTGGACACGTGTACCCTATCAGCCATGCCTCATTAAGAGATTACGCCATATTTACAGCAAATCGCTACAGGAAAACAGGGCCTGAAACAGTGCAAGAGCAATTAGCTGCTAACAAGTCTTCATAGATAATCTACCGGACACTTGTTTCTCACTCCGACTGTAATTGCTGCTTTAGCGTCGGCTACAGCAGCCAAGATCCACAAAACCCCCTTTATCAGCAAAATAAATTAGTGGTTGCTGATTGCCACGTCTGCACTCTTCAGGGCAGGGGAGAGCTCTGAAGAGGTCATTGGAAAGGCTCTTGGCAAGGCACAAGGATGGGGGAATGCACCTCCAGCCCGGGCAAGCTTCAGAGGGTCACAGGAGGACAGAGGCTGGAGGAGGGGGGCCGCTGCCCCATGGCCCCCCCCACCAGTGCCAGGGAGCAGGGCGCTCACCACTGCCGGGCTGGGCTGAGTCCTCACCCAGCAGAGGCTGGGACCCAGCCCCACTTTCTGCAGCCTCATCCAGCAGCACGCTGGCTCCCCCAGCACCATCCTCGCCCACCGGGCTCCTGGCCCACAGGGATCTGTCCTCCTCCTCCCAGGCTCCGACCCCCATTTCAGAACCCACTGTGCCCTACTTCAGCCCAGGGGTATTTTACCTTCCTGCTCAGTGTCGCCTCTGAACGAGCAGGTGTTTGGCGCCGGGTGAGTCTGGGCTGAGGGAACTGTGTCCTCAGCATCAAACCCAGATGCATCCAGAGCCAGACCTGCCTGCAGGTGCATGCCTTCCCCCACAAACACATACAGAGCTACCTTACCTACAAACAAAAGAAAAATGAAACAAACAGTTTCTCCTGCAGACTGGCTGGGAAGAAAAAGAGAGAGACTTGTTTCTGTTCCTGAAACTCCAGGGAGGTGCTCGGAGCCCCGCCGAGGGACCAGCCAGGCGATGCTCAGGGAGAGCAGGCAGCACGGCAATCAGATTTTTTTAAGCCCCCGGACTCACCCTGTCTGGCCCTTCTCCCTGGAGCGGGCCGTGGGGGGCTGCCCGGCGGAGGGCAGGGACTGCAACACCAGCACAGCCTCCCCGTGCAGACTGGGCACCAGTCTGCCGGTCTCCCGTGGCTGTCCCCGCTCACTAGGTCGGGGTGCTTAGCCACAGGAGAGCCTTCCTGAGCGGTGGCGGGGTGCACCCATGTCACACAAACAGGGGTGAGTGAGTATTTTCCTCTCCCATTCATTGTTTTTTTTACCTTAGTGCTGTTTTTCCCTTTCTCTGCTTGTCTAACTCCTCTACAAAGGATGCACCACCCGGTTCCCATATTCCAATAACTTCTGTTGCTCTGACAGCTCCCTAAACCTTGTGCTAATGCTGATGGCAGATGACAGGCAGGGAAAGCAGAAGCTCCATTTTAGGTAGAAATTCATCAAGCCTGTTTACTGTTTGCTGTGTCCCCCATGTAGAGCCTCTGGGATCTCGAGCACTGATGCAGACACATATCTAGAAACACACTTGCTCTCTCCAGAGCCTCTCCAGCACCGATGAGAAGAGGGAAACGGCAGGAGCAGTGACAACAGCTCTCAGCCATGCCCGCACACGACCCGTGGTGACTGAGATCAGGGTGACACCTGAAGCCTTTTGGACCACGTAAGCCACAGACAGGGTCTTTCACGGCAATGTCATTCCAACAAGAGCCCTGGCACTAGCACCATCAGAGCCGCAGCGAAGGGCAGCACAGCCCCCGGTGCATGGGGAGGAGCAGTACCAGCAGAAGGCAGGGCTGTGCCCAGAAACCATGCACTGACCACGCCGAAGGAAGCCCCGGCACAAGGAGCAAGGAGGAGGACACCTGTGATGCTCTCCTTGTGTAACCACAGAGCAGCGTTATTTCACACGCCATGAATCACAAGCCACTTCTGTCCCCACAGAGGGTAACGCAGCCAAGGGTCTGGGACTGCCCTCTTTCCCTGCACTCCTGGGGTCTAACACTGCTGCCTGGGATCAGGAAGGCTTTAACCGAGCTATTTTCTCTGCCTCTGCAATAGCAGGCCCACAGCCTCGCAATCCTCTCAGTGAGCTTTGCCTGCCTTGAACTAGATCAGGAGGCCAAGCCACTTCTCTGTTCGACAGATGGTAACCAAATCTAATCCACAAACCACGCCACGGTCACAGGCAGCAGTGGCAGCTGTGGAGGAAGCAGAGCCTTGCAATTCCCCCTCAGGTGAGGAGCTCACGTCTCCTTAGTGTCAGTGCTGGAAAAGCTTTGGAAACCTTGCTTTTCCCCAGCTCCCCCCTGCAGAGTTCAGGGAGACATTAACAGAGAAAAATGCTTATGCTTTAACTCCTGCACTCCTGACGCTGGCACTGCCCACCACGGCCGTGCCATGCCAGGTGGGGATGAAGGATGCTCTGTGGCAGACGGGCCACGTGGCTCCTTGCCCCATGTGCTGGGGAGCTCAGCACTTGCCTGTGCTCCCCAGTAACGGGGTTTCCAGCTCTGCTCACCCTCCTGTAGCCTCACAGATCGCAACCAGGAATAAATCCCACTCTCTGCCTCCTCCTGGTCTACTTCTTCACCAGACCTGGCAGGGGATTCCCAAGCATGAAGGGTGTTTAGACGAAGTGGTCCACAAAAACTGAACTCCCACCACTCACAAGTTGGCCGGCACCAAACCCGCAACAAGCTCCGCCCTGGGAGCACCCCAGGACCCCTGGGCTTTGCTGCACCCCCTCATACCTCCCTTCCAAAAGCATCTGGACAGACCCTGAAGACCGAGAGCTGATTCAGAGACATGCATGCCCGCAGGCAGACTTTGCTCTGAAATTCTCAAGAGGCTGTTCACTCCCGCTCGGCTCCCGCACTGCTGGGTGCTCAGCGCAGCAGCACGGTGACAGGGAGGGAGCGGAGCGGGGAACCTGCTGGTTCCCACAGGAATACCCAGCACACACAGGCTGCTTACCTTAAGCCAGCATTGCCTGCATTTCATCCCTGACAACTGCCTTCTTGCTTACTTTCACATTTGTGCCTGTTTATAAGTAAAAGCCTGGTCCCTGAGCCTCCAGAAGGAGAGCAAAATGACTCGGTTGGCATCTTGTGGTCCCACCGACCTCTTTGCTAATTAAGCAATTCACACTGCACATGCTACCAACTTGTTTGTAATGAAAAGCAAAATCAGAGTGTATTCATGATGTCTAGGCCTGAGGCCCAACTGATGTGGTGATTTCCAACACCCAACACAGGAGTCTGCTCCTGATGGTCTCTGGTGGGATGATACGGGTGACAAAGGGTCTTACCTTGGCCTTGCCTGTACTCTGCAGGATGTGCACCAGTGCAGACGCCATCTCCTCTTTGTTCTTCACGCTCAGCGAGGGCTCCAGCACCGAGCACAGCACCATGTAATTGTTCGTGATGTACTCGGCAAACTCTTTGTACATCTCCATGGGAAGAATGCTCATACTCTGGTAGCGTGACTTGATGCGGATCATGGGCCCTGGGGACTTGCCCTTACCGGGGTTGGGGCTGACCACTGGGTACCATTTCTCTACAAACTGCCGGCCTGTGACAGAGCTGACGGGGATGTTCACTTGTCCAATGAAATTGGTCTTGTCCTTCTTTTTCTTCTTGTCAGTCTCTTTGTATAAGTGCACCGTAATGTTTTTGAGCGATGGGAGGTTATTAAATTCAAAGTGCTCCCCCCAAAATACATTATCAGTTTTCAATTTACAGGTAGTTCGTGCATAAAGAACGTCATCCAGGCATAATTCACACAAGTACTTTTTCTTAGCTGGCAGGTCCTTGGCTTCAATAATCCATAACTTTAACATATTCTCTACCCTTCTGCTGTTGTCCTGAAAGAAAGATGCAAAGAAAAAAAGGTCAACAAAAAACTCACAAAGCCAAGCACAACAAAACTGGAGATATGAGTTAATTATTTCGGATGTGCTAAATGAGCAGAGGCTTAATTACATTTTATTTTAAGGAAATACTGGCTCTCAGGAATTTGCATAATAACACTACTTATGTTAATTTTCCAAATATCACCGTGCTCTCCATGTCTGTTGGTGTCAATTAATATAGGGAACAAGGAAGATAACACCCCTCCAAATTGTAAATGCACCATTTCCCATTCGCTGCCAAGAGGGCCTCAGAAGAAACCAAAAGAACCTCACTGATCATTAATGGCTTTTGCAAAACAGAAGCTATGTTACAGGTATCTCACAACCACCTCCTTTTTTAGTACAGCTGCTTTACAGCAGCACTAGAGTACATTTTCTTTACTGTAACAGAGCAACAATAAAGGGATCTGAAGGCACACCCAGGAGTCACCTTATCCATGGCTGGAATGCAACCACCCCTGGCAGGGAAAGAAGCATTTACAAAACCTCACGATATTTTAGGGCAGAAGTCCAGAGCACCCAACTAAAACGTTGAGAGGAATTATGGGAGACAGAGTGAGTTCCACAGGAGAATCATTACAATTCAGAAATAGAAATTTGGCTTGGATATCTTTTAAACAATAACGGAGCAAAGGACACTGTGGATCTTTAAGAGCTCCCCAGTGATGCTGACCTCATCCTGGAAGAATATCCAGGGGCATTTGTTGCAGGAGTGACTTCAAAGATAAAGCACTCGCAGCTGAACTGCTGCTAGGCTCTCTGCAGCAAACCTGTTTTGTTTGGAAACCCCTCACTGAAACAGCAACCACGGCTTACTCTGCTCAGCCTAGGAGTCTGGGCAGGAACATTTCTGCTGGAAGTCCACAATGCGGTACTGTAGGTTCAGGAAGTACACACAGGAACTATACAAGAACACTGAATTCCTGACAGAAATATCACGCCAGATACTGAGCGTTTATTGTCTATGAACTCAAACAAAGATGGAAAGTTAGCCACCAGTTAATGCCGTGTTTTCAGATGAGGGCACACTTCCAAATGAATTTCCACTGAACACTGCATCTCAAAGCCATAGCGATGTGCCCAACTCACATTCCTGGGACTTTTCTCATGGTAAGTGTGACGACACAAACCTTAGACTGCTCTTTCAGATCATTACTAGCAGGCTGCTGCACTCAGCAAGCGCTGGAGTCACTGAATTCCACATGCAGGAACATGCTGCTAGAGGCAGAAGTCCACCTCTCCCCTCCGCTACTCCCATTCTGATATCGAAGGAAATCTTTTATACTGACATTTGACACTGTGCTGGGGACAATAAACTCCAACACAGAGGGCTCCTTTAGCAACCCACCAGGCCTGGACCTAAGTTGTATGCACAGTCATATGGCTCTGATGCCAGGAATGAATTCAGAGGATCCCATCATTTGTGTCTCCTCTGATCAGCAGAAAAAGACTTGTTGACTGAGCTCATCAGTTGTGAAATCCTGCAGCTGATCTAGTCCTGATCAATCTTTGTCACCTAACTCCAGTGCAGAGAGGGAGAAGCAGATGTAGATTTTATTTTAGGATGTACTTAGTCTTAGTGGGCCATAAAACTGCATACTGGGTGTCCCTGTGTTCTAGTGAAGAGAAGGATTTGTTTCTGTAGATCCCAGAGGGGATGCGTTTGCCGCCCCAACTGACTGGAGAAAGCTACTGGAAAGCTATGTTCCACTATCGCCTCAGAGAACTCACTGCAACGGGCATCTGAGTTTCTCCATCACTAAAGCAGACACTGAAAGTACTACCAGAGTCAGAAAGTGTGATATGTGAACTCCTTAGACTGTTCAGTCTTGTAACTTTGCTGGCAGCTACCTGACATCTGTCCCAGAGCTTCTGGGAGGTGGAAAGTCCCACGTAAGTGGCAAGTATCACCAGTAACAGAGAAAGACTGAAGATTCTTCAGGTCTGATCAACTCTTAGCAACAGCTGAAGCAGCATGTGCTGAGAAAAGAGGGGAAGAAATAATTGGCACTTGCCTGTAAATATAATTGTGAAAGAAAGCAATATGGAAAAAGGCTGACCCACAGTTACACTTACTCACTAAAATGACAATACGTCCCCTGCTGCTACTATGCACTGAGCTATAAAATGTAATAACGAGGAACTGAACTATAACAGAGGCAATTCCTCAAAGCCACTACCTTATTTGGGTGCACGGCACGCCGCAGGTTTTCCATCCATTTATCTCGCTCTGCTGCAGAACGACACGAGAAGCACTTACTTCCTGATGAAGTCGTCACCTACAGGGAAAGGAACAGGATTATGTCTTGACCAGAACACTGCAGACTGTGATTTGGGGGGAGAAACGGAGTTAGGAAAGGTGCTAGTGGATTTTTTTTTTTTTTAAGTAAACAGCTTTACCCAAGCATGAAGCAACAGTCCCTAAGGCTAGTGGGAAAACAGGGCAACTCTGTATGTCACAGAAATAATCATAAAAGCAAATTCCAATTACTTCTTCTCTTCCACACCAGAAAACACTAGATAATGGGCCCCACGCATACGACGCTTTAAACCACCAAGTTCCACAACTGAGAGAGTACAAATCCTTAGATGAACTAAAGATAAATTGCAACCACTTGGCATTCCTCCAGATTCAGCCCAAAGCTTGCAATAGTAACAACCCATTCCTTGTTCTCAGCAGAACATCAGGCCCGGAAAGGCTGACTTCATACCTTCCCCCTTCATGTCCTGTTGCTTCTGAAGACCATGCTTTGAAGAACTTCGGGCCAAGTATATACACCACAGCCCTGGCAGCAGGAAGAGCGGTAGCTCACAGCACCTGCTCCCCAACTGGGGAGAACCAGGCTGGGGCTGCCGGACCTGGCGACGGCCAGCGAAGTGCTGCGGCGCCCTCCTCCCACCTCTCACGCTTCCAGTATCACTCCAGGGCATCTTCCTGTAGTATTTGTGGGACTCTCTCTGGCCATTGGGATTTCATAGCCAGGTTTTGAAGAAGGACACTTGCAGCAGTGACATCTCCAGTGTTGCGAATGCCCCTCATTCCTTATCACATCCCTGCGACCACATGGAAACCCAACCCTGTTGAGAGCCCACCAAAGTAGCCGCTGCCTGGCAGCCCCAGGGTAACAGGCACCAAACATTTCTTCCTATCCACCACATCAAGCTTCCTCAGCATCAATTACTGAGCCAATGTCTTAAAGGCCAATAGTTCTCTGTGTCTTCTCATGTACAGGTATCCCTCGAGCCACTATCTCCTCCAGGCCCTGCTGGCAAGCTGACAGACCATGACCGCGGTACCGGAACTCTGCACTGCCCACGGCCCTCCGCCAGCTGCTCTGCCCTTCTTTGCATTTGCTGCATTTGGTGATGTCCAGTAACATTCTTTATGCACATCTCTGCTTGCAGGCCAAATGGACCTGGCTAATACTTTAAATAATTCCCTTCTGAGCTTCATTTCCACCAGTCCCAAGCTGCAGAATTATTTCTGAGAACTTTATCATCTCACAGCGTTTGTGTTCACACACTGCTCGTTGGGTTATCTGCTGCTGGGAGACACAATCTCCTTTAATTTCATGTATCTCTCAGAAGCCCAACCTGTTCTTACAGGAGAGCTGGAACTTGCTAAGATTTATCATTAGCTAACCTCAATGACGAGTTCAACACATCGCTTCCTTTGAACATGGGCATCTTTAACCAGGACAAAATGACAAGAGGCCTATCCTGTCTTTACACAGCAAATGCAAGAAATCCTCCAACCGTTGATATCCCCAGAAGCTCTCTCCTTCAGGCAGACACTCTTCCCTGTCCTTACACACTTTCATCCTCTGTCCTGTAAAATTACATATTCTTCTGAGCAGAAGTTATCTTCTACTTCCAAGAAAAGAAGACTCCAGTAGTATGGTCTTTTCAGCACCCTTTCACACTTCAGTGAATTTCCAGCTTCTTCAAACTTTCCCATTACAAATCGGGGCTGCTTCATCTCCTGTTTGCTGCTGCGGATGCTCACGTGAACCTCCGTCCCTGAACCTTCACAAATGGACTTCTGGTGGCACAAGAGGTGTATCACTTGCAAGACTGTGTCCACTGCTTGTGACCCCTACGCCTTGCTCTGCCAGAGGCTATAGCAGTTTTGCATCTTGATTCTTTCCTCAGTAAGAGCTCCTGCAACAGCATTCAAGCCGAGCACAGCCATCCACCTGACTGGTAATGACACCTAAAGAGAAGCAACGCGTTGCTGCATTACTGTTGACACGGTGCTGTACTGTCGTACCACTGAATTACAAATACAAAGACCCCAGAAGTACCACTTAGCAACAGTTTTTAAGAACAGAACTTACAGTGAAGTAACACGGAAGATGCACAGCAAATGAGCATTGCTCCAGGCAGCTCCCTAGTTGCTTGACTGATGTGAATTTCTAAGGCTTCAAAACCATTCTTCAGACAAGAACTTAACAGTTCAGCACTTGAGCCCTGTCTTATTTGGCCCATCTAATTCAACTGCGAAAGACTCAAAATCATCCATTTTCAGCTCCAAACCATCAAAGTCCTGACACTACTGGTATAGCCACACTGCCCTGCAGGTGTTACACCCAGGTTTCTGTACCCCACACTGGGAAAAACCCAGGGACATTCTCACCAAGGTTCACAGAATTCAGTCCCCACCGATTGCTTAGAAATCAGTTAATAAAGGTGGAATAGGTCAAATACATCTTTCAGTAAATTATCCCATTAGTCCATTTCCTCAAAGGCCACTTCTCACCAAGCTTTTTGCTTTGCTCTTTTGTTTTGATGGGAATTTGGTATGCAAATGCATTTGCAAACCATGCTCTCAGATCTAGAGAATTTGGTAGGAAACCTGGAATTTCTTCCATAAAAGAGAATTATGACTTCTTTGATTGCTGTTGAAAGATGCTCTCTTAAAGACAAGCTCTCCTTGGTGACACACATGGATCCCACAGCTGCCTAGAGGATTCAGATCCAAATAAATAAGCATGCAATTTAGCTGTCCTTCTATTGAATCTGTTAGTTAAGTGTCAGTTTTTTACCAGCTATCTGTTAGGTTGAATATCTAATATATTTTCTTGCCACACTTAAGTCAACATATTGAGTTAACATCGTAAAATTTATGATTCAATTGCAAAACAATTACCGATTAACTAATCACTCAAAACCTAAACAAAAACTGTAACTGTCACACTGAAGTGAGAGAAGGGGAAGATCCTCACGTGTCAGACATGAAGCCCTCTTGATCTGATGGGAGTTGAAGGTCATATCTACCATGTGTGACCAAAAATGAAATCTTCCCCAGATCTGCAGTAACATCCCAGCTTTGAGCTCTGACCTAAACATCATATGGCATTAATGATCTTCATGAGATATTAATTATCTTGATAAAGACAGTATTCTGGTCTCATCAAGATTTTGGATATGCTAGAATACTATTAACGTACAGGATAAACTCAATTAATAAAACTCATTAATTTCTAAAATGTTACTTATTCACATTCATTTTCCACAGTCCTCGGATGGGTGATCCCTTAAGCCAGATAAAATCTTGTCATTTTTAGGAATGTCTTAGGTACAGCATGGGTTCCTCAAAGTACACTTGAAGGAATCTCACGGGAGTAACATCAGAAGAGGATAACTGAGTTACTGAACCTGCTTCACTCAAACCGTTCAAAAGATTTTACGAGGAAACATTAGGGCTCAAGCTGGTAAATACCACCATAAGCAAGTGTAGAAGAGCAAACCAGCGCTGCCTGGGCCAGCCCCGCAGCCCTGCGACGGCTGCTCGGGGCGTCTGGAGGGCCGTGCGAGCAACAGCGAACATTTGCACAGCTGGACTAAATTTAGCTCCGCTAAATTTAGCTCCGCTAAATTCTCCCTCGCTCAGGCAAGGCCAGGATGAGGCGACACGGTTTCAGTTGTAGTGCAGCAAGTACAGTCCAGCGGTAGCTTTTTCTTTCTCCTGCTCTGCATCCCCTAGCTATGTCCTGCAACAGCCCAGACACGAGCTGTGCAACAGGACAAGACTTTGGTCTGCCAAGACAGTAACAGAGCCCTTCAGTCCTAACTCCCCCACCTGGCCCAAGTCACCAGGGCCCCACAAACAGGAGAGCCAGGAATAGGCTCTGGGAGTCCGGACTCCGAGTCTCCTCTACTGGACCAAGATGCCCACTGTATATTTAGCACCCGCAGCATGTGCAGTGGCATTAGATGATTATGCTGACTGGGAAGTCTTACAGGGAGACAGAAGATGATGTTGAGTAACTTTTTTAAAAAAATCAATGAAGAAAACAAGTAACTACCGACTGCCAAGTACTCAGCAAGTCAGAAAAAAGCAAGTTTCATAGAACTAAATAAGCAGAAAAAGCTAAATGCAGCACTTGAAAAAGCACTGCATTACTGCTGACTCTCCTTACCTGCGGCAGAGCCCAACTGAGGGGGAGCAGAGCTGAGCAGTCAGCTTTGGCACGTCTTAATGCAGGTCAGTCGAGCTAAAGGAGAAAAACAGTTGCACTGTACCTTCATACAGCCAGCTCCCTCCAAACGAGCCACTTGGTTTTTTTCCACTGCAGATGGCTTTGGCACCTCTTGCCTTTGTCTCCGTTTGGGTGTGCTGCCAGTTCTCTCTCTGAACCTGCCCTCTTCAGCGCGACTCCATCTGTAGCCATGTCAAATCCTGACGTCTTGTTCTCCGAGCCACGAGGCTGCCGCTGCAGCTCGGTGGAGGAGGACCTGTGGCATGCCGCACCTCGCGCTGCCTGGGCTGGGCAGCCTGGACCGCAATCAGCTTCTGGAAAAGCTGCTGCACGCTGCTGTTGGTGAGGGACCCCAAAGAGCATGCTGAGCCACCCGGCCAACTGAGCACCAACATCCCAAACGAGAACAAAGAGACACCAGCCAGCTGCTGATGGAAGCAGCTGCTTAAGCACCGTCCACTGCCCGACTGCCCCACCGCAAGGAGAAGGCAGTTAAGAACGGTGTAAGGCTGGCACTGCCCAACAACAGCAACGCTTCGCTTCCCAATTTGAGACAGCAAACTTGGCCGTTCCTGACAGCTCTCCCTAGAGAACAGATCCACAATAGCCTCAAAGTGCTCGGACAAGGCACCATTACCAACCCGCAGCACCTTCGCCATCCATGCATAAAATGTCTTGGTTCCCCTTGTCTCTGTGACTCTGGCAGTAACTTCTCACTTGACAGTTCTTAGTCAGGGCTCCTCTTCCAGGACATCAAGCTGAGCTTCTCACTCTTCAGTGTTCCCACACACAGCAGTGTCATGGCTCTTGGCCATCAGCTTCAGTTTTCCCTTCAGTCTCGTGCAGACTTCAACCAGAGCTTACCCAGTTCCAGGCCACAGAAACCACTATAGGTTTTACTGCTCTTCGCTGAGCCTCCACCGAAAGGCGGCAGCAGTCTTTGCCAAGTCTTGCCTGTACGTTCAGATAAAGCAACGCTGAAGGACTCAGGATCACAGGCCACCGATGGGACCCTCAGGACACAGTAATAACTGAAGGCAACGCTCAAGCACTGAGGAGGAGAAGATGCTTGGGTGGTTTTGCCGCTCGGCTTTCACTATTGCCTGACATGGAGAACCATGTGATGAAGTTGTCTGTGCCAATGCCTGCGGGGGTCCGGAGGGGCCAGCAGCAGCCGCCCGTCCCGTCCCAGCTCGCGCCGCTCCTCCACCCTGGTGCGAGGCATGGCCCAGGCTCGTCGCTCCGGCCCCGTGCTGCCCAAAGGCAACACTAACCCTTTGCTTCCACCAGTTGTACCTAAGTGCACGGCGGATTGTGGTCACTGCCTGCTACCCACCAGAGATCCTGGGAGACCTGCAAACTCATTTCAGTGCTGACCTCACTCCGAATTTGAAAGAGGCTCTCTGGAGATACAAGACCAACACATTAACACAATATGCCATTTAGCTCTCACCTCAGTCCTTCCCGCTGGAGCTTGCTGAAGAGTAACCATCGGTTACAAATCAATGTCCCTTTTTTTTTCTGGCATTCTTCCTCTCCTCTGCAGGATTTGCAGAACAGCAATTAACATGTTCTTTTTTTCTGTATGACTCTTCTTTATCCAACTCAGAAATAAGATCTTCCTCCTCCTCACAAGCGCACGACTTGTGTAATTTCCCTCTCAGTCAACTTTCTACAAGTACTGTTCATATCCCTTCCTCTGCTCTTGTGCGCTGAACAGAATTGGTAAACAACTCTTATATTAGGGATGTCACATCTATTTTCCATCTAGCTTCATTTTATCTTTCTTGAGTGGAATGTAATAGAGGCCATATAATTTACAAAACTGTTCTCCTCCTGACCTGCCGCACTTGCTCAATTCTACAGAGAATGAACAGCACTGGAAAATGTATACCCCAGCCCACTTCAGAGTTTGTGTTTGGGGCTATTTTCTGTAAAACTTGTTTTAGTGTTACCTGCTTCTATTTTGAGAAATGGCTCTTTTAACTCATTTCTGTCCAAGTGTGCTAATTTCAGTAAAGAAAAAAACTCTTCATCTCTCCAGTCTGACTCCTCCTGGACACTGCCGAGGCCGTCTTCACCCAGCACTGCCCATCGAGGAAAGCCTGCAGTCCCATCACCCGCTACAGTAAGCTCCAACCACGGATATAGGGTCTATCTGCTCTTCTATGTCCAAGTACAAACAGGTTACCTTCTCTCCACGGAAACGCAAGTATCAACCACCTTATTACTGTAAGAAAACCATTTCCCAGTTCTATATCCAGCCACTGCCATAAGCAATAATACTTTGCCATCCGTGATGCAGGACAAATGATTCCCAAGACATACTACATTGAATTATCCAACTACAGGCTGGTTTGTACGTGTCCTACCACCTCCTGCTAGTACAGACCTAACCACATGCCATAACAGATGTTAAAAAAAATTGGAATACTCACAGATTTTTCTATTTACCCAAACAAGTGAAGCTTCAGTTTTCTAGACGAAGTCCTCAACACTCCCACTGACAACAGCAGGCTATCTTTGTGACCACGAATAATGTCTTTGTGAACACTGAGTAGGGATTATTTCTGATATCTGGATGAACATAAACTACAAATTTATGCTCTGCTAATACACAGCCTTAAGTAGTTCAGCACCTGTGCCAGCAAGCAAGCTCTGCTGCGACAACGGTTACAAGGCAAAGAGCTCACTGCTCTGATTTTGTCGTTATGATCCTCCTTGGGAAGATGGGAGTAATTTTCTGCTTATGAAATGGTCTCTGTGTAGCAATTCAGAACAGAAATGTTTTATAACAGCGAAAGCCCAAGATGCAGCCCCACACCTGGCTCCCCACTCAGCACCATCACGTGGCAGGAATGGCCCTGGGGATGGACAAAAAGGCTCCTTACCTCAAAGCAATAATCTTGTCCCAGGATGCTACTGTGGACTGGCTTGATGACCACTTCTTCCTCCATACTGAGATCCAGAGCCTCAACAGCACTACTGGGACTGAGCAAAGACTCGTGGGAGCGCGATTCTTTCAGCCTCGGCATTAGATGGGATCTGGAGGAAAAACATAATGGTATCAGTGGATGCTTTCCTTCCCAGAGAAATTATTTAGTCCATCTGTTAGCAACAACTGCAGAATATTCCTTGGAATTTTTTGCCATGAGATAACTGAGGGCCCAGAATAGCTGGGACTGCTACATTGTCCCATTTATAATTTGGTGAGCAGGCTCTATTACAGGCTGTATGTTCAGTAAAAACATTTTTTCCAAACTCCAATGCAGTCGGGACTACATTACTAGAGGTTTGCAGAGCACGGGTCTCTGCGTAGCTGAATAGGACTTTAAATGGCCATCACACCTACTGCGTGAGACTTTCCAGGTGCATCGGAGTATGGGTGCATCAGGGAGGCCGGCTGGCCCCAGCGCGAACTACTGTGCTTGTCGGTACCGCAGTCAGGTCTGCAGCACCTGGTGCTGAGCTCCGACTGCCAGCACAGGACCAGGTCTGCATGCGCGTGGGAGATCCGATTAGCATCCTACTTCACTTCATGCTGTTTCACAGCACCCAGTCCCTACTGACAGAAGGAATTTACCTGCAAACAGGGAGGAATTAATGACAGATCCTTCTAAAACCCCAGCCCGGTGTTCGCCCAGGGCATACAGAGCGTGCCTGGGGAGCGGCTGGCACTGCCAGCGCAGATGCCATCCCTGGACCTAGGTACCCTTCTCCCCACCAAAACACACACATCTGTATCGTGGATGCAGCCAGTGTGTGGATCTGCACTCTGTAACAAACAACCTGAGGGCTCGTGTGCTCTCTCCAGTTGTTACACACATCCCCGGGATGGGGACAGTGTGGAAAATAAGGCCATGATAGCTCTATTGATCTAAATGCTCTGGAGTCCCACTGGCAGCATTTAGCAGCAGGGAGCCCACAGACAGCAAGCAGCACACCATTTTCGAGACAGCCAATACAATCAATGGTGCTGTAACTCTTAAAGCAAAACCAGAGAGCTCAAGGGGCAAAAAAACCAGAACGATAGCTAGGAACTCCCAGGGAAAACAGAGCAAAACCATGAAGTGGCAAGGGAAAAGATAACTTGAGAGCAAAGGGAGCAGTTGCCTTCTCTATAGCCTGCACTATGTAAAAACATTCCTACGCCAGCCAGCTCAGAAAAGCTCTGATCCCGGTAACTCTGACCTTTAAAACCTCTGGCAAGCACTGTGAGGTCTTGCAAAGAGACCATGTGTCCCTCCGTCTACAAAGAGAGTACGACGCCTTCTTCAAAGGCATGGAAGGACAGAAGTAAGGGGAGTTGGAGATATTCTCAGCATGGTCTTTTATGAGCAAAACAACAATGCTCCCAGTATACTCTCAGATTGCTTTTTCTGCGTGTGTTGAGTTTTGTCATTCTCTAAAATAAAGCTGACCAAAACACAGAGAAATGTCAATAGCGCATGCAAAATTCATAGCTTCAAGTGAATCACACGCCAAGCTGAATCTAGAAAACAGCCAAAGGAGACTCTTAAGATAAACAGCAGCAGAAGATAAACAGGTGCTTCTCTAGATTTGCCATTAAGATTCATGCCATCGATGAACCCCCGGGTGATAAAGGATGAGCCCGCAGCTGGGTTCTCCAGCTGAGCATGCTAAATGGACAGCTCTGAAAGCTGCAGGCCAGCCCTCCTCCCCAGCAGCACCGCAGGATAACCAGCCTGGGGACACGCTGCCCAAGGCTTCGGTGACAGCACAGTCTCCAGACGCTTCCCTGCATCTCCTGAGGCTGACAGCCAGGACCAGCTGTGGTCCTGTTAAGGTCCTGTAGTCCTGATAGCTGTTAAGGCGTCTGCAGAAAAACAGGCGACGACACCACAGTCTTTTTTCTGAGGGGACAACCACCAGCCCTCAAATGTTAAAAGCCCTGGGTTAGCACAGCCCTGTGCTGGATCAGAAGTGGTGGCTTTGAAGCAAAAGGCTCCCTATCCCATTAGCGATTCTCTAAACTGCCCACTCACCCCATATGTCTACGGTGAATAAATTGATCTTTAGGAACTGAGCACAGTCGTTTCCCAGTACTTTGTGGCAATTTTACACTATTCTCACAGAAAAGGGTCCATGTTCTTTTCCTCTGAATGATACTGTAAATTAACTCTAATACAGGCAGACAGATCAAGTAACCTTTGGATGCTGAGTGCAGAATTAATATCAAGCAGCTCAAGAACTGACAATACGGCCTGCTCACCAAGCCCCGATAAGCCCAGAATCAAGGCATTTATGGTAAATCTTATTTCCATATTTTACCGATGAAATTAGAAAAGGTAAGTAACCAAGCTGAAGCGTGCATTCTTGTGTCGACAAATATGAATGTTGATAATCTAAACCACAACTCGGGAACTACATACTGTAACACACACATGTACGTCACCGAGCTGGACTGCTTCATGCTGGCCTAAGAATTTTTGTTAAAATTAAAACAAAACAAGTCTATTTTTCATTTAAAACTACTGCAGCTGCAAGGCTGTGGGTGGGAGTGCAGATGTGCAATACGAAGAATTACCAAGGGGGAGTTTCTCAGGACATATTATGTTCTCACCAGATTCAGCAAATGCTTATTTATATCCCTCTGTACTCTGCCGTATGCCTCTGGGAATCCTAAATTAACGGGACTTTTCTTAGACAGGAGGTTATTCGTCAGGTTCTTGCCCCAGCAGGACCCGCTCCCAGGATGTCTTTTACTCCTGCACGGCTGATCAGATCCAACCCAGGTCAGTAACAGAAACATTTTTCACCAGATGCTGCACGGTACGGAAGGAGCGCTGCAGGTCTCAAACCAGCCCTAAAAGACCCAGCATCTGTCTGTGTAAGAAGAGCTAAGTGGGGAGACGTCATTAATTAGAGACTCTCATTTGAAATCTCAGCGGAAGGGATGAGAGATCTCTCTGCCAGAGGCAGCCCTGGCAGAGCAGGATGAGCGCTGCCTGTGCAGAGCCTCCTCCCAGGGTGACTGGCCCCATCCCCTCCCCAGCACCCAGCACCCAGCACCCCAGAGCCGGCCCTGACACTACGGCGCTTAACCCACGGCAGCCCGGCACGGGCCAGGGGGCCTGCAAATGCCCCGGAGTGCGAGAAGGGCTATACACCACCAGTCTTCGAAGGACACACGGTCCCTTCATTTTAATACCCTGTTCTAGAGGAGCGAGCATTTCTCATGTCCTTCGGTAAGTAACATGACATTTGCGGCGGGAGTCCATTTACTGGAAGATGTTTGCAAATCCCTGTCGCAGCTCCCACAGACTTCCCTTTGTATTAACAGTAAGAAAAAGGTCCTGCTAAGGCCATAAGCTGCCTCCCTGGCTCAGAGGGTGAGGGCACTCTTCTTACCGGAAGGACCACTCAGCCTTCCCCCGATGTGGGCAGGGAGAACGTAAACCCACCGCGCGCGTGTTACAGTGAAGCCCTCGGAGTGACAACATCCGTGTCTCGTACTGCATCAGGCCATAAAAGACCCAGAGGGCTTCATCCAGAGACAAATCACTGGGCAAGGGCTGGCAAGTGCTAAAAAAACCCCCAACAAATCCGCTTGCTGATGAAGAAGTGCAGAAATATTAAGCACACAATGTGACGGCTGGACTCAGCCTGAAAGGGGGCATCAGGCGCCGGCGCGGCTGTGCTGTGCCCCCGCTGCCGGGGAGACTCGTCTCGGTTCCCTCCAGCTCTGCCCCGAGATTCACCACCCGCAGCCAAGATCTCCTCCTGAGAAGGCAAGCACGTTTCTATCGGGAGACCCCAACAACCCGACACCCCCAAAGGGGTGTGACGATACGTCACTGCTCCTGGGGCAGAAGCGGTGATAGAAGCAGGAGATGGACACTCCTCAGCTCTGCCTGCTTCCACCCAGCGTGGGCAGAGAGCAGCATCCGCGGTGACAGAGATCCCAGAGTCCCTGTAAACTCGTGTTCCTCCTTGGCCATCCAACATCCTAACAGGCAAACTCACCTGGAACATCACTTGCTTACTGTGTACCTACACTTCCAAGATGACGGAGGTACTTTGTTCAAATTCATCTCTCTACCATCACTTTTCAAAGCGCTGCCTACAGGGCCATCCAACCTCTTGCTGTAATAACTCGCTGTGTATGCCAGGTCCTGTCCCGGCTTACGTGAGCTGATCAAATTCAGTTCTTACACCTTTGTTTTAATATGGCAGGAACAGCCAGCTGCCCAGAGACATCTCACAGCAGGAAACCCTCTTTCCAAACAGCACATTCAATTCCTTTTGCCATGAGCCTTATTTTAATCCCTTTCTACTTGCCTAAAGTTCAGTTGAAATGAAGGGGGGGGGGGGAATCTCATAAAAGACCACATTAGTTCTAAAGAGAAATAACATTACTGCTGCCGGCACTGACCTGGAGAGTCCTAGGGAGAGGCAGCCAGTCTCTGGTTATTAAAGAAAGGTTCACTGCCCAAGAGCAATGAGAGAGGATTGTTGCTCTAAATAATAAAAGTCATAAAACATTACCATGTGAAGGGATGCTACCTCCCTGTCCGCATTAGGGATGTCAAGTATTACCAGGCTGTGACAGCACACCTAACCTAACCAGGACCTTGTGGACTGCAGCGAAGACTTTGTGGACACAGAGAACCAAGCGCGGAGGGGCAATCCATTCTCTCCTCATCAAACTTCAGGGCTGGATTTGGAGCAACGGAGGCAGCAACCATCTGTCTGCAGCAGCGGCACCATGCACGCAGCAGCTCCGCAGAATGACTGGAGGGACTGCCCGGGAGTCCAGGCTCGATGTTCTTTCAAGAACAAAGACACTCTGCTGAGGCTGCAAGGAAGGCAAAAAACGTAGGGCCTGTCTACACAGAATTATTCTGGAATAGGTCTTGTGTGTTAAACTCACACACTCTTATTCCAGAATCGCTTTCTTGTGAAGACAAGCCCTCAAAGGGGCAACCCCATCGATTTTCACTTCAGAACCTCACCTGCCGGAAACCACCCGGCTGCTGCTTCTGTGGTTTTAAGATGAAAATTTTCCTGGTGTTTTTAAGAGACAGAAACAAACAGGGAACCTGGCTGGGTAGCTACAGAGGGATGGAGCAGAGACAAAATGTAACACTGAAACATGGGGAAAAAAATAAAGAGCGTTTCCTAAATCTCCTACTGTTCCACTCTGAGAGCACAAGCAGGCTGGGGAATCTTGAAGGAAGTCCAGGCACTAAGCTGAAGATGTCCCATTAATACCAGCTGCAGAGTCAGCCTTTGGAACCTGAATGCCTCCCCACTGTCAGAGGGACCGGATCTCCTAAATTACAGGTTTGACTCTGCGACACGTCTCTTGGTCAGGAAACATTCCCTGCACACAGCTTTCTAAGGGCCGACAGCTCTTTTCTCTGACCAACCGGGAGGAGGGTCTTTAGGGCAGACCTTACCCTCATACCAGCACGTCTGCTGCAGGGGGTCCTACATGCACAAACGCAGCAGAACAGACCGTGAGATCCACGTGCAGCGTAGACAGAATTTAAATCTGTCTCCAGCCTAGGGATTAGGTTTTGTTACGACAGAGAACAAAGTAGACAACTCCACCAAACTGATTTGCAACATCAGATGGGAGAAGGATTTTAGCGGTCGCAGATGGGAGTAAACCGCACGCCATCCTCTGCCAGCTTCACCAGGGGCAGCAAAACGGGGCGCCGGGGGGCTCTGCCGTGTGCAGGCTGTCCCACCTGAGGCTCCGAGCCTCGCTGCTGCTGGTTACGAACTGCGACTACGCTCTCTGCAGAGCCCAAACTGGTCCGATGGCTGCATTTCTTCCCGCAGCAGATGCAAACCAGGCTCTCCTACAGAGCAGCTCTCCTCCAAGCCCTCTCCTTGCCTCATCTGCGCTGCCTATGTGACACCCCCCCCCGCCTAGCGCTGACTTCCCGCTAACCTCCTGACCACTGCTGGGAGTTCTCATCCATTCCTCCCCAATGTCTCATCCCGCTTCAATTTCATAAATAAATACGAAAGTGATGTTTTGGGAATAACCAAGAACACCACCACAAGAGAACCTGCATGCTTCCAGAAGAGGAATGTTTTTTTTCCTGTAGGACAGGACGCGCGGATGAAGTCTCAGCGTGCAGCATATCCTTCTCCGTGTTCTGCAAACCTGAACCCTCTCCCAGTTTTCCGAACGCCAGCTGCCGAGCTCCGCGCTGGCAGTGCCGCGGTGGGCTGAAGCGGAGGTGGGTGCTCTCTGGGCGGCAGGAAGCATCGCTCGGTCCACTGGGGACGGAAAGCTGGTGTCACACGTTACCCTCGCTAACGCAACACCTCCGCTGAGCAACGCAAAGGACTTGTAATTAAACTTATTAACGCCTGCCCTTGTTTTCAGACTGTTCTCAGTTTTAACCGGCAGCGGAATTAATTACATTCAAAAGGACTTTGTCAGCTCATACCAGATTCCAAATGTTGTTTTTGCCAGAGCAAACCTGAAGGATGATTTCAACTCATGACATTCACCTAAGCGTGGATATTTGTTTGTTTAACAAGGTGCCACTGCGAAGTTTGTCAGCGACAACCTGCAAATCCAGCACAGTACAACCAGCAAGGATGCCGACTGGATTTGTAACGTACAAGATGAGAGAAACTGCGAAAGCAAGCAAAATGCCTCAAGAACAAGAAACAAAAAGGTGATCAGAAGTTATTACTTAAGTTTCGGTAATAAAAAATGTTGTGAAGAAGCTAAGGAAGTAACTTGTCCCTCTTTCCCAAGAGCGGAATGCCACCACCATCTTGCTTTTAACAGAAATTGACACTTCATATAAAAAAAAAAGTACCTTTTCTTATCACATCGGTCTAAACCAGCACCCATTAACAGCGCCGTATCCGCGCGCAAACAGGAGGCAGAGATCCACCACCGTGGCGGAGTTCAAACCGTCGTACAGCCCTGACAACTAGTCATTCCCACAGCACCAGCCTGGAGTGAGTCGGGATCGCAGAGCCCCGAAAAGCACCTGGGGAACCTCCAAGGAAGCCCAAGCGAAACCAGGAGGTACGGCTGCTGCGAGCGCTGACCCGGAGGCCCCCCGTTCCGGGGCAGGCACCCCTGACACATGGGGTGCTCCCCGCCTGGGTCGGGGACTCACAAGTTTCCGCGGTGGGAGGAGGCTGAGGATAAAGGTTTTGATTTTTATCGCTGCAGTTTTGCTTAAGGTAGGTCTAGAGGCAGAACCTGGACAAGAAAGAAAAAGCAAGGCAGGACGTCTGCTCCGGGATCAACCACAAGGAAATCGAAGTCGCAAGCCCCATCTCCCGCGCCACGGCCCCGGCTCCAGAGCCCGGCCACGGGCGGCTGCCCGAGGCAGCGACGAGGTTTTAATAAATGATGATGAAAACAAATTCTTAACACGCAGCATCATGGACGGAGCGCTGCTAAAAATAAACAATCCCTGCCGAGGACCGGGCTGGGAGCGAGCGGCCGGGGTCGCCAAGAGCCGCAGCGGCCTCCCGCGCCCCCCGGCCCCGCTCCCGCCGCGGGCCCGATCCTCGCCCCCTGCCCGTGGTGGGGGGGGACACACACACGGACAGCGGCGGTGACGAGGGACCCCCCGCCCGCCCGCAGCCGGAGCGACGCGCGGGTGCGGCCCCCGATGGCGCCCCCCCCCCCCGCCGCCCCGGGCCAAGCGCCGCAGCCCGGGCGCGGAGTTCGCTTTGGCCGCGCAGGAACCGCGGCCGTGCGCGGGGGCTGCGCGCCGCGGAGCGCGGCTCTCCCACGGCCACGCGCGCCCGCGCCTCACCCGCAGGGCCCGGGTCGCCGCCGCCGCCGCCGCCGCCGCCGCCTCGCTCCGGCTCGGCCATGCCGCGCTCCCGCCGGCCGCGGGCGGGCCGCCCCCCGGCCCCCGCCGCCCCCCGCTCCCCGCCGCGCCCGGGGCCGGCCCCGCCGCCGCCGCCGCCGCCGCCGCCCCGCCCCGCGCGGGCGGCCGCCATTGGCTGGGCTGTAGCTGGGCAGAGCGCCCCGCGCCCGCCGCCCCCGCCGCCCCGCGCTCCCCGGCCGCAGCCCCCGGGAGCGGCGGCGCGGGGAGGGCGCGGAGCCGCGGCTCGGCTCCCGGCGGCGGCGCGGGGGGACACGGCTCTTCCCAACACCCGCCGCGCCGCCCGCCCCTCGCCAAAGCCGGCCCGGCCCGCGTCCGTTGGCCGCTTTCATTTTGTTGTGATAAACCTCGTGAAAACCCAATTCCTCAGGAGGCTTTTTTCTTTTTTTCTTTTTTTTTCTTTTTCTTTTTTTTCTCGCAAAACCTGCACTGGGGCGCTTCTCCCCTTGTGCCCGGCGCGGGGGCTGTCCTGCAGGTCGGCAGTACCGGGGAGGGAGGGAGGAAGGCAGCAGGCTGCCCACCGCCAGGCCGCCCGCCGGGTTGGCCTTGCCCTCGGATGCACGCAGGCACATTCCTCGCCCATTTTGGAAAGCCGAGTCACTGACCTTTGCAAGAGCGCAATCCACAGTAAGGAGTAGCGTCTGCAGCAGCAGCCAGCAGCACCTGCGTGAGCCATGATCCGCACCCCGGCACCCCTCACGCACCGAGCGATCCCGCATGAGAACCGAACTCCGGCCGGCACCCACCGAGGCTCAGGTGAGCACTGTGCTCACGGCCCGGCTCCCCGGCCCTCCCAGCGCAGCTTGGGGTTGTTGAAGTGCAGACTCGCAAAACACGGTGGCCAGAGCGGCAGGTAAGTGCGAGAGGAGGACGCAAGGCGGTGGAGAGCAGAGGGGAAGGCTACACAGCATGGTCCCGCTGTCCTGATTGCCACCATCCTCACCCAGCCCGCGCCGACACGTTCCCAGAGCCAGACTGCTGCTGTCATCCTGGCGTATTCAAATGCCTCCATTACTCATCAAGAACAAAGTGGGACTATCTAGTAAATGAAAAACCACCGCATGGCACTGTCCCCTGCCTGTTATTTATGGCTGCTTCCTTTTCCACTTTTCAAAGGCTACTGTCCATGTCTGCAGCAAACCATAAATCCTCCAGCTCATGCAAGGCTGCTCCAGATCAGGGGGAAGCAGGCACCTGGGCTGCAACTGCTGGTCAGCATCGGAGGGAAAAACGAGAACAAAGGTAAATATCCCCGATTAAAGAGAATAGTCGGGGTTTCCCCACGCGGAGGGGAAGGAAGCAGGTCTCGGAGTGGGAGACTGGCAGGTCCCACCCGAGGCAGCAGGCACGAGTCTCGCCTCCTCCAGTGACTTGCAAGCCGGATTCCCAGATGGACCGTCCCTCCAGCCAGCGCCACGGCACGCGGCGCTGACAAACGAGTCAAGATCCGTAGGTTCTCTGCCCAGCTCCGACACTAAACTCCCTCCGCATCCTCACTTACATGCCTCTCTTCCTCCTCAGCCAGAGAGGTGGGCATGACCCTCTCTCACCTCCGAGGGATCCAGAAAATGTAAAGGGCTGGCAGCATTATTGCTGGGCTTGAATAATAAGGAGCACTGTCTGCCACCTAAGGCCAGTGGGGTCCTTGTCTTCCTTCCAGGGTAAACCGGTCTCCACCGTGCCCCAGGGACGATGGCATCAGCTCACCAGCCATGCTGGGACGAGCGGCTTGTGCAGCGCAATGCCCCGGTCAGTGCATTTCCCACCTTGCCTCCGTAGCGGAGCACATGCAGACCCCTTCCCCTTGCAGTCTGAAACAGCGCTCTGGGTTTAGTACATTTTGCCTCGGTTTTGCCTCCCCCCATTTCCCCCGCCAGCGGTTTGAAGTTTTCTCACCCTTTGCTGGCAGATGCCATGCAGAGAGACAAGCTCGCTGTCCTTGATCTGCTTTTCAGGGCTTCTATAAAGTAGGGCACCAGCATCAACCCAGCGTCAGGTTTTTGATACATTGCTGGAGTAGCCAAAAATAATAACAGGCAGCTTCAGTCAATCTTTTAGTTCTCAAATCCACAGCAGCAGCAGCAGCACAGGGGTCCTTTGTACAGCAGGGCAAAAATACGGCACACGCCAGACCGAAATCCCGGTCAACAATCCACAGCCATTCCCGCCTCTGAGCTGGGCTCACCAGCAGCTCCCGAGCAAGTGCACTTGGGTCCTCAATGGGGAGCCCTTGCCTTGTGGGGTCCCCTTTCCCACAACCGTCAGTGCTTTGCTCTCCGTATTGCCTTTAGCACCTTATCTCCCTCGCTGCGGCGAAACGTGAAGGTCAAGTTACAGTTTTACCAACCCTTTTATCTTTCTGGCAAGGTATGGAAAAGCAGAACCTGGACTTTGGAACGAGGCCTCGCACTTGCAGTGGGTGGAGAGCGGAGCAGACCGAAGGCAGCGGGAAAAGAGAGAATCCAGGTTCTCTCTGTAGCCCAGCACTGGAATATATTCTGTTGCACGTTCAGACACATTATTAGGACAATCTGGAAGGAAGTACAGAACCAAACAAGCATGTGCTTTTGGCCTGTGTTCCAGCAGGAAGCCAGATACTCTGGGAACTGTGGCAGCTCCAGCTGACGTAAGGACCCAGCACAGCTCCACTGCTGCTCCCAGATGACAAGGAAGAAGACCAGCAAGACCCAGCGAAAGAGCTCTGTTTGCTGGGAACAGCCCAGCTGAACTTCCCCTGTCCCAAACCTGAAATTCCAGATGGTCGGTCTGTGCAGGACTGGCACAGGAGCCAGGCATCAGGAGATGAAGTAACGTATGAACTTGGAGCCCCCAGGTGCTCTGTGGTGCTGTTCCGCTGCACATTCATTCTTCACATTCTCACCTCCGCGAATGACAAATGTGTTTCCCAAACGCAACGTGCTGCCATGCCCCTGCCCCAGCGGGCTGCCCCATCCATCACGCTGTTGGTGCCTAAAACACGTAAACTTCTTGGGGCTACAGGTCTGTAATGCACAGGTCATTCGTTCTCCCTCCCTGCCTCCCCATGGCCACTGGACTGAATATCCTTGGGTAGCTCAGGGGGTACAGAAGCTAAAACTTTGCAGACCAGGGCCTCGGGGACTGCTCTTTCCCCCTCCCCGGGGAGCGCCAGGCAGTGAAGAAACCGCGCTCCATTGACTCAATGCTGAAATACCACTGCAGTGAGCATTACTACCATCAAAAAGTCTGTACGTCAAAGCCTCAGCTAATTTTATTCCAAGCCAGGGTTTATCCCAGCTTCCTCAAAGCAAGCTTGTACCTCGTTCCTCGTCTGCACAAGGTGCTGTTTCCCTGCAGACTCTTCTCCCCACGGGCGGCTCTGTTCAGAGAGTGATACGCAGGTGTACAACACGGTCAGCTATTATCATTGCCAACGCCAGCATCCTCCCCGGGGCACTGCACGTGACCTCCAGCCCTTCTTCACATTTGCACCTCCTGCTCCTTACGGGATCCCAGCACCCACCCACGTCTCACTGTTTAAGAAATAGCATTTGTGAAAGGAAAGCCACTGTGCTTCGTCAGAGGGCAGGTAAAATAGTACCTTCAGTGGGTTATTTGAGTATGTTTTCCATTCACAGTTAGGCTCAGTGATTATTATTTGCATTATTGGTAGTCCTCTTCTCTTGAGTCACTTTTTCTCCTTTGGTCCCAGCCGGGCCTGGCTTCCTCTGTCTCCTCGGCTGGACAAGGGAGGATGGTCAGACGCGGCTTTGCCTCCAGCCCTCTGGGCAGTGACCTTTCCAAACTCCTGCTCTGTTTACCTGTTTGAGCTACTAAACCCAGGCATCTCTCACTTTTTATTGCCTGTGAAGCCAGTGCTTTATGACCATGCTGTCTGTCACTGGGAAAAAATGAATTCCCCAATAACCTTGAAGAGTTAGGAGTGGAAGGGACCCAGATTTATTTCAAATTTACAGTTAAAATCAAAATGCCTGTCAATGTCCTAAAAAGTACTTATTTTAGAAAGTCCGAACAATCCCATATTTCAGCATAATTAACATTAAAAGACATGTAATTGCACAACTGGCTGTTACTGGGTTGCTCCTCAAGCGCTGGGGTGGGCATAGTCACTATTGTGGGGCTCTTCTGAAAAACTCTTCAACAGATGTACTACAACCTATGGCACCATCAAGCAACGTCCAGATTTCACTGCAGATACCATGAAATCAACTCTCAGGACTCCCACTGTTCCTCCATCAAGCTGCACGTTCACGGAGTAGCCTTCGAGCGCTCAAGAACTGAACAGCTCGTAACCTTGACTGCGTTTGTGTTTGTTTATTTTGTCCTTCAGTTCACTTTGAGCAAAAAGGTAATCTGAGGCTGAAGGGCACAAAATTTACCCGGGCCGCACAGGCTACAGGAACAACGGCTGGATTAAACTAAGAGCTAATTAGAAGATTTCTTCACCTGCTTTATTAAAATGTGCTCGGTGTTCACAAAAGCCGAGCTGCAGCCATGTAGCAGAATTGACATCTAGCACTTTTGAAAAATCAGGCACCGTATCAAATAGTATTTACACTGAAGGAATATTTAACCTCTGACTAATGCTGCCTTTTACTCCATATTTCACAGCGGCTAGACAGTGGATCTGGACCGGCCAATTTCTCTTTCTGTTTGTAATTAGCTTCACTTTTCTGCTCTCCTGAACAAGCATTAGACTTTCCTCTAGGAATGTAATCCCGATCAACAGGAAGACTGTCTTTACTGAGACGCCACTCATCTTTTCTGGAGTTTTTATTTAAAATGTAACATTGTTATTAGCAGCAGATTTTTATAAACCTTTTTGTGAGGTCCCATTCCTGCAAACATTCAATATAATTTTGTGCTATTAGTCTCGCTTCGGAGACACTACTTAACATTCAACGACAATTTGAGCCAAGAAGCATTTGCAGGAGTCAAGTTTTGAATTTCAAATCTAAACTACACAGGGGTACCAATGGCATACGACTTCGAGCCTGACAAACACAAATACATGTTTTAGCATCTAAACTACATTTTATTTTGACTTGTCCTTCTGTCTAACAATACTGGCATACAGAATAGCTTCAGTTTAATAGGTAATAGCTGACTTTAGAGGCTGAATGGTGTTCTTAAACAAAATGATATTCTTAAAACACAATATCCAATCAATGAAAAGTTTACAATCAGAATAAAGTTAGGAAAATGTTCTTTTGCTGCTGCTGAACTCTTCCTTTAAAAAAAGGAAGAAAAGCTCAAAGCATTTTAAAGTGTGTTTTGATTGTGTGTATTTTATCCAGAGATGGCACCAGGATATAAAGCTAATTTCTTCCAGTTGCCATCTGCCTTCTAGCCGGATAGATTTTAGTGTCTTTTAGGCTTATAAAGCACATCCTTCTCATAGGAACCTTCTTTTCAGATGGAATGAGAGATTCACACCGATCAAGTCGGTGATTTTTCTACGGCTTTCAGAGCTGTAACTGTAGGCAATCCTTCCCAGGGAGCACACACACTGTTCCCTGCTCTCCTCTGCCTCTGGCACGTTAAAGGAGACCGAAGCCCTTGGAAGACACAGAGTATTTTTGCACTCTTGTACGCAGCGTCTGAGCGTATGCTGACAAGGTAAAGGGAAATCAGCACTAAGGGATGCTGAAGGCAGACCCAGTGCCTGCGTGGGTGCAGGCTCCCAGCCCACTAGCACTGTCCCTGGGCTTGCCTCGCAAGCACAGATGCTGGAGGTAGCTACGAGCCCCCTTCTCCTGACAGCCTGGGGCTTTCCCTTCTGGGTGCTCTCCACAGCCAGCTACCAACAGAAATCAGTAATACTGACAGAGGAACCACAGTACCTCCGGAAACAGCTGTATCCATACTAAAAACATCCCCAAATCCCCAAGCAGTACGACGTGTCTGTCTGCAGAATCCGTGCAGCGATGCTTGACAGAACGAGACCTCAGGAAAAGCCATCGGCACTGGAAAGCTTGCAAATCCTCACTGCAGACCCCATCTAAGATATTTTTAAAGATCACCTCACTGTTTTTTACTGGTCTCTCCATATCTCTTTTCTGACTCACACTGATAATCCATTTCCAGCGACGACCGGTTTGTTTCTCCCTGGGCAGCGTGAGGTACAGCTCTGCACCGAGCCCGGGTCAGCCCCAGCGACCCCGCTGGGACCCCTGACCCTCTCTGGCCAGGCTGGCTCTTACCGTTCCAGACTCCCTGACCAGGAACTAAACTTTGCAATACTGAGGTGCACTGCATCAGTTCTCCAGCTCAATTTTTAAAGTGCAAGTATCATTACTGCAAACTTCATGCAATGCCAGGGGCAGCTGCTTCCAGAGCCGATGTAAAAATTGTTATTAAAACCTACAAACTGTGGAAAAACTCTTAAAAAGTCCAAATCCTGGCACTGCCCTAAATTAAATTACAGCCGCAGCCTGCTAGGGGTACGTGGATAAGCACAGAGCCAAGCTTGCATGCAGTCCTTATCCACAACCCACATCTGCTGCTCCCTTCCGAAAGTTTAACTAATGAACACAGTGTACAGCCCAGAGGATTTAAGATATGGAAAAGGTCAGAGTGAGGACTGAGGAGGGAAGAACAGATTGAATGGGGTTTATAAATGACAGCCCCACTTTAAACCCAAAATTAATTTTATCAATAAATTAGGGCAAGTGAGCTTTCCTCCAACCCAGACAAAGCAGCTCTCCGTCGATACAGACTGCTGGCCGGAGGAGGAGGGCACGTGCACTCAGGGATCAATGCTAATACCCTAAAAAATTAATCTCAGAAAATTACTTCAATGGAATAGCAATGATTTCATATAAATCTCTGTATAGCAAGAGCTGATGAAGTATCACAGTGATACCTAGAGTAAGTACAGCCTGAAAAAAAAAAAGGCTTTGTCTTTTTTACACAGGGTTGGTGCGGTCACTCTGCCTTTTTGTGCCTCAGTTTCCCAGCTGTGGACACAGGCTGTTACATCAGTGACTCTGAAAGCTGCTGGTGTCTGTTAAGAGCTAATTTTGGTTACACAGGACTGAGGATGGGATGCGGCTTCCCGAAGATGAAAACACAGACTAGCCTACTTTAAATGAGTCATGGTTTGTGATTTCAGAATGTAGTCAGGATGGCACTCTCCGGGGGAGGGAGGGGCAGGCTCTTATCGAAGCCACGGTAAGTGTATTGGACTGTGAATGTGTTTATGAATGCTAATGTGTTTATACAGAGCGTGCCTTTCAGTACCTGCAGGACAAAGCCAGCCATGGTGGCAACAAGCTTTGCAAATCTAAATCAGATCTCAGAAGTATAAAGCTTCTCAACCTGGCTGAATAACATATTAATTAAAAGCAAACGATGAGCAGCATGTCAGCTTTGCTGCTGACCGTTCACCCAGGGAGCTGCGGACCTACAGCCTCCCCTTCGCTCCGTCTGAGCCATCTCAGTGTTGCTGCTGAGCTTGCAGGGGGTTATGTTGCTCTTGCTTCGCTGAAGGGCAGTCCCTTGTACTTGTATCCAGCCCTCACCTCTGCACAGATCCTGGGGAAGGGGATTTAGAGCCAGGCTGCCAGTCTGGAGAAGAAGGGGCTGCAGAGCTGCTACTGCAAACGCTGAAATACAGTCCTGGGCTGCGTTCTCTGTGACACACATCGGCTCCAATTTACCCCCTAGCCTAGAGGGCAGATGGGGTGCTGGGGTCTCACACCCATCTGCCCTTTGAGGGATGAAAGCTCAACTCTAAATTTGGTCTCAGCTCTCTTTTTAAAGGGTTGTCTGCGATAGCGAAAGATAACAAGTTTAGAAAACCCTAATTGTCGTTACCAACATATGAGCTTCAAACAGAGAGGTCAACCAACATTTGTTCTGCTAACATTTGATTACTTTTTTCTCTCAGAGAGATGAAATTAGACCCAGTCAATCTTTCTGACCAGAAACAGTTTTTACCACCTTCTGGGTGGGACATGAAGAGATTGTGAACGAGTGTTGTGAGCAGCCCTGTCTGATACAGGAAAATCTCCACCCTCGTCCACTACACAAGGGAACCAGAGGGGAACTTGACCAAAAGCTTCATACTGCAGGAAGGGAGTGGAGGACAGGTCTGAGCCTTGATTCAGTAGCTGTACAGGAGAAACAATTTCCTTTTGTAACCAAGTTATTTTAAATCGATCTAGTTAGACAGATGCAAAGCACTGACACAGATGCACTGGAACTGGTTTGATCCTTGCCTGAACAGGATTAACTTGCCTCAGTTATTAACCAAATTAAACTCCAGCTCATCTTCATTGCAAAATTGGCTGTATTTTACACTGATAGTTGTGCAGAATTTTTACAGAGACAGAATCTGGGAGGGTTTTCCTTTGCAGTAGGTATTTGGGGTCACCACACAGCTCCCCACAACCGGGCTCGGCCTCAGTTACCTCCTTTGAGGCAGAAACGTGCCTGCCTCATCTGCAATTTTACTCCATTCTTAACGTGTAAACCTACATTTTAGGCCATTGGCCTGTACTGATCACAAGAAACTTAGACGCACTACACTAAGAGCCTGAGCTGATGTAGCTAGGTTGAGTTAAAATAAACACAGCTGTATGGACACATCTTTTTCTGCAGATCTAGCCTGGGTTCTACTCTTCACACACAGTCCTGACTCTTGCCTTTTCCACTCGCTGTCAGTGGCTTTGCTTTGTGGTTCCCCAACTCTGAAGGGTTAAATTTGCAGAGCTGAAAACAAAAATTCTTATCTTACTTTCTTCTGAGAAAATACAAAGTGTTTTGATCTGGAAAGTTAGGGTTTAGATTTTGTTCTTGCATTTAATTTCTTAAAACACTGATTTCCACAAATGCTTTTTCTTCCTCTGCTGGAATATAAAACCGTCCCTCAAGAGGGAAGAGCCAGCAGCCCTCTCTGCCCCATTCTCCATCCTCTGAACTGCCACTATGCCACTAAACCACTTTTTCTTATCCTGACAGATGCTAAGCTTAGGTCAAATCCCTGGGAATACAGGGAGCTAGCGTATGTTCTCATTAACAAAATTGCAGTCTGCTCCTGAGCTGATGAGGCTGCCCTGGATTTACACCATCACAGCTAAAACCAGACTGTTTTGGAGGGGTACGTGTCCGTGGGCACACGTGGCTGATGGGTCTGTGAAGGGCTCTGTGCCTTCTCTGATGACAAATAAGATGAGGCAAAGGCAAGAGGTAGAGTACGATGGGCCATAGAGTCCCCAGCCCAACCAGGGTAAATCTCTGGCACGCTGTGGCAGTTTAACCAGCTCCGGGTTGCGAAGGTGCTGGACTCCCATCAGCTGGCCGTTAAGGGAGTGATTTACTCTGGTAACACAAGCTGTAAATCAGCAAATCAGAACCTGCTGATTCCTCCCACTTGGGGAGGCAGCTGACAGATTTGTAGGTTTAAGTGACTATAAAGACCAGCCTACTTCACTGAGCACAGCCACGCTGGCCCAGGGAGCTGAGCTGCCCATGGCATAGGCTGCCAAGAGCGCTGCAGCATCCGCCCCGGAGCGTGAGCTGCCGGCAGCTCCCCTTGGTCGGCACTGACCGTGCCTGCTGGGTCCCCACCGTCAGACAGGGCATGCACACAACGGATCCCAGAAAGCTTCTCCAGAGCTGACAACTAAGGACTGAACAATGCTAGGGCAGGGTTAAGGCAGAATGGCCCGAAGCACGAGGCTGAACTCTGGGGTCCAGCTCTGCAAATTCCTTCCCAACTGCCTTCACTTTGCCCTGTTCCCAGCCCCCTGCCACCTCCTCTCCTCATTCCCTACACCTCTTTTCCTGCCCAGGACTCAGATGGGAACACAGGTAGAGGGCTTGAAAGAAAAAAAAGCTACTAGAAACCCAGCGCTGCCCAAGAAGAAGGTGGGTTCTGCAGCATCCTCAGCGTGGGGAAGGGCAGAGAGGCAGCAGCTCCCACCGGGTACCAGAGCCTGCCTTTAACTCCCAGATGCAGTGGCCAGCACTGGAGCAAGGAAGCCAGAGAGGAGAATAGTGGGTAGCGTGCTTGGGTGGGCATCGAGCAGGCAGTGCCGGGTACCTCCCAGCACAGTGCCAGCAGAAGAGCGTGACTCACCTCCCTCCGGCGGCAGGAGCCAGCTGGCCGGCTGTGCTCCCTCTTCTCCCTGCCAGCCTCACAAGTGAGAGGCTGGATGTCTTTATATACCGTTTCAGTGGATCAAATCTGAAAGCAGCAGGTTAGTTCCCAAATGAGCAACAGCACTGTAAACACCGTGAAGCGAAGTCCAGCCCAGCCCAACCACTCCCAACCGCCTTCCACTTGCCATCACAAACAAGAGCTGTAAGTCACTGCAGTCACCAGTCCTGCACAAGCAGCATTAAAACCTAAAATGGCTTCATAAAACAACTGGAGCCATTTAAAAAGTACATGCTGTGTGGCCTGAGATTGTACTGTCTCTCCTTTCCAGGCCAGCACTGACCCCCAGCCATCTCCAGATGTCTCTGTTACAGGGCTGGAGGCAGAGCAGGATTCATCCAGGGGACATGCAGGCACTTCCAAACACTGGTGATTCAGCGGAAGCTCCCAAACCAGTTCAGGTGAAAGGGTAGCTCTTTTTAGCAAGATCTGTGCCACCTCCCCAGCCAGGAGCCCAGCCACTGCCCCCCAGACCAGTGTCCCCTGCCCAGGGCTGCAAGGGGGAATGGCCTTGGGGACCTCGTACAGTGCCACTTTTCCAGTGCTCCTCAAAAGCAGCAGCTGGCCATCTCATCCATACAGGCTTCAAACTGTGAGGCGAAAAGCTCCATTTCCTATTATCAGCGCCTTAGTATTACTTTTATTTTCCTGTGCTGCATTTGTAGCTCCGTGACTTCATCTTCCAGACCAGTACAATTGTTGCTAGCTTCCGAAACCCAGACACACACACACACGCTCGGGAATGGTCTCGCTGGAGGTGACCACATGGAGCATGATTCACTCCAGGCCCTGGCTGGAAGGCTGTGCGCATGCCTGCGGTGTCAGGGCTGTCTTTCCATTAGAAAATCATCAGCTTGACAGGAATTACACGAATGGACCCTGGCTGTTGATGAGTAACTGAGCATGTTCTGTGACTAAGTCACTCCATAACCTCCAGTCGTATCTTGTTTACAGAGCACGAGGACATTTCAAATTGCTGGGCACATTTGGCATCAAGGGGGTGGGATAGGGCAGTACTGATAAAATGCAGGCTTCCGAGAAATTAAAGTAATTGCCAAGTGAGAAAAACGTTCCATGATTTCTTTACTTCTTTGGACACTTGAGAAATGCACAACTGATGAGGATCTGTTTGGCTGATTATGGGGGTAATGCAAGGATAACACAAGTCAATCTTCCCCTGATGCAGAGGGATGGGTTAAATGCTCTGCGCTCTCCAACCTACACACTTCTGCAAAAACCACCTGTACCAGCAGCTGCCGTGCAGCATAGAGACAACTTGGGAAAAGCTGCCAAGCACCTTCTCTCTGAAGTGCCCACAGCGCACACATCCATGTTTACAAATGATGGGATAAGAACTTAGATTTTTTTGTTTAAGGTTTTTTTTTTGTTTTGTTGTGTTGTGGTTTTTTTTTAATAAAGCGATTAGAGCTGGTGGAAAGCGTTTCCCCAGTCCCTGGGCAACACACAGTTCTGGTTTGGGCTGGCAGCAGCAGCACAGGCTCCCCACGATGGTTCACTGGCAGCAGGCTTCAGCCCTGCTCTGATGGGCTCACCTGCAGGAGGGAGAGCCGAGGCCTGAGCCTGCTCTCCTGTCTGCCCGCCCCGATCTGGCTGACCCCGAGGGATGAGGGTGCCAGGGCAAACACCGATTTTTTGGTCCCAGTCAGAAACACTGGTCACTAGCACAGGGTTACATTTGAGACCTCCCAGGCGAAAAAGGACGCAGCCTTTTGAGCAGTCCGGTCCCTCAGACAAAGCACATTTTCCTAAGCAGGCACATTCCTGCCGATGCTAAATTAATGACACTCTTTAGCAAAGCTGCTTGGAAACATGAATCATTTTACTCCCCTTCTGTTTTTATTTTAATAACGACCAATGTAATTGTCTTGACAAAAGGAAAACAGAGCTGGAAGGAAGCTCGGGGAGGAAACCCAATGCTTGTTCCAAGTGCCTGCCTGTGAGGTAACGTCAGACAGTGCCTAACCCAGGTCGTCTTCCTGCTCAGACAGAAAGCACCGAGGATGCAGCAAAGGACTGAATGTTAAATCTAAGTCTGAACGCTATTGTTCAGGACAAGGCAATAGAAAGAAAAACCTGCATTAGGTTGATGTGCAATATCTGAGTATGGTCTTGGCCTACCTTTGCCATGTGGCTCCCCTTATGCCATCCCTTATACGCTTTATTACCTTATACACTCTAAGAAATAAAAATGCTTTTAAATGCCTTTGACTGTAGAAGTGTGAAAGCAGCTTCTTCGTAAATCCAATGAGATCCCAAGTGGAGCCAGTAAGCCACTTGAGTTGTGCACCGTAAAGACTTCCACGATGTAAATTAATAAGTCTCTCTGAGGATTGGGAAGTGTGCCACATACAGCATTTCTGAGTCCACAGCCCTTTTATCTAAGTTGTTTTTTTCCTTTATCCTTGTCTCACTCCATGACAGTTTTGAGATTTTTGGCATCCTAACTGCAGCCTGGCTTGTCAAGCCAAACATCAACAGAGACTTTATATGTACGTGAGAAATGAGAATATAGATAAAAATAGCTATTAACTCTGCTTTTAGAATACTAAACAAGCAAAATGGCTGCATTCCAGCAAAGGAGGGGGTTTGAACCATTTCTGATCCACATCTGTTTAACACGGTCCAGGATCGCTGGCTTCAGTGGAGATACCCTCAGGGCTTTCCTCCTCCGCACAGTCCTCTTACCCCAACGATGCTGTATTTGGGCCGTGACCATATTAGCAGGTAGCACTGTGCAAAAGGAGCAAATTTTAAGTGGGAAGAGTTGGTGCTGAGGACTGACGCCCTGTCTGTACCCCAGGGAGGGGAGGTGGCTGGAGCAGTGCCACGCTGCTCCTGGAGCACATCAGTCGCTTCAGCTCCTGCTGAAAGCACTCCAGGGGCTGAGACTGCTCCGTGGTGCAGACCCAAGCACAGTAAGTGGGGACAGCCGGGAAAGTCACCTGAGAAGCACGTGCCAGATCCACCCTGAGACTCGACGTGGACCCTCTCAGAGGCCTCAGCCTTCCAAGCGCGAGTGGGAGCAACGTCCATCCGTTCACGTTCACAGTGCTTGGAGAGCCATGCGGAGACTCTCATACTTCCAGCACATGATGCTGCCTTGCCCTAAATCAGATCCAGACAAACCGTTTCTGGGAGACCATCCCGGCTTGCTGCAAACACTGTAACAAGTTTGGAAACACTGGGAACACTGGACTCCATTAAAAAGGGGTGATCCATGCCAAGGCTGAGAGAACAAGAATGTGACCTAGTGGGACTGTCTTGGCTTGCAAATGGCTCATGGACAAAGCTCTCTCTTTCTCCCTTGCTTTTCACCATTGCCAAGCAGTGCCTCACTCCCTTTATTCTGGCAAATGTCTTAGGTAAAATGTACAAGAATTTCTCCCCACGCCAGTGAATTTTAGAGGAGAAAATGGAAAATTGCGCTGGGTGACAAGCCAGAGATCAGCAAGGCGCCCGAGCAAAATCCTGCATACACGCACAGCAGAGAATGCACTGAAACACTGCAAAGCTATCACTGTGTGGCAGAACACCTGGGCTCATTACTGCAGAATGCTGCAGTACTTGTGCCACACTTTGACAAAATTTTACTTATAAATAGGAATAATAGACATGGCCCAGATACTCACCCACTGCACGGTATTTCCCCCACACTTTGAAATAAACCTACTAAAATCAGAGATGTTCAGTGCCCACTGTAAGAATGCTAAAAACTCCAGCTACTTTGGCAAGTGCTATTAAATACTTTCAGGCAGTTTTTAAAGGCATTAGTAAGATAAAATGAAGAAAAGAAATACACTTTTAAAAGGTATGCTAAACATTTGCCTTATCATTCAGCCCCTTTGTTTTAATGAGGTTTGCTTTACTTCTTCTGGTATTTGCTTTGTCACACGGTGTAAGTCTCTGAGTATTTCTGTCAAGGAGAAATGATTTTGCTTGAGCAGGTGGAGGCTGAGAGTGCTGCGAGAGGATGCTGGTGGACACCAGCCAGGCAGGGCACACTGGTCAATGCAGTTGCCACTCATGCCCTGTATCACTGCAGGCAAGCAAAGCCTCTGCTTTCATCACACAAAAGCTGAGTCCTGTAGATCAGACGCATTAGGAGAGAGCCACATGCCGATCCCACAAGTGGGAACACAGCTACAGGATTTTTATTTATGGTGATATTAAATATGCAACAATCATTCCCCAACATCAGAGTAATAAACATCACTGCTCCATCTGATGTGAAATCAGCAAGCATGCTTCTCACATTCACAGAGAGAGACAAAATGCTAAATTATTTATGCTTTGAATATGAACAAATATAGAGAAATAAGTTAATTTGGTACAATGCAGCAGAGCAGATTCAGGGCAGATTATTGTACATCCTTCAATCAAAACATACTCTCGCATTACTCCAAACAATTGTTTTTCTTCCAAAAAGTGGGTTAAAGAATTCTAATTAAGGGATCAGCAGAATCATTTCTGACAAGTTTTTTAGATCTGACTACACATGTAAAACCAGTACCCCTCTAAATCCTTGAGCATTTATTGGGATATAGCACCAGTGCTGCGCAGAGCGTGCCAACCGCAGCAATCAAATTAGGAAAGTAGTGGTTGAATGACTTTCCAGGACATGAGCAGATTCAGTTGGTTGGTAGAAGCAAATATATTCCCAATGCCATTCTACAAAACTCCCTCTAAAACCAAACAATTCTATCGTGGTCACCAAATACCAATGAAGTGAAGGAAAAAAAGAAATCGAGCCCTTCTGCCTCATATTTGCACTTCTCCTTATCACTAATCGTACCGTAACAGATTTTTCAAAGCCAGTGTCCGTCTGTCTCAGCTGAGTGATTTATTTTACTGCCCTGTTCATTACAGAGTGGAAATAACCCTGCAAATGTCAGTCAGAAGTCACAAAGTTGTCACATGGCTATAAAATGCCGTGTCCACACAACAGCTGCCTTCTCCCGTGCACGGGCACGAGCTGCAGGGCCTGCCCAGACCCCAGAAAAAGGCTGTAGGCTCAGCCGGTGTAATCAGACCCCCAGGTGAGGTCAGGCATTTCCGAGCGCTGTCACTCAGCCGGTGACACAGGCAGCAGCACACACGGGCAGGACAGCCCCAAGCCCCTGCTCCGGGCACGGGGCTCCAGCCCCGCGGGGTTTCGGCAGTGCCAGGGAGCCCTGGTAGTGCAGGGTGCCATGCTCTCCCACCACAGTCCTGCTTACAGCCACATTGTCTTCTGGACCAGGCAAGTCATTGCAAGGACAACCAAAAATTTTAAACCCAGTGTTTTCATTGTACCTGCACCGGTTTCTTTATGTTTTATTCAACGTTTCCCTGCCCATATAGAAGGCTGTAAATACCAGCATGTTAATGAACTCATAACTATCACAGCTATTAAGCAAAGAGGGCTGTGAAGTTTCGGTGATGTTGTCCAAGCCTGCACTCTGGGGAGCTACAGAACCAGCCACGGTCTCATCCTGATTCCCAGCCCCTGTTGTCTGAAGCAGAGGAAAAGTTCTCTGAACTTGGGGTGCTGGATGGCAGTGCTGTGCCTCAGCCCTGCCACTGACAGATTTTGAACATCCCAGAAAGCTCAGTCATGAAATGAATGAATGGGTGATACTCCACAGCTGCACAGACACTTTTCTACTTTCGGTAGAAATGCAGAATCACTATTACACCTTCCACGCTGCCCTGAGACCTACAGCCAGTATTAGCCAAGTGTTTGCCATGCCCCACTGACATTTCAAGCTTGGCAGGAACAAAAATCCACAAGGAAGGTGGTGCAATTGCAGGAGGAATGACAGGAATTCTGGGACAGGAATCCCTTTGGGAACTGATTTTTCAGCAACCACATTGAGCCCTCTACTACACACGTGTGTGCGCATGTGATAGGGAAGGGGATGAGATGAGAAAGCGGGGATGAGAGCTGTCCTTCAATTTCTCAACAGTTTCTTAACTTAAATCCTTCATTCTGGGCATAAGTACTAAATCAGGCTCAAGCAAGGAAAAACTTAATTAATCAGAGGTAGCTAAGTTCAAAGTGCGCCTGGGGTCAGCTTTATTACTATCCTTCACTTCGGAGGTACAGGGTTTATGGATAATCCCTGTCTGCCGCAGAATGACAACTACGTGGTGCCTAGTATTTTCTGGCAGTAACTGAATTTAAAGGTCTCCTTTCCTTCCACTCATCTTTCTAAAGCTTAATATTGCCACTGAAATATAACTGAGGGCCATATATAGCAGAAGGGTTTAAAATACCATGCATAGTCTGGTGACACCATGTACAAGCTCCATGCAGTACCTTGCAGACTCCCCTAAGGCTTTTGAACACGTGGTTTACACCGAATCCAGTGAAACCCAGAATTACTGGAGGTGAGCAGGGGCTGCGCGGTGCCCCGCTGGGGTAACAGGCCAAGGAAGCCCACTATGATCTGCTTATTTAATACCTCCACATCCACAAATCTACTGTTCAATCCGGGGAACTGAGTCATCATTACAAACACTTTATTATCTATGTGGACAGAATCACTCAAGAATTTAACCAATACAAACAGCCATCAATTATCTGATTAAATACCAGCAATGATAATGCGATCGAAAGCAGAACCAGGTCTCTGTGGGCTACCTGGCTTGGCAGACTCACCCTGCAAAGCTGACCAGATGCTTTGTACCAGCCTACAGACTCACATATTTTGATCCCTTCCACCTAAGCTGACACATGTTTCCCGACAACAGCACTGCTAACGAGCAGCCAGACATTTTTCTCAGGTACAGACGAGATAGACAGTTTCTGCATACCGAGAAGGGCGCACAGGGGGTTTCTGTGCCCAGCAGCGTGTTTCTCCCCTGGGGCTCGGGGAATAAGGGCTCTCCCAGAACACATGCAACAGATGAACTTGTTTTTGCTCCACAAACCCAGCTGCTATGTTGGTGTTTGCCGTTTTTCCCAGCCAGCTGCCACTAGGTCGGGGCAGTTTCTTTTTCAGTCCTGGAGGTGTTTGGTGATGGATCACCCACTCAGATTTGCAGTGTTTTGCCTGGGCTGAATGCTGGGCGTAGCAGCCAAGCCGGGAAAGTGCCCACCTCTGCCCCATGGGATTGAGCTCAATTTGGGGTGTGGAGGGGGAGGGATGGATATGTCACCTGCTGGGTCACATTCAGCTTGATGCTGGAGCGTTGTGACAGTCAGCTTGTTCAGTCTACAAGAAAAGACTGAGGGGCATGAGGACTATACGTCCTTCAGAGTAAGTACATGAGAAAGACAAGAGCTATTCAAGATACAGGGCAGCACTGGTGAAACAAGTGGCTACAAACTGGCTGTGAATAGATTCAGACTTGAAAATCAGAAGAGGGCTTTTAACCATAAGAGAAGTGAAATTTGAGATTAGCCTTCCAGAAGGAGGGAGAATGGGGGAGGAAACCTCAATGATGTTAAGATGGAGAAAAAATGTTTGTGAAGGATATTTTAAAATACGGTCAGCAGTAACAGAACAGGTCTGGATCTGCTGAATGAAGAGGTCCCTTCTGGTCATATGGAAAATGGCCCAGCTGGTCTAATGATTTCCTAGGAGAGTCTCTTTGGCATGTATAGAGATGTATAGCCAGTTCTTAGATATCCTTCGTGGAGGTCTGATGAATGAGGACAAGTTGAGACAGAGGTATCCAGCATAATAGCTGCTCCCAACTACCACAGCAGGGCTTGCATGAGGAGTGCCAGTTAGGACAATCCAGGAGGCTGCGGCAATTTAGGCTGAGGCTCGGTTAGCTCCCGTCTGTCCCACAGAGTCAGACAGGAACATACATATCGGACAGAAAGAGCCACGTTCCCATCAGCCCCACAGCTGCCCGCTGAGCTTGCTCGGCATCTCACTCCATGATGCAGAACAGCTGAATGCGAGGAGCCGCTGGTCCCCGGCCAGGGACGGGCAGGTGCACGGGGCTCCCCCAGTGCTCCCCACAGCCTCCTGCGGTGGGATCCGTGCCAGAGCCCCGCCACCAGCGCCTTCCAGGGAAACATTTGTTGGACCTGGGATGGCGAGTTCTACCCCATGCCTAAATAGTAAAGCCAGCATTTAGTTCCTTCATCTCCACACGAAGTATCTCATTTCAATTTAATTTCACAGTTGTAATGGATTTTTCAAAAATATTCAAGAACATATTTACTTTCCAACATCTTATTTCCTTTCACATTTGAAAAAACTTTCTATTTAATCCCCCAAGTCATCTTACAGTCTGAATAATTTCAGGTTTTTAATCAATAGCTGTCAGACTTGTCAAATTACTTTAGAGACCACAAAGCAATTTTTAAACATTCATAAACCCTCGTAGAACAGTTAAGTGCACTGAATTTTAAAAGAAAGAGCAACTGAATAACACTGGTCAAATAGGATTATATTCTGGCAAATTATAAGTTAGTTTTTTATGAATCATCTCGCAGCTACTTATCTAGTGTCAGGCTTCTACTGTTGTAGGAAGCAGTGACTGTTCACCTCTAGAGGAAGAAGCCTTTTCTCTTTTGCTTCTGAGCCTCCTAAGCAGGAGCAGGGTGCAACGCTTTTTTTTGTTGTCCTTTCTAAAAGCAATGTCGTTATCTAGCTAGCTACCTTGAGGTACTCTGCATCGTCCTGCTGCCTGGGCCAGACATGGCCAAGCTGCCGCTCCAAAGCCGTACAAATGCAGCTTGGCTCCTGGCATCATTCCCAACCCAGCCTTTGCTTCCCAGCTTGCTTCTGGCATGTGAATCTGTCTGACATGTCAGTCTAGAAACGAGGGTCACCAAAAGTTCTCAATTTGTTGGACATCTGTACCCAAACCACAGCTTCAATCCTTTATGGGGATGATTTTCCACATTGCACTAAGTGAAACTATTAGATGAATGTGGGAGCCTGTGCCGCTGTTGCCTGTACTGTGCTTGTTCTAGGAATAAAGAGAGATCAAGAACGTCTGAAGAAGTCAAACATGTTTATCCAGGAACAACTTTATACACAACAGTCCCACCTAATCATCACAGTGTCTTTCTTAAACTTGAGGGCTGTGGCCTGCATAGGGGAAAAAAAAGGGAGCTTCATAGCAACACCAAGAATGTTGGAAGTCTTCCAGGAAAAAGTACAGCTCAGATCAAAGACAGGATGAAGGATGATCAGAAGAAAGGAACGTTTCAGCTGGCCACATGCAGACTAACAAGTCCGAACCCTCCGCCCTCCTCCTTCCAGCTGAACTTACTATTCCACTGCCTCAGAACCGCCCCAAACATACCTGCGCTTCTCCTGTTCCCATGTGAGATTGTCTCCCTCTGTGGCAGGCCTCCTTGCATTTTAATCAGAAGAGCTGGGCACCAGTGCAGGGCCCACGCAAAGCCTCACAGGCCACGAGGCCATAGTGAAGAAGGAGTTGAACCTCGGCTGCGGCACTGGATGCACCATGACACCAGGGAAATTCCTGTTCCTTGGCTATTGAAAACAGGATGGAGCAGGACCGCAAAGTGGAAGGCACTGCGTTTTCTGGAGGAAGAGCTGCCGACAGGTAGGATTACTGCTCAGGTAGGGGTGTGGGAGCCAGGCAGGGCTGGCAGGGCTGTGCGGGACACATCCTGCCTGCTCCAGGCAGGGCGTGGCGGGAGGCAGGGGTGCTGGGGACACGCACTCTGCTGCAGCTTCACACCCAGTACAGACACAGCCATGAACCAGGGCACAGGCCTCCTCCAAAGTCCTTCTTTGGAATTATTTACCTTACCCTATGCCTTGTTTCAGTACTGTTTGTCTCCTTGCCCGTTCCCGGAGCTCCGGCACACGCAGATTTGTGAATGTAGTCAGCACTATCAGTTCTGCAAGTTATGCTTCCTATCCTGCAGACTGCTACTTAGTGAGGTATTAAATACATTCCCTGGGTATCTGCATCTGCTGCAGATGTCCTTTGCCAGAGATGTGCAATTTTATCTGTAAAGCTTCTAAATACCAAACAATGGCTGCTTTTAACCTTTACACTGGTTTCTGGTTTCCCAAAGGACTCTTGCTGTTGCCATCTTAATCAGCGCAGTACTGACAGCAACAGGAGAGACCCATCTTACACAGTCATGTTGCTGTACGCTGACAGCCCACAGTTGCCGTATGCTTGCCCAGGCTCAAATGCCCCAGAGCAGGATATCCAGCAAACACAGATTTTGATAGCCAGCTGACCTAGTTTTGACAATGGTTCGATGTCTAACCCATCGCTCTGGAAGCTGAACCTGTCCTGGCTTTGGGAAGCCTTGTTCCTAGAGCCCAGGTGGCCAACATCTGCCCCAACTGCTTTCTCAGCCTTCAGCTGGGGTCTGGAAATAATTAACACCAACAGCTCAGAGCAGAAGATGGGAAAGGAGAATGTATGAACTGATAGCTAGTCCAATTCAGAAGGAAATGTGGGATTGTCTGACTGATTCAGTCAGAGTTGCTTTTTTTTTTAGAGTTCAAACTGAAGATGCAAAAATATTTCTCAGTGAGAACATTTCAGCAAGTTCAGATGTTTTCAAGGCTTACTTTGCTTTTGTTAGTGAGGTGCTTAGTAGGTTTGTCAAGCTAGACATCACCAACATCAAAAGTATTATTCTCGTTCAGCTTTCCCAGTATTTGGCTTATTGCTAACTGTTTGCCTAGTGACCTAGAAAACCAAGCATATTCAAGCACACCATGCTAAGATACAGACACTCATACAAACATACATTCAATTACATGTATTGTGTGTTCTAGGCCAGAACAATATAGTCTTGAGATCTAAGTAAATAGTGAAGAATGTAACAGGACATCGAGCAGATCAGTTCAGCATAAATGATGCAGCTAACTTTTCCTTTCAACTTAAGTGATTAACCCCCTGAATTACACTTGATAAAGATTCAAACATTTTATTACTTTACATCAGTAATAATAATAAAATCAGAATGCTTTTTGTCTTGAGATACCCTGCCCAGGGATTTGATAAAGAACATCTAATTACAGGGCTATTTCATTAAATGTTAAAATTAAACTAAAGACTAGAAGCTGTGATTTTGGGGAAAAAAAAAAGTAGCAGTGAAAAAGAGGCACTTAGAGGGCATAAAAGGAGGTAGAGAAAACACCTTAAAAGAAGCACTGAAGAGCAATTTCTCCTCATGGTTGGAGAAAGAAACCCGCCCGGGCCCCCCGGCGCGGTCCCAGCACACGTGGTGCGGGCAGGAGTGCCCCAGCTCAGCCCGGGACCTGCGTGGGGCCGGGAAGGCCTGGCCAGCACCCATGGGCACCCCGCGGGCGGGCGGGCCACAGCGGCCACGGCCCCTCCGCTCCCAGCTCACCCCCGGCACGGCCATCCCGAGGCCACGCTGGTGCCCACGTGCCGTGCCGTGCCGTGCCGTGCTCAGCGAGGCCGTGGCTCCCGTTCCTGCCAGCCCCCGTCCTGCAGCTCAGCCCTCTCCTCCCCGTAACTACAACCAAAGTGACATTTAAAAGCATAGACTTCAAGGAGCTCAACAGGTCTGAATAAACCAGTGTTACTTTTGTTGAAAATGAACAAAAGTCCCTCATCATTTTGCATTTTTCTTTCACCTTTCACCTCTGGAGATTCTCCCACACAAACAGCTGTCTTTTAGGTACGGATTCGCTCAGCATGTAGCCGCAGTGGGCGGGGACGGCTACGCATGCTTGGCTGTAATTCAAAGAATTAATTAATAAATAACATTAGTTACCACAGGGGCAGTGCCAATATGAAAACTACTCAACTTAAAAATCACGAGACAGAGTAGCTTGAGTTCAGGCGGCTGCCGGCGTTGGGTTATGCTTTCCCTCCAGTAAGAGACGCATGGACTGGTCGTACTGACAAAACCGAGAGAAGCCGAGTGAACAAAATACTGTCAAGCGGACAAAGCTCATCAAATGGAGTAAGAAAGCTGAAACAACTACTTTGAACATGAATTTTAAGTTGACTACAGTGTCCTCAATCTGTTTCACAATCAGCTGGATGTATTTCCTTCCCTAGGAGGGTAAAGTAGAGGCAGCAGCGAGGCAGGAGCTGCCCACCCCACGATCGATGGGGGTGTCCCAGCTCTCCCCACCGCTCCCCAGGTCTGCCCTCCAGCACGCTCACTGCAGGCACAGGAAGGGTCGGGAGAGAGTTCAAGTCTTTGTTTTTCAACAGTTTGTGCTTATCTGTATTTGTGGAAGCATTTCAGAAACTCCATCAGTGCCTCAGGGAGCTGTTTTGTGGTCTGAACGGAGGGGGAGCTGGGAACAACTCGGGAACCAGCTGGAGCGGTTCAGCTCCTACACGCAGAGGAGTGGGAGCAGATCAGATCCTACCTCACTTTGAGTCTCCAGGTGGGTGGGAGGGAGAGAAAAAGTATCAAACAGAAAAACTTAGATCCATATGAATGCATTGGGTTTCTCCTAACCCAGGCTGTACCTTTTCTTTCCAGAACATCTCCCTCACACCTGCCAATGCATTTTTTTTTCTTTTAAAATAGTTGGTGTGGCTTCCAAACTGTGTTTGCATTGCTTCCAAAAGTGTCAGTTTCTCTAATATAAAAAATAAGCTCCATCCTGAATGAATGTTAATATTAATAATGGCCCCAAAATCATTTACTGTCACGCTGGCATAGTGTTATTGCTAAATATACCCAACAGCCATTTAATCTCTACCTGCCAGCTCAAGCTGCCTCGCAGAGCCCAGCTGTGGGACTGGGACTAAATGGACTCCCCACCCAGCTGGGCTTCTCTGAACACTGGTGTTAATGGATAGAAACACCCTCTGCTTTCAGCCCCGTAAGTGCTTTTCACAGCTGAGTAACTCCAGTCACCATCAGCCAGGCTTACAGCTGGATCAGTAAATAAGACAGAAAAAACAGCCGTTTGCCTCCTAAAAGTTACATGCTTGTCATCGTCTTCAAAAGGCTGCTCTGAATAGAGATCAACATATAAAGAGCACGAATACGTAAAAATTGAGACACACTTTTTCAAATTCCACCGAAAATCTCAATGCTACAGGAAGCTTTCTAGGCAGAAAAGTGGAGAAAATGCCATATAAAGTGGTAAAATATGTGGACAGTCCTGCTGAGGAGCGTGGTTCTGGCACAGCACTGCCCAGAAATGTGAACACTACTGGGACAGGTCTTGGTAGTCCAAGACCACACAAGTTATCCTGTATTACAATTCATTCCTCTCATTAAAATAATAAATCTGGTTTAGGAATACAGTTCCATACAAATACCATGAGATCTGGCCTTAATACACTCAGCTTTATAATTAACACCAACTTTAGTGTCTATGAAGGCTAAAAGGTCTCTGGGGTTCTTGATCAGGGAATACGTCTATTTAAGGCCTAGATTTATGGTGTATTACAGCTGTGTGTTTAGCAGGGTCTCAGGGCTCCAACAGTTTGGTTCAAAAGTACTTTAAGGGGATCTTCCCACAGCGCAGAGGGCATGCACGAGCCCCGTCTCTCAGGTCATCAGTGAGGCTGCCAGGGCAGGGTAGAGACTAGCAGCATTTCTAACCAGCTCTTGACTAAGCAGGAGGAAGAAGCAGAGATGGAAAATGCCCTGAGGTTACAAGATGGTATTTAAAAAAAGAAGTTCCATTGAGAAACTACTGCTGGGATTTGATTTGCTGCCATTCCCATTAGCATTTCTGGGAAATTTCCTCTTTATAAATAAAACATATCTTAAAGTACAATGTCTTGCTTCTAGGTTTTCTGGTGCAACCTAGTGAAGAAGACTGCATAAGATCTTTGTAGAAAAAGCTCAATTATCTAATAGGCCTCGGATCTGTGTTGCAATCATAGCAACAGAGATCGGTGCCCCAAGCAACAGGAACTGTACAAATATATAAAATGAACAAAGCCACAGAGACTCACCGTTTCAAACACAAACCACTACAGTCATCCAGTCACTCAGCTTTTGCCATCTGTGAAATGGGAATATAGTCTATAGCTGCTACCTTGAAGAGTTGTTTGGAGGACTTACACAAAAGTAATTAGAAAATCTTATATATGTGTTAGGCATTGCTTTTCCAAGAGCATTTTCCTGTAAGCTGCTGGCAGCCTGACTCACTTCATGGCCTTTGGCAAGATGCTTATCTTCTCTGTCCTTTCATTTTTGTTTCTAGCCCAGTATCCCACAACAAGCTTCTAGTCTATCTAATACGGTATCCTGCCTCCAGCAGTAGCTAATAGCTGATGTTTCAAAGGAAGGCAATCTTGTTAACAGAGGGAAAATATAGTTCCTGACCCTTGAAGGCAGGCAGGCAGAGCCCTGAAACTTTTGATTTATTCTTCCTGCTGATGTTGGTTGCTTAGCTACAAATATTCTCAATGCTCATAAAAGGCTCTCTCCCTTACTCCTCCTCACCGCTCTGTTTTAAGTCCAGCCACAGTTTATTTTTCTTGAAACCTAGGTGATGAAATTTCATGTTGATGTTACATCGAAGATGTAGAATGCTCTGCTCCCTCCCCAGCGCCTGGGAAATTGCCATTAGCGTTAAGAGGAGCAGAGGGGGCTCCATTCCACGCAGAGGAGACAAGTCACCCTCCAACACCAAAGATGGGCAACAGCGCCCAGCTCTGATGTAAGAGTGCTCTTGCAAAAGAAAACAGGGGAAAAAAAGTAAGAAACAAGCCTGATGAACCAAACTGAACCTGTGGCTAAACCAGACCTGCTGGCAGCTCGTTCCATGGACCCATCGAGTGTTTGAGGCAATGCCTCGGAATCTCATGGGTCTCAGATGCTCGGCATCTGCTGACAGGTGATGTGTGTGGTCAGAGAGTCTCAGGGTACAGCACCCATGAGCAAATTAGGCTGGACAGGCTCAGCTGACACAAGTCTGCCATAACAAAAGGGCAAAACATCCCAAACACATGACAATATCCCCTACAGATGTCCCTCTCCCCAGCCTCTTTCCATGTTTCCCAGACTGCCTGCAGAGCACGTGGCTGCAGCCTTACAGCTCTACTGCTCCCTCCTCTGTGGGGTTTCTTGTGGGGTTGCTGTAACGTGTGAGCACTCATTAAACCTGAGGTCTGGCCACCATCTCCATCTCCCACCCCTGCACTGCATTTATGTGAGGTACAGGAAGAGGCCATCAACAAGTGACATGAGTCAATTGGAAACAATGGTTTGGTCTCAGTCAGGGATAAATAAAATTACTGCAAAAACAATAACCTCGCAGAGCTACCCATAGGAAAACAAAGAAAGCGGGTCTGGATAGGAACACCGGGACAATTGCTAGCACCAGCTGTGGGGACAGGGCAGGCAACAGAATTCAAAGGTGGGTTTCTTCCTGTCTGCTGAAATTAGAGAACAATGAGCAAAACCTCACTTGGTAGGAAAGGGAAGCAGCTTAGCAGGAACATGCGGCCCTGGCGCACGATTCCAAAGCCCTGCCGTGCTCTGGAGAAGTGTGAGGAGTCTGGGGGGCTGCAGGCAGGAATGGTCGGCTTTCCCATGTGACGAGACACTCGGACGAAACACCTACCTGCTGCTCTGGCTTCTCCCTATTTACTAGGAAAATGTATGCTGCTATGGGTTCATGTTTGACAAATGCTTTGAGGTCTCTTACTTAAACCCTGCTAACAGAGACATCAGAATTATATCAAGTGTTAATAAGGTTTTTATGCTTCCACTGCATTAATGACTCTCTACTTTGAATTTTAGAAGTCATGCACATGCATACAGCTGTCTGTATACATACAGACAAGTGAATACAATTTCCTACAGAAGGCCAGGGGATGCTATCTGGAGCGCAGGGAAAAGGACATCAGCTGACTTGACAATGCCATCAGTTTTTATAGGCCACGTGCAGGAGCCAAGAGCCATTTTTAACTCAGTTTGCTGTGGCACAGCCCCTTTAAAGCACCTGGGAGTCCTTTAAAACCACAGCTGAGCCACTCTGTTGCTGCTGTGTAAATGTGGAAATGAAGAAACAGAGCTTAAGGCAAAGGCCTTTTGGTCCCCATGAACCTGAAGCCCAAAGAGGGGCTCCTGCATGGTTTGTTCTTTAAGCCTCCAGTAGACCAGCAGTATCCAGCTCCTCCCACCCCAAACTGGAAGGCAGATCATTACGAGATCCCAAAATTACTGGATAGGAAGCAACAGACAAGTGCAGAGAATTGTTAGTGCTGTCACATTCTGATGACTAAAAGCTGGAGCAACATGAATGGTAAAAAGCACCTTTTGAGCTAACAGTGCCTCATGTTTGGTGAGCAGGTAACAGAGGAGACAGTGCTGGGTGTCTAGGGTCTCTTTATCAACCCTGTTTTTTAACTAACAACCTTGCACTGATGCCAAGAGAGAACCAGAAAGCTCCCAGTCAGCACTGCATGGCAATCAGTGATTAATTTGTTGCATGATGCTTTGCTTGCTCTACATGACAGAGCTCATAAATTCTCATTTTCATTGATGTTGTCCTGGCCAAGGGGGCATGCTGGAAAAGGCTGGCTTGTGCCGCAGGCGTCCTGGGCAACTACCTGGGGATGGTCAGGGAAGTGCAAGCAGCCTGAATCATTGATGCCATCTGACTGGGGATAACCCCGATTTATCAAGGACACAGGCTCAGTATCCGACTACTCGCACATGCACGGAGGCACAGCATGCGTACAGACACACATGGAGACACACGCTGTTCACTCGGCACAGTTCTCTCCCAGCAGTCGGCTGCAAGCTGCGGCACTGCAGAAGGGCTGCCACAGGCATTACTTGGGGCACTCTTCGTTCAGCCCCGTCACCTGGCTCCTGAAAGAAACTACAATTTCACTGACAATGCCCTCAGGAGCTCTGTGAGGCCAAATCTGTGGGATTCCACATGAAGAAACAAGGACCCCTGTTAGTACAGTTAAACATCTGCTCTGTACTTTGTCTGGGAGAGCCCTGGTCCCACACAGGAGGCACCTCTGACATTTCTCTCTTGGCATGGTCTAGGTAATTTAATGCCCTCAGTTCTACTCATGCCCATCATTACAAGCCCCACTGAGGACCACAGGCTCATCAGGCACTGACTACTTTCCTCACTATTTTAAATGTTCTCTTCATATCACTTTTCCCTAGACGCTGACCATCTCTCCCAGACCCCAGCAGGAGAGCTTGCTAAGATGTGCAGCTGCCCCATTCTTCGAGTTGCAGGGAGGGAAAGAGCGATCTAAGAGCAAATAGCACTAACAGGGGGACTGGAAGATGGGAAATGTACCGTTGGGACAATAAACATTGGGAAATGTCCCGCACTGCGACTATCAGTCGTGCAAGTGGAAAGACTGATTTGAATCTCTCTGCTGGAGCTTTCTGCTCTCTCCCATGGGACAGCACCAGCACATGCACCACGTTGTGCAACCCCTTCGAGAACATTCCTGTCCAGCGTATCAGTCAATCACACTGCAGGATATGACAAACTGCTTAGAGGCTTTGTTAAAGCCTTTTTATCATTTTATCAGTCTAATTCTTGTTTTTATTGTCTTTTCTGAAATCTACTGGCTGCAGCCCAGTCTGCATCCTGCTCTTTACTGGGAAACGGAGTGTGCGAGATCCTCCCGTCGCAGCAGGGCAGAGGCTGCCACCTGCCACTGCAATAGTCACAGCAAAATGCAGAGCATCTCCAGTGCCACCAGCAAGGTCCTACCCAGACCACTGACCCCAGCAGCCCCACTCACTGCTGCTGGGACACACGATGAACAAAATGGCCCCCAGCTGGGGCCCGTTGTCCCTTACCAGTAACGGGTGCTGGTATTACCACAGTAGAGGGGTTAGCATGAGGGAAAAGAGACAAAGGCTCTGTTTAAAAAAAACAACGAACAGAAAATTCTTATATGATGAAGGGGTGGAAGAAGGAACCAGTGTGGGACAGGAAAACCTCTTGGAACCTCTTCAGCTGTGAAAAGTGAGTAAGCCTGTATATCTAACATACTCAGTGACTGGAGTAACTGCCAGCTTAGGCCCAGCATTTAACACAACTCCAGCAGACATCAATGCCCTTGCCCCCACAACAATGCCCCATTAAGACAAGTCTTAAAAATTGGGTCTCAAGTACCTAAAATTGGGACTGAACAAATCAGTGCCTTCACATTTTTCTATCCCAGGTGATACAACTCCAAGATCTTTCAATAGCTCTTCTCAACACAAATGACAATTGTATCTTATATTATTAAATCTGTCATCAAATTGCAGGTCTCTGAAATGGTGAAAGTCAAAGAGAAGGAAAGAAGGGGGGGTGTTTCTGTACAATACCCAGTGGAGCTGAGGGAGCCTTTTAAATAAGAAAAAGTGTTATTCCTGTCACTTTCAGCAGAAGGAAACTCACAGAATTACTGAGTGCTTTCTCATCCCACTCACTATCTTCCCAGCTTCCCAAGTATGCACCCTAGGGCCACAAAAACCTGGCAAGTTGCTGTGATAAAACACCAGACACGCACAGGGCTGCAGCTCGGACTGGGAGCGAATGGAGCACCACGCACTGGGGTTCACCTGGGAACACAGCGACGTCTCCTGCTGAACTGAAGCTCCCCGTTGTCTACAGCGCTGCTTTTCCACCCGCTCCGTTCACATCTCCCTGTTCTAATATTGTCACTAACGAGGCCACAAGAGGCGGCTTAGCCTCACAAGAGTCTATGTTATTTTTACAACCCCCACGGCAGCCCTCTTCTCTCATGCACTGCAGTCATGCCCAGGGACACCTCCTGCTAATTGCTGCGTAGTGGGAAGAAGGATGGTGCCAGGAGCCCAGCCATGGCGTTGCAGCCTCATGCGGCGCAAACACACCGCAAGGCCGTGTGTCCTGCTGGCTGGGTCTCTCCAAAGATCATCCAGGCCCAACCCTGCTTCATCCATGCTCCTCAAAGGAAAATGACTGAAATGATGGTTGGGAATCAAAAGCAAGCAAGGAAAGTCGTATCAGTTTACCTCTGAACATTAACATGACCATTAATTACTATTTGCTACATCAAGCTATGATTTAATAAGAACAAATAGAGATGCAGCCTTGACCTTTTTTCCCTCACTGCTCGCTCCTTTCCTTATGCCCTTCCCACAAGCTGTGATCCCCAACCCTGCCTGGGGCAGATGCTCGGTGTCACTGCTGGGGCAGCTCATCAGCTGTCTCCAGCTCACAAGTCTGAATGAGGCTTGTCTTCGTATAAGAATTCACTGCTTTAGTTGTATTTGGGTGTTCCTCGTTGTACATATTATTATAACTATGTTTCATTTTCAAACTGTGGTTATTATTTGCTGCGTTTCTTGAATAGTGAATGGCTAAGAGGGATTCTGCCACTGTTTAAGATATTGCAAGCAATGCTGGTCACCCTGCTTACTTCTGGGGAAAAAGATTTGGGAGGGAGGAATTGTGTCTGAAGCTTAATGAGGACACAAATGCTTGCAAGACTTTAATTTGAAATACTTTCTTTCCTTCCTTTTCAACAATATCCTTTTCCGCTGGGCTCTGAAAAGAGCGGAGCTGGACAATTGTACGGGAAGCTGGGAGAGACTAACAATAGAGGAGGAGTGGAGAGGGGAGTGAAACCAGCCTATCTCCTTTTACTCAAAATGAAACGTGAAAAGAAACAAATTGCATAAAGGATGACTAACAAAGACAGCTTTAAAAATCGTTTCAGGGTTAGTCTTTTCAGGTTCACAGCAGGGACATCAGGAAAGGACATTCAGTTTCATGCATTACATAAGTTTTAGTACATCTCCCTTTAAAGTTAGCTCTGCTGTACTCTTACCACGTACACAACCGCCTACACACACCCGGGACTGCTTGCAAACACACCCTACCCCAGTCCATGGCCAATTCTTTTTTTTACAATCATACAGGTCTTTTACGAACGCTTTGAAAAATCTATTAATTCTGTACGCAGCGCCGTGGCCACTCCGCACACCCCGCTCCCCACGGATGTGAGGGAATTGTTTGCCTGTACACTGTGCTCCCAAACCACTGGATCCCTTTTTGCAAGAGTATCAGGGCCCAGAGTAAACACCTTTCAAGCAAACCATTTTACCATGGTTTCTGCATCTTTCCTTCTCCCCCCACGAATGCCTAGAGAAAGCACTGAACGCTCCTTTTCTTGGATGATTGAATACAGAGGTTGGCTAGAGGCGCAGCTGCCTCGACCCCCACAGGCTGATTTCACAGGAAACAGCACAAACATCTGCACCATTGAACCTACTGACAGACCTCGGGAGATCTCTGTTCAGAGCACTCCAACATTTGAAAATCCAACACATTGCAAGACGCTGCAGCCCCAGCAGTTCCCACCAGCTGAAACAATGCGCTGGAAAGTCTGCTTTCTCCATATCTGCTCCCAGGCCCTTTTTTAAAAAGCAGCATATGAATTCAAAGGATTTTAAAGGTCCAGCTTTTCAAATCTGGATCATCCACTTCCAGAGCAAGCTCACGAAGGTGCAGGAAATACTTTGGCATTGCAGTTCCACTGTCATTTGGCAAATCTTAGTGAACCACTGAAAAGAAAGGTAAGTGGAAAACTACCAGACACTTACCCAAGCCTCCACAGGACAGAAAAATAAGATTAGGATAGAAAATTAGCTCTGAGGTCCCCGGGAAAGTCAGCTCCTCTGAGAGCGCTGCGAGTCCATCTTCTGTGCTGCCCTTCCTTGGCCGGGTCGGTCGGCTCTGTTTGGCTTGTATGATTTAGCTGGCTCTTAAACTGCTCGCAGACTCCCGGACTGTGAGACTTCCTCTGCAGCTGATAGTGGGGTTATTAAAGTAAACTGACTATTGCCCTTTGTGAAGGGAGGGGGGGAGGGAAGCTCAGCCCCTTCCCTTCCTTTGTAATTCAAACCCTTCCTTGAGGCTCACTGCTTTGGAGGAGAGGCATCTGTTCCCAGCCCCTTCCCTGCTGCCTAGGAGCTCATGCAGGTACTGGCTGCGATCCAGGCTGAAGAAACTGCACTGCACTCCAATTTTACATGACAAAGCAGCTCATTCCTAATTAAACTTCATCTAGCATTTTTCTTTCTCATACATAATTAGTGCCGTACAGCAAACGTACAGGTAGGAAGTGAGAGAGTTTGCACATAAGCGCAGGCTCCTCTGTCTGCACCTCTGATTAATTTTAGGATTTCCTCTTCATTTATTCAGTAACAGGCTCCCACCACTTCCAAAATGTTCTGTATTCACCATCCCTACTGGGGGCTCTTGGCCAGCCGACACTACCGAAGCCTGGATGCTGCTGGGTGGATGCTGGTCGCATTAGAGGAGTGCACGTTTCCGAACCCTCCCGGAGACGCGCTGCTCCTGAAGTCTGTCATTGCAATGTCAACATGCTTTCATAGACAGTTGCATTGGGATCGGGCAGCTCTGATCTTTATTACTTCCTAAAGGCAGTTAATCTCTAAAGCTGAAACTATAAATGCTGTCAGCTTAGCTTGCAGCCTCTTTCTATTGGTATTTACAATTCACATTTTAAATTATAAAACAGTCCAGGCTTACAGGAATATGTCCACAATCCAGACATATAGGAATTAATGGACATTCTCCTCAAATCCTCTTGAAATCTAAACTTTAACCATTAGCCATAGCCAGTGTGATAATAAACTCTAGTCCCTGACCGCAACAGAAGTATCTCATCTCCGCTGTATTTCAATATTACAGTACTCCACAGTGACCTGGTAAGCAGCCTCAGTCCAACAGATTTTGCTTCACCCTGTCAATGAGAAAATTCTAGCACATAACAGAAATAAAAGAAAAAAAAACCCTGAATATTTTGTTCAAGGTCCCACAACTCCCTGTTCCTCCCCTCTTTCCGGAAATACATCCTCCTTGAGGCAGTGGGTTTTGCTCATTTCTGACAGCAAATGTTTAGATTCACTGCTCTGGTGATGACCACAAGCAGCGGGGATGGTCAGATTATCTATTTCAGCTGTTTCTACCGTTCCCTGAGTTAATGAGAAAGGGAACCAAGAGCATCTGCTATGAACCAGGGCTCATCGTGATTCAGGAGAGCGCTGAGCAAGGACTTGCTATTCTTTTGGACATGTTTTTATTGAGAGAAGTAAGAGAAAGTGCAGAATTGCAAGGATGTTTTCTGTTACATCTCTCTTCTGTGTCCCAACCTTATGCTAACAGCTTGCCTGTGACTTGTGAATAATCACAATACATATTTCACTATCACTCCAATGCAAACCAGGACCTTTCTAATCTCCCAAGTGCAATTTGCACAGCTGGCTCTCAGGACACGTGGGCACTCACTCCATTCAGTCTGGATCACTCTTCCCCTGAACTTGGTTGTTCTTGCACCAGAAATCATGCTATATCCAAAACTGAGGGACAGGAATGAAACCCTTTTTGCAATACCTGTGATGAAGCACGCGTTTGGTGTCTGCAGGCCAAATGCCACTTCCACTGACGCCCAGCGGTTATGTTCTCATTGATTTAGCAGGAGCAGGATCTGACTGTGAAGCAGCCGTCGTGAGTAACTGCAAGCCTCCCATTTCCTGGGATCCCTTCCTGGCTCGCACCCGTTCTTGGTTGGGTGTGCTATCAAACTGGCGGACAGGCACGTCAGAACTCAACTTAAGGCCTTAGGACGCTACTAGTAGGTAGATATTAAATGACACAATTAAAATATGGACAGTCTAAGTTGAGACTGGTAAAAACAAACAGCTAAGCAAACAAACACCACCACCACTCCCCAAATATGTGTGTGTGTATTGTTACAAGACACAAGGAGCTTGCTTTTCTTCTGTATTACACTGGTATAAGTTTGAACTAATCCACTGATTTATTCTCTATATACATGGGCATATTAAAATAAGAATTGACCCAGCATCGAATACTCCCTGTCTTAGGAATTATTCCCAGCTGCTAGTAACACAGAAGGTCCATGAAAGCCTGGGAGAATGTATCCATACGCACACTTATCTCTTCATTTCAGACCATTCATCATTCCTTGCCTGGAAGCAACAGTTAATTTACAATAACTCAATGTCAAGATGCAGTTTAAAATCCTCCTGAGGATTGCCCTAGGAGAAGATTTTGTCCTGGCTCTCTGTAGCCACTGTAGATTCAGCTGAGCCTCTTTTGAAGTCACATAGTTTTAGAGGATGATAGAAATAAAGAAAGAGAAGACCTGCTAGGCTGTATCTAGTGCAGATCCAAAACCAACGAAGGATCATCTCTCCCATGCATTCTTTTGGGATTTCAGTAGTCACAGAAATTAGAGACAGAAAGGAAGAATACGGCCAGTCAGAAAACCCTGCATGCTGGAGATGATTTCCTATGGTTTGTTCTTTTGTCCAGACTAGATTTAAATAACATATGACTCTTGCACAGAGTAGGAAATACTTCCAACTTAGAGTGGAGGAGAAGAAGGAACCCCTGGGCTAACACCAACAGATTCAACCTTTCTGAAAAGGCTGTGTCACACTCAAAGCTGTCCCCCAAACCTTCCAAACAGCAACCCAGATAAAATCCACAGGAAGGACCCTCTGAGGAGAGCTAACTACGGACTGAGTGTCAATACCCCATTCTCCCCTTTTCTCTCTCTTGCATTTGTTTGGACTCAGCTTTATCTTTTCATTTTAAGGACTTTGCTTCCCACATTTTACTAGTGTTGATGGCCCTTGCCTTTTATCAAGGACAATCTGCATCTAATATTTTGGAAAGCAATTATTTAAAAATCTTCAGGTAGTGCCGCAGACAATGGCTGACATGCCATCTATGTAAATCAGAGGGTGTCTAAAGAGGGTGTTTACAAGCAGAATGCTGCTAGAAGTCTGCCTTGGTTGCAGATAACAAGGCTGAGACAATGACAGATTTCCTTCCCCTCCGCAGCCAAGAGCAGCTTCCTCTGATTGGCTTCGCCGTGTTTATCCAGGATGCTGGGAGAGAGCAGGCACCAAATATTCTATTAATTGGCAGTTTGCAAGAGCATATTGCCTAAAGATAAACAGAGTGGGTGATCGTGTCGTATGTAAAATGGCTGAGTGCTGCAGATGTAGTGTTGACCCAGTTAAAAAAAAAAAAGAGGGTTTTTTTTGTTCTCTTGGAAAATAATTGTATTCAAATGAATACTTCTGTGCATGGTCCCTCTGGCCTTTGAATATTTTGTGTAGGTAAGCCATTCCAGGTTCTTCCTTAATCTGGAAGTACTTAGCAAATTAAGAATTTGCTGAAAACTTTTACTGCTGACATCAGTGGAGCATTTCACCAATAGAAAATATTTTGTGCAGTAGCAGACAAGTACATTGCGACACGGTGTTAATGGCCTTTACTTTTCACAGCAGGTGTTTTGCAAGCAGGAAAGGACAAGACTACTGGATCTGAGTCTAACTGGAGATCAGGTGATGTGAAAAGGATCAAAACTCCCTAGGACAGGCGCAGGCGTGTGAAGGAGATCAGGTCTAGAAGACTAGAGGGAAGGAATAGTTATTCAGGGAGGGCCTGGAGTAGGGGCAGGGGAATGACTGATGCTCGGGAAATGGAGAGTGCTGTGAGTGCAAGGGACAGGCTACAGTTTCTAAACATAGGCATTGGCAGACAAAAATGCACAAAGATGACAGAAATCCCAGAGCCAGGTAAGGAAATAAAGACAATGATAAGGGAGAAGACGGAATGCTACTCAGGAGCTCAGGATACGCACTGTGGAAAATATGTTGAGGCTGGAAAGGGAAGGGGAAAGGCAACTTGAATGTGGTGCAGGACAAGTTGGGTAACTTGGGAGACTTCAGAAGGGGTATCTCTGACATGATCAGAGAAGCAGCACAAACTCGTGAATCAAGTGCGAGACACAAATGCTAAACAGAAAAGCTCTCACTTTCAGGACAGAGAATGCATAAGAAGAAAAGTCCTCGATGTAGACTTTCAGACTTAATGTTTCGCAGAACAAAACAGAGGCCCACACAGCTACCATGCACAGCAGTAACAGGCAATGAAAATCAATGACTTCACAGGACGAAAGGACACTCACCTCTCTCGGTTTTTATATTTGGTGCTATAAAACTAAAGACTAAAGCATGTGACAAATCTTTCACTTCATTTTACTGAGACCACATTGACATTACCAGCACTGTTCAGATCGAGCAAGAAAGCAAGTCACAACCTGGGCACTTCTTTGCAAGGGACAATGCCCAGAGATTGTATCTGGCCTGACCAACATGACGACTTCAAAAATGCCTTTATAGGAATTACCGATCCCCTGGAGAGCTTTTTACAGCATGCTTTGACTTGTTGTTTGGCTTGATACTTTCACTTTGCCCTCAGCCTAGGCTGCGAACAGTAGACAGTTTCACGTGCACTTCGCACTCCAGAGATGACGTCCTTCCTTCTTCTATGCTAAGATGTTCCCAGACAAATTCTTCATGCAGGGCTCAGTCCAGCTTCCCTTGGAATTCCCCTGAAGGCCAGCCATTAACCACTTGCCATGGAGCTTGGTGTTCCAGAAGCATGGCAAAAATCCAGCAGCTTTTAAAAAAATCTTGTTCTTTTAGATCAAAGTTTCTGTATTTGGATACCTAAAATTAGCTACCAAAATAAGTGACATTTTATTTAGACATGCAGAACTTCCATTGATTTTAATGGATTCAGCCTCCCAGAAAAGTAGGACACTTATTTATGTACCTACATAAGCATTTGCATGCCTAACTTAAAGAAGCCAAGTTTGTAAACGATGACCTTATGTTTTAAAAATCATGAGACAACTCTGCACGCCTCAGTCTGTTATTCCCTTTATTTCTGTCAGCAAGTCTCATTTGAGAGGTAGATTGAAGCTGTAAAATGTGCCTTTAAAGTTTCTTGCAGTAAGGTCTCCTATTTAGCAAAACACTTAGGCACAAGCTTAATGTCTGCCTGAAGAGAAGCACTTCAGTGAATCAAGGCTAATAGCTTTCTCATACCCCTTCGGTTGAGATGGGGAACGAATCTTTGTCTCCCCACAGAAAATTTCTGATCCTGATGGGAATAGCTCAGCAGCCTTGAAGACTCTTTCTGCCTCATCACTTTACCCTAGGAACATACTATAACATCTTACAGTACTTACTTCTTCAAAGCACAGCAAGCTAAACAACACTGGAAAAACTGCTTCACAGTCTGCAGCAATCTGTGATTTGGGCAGGGCCGCGAGGGCACGGGCACCAGCGCCGTGGGGTGGAGGGAGGGAAAGCGGGCACCAAGAAGCAGCAAGACGTTGAGCAAGAGATGTTCCTGGGGAGGGCAGCTGTAAAGCAATGAGGCACGATCCTTTTGCTAATGCACGCGAGAGGAACTCCTCAACCTGCTATTTATCTTGCAACTTATCTATTTTAATCTTGCGCAACTGAATGACTATCAACGGACCGCCATTTGGCTGATTAAGGAAACAGCTGTATAATTTAGCTCTGATTGTTTAAAGCACTTGGCAGGAAACAATAGATAAAAACTGACAGGACTTTTGCAGTTAACAATACAAACTAATGAAGTGAAATACTGCTCAGAGAAATATTGTGACGGGTATCCACAGATTCAAATGAAGGAAAAGAAGTGGCAGGGTAGATTCTGCACTGCAGTCCCTCAGTCTTGACTTTGAAGAAAAGTCATCAGATCTTCCTTCTCTCTGTCTACTCTTCTATCATGCTGGTTTGGTTACACAGCACTGTATGCAAGTTTGTAAAATTACACTAGTTCAAAAAATTCCCAGAGAGGAACCGCAAATGAGCTTAGCTCAGACCTGCCACGCTTTTGCATTCCCACAGCAGTTACCAGCAGGCATTCACCTGTGGAATGACACGAACCACTGAAGGGAAGCGATGGGGGAAAACCCTGAACCCAGACGAATACACAAGCAGCACCAAGCTTCCAGCACGAGCATTTGCGTGCAGGTGTGATCACAGCGACAGTGCTACAGGAACTCAGCAGGTAGCCAGCACAGGCGTGGAGGACTCTGACTGTCCAACTCACTCCTAAAGCCAATTGCTGGATATTGAACTTCGGTGGAAAGAGTTACTGCCACTGCAGGCAGCTACAGGCGCTTGTTATTTTCATTTATCTTACAAATTGCTCATTCAAAGCAGACTCCACTGACAGCTTCTTGAAGCAGAGGGGCACACAGACACACAGATGGCAGCTGTAGTTTTCCCCTGTGCATGGCATATCCCAATTCCCAAGTGTGTTTAACTGGACAATTAGTGCAATTTGTTAAGAAGGCAGAAGGCAGTGAGGTGGAGCACACCGTGCTGTGCACACAGAGGGTGTTGGTACAGAGACCCTCTCATCTTTGTGTCTTCAGAACAGAGGATGCAGCAGAGAGGCAGCAGCCAACCTGCCCTGGCCAAGAGTACAGTTTACAGGACATATTGGTTTGATTATTTGCGGTCTCACCCACTGGCTCAGCTAAAATGACTTTGGAGGCCCCAAGGAAACTAATGATCAAAAGCACTATTGGGGAGGACTTTCCTGTTGTATATCTCACTGTAGGCATGATAAGATTGTCTTGGTGTGCTGTGAGGAGGTTCTATGCACAGAAGGAGGATCAGTAACTTGATGATATATACCATTGACTGTGATACAGTCCTTGCTAATCCCTAACACACAGCAATATTGCTGGCTGTTTGGCCACCCTCCGTGCTACCAGCCTCCGTTCTGCCTTGACCACAATGGAGAGAGACGTAAGGGTGCAGCTTTCCCAAAAAATCATGTGCAAGCAGAGCATCTGGACTTTGAGGGAAGTTAAACACTATTAACTAATTTGGTTTCCATGGTGAAGGACTGCAAATTTTCACTTATCCTCAGAAGAATGGGAAGTTTTCATTTTCTGGCCCCAGGTAAAAGCATAAGGAAAATTACATCTGGTTGGGAGTGGAGACAACTTACTTGTAGAAAACTAAAAAACAATTAAGCAGGGAAGTGGTGCAGATATAGGAGAGTGCTGCCTGAGTACAAACCCAGTGTAATGCACTCTGACCAAATTTTTGTTATTACCTGTCCAACTTTTTCATACAACTCAGTAAAGAACACCCAGACGTCCAGTGGGGAATGTGCTCCAGCAGCTCTGAGAAAACGAACAGGCAAATCCCTCAAAAGGCACGAGAATGAGAATCATGCCTGTGCGGAGAGCCAGCACAAGCCCCTTAAGCGGGCTCAAAGCCCACTTAAACCCACTGCTGACCCCTTCGTCCCATCCCCTCGCTCCCACTGGGCAGATCCACCAGATCCATGGCCACACACGAGCCCTCTGCACAGGAGTGAGTTTATCTGCTCTGAACAAACCTAGAGAGGGAACGCTTTTAAAAGCATCTGTATCTGCTTCTAGCAATCCCTTCCAGCATCAGGATGCTGCACTCCTCAATACTGCAAGCTAAAGCTGTTCAAGTGAACATGAGACGTGCCAGACTCCATATTTCTAATGGGAGCTGACACTGCCAGCACTGAAAATCAGATGGGAAGGAGCCAGACAAGGAGACAAATTAAAAACCATAACTGACACTGGCAAATAGCTTAAAAGATTTAAAAAACCAAAAACTAAAACCATCCTCGTCCCAAAAATAAAACACACAAAAAATTCTTTACTTTTATACAAGTTAGAGTTAATTTAAAAACAAGGAAATACTCTAAAGGTCACATGGATCTTTTGCATGTATCCATATACCTGAAAGTCAAAGCACTGTTTTCAAATTCCACTTGAAATTTTAAAGTTTACAGATGTTTCTGAGCCCATTAAACTAGAGCTTCACAGGGAAAGGCAAACAGGGGCAAGTGGATCAGCTCCAGCCTCCAAAGGAGAAACGTCTCACCTCTGCCGCAGAGGCAGGTGTGGTTTGGGGCTGGTACAGCCTGGCCCCACAGGAGGACCCCACTACTTTAAAATTCACTGCATTGTACAATGTTCTCACCAGGGAACGTCACCGGTATTGTCTTTCAGCGTATTGTTCTCTCCGGGTTAAACAGAACTTATGTACCATTCACAGAAGAAAACTATTATTTGTGTGAGAAAATGCATAGCAGGCTTTTCGTTTGACACTGTTGTTGCCACACCACTGCAAAGACTAAAGAAACAACAATAATAGTAGCAACAAAAAGTTTAAAAATACCTCTATGCATATTTCAGTATGTCATGGAGATTAGGATGCTTACCTCTAAAATTGGGTGAAAAAAAAGTCTTAAAAAATTGTTTTTGCTATTTTAATTGAAAACATAGGAGGCTTTTTCTGTCTCTATCTATTCAATGGCCTCATTTCAAGACATTTTTCAACTTTTTCATTACACATAAAGGGGAAAAACAGAAGGAAGGAAAGAAATAAAATCATTGCTTCTGACTAGTGAAAACTCAAAGCATGTCAAAGTTATAAAATATGATTTTATTAAAAAGAGGGATGTTGTTAGCATCAGTATGAATCAGGGTAGGTTCTGGAAAGCTGAACAGCTGTTACAGCAGGTACAACACGCACTGCCTTTCCAGCCTACCTCATACCTGCTTATATGAACTCCAGCATCCCACATGCGATCCCTTTCTGTCTCAGCCGGAGCTGCCCTGTCACCGGTTCTGAGCACTGGCACACCGCGGCTGTGCAAGTGAGACCGTCCTGTTGCTCAAGCTAAGACTGGTATTGCAGGAGAGCAACTCTCTGAAACAAAGTGTTTGAAGACTGCAAACAACCTGGATGCTCAGTTTGGTGAATCACAGCTTGTGGCAGCCCATGAAGACCTCCGTGTCTATTGTGACTATGATTAATCTCTCAGATACATCCCCAAAATCAAAGTTTCAAAGGCCCCTGGCTGCATCCAAGCTGTGACAGTACTCATGGGTCACTGCGGTATTAATGCTTCAAACTTGACACTCCTGAAGTCAATGACAAAGCTCTCATTGATTCGAAGGGTAAAGGAACAGACTGCAAAAGGCACGGACCTAGCTTGAGTTTCCTGGCTGAATTGTGCCATCAGCTGCTTTGCTATCATGAAGGGGGACTGTCTGTCGCCCCGGGAATACCAGAGGCTGTTTACTGGAAAGGAGCTCAGCAGCTGGGAGGGATCAGGGGCACTTGGGTTTCTACACTGATGTGCAAAAGCAGTAGCAGTAGTAACAGACTGTGAGTGGGTACAAAGGGAAAATGTCAGTATATGCTTCCTCTGAGCAGACCTGTGCCTTCTACTGTGTCAGCCCATCGCCCTTCACCAGTTTGCTAAACACTCAGGATGCACCTAGAGAGGGTTGAGAGCGGCTCTGTGGCGTGAAGGTGACTGCCACGAGACGAAGGCACTTTGCCGTGTCAGGCAGTGGGGTCAGACTCTGTGGTAGATACTAGACGGTGGCTGGTAAGAGTTAAGCTGGAGGCCCCAGCTACGAGGACAGGTAGCCACAGAAGCCACGCAGTCAATGTTAACCTTCTCTCGGTGTTGCAGGCTCAGAGAAAGGCCAAGGGATGTACGTGACCAAGCTCTACTGTGATTTCCCCAGGGGAGCTCAGAGATGTGGGGGTTTTTGTGTTGTTCCCAATTTAATCCCGGCCAAGTAATTTTTTTTTTTTTTGAAGTTCATAAAAATATATCCCCATACAACAAGGAAGACCAAATTACACAGTCAACCCCAGAGTCTGTCTAATGAATGTACTATCTTCCCAGTAACTTAGTATAAGCACAGAGTTTTGTTACAGTCATCGTAACAGAATCTGTCACTACTGTGTCCTCTGGATGTCATTAATAAATAATAGATGAAAGCACTCAGAGGGAGAAAAAAACAGGGTCTCGGAAAGATAACTTTTGCAGCGACCATCTCCCATTCCAAGGCTGGTTCCTCACCGCCTAATTCCTCTGATATCACCATAATTGCTCTTGGGTCGCAAATAGATGGAATTTTTTCCTTATCTCCTCCTGCTGCAATCCACAATCTTTTTGGAGCTTTTGGAGCACATCGAGAGGCCAGTAGCAGTGACAAGCACAAAAGGAGAAGTCGAACAGGACAAGCTCTGGGAATGCCAGCCTTGCGGTGTCACGGAGACAGGTAGAAGGAGCAGACGAACCTGCAAGCACAGGCAGTGTCTGCTGGTTCCCCCGAGGTGGGCAAAACAGGCAGCAAAGCCCAGGCCCCGCTGCCTGCGGGCAGTGGCACCAGGCACCCCGACAGAACGGAAATAAAAGCAACTGCGTTACGATGACAGCACCAACATTTGCCAGAGAAGGTCAATATATTTTTGCTGTCAGCTCTTGGGAGGTTTCTTTTAACATGGTTTAATTGGGTTTTAGCACTGGTGAAAGCCCTGGGGAGACATAACTTGCGCTTAGTCACAGAAGAGTTATGAGCACTGACAATGGTAATGTCCTTCTTCGCACAGTCAACGTACGAACCAATTCTCTCCTCCCTCTCTGCAGTCTGGTCTGGCTAGATCCAGGAGTCAATCCTCCCTTTTCTTTTTCTCGATACACAGTATTGTCCACCCCAAAAGTTCCTCTTCTCTCACGCCGTAAATAGCGGGTGAGACAGGCCGGTGGTGTCACCAACTGGTGGCACAGGAAAGCTACTGGTCCTGAAGAAACTGCCTGGATCTGCCTGTCCTCCTTCCTCCCTCATAGGCATTCACAACCTGGCCTGACCAGAGATGTCTCATTCTCTCCCCTCCACCCTTCCGCATCTCTAAGGGCCACAGCATGTTCTCTAGCTCTCCTCAACCACACTCATTTAAACCATCTTCCCATGAGTGTGGGGCTTGGAGGACAAGTTTTGATCACCACCCTACCTGCACTGCTCCTAGAATCATAGAACCGTTCAGGTTGGAAAAGACCTTTAAGATCATCAGGTCCAACCGTTGACCCAGCACTGCCAACTCCACCACTAAACCGTGTCCCTAAGCGCCACATCTACACATCTTTTAAATACCTCCAGGGATGGTGATTCCCTGGGCAGCCTGTTCCAGTGCTTGGCAACCCTTTCGGTGAAGTAATAATTCTAACATCCAATCTAAACCTCCCCTGGCACAGCTTGAGGCCGTTTCCTCGCGTCCTATTGCTTGTTACTTGGGAGAAGAGACCAACCCCCACCTCACCACAACCTCCTTTCAGGTAGCTGCAGAGAGCGATAAGGTCTCCCCTCAGCCTCCTCTTCTCCAGGCTAAACACCCCCAGCCTCCTCATAAGACTTGTGCTCTAGACCCTTCACCAGCTTCATTGCCCTTCAGCTTATCCCACCCTGAGCTATAGGGAAGCCCTGCATCCCAGGTAACTCCACTGACATCCTATGAAGTAAATAAATAACAGGCATTCAGTTGTTTCCACAGATTTCTCTCCTAACCCCTGCTCTTTCTCAGCTGCTTTACATTCACCTGACTCACAATTATCAGAAAGAAAGAAAGAATGAAAATAAACAGCAAGAGGAATTCCTTTTTTTAAAGACAAGTGATAAACTATTCTCAAAACAGCTGCTTGAATATTAACTAGAAAAGAAAAATATCCAAACCCAAAATACAGGCAAGTCAAACACACCCTGTCGATTGGAGAAAAATGTCTTCATCATCCTTTACCAAGTTAATATTTTTCCCTTGTGTGCCAAGCCAGCTAGAGCACAGTGAGGGAGGGTGAGTCGCTTTTCATTTCCTGAACACTTCTTAAACTATGGAAGATTCAAATTCGCCGTCCCAAACACAGCTTCAGCATTTCTCTGCCTCTTCTGCCCTGCCTCTCTCTGAGAACCTCAGCCTGTGGGAGCTTCATTGCGGCCATTTTCCTTGTTTTAGAAAGTATTATTCTTGAGAAATGCGCAGCCCCACATGCAGCAACAAAAGGGTTATTTTCACCCCCCTACATATATTGGTCAATGAATTTCTCTAGTTTACTGTAGCCTGAGATGGGATTTCAAAATGTGTCAGACCTTTCCAAGATGCTGTTCCTGTTCCCACTCCCTACCCCACCCTCTGCTCTCAAAGTGATCCTTTGGGGAGGCTGAAACCGACATCTATTTCCTTGCCAAAGAGTTTTCCTTTTCACTACCTACACTTCCACTTGCGCTCATACGAGGCCCCTGGAGCGCACTGCTGCTGGCACTCATTCCCACTTAGCAAATGTACCTTGTTTGATTGGGACTAAGAGTGGAAGAAATCTACTTCGCATCTCTGAGTTTGGTTTGCAGGAAGGGTATTATTTCTTAGGGGATGAGTCTGTTTATTGGCTGGGGATATTTCTAGTGCATTTATTTTTTGTTGTTGTGAATTTGGATTAGAGGCATCTCCTTCCTCCTGACAGTTGCTGGCAGCATGCTGTAAAAATATGAATAATTAAAGTGTGACTATGAATCCACTCAGAGGCTTAGACTTTACCTCCTCTAACATTAAACAGAGAAAGGGCCATTTAACAAAGTTCAGATCTTGAAGCAGATTTCAAAGTACACTGCAGTTTAGCTCAGCATGACTAGGAGGTTCAACCTTCAACATTTAAAAGCTATGAGCCCTTGGAGAGAAGAGACTTCTGCTTCTGGTTCAATCCCAAATACAGGAATAAATAAATAAGAGATGAATAACCAAGCCATGGTCAAAAAGGACTTCAGCAGCACAGCAGAAATACACTGGGCACCTGAGGGGCTCGTTCTTGGCCTATGTGACATTTTTACCTTTGTAGACAGTTCAACCATAGAATACAGGCAGTCCTGTTGCACTGAGATTTTAGATTAAAACAACACAATCTGGCTCTTGCTCTGTGAGAAGCCACTGGAAATCCTGGAAGACCTTCAAAAATGAGCAGTATAGTACTTGAAAAAGAGCACAACTTTACTAAATTGAAAAATTTGAATTTCCTAACATGGATTTAAAAGGTACTACTGAATCTTTAATGACTGCAATATAGAGACGGCTCAATCTGAGAAGGGCTGAAGGTCTTCCTTTGAAGAAGTCAAACTTAAAAAAAAAAAAAGAAAAACATCTGCTACCTTCCAAGGTCACAAAGGGTTTCATGAAACTCTGTATCCCTCCCAACTCTGACTTCCTAAACGATAGTCACTTGTTAATCCAGAGCACCTACTTAATTAGCTCGGGAAAGGAAAAACATGACAGACTAAAAAGGTATTTCTATAACAAGAGGTTGTGAGGAGCAATGTGCTGCAGATACAGATAGGAAATGGGCTATTTATTTATTTCAAGAGCACAGAATTCTTATTCATTAAATGTTACTTTTAAGCTTGACATGTTTTAAGCTGTTTGGTATTCTACAGCCTTCTGACTGACTGATAGCTTGGAGGAAAGGATCGAGAATGGGAAACATGGGCTTTGTTACTTAGCGGTATCTGTGGGGTCAGTTACCAGCCCACCTTTCCAAGCTAGCTCTCATACTATTTATTTCCCATGTCCAGATTCATCTTCAGTCCCCACAGTCAGTTCCTCTGTCTGCACCACATTTCGGATCACCACACAGATACTCTGCTAGTGAACAATTTTCTCTTGAGAGCCTTAATGAACAGAGTAAAACCTCTGGTTTGAATGCTGAATATTGTAGGAGATGACATGCTAGACAAAATGTCCCATTTTAACACGTCCAGGCCACGAGGAGTCTCCAGCACACACAAGGCTCAGAGGTTTTAAAAATAGCAACTGAGTTGTATGACACAGCCCAGTGCTGGTGTAATCAATGCAAAGCTGCTGCCCAGGCTCTAGAGGCCGGCAACCCACCACGCTGTACATGCCCTGCCTAAACCTGTGTTCTTGTCAAGCCTACAAGCAAATGTAATATGAAAGAAATAACCAGTTGCTTCTCAAAAAAATAAATAAATCAATAATTCTCTGTTGTTAGGCAAGAACACAGGCTATAGTAAAGCACCTGAACAGATAAACTGTTAGGCAAAGCCATAAATTTAGATGGTGCAAGACTAGGAATGTGAATTTAAAATGAAACATCTGAAGTTTGGGTGAGGGTAAAAAATATATAAACCCTTTGAAAAGACAGTCATTATTAGAGACTATAAACCTGCATGCTAATTTATGTGATTTCTATTGACATTTTCTTTCTAATTCAGTTTTCATTCATTTTATTGCATGCAGATAAATTCTAGATAAGAGCATTGTGATGTGCAGAAGGCTTAATCCAACGGAAACCCCCTAATATGCAATTTAAGGCTCTCAGGTTCATTAATAATCCTAGAAGCATCTTGTTTAATCTAGTTTATTTGCATGGGACTGAGTACATCTGAGCGAGACAGGGTACGGCAGACATCGCCTGCCCTTTAGAGACACCCCTTGGTGTGTCCATGCCATCCCTGTGGATGGAGCTCCTTTCAAGGTCATTCTCCATCCCCTGTCCATTTACTGCGCAGGTAAATACTGGACGATCCTCGAAAGGTCTGTTTCCCAGAGATACCAGCATGATCTGTCCTCTCTGCAGGCATTTTGATAAGAAAATAAAATTGATACCCAAACACTATCCTTCTCATCAATCCATTGATTCACCTACTGGCAGTTTCAATAATAAATTAGATCAATATGAACTATTGTGTGTGTGAACAGATGTCAAATCACAATATGCTATGATCAGATCAGATGGATATTTCCTAGAAAAAGAGTATTTATCCATATTTGGGAGAGAAGGTGCATCTGCTCATCCAGAACCCAAAAGAGATAAGTCTCCCAATGAGGCTTGGACACTAATTATTTCATGGAGTAAATCCTGAAAAGAATTGGTTTTACTCTGGGAAACAATTACTTCTTTGTTTTCCTAGTTCTGTGCTCTATCCAACTGCTTCCTCTTCAATAGATCCAACTGTAAGAAAGCCTAAAAATTCCTCAAACTCTATAGCTTTCAGTGTATTGGTATTGGCACAAGTCAATATTTTGTGGCCAAGACCCATCTCTAGTTTTGTCCATGAAAGACAACAGCTGAGGCTTATACAAGAGAACCCAAAGTAAAAAACAAAGACCACCACACCTAGCTAACATTTGCTAGAGGACAGAACGCTGCACCCAGGCTAGGACGTTCAAGCAATATGCACCAATACATTCTCCCACTCTTCCCCCCAGACCTCCCTTTCCCCCATAAATCTCCCTGCTCTCAGAACCTGATTGGGATCCTCAGGTGCTAATGGAAAGCAGAAGAGACCTGGTGCGTGATTGACTCCTCCAGCACATCCTCAAGGACCGTGTCAGTAACGGGAGAGCTTTCACTGCTTCTCCAGGCAGCCTGCTCCAGACTGACACACTGGCGTATGCAGGTAATTTCCTGATGCCTGGATGCCTGCATCTTCCCACCTTGTCCCACGTTTATCTGTCAATTATCCACCCTAAATTCTTTCACCTCCCCACTGTTGACACCCTTTAAATATATGGTTATGAAATTCATCCTCTGTTGTCTCCCAGACGACCTAAATAACAGAACTGACTGTGCTCCACGCTCCGTTTAGCTTCTCAAGAACTTATTCAGACAGAGATGTTTCCCAAACCCTGAATTTGATCCTATCAAGGGGCTATGTTTAGATCACACATCAGGGCCTCATCAGACGCCATCCCAAAGAGCATCCATCATAGCTTTATTCTACTTTGCTGCCTCCAATCTAGTTTGTTAACCATTTCCAAAAATGAGTATATTTTAATTACTGTTTTCTGAGAATTGGGATTATTTTCCTTCTAAATGTATTCATCTGATTATCTCCAGGATGAAATTCATTTGGTTAATTACCATCCTTTTAATTTGTTTAAGACTATGTTTCTGTTTCCTGTGCTGTAACACCTCCTGCTAGCTCTGCTTGCATTTATTCAGTGTCTGACAGACTCCCATTTTGGGGAACAAACAGAAGATTTCCACAAAAACACACACCTAACGAAGCCTTGCAGGCAGAGCCTGAGTTCTCACCTAAAATCCAAGATAAGAGAGAAACATCATTCAAATGTACACATCCATTGCTCATGTTTATTGCTGGAAGCCTCGATCCCGTGCCCATTTGGGTTTCAGCTGCACCCAGCGCCGGGTGGCGGAGAGCCGCCAGGCGTGGGCAGGGACGGGGGGCTGTCCTGACATCCACAGACTCGTGAGGACTCATGGCTTGTCCCCAAATGTTCAAAACCCTCCCTGGCAGCGAGACAGGGTTTATGGCAGAGCGGAGCCTTCTAGAGAATGAGCAACGAAGACTTCATGGCAGGAAGCCCATCCGCAGCCACCCCGGCCCCTCCCTCAGCTGCCCTGGGTCCTGCTGGTCCCCAGGGGCCATCACACCCTAAGGGCACACATGCAGGTCTCGCACAAGGCTGCCCCAAGGGGAGCCTCCGCTGGTCTGGCCTCCCATGCTCTTGGCCTCCACTCTCTGGGCATCCCACACCATCGGGGCCTCCCACACTCTTGGTCTCCACTCATCTCAGCCACCACCATGGCCTCCCACCCCTTCTGGGCCTCCCGCGCCCTTGCAGCCTCCAGTTCTCTCAGCCTCCACTCTCCTTGGGCCTCCCACCCTCTCTGGGCCTCCCACACCCCCTCAGCCTCCAGTTTCGCTTCCAACCTGCACACATCGTCCAAGCCATCCTCCTGTCAGACACAATCTTTTATAACATCTCATTCATTTTCCAAAACCCAGCAGTTTTGTACCTAATGCCCGGCTTATTCTATCATCATCTTATTACTAACCCGAAACAGAGGTAGACGAATTCCAATTTCATTATCAAGATCTCAATTCCAGTCAATGACGCACATACTGGAAGAAACCTAATGTAATTCTATTAGTTTTCTAAACTCTCCTAAAAAAAAAAATCTTCCATGGATAATGCAAATGCAAATGAGACCAATGGCGACATTAGGAGAAATTTCAAATATTCTTAAGCCAATGGAAAAGCCTCCCAAAAGGAAAGGTCATGGCACCTTGTTAAATTACATACATAGACTTGAACTGCAGTAACACTAGAGAGCATCCAATAGTTTGGGGAAAAAATCCAGAGCTGTACACGTGTACCGCTACATGTATAACACTGACTGCCTTAGCTGCCTGGACATGTACCCTGCTCTCACCATCACCTTAGCAATGACGATTGCCCTTTTAGTTTACGGGAAATTTGTACGGCAGCTCAGGACGCTCTCCCAGGGCTGCCCCTCGAGTCCGTGCCTGTGCCCCAGCGCAGCCCCTGTGCTGCCCCAGCCTCGGCTGCACCCACGTTTCTTTTCCATGCCAACATATTCCTGTCTTATTCAGAAAGCTGTTTGTCCCTTAATAGGGCACATTTTCCAACTAGCTTTGTTGTTCTGCAAATTATGGGCTATAAAGAATTAATGGCTGAATATAAATCAATTTAGTTCACTGAGAGAGTATGTGTTTTATGTGGTAGAGGTTTTCAAAGAAAAGTAATTAGTTGATTTGGCATTTTAATCTTCAGAAAAATAAAGAAGCTATTTTTCTGCTAAGAGGATGTGTTTGAACACATAAACATATGCTGTATTTTCTGAAACTATATTAAGAAATATTATTTATTGGCTAGATGTGGCATAGCTGATAGTTATCTCCATTGTCTCAAGAAGATTCTTCGCGATAAAGATTTCACCACAGAGACTGCATTCTGCTTTCCAAAGTGCCTGACCAGAGGCTTTAAAAAAGCCAGATAGGGCCATTTCTCTCCCAGGTAGGTTGCTTCTAGGGACTGTTACACGGAGATGGAACAAATGAGATCGAGGTCGCCGATTCAGACCTGACCTCGGCTGCAGGCAGGATGGGGGGTGCCTCCAGCAGCTGTTGCACAGCCTGCGAGAGCCCATCCGGAGGGTCTGGGGCCTGCCGGAATTAATGGGCGTTCTTGTGTTCACCCACAACTGCACTGCGGCCGCCTCGGCAGCGCTAACGGCTGCGAGCGAGGCCGGGCACGAGGGGCTGCACCCTGGCAGGCCAGCCCCGGCGAGCCTGCGCTGCGGCTGCCACGGGTTCCTCCGTGGCTGAACTAGGGACCATCCATTTGGCCGCTTTCATATAGGAGCAAATACACACCAGGGAAACAAAAATACTTTGCTGCTGCCTGTGTTTGAGGAACAGACAACCTTGTTCTACACTGAGAGCCTGAAGGAGCTCAGACGGACCATGTGGGATGATTCAGAGTGACTGACCCATCTCCTGGGGACTATTGCATAAGATGCCACTGCTTTGCAATTTGTTTTCCTCCCTAGTTGCAGCATGAATATCTGAAGCTGGAAGGCTGTTTGGTGCTTTGTGAGAGAATAAGCCTGCCCCACTGGTGAGTCTCATTTGCCCTCTCTATGCCCATGTCATACAAAAAAATTCCACCTTGCTCCATTTGTTGAATTTCACACATTAACACCCTGGGTGTGTTTAGCAGAGACAAACCAAAGCTAGCTTGCAACACATTTGAGTTTGCTTTCCCCCTACTCCCCACTAACGACTCATTTAACAGCAGCACAGCAATTAGAAAATCGATATTCCGCTCAGACACGAACGTTTTGTCTAGAGCATTACTTAAGGAACATCTCTTGCAGCCTCATCTTTGCCTGGACAAAGGATAAGGCAGAAAGGACACTCTGGCGTTTGGTTATCTGATTGATTTAAGATGATTTCTCTTAAGGCCCACACGGCATTTGCAGAATGTTTCAGGCTGGGTATAGGCAGTGTGGATGTGATGTTCTACTAATAAGCACCTCTGTGCCAGGGAGTGTGTGTATAAATACAGTTGCAGAGAAATACAAGCTTGCTTTACTGTTTAATATCATACCGCCCACCTGAATAAAACAGAGCCTGACACATGTCATAAGGAATTACTCTAAGAATGCAAGGCCCTTAGGCATTGAAGCCCCATTTGTATTCCAGTCGTATTAGCCAAAAATAAAATAAATAAGTAACAATCACATCTTCTTTGCTATGAAAGGATTTTCCAGCCATTCAAGCGCTTACTACATTGCTGTTACAAGCTCCCTTACTGGAAGTGCAAGGGCAGCAAAGGGGAAGAAAAGCAGAGACAAAGCAAACAGCAGAAACCACAATGGAGAAATTACTCCGATTTGCTGCATTTGAGTTTGTGCTGGAAGAGTACAGCGCTCGCCCAGCACAGCCTCGCGCGCTCCCGCCCCGTCCCCGGTCGGATGCAGTGCAGCAGCCCTGCTGTCTTCCCCGAATTCTATAATTAGTATCAATGATTATTCAAGCAGGATTCAAAACACTGCCCATCTGCAGAGTCCGGGGTGGGAGCAGTCTGTTTTATTTTCATGTTATTTAAAATAAGAGCTCTAAGTGCCAATTGTTGTTGTGGAAAACCACTCCCTTGCACACAGACAAGCGAGGATGATAAGACACTGTGGACTCAGGGAAAGTCACCCCCTTTCTGAGTCATTAGAGAGAGTGGCAACAGCAAAAATTCCCTAAGCTCGGCACAAAACCAGCCACATTCCTTCCCACCTTCTGCAGAAAATTGAAAATCAGATATGTGTTACTAAATTAAGTAGCAGGAATTCCTTTTGCAGGGGATACTAGTGATGAAAGCTGTACCACGCAGACTTCCCTAATCCATCCTACACAGTAATTCCCTGGTTTGTTTGCATATGTATGTGTGTGTTGTGTAAGCCATAATTATGCAATCTCACAATTTACCACTGAGCAGATTTTCAGCTTGTTACAGCTCAGCAACCGACAGCAGTTTATGACCGTCACCAAAAGGCTAGAATTTCCTGCAAACTTATTGACATGGAATAACGTGACCTGTCATATCATGGAAAAGGGCAGTGCAAAGGGGAGCTCCAGGAAAAGGGGCCACTGCTGACAAAAATTCCTAGCAACGCACTTGGTTCTCTTTCTAGTTAATGCAAAATTAAGCTGACCCTGGGAGCGACAGATAGAGCCTTTAAAATAGGTCTGTGCGAGGTTGCTATGAATCGGATGCCATGACACAGAAAAATTGGAGCTCTGACCTCAGAAGCAGCACAACAAACAACTACATAGAGCTAGACACTTGACTGAGATAAAACATTTCCCAGTGTACTTTTTGATGGAAATGGTAGATAAAATCACTGGACAAAACAGCCCATCCAAAGTAATCCTCACAAACTGCTGAATTTGTCTTTTTTTTTTTTTTTTTGGTCAGGTGATTAGTCACTCAAATAATTCTTCAACAAAAAAATAATGAAGAATTCTTAGTAGATTTTTCAGGTGAGACAAAATGCATATAATTTTTAAGGTTTACAAATAGTTGTAATCAATGATCAGATTACAGGAATAGCTGCAATGCCAGTTCACAATATTTATTAGAGTAAGAGTTTGCTAATCACTGTTTCAAACAGTTGGCCTGCCCTAATCTCATAGCGGTACACAATGGGTTTTGAAGATCTATTTATCTTTAACTCAATTATAAGGATGAACACAGTTAGGAGGAGTCAATTTCTCCAATATATTTTACTGATACCAAACAGTGTTATTCTTTATGTATCAAATACCAATAGCACAAATCAAATTTAATCCTGCATTCTTTATGCATTGACATTCATAGAAAGAAAAAAAAAATAGTATGAAGAAAAGTGTCCAGAAAAACTATTCAGAGCTGAATGATGCTTTTTCAGCTTATTGGTGACAAGGTCTGTGGTTTTACTACGTCACACAGGAGAAAATAAAAATGCCAGAGATGCAGGTGATACAGCACTCATCCTATTCTGAAAAGACTGACACATTCCTCTAGCCTGTAATTTACTGGAGTCAGGAGCAAGAATGCCACATGTTGATTTGGAACAAAGTAGGATAACGGGCTGGGTGAAATCAGGGACTGGGGAATTATCTGAAATGTTTAAGGGAATTTGATACTTCCAAAACCTTCAGACTTCCGACTGGGTTAGTGGAATTATTTAGGTCAAGTCCTGCTTTGCATTTTAATTAAAAAAACAAACAAACAAAAAAAAACCAAAACAAACAAACAAAAAAACAAAACAAAACACACACACACACAAAAAAACCCACCAAAAAAAAAAACCCAAACCCAAACCAAAAAACAAAACTAACCTGACTTTGAGAACGTGAAGGCCAGCGCAGTTAGCCCAGGAAATTACTGATGACTCTTCAAACCGCAGGTAGTGGTGTAGGACTAAAGCAATTAAGAATTACCATTCGGTTGCCTGAAACCAGCCCGGTGACCTGAGTCCAGTTCTCAGCAGCAGGTGCCTAATCCTCAAAGAGCCGCCGACCCAACTCACAGTAACTGACAGTCTCCCCGTGGCACACGTCGACTGAACGAGCAGTCGGGGACAAACCAGCCTGACTGCCATTCGCAGAGGGCTCTGTGGTGGGGGTTCAAGGCATGTTGTCTGGGTGGCGTAGGAAAAGCTGCCATCACCACATATGCTATACCTGTTGTGAGGGTAGAGAGAGGAGATCCCCAAGCTGTCAGTCAGAGCTACACTCGTACTGAGGATTTTTTTCATTTCTAAAAGTCGTTATTGGAAAATGTCACTATTCATTGCCAAGAGTTCCCGTGATGCAGTAACTCTCATTACACCTAAGCCCTCTCAGCACCAAATAGCCACACACTGATAACCTGAATATATTTGCTGCAGCTGCTGTTCCATAGGCTGCATTCTTGTACAGTCAGGTTATTTTACATGCTTATTAGCCCCATTATTTTATAACTCATTCCTCTGTGTAATGCTGACTCTATATCACTTCATTTTAACAAAAGGATATGTTCCTCTGAGACAAGAAGGGATGAGCAGTCGCAGAGGCTGAAAGGGAGGGTGGACTAAAGGCAGCGGGTTGTGTTGTGCCTGGGCTGTGGAAGCACCCAGTGGCGCGGGAGCCCTGGAGCCTCTGTCCCCATGGGAGCCCTGGAGCCTCTGCCCCTGCTGCTGCAGCTCCTCCTGCTCTGGAGGGTCCCCTGAGAGCGCTCTGCCCTGGACGGGTGCTCCCAGCGGAGCGGAGGTGAGAACGAAGCGGGAGGGAGGCAGCCTGCACCCTCCTGGGTGCTGACCGGGAGCACTGCGCACCATCCATCTGCTAGAGGCGAGGGGCTTGCTTGGGCCACGGCACTTCAACGTGTCTGACACACCACAGAGCCGGGGCACCTGACACAGACTCTTACAGCCACAGCACTAAGGACCCCGGCGCTCTTGCTTTCGGCCATCAGCACCATTCACACCACCAGCCTGACCACGCTGGAGAGGGAAGAGGTGCCGACAGTTCACAGTCTGTGCTGCTGCACACATTGCTCCAACCAGGTATCCTTGGACTGTTCATTCAGTAATGCTACCTGCTAAAAAGTCTTCCAGCAGCCAGCCAGCCCGTTTTCTCCCTCCTCCCCCACCCCAGAATTTCTGTTAAGGCCCCAGAAGTGCAGAATCTGGATGCTACCAAACTAAGATCTTCATGTTTCTCAGGTTTAGTCTTTCTCAGTTGCAGCTCCCAGCTCCCCTACGACACCTATCTTGTAGATGCACAGGACATATATGCCAGTGCTGTCAAGGAAAAACAGGTGTAGAAAAGGTGTTTCTTCCAACGGCGCACTAATGTACATGTGCAATACATTTATTAGGGAAAGCCTCAAGAAGTGATATAAACCATGGAAAACAATCTAAGGAGAGTCTCTTTAGCTGGAAAAGACAAGGAGAGATGACATGACAAATGTCCCTCTAGCAAATTATCAGCAAATAATGCAGGGTAAAATAAGAAATAAAGCACCTGTTTCTATTTACTATCTTTTACTAAAATGGCCAGGGAATATATAATAAAGATGAAAGATAACTAACAATAGATTAAAAAATGTTAGTGATATAAACTATGTATCATACATCTCACTGTGTCTGTGGAACTCATTGACAGGAGATGTAACAGAGAACAAAAACTTTACACGACTCAAATAGGATTATTATTTTTTTAAGACAATGAAACTTTTTATAACATTCAGAAGAGATAACCGAGCTCTCGAGTCAGGGAATAAGCCAACCGCGAACTGGCACCAGGCAGTGGGCTCCCCGGGCCATCACTCTGACGTGCTCTTGTCATTCTGTTTTCTCACTCCCCTGCTATCACAATGTTTGCTCTAACTGAGGGGTATGTGAAGGCTCTGCCTGTGCTGTGAGAGGGCTGGAACTAAGGCTAATAAAGTGAGCGACAGCCTCAACATGAGTGACTTTATCTAAGGAGGGCAAGACACCCTGCCTTGGTTTATACAAAGAGAGCACTTTAGATATAAAGGCATCAAGTAAGAAAACTCCTCTCAAGTGCATGTCAGAACAGGTGCAAGAGGGCCAAGATAATGAAAAAAAGACAAATAATTCTTTGCCCTTTTCTTGCAGGTTTCACTTGAGGACCTGGAATTGCTTTATGAATACGTATCACAGAAGCTGCCAACAGTCTTAGGAAGCAGCAATGTTACACAAAGATCATAAGCCACATTTAAGAGATGAGAGTTAAAAAGAAAAAATCAAATGCAGCAGTCAGCTGGTGATTTTTCCGAAGTTACATGTTCTGTTAGAACATGTTAAAACAGAATCAAAATTATTACCCACTCTGTAGGGCTCAAATGTCTGTGCAAAGGAAGCCAGGAGTAACTAGTTAAAGGAAGAAGGATTGAGGAGATTAATATTAGCTAGACTTACTTCCCTAGATGGCTCATAGAGCTTATAACAGAATAGGGATGCAAGAAAGCAATTAAAAGAACTAACTTAAATAAATCGCTAAGTGCTGAAGGTTTGCCAGCATATACCTCTGCATTCTCCTGCAATGCAACTGGGCCCCTTCCTCTGGGGACTTTCTAACAACCTTTCAGACATCAGGATAATTATTGCAAAGTGTGACCCAGACTGTGGTTACTGGTATAATCAAGAAAACCCCTTGAGGTTGCAACATTAGAGACAATCTCACCAGTGAAATAGACTTTCAACTGTTGGCTAACATTTTTGCAATGACTAAACTTAAAATTAGGTTCTCTGCGACTGGGCAACGCACCCAGCGGGTTGGGGCTTACATTGTCTGCTGCAGGGCTGCTTACCCAGACAGGCTTCGGTATGCATTATGGATCTGCCACAACCGTAATCCCTAGAGAAGACTCCTGGCAAGGAGCACACTCGAGGAGTTAGAAAGGGGAGAAGATAAGATAATGGATGGAGAGAGTCAATATCTAAATGCTCTTATCATAAGGGTAGGATGCGGCTAGTGTTCCTGCTTGGGCAGACTGGGCTCTGCTGTTCCCTTGCAACATTTTCTAAGCAACTCTTGCTCCCCTGATGTTTCAGCTCCTCAGATTGACCACGTGTTTTTGGGAAGCTTAAAGACTGTAGTGGATTTGCTAGTTTCTGGTGCACAGGGAACTTCCACTGCTGGGATATAAATCCTTGCTTGGTTCTAACATGCAATCTCCAATTTAAGCAATGAGGGAGCAAGGAAAGAAATGAAATACTAATTGCAATCCAAATTGCTCCATCTTCTATCCACCTCCTGCCAACCCCCTCCCTGCTCCCTAATCCATAAAGTCTGAGTGATGATCAGTGAATAATTAATTCTGGGTGAGCTGGAGAGGTTTCATGCAGAGATCCTCTGCAGATGCGATATCCAGTTCAGGAAACGCATGGCTAGCATTCAGCAGTTCCCCGTTGTTACGTCTGGGTATCCAGCACCCACCAAGGCACGCCCGTGCACTCAGCCTGGTGTCACCCCACTAATTACACTTTGTTGGTCAAACCCTCTGTGCTCACCAACACAGACACTGCACAAACAACACATACTTCCACATTTACTTAGAGCATTAGTAAAAGGTATAGTGAAAATGCCACAATACAGGGTAATCATGAACAACGCCATGCCAGTGATTAAAACTATTAAGATACAGCATTAAAGCAACCATTTCAGCATTTGTCAAAAGAAATAAAAAATGCTACAAAGTGGTTTTTAAACCATGCAAAACCAATCTTCCGAAAGCACAAAAGTTAAAATAAAAGAGAGCTCACAAACAGCCAAATTTTATACCTCAGTCTCCTCCACTGATTCAGAATGTGAATGTGTAGGAGAAATGACACATGGCTGCAAATGTCTCTTCCCTTTACAATAGTCCTAAGCTGAACCTCTTGATCCAAGTACCACCAAATTCAAGCAACTAAAAACTTGAATTCAAATGATCTTCTTACTGGCTTTTAGCAATAGCCAGGACTAAAATTGTTCATATGTCACAAGAAACATTTATTATTGTGACTGAAAATGCCAAACACCTCACACCCACACACCCCCACCCCCACCCACCCCCCAGACTCTTCATATCACAGATTCAAGAGAACTGGATAACTGAGAAAAGCCTCCAAAGCATCTGTGTCTCACCCTGCACTAGTTGCAGAATTGGTCTTTCTGTGCCTGGAGGGAAATGCAGCGCGCGGTGCGATGGCTGATCAGGTAGCAATACGGGAGGCATGGCACCCCTCGTCAGGGAAATGTCACATCCTGGCTCACAAAGAGCCTGCCCTGCAGCCTGGATTCACATCCCGACAGGATGGCGCTTGGCCTTTGTTAGTGCCCAGGAGGATTATGGCCAGGTGGAGGATAAACGACAGATTCCAAGATGAGCTAATAGCAGCCCTCAGCCTTTCATTTCAATTCTCAGAAGCAATGCATTTTTAAAAAAATTTGTTCTCACACAAAAAATTTAATATATAAATCCTTCTCTCTTTCTCTCCCTGTATACATACATATCATTTAAAGTGTTACTATAGAGCAACAAACACATTCATAATGGAACAAATCTCCCCACACAGCAAGGACAGCAAAATATTAATTATTCAAGGTACATACAACAGAGTTATGTAAATCATTGGTAACTACTGCAGGACTACTTTGCAGAGGGACTCCTACGGGGAAGAAGCACTGAATGGTTCAAACAGAGGATGTGTGTAATCTCTCATGTACCAGCAACGGAGCACGGGGGCTGTTGTACAGGGCCAACATAATCCCAGAGACATTTGTAAATGTGAGCAAAGGGGACAGTCTGATATAATACCTATAGCTTTATAATTACTAATACATTTACATCATTTTGTGAATGAATGCCACCCTCTGCCACACTATCAATCAAGTACAATGCATGCCACATCCCTTTCTCATAGAATTACTTATACAACATGCATGGATTAAAGCTAAACTCCTATTTCTGGCTTTAATTCAAATCAGTTAAGTATTTTTAAACAAATTATGTTTTAATTCCACCTAAAATGCACTGGTTTAATTCAATTAAAATCAGTTCTTGCTTCTTTTCATCACACCTGACCTGAATTTTGCTGAAGAGAACCTAAGTGAGACAGTCTGGAGTTACACTGAAAATTAAAATTATAAACGCTGCCAACCAGACAAACAAGATCATAATATCAGTATCATAAGAAGATATCCGAAGAACAATTGACTTGAAATCTCCCTAATAAGCATTTAGGAAGAGGCTCCATATCACAAGGCATTATTAAAGAGTATGGTGAGGAGGAAGGACAAAGGAGCATATTTTTCCTCGGTCCATTTTTTCCTTCCCTCCCAGCTGACGGATGAACTTGACATAGTTATTTTATATTCACAAGTCTTGAACATCATTACATCCAGTGCTCTGTACAACTAACTGCCAGCAGTGAGCTCAACACACAGGCTGCCTCCAGCTACAATCAACGGATTTCTGTGCACGACCACTGCAATATGAAATTGGATAACAAGATATACATGTCAGACATCTGCATCTTCCAGCCCTCTGAACAAAGCCTTGAAAACCTTGCCCACTTCAGTTGTTGTACATTCACTTACAACTCTGTCTTTGTCCCTCACACAGATTTTCCAATCAAGGTTTTGCAGAGTTTCAGTAAAGAACAGAGCGGAACTTCTTTTTAAACATTTTCTCCCTCCAACAGAGAAAGACATCTATTGCTAATACTAATTGCCAATAGAAATGACAGAGTAGAGGACAGAAAAATCTGATCCATCAAGCAATGTACCTCTCCTGTGGCATGGGAAATTCCATTTTGAAAGATGGAAAACTGAGGCAGATGCCAGGTGGATATCGCTCCCCGTGCCTACACAGCACTAGGGGCAGAAACTGAGAGTAGAGTTTGACATTATATCTCATTAAATGCAACTGCACACTGCCATTGAAAGGAAAAGTCCTTTTTCTGCCATCTTCACATTACTCTGCCGTTACATGAGTTGGTTCAGTGCCCTAATCAAACAGAAAATCACTCCCCTAAATAATAATTTCCCACTGAATCAACTTGCTAACCTTCCCATGATTGCGTGATGACTGGATCTGCTGCAAGGGGAACACGTGGCCAGGAGACGGTGGGCTGGGGAAAGCAAGACTGTTCCTCTTAGTTTAAAAGTAATGTTTTCATCATGAGCTATTTTCATTGTGTGCCAGAACGTTTAAGCCTGGGGTAGAAGTATCTTAGTTTTTATTGTAAACAAATAATAATTAAAAAAGCAAACAGAAGAGTCTAGAACTAACAGAAAGCATCTTCTGGTGTAAAAGCTGCAGTGATGGCATTTTCTTTCTCTTTTTTTTCTTTGAGTTTATTGACATGAAGAGTAATGCTAATGTAATTGCACTGAAATACGTGCACATGAAAATCTCACCAGGGCAAAGTCAGAATGAATGGTCTGTTGGGAAACAAAATGTTAATGTAATGAAGTAGCAGTATCTGTCTTCGATCTGAAGAATATCAAGACACCATCAGCCACAATGCAACTTAACTGTTGCCCTCACTCAGTCTTTGCCGAAAGGATACGAACAGAACTATCTGCTTGTAACCCTGAGGTGTACACTGATGCACCACAACATCACGTCTGCCAGGCAATGGCCAAATGAGTCAATAACATGTATTCAGACTATGAGAACAGTTGAATGAAAGAAAGCATCCTTCTATCCATTAATCAACCTGATCTTCCGCTGCAGAAACAATGCCTTCCGATTGTCAGCATTTACCGAACATTCTTCAAATGCTAACCATCTGCAGCTGTAATACAATGCTTTGATTACAAACGTCAAAAAGATAGAGCATAAAATTAACTTCTCCTTATTTAGTAGGTTTAGAGAAATGTGGCTTCACGCTACACTAATTCAGTGCCCTCAGTATGAAAACTCCCCATTATGATGTCTCGTCAAATTAGAGCCAACGATACAACGATGTCATCTCTATCCTCACACAACACTATATTTTGTAATTAAGCAGGACAGTGAAACAATGGTCTTGCTTATAGAGAAAAGGTCAGGAATGCAAAACATATTTTTGCAAGCTAATTGTAAGATGCATGAAGCCAATTATCCCAGTAGCGCTGCATATGCCTAAGCAGGAAGGATTTTATAATTTTGCTACATGAGTCCAAGTCGAGTCAAAGCGCGAGCTGTACCCTGTGGGGCACCGTGCTGTTTGTTTGGACTGTGAGGAAACCGGGAAGCGGAGGAACGTGAAGAAAGGTATTAAAATAATTCCAGCCTCTTAGTCCTTCCCTTGGCATTTTACTATGGCTTGAAAAATTTTTAGGAATTAATACAGTCTTTCACTGAAAGATATTAGACACGACCTCCCTGTTCAATTAGGGAGTTAGTTTGAATATGTAGGATAAAGGGAAGTGTTTATGTATTTCTTTGGGAATGTTGAATAGGTTTACCTCAGGTAGCCTCAGATACGAATCACAGATTCACGTGTGTGTGCAAAAGCCAGTTTAGCAGGAGGAATAGCTGAGACCTTGCTGTTGCTTTGGGAGAAGCTGAAAGGCACCACATTGTTTTCAGTCCGTCTCTGCCCCTCTTGGGGTTATTAAAGGGCTTTAGCCACGAGGAGCAGCGTACTGCTGAATGGGGCTTTACAACAAATATTTCTATAGGCACGGGCCGGTGCAATTGATCTGCAGCCTTCCAGATTTACCACGAGTTCTACTTCCCTTAAGCAAGAAAATGTAATGCAAAGAACACTGACCGGGGAAGGGCTTGAGCTTTGCCAAGCCTGCGCTGTCACTGCCAGGGCTGCCCTGCTCAGGAGGACTGAAACCACCGATTCCACACCTAGTTTTAAACACGCTCCTGCTCCAACCACCCCTGTCGTCAGCCATGAACTGCAGCATCAGACTGACTCCAAAGGGGAATTGATGTCACTCTTAACACAATGGAAACCTGAACCACCTGTATAAGGGAACTGTACGTTATTTTTGGCAGAGTATTAGTCTTTCTTCCATATAAAGGATTTTTTTTGTTTGTTTCACTGCCTCCCAAAAAAATCCCCCCAAATCCCCTCTTTCCATTAAGAGCATTATCCTTTTAAAAATATTTGAATACCAGTTTCTAAACTTCCTAATACCATGAGAAGAAGATGAGGAACATAACAGTTTCTGGGGAGAACTGGTAATTTCCTCCTGCATCTCTCCTTCAAAGCAGTTCTCTCTGATTTTACTCTAGCTTCCTAACGTAGCCGTTAATTAGAGATCAGTAATTAAATTTCTGGTTCGAGAAATATTTTGCAAAGGAACCCCATTAAAAGGCTGATTTGCATATTCCAGGACAAAGTAGCCTTGATATAAATGCAGGTACTATATGAGGCCAGTCTCAATCCTGAGACTGTCCTTGAACCTTTAAGCTACCTACATTTGTTCCCTGACTGCGGGGGGCAGTGGGAACAGACATCACCCACTGCACGAGAAAGCAGACATTGTTCCCTGCTGGATGCTCCCATTCCTGAATTTGCAAGGTGTTTTACTTTGCATTTTAGTTATTGCCAACAGTGCCGAATGGTTTCCCTGTACAAACTCAGCAGTGTTTCCTCAAAATATTTTCATTATCATGAAAACCAGAGCTCCCTGCACTGGTGATGTAGTAACAGCAGTAACATGCTGTTAGTGCCACCCTTCACTGTCCACCTAGTATTATAAATCTTTCTACTTAGAGAGCCTCACTGCCTAATGCCATTTAAGTAAGGAGGCATAAGGGAAAGCAAGTTCTCCAGCACTTGTTCACACAGATCTGAAAGCCCTTCGTGCGTTCTGGGGTCTGCCAGTGTCCTAGTTCTGCAGGATGAGTCATTCCATTCCATTCCTCTTTCCAAAGGAAACAGAGTGGCGACTTCATCCTTTGTAATGCAGCACTCACCATATTCTCATCAAACTTAACCAATTTCATCATGCCTAAAAATATTTGGCATATCAAGTTTGTTGGGAATAAACAAATGATAATTAGATCTAAAAAGAACTCACAAACTAAGTTTACTGTCAGAGTACAGACGTTCGTAAGGTATTGATGCTCTCTTATTGCATCAAAATAAGCTTTATGAACATTTGAAAGCCCATACAGCAGGCTGCATTAGCACTAGATTAGGATTAAATGCAATGCAGTACATGACTTCTACACTTCCTCTTCCCTCTGTGGGTTATAAGCAAAAATTTTTGATGGGATAAAAAAAAAAAAGTAGTTTAAAGAGGAAGTAGCAGTAGTGCAAGTCGTTGCTGTTATTAATGCACGGCTGTACCCCTTCCAAGGCTGAGGCTCATTTAACAATCAGCCATATGCTCAGACTTTTGTAGTGCCAAGAAGCAGCTTAAATAGAGTGTTATCTTCTGGAATTATGCAAAAAACCTCGCAAAATAATCACAAATGTTAGTAATTGAGAGTCCCTTAGCATTAAATGCGTTCTAGGTGCATGGAGGAAAAGTGTCCCCAGGAGCAAACAACTCGAGGATTACATCAGAATACGGAGTTACACACAGAGTACCCGTTTTCCACCAAATCAAGACAGTCTGAAGGTGCTTGTCTCACGAAGTGATACTGTGTCCCTGCCCTCTCAGGGCTGCTGTAACATCACGGCAGCCTTTGCCAGTTTGAGAGGAGATGGGACCAAGTTCATGTATTTAGATTTAAAAAAAAAAACAACCCAACGACCATATAAATCTACTTTCTAAATTCCTGACAAACTGTCAGAAATTATTTTTAAAAGATTACTGTAATGAAGTGACAGCAGTGACTGAAAAGGTCACTACAACAAGAAAACAATCAGATATGTGCTAACAACAATAATTAACTGCAGCAGAATAACCTTCTCTCAGCTCTCTGGTTCTACTCTCTGTGCCCAAAGCCCAACCGAGAAACTTTCTCCATCACAAATTTTGTAGGAGAAATGTGGGTCCAATTAAGAAAAATCCATCTGCCAAATGCTTGATCTGTGGCTGATTCCAGAGAGGCCGCTACAAAGACAAACATTCAGCACTCCATGATAAAAACTTTGTTAGCTGCTGTAATAAATCAGGATTCAGGAGACATTGTTAGCAAAAAGCCATTTTAACAGAACCCTTTTTAGCTCTAACAAGCAATCTGACCAGCCAACAAACTGAAAGGAGCACTCATTCCATGATCCTCCTTTAAATCTCACATTTACATAAACTGATTGTACCAGATTGATGCACCTCTCATACAGAAAAGTAGTTATACTTGGTCTGATTTTGCTTCTCTTATGCACAATCAATAATTTTATTACTGCTGCTGTAACAGGACTCCTAGAAAAAAATCAGTATGCAAAAGACTGGCAAAATTTGGCCAACTACATCAATGTGAACCCCACAGTAATTTACTGAAGGTAGTGCACATCCCTTATTCCACCTTTTTTCAAACAAAAGGTCTCTTCTCGGTCAATGTAAAATCCAATACCATGAGAAACAACCATGTTTCTTCTACAAACCCAAGATCTGCTTGACTACAGTCGGTGTATTTTTCTGACACACCACTTTGAGCAATTCCTCAGATGTTCTCTATAGAGGAAAAAATGGTTGGCCAAGGTTTTACTAAACCAGAATTCTTTAAGTTTTCATAGTTGCTCCAAACACATACGCACACGCCATGGCAGAACTGCGAACGGCTGCCTGGCAGTGGACATGGGGCCCTGGTAGATGGCACGTCAACTTGACAAAGAACCCCACACACACACATTTCAGAGCTGTCAGCTCCTCCCCAGGACGCAGTAACCACGCTTTATAAGAGTAGCTCTGCAAGTCTCCACTGGAAACCTGGCTGTTCTCTTTGTGCCAATGCAAGGTATGAAACCCAGGCTCTACTGGCACAGAATTAACAAGGCAGTTCTGAACTGGTGCCAGTGAGACATTCTGTGACTTTTCTGATGTTTAATGTTATTTCCTTATTTTCCTTTGCTATAATACTCACACTGTACAAATGTCTCACTATTGTAGGAGGTAATAATTTTCTGTTTTAAACGTACATGTTGTATCTAAATGCATGCATTAATCAAACACAGGATAAAAAGCATAGATATGTTTGTTTATATTCTCTTCTCTGCTCTACCTACACGCCACGACCACCTAGCTCGCTGTCTGTACAAGTATGTGCACATTTCATATATTCATATGCATCTGCTATACATACCAGGATAAACAGAACATGCAAGGAAAGGAAAAATAAAGAAACTAAGAGGCATGACACAGTACCAATTTAGAAACACAGAAGCCAAGAAACAGAATCACTTATGATCTACTATAGCTCAATATTTCAACCTGGAGCGTTTTGAGTGCATTTATTGCACTATTCTTTTTTGCCGTGGCATCTCCTGCAAAAATTCTACAAAGCTCCAGAACAGAACGCTGTTATAATGGTTACTTGCATGAGCAAAGGAGCGGTTCGCGAACAATCAGCTTGGATACAAGATGGAGTCAAGAATCAAATATTTAAGAGGCAAATATTCCAATAGCAGATGCTTCTTTGAAACAGTTCTTGGATTTCAAGAAAGACAAGGAAGCACAGCAGAAAATGCACAAGAGTGATCTAAAAGACTCAAGCCCTTTCACATACAGAAGCGAGTGCATTGTGCATTTTAGCAGACGTGGATGGGAATGTTCAGGAAGATAAAATTATCTTCTGTAACCAAAACCTTGATGCATGACTGAGAAGCCCAGCTGCTGCTTTTCTTTCACCTCTCCGAGAGCAACAGTACCTAAGGCCAAGATCTTCTGCAGAAGGATACTTGCTTACATTACAGATCTGACACTACTGTGAAAGCTGGAAGAGTAAAAGCTTGCTGTCAAAAGCTACCTAGTGTCAGACAGTTTCCTCCAGATCAGGGCATGTCTATGTATCATAGATGAAGTGTATTTAGGAGTGATACCTGCCTAAAAGAAGCCTTTCATTTTCAGTTTCTAAATACTCATAGAAGCAAATCCTTGGTTTTATTCAAGGCTGCCAAATGCTACCTTTCCTCTAACCCACCCTTTAAGCTCTACACTGAAAATGCACTACAGCCATTCACTGAAGCTCTTTAAAGAAAAGTTGCAGTAAATCTGGCTCTGTCTGAAAGGACACTGCCCAGCAAGCTCCAGGGCTCTTGCGCTGGGAGGGCAGGGAAATTACAAAGCTTAATTTGGGAAAATGACTTTGGCTGCAGGGCTGGCCGAAGCAGTTAATTCCCATGTCCTATACCGCCAGTTCACAGAAAGAAACAAAACTCATCTAGGTAGAAAAAAAACATTGTCTAATTTGCCTGTTCTTTGAGTGAAGCAGCAGCGCTGTAGGCAGATCCCCGGCCGCCTGGCTACACTCGCTTGTCTTCCGTATGGAACACAGTGCCCTACTTCGAGCGTTTGTGAAAACTGCAGCACAGGATTCAAATCAACCCTGTCTTCCCAGATAGTAACCCCTGATATATTACTCGGCACTGACCAGCACAATCCTTTTACTTGCAGAATTCAGAAGGAAAAAGCTTAGGAGGCTGTAATAGGTCAGGTAAGGAGAAATCCAGATTGACAATTGTCATTTGCAGGCTTCAGAAATTCACGGCCCCTCCAATGAATAAGTATGGCTAAAACAAAGTAAAAGTTGTCATTGCTTTTAAAAGTGAAGCATTTAGGCAATGGATTCTAAAGTACCATCTTGATATTTTAAAATGCCGCTGCTACAAAATGGTTACATCAGTGTATGGCCAATTTGGTGTATTTTTCAGACATAGACTTTTCCTGGCACTTCAATACTTCTGTGCCATTCCCCAAAATGATTCTCATAAGGTGAAAGATCTTCCTTTTGGAAGCAAACAACTAGTTTGTTTCTGTGGTTGGTAATGGAGTCTGTCTTACCCAACCATGACCTTGATCTGCATGTGAATTTACACATACATTTACCTAGAATGTACATCTGTCTCATGCACACACTGACATAAATCTCCATGTGCATAAATGCATACAAATCCACTAAAGAGCTACTTTACTTTCTAACTGAGCTGAAGAATAAAACCAAGGTTTCATTTCCCCTTTATTTGCTTGCCATTTGCTCCAGTACTGGCCATCCCATGTCAAATGCTTCCTCTGATCCATCTGCACATTCCCTGCAACGCATCCCTCCTGGACTGAAAGATCCTGTCATGGCTCAGACAGAAAAAACAGCTTCGGCCACATGCCGAGAATCCATCTCAGTGTAATGACGGCAGTCAAGAGCTATGCTGAAGATGTATGCGTGTGGAAGGGGGAGAGAGGGATTTGGGGAGATTATGGTTGTTATTGTTCTGTGTTATTGTTCATACAATGTGTAACCCAGTAATGCTCAGTGTAGTCCAGTGTGTGAGCATCCCTCCCCTCCCTCCCTCACCTGCATCAGTCGGCTTTGGCTGCTGCATCTATGTGCTATTTATATGCTGGTGCATCAACTTAGGATTTATTGAGGCAAAGAAAGCAGAGCAGTCAGGCTTCTCCGTACATGTTATTTAACCTAAAAAGGGAGGGCTTGCACTGTATACTTGCCAACAAATTAAAATTACCCCTCTTGCAATTCAGCAAGTCTACTTCTATCACAGATGTGGCCCTTGCTCTGAATAAGATAAGCAAGATATTAACAAGACCTGGAAAAATCAATATCCTCATTCTTTCTCACAAACCCTCCTCCCCTCCCTCCGAGAAACGTCCCCTTACCTTTCATTGTCCACACTCCTGAAGCCAGGTAAAATGTGCCGGAAGCTGCTGTTCCTATCAAGCTTCGGTTGGCTCTTTGTCCTTTTGATGGAGCCTTTAAGCCGACGGCTGAGGAACCCCTGTGGGGTGAGACAAGAATACTAAATTACAACAAAAAAGGGAGAAAGAGAGAGCGAGCCCGGAACCTGCTCTCTTGCACCGAGTGCAGCCAGGCAAATTGTTCTCTCCAGCTCCCTTCATGTGCGGCTGCTGGCAGCGCTGCTCGTCGCTGTCAGCCCGGCTCCCCAGCTCGCAGCCAACATCTGCTCCCCGTGCTCGCCGAGGCCAGGGCGCTGCGTCGGCGCGAGACTCCCCGAAGCCTCCGTTACCCTGGCAACCATCAGCTCACATAAAAATACTGTCTGAAAGACAAGACTAGCACATTGCAACTCCTGACCGGAGCAGAGGCTGCGACACGGGGCTCCGGCTGGCCCAACGTGGCCAGGCTGGCAGCCACATCTCGCAGGCACAGGTGCAAGACACCACCCACTCACCAGCGACCAGGAGACAGGCAAGAACTTAATTACCTGATCGAAACCCCCCAGATTCTCAGCCATGGCTGGCAGAATTGGACTCAGCTGTTTTAACTACATGTAAAAATGTCCTACGAAGCATGCATAAACACAGCGTATGGACTTGGCAGCTATATGCACTACCTTGACAGAAGAAAGAGACCCTTGCACTGAACGCACAGCGCCTTCTTCTCTGCTGTGCCTCCTCCCTCATGGAACATAAGTCACAGCTCCTGTAGTGCTCCACAGCAAAGCCAACACTAAATGTTTTAATAGCAAAGCTTCTAATGTGTTATTTGCTTATTGTTAGGAGTTAATGTTCTACATAATCTGAACATTACATTTAATCTCTTGGCTAAATAAGGCAATAAAAGTATAATATTACTGTGGTGTCCAGCATTTACAGCATCTGAGAATAGTCTTAGTGGGTCAAGCACGTTAGCTGGAGAAAGTGGGGTAGCATTTTAAAGAGGATCCAGGATTTTAGGGTGAAGCCTAAAGAAGTGTTCCTTTCACACACCGTCATACCACAGAAATAAATTAGCTAGATATAAACAACTTGGCAAATCCCCGCACAACCTGAGGTTCTGCACACGCCGCTTCCCTTCCCCATCCCCAGGAAAGGGGGTAAGATATCCACTGGATCAAGCACAGATTTTGACATGCATAACGAAAGAAATGTGAGAAGAACGGGTATCTTTCCACGGGGTGCTATGCCAGCATCCCAGACATACCCACAGAGCACTCCTCCACTCCAGGCATGAGTCTCAGTAGTCTCTCCAGTCAACCTTAAGGAATGGATATAGGTCATGTAGCCTTTGGCAGCTCCCTTTTATAAATTAATACCCTTTACATGTCTTGCAGGAAGATAATCACAGTCTAACTTATATCTAGCCTGTCATTTGTTCATGCTATTTAAACACTCCTTCCCCACCTAAGATATTCATGGGTCACATTATGTCTTTCTCAGGTTGCAAAATTTCCCGGGGCAGTCTGCGCAACTCTTGTTATGGAAGTGACTTTCCTGTTTGTAAGTGCATCAAGAATTTGAAACATCTAGATAACCGAAGGTGTTTCACATTTATTAAGTGCCACATTACTTACAAACGAGGTATGCAACATGCATTCATGTGAACTGAATATTTCTCTGGGAGCTATTTGCATGATTGAAATAGGATAATGTGTATAACACAGGCCATCAGGTTATACACTTTGCCATCTTACACAAAGCCAAACATAAGATAACAGAGGTCATTTCAAAAGTGTGTTGTCCATGAGAAATACTTTTAGAGAATTTTTTTATAGTATAGAGAAAAATGACTATGAAACAGCGAATTTAAGGATTTGCATTATCTAGAACATTGCTAACATATTTCCCTTGGCACTCAGACATCAGCCAGCCTCATACTCATGATATCAACATGATATCAGCCTCATACTCATGATATCAACTCTTCATGCTCTTGTTATTCTGGCTAGATCAGACCTCTGCTTGCCTGCTATGGAGCCTAGCCAATATTTGCTGTGAAGGAAAAGATCAAAAATATGCAACTGGCCAATCATGCAATATTTCCCTAAACACCACTGCTGAGCAGTCTGTGCCCAGAAGCAAGAGACTGGACTTCCTTCATCACTGCCAGCCTAGCCACAAATATGTCATCATATTATCAAGCCACTTTGTCAAATCCAGTAATAGGTTTGAACTCTGGACAGGGAATTGATAAAGAAAAAAAACCAAATACTTTCTGCAGCAAATGATCACAGCTTTCTTTCACTACCTTATATTTCACATCTCGACAACAGTTAGATGATTCGTGCAGGATTTGGAAATTAGCATTTAGGGTTGCAGTAAGACATTACTTTCCTTCTGTTTCCCATTGTTTTTACATTCATTGCTACCAGAAGGAGATCACACTGTACCATTTTCAGTTTTCATTGCTAGCTTTCTTGGGAGAATTATATGTCAGATTTTAATGCTGATAAATTATGCTGCTATAGCAATACTTTGCACCTCCATAGTGTGTGCCAGAGATCAGAAAGTCTAATGTGTGAATTACTACCTTCTGTAATTTTTAGATGGGGTAAGAAAAAAAGAGAGAGGAGTTGGTCTCCACAAATACAAGAGAGAGACTCCGACCTGGGGTGTGACCGCCGTGCTTTCCTGGTGAGATCATAAGAACATCATCCATTTCTTCTTCATTTATGACTTTAAACAACATTTGATTCTGATCTCCAGACAAATGAGGCTAATCCTACCCTATGAATATTCCCTACTCCTCTAGCCTTGCTGCATTCTTGTGAGTTCCAGTAATTAAAGTATTGCCTTTTATATTACATGTTCTTTATATGCTTTTAAGTTTATATTGAGAGCTGTCTAGGGCAGAACTGCGTCTTCCTTTGTGTGGGCAGCTTTTACCACCAGTAAAAATATCTTAGAAAAAATTAAACTACTAACTCGGAAGGTTTCATTCAGAAGAATTTAATAGATTGTATGAAATGTCAATAAATAGAAATCCGCAGAGCCCAAGAATCCCTTCAGAATTTGCCACAGCAGAAAACCGCGAGATGCCACAACCTGTGGTGCTGAGGGTCTTTGCTTGAGCCTGAACTCAGCCCAGAGCAGAGACACCCTGTCCGCACCGGGTAGGGGCACTCTCGGAGCAGTTAGCCAGGATGTAGCGTGACTGCATTGCTTGCACAATGTAACGTTCTCTTACCATGCTGCATTGCGAGGTGTAGGCGTGTTAGCTCGTTCAGAACTCGTGCAAAATTTACACAAATGAGAATAATGCTTCTGCATCATTTAGTACAGATTTGCCTTTGTTTAGCCCAAATGGCTTTTCAAGTTCTGCTGGAATATAATGAAGCAAAACTTAGGCTAATATTAACTTCCTTTTACGCAGTGGACATAAACTAAATCATGAAATACGCTTTAAAATGTAAGCAGAGGTACTAACTACATAAATTCATCCCCTGCACAGACTAACTTCTTCTGAGCAAGAGGAGATATTTTAGGGCCCTTAGAGTAGACACAACCATTCTGGTCAAGAATATAGTACCATGCAAACCTGCACAGTTGTATGGAAATTTGTCATCTATCGAAACCCACAGAGGAGTGTGGCACAGAACTCAACTAGCCCAGCAGGAAAAAGACATACAGAGCTCGCACTGTGCAGTGATTTAACTTCTTTAAGTGCAAGGGCCTTGCTTTTCTTGTTTTGTTGCTGCAGTTTTGACTCTGACATCCTCAAGTCTGGAATACAACTATTCTAATCAGAAGAGCTGAGTGAAGTTACAATAAGACACAAAGAACGAAGGCAGAAAAAACCAAAACAAATCCTTTTGAGGAATGGCTTAATCACAACCACTGCTACTTAAGCTAAAACAGGACAGGCACAATTCAGAACAGGACAATTAAGTCTGCTGTGATTGGGGCTGTTTTTTCTTATGCATTTGGACAAACCCAAAATCTAATGCCATTGTCTTGCTGCAGATGGAGGAAGATGGGACCCTCATTTTAATTTTTCCTGCTTATGAATTTTGGCATTTCCAGTTACTCTAGAACCTGTCAATAATCTTACACTATAATATTTAATTTTTTTTATATTATAATACCTTTAAAGCATATGTGCCTACCCATCAGAACCACATGCCTTTGAGATGCAGGCACTGCATACTTCCACACACCCTCGCCCAATGATAAGAAAATTGGAAAGAAGAGGGAAAAAGGGAGGGGCGCACAACTGACTAGACTATTAAAGACAGCAAAATCTTGAGCTCCTGTTTTATTAAACATAAAGTAATGATGCAAGTCTGGAACTGACTCCCACACCATTACTGTTCATTTGCAGTGAACCCAGATGATAAAGTTTTAAAGGTAAGAAGTCGGCACCATGGAAACACAATATATATGAAATTAAAAAAAAAATCAATAAATCAAGCTGGATGCATCAAGAGCAGCTTTCTCTGGAAGAGTCCTGGCAGCTCTCAGTATTTTCTAAGTACAATGAGCAAGGAAAACAGTGAGAGGGGCTGGCCAAACACACACGGGGCAGAGCGAAGAGCGTGGTGAGGGTTTGAACCACGGGACTGGGAGAGTGCTGGTCTAACAGAAACACTGAAGAAAGAGACCGAAGTCCTGGTTTATGATGCTCTTACCCAACGACCACACAGAATAAACACTATGAAGACATATCACAGGAACTAGTGAACAGATGGGGTTATTTTTATAATTATTCCATATCTTTTTGTTTCAGTTCAAGCAAATCTCAACTACAGAGGACTTGAGAGGACATCAGAAATTTTTTCCCTACTCATAATAATGAAACTGCCATAAATAAGTGCTTGCCGTGAGTATAAATGTGTAATGCAGTATTTCATATCGGGAGTCCATTTTTTCTAGTATATCAGGCATAAGCTCATAGGTACAAAATTGAGAGTAAATCTTTTCTACCAGACCTGTCCTTATTCTGGGCTTTAGAATCTTAGTTTATTTTTTTATATTAAACTTCTTTAATTCTGGAAACAGCCTTTTTTTTTCTGCTCTTACAGTGTCTATGCTGCTCTTCCACAGTACATGGAAATACCCTTTTAATGAGGCTCCACTGAATGGATAATTAATATTTGTATTTGTGAACCAAGTAGAGCCTTGCCAATGCTAAGCATTCTACTATAGCGATAAATGTACCAAAAAAGTGAATTTACCTTATTCTACAATTACCAATATTAGCCTTAGCTTTCAAAATAAAATACAAACCTTTTCTGGGCAGCATTTGATACTGTTTGTTACCAGGTAAAGACACCTAAGTGTGCAACTCTACTATTCGCTTTGTAGAACGTGACTGCATTAAACTACAGTAAGACGTGCACAGACCAAAAAAACCACTGAGGGTGAGTTTAGGCACCAGATGTGTCTCTCAGAAGCCCAAGAACTGAAGTAATCCAGCGAGTGGTCTCCTGGCATTGATACAAGAAAGGAAGGGAAATTCACGTATAGCACTGACCTTTATGGATCAAATATTTTTTATTTGTTCAGTGTATAGAGGCGTGTGCCTCTAAGTATATGTATCCTTTCAAACGCTTCATATATAATTTATTACTGTCAGCTTTTTTGATTTGAACTTGTAATTATAAGTTGTTTTCCTGTCATCCAGTTCTCCTCCTGTCAGATGTGATAAAGGGCTCTATTCATGAGGTGACCTATGGAGTCCCCTTCCCCAAAGAGTGCATTTCTAGCATATGCAATGCTTGCATAGGATCCGTTTTGAACTTGGGCATACGGTAGGCAGGAGACCGTCAGCCAGAGTGTCACCTGAAGTTGAAGACATCCCCAAACTTACAAGAATCCTTGCTGAGTTAACCTTGAGAAGTTATATTCTTGCAAGCTTATCAACCAACAAACCCAAATCCTGTTTACATGACAAAAACAAGCTTCCTTCAATTGGTAAGACTTGCCTAATATGCAAGCCCAGGGAAAGGGCAAAGGAGAGCAATAGCCTACAAAAGTCCACAGAGCACAAGAGATGTGAGCTTAAAAGGAAAACCAAAACAGTTTATTATCTCTGGACCTAGAAATGCACACATAGATTAACATGTATTACTCCTTCTGTTTGGAGGAGGCTGAATGCATCACTTTGTTTAAGTGGGTGAAAAGTCCCTCAGTTTCTCCTTCTCAATTTTATTTCATAAATCTCAGGACCCTTCCCAGTCATCCTGTGAGCCCCTAAAGAAACATGCAGATGAGGTGAAGTAAGGAACTTTTACATCTGAGAGTAAGAGCAAGTAACACCCATCCATGGACCACCAACTTGCTCTGACTGATGTTACTTTAAAACACGATTCTATAGGGACAAGGAAAGTCCCTCTGAGACGCAAGTATCTTGGAATTAGGATTAAACCCCAAAAGAATGAAAAAATAGCTGCAAAAATATTGCGTGTCCAGTGATAGATGGCAACAAAACCACAAATCCTACCACTCCACATGCTGTGGTTGGACTTGTACTCTGGCATCCAGAGTTAGAGAATAAACGTGGAGATACAGTACTTCAGCACACGAGAGGATATGTCTGTGAGCCAGGCCATAAAGCAGTCCTGGAATGTGAGAAACAGCTCATGTTGGTAAGTGCTGCTTAGCAACACTGCCCTGCTATGGCAAAAGATTAATCAAATTTGCAGTGTCATTGGAAACACTCAGTTCAGTTCATTTGAAAAATCAGATGAAGATGCACTGAAGTCCCACAGGTCACCAAAGGGACACTGTGGGTCTGTCTAGGTCACAAAAACTGGAATTACGTCAAATGAGAGGCACTGAAGGTTAATTATGAATATGGCAAATCTAACGCATGCAAGTATCAGCAAATCACAGATAGAAGAAGCAATAGCTTCAACACATAACATCTCATCTTTTTTCCACCTCTGGCCAATAAAAGATTGCTGCTTACGCTCTATTTTTGTAAAGATTTTACCTATCTGGTTGAAAATGTCTTGGTCACAGGGTCTTCTCCCACAGCCCTGGAGAAAGAATTACGTAGACTGGCAGCTCTCAGTGCCACGCATCTCTCAGGACATTTTTCCTGATATTCAGCTAAATGTTTCTTTGCAAAATTTCACTCTGTTCCTTTTCTGCTCTTTTCTACTAGGGAAAGACTCATCTCCCAGCCTCTGAAATAGTCACCCTCAGCCAGCACACACCCTCAGTCCCTCACCAAGAGAACGACCAAAAAAATTCTGGCAAGCCAAGGCCTTACAGTAAAGAAACAGAAAACTCGGGAAGTCTCTGTGTGCACTCTCCAGCTAGCGCTGACATGGAGCAGGCGGGACGTTTATGGAGTCCAAGTGAAGGAATGCAACTGCCAGGAAGAATCTAGAAAACAACTGCAATTCAACAGCCATTGTTATTCAGGGATCGCATGATTCTTCAATTTGGATTCTTTTGTTCTTCTATTAAAACAAAACCACACGACTCTGGATTATTTGTTCACAGTTCCGTAATTATCATACTGTCAACATTTCATATCCAAACAAGACAGATAAATATTCCTTAGGAAGGTAGGAGAAGGGTAATTGAGCAATCAGGGATGAATGATGCAGAAAGAGTGATACAGGTAGAATGCAAGTAACCTTGAAAAACAAAACAGTGATTTACCCAAAGAGAGAAGCGACTAGAAGAAAACTGCCTAGATGAAGCCAAGCAAGGATGCCACCTGGGAAAGAATTTCAATGGGGTGAAACAGTTTTCTTATTTAACTGGCACAGTGGAGTCAACCATCCCAGAGGCCAAACTGTTCATATACAAAATTTCTTTGTCTTTAGTGAGAACATTCCTGACAGAAGCAGAGCACCTCCTGTGCAGCGCTGGGCAGTGCCAGCTTCACAAAGGGGAACAGAAGTGAGACCAGGTAACACCTTGCAGGCACTTCGTTCCAACTCTGGGAACCAGGCTTGCTGTGGCCATCCCAGGACTCTGTTTCTCCTTGGAATGCAGGAAAAGAGAATCTGAGCTTTGCTTTCCTCTGTTCTCTCTCTCTCCCCTTAGAGAACTGTGCTCAAATTAGGTTCTTGAGCATCTTTAGTCCCCTAGAACAAAGCTGTCACTGCTGAACAGAAGTTGAAACCAAGTGCTGGCAACCTCCATGGCAGGTTGTAATTGCAACAGAGGAAAAACTATGTCCTGACAACTTCAGGACTAAGCAAAGTGCCTTCTGATAGTCCCTGAAGATCCCAGCAGTGTCTAAATGAAAAAAAGGATTCACACATGTACATGAAGTCTGCTTTCCAATGTAATTATGGCAGTCATTTAGAAAGCAAACAAAATGCATCACATTATCCATATTCTGGGACTTGTTACTGCAAAGAGTAAAATCGAGTAGCATAAAAAGACAGATGTTCCTCCTAGTAAGGTTTTAAGAAACAAACTAATCCAGCCATAGTAAGGATCATCAAAGAAAATTTCAGGGAACATCCCAGCATCTATGGCCTCCGGGAGAGATCATTCTTACTATTATTTATGAAAAGATAAAAGTAAGGCATTTAACCTTAATGGTTAAAGCAAGCTGGTCTTATCTGGAGTTTCGCAGATTGAGTTTTATACAGCCAGGAAGGAGAGGGGAATACCAAAAACATTTAACAATATGCCAGGGGTTGTTAAGACTCCATTTCCCTTCATCATGGAATGAGGGGAAGCCCAGAATCCTTTTGGCAGAGACGAACTGTCCCGCCGCAAAGTATCACTACCAAAACATGCTCACTCCTCCAGTTTAGGCTTAGAGTGTGATTTTTTTTCCAAAACCCTCAAAGCTTAAATGTTTGTTATAATTTGTTTTACTGCAGGTAATGAATTGCCTGTATGTTAAACCAACTGAATCTTGACTCTGGAAAGCCAGCCAGGATGGCTGACTGTCACATATATACCATGCTCTATTCAAATAATTTCCAAGACAGTATTTTAATGGCTTTTTTCTGATATACACTCTTGTTCATGCGGCTCAGATCATGGACCTCTGAAAGGAAGCCTGCAGGTGGTAAGCACCTGTAAAACCTTACGTGTGAGCCCATATGAGCTGTGCAAATACCTTGTTTGTATTCAGAAAATGCCTATTCTTGCTTGTGAAATAGCAGATATGCCTGCAATTATTCTGGACACAGCTTCTCAAAATGCATAGCTACTACAGACCTGGCATCCAACCATCCTCATTGGATTAGACTCATGAGAGTTTAAGTGACTTCAAACAAAAACTCCAAATCCACGAGATACACAGCTAAACCATTACTCAACACTTTGAAAACATATCCTATGAGTTCAGAGACTTCAATTGCTTATGATATAATTTTAACTATTTGACTGTCAATGAATGTAATAAGATTCACATTTACAGACTCTCATGCACTGTACGTGCAGGAGATTTATTTTACAATGGAGAGCAACAGATTCCAATCAGGCAAATATTTTTGAAACTTCAGATATGGAGTGAATGAGTGCCTATTAGATTAAAAGGGATGATCCCCAACTGGCAGAAAATTATTCACACTCATATAAATTTAAACTTTCACAATACTTTTGGTAGCATAATAATGACTTAAACACGCGATATCAGCTGTGAATCATTACATTTATCTTCCTTTTAAAATGCAGTTGTGATTTAAATGAAGATAAAGAATTTATAGGACATGGTAGCAATGTATATTTGGATGCTTGGTGATCCCATTTAGGCATGGAAAACAACCAAACTCTGCAAAGACTGATGGTTTCTATCACTCAGACTTTTTGTAGAAGGCATCCAAGGGAAAACACCTCCAGGTTCTCAGGACTTCAAGCCTGCACACAAGGTACTGGCATATAACTACCTAAAGGGTCCTGCTTAGTGTGATAAGTAATTCAGTGCAAGACATGTGGCCATAGGCATCCTGATCCACAGTCCTTTGGTGCTTTTGCCATGGTCTAAGAAGCCCAGGAGCTTTCAAGAGCTGCAGTTTGAAACTGTTACTGTGGGGCAGAACTTCAGCTCCAGTAGGTAAACGACGATCGGGCTCAGTACATTTATACCAGATACATAACCTGTGTATAAATAGTCGGGATAAACCAACCCGCCCTTTGATTTCAGGAAAAAAGGTATCTTTTCATATAAAGCAGATTAACCTAATTCTTTTACAATTTTCGAAATGAGAATATGCCTCTTAAAAGACAGTCCATAGGAAGATCCATGCTTCAACAAGCTCGTTGTCCGAGAAGGGGAGAAATGAGGGACCACAGGTAGAGGTGGGATAGCTGGTAGAAAAAACGGTCAAAATAGATTATTTTAGCAGGTCACAGAGGAAACAAGTTGGAAGGTAGAGGTGTCTAAATGATTTGCTACACTAACTCTACAGCAGATAAGCCGCAAAGCCAGGATTACTTCTCGAGAATGCTTCATTCCTATGCCAGCAGTCTAACCATTCCAATACATTGCCTCATATTAAAACAGGTATCAGAGCTCTCCAAGGTGAGCCATAAACACACAGGGGAGATGAGAAAACCATCTCCATAAATCTGTTTACATTAATGTTCTCTTTTAAAGTCCACTTTTGCTATATGATACACAGTAAACTGTTTCATGAGTGTTTTGTACGTGCTTTCCCTACTTTGATTTATGGCCTTGGAGCAGCATGTGCATGTCATGTTGTATCTAGTCATCAGGCATCCTCCTACTCACTTCCATCTGAAATCTTCAGAGCAGAGCAAATAGTGGAAGAGATACCCCCATTTTCCACAATATTGATGGCTAACTCTAAGACTACAGAATGGTATCAACATCAAGTCGCTGCATTTTCATTGACAAATCTTGTGTGCTTTTAATAACACATTTTCTGCAAAACCAGCTGCTAGGCCAATAAATTTTAAAAAGCAGTTGGTAGATGATATGTTTAGAATAAAAAATTATTATTATCCTTTGAATGTAGGGATTCATTGTGTAATTTTGCAGTAAAAGTTACTCATTCAAATCTGAAACTCATGTTTCAGGCAGATGCTCTTGGCTCCAAAGACTTTCACCACATTTCTGAAGCTTAAATTGGAACATTTGTATTCAGCAATAATTACAGCTGCAATCAAACAAAAATGTTAACTTTTGTAAAGGTACGGTGAATACCTACTATGATTCAGATAATACATCAGTCTTGCATTTTTCCCTATCTACCTTTCTAGACAACTTAATTTCCAGACATTGTGAAAATACTTAAGATGAAGCTCATTTGTCCTAACCTCAAAATTTATGAAAATGATTATTTCACTTTGATTCGCCTTCTGCTTCCAGCTTTGAAAAAAAGGAGAAAAATTACAATGAAGGGATAAATATAACACACATATGACACAGGAGAATACCAGCCTTGCTTTCAGGGTTTTTTCTGTCCTTCATTACACACATGTCAGACAATTTTTAATTAAGAAATCTTAGGACCGTAACAGACAACAATCCTTAGGATGGGGTAGAAGGAATCTTTTGAATACTTGAAATTATACCACAAAAAAATCAACAACTTTAGGTGGTTTTATGAATCTGTAAGATAGTTCTCAAAATCTTAAAGTCCCCACCTACTGAAAATAGAAAATGGAGGCTAGAAATGAGCACACTTCCATCTAGAGACTCGAAGTGAGGTCTCTACCTCCCCCTCTCTGCAAAATAAAAATGAAAAGGACCCAGCGGTTTTTCCTTTTCAGATGAAATCACAAATGTTCAATCATCAATTTAAACTGAAACGAAAACCAATGCAAGACTACTCCCTGCTATTTTTCTCCACCTTTACTCCTTTTCTTTTCCTTCTAAGCTTGTACCTTGTGTCTGATCCTTGGGTTAAGGTGGCAAAGAATGCGATGTGAGGTAGCAATGAACTACACAATTATGTTTCCTAGCACACTCAATTGAAAGTTTGCCAAAGATATAAAGCAAAAAAAAAATATCCTTCAGGAATTGGAGGCAAAAATTAAGTTCATTGCTGTTTTATCCCTCTGCAAAATAATAAGACAGGCATTGTAAATGGCAGGTCCTATTTTTGGGTCTTAGCAGTGATTATTTCTTGCCTAATTATTAGCAGTGGATTTACTATCTTTAAAGCAGAATTTTGTCACTCAGCAGGAAATTTCAATTCTATCAGGCAGATTTAAGTCTCATTCATTTATTTCTTAACTGTTTTTGACTCACTTGCTAATTATCAAGGAAGGCTGCCTTCAAAGTAGGTCTGAAGCCAGGAGGCAGGCATGGCCTGCATGCTGTCCCTCAGCTAGAGCCAGCTGCCATTCCAGTTGTGCAAATTGCCGAGTGCCTTGTTTCCTGTGAAGGTATCCTCCTCTACCTCCTAATATTACCAAAACTTGAATTACTATTTGAAAATCTTCAAAAAATTTCTAGATTTGACAGGGAGGTACAAAACACCAGGCAAGGTATATGGATGCCTTTTTGACCCTGTTCTTCTGAAAGGGGACTGCAGTGCTCAGAAGCTAGTTGATGTAGGGATATGGGAGCATTACTTGGATGTGTTGAGTTCCCATCTTATTCCATACCACATCCCTATTTCCCAAGTATGTCTAAAGACATGGTCATCTCTGCTGTCATTATTAAACTAGATAATAAACTGCTAAGTAAAATTAGTACAGAAAAAAAAACTAATCCTAGATTCCCCCCAGTCCTGCAACACCTGCATTAAACAGGTGAACACAGACCTGGGCTCCACCTTTCCTTATACTACCTGCATGCCTTGGAACAGCAGGCTGGAGAGGTCACTGCACAGCTCAAGCGGAGTATCTCCTGGTAATGGCAAGGAGACAGAGTCATGGCGCAGCCCCTCAGGGCTCCCAGCTGCTCTCTGAACATGACACAAATCAACACAGCTCTGCACGTCATAGCCTGGAACACAGACTTGGGCAAATCTCCCACCAGTTGCAGAGCGGGCATGGGAACTTGAACGTTTATTATAATCAGGCCAGACTGTCACATCATGGGAAATATGTGGATATGATCTTGCAAGTGGCAGGAACAAAGGGAGGAGACAAGGGCAGGCAGAGGCAGTTTATGCTGATCACTGTGAATCCCATTCTGCGGAACAGTGTACATAACTACACAGAGCAATTTAGGAAATAAAGACATGATTAGTTCAGGAGCTAATTTCCTTGGTGCTTTGAAGAATGTTGCAGGTAAGATATGATCCATGGTAATTATGGAGGAAGATAAAGACAGGAAAGTTGCTGGCAGAGCGCCAGGCCCAGGAATATCTGAATACCTCAGGAAAGGCATTACAGCTTATACCATTGCTCTCTCAAATTATCCTTGATGCCTGAGCCATGACTATCACTGTTCACTAGGAAAAAAAGAGGGTGGGGAGGACAAATACAGTCTATTCCTTATCAGAGTGCAGTGCTGAGGAAAAGTGACAGTATGGAGGAGAAAGTGAATCTTGTTTCCATGGTATACTGGTTTCAGCTGGGATAGAGTTAATTTTCTTCCTAGTAGCTGGTAAAGTGCTGGGTTTTGGATTTAGTATGAGCATAACACTGATAACACACTGATGGTTTAGTTGTTGCTAGGCAGTGTTTATACTAAGTCAAGGGCTTTCCAGCTTCCCATGCTCTGCCAGGTGCACAAGAAGTTGGGAGGGGGCACAGCCAGGCCAGCTGATCCAAACTGGCCGAAGGGATATTCTATACCATATGACGTCACGCTCAGTATATAAACCAGGGAGAGTTGGCGGTGGGGGGGGTGGCGATCACTGCTCAGGAATGGGCTGGGTGTTAGTGGGCGGGTGGTGAGCAGTTGCATCACTTGTTTTCCCTGGGTTTTGTTCCTCCCTCTCTCTCTCTTGCTGTTTTCCTTCTCATCATCGTCATCGTCATCATCATCATAATTATTATTATATTTTACTTCAATTATTAAACTGTTCTTATCTCAACCCACAAGTTTTCTCACTTTCATCTTTCCAATTCTCTCCTCCATCCCACTGGGGCAGGGAGAGTGAGCGAGCGGCTGCGTGGTGCTTTGTTGCCGACTGGGGTTAAACCATGACACATGGTAACTAAAGTTTGAAAAAAGTATATAGAAATCAACGTCATCCTAACATGTATATTTACATACACACCCACAGTAATAAAAAGTTATTCAACTGCAAGTATCATGAGACCGTGTAATCATCATGAGACCATCCGAATCGGATCTGCTGTTTCAAGTAGCTGTGCTTGGTTTGGAACAACAGTGTCACCACCTGGAGAAACATTCTCACATTAGGCAGCACCAGTTTGGGATTTGGATGGGAAGAAGAAACCTCCAAAACCACTTCCAAATGACCTAACTTAGCAGCTCTACTCAGTAGAAAGTGCCATCAGCTCTTCCATGCCGGTTAAAGTTAAAAGTGAGACACTTCCACAGGGGTGAACACCACAGACAAGATCACTTCCAACTGGGATGGAGCATCTTATAAATGACTGCCTGTCACAGCACCCTAAGTTCGTACCAAAGTACGCAGATAACATGTGAACTGTCTATGGCAATGAAAGTCCAAGAAATTAGGGGTCAAAATATGGCATAGTTATGGCTATGAAAGAGAAGTGTTTAGTCTAAGTGAGAAAAAATATGTCTCAGAAATTAAGTTAAAACTTGGAAGAAATTTATTGGTAACCATTCATTGTTAACTGTGGCAATGACATACATTTCTACTAATTCAACTGCAATCAATTGAATATCTAAGTTAATATCTAATATCCATGAGCTAAAGCAATACAAATTCCCAAATGGAAAAAGTTCAGAGATGACGGTCCTGATTAAACAGTCACTCATGTTCTACTGGAGCTCTCTAAGAGATTCAAATAATACCTACACTATTTGACTTGTTCTCTGAAAGCACAATATCAGTGCTATTGAAAGTGGGAGAACGGAATGTGTTTATTATCCTACCTTTTATATCTGCAGTACAATTCTTCGTCTGTGACCCAGAAACAAATTAAAGGGACACTGTCAAGCTGTATATTTTAATGGTCATCTTTTCTCTGTGCTACCAGCAAGCTGAGATTTTTTTTCAGTGTCTAGAGGTTTAAACAAATTAAAGCTTTGGTTTGTTTACTTTTTGCCTTTCCTTCATTTCACAGAAATGAAACTAGTCAGATTCATTTGTCTCCCTACAGCCTGTTAATTAGTACAGGGTGTTTGCATTTGGACTTCCAGGGAAGAGTTTGAAATACTACCAAATTTTTTCTTGTGGTAGTTTTGAAATGAGCAAGAGCTAGCCATTTCTGTTCAAATCATCCTTTGGAAATGGAAGACTCTAAAGAACTGATATGAATTCAAGTACGTTGCTGAAAAATCCAGTGAGACTTTGAGATTGTTTGTCTGTCTTTCTGGGGAGAATTCAAACAATTGCAACAGAAAAAATACAACAGAGCACCTGACCATATATTAAGTTGTGAAATTGCCACAAAAAATGCCAAAGAAACATGTTTTAGAGAGTAAAGACCAGTCATCTGGACAGTTTTTATCATTTTCACCATTTTAAATAATGCCTTCAGTTGTTTTAGTTCCTTATAAGATGATCTGCAGAACTACTATGCAGTCCCAAATCTTTTATACAGATCATGAAAGATGGGGAAAGTCATATAATCTTCCCATGCCTTAGTTTCCCCATTTATTTTAAGGCATTATGATAAATTGCAACCCCACAGTGACTGCAAGCTTGAATTCATTCAGATTGGCAGAACAGTTTAACAGCTTCAGATGAAAGGTGCTACAGAAGTGCCAAGTATTATCACTGTAATTATCATTCAATATACACCGATCAAAAGAATGAAATCTGAATTAGCATTTCCTATTACCCCTACTTACAGCCTAAATTTTAAATATTCCTCCCATGGGCTCTCTCTATGAAAACATACAGGGACTGTTGGTATTTCTCATATGGCTACCACACTGCTTCTACAGGAGTGGAGGAATGGAGGGATCTAAAGGGAAGAGTCAAAAACTCATGAGAATAGCACAGGTTTCTTCTACAAAAGCTTGCTCAGGCCTTCCGGGAAGAGCTTGGAGCTGCTTTCTCACTCTTGCTCCTTCCCTGTCTCCAGTCTCTTTCCTGGCACGAGGATGTGATCTTTTGTCGCAGCTCTAAGGATGGTCTGCTGTTGGCCTCCTTTGGACCCTGGAGGCCGCTGGGTTTCACATACCCCAGAGGAGTGGGTCCAGCTGTCCTCAAAGGATGAGGAAGTGTAAACATTTGGAATAGCTAAATGAAATCAATGGAATCGTGCTAATTTACACACACTGCAGAGCCAGACAACTTGCTGAAATGTTTGTTTTGCCCTTTCTCACCTGGGAACTACAGTGCTAGACTTTATTTTCCCTAGAAACATAAGCTCCCCTGTTAATCCACTGCCCGGGCCTAACATAGGAAGCAAAAATGTGAATTTCTCCCCTAGTCCTGAATATGTTTCAGTGGGGGTTGGGGCACAGCAATTTAGTCATTCATGGCCATTTCCCTCTTGGTGGAAGCTGCCACCACTGCAGATTAAATAAGGGGGTCTGACTGCGTGCTGTGTGGATCCTTACCCTTTAGGAGCTGACCAAGCTCTATTAAGTCTTCTTATACAAAGCATCTAACAGATGCTAACGATACCAGGTCATCTTCCATCCTCTGCTTACTGCCACATACCGGAGCCAGCCTTGCTGCTCTCCGTACAGACCCTGTGGAACAGAGGGCTTTGCTGTCCAACCATGTCAGTTTGATAGCAATCAAAAGCAGACCGAAGCCGTGCTGCACCCCACAAAACCTAAAACAGGATGACTAATACTTTTAAAGAAGAGTGGCCTCAGTGTGTGAGTTAAGCTGTTGATGAGCCCTCATGCCTCTTCCTTTCTGTAAGACTGTCCTTTAGACAGCTGCAGGCTCTGAAAAAGAGACCTCCCTGGAACGTATTCAGTTCAAAAAGGAAAAAAGATCCATACCCTGCCTTGCTGAGTCCTTTTCAGTGAAGCAGGTCATAGCACCATGTCTTTTATCCTGTCATTCCTGTCTCCTGCTTGATGCACATAATAAATCCACAGTGGTTTGAACTGCAGCTCTGTGCTGAAATCTGACAATCCCACGTATCTTTAACCATGCTGTCTTCCAGTACTCCCCCAACTGGAAATCCCAAGTTTACTTAGAAAATTTTCAATATACAAGGTCAGACTTAAATAGTTAGACATATTATATTTACAATCAGTTTCATTTTCCAATTCCTGTGCTAGGCAACACTGAATATGGAAAAAGATTCCATTTTTCAAAACAAAATATTTCATGCCCTAACTAGAATTTATCCTGCGTCTCATAAAGTACACGCAAAAATTGCAGAGCAAAAACAGTCAGAGATTTATGTTAACAGCTGACTCAGCAAAATAAGACAGAGGGCTCTAATTTTAATAACAAGCAATTGGAATTTTGACAACATGGAGTGCTGGCAGAGGAAGTAAGAAAGCCAGGCATGTCTGACCTGGGAACAATGACTTGGGAGTCCAGAAAACCACTTACTCATTTTCACATGACAGCATCAAGTTTGAGAAGAATATTTAATTCTCTTGAAACTGAAGGAGGATTTCAGAGACACATTTAGGAGTAGCTTAGCTAGTGGTTAACACCAGGACTGGGAATTAGAAATTAAGAAATTCAGCACAGGACATATTTCCTGGCTTTGCTGCATGATCACATTTAAGTTAGTTAACTTTGCCCTACTTCAGTTTTCCCGTCTGTAAAATGAAGGTGCTAATAACTACCCACCTTTGTGGGGAGCCTGGAAGTCCATTAACAAAAGATGCGTTAAGACTACAAAGTCTGCATGCTGTGGTTGTACCTGACAAAAAAGAATCTGACAGTCAGGTTAGCACTCCTAATTTTTGCAGAACAGTACCAGTGAGAGTAGAAATAACTGCAAATGTTCAAGATGACCTCATGTTTCTTCCAATCCCTAAAATGCTCAGGAAGCCAAAGCTTCCAAGCATGTCCTGTTCCACAAATGGTGACTGAATTGACAGATACATTCTCAAAGTAATTTACATATTTCTTGCTGCCACTAACACTGGTTATCCAAATTCTGTTGCAGTTGACAGTTTAATGATAATAGCTTTCTGTTTATATATCATCTGTGATAATGTTCCTATTCTTAAATTCAGTCCCCGTAAAAGGGGTGCTCTAATGTATGCAGCCACAGACCAAAATGATAGTAATTTTCCCTTCTAGTTGGAATGGTTTAGTAAACAATTACATTTCAATTAAAGATGGGGTGATAATGCCGAGGGAAGCACCATTCAGCTCTTCACATAATACAGGAAGATAAATTCTCCGAAGTCAAGCTATTATAATACAATTTACATGACTGCTTTTGAAAAAAAAATTAAAACAAAATGGAAAATAGCGTATATTATGCACAGGCAAAAACTTGGGAAAAATCCTTCAATATCTCGTCCACAGCAGCTTGAACTAGGATCCCATTATTTAGGATTATGTTCAGTGAAGAGGAATGGTAGAAGGCTTGCTCACTTTCATCTCTCCAGGAGTTTCCATTTACTGGTATGCCATTAGTATTTAATACTTCATTTATCAAGGATTAAAAACAGGAGAGATGGAGGAATGCCATAAGAGTAGCTTATAATGTATCACTGTAAATTCAGCTGTGTACCCAACCCAAATGGGTAGAGAGACTGCTGGAAAACAAGTTACCATTACAGGCAGAAGAAGAACTAAAACCTAAAAACATTTCATATTTGCTTGTGACTATAAATGCTTCATTATTAAAGGGCCTGAAAGGCAGAGCAATGACAAATGAACCGCAAAGGACAGCTCCTGCTCCAAGACATCACTCTCGAAATGCAGAACAGTAGACAACAAGCAGATGATGAAGGAACATGAGAAAACAAGGAGATGATACTCATCTTCATGACTGACAATGAGCTGGTGAAGAGTGTGTTTATACCACTGGGTTTGGCCTTTGAAGCTTCTCTGAGAATTGTTTCCCTTCCAGTCCAATTTACACAATTCCATGGATGGACAGCCTTAGAGCTGCAATGTGCTTTGGCTTTGTTTTGGTGGGGGTTTTTTGTAGCCAATGTGGCTTAACCAGAAGCAGCACAGAAGTGTTTTCTGAGATCCTGGAAAGCAAATGATTGATAGTAGAATTGAGGATTAAAGGTGTGGAGAGAAGAAAATCCTAAACCCTATCTAGCATTTTGTGGTAAGAGAAAGTATAGAGATGCTTCCTTGGACACAGCTCTGTAAGAAAGGCAGAGAGCCATTTTCTAACCGTTTAAAAATATTCAGACTACATATGTTATATAAATTCACTCTACTTGGAAGGAGGCTCCTTGCACAGTCAGTGAGGTAGACTAACAGCAAGAAATCATTTTGGTTTCTTGAACCAATCACTTAGTCCTACTCTTTTGCACAAGTTCTTTGGCAACCTGGACTTCTGCTTGGCCTGGGATATTTGCACAGAGAACTACATAAATCAGGCTCTAATAAAAGCAGTCAATAGATGGCAGTCCTCCAATGAGATGGGAGAGAAGTCATCATACAGCAATTCTCAGCAATCCCACCCTTGCTCATGATTTCCCTGCAAGGTGGGCAGAGCAGGAGGGTTTAATACCCAGCAGAGTCTCCCATCTTCCGGTGTCTGTGTTTGATAATATGCAACACAAATTTCAGATTTAACCTATCTCACACCTTAAGCTATTTGGATTCAATGCAGAGAGGCTAAATGCCTCTCCGAACAGGTAAATGTCAGTCAACAGCAAGGCTTCGCTCATCTCCCCTTGGACATGGAAGTTCAGCATTTGCTTTTTGTTACATTGGTGTCTACAGCTCTTGAGCATTATCAGCTGCTGCCAATTACCCATTCTCCATGGAGACAACTCTAGGTCACTACCTAAGCAGGCAACATTTTAACTGACATCTCATGCTAAGTCAAGCCTTCTGTCTTTTTTTTTCTGTCATTAGATGTTGACTTTTCTTGAAGCACTTGTTAATTAGGTCTCTTCATTCAAGGGGCAGAATCATGACAAATAGGAAGGGTTCCAACAAGACCATTTAAAGATGTGTCCTTCAAACATTTGTGAGGATAGTCAGTCTCTTCCATGAGTGTATCAGATATAATAAATTCATTAGGACCAGAATTTCCCTGCTTATATTTAAGTTTTATATGGACATCTACCAAATCTATGGTTCCTAGGCACTGATGCAGCAGTCAGAAAGGTTTCTTCTAGTCCACACGAAGCACTGTGTAGCTGGCAATGTGAAGTACATCCATGCTTTTCCAATCAGACATAGATTAAAGCTAAATACTGAACTTGGTGCTCAGAGCAGATTCAGAATCAGGGACCTCAGATAAGCGGTCACTTGGATTAGAGGCTTGGATCCATTAGACTACATCAGATCACACAACGGACTGATAGCACAGAAGTTGTGAAGTGGGTTTACACGGAAAATAATCATTTTACAACACAAAATAACTAGGACTAAGGAAGATTTTTTCATGTTTAAGAAGCTCTATTAAAAAATTCTTTTTGTAGAAGGAATAAGAACAGCTAGTTCACATATTAAGATGTAGAAATCTTAAGGCTTAATTTTCAAGGTTATATTCTATAACTCAAGAAAATAGCATGGGCTATTGTTTTCCAAAGTTGCTACAAAAACCATCATGCCCAACCAACTGTAACTTGCCTGGCAAACTTCTGTATGGGAAGGGAGCACTTCCACCCAAGCTTGCTTTAGATTTCAAATGAAAGAAAGCAATTGGGAGTGCAACACTGTCAAAATAGCTGAATCCAGTGGCTCCTGAGCTTACTAGTCCCTTGGAGACTCAACAGAAGGATGGAGATGTCAGGGAAGAACGATCAGCTGTAAAATATGAAAAGCTTACAACATCAAAACCTACAGCAGCAGGCTCAAAAGTGATAATCCTATTACCACTAAACTAAAGCACTAATTACTATTCCCAGTGGCTGGAGTGGACTGACTGCTAATGTGCTTCTGGTTAATGAAGGAAGAAGGTAAGGGAGAATATATGTCTTAAGTCAGACATCTGCTGAAATCTGGGCAGCCATAAAACTGTGTATGTAATGAAGTCATTCATATTAATGGCAATAACATTTGGAGGGCTGAGCAGGAACAGAAATGAGATGATAGTGGATTGTAACTCAGAGAAGAAAAATGCTCTGTATTACCCGTGTGATGACTGCCCTTATTTAGTCCACACTGAATAACAGAGCCAGTCAAAGCAAGCAACCACATCCCACATAGGCTGTTTCACTAACAAGAGCTAACCTGCTTAAAGACAGGAATAACTTCTCTAAAAACATAAAGCAGGATATATGCCATTGGAAAAGGAATAAACAGCAGTTTATTTCCACTGACTGCAAGTACACCAAGAAAGATACTCCCAAATCCTCTGCCTTGAGAAGAATCCAGATTTTTCCATCATTCTTTGCCTTTTTCATCAACAAGTAGTACATTGTTTAAGGTTCAAAGATTCTCATTTACTGAGATAGCTAGATTCTGATAAATGAAAGGCACAAAGCAAAAGCGTGCTTATTCAGTTAGCTTTACTGTGTTTCTGTCTGCCATGCTCAGAGTTTTAGAGTGTTTGTAACTGACAATCAATTCAGATAGAGGGCATATGGCTTGGGGAACAAGGGCGCTAGGGAAAAAAATTGGTTCCCCTCTTGGCATTGAAACAAGATGCCAAGCAAAAAGGTGATACCACAAGGGGAATCAGACCAAAAGATGATCCCCCTGTGTTTTGACCTGTTAGAATAGGGATCTGTTAGGAGAATAACTTTCATCAACTCCAGAAAAAGAAAACCAAACATGCTCCTACAGCAAATGCTTAAAGACATCTCATACTCCATTGTTTTTCTGTTTCATTGTCTTCAGTATTTGCCACATATTGTACACACTCCCTCAGAACAGAACTCATCTCCTGCCATCCACTCACTGTTTTCATCACTTCTTCCCATTTCATTTAGCAAATAGGGCAGTACCAAAAAACACGCTCTCATATATTCAGCATGTGTTTGCACATAAAGGCTACAGATTCTAGCTCCACAGAGAATGTTATGCATTCACAAACTTAAAATTTATAGAACTAAAATAAACTACTTTTAGACAAACTGCTATTAACGATTCATTCATCAGTGCAAATGTTCTCAGGTGAACTGGGTGTGCGCATTTTTTTAGATTGCACCATTGTCTTTCCTTCGCAATTCTGGTTCTGCCTATCTAGGTTTGTCGTGAAGTAGCTGAGCCTGTAAAATAGGTGTGGCCTGCAAAGAAAAACTATAAACATACATTGAGAAAACCAGCTCCAAGACCATCTGCCTCTTCTCTGAATAAAAATACCTTTGTGCAAACTTATTATCCACATATATTGGACATTTTCTTCTTGAAAATATAATGTTCCGATTGCCTTGGCTACCGCTTATACTGGGTTCATCCCTCACCAGCTGTGTATACTTTATTTCTCTCTTACTATTCCTGGAGGTTACCCTAAATGTAACCCAAAAGCCCTTGGTAACTTCAGCTGATTACAAAGCCCCAGCCTCCCAAGACTCTATTGCATTAACTATAGACGTGTCCAGGCTGATGATACGTTAGGAAACAAAAACCCCAGCTACTCTCAGCTGCAAGTTTATTGCCCACTTTCAAAAAAATACTTATTTTGATCCCACCATTGTGCTTCTATTTGTCAGCTGAGTGTACTCCTAAATTAAATAATTACTTGGATTTCACATTATTCGTTAGATAACACAGTTCTTGTGGTAAAATTACTGTCATCCACTCTAGAAGTCTAATATCTGCAGGATGTTAGAGAGACGACTTGTATCAGTGAGGAGGCAGTGATAAATACCACCGTGCACATTCTAACTAAAGAAGAAACAAAGACTTTTAACTCACTCCAGAACTGATCTCCAAGGCCTGACAGGGCCTATCTTCTAAAGCTATGAGCCAGCCCAAACATTTGTCCTTGTAGGAGTGCTGAAAGGGTAGGGAGAGGGGAGTCCTGTGGTTAGACTCATTGCACTTCCTCATACTGCAGTGAAACTGTTGGCAGCTACTCTGTTGTCTGCAGCATCACAGAGCCAGGGCTCAGCCCTGATGGATCCCTCGGTCAGCCACTAGCTCTGACTTCTTTGGCTCCCTTCTGTAAAATGGACACAGTAGTGCCCTTCCCTATGGAGCAACAAGACCCTGCTTGTCCTGTTTGATCTTGGTGTCACTGTTACTCATGGTAGTGGTGCTGCTCTGCTCCACTCCCAGATGACTTCCCGTCCTTTACATACTGCTGTCACAACAAAACAGTGATATTAGTAGAGCATTTCAAAGCAAAAGGATTGAAGAAATGGAAAACAGTGAATGGCTCCTCTAGGCTCCTGCTGGGAGAGGATACCAGGTTTTCTGTTAGTTAAGGAAAGGTTATTTTACAGGAGGTTTTCCCTCTGTAGGAGTATGAGGACATACTGTACAGTTGCAGACCACTAAATACATCTATGACTATACTGCACTGCCCTAGGATTCACAAAGGAAACCTCACCAGGAATGTCTCCCAAGTGAGACAACTTACCCAAACCTGCTCCAGATTCAAATCCAAATCTTGTTGTTTTACCAAGAAATATTTTGCAGTTGCGTGTTGCTAAGAGTATCTAACAACAACACATTAACTTAAAAATAAATAAGCAACTAGTTTCACATACACCACCTCTTCTCTCAGGATGAGCAATTTCCTCTCCCTTCTGGCAAAACCCCACAACAATCATTAAGATGCCATAACAATCATTAAGATGGGGAGAGACACTTACCGTGACCCGGAAGGGCGTCGTGGCAGCAGGCTCCATGGTGGGGTTCTTCTCAGTGACCCCGCTGGGCATGCTACGCCTCTGCCCACACCTCTCCGGGGGGGACTCTGTGGATGGTACAGAAAACAAAGGACAATTACAAACACACAAGCACAGGAACAGTCCGGGAACATCAGCAGGCCATGCAAAATGTGGCTTCTTCCTTTGAGATGCCCTTGCAAATGAGCCAACACAAGAGCCCCACTGTATCGGCTCGTATTTCCCACAGCCACCTAGAACAACGTTCAATCAGCAAGACTTTCACCTTCAACAATTAGCATTTTTTATACAACTTTAAGCTTCACATAATGCCTGACAGGTTGGCATTATCATTATTTCCAGTCTGCAGATGGGTAAACAGAAAATGTATGGAGCTGAGTGAGAATTATATGCAAAGTACAGATCTGTGCACTTGTGGACTTGATACTCCTAAGGAAAACTGCTGATGGGGTTACAGGCACAGGATGCTTAAGTTACCTCGCTAATTCCTCTAGCAATTTGCTTTGTAGCTAGGAAAAAATTATTAAATCCTGCATTTGCTAAAGTATATGTGGATAGGAATACTTACCTCCTTCCCTGCTGGTGAGGAAGGGAGGGGGCTGGAAAGGCTAGATTAACAAATATGCCTAACACTGAGAAGATTTAGAAAGATATTAGGTAAGGTCAGCAACAGCATTATGAGGTGGTGTTTCCTCGGTTCACAAACCCTCTTTGAAAGCACCACAGAACTCATAAAAATAGATCTATTTCCAAGCTACCGTTCAATGGTGCTCAGACCTTGTAACAAGCTTCCCTTCTCAAACCATTCGAGAGCCCTAGCCAAGCATTTCCATCGCCCAAAAGGGAGAGCTTTTTGTGTCATGTGTCATCTCCATTCTGTTGAGCAGGAAGTATAGAAAATGGGCAGGGCCTGTGGTCGTGATCATGTAGGCATTTAGTGATAATTTCAAGAAAAAGATGCAGGTGTCCGGATTACAGTGTTCTCAGGAGTGGACACATGACACAAGGGCAGAAGATGCTCCTCCTCGAACAGTGCTGCGGCTCTCCAGGAGGTGAGGAGGCTCCCTGCTTGAGCGGGGGCTGTACCGTCTTCTGTACCGATCTACATGGGTCAGAGATCTGCGCGTGACTTTGCAGGTTAAGAAAATATCTTTATATAGATCTCTACCGCAAGGCAAGAAGGTTAGAAGTAACAGCTCAATCATGTTTATGAGCAGAGTTTAAGCCCCTGGAAAGTGTCAGGAGCACAAAACAAAGGCCGGAGCAAATCTAGCAGTGCACCTTCCTTTTCAAACATCAGTTACTTTGCTGCTCCTTTGAAAGTAAGCACATGGGATTCTTTTGAGCTGAGTGCTTCTTTTCTGCTTGTTCCTGCCCTGCTGTGGCACTGACCACATCCAACAGTGGGAATTCTACAATTTCCACTCAGAGCCAGAGGACATGAAGAATTTTTACACTCAAAATCAGCCCAAAACTGTTTAAGAATACTCAAAATGGGTACATAAATCAGGTGGCATATAAACACACTGGTAAGGTGCAAGCTGGGGAAAGGCTTTTGTCAAAAACTCTCATATTTTGGTGTTTGGGGTTTTTTTGTGCCCCCCCCCCCCCCCCCGATGCATATCAAAACATTGTCCTCTGCCATCTAATCATGGTTTCCTGAATACAGAATAGTGCAGGCTTTGGAGAAGATGGATGAAGCTCATACTTCTTATTCTCCCAGGACCCAGAATCTTCTCTACTCTTTTATTTATCCACATCCACTGGGTTGGACTTTTATTAACTTAATTTCTCCCTTTCTCTAGGCCTCTTTTCCACAAATATTTTCTGTCCTTCATGTCACCTTATCAGCAAACCCTTCTGATATATAGAAATCCCTACAACTTTTGAAAGACAGTGTCTGGCTACGTAACACTGAGTTATTTACTAAACAATATGGAATCCAAGCAAAGACAACAGCAAATCAACAACAATTTCAGAATGACACTGAAAAGCAGATTTTTCACACAGTTGTTCTCTTTTTAAAAATGATGAGGATAAAAATAAATTAAAACATGGAGCTGTAATAAACATCAGGGGAACTCATTCTCATACACAATTTCACAGGCAACAGGCATGCCAATGAATATTACATCATTGCTAGGGTTCTTGGTTGGGAATGAGAGGTAGCCTGAAGAAGAATACCTGCTGCAAAAGGAAATTAGATGTTAGACTCTGCTAGAGGGAGGCTTCTACAAATTAGTATGCAAAGAAACCTGAAGATGGAACAACCTATACTTCAGAATGTCTCACACAATGATGTTCTCGTAACAAGTGCAACTTAGAGGTGGTCTGTTTGCCAGTTCTCAGCCTCTACAATCTGCAATTTGCTGCCGTCAGGTCTTGGCAAGGAGGGTTGTCCCCTTAGCAAGGTTCTCTCCCTGCCGAAGACTGCCGTCACCCTGGATCTGTAAGAAACAACTAATACTTGCAATTCCACTCAACAATTCCTGAGATGTATCTTAAACTCTTCCAAAAGGACAGACTGTGAGATTCCACCCATGGACTGGGTGAAGTGCCTGTTCAGCGACATCTTCCTTGGTTGCAAATCCTGCCCATAATTCCTCACCAGTGGCCGCATAACCTTTATGAGAGCCAGACAGCCAAAACCAGCCAGTTCATTGCTTTCACAACTTCCAGCCAAGCTTTCTAATGCCCTGGCCACTTTCTTTGCAGAATGCTGTACTTCGAATCTCAAGGAGGCAATCAAGCCCTTTGGTGTCATCTCCTTTCATACTAAGGCTCCCACGCCATTCCTTTGAACAGTGGCCTTTTTTTTGGACTGTCATAAAGAAACTACTTGATTACAGCATTTTGAAAGTGAGCTCAGGATGGCACGACAACTGAAGAAGCTGCTTTGCATTTTCTTAATGGCCAGAAAAATAAACGTTTAAAGCATTTCTCATATATGTGGCTGGAAAACAGGAACGATGGGATTACATGAAAAGCAGCTGCAAGAAATGACTTTCCCCAGAGGCCTGCAGCCCAGGCACAGAGCTGTGCTCCCCAGCCCAGCACACTTCTCGCCTTTAGCATAGAGAGAAAGTACTTGCTGTTCCATATAGTTGTTACAGCACTACTGACTTGCACCACAGTGGTTTGTCAGACCAAAGTGCACAATTGTCTCACTTTCGGTAATCTGTCAATCTGCTTCCTTTTTCAACCACAGAGGTCAGACTTCTTCAGAGAAAGGGAGAGCGTGTTATGACCCAGGGCTGATTAATATCTGGGTCTGATTGCACTGAAGTCACAAACTGTACTCTTAAATTCTTACTTCATCATTAAAATATACCCAAAGCAGAGCCAGCAAACCCATCAGTTTGACCCAGACCAAAATACAGAGATGGGTTAGGACCTAAAGCTTCCTATTATTGTTAAGCTTATGGTTTATAAAGTGTTTGGAGTCCAACTTCCATTTTAGTTTAGTCACTGTGGGTATCACTGGAGAGGGGAGGCTTTGCAGGAGAGACACATGACAAAACTCTTTATAAGAAACCAGAAATAACTAGAAGGAGGGTTGGGTGTGGGTGTTTGGTGCGGGGGGGGGGGGGGGGGGGGGGGGAGTGTTTGTTTTAAAGGGAAGTAAAAATAGCTTACAGGTAAATTAGTAACTCCTAACTACCAGAAATGCACAGCAGAACAGTTTCACGTAGCAAACAGTATGAATACATAAAGGTTTGAACTGCCCTTTTTACTTCTTCAGGGTTAGGGGAAAAGTCTTAGGCCAGGTTACTGGCATTAGCCATGTCTGCTTTAGCAAGCCCACAGTAACACCACAGCAGCCAGCCAGCACATAAAAGGTTGCTGTAAGGAAATAATAAAAACTCTCTCCATAGCCACTAGAGGCTGAAAAAGAAATGTCTTAATTTACAGCAGAAGATACTTAGGTTAACCATTGGAAAAAGTCTTCTCTTGACATGGACAGTTATACGTTGGAATTGATCATCTAGAGAGATAAATACATGTCCAAGCCTATCTTAAACCTTTCTGTGGCAGAGCTCTCCCTGTCAGGCGAGGTTCAGGTACAATGAGCTTCCTTCCCTCCCTTCTCCCGGGGCAGACGGATACCAGCTGATCTCCTGAAATCCCTTCCAGCCTTATTTTCCGTGATTTCTGACAAATTTGCCCACTTGTGTGTAAGACAAGCAAGCTACAAGAGATCAGATTCAGTATGTGACTTCAGCCTTTTCTTCACAACCTCTTCACACATCTTCCTTCTCTCCTGAACTTCCGCTCCATTTCTGGCTGGACAGACTCTGCTGGCAGTTCTGTTACACCTCTGTACAGCACACAGAGTCCAGGGTCCTACACTGACCTCTGTTACAGACTCACAGTGTGACCCTTGGACATTTTAATGCTTTTCATCAGAGTCACAATTGATAAAAACCTTGAAAATCCCACGGGAACAGTGCAAGGTTTCATTACTAAATGTCTGCCATCCACTTTGTATCCCAAGATAAAGGATTCCAGATGACGAACAGTATTACTGCAGGCAGCTAACCATGGAATGACATCTCCAGAAGCACTTAGTATTATTGGATAACACCCTCACTAGACAGTGAATTTTTCTGTTAGCTTAATACTATCCCTCAGCTCATAGAAATTCCAGGATTATGCCTTCATTTGTCCATTTATTTGCTCTAGCTCAGATTTGATCTGAGGACTTAGACACAGAGTATCTCAGGACACTATTTGCTCTCCTGAAGTCCTCAACTTGTTATGAAATTCAAACCTCCAATGCTTTCTTCTATGACACAGGGGCCTGAAAATCACTGAAGTAACAGTCTATTAAATGAGGATTAAGTGCAGGCATACTGGATCTGAAAACGGATTCCTTGGGCGTAGTGAGGAAAGCCACACTACCCAGCAGCAGAGATGCCAGCGTGCACAAACAGATGGCCACAGAAAGGGATGGCTTTCTGATTCTCCGCCATTTCCACCAGCTCGCAATGCAATACCCAAAAAAAGGATGGGATATATACGGATGAGCAATAAGCTGTCTAATTACTGCTGGACAACTGAATCAGGCAAGCCCACCTAAGTGTACTACCTGGCCCTTTAGAAGCTCTTAAAAAATCTCAAAATTAGACTGGAAAGGGTTCTTAAGTCACTCTGAGGACGACTGTGGCCATTCTGATAGAAATTCCTCATCGAATTTTTTCCTCATTGTTGATATTTCTTCTCTACTTTTCTAAGCTTGCCCAATGATAACTAGGCGTTTCTACTCACACTCTGTTTTACTTGCACTCTGCATGTTGTAGAACTGTGCTTCTGTGGGCCCTCCCAGTTCTTTTTCACGACCATGTACTAAACCTCCCCATAAGCAGCACTGTTCAATGTCTGCCCCAGACTGATGCTGAGCTGGGGCTCATCCACTTATGCAGTCACAGAGGCAAGAAGAAACAAACAGAAGTGCTTCCTGCTTTTCCAAATATTTACAGAAGGCTGCAACGTTTGGGGTTTTCCCCGGTGCAGGATAAGATCTTCAAAGAGAAATTTCCTTGAAATTATCAAACCCCTGAAACCTCTCCCAGGTTATCACACAGAGCTGGGTCCAAAATGCTGCTTGGTGTGTATTGCACTAGGATTTTGTTTTTAAGCTGCCAGGGTTGAAAGCATCCCACTGACTTCACTGCCAACAGGAGGACACTGTAAACATTGCACATTAATTAGGACCTAGGGCTTATGAGTATTTCCGAAACTGCTTCTGTAACGTAATAAACACATTTGATTTGTTAACTAATTCAAGGCATTTGAATTGACAGAATAATTAATCCCTATTACACTTTTCCATGGCTGTTCTTCACGCTGCGGAATAGTTACAGAACAGCATAGCAGTCCCCCCCAAGGCTTCCAGGACATCGGCAGCAGAACAGACTGTGAGGAACTCCTGGCACCAGGGTTCTTGTTTAACCCCCTCAACTTCACTGTCTTCTTCATTGCAACTTTTCAGAAACTGCTACGGAGCAGGTCATTATGCGTAACAAACGCAGGAACAAATATTAATACTGTTTACTTTTCACTTAGCAAGTGAGATGTTTTTACATTTGCATTACCTGCTCTTGTGAATCACAGCTAGTCCAAGAGATCATCAGGATTATGCTCTCATTAGTGGGAATGAAATACATTAGCTCCTTCTGTTTGTTCATCTCTCTTCACGCTCTCCCCTTCTCCTGCTCTCTTCTCACACGCAATTCCAGGGATCAGCCAGTGGAAGAGACAGTATGAACAAAAGCAAAGAGAACCAGCTGAAAGGAATAACTAACAAGCAGGCACTTCCTAGCAAGTTGACTTTCTGATATGAAACTCTTCCAACTCCAAACAAGAAAGGGAGGTACAAATCTGAATGAGCGTCAGAGAAGTTAGCGATGAGAAAACGTCTCCCTCAACTCACCAAAAGGAAGTTGTGCTTGTCAGCAACGCACATGCCATGGCACTCCGAACGAGCCAGGAATAAGAGGAGAAGTAGAGATGATGACTTCATCAGAGGCAGCAAGAAAGAGAAGTATGACTGGAATGCCAGACAAGCCAGCAGCGCTGGGGAGACACGGCAGGAGGCCAGGTTCCTGCACTGCAGCAGTGGCATGCTTTAAGGAAAGGAGACTTCAGAGGACAATAAAACTTCACCAGATCATCTAGATGTAATGCAAAAAACTAAGAGTTGATCAGAACGAAAAGCTGGTGGAAGAGATCCTGCAGGCAGCCCTCGGAGAGGTCAGGCTGGCTCCCGACCTTTGGCAATGATCTGCCAGTGAAGCTGTGCTCCTCCCTGTCCTGCCCCATTGGTTTAGTGCTTGACATCTCCAGGGTGCCCCAGAGAGCTTAGCAGGGTGGAGTTTCTGTGAAACCAGAGGGAACAGGAATTACCGGTCTCCTGCTCATACAATTACACTCCATGAATTAATTTTATTGCTTAATGAATTTAGGTGTTATTCCTCTAATTTCTGCATTATCTCATAACTCCTTACTACAAACCCAGCAGAGGACAGGAGGCACAGAGTAACAGAAGTGATTTATTTCACATGGCTCACAGTAGCATTTATAAACTAAAAACAATCCCTGGAGAGTAGATATTTGTAGTGTCTGTGTGATTCCAAATACTCAAAAGAGGCTGCAGAAAAATCTACATTTCAGACAGCTTTAGGTGGCCACGAGTCCAGGAGGAAAGATGGATCTTTGATCTGAATCCAAAGGGGTATTTAGAAGCTGCTGTTCGAATAGCAGCACTTTTAAAAAGTGGAATATTACCCCGGGAATAAACAAAGACAGAAAATAATAAATACTGAATCGAGCCAACTTTCCCCTTCACGAGGCGTGAATAACTTTGAATGGGAAGCAGAGATGCAAAAATGTCTGGTTTCCAACGGACAAAGGTCAGTTAAGCACCACTGCCAGGTTACGAATGCCCTTGCGAACACTTCCTAATGCTCTCTTCCTGCTCCCGTCAGCTGGACTAGAAATATAGCTGCAAGGCCAGTTTCATTGATCAATTACCTGGAGAACTATTTATTGCAACATATCGCCCAATGCCCTGCTGATCCCTCAGTGAATTCCAGTTGATCCCTTACAGCAACATTATAACCGTTATGCCACACAAAATTAATTAAAAGTCAAACCTGTACTAGGCATTAAAATTGACTTTTAAATAAAAATGGTTGTGAAGCAAAAGTTTAGGGCAGGTAATGCTGCCCTCTGAAAAATCAGGCTCATCTAAAAGCAAAGCTAATGAACACTCAGTATTCTCGAGGCTAATGAAAGTTTGCATCACCACCACTTTTTATATTAGAATGAAATAATTTCTTTTCGCATGTTAGATTCTCTAGCTTAAATACACTTTTATAAGGCACAGCAATCCCACGGCCTGTACCCACAACTCTTCTACATCAAAATCAGAGATTTACTCCCCACTCGTTTAATGCTCTAAGCAGAAATAGTTTCATATGTTCTCATGCTCTTACTACCTTCTCAGACAATTAAGGATACCGTTTATAGAACTATAGCTTGCAAAAAAAATTCTCCCTTATCTAACCATTTACATACAAAACAAAAAAAAAAATAAATTTGGCTCATTACTTGCCTTTGGTGCTACACTCTGGCACAAAATATTTAGAATTAAACAGTTAGAGGCTGGTTGTATGCCTACTAATGCTATCCACAGTGACTACACCAAACAGATCCTGCTTCTTACCATTACCTTTGTTTCCCTCACAGATGACTTAAGTGTTACAAAAACACTACAGTCAGCTTAACAGGGGGAATGCCGTCTCTGACTCAACTGTCAGAACTGCCTGAAAGCATAAACAGGCACCTGAAGCACCACTCAGAGCCATACAGTCCTCTGCAGCTGCAGGAATGGTGGCTGGGACAGTGGTGTGAACTGAAGGGTCTTATTAGAACTGACTGGGAAAACAGAAAACAATTTAACTCACAGAAAACATCAGACCACAGTTTCCCATCAGCTAAAAATTTCAACCATCTTCTCTCAAAGTTGGACTAAGATCTTCTGGAAGAAGAGCTTTTTCTGTGCTAAATAATGATTTGAAGTGACATTGACTTTTGCCATAGCACGCTGTGCACTTTAATGGATCTCATATCATCTCTGTGTCAGGTTCCCGGATATCATGTACTGTGCAGTATTTAATATTCTGCATACTGCTTCTGAGCAAGCACTATTAATGGCTCTTGAATCTAGTACTGAAAAAAGCTGTGCTATTTTTCTGTGTACTCGATATATAGCTATTCCTCTATTTTCTCCAATACTGCCTGGGCAGAGAATTCTTTTCCCAGCAGCATGCCAGGGTGCTTTTTGAAGCATGCAAGCAGAAATGGGACTTACTGTCCCTTTCTCATGTCCTTCTGTGGGCTTTGGCTGCCCAGTTTTGCAGCCTCTTCTCTCCCGGAAAGCTCAGTTAGGCCTTCCACCCTTCCAAGCTGGGATAAGCTGTGTTTGTTATCACCCAGCAGTGGGGTAAAGGGAGCGTCGCTCTGATCTAGCAGAAATCCAGCTGCCTCACTAGAGGGAGCTGAAGCCCCTTCGCTGGCCAACCTAACCCACAGCACTGACCCAGCCAGAGTACAAAGGAGATCTGTGCTGCCTGGAAGAAATCTGCTTTCGACACAGACATCAGGGCTGGGGGATTTCTCTCTGGTGCTGTTTGTCTGCTTGTTTAGTTGACGTTCAGTAGCGCCGATAGTTAAGAGGACTTCCCCTGTTCTTCTGTACGCTCCTTCGCACCCTTCGCTGCGGTGGAGGGCCGTTCCCCGCACAGCCAGCCAGCTAACGCCTCTCCTCCGGCCAGTTCACATCCCCGCTGCAGATGCTGCCCCTCTCCATGTACTGCCTTCGTTCCTGTAGCTCAGTGATAGATACCTAGGGCAAATTCTGCCCTCCTAGAAATTAATGGGTAATATATTCTTTACCTGAGGAGACAAATTAGACGTATTTGTCAAGAAAAAAATACTTCCAGAGGGCAAGAAGGAAAGAAGAAAATAGCACAAACGGGAAAGGAACGCTTAGATAATTCGCAACATGAGTCTGAAAATATACACGCTAACTTCTCTGTACTACAAAACTGAAGAAACAGATCCGTGTCCAAAAGAAAGACATAGCTGCAGGTCCCCAGACCTGGTGCCAGGGAGAGAATATAAGGCATCCAAAAAATTAATCCCCCTTTCTAACAATAAATAGCAAATCGTGCTGATTGAGCAGCCTTTATTACAAGCTCCATTTTTACTCTCTGGTGGGTTTGTTGTTTTTTTTTTTAATTACATATGTGTATATATATATTTGGTATTTTTATTCTTTATTTCTCAGTCTCTGAAATAAAATATGTATTATATTTATCTTTCTTTGCTATGATGTCTAGAGAACAAATTCGTCTTTTGCTAACGGCATATCATTAGGAGCCTTTTCTCCAGGGTAAAATTGAAATCAAGCACAGACTTAAAAAATACATCAGAAAAAGATGAAATTCTAGCCTGGTTGGGGACCAGATCATGGAGACTGCTAATACCCTGATTAAACTGGAAAGGATGATAAAGTGAAGTGGAACATCAGCTTCCTCCTATGTGATGATAAAGACAAGCAACATGGAGTCTGGAGAACAAGAAGTCAGCTCTGGGGAGATTTAAATTAGGTTCATCCATCATGCTTAACATTTCTGCAAAGATTCAAAACTGTTACCGTGCTGCTTTCTTGCAGCACTTCATCAGCATGGCTGCCTATTTGCAGAGGCAATCCAAAGCAAAGGCGAAACTTTTATACTCTCTCTGATCTGTGTCACTGTGGATGTAAACTTTGCCCCCTATACACACCATCCGGGACCGGGCAGGGAGGATACAACCCTCTTCCACTCGAGACGGCCAGGAGCCCCAGCGGGCTGGCCCAACAGAAGGCGGCCGTCGGCACGTGGTGGCGGAGGACCACAGACACCTGCCCGCCCGTCTCGCGTAGCCTTTGGCTAACCTCGCAGGATCCCTGCAGCAGAACAGCTGGAGAATGGGCTGTCCCTTCTGCAGCTAAGTCTCTCTCAGGGATTTCGGTACAGCTGACACAGGTCCTGCCAGGCCTCCCATTTCATTAAAACTCCTGGGATTGCAAAAGGGAGTTGGAAATCTCACACGAACGGATCGCGCTGCAGCACGTTGGCCCTCTTTGCTTCCAATTTCAGAGCGAACTAAAAAGTATAGAGGCACATAGTGCCACAGTGGCAACGCCAGTGAGATGGGAGATACACATCCAGACTGCAGCCATGTTTCTGTCTCCTGTCAGTGAGGTTTGTTTCCTTGGCAAGGTGTTCTTATGTTTGGTTTGGGGCTTTCTTAATAGCTGCCTTGGACGGGTGAACTACAAACTGGTTCAGAACAAAAACTTTGCGCAGTTTAATTACGAGGCCATTTTTCCAGTCGTGCGTGGTGGCTGCTGTAACAGGTCTGTACTGGCAAAATGCAAATTAAATAAATAAATACTTAATTTACAAGCATGATTCATCAGAGATTTCATCTTCTACAGCAAAGAAACAGATGTTCTATTGATGGCACTTCATTAGAGAGATAAATGGGGTCACATACGTATCTCTATTCACATCCATCTGCATAATAGACCAAACATTAAGATTTGAAATTCACATAGTACATGCAGCTCTTACATCAGCCTGAAAGAGTCTTAATGCATGCCCAGAGCCAATTAATCCAAATTAGACTGCCTTAACATTGAAGGAACTTTAATATTGTTCAAGAAAGCAGAAGGTTGGGATTTAACACTGGCTATTTAGGATACAGCTTCATTGGAAACACTTACAGAAGAATAACGGATTTTGACTTACTGGATTTTTGGTAGCTACTGGACAAAATATAGGATCCCTCCTGATCAAGCACCTTGAAGACAGCATTAAAAAGCAGCAGTGACAGGAAGAGTCTGAAAACACTGTTCTTCCTCCAGTTACAATTATCAAGGGTTAGGGTTAGGGATAGGGATAGGGTTAGGGATAGCTGAGAATTTTTTTTTCTGTTTTTCCAAATGTTTATACAGGAGGCCCAAGAGTTCTTCTACCAAATAGAAACAAGTCTCCTTTGTTTTAATATGCATTAGATAGAAGATAATGCTTATAAAAAGAGTGTCACCTTCTCTGTCAACCTGGTTATTTTTTAAAGGTGAGTGCTTACGCAAATGTCTGCATTTGCTTGTGTGCGGATGTGGGAGCGTACATTTCTAATTTCTAACTGTGGAACGTAAATCCTAACTTATTGTGACTGATACTTATATTTCCTTTGGGGGTGGGTGGGTATATCTGCTTCTCTTACACATACACGCTCTGAAAACATACTTGCAGGTATCAGCTTCACAGGCTCACTTTTTCGTTTTCAAGCAAACATTGCCAGTGCCAATGAAAGAGATGGGAAAGAAAACATTAAAAAGCAGTCATGGTTTTTTATATCATATAAATAATAGTGTGCCAGAGATGGACATACAGAAACCACCATTCAAACGACTATACTCCTTTATGCAACTAACCTATAGCAATTGTGCTAGCCTTGTGATTGCGTTGCCATGCCTTTTTAAGTGATATCCACTGTTTACCTACAAACAAAAATGTATAGTAGATTACAAAAAGGGATCTAGCAGGGCTGTATTCGCTTGTACATTTCCCATCCTATTTTTGAAGTGGGAGAGAGCGGGAGGATGTTCTTACCTACACTAACACTGACACTTGCATTTTCCATTGTAAAAAATATGCAGGGTACATGTAGGGATTCCTTCCTCCGCTACTGAACTGCAGTCACTCCGAGGAGCAATATGGTAGCTGTTCAGCAACACACTGCAACGCTGCAGAACAATTTAGCACATGTTGTGAACAACATTCACTCTTCCTGGGGAGATTAATGCACTACACCCCACTCTCAGAAATTTTACCTTGGTGTTCACCCAACATTCAGCTGGTCCTAGAAGTAAAGTTATGCAAATGAACATCACATGGTCTCACTTTAAATACGCCAGCCAGATCAAAATTTGCTCTCATCTAAGGGTATAAAGGTAATAACTGTTAACCTTTGACTGCTAAAAATGTAAAGGGAAAATATCTTTCATTTAAAACTTGCTCATTTGGTTACCATGGACACTGCTTAATCATGAAGGATGACTATTACTTGTTACTATAGCAACCAAGAAGCTTAAGAAGCATCCTGTAATTTAACTCCAGATGCCAAATTTTACAACAATCCACCTATTACCACATTTGGGTACTTCAGAACAAGCCCAGGCTTGATCTCCGACTCTGCAAGAAATTCACTGGTGCAGAAGTGCTGTAAGAAATCAAAAATATGAGCACATAATGTACAAAAGAAACTTGCACTTCAAATAAATTGGTTTCTTCAAAAAGAAACATTAAGTGCTCAGCATCTGAGGATTCCTTTTTCAGTGTAAATGTTAATGAAGCAAAACTTTGGCCATCTTCGTTCTTGTCAATGTTCCTCAAAGTCTACACAATTGCAGGGCATGTTTTTCCCCAGAATGAATGCTTCAATGCTCAACTTAAAATGAACTTCTGAAGTAATGCTGAGTAGCCAGTATCCACAAACGAACCTCTGAGAGCAGATCAGGACTCCTAGCTCTCACGAACAAACCTACAATAAACACATGCGTCCCTCATCCAACCAAGAAGCAATGGACAGGACAAACCTTCCAAATTCAGGCAACCAATGCGTTGCTCTAGACAGCCTTTTACATTATTTCTTATTAAAAAAAAAGCATAGCACTTGCCTAGCGTTACTCATCACCATAAAGCTTTACCTTCAGCACCACCAGAGAAATTGTAGTCAGAAGCTTTGTCTCCTGCAGGCCTGGGGAGATGAGGCTTCCAGAAATTACGTGTGACTGACACTGTTTCTTGACCCTCACCAGTTCTATACTGGGAATGAATTCACAGTTTTCAAAAAGCCATCAAATTTACATTTGCTGATTTCCAAAGGGGCCTGAGGAAACTTAGTTTAAAAGCCTGACCCCAAGGCTGTATAAAACAGTGGAATGAGTAAGGAAGTTCTGGGTTTTGTGTACTTTTTTAAATACACATATACACAAACACACAAGCAATTAATATCTAAATTTAAAATATCCTCTGCAGTGTTTAAAAGGAAAGCAAACTACCTTCAGCTACTGTCCGAGTCGCAAAGAGCAAAACTGATAATGCCCAAATACAGAAAGTGACCCGGCTCATTCCCTGTCTCTGTTGAGAGCAGAGTAAATTAAAGGATTATAGAGTGCCTTCAGTGCAATAACTTAAGGGATTAGTGGCACACTAGAAGACCTTCAAGGGAAATATAGGTTTAAAAGCTTTAAAAGGCAGCTCTGTGTCTAAATTGTTTGGACTGCCACAGCTGTAAGGAGACAAACTTACTCTAATACGTAAGAGATCATGAAAAGTCTGCTGAAACCCCTCTAGGCATGCTTTTGGAAGCAATTCTTTTTTGGACTCAGACCGGGTTTTTTAACCTCTTTCTCATTTATTACCTATGGCTTTTAGATAAAAACTCACTCTGCATTACTTGGGAGCAACTCTGCTACTTCCTTTCAGATTAATCAGCCCCTCTTAGCAACACTGTAAGGGGAAAGTGAGGTCACTACCAGAAGGAAAGGACTTAAAATAGAGATAAGCAAAAGATGAGCAAAAAGAGACAACAGTCAACCTTCAAGCTGCCTGAAAGTTGCTGGTACAATTCCCAAATTTCTGACACAGCATTAAATGAGCTGTTCCTTGGATAGTCATTTCCTGAGTTACTCTTAAGCAGTATTGGCAATTCTCACAATTTTATCAAGACTGTTGCTATATTTAGTTACCTCTTAAAGATGCAGCTGCTGGGACCGTGGGACATTCAGGTACGGGACCATGGTCAAGATTTTAGAGAAAGAACATGAGTCAAAACTCCTGAGTTCTTTTCTTACCTTGGGGCAAAAGGAAAGTCTCAGAGAAAAATACAGAGCTATTGGAGTTTGTGCCATTACTGCTACCGGATTTGTGCCATTACTCTGTCATTGACCATCCACGGGATTTCCTGCAAGTTATCCCTGGAGACCTTGCTGGTTAAATGAGACTGCATCTACCTAAGGCTTCTTTCAAGTCCATGAACTATTTGCAGTTCTTATAAATGTGCTAAAGAAAATCAAACAATTGATACAAGGCAGTGTTTTGGTTATGCATGAAGATATTCAGAGGATGTTTACTGTTTTGGGTAGTGCCACAAACACCACAATGGACATGTAGCCCACACTAACGGTATCAGCAGACACGTACACCTTTCCGGTTGCCCAATTTCGTCAAGGTTTTGGGTTCTGTAGTCAAATCTGCTTCTTTTCAAGCTGCTTATGTGACTTGCAAAGCTCACTGTCCCTGCCTCAGCCCACATACATAGCTACAGCTGCTGACGCTGAATCAAGGGGGCTGCGTTGCCCTGCATAAACCTTCCCCCACGTTCCATGTTACTCCCCACAGTTCTCCGGTCTTTTCCTTCCCTTCTTTCCTCCCTTTCGTGTCTCATTATCAAAACTCCATATCCAGCAAGTCTTCAGTCGCCTCCTCTGCAACATTCCTCTCAAAATTTGACAGAAGTTACAACACACGAAAATCAAAGAAGGAGGAAAATACAAAGCTCTCAAAACCGCAGGATATTGTCGTTAAGAGGACAGGTGAAAAGTAAATAAACAGTAAGGTGTTACGGCAGCCTGTCACAAGCAAATAAAATGACTGGTCCCCCAAATCCCAAACATTCTCCAAAAGCCACCCCATAGTTTGTTAACATCGCACGTTGGGCACAGTATTATGGTTTAACTGCACTGTACTCCAGACACTAAATGGCAGCACTGACCAGTGGTTGCACACAACATGGCTGATCAGGACGTCTGTGTCTTTGGAAACAGAGGCTGTTCCTTCCACTACTGACGACAGCAAGATGGGATATTTGTAAATCGTGCTTCCTCCATGTGGGTTTCTAGCTTACTGTGCACATAGCAGAAGGGCCAGGGCACCTTGGCTCTGGTGTTTCCAATGGCTCCTGATGGGAAGTTTTAAAACTTGATTAATTTTTAATCTAGTAGGAACTGACACATTTGTCACAGAAAACATCCACAAAGTTTTGATGTTTCTGCATTTCTGGCATACTTCTAAAGGAGGTGGTGTAGCTCAGTGTGGCATCACCCACACCATAAAAGCAAAAGAAGGAGCTCAAGGCACTACTGCCACCATGCTCCTACTGAAGGGTCTATAGAACCTTTGCCTCCATAGACAATAAATTCACTCTAAATTTTTGGTTATTAAATGGATACTTAGAATTCTACATCCATTGTTTTCATATCAAAACAATTCAAGAATTCCTCCATCATGCACTACTTCCCAAGTTAATAAGTTTAGTATAGGTTTTTATTAGACAATTAAGCATTGAACAAATACAGCAAAGTCTCAGCTGGAGCACTAGTGCTAAAAATAGCATGGCTGCTGATGAATATTTCTTACAAAAAGTACAGCCTAAAAAATTTTGCATATCTTTTCTATGGGCATCTGTCAGCCATGCTGTTAAAATTTCGATGAAAAACTGCAAGAGTTCTGTGATGAAATAGAAAATGCCCCAAGAGACTTGAAAAACAAAGCGATGGTCATTAAAAACTGTGAAGCAGGAAGGTCTCCTTTTCCTGACATTTAAAAGACACCACCCTTGGAAAAAAAAAACCCTTATCGCTAGTGTTTATTACTGGACTCTTCACTCGCCTGCTCCCAGCCCTTAAATGAAAAAAATTATTTATGCAATATTTTTTAGAAAAATTATAGGTATTCTAAGGCACATGATGTGGATTCTTCAAGAAATCTCACATACAGGAGACAGGCAAATTATACACATGTACTGCCTTGGCTATCCAGAATGTAGGACAATATAATATCATATAATACAATAGAATTGTACTATTGATTGGCTAGTAAAGTGAATAACTTAAAACTTATAACTTAAAATTAAGTAAATTATAAATTAAGAATGGGAAGAGCGATTCTAAGTTTGAAATGACCCAGTGCTGCCCGCCGATGCTTGCGACTGGAAGGTGGCCGAGCAGGGCAGCCCACGCGGGACTCCCGAGGTACAGTGACTCGGTCTCGTCTCACAGACCGGATCAACCAGGCAGATTGACCAGTAATATGTTCTTATGCTCATCTTTCTTTCCAGACCTGACTTCCTACTGACCACACCTCATTCAGTATCAACCACTGGTACAGAAAGTCGTGCTGAAAAGGCAAAATCACTCATCTTGTCAAATTTTGTAGGATATGAGTCAGAGGACAACAGTAAAACTGGAACATTTTACTCGGATTTCTGCCTGCCAATATAAATACATGTAACACACAGGCATACTTGTATCTGCAAGGGTAACATTATATTTCAAACTTCCTCATGCTGATGCGGAATCAGCTTCTTTTAATAAAAAAATCATATTCTTTAGTCATACAGACCATTAAAACCTGCTAAATATTTGCCAGAGAAAGATGGTCTCTTTCAACAAATTTATTATACAACAATCTAGATGCAGTCCAAAAGACCAGAGCAACAACCCAGTGACAGAAGCGAGTGTGAAAGAGGAGGTTATAGTAACGTGTGCCCTTTATAGGCAGGTGCACAAATGGGGTTCTGATGGTGGTATTGTATTCGTAACGACTATTCAGTTTGTCAAAAATAGAGACAACAGTAAGAAAAATCAAAGCTCAGGGGCACATATTGGTTTGGCATGCAAAAAAAAGAGGGCATCGTAAGTGTAGGGAGGTGTTCTGTTTGGACAGCATGTGACAAATTACTTCTTTGCTTATTTATTCATTAGTTGATTATGGTACTGTTGTTCTGAGATAGATAGATTTGGTCAATACTGATCTATCAGGAAAGGTAGGTCTGGATATGATGCAGGTATTCTAATACCTAGGCCCTTGCCTTAGTTAGAACTGTTCTAAACTTCATTTAGAGTAAGTGCAGGCAAAAGACATACATTGAAACACACGTGCTTTCAACAGTCCGAAAGGCATGCAGCTAAGTGTAATTCAAAGAAAAATTAATTGTGGGTCATGAAAAGAACAAAGTATTGTTTGAACATTTCATGTGAATTATTTACTCACAGAATCCTGAATCTTACTTAACAATGTAGTGGGAATTTTCAGTACAAGCAAAATTTCTAATCAGGATGAGAGAGATCCCTTCAGCCTACAACAGCTAATAGAGTCATGTCCAGGGCACTGTCCTGGGCTACAGGACAAAGTCCCGCAGAGGTGGGAAGGGAGAAGTTCCACATGGCATTCCTTGTCAAACATCACTTTTTGTTAACACGCTGCAAAACAAATTTTCAGCTAGGAAATATCAGAGAGAATTGTGCAAAATTTCAGTTAGCTTTAAATATAATAAAACCTCCTTTGTTGTTATGTCGTTCTGTTACATGCTGGGACAATTTTCAGGTCTCTGCTTCTCGTGTCCCAAGGGAGTGCCTTAACCGCTAACGTACTGGCTATTTGGGTGTAAGCTGATTTCTTGTTTATCACTTAAAAGGTTCTGATTTCATCAAACAGAGAGAGAAAGACTAAAATCCAGCCATTTTCCAGAGATGTGTATCTGAAGAGCCTTGTGCTGAGAAAAAAACACTCTGACCTTAGCCCCCAAGCTCTCAGTGTTTGGTGTACTAATATACTGGGCTTTGCTGATGATCAGTCAGTTTTCTCTTCACAGCAGCCATCAAAAGAAAAGAAGAAGAAAGCCTGTTTAATAAAAATCCTTTTTGTAGAACACCTTGAAAAGCACTTGTGATAAACAGAACTTAGAGCAAGACATTTATGTCCAAGGAGCTGAAAGAAGCAGAAGTATCAGGAACGCTAAACCTTCAAGATCAGGAACTCAAAATGTTCTCAAATTCTTAGAGCTTTGATGAGAACCGATTGCCTACAGAGTTTTACAGAAGCAAGACATGAAGCCAAAGCTGCATTTGGCTCAGATACAGAACCGGGAATGGAGCACCCGTGAGTAGTTTCTATGAGCAAGCTGAATTTTCAGAACACTTGCCACTGGCCCCTGTTCCTTCACCATACCTGTAATTAAGTAGAAGCAGAGATACCATGAAGAAAGCCACAGAGCAAAGTACTGAAGGCAGAAGCAGGTGTTGCTTTTATCGATAATTTTCCTTCTACCCTCTCTGTCTCCCAAGTACCTTCCACCACATTAGATGGATCACCTGGTAGTAATCATAATTACTGCCATGATTCCTCATATAGTTACACACATCTTTGAGCTGAACAGATGGTCCAAGGAAGAGATGGGGTTTCTGCAGTTAATTTTTTTAACTACCTAATGTATACCTGCAGCGTGTCCCAAATCTCTGTGGAAAGCAGAGCCAGGAGATTTCAGACATTATCATAATTCAAACAAAGATTAACAGTGGGGTGAAACCTGTCTTGTTTATCCACTATCAAATAGCAATAATTTAAACACACTGGAGGCATGATCACATGAGCCTCCTGATAGCACGCCTTCCTGTTCCAGTCTGATTTGTCCTCCCCATCAGTTTTACTCTTCTTCAACTATTCTAGCCCTGGACCTCCCAAAGGGACAGACTGGCAAACTTACTGAAACATGTGATGAACGTGTTATAAGCACCAGGGCTAACCAGAGAACTCTAGAATAGAAGATACCATCACAGGAACCATCAAATAAGCTGTCTGTCATTGTGAACAGCTGAAAGTCCTACACATTTTTCTGCATGCTACATCAGACTGTCTCCATCTGGAGTCCCAACAGAAAGCAATCCCCTACTTCCCTTAGACAGTTGCATAGAAAATGCAAATTCTGTTCACTTCGCCTATCTAAAATGTGCTACAGCGGAGCCTTCCTGAGGGAGTGGTTATCTCTTTCTTTGTACCTCAGGAAGCAAGACCGATTTCCCAAACTAGGTCTCAGCTATAATAGCCACCACCTGTGACCGCGATGCAGCTGCACAAGCTATAACCCCAGCCTGACTTTTACTGTTCGTCCTCGGGCAGGCTGCACTCCGTACTTACAAAAGGCCAGCAGGCAGCATTCATGCAGCAGTGCTCATCAGAAGGGCGTGCGTGGATAGGTGGCATTGCCCCCACAGGGGGTGAGAGTGGGAAGTGGCAGGATATAAATATATGCTTTTAAACACAACCTCTTCTTTATTCAAAGAGACTGACTGATATAAACTGGAGTGGGCTGAAAGAGGATCTTTGACTCACAGCAAACAGGACGTGTTACAGCTTTTGGAACAGGAGCCATGCTGGCAGCAGATGGCAGCACCTGCATCTCATGGGTGCTCCAGTGTCAGCTCCGGCATCAGGGACTTATCATCCAGGATTGATGCAGTACAAACAGTGAGTGATTCCAGATGGGGAGAGGGGGTTGTGTGCCAGCAGAGATCTCCTCCTGCCTGGTGAATGTGTAACAGCTGCCTGATCCTCAGCAAGTTCCCTGTCCAAAAGCATGCTGATAATCTACTGAAGTGACACACCTTGGAAAAGCTCAACTTCCAGGCATCACTGCTCCTCCAGCTAAGGGCCACAGGCTTACCTGGGCTCTCTGGGGATCTTGGCAAAGGGTCCAGAGGCTGGAGAGAGCAAAACGTTGCCAAGAGGATGTCCGGGAAACACACATGTGGCAAAACAGACCATTGCCAATTCCTGTGCAATAACTCCAGGAACCTCCCACTAATATCTGATCCTTGAGTGTCTTAGCTAAAGACAGCAAATTACACTGCAAATCAGCATTTGAGAAGGGGACACTCAGCTCTTTCCTTCATCCAGACTTGTAGGTTTTGGAAATTAACATTACATCAAAACCAAAAAAATCTATAACCTCATTCTGATTTCTGCATTTTGCATAGCTCCCACACCCCTACAGCCTCCTGTTCATTAACCTTCCAGTGGGATCAAAACTGTCAAGGAAAGTATTTCTTTTGCTGTATTCTAGCACTTCCTTCACTCCATCCAGACTGGCAGCCAGGGCGCTGGAGCAGCAGGCAGCGACTCCAGACTCTGGATCAAGTCCTACCACTGACCCACCTTGCTGTATGACACCACCACTGCACGACTTGCTTTCTGCACCTCTTACAAAAAACACGTCAAAAATAAGGACAAAATTCTTATCCAGATTTGCAAGTCCCTTTAAGATCTACAGATAAGAAGAGCTCAACTAGTGCTGAGTATTATGATACTCCTAGCAGGCAGGAATCCTAGAGACGAAGTGTGACAAACACAAAATACTCAGTGAGAGATCAACAGCAAGAAGATTTCAGCTGGTTCAAATCCAATTTCTTACAAACATTAGGGTTGATTTCTGTTTCCATCAAACCTGCCTGCATATTCCTTGTGTTTATGACAAATTACATCATTAAGTTCATGCTGGGTTACCTAAATGAAACTAACACATTTCGTTTGTCACAGTAACTGAAATGACAGTAAAATAGTTTGGTTTTGAACAGTATACAAATAAAGGGGGAAAGGGAACTGTTACATGCTTGTGAGTTTACAAACACTCCTCCCTGACAGGCAAAACAAACGAACAAACAAAAAAAAATCACAGAAAGAAGAACAGTTTGCTTAAAGGAAAAGATGAAGCGCAGGGACTGATTTAGCTTCCTATTGTTTTCTCAGTAATGATTTGAAATCCTGAAAAAAATACTGTATGCCAGGAAAAGAAGAAAGAGGACATTGCACTAAGCTAAATCTTGTAGTGCTAGAGTCTACAGTCTGCTTCGTAAATCAAAATCATCTCCAGCGAGACAAGTACAAGCCTGGATTTGCACAAACACCTGATGCAGTGTTGCAGTTGTGCTTTTTATCATGGCTTTTTATTCACACAATGACAAAAAAAAAATCTTTTTAATTCATGGCTTTGATTAAGTTCAAGACATTATAAATATGACTGGGTTGTCACATGAGAGGCCAAACACAATCCTCTCCCCTCCTTTCTGAAAAGACAGTTCAACAGCAAAATGACTCAAAGACTCCCGCTTCTTTGGCTGCTTGCACGAGAGGCATAAGCATCAATAAACATTTATTTCACACTAGAAGAGAAAGGCAGAATAGCTTATTTTAAAAATGCAACTGGGTCAGTAGCTGCCTCAAGTAGAATAAATGGGCTGCATGAGTGAGTATGCCCTAAAGAAACATTACTCTGTGGACCTAACTCCTGCTGATGAGGACAAATAGGCCCTTTTAGAGCAGGATTTTTAAAAGTGCAAAGTGATTTGGGAATACAAGTCCCATAGGTTTCCACAATGCCTCAGGAGCACACTCTTTAGGCTTTTTTGAAAATCCTACCCCTAAACTGTGCTCAGCTTTGTAATTTCAAAAACCCTGGTGATACTCAGCTCATGAAGAACAAGAAGTTCTGGCAATACATCTTTGCATATAGATACCATCACTTAATCAAGGATTTTCAAATCTCTATAACCATCAATCAGGCCTCCAAACGTCTCAGCTAAAAAAGTAGTCACCTTAATTATACAAATTGAAAAAACTGAACCATGGATAACTGAAAAGACTGGGTTAGTTACAGTTATGCAAGGTATTAAAACCACTGTAAGGAACAGCACCCAAGCCTGACTCCCCCAGCTAAGCTCTTAAAATTAAACAGTTCTCCCTCCCCATACATTACTGCAGGACTACACAAGCCCCTGACCTTCTGTAAAGCTCGATATACGCTTCACAGGGAGCAGGTACACTTACAAATATCCGCACTGGTCATTCTTATCTACAGTAACGAAGCTACCTGTAAGCAACAGCACGTATGTCTTTGCACTGTCAATTAAAGAGAACTGTGGTTGCAATTACCCCTACTAAGCGGCCTGTTCCGGCTCCGGGATCTGCTTCGCTGTCTCTGAAGTCGTGACCTCCGGAGCAGTCGATAGTAGTAAGACGGTCTCCCAGAACTTTTCCTGCTGTTCATTGACATTTTTGTATCTATTTTACACATACACACATGCAGGCACAGGTTCACTCTCCCTTCTGGCAAAGTAGCAACAGTTCCAGCGTTTAATTAACTGGAGGTTGGTTCTTTGGAGTGGAAAGGGAGAGGGGGGAAGAGGAACTCTTCACTTTACACATTTAAAAAGAAAAACAACAAGAAGAAAACATAAAAAAGAGAGAGAGAGGAAAAAAAAGAACGCGGCACCAGAGTACATGTCTCAGATGAGGGAGGACTTGCAGCAAGCAAGATAAACTGTACTAACAATTCCTGCCCCAAAAAAGATAAGCTTGCTGGAGTTGGAATAGGAAGCCAGAGTTGGCCTGGGCTCTTGCAACGTGAAGAATAGGCTGGAAGAAATCCTGGACTGGATCCTCTCCGCCGGACAGCAACATCTGATCAAAGTGTACTGGAAAAAATCAACAGCTTGCCACACGAAAACGCTGGGTAGCCTTAGGGTGCCAGCTAGTTTCTACCTGCCCCGGCCATCAGATCATTTCGGAGATGAAGTTTCAGGCGGCTTGGTCTGCGGCAGGAGGCATCTACGAAAGACTGGGTTGGGGAAGGGTATAATGATTTCCTGGCCATGGGACACATGTTAATAATCATCATGGAGCAAAAGCCCCGGAAAATAAAGTGAAACTTGAGAGGGGAAAACTTTAATTAGAAGTTGAATGAACAGAGCTCCAGACTCCCCTGGAGGCCCATTTCCTTTCAACATTCAAACTGAGTTATAGCACATCCCACAAATTAGAGAAAGAGCCTATTTACCATTTGGATTCTGATGGCAGTGAAGATTCCGCCTCCGGCTCATATTGCTCAATAAAATTACATTTCAATGGGCAGAATTAACACTTTAAGCCACGGAGGAAAAGAAAAGAAAAAAAAATAGACTAACCAGATGATAAAAACTTTCACTCCACATTTACAGTTTAAAAAGGGCAGAAGTGAATTGTCCAGAATCCTTCCTCTAAGCTCCTTCCCTTGCCGGCACAAAAAACGCTCTGAAGGAAGAGCGATAGACAACATTTCATAAAACCAGAATGGTGGCCAAGAACTTAACACACTGCCACTTCTCCTCAGAAGTTGGCAGATAACAGAAAATCCTCATCGGAGTGGGATGAACTGCAAAACTACATTTGTACAATCCCTCTCTGTATTGTGTCCTAGTTTTGTCATTTTTCCCAGACATTTGTGCAAATTTATCTCTGTGGTGTCTTGTGTAGCTGCAGGACTAGGCAGGCTTGGCTGAGGATGAGCTATGTTCCCCAGTTAGCAGGAGCTTCTTCAGAAGTTTGAAAGCTTCCCTGGGTTATACTGTGTTGTGCCTTCAATCACAAGAGGCAGAAACTCTCAGACTTCGGTACCCTCACCATGGCAGGAGTCCCTTCCCTACCACCAACCATCCACCTTAACTTCAGGATTTCATGAACTTGCGCAGTTATGGAAAACATCAGAATTCTACAAAATCTGTCATTTCTTATTTACATGAGTAGTGAACCCATGTTTATCAGCTGAGAAAGGCCCTTCCGGGAGGAAAAAAACAAGTCTCGATCTTCAGGGAAGTCCATGCCTGGTTTTGAGGCCACACCTAAGGAATTCAGCGCCAGCTTTTAGGCAGTGCAGGAATGGGCCAATCAAGAGGGCAATGACAAGTTCAGGTCAAGGAGGCAGATCCCAGCTGGACGGCAGAGGCTCCCGCTGCCTCCAGGAGGGGGATGTTGCACAGGGACATTCCTCTGCCGCTTCCACCCCATGCACCATCAGTCACCAAGTCCCACATCAGATCCCGGCAAAAAGGAAAAGATTTCAGTTACTACACATCTGCCCTCTTCTTGTTATCCAGAATAATTTTTTTTCGTATTTGGGTAGATTAAGGAACAAACAAACAAAAAAGTACAGGAACAACCAAACCCATTTTTCCAGATGATCAGAGACTCATCCTGTGCGGTTGATCCAGTTCACAGCCAGAGCTGAGAACATCTAGAAGACGGTGATGGGAAAGTCTGAAAATACTGAGGTTCAGTTAAAGATCTGCCATAGACAAGAGAAGCCACATATTCAGGTGTCTCTCTGCATTTTTGTGTCCTAATAACTGAGCTGGTAGCTCTTAAGAGAATCTTTTTACTCTTATGTTTTTATGGCTAGAAATGTCTTTAAAACAGCCTATCCAATTTATTTTTCCTTTTGTCATCCCCAACAGCAAAAAAGGCACTGATGGGAATGAATGTTTAAACAAAACCATTACAAAAGCTCACCCAAATTCAGCCAATCTAAAAGGGGAAGGTTCACGTGCCTTGGTTTTGCTTAATTGGAGCCAGGTGACTCATCCCCAAACCACCTGGGATGCAGTGAGACACAGGCGCTGCTGATCTCCCTAACCTCTGTGAGCAGGTGGAAATGATCAGGAGACGCAGTCACTGTGCATTCACCCACATGTACTTAAGCATCTGTTCCACATTTAGGGATTTTTATTTTTAATCAACCTAGTACCTTCAGAAATGTTAATACAGGTGACCATAAAACAGGAGAAGTTAACGAGGGACTATAAACTATCATGACAAGAGAAAGCAGCCTTAGTATAAAGGCATAAATGGCCGGGAGTTTTGTTCAAGTTTCGCCAGCTTGCCTCTGTCTCTCTCACTTCAACAATGTTTTTGAAGGCTTGAGTTCAGATGCTACGTAGCAGCAGGCAACAAAATGAATGACCCATCTGGGAGGGAATGTGACTGGTCTGGACCTTTCCAATTAATCCAGCACTGCTCTTTTTTTTTCTCCTTTTCTTTTTTAATTTTTCTTTTTGAAAGCCACATCCTGATACAAAACGCTCTTTTGTGTATAGCAGAATCTATCACTTGCAAACGTTAGGTATATTAAGTGCTCTGGACGAAAGTTGACAACGCTAAAATCTCTATCTCTAAAATAACACATCACAGTCTGGCTGTTCCCTCCAAAAAACAGAAGGATGAGTTCAGTCACGGGCTCTGCTGAGTCTCTCAATAAGAGGAGCAAATGGAGCCAAACAGAGCCGTGATTTTTGGGGTGTTAACTCCTCCCTGCCGCCCAACACCACATACAATGAAATTAAATATTGTCGAAACTGTAACATCTCAGTAAAATATCCAGTTTGATAACGCTGTTGAGCTTTAGAGGGAAATTAGAGCACCCACAGCTGACCTGGTATCCCTTGTCATCTACCTCTGTTATCCTGCTATTAAGCCTTCTTAACACTGGATTTATTTCACTCCTTTACCAAAACTAACAGCATGTGAAAAAATTTTAAATTAGCACCAAAATGGGTTCTGGGATGGGGAGCTACACAAACATTGGTTTGTTTGCTTTGATATCAAAAGGAGCAGGCTTTTGCCTGAGGCTTTGCTCAGCTACAGCGGGGCTGCTGGGTTCAGGGAGGCCGACAGAAGCCGTGCCTCCCCAGCGGCTAACACTTGCCTTTTTTATCATTTGTTTATTGCTTTGTGCTGGGAAAATAATGACTGTACTTCAGAATGCACGTTTCCAAGGCAGCCCCTACCATTAAACCTCTTGCTTTCCCAAAGGGCTTCAGAGGGAAACAATCATTCCTCTTAACTCCCTCTGATTTTATGGCAAGGAACTTGAATTCCTTATTCTGAAAGTGAAAGTTTCCGTGCCCTCTCAGTAGGGCCCAGTCCGGCCCCAAAAGCTCTATTTGTACAGGCCTGAGGATACACTGATTTGTCCACACATGGAATTAATGGCCTCTGAATTTGGGCAATCTTCTGGAATACAGCAGCTTTAGTAATTTCATTTCAGCTTCCCATACGTTTTTCCACAAAGAACTGAACTGAGGCTTTCAAAAGTTAAAACAAACAAACAAGAAAAGGTTTTGCCTGGGCCAATAGAGAGAGGAGTGGGGGATATCAGCTTAATTTCCAATTTGCATTGGGTCAATGAACTGCAGACAGATCATCGAGAAGTTGAAAAAAATGAGATTGCAACCCAGATTTCCCTGTCACATGTAACTACACTACCTCTGAAGAATGATTATGTTCCTTTCACAATCCAAAGCAAAAGGAACAAGGGAATAATCTCTACAAAATATCTGTCTTTTAGAACATAAGAGAAATAGAACAGTGTTCTTGTCAGTGATCCCAGACACTCTCAAGATGTGCCTGCTTGAATTCGCTTACAAGGCCATTGCAGTCTTCAGTTCAGCGTACTGTGAAGCTGGAGGATTTCCAGGCTTGTTGCCTCAAGGCTACCAGGGACACATAAGCTCATACGCAGAGCCAGGGAGGAAGGTAATTTCCTTTCTGTAAGGATAACTTAACTTCCAATTCAGCTGTACCCATACCAAAATCTTCAGTGACATATTTGAAGACCTAAAAAGGAAAGCTTTATAAACACAAGAAACTACAAAAAACTACTTCTTTTTAATATTTTGATGGAAAACAATGGTTATTTTCAGACTACGCATAGGCAAACCTTAGGTGGAATGTAGCAGCTTTTTGTCAGCCTCACAAAAAAGTGGTACAGAGATTTGGGATCAAGATGAGAAATAAACATTCACTTCAAATTTAAGCATAGAATTCATTGCTCCCCATCTATTGAATGGTGTCATAGCTACCAAGACACTATGGACTACTCTTGCTGGCTGTATGGTGATGAAATCCAAATTTAAATGGAAAGTACTCGTTATACATAATACAGATGTTTAGTGATATTAATGAGGAGGAAACACAGTGCAATATAAAAAAGGCAAGAGGAAAAATGTGCGTCTGAATAATTTAATATTAAACAAGAGTTCAGAAGGTCTTATACAAGCTAAATCAGGGCATGAATTCTTTTAGCATTGGCTTTCCCTACATACAGGCTATTACTATTGTTTACTATCATTATGTTTATTATCTATTTACTATGGCAGTGCCCAGAGATGAGAAAAAAGATCAAGGTCACGTTGTTTTGGGATCTGCATACACCACCAATTAAGAGATGAATCCTTGTCCACAGTACTTATGATCTAACTACACGCACACACTATTGCACACACCGCGAGCACGAGAATTACCATGCCCATTTCATGAATGGAGAAGTGAAGCCCCAAGTGATTTATACACGGTCACGTGGGAAGGCTGGGGCAGAGCTAGGAGTATCCCCCGGATCCCTTAGTCCTCGCCCAAAGAATTAATGGAGCTTCCTTGCTCTCCCAAGACAATCCCCTCATGATGAGTAAGTATTAAGCATAATAATATCTTTTTTTTTCTACAGTGTCTTTCATCCAACAAAGCATAGATGCTTTTGCAAATACTTGTTCAGATTTTTAATGTACTTAAAACGTACAAAATTCCTCTTTTTCACTCAGGTTAAAAAAAAATTCAAACGAAAGTGCCCAATGTTAAGCAGGAAAGTCAGTTATTTGGCTTCTAATAAATAATGTCCTGATTTTAAGAATGTATCATTATTTATTTTAAAAAATGTGAACAAAGAGTTTGTCAAATATCACACACAAAAAAGGAAGCAAGAGAAATAAAAATAGAACCTAGGAATTCCACCTCTAATTCCCAACAAGTCTATCGACAAGCCGAGTTTTGGACCACATTTGACTTCTGCATACAGCAGGCAGCTTCTTGACAGTGGGAATTCAGTACGACATAGCAGCTCCAAATCAGTGTGGAACAGGCAAATGGGAGGTCAACAAACATGTTATTAATTGTGTGGAAGGTCGTGTAGTGCTTTGTGAAAAACACGCAGAGTGATTCACGTAGGAAGGGTTGCTCATTCCCCGGGCAGGTTACAGTAACGCCAAGGAGAGTCAGTGTGTCTGAGAACCCAATGGGAGACGTTTCCTGTGCCACGCAGTGAACTCTGCTGCAAGAGAACAGGGAAGAAACACACAGACTGACCTCAAAGCAGAACACGTTTCCTGACTACTTCCCAGTAGAACAATAGAGCTAAAGAACACAACCTTTTTCAAATCAGCTTTCAACTAGCTGGGGAGACCAAAATAAAATCAGTTAACTTACTCTAAATTTATTGACATGTATTCCTAACAATAAAGAATACTCTATTCAGATAACTTGGTTTATGACCTGACTGGTCATATGATACTACTTTTTTTAGCATAATGACGCTAAAAATTTAGGATGCAAAAATCTGTCTTAAGATTTGTGCTATGGTTTCCACAGGCCTAATGAAGTAATTAAACACACAGAGTCCAACGCAAATTGAAGAAGAAACTTTTACGAGAGTCAAACATCCCATGCCTCAGAACAGCCTGCTGCTTTCAACAACGTAGGAGGAAAAAATCCATGAGTGTAAAATCTCCATTGTATAGCAAAAATTCCCATACTAAAAAGAAAAATCTTGTACAAAACCCCACATCAAACAAAGCTCCTCATACATAAATGGGAACTGTACAACACTTCCTGCATCATGCGTCTTCCCTGAGCAGCTGCTGGGAGGAAATATTTGTTTAAGCCTGATTATTCTTTACAAAAAACCTTATTACTAAAATAAAATGTTAACAATGATCCATTGAGCGATTAACGGAGTAACTTCAGCTCTGGGTTTCCAAAGATCTCCCATTTCCTTCTCCAAGACAAAATTAAAGCAGTTCTCTGCTCTGACCTCTGTAAGCTGACCCATGGGGTTTTCTGTGAACTCAGCTTACAGCCAACTTGAATGTATTCATTGAAACTCTTTTACTCATTCTCTGAGTACATTGAGCCACCACTGCTATATACCGGGGTCACCTAGCCAGCCAGGCTAAAACAAACACATCTCCTTTTAGCAGGAGGATCCCGCCATAAAGAATTCCCTCTGACAGGCGACACTGGCGCTAGTTCCCACTCAGCGCAGGAGGAGCTATGCGATACCCACCAAACACCAAACGCACTGTGTGCCACTAGTGCTCAAGACCCAAGAGATTTTTTTCAACAGGAGAATGAAGAAAGTTGCCTGGATTGCTCAGAGACGATTCACTTCAGTCTCATGATACAACTGTGTGGAATTTCTTTATTTACAATAATACACAAGGATGGGAATTTTTTCCCAGATTTGTGCTAATATTACCCACGACATTACCACACAGTACTGCAGTTTTTCTCCTTGCGTCTTTTTTTTACTACTATGAATATTTTTAAAATAGCCTTTTTGTTCAAATGAAATATTCAGAAAAAACCTACTATGACAAAGTTTTAAAATTATTTTTTAAGTTGGAAATACAAGCACTTTTACATTAGTCCCTGCCACCTTTCTAGTATAGTAAAAATGGGAAAATTGACTTATTTACTGTGAAAAAGTAGACTGGAAGATATTCAAGATCCTGCAGATCTCACACTGAAAACTTCAGGGAAAAAATGAAACATATTACAAAACATCACAGCATAGGAGAGCTGTTGTTTATTCTATTTAAAAAAATAAAACGTCCTTATCTTGTTTTTTTTTAACCACCTTTTAAACAGATCATCCGTCTTGCTTTCCAGAAGAATGTTGGATCTGTGAGCTGCCTTCTCTCTGATTTTTCGCTGTTGTGCAGGTGTGTAAGATTTCCTGTGAGTGATGAGGACTCAATATGTGCTCAATGGGTAAGATTAAAGAGATGCTTGGAGGATAACTGACTGAAAAGTCAATGTTTTCTAAGACAGCTTTGAAGTGAAACTTGTGGAAGACAGCAATGCTCCCAGACAGCTTAAAGGTGCATGGCTCCACGCTTCCCACAGATCAAACCAACCACAGCATCCCAAAGTTTGCACCTTCCAAATTTGGCTCCGGTCATTTAGTCTTTCGGAAGACATCTATCCACCCTGACCAGATGCAGTCTCTATTTTTCACAGTACATAGCAGAGTTGTGTAACTTGTTTGGTACAGGAATCATACAACGGAATCACAGAATAGCCCAGGTCGGAAGGGATCTCGAAAGATCACCTGGTCAAACCTTTTGTGGGAAAGGGAGCCTCGATGGTGGATTTTTATGATCAAAGAAGACTTAAACATTGTGACAGGTAATGCAGAAGACAAACCATCAAAGACAAGTACTGCCAGTCAACTCTTGCAGAAAGTAGGAGCTGGCAGACTACTCTGTGCCATTGAGGAAGAAAGTACCCGAATTCAGAAATAAAAAGGGAAATCTAATGTCTAATGAACAGCTTACATGGGGAACTCTGATATTCAGTTATTATTACTAGTTATCAATGTTAATAACACATGCATATGCTTCTCCCTACCTATGCAGACGTGAATTAGATGCTTATCTTTACTTTCCTATCTGCAAACTTAAATTAAAAAAAAAGCATCACCTTTAGGTTAGGAAACTAATTATTAGATGTAATAATAAATTATTGTAATAAACTATGTATTTTCTTTTATTTTCTTTTCCTCCATGGCTTAAAGCATTAATTCTGCCCTTTGAAATTTATTAGTTATTATTAGCAGAAGTCTCAGCTATTTATTGTGTGTTCTAATATAACGGCTTTCCAATGCGGTGTGCTAAAAGGTCAGAAGAAAAAGAACAACCTTTCTGAAAGTCGCTGCAGGGCATCACTGTCCTTGCTTGCAAGGAAGTCTAGTCTGTTTTAACTCAAGGTGGGGAGAAGAGAAGGGTTTTACAGGTGTTAGAGCAGCCTAGTAACTCACTTCGTGCATGAGCAACATTTACCTAATCTGAGGAATCCAGTTTGCTCCAAGGGAAGCAGACACTTTTATGCTCACCTCCTGATGCGTAGCTGGTTCCAAGGTGCAATATGAGGACAAATGAGATTTACACAGCAGTATGACTCAACACTTGTGGTGTTTAATCTCATGATAACATCACATTGAAAGCGGCATCTATGTTGACAAGTGAAATGAAAGATTAACCTGATTACACATGCTATGTAAAACTTACTTCCTGATTAATTAATAGATTACACACTTCCAATTCATGTTTAAATGCCTGATAATGATCTTATACTCATATAACACATCACTGATTTATATACACACAATCCAAACTTCATTTTTCATGTGACAGATTATTTTCTTCCTTTCCTTGCCACATAATTTGCAAACTACACTACAAATATAGTTGCTTGTTTTACTTGCTTTTTGGCATCAGATTACTCTTCCAAGGAATATTATGGCAAGTATGTTCTTTAGCCATCTTCCTTATCAGGCTTACATGACAGTGTATCGCAGAAAACACCATCTATTTTAAAAGAATACCCTGTTAACAGCTTAAAAAATGAAAATGTAACTATTGTTTTTAAAGACCGGTTTACAACTGGAAATCCTGCAATCAATTTTTAAATACCATTGTGAGGGTGGTTTATTTTAATTCACGTTCTTCCTTCTGGCACAACAACGCACTGCTGGTCTGAGAGATGTTATTGTCCAAGTTCAGCTGATTGCAAAAAGTGAAGACCCTCCTTAAAATAACAGAAATATGAAAAACAATCCAAGAGCAATACTAGGGACAGGATGTTTTTAAGTGTGGAACCTCAGTGAAAACAACTAACACCTCCAGCCCCCAAGCTCTACCAAGTCACCATCCACCCCTGCAAATCTTCACACTGCTAGGTCTTTACCTCGATGACCTCACAAGCCTGTGCAGAGAACTGGTTGATAATCTGATAAATGACACTCCGAATAAAAATGTTAGAAAACATCTAGCAAGGCACACAGTTACTCCTGCCAAATGATGACGTAATGCTCTTCTATTGCAGTATCAGATCAAATAGATTTTTTTCTGCTTATCTTCCTAGTTATTCATACAGATCTTCTACTCACAAGAGTAACTAGTCTATATATATCCATTCCGCTAATATGCCCATTATATTTTTAGAGGGAAAAAGCTACAGCAAAAACTCCTCCTGCTGAATCCATCATCCTTCTAATATACTCTCTTTTACTGAGTTAACAAGTCTAACTTTTTCCTTCGAGCTCCTGCAAAGCACTATCCAATGACAGCTGATCTTCATGGTCCTAGTATGTCCATGAGGCAGCAGTCTTGCATGATCTGGTTTGCAGGGTTTGTACAACTCATTAGTCAAAATTATATGCTAATGCAAAGAAGGCAAAGTTTTCTGATGCCTGGTTGGTGTTTTATTTAAAATAGTTGGGTGTCCTCAAAATGCTCTTCCAAGGAGACACAAATAACTCCTAACTGACAGAGCACTTGCTTGCTCATGAACAGTAATGCAGGAATCATCATACCATTTCCTTATTCTCCACCCTAAAAAAGAACTTCGTTCTCGACCTCTGTGCTGAACCTCACAACAGGTACTTCTGAAGTAACCACTAACTCTTTGGAAAGAGAGCTAACACCCAAAGAGAGCAAAGAGCTGACCAATAGTTGCGATTGTTCATTAGAAGCCCTCTACATACATTCATTAGATTTTCATTACAGAGGAAAAAAAGCAAACACCTGCTACAACTCAAAATGCAAGATTTCAAAACAAATTCTACGAAGAATGAAAAGTTCAATGTGACTTTGATAAAAACCACAAGTGAGTCTGCAGCATCTAAGCAATGCATATATATATATATATCTATATCTATATATATATATATATATCTCACAGCAGAAAGGGACCCATTAGACTGTCCACTTCGGTGCAGCCTCTGATTCAGCCCCTGCAGGCTGCTGCTTCACAGCTGAAACTACATAGTCAGTCTTTGCTAATCTCAGCCTAACTCAAAACTCTACTCATCTTTTTCTTTCTAAATCATCCCCAGGACAAGACTAGAATCTCTTTTGAAATGTAAAGGCTCTATAATAAAATTTAGAAACAACATATGGTACAAATATCAAGCGTGAACATCTCTTCCCATCTTGTACGTTTCAAAGACTGTGCAAACAGCACTTTTCCCTCGTTTTGATCCTGCAGCCAAAATGAGTCATCTGTGAACAATTATGGCTCTGGCAGGGGCCTGACTGTTTGAGAATGAAAGGAAACACTTTATTATTGAAATGAACAGTATGCCAAGCCAGGAGGCGACTGCAGAGAAATGTTAAGAGTCCTTTGTCCTCCTTCAGCCAGAAAAATCGAAAGCAGTGGATGCAGCACTCCCCTCTCAGACGCCTGATGACACTTAATTTCAGTGGAGGCAATGCAAAAGCATAAGGAAGTGTGAGCTGAGGAGATGAGCAAGTATGTATATGGCAGGAAAAGAAACACAGAGAGCCTTAAAGCAGGAGGCCTGGCTTGAGAACGTATAGGTTATTCCTGGCTTAGATCTCCCAGAGGAGTTGTGGACATATTAAAGAAACATACAGTCAGTGGCCACGGAGCCGAAATCTAAAACTACTGAAGGACATTTGTTGGGAGTTTGGTACTGGCTGAGTTTAACAGGCTCTTCTGAAAGGGAATGTGCTGGTTTGGGGTGGGACAGAGTTAATTTTCTCCACAGTAGCCAGTACGGGGCTGTGGTTTGGATTTGTGCTGGAAACAGCGTTGATAACCCCGGGATGTTTTCGTTCCTGCTGAGCAGGGCTTGCACAGAGCCAAGGCCTTTTCTGCCCCTCACCCCACCCCAGCAGCGAGGGGCTGGGGGGGCACAAGGGGCTGGGAGGGGACACGGCCGGGACAGTGACCCCAACTGACCCCAGGGATGTCCCACACCATGTGGCCTCATGCTCAGCACATAGAGCTGGGGAAGGAGGAGGAAGGGGGGACGTCGGGAGTGATGGCGTTTGTCTTCCCAAGTCGCCGTTACACGTGATGGAGCCCTGCTTCCCTGGAGATGGCTGAGCACCTGCCTGCCCGTGGGAAGGGGTGAAGGAATTCCTTGCTTTGCTTTGCTCGGGTGTGCGGCTTTTGCTTTCCCTGTGAAACTGTCTTTACCTCAACCCATCAGGAGTTTTCTCACTTCTACCCTTCCGGTTCTCTCCCCCATCCCACTTTGAGAGGAGTGAGCGAGCGGCTGCGTGGGGCTGAGCTGCCGGCTGGGGTTAAACCATGACAGGAGATGAAGGAAATTCCCCTCGATGAGAAAAAATAGCAGTGTAACAATGTGGTGGGGACACGGATCTTCCTCTGTGCAGCCCATTTTCAGCATTGATACTACTATACATGGTTTTGATGCCTACTGTCAGGAGGGGATAGATAAGAGCTCTCTGAAATTGTAAGGGTAACTTCCGTGATGCAGGCTGCTCACTAAGAGGTGGACAGGGCAGGTAACTGGGCAGGTTATTGGTTTGATGGACTTGGTAAATGATACAAGCAGGAAGCAATTTAAAAATTGGACTATGAACTATGTATGAGCAAGTAATTTCCAATGTATTCTTGTCTTTTCTTCCATGAGCAGCTTGCAGAGGGAGGAGGAACAATATGGTAATCATCACTCAGAGCCTACAGACTATTTAAAGACTGTTAAGGTTGACAGGATGACAAAGGAGAGCAGCGTATACAGAACTGCTAATGGAAGGTGTAGGGCCGGAGATCAGGGAAGAATCTGGGAAGAGCACATTTTGCATTCTGAAACTCAGTTCCAACCCCCAGTAAAAGAGATGTTTGAGGACGATCTTGAGATTAATATTCTGATAGCAGGACCTCTCAGGTCAGGACATTAGCTGAAAAATACCCCTTACTGTTTCTGCAACTCTGAGCTTTGAAAACATCTGGAAGAGATTATACCACAGCTTGGGCAGCACTGATCCCCAAAACTAAGCAGTCTGGCAGGCCTGGTGACCAGGCTAAGCTAGCGTGCTTTATACCATGTTGAGAAAGCTGTTGAGCGTGCAGGCTCACCAGGATTATGGGATTCTTGCTCGCCAAGGCTAAAATGCAAAACCCCTATCATCCCAAGAGGGGTAGAAAACACTCACAGACACTGTATTTGTCTTGGCAATTGAGAGACAGTTAGTAATCAGCCTTGGAAAGGGCCAGATTCTCCTTTCTTTAGGAAGTCTCACATAGATCAGGAACCCCACACTTACCATATTAGGCTAAATGCAACAGACTCCAGAACTCCTTGAATTGAAGGGATTTTGGAGGGTCCCATTTAGCTCATTATACAAAGGCACTTTTGCTCCTAACAGAACTCACTTGGGTCAGAGGTACAGACCTCCTCCAGATCTACATCTAAACAAGGCAGTTGGGCAAACCCTGACAAATCTGAAGTGGTAAAATACTTAGCAGCAATGCTGAAAACAGACATCAGAAATAGGAATTTCCCAAAATGCTCATTCTTTGCAATTCCACGGAGCAGCCTATGGTTACCTTTACACAGTATGTGGTAATACTACACAGAAGGCATCTTGTTACAGAGTCATCTGGAATCTAATCTTGGCAGCAACTGGAGTGCTCTTTTCTTTAGGTCATGTCGCTCGTAGGCTTCATATCATAACACACATAGCTGTGTATAAATCAACATAATACAGGGTATTGTGAAGCTTTTGCCAATGGTGACTATGCTTTACTTTGCATATGTTAAGTGTACATCTCTATTCAATTTGTCTCAACCCCTCTGAGCAATCCTGAGTAATAAAGAAGCCCTCAGAGTCCATCAATACTTTGACTATTCCAACAGAAATTAGGTAGTTTCAAATTAAGCCATATAAAACAAAGACAACTTCAGCGGTCTCAGCCTGTGCTGAGCACACAGGAAAAACATTTGTTGCATACACTGAGCACAGAAGAACATGGAATAAGTGAGGAAGCCTTTTCAGCTGAAAATGCCAGAAGCACTCAGTGCCATGTCAGCACTTTTAAGCCTAATGGAACACTGTTATGTTCTGAAGATAGACCTGCATTCAAATACAGCTTGCAGGCAGGTTTTCTCTACTACACCAGATTCTTTCATAACAAGGCAACACCCTGAGAAGTGTCTAACATACTATCTTTAATCTGGTCAAAGCTGTCTTTCCAGGTAAATTCCTTAATCGCTACCGTGCCTCTAACCCAGCAAATGAACATTCATGTTTTTCTCTAAGTTCTCCACGGTGTCTGTCTCCCCATCAGAAGCCCCCGTGCAGGCAAGGGAAGGCTGTGGCTTGGCTGCCCAGGGGCTGGGGCCAGCCACAGCTGGGGCAGGGGCAGGAGCAGGGGTTGGAGCCGGGGCTGGAGAAGGAGCAGGAGCAAGAGCAGGAGCCAGGGCCAGGGCCAGGGCCAGGGCCAGGGCAGGAGCAGGAGCCGGGGCCGGGGCAGGAGCAGGAGCAGGGGCCGGGGCCGGGGCAGGAGCAGGAGCCGGGGCCGGGGCAGGAGCCGGAGCCGGGGCCGGGGCAGGAGCAGGAGCAGGAGCAGGAGCCGGAGCAGGAGCAGGAGCCGGGGCCGGGGCCGGGGCAGGAGCAGGAGCAGGAGCCGGGGCCGGGGCAGGAGCAGGAGCCGGGGCCGGGGCCGGGGCAGGAGCAGGAGCCGGAGCAGGAGCAGGAGCCGGGGCCGGGGCAGGAGCAGGAGCAGGAGCCGGGGCCGGGGCCGGGGCCGTGCCGTGCCGTCCCGCCGCGCTCCGCAGGCTCTGCCGCCCCCCGCAGGCAGGACGCGCCGGCTGTGCCGGTATCACCGCCCCGCCGTGCCCGCCCCGTGCCCGCCCCGTGTTCTCCTGCCTCAGGACACGGGTTTTTCACCCGGGAAAAACCCACCCTTGCCAAGGAGATCATTCCCCAGAACCCACATTAACCAAATACATATGTGGTTACGTTTCCTCCCAAGATACGTTTTCCTCTTAAAAAATCCTTTTTTCTTCTCCCCCCGCCCCAAACCAGGAACTGAAACATCATGGGCAGGCTGCTCATACTTGTTATTTTAGCTGAATAAACTTTGTCTTTGGCATTAAAAAAGCCTAGGAAAATAAATACAGGGGCATACTCTGCAATTGCCATGTACAGTCATTTTCATGCACAGATGCTAAATAACATTAAAAAAAATTACATCCATTTCACTTGGTCAGAAACCCCAGTGAAGTATCCAAGTGAGTTACTCAAGGCTTCAACACTTCCAACTTCAAAAAAAAAACCAACCCCAAACCCTTCTGTTTTGGAATCATATTTAAATGAGATATATGCAAGGCAAAGAAATCGCCCAGGTGAGTCAGCTACAGTACAGTTCAGCAGGAAAGTCAATGGCAAACCAGCAGATTTCAATACACGTAGGCCTTACTGTGATTGTTGTTAGTGATAAACTGAGAGACAGGCAGGTTCATAACTCACGGTGCTGTATCTGAGGTGAGATTGTCCAGACTTCATGTACAATCAGGTAAAGCTGGGTTTTTTTTGGCTTGCACTGCATTTTCTATTTTGTTCATGAAAAAGGCGTCAATTACATAAGATGCTGAGCAGTCTGAGGTCAAATTAGCAAAACTCTTACATGCGTGCTTAATTTCAAGAATATGACTAAATGAATTCTAACCACTATAGGTTTCATTACTTCCATCTGTAACAGCACACAGTCCTAGGTATGCTCAAAATCTTTCACCCGAATCAGTTCCTGGCCATAACGCAGGTTTTACAGCACTGCCTGGTAACTTTCCCAGCTTTCCCAACTTGCTTTTTTCCATGGCATGCTAAAAAGCATATGTGGACTTAAGAATTGCTAATGCAATGACTCTATTACTTTACTACATACAGCTGACTTTAACGTGCCATCAACAAACAATCCCAGAGTCCTCGATAGAACTGAATGCCTGAAATACGCCTCTGCTTTCAGAAGTACATCAGAGGCAACTAATAACGCAATATGAAACACCTCCTGTGCCCAGGGTAGACCTTTGACAAGGAGTAGTGTGCGACTCGGAGATGAGAGCAGAGGACCAGAGTTACGGTGCCCCAGCCTTGCCAGAGTCACAGCAGCACTCGGAGCAGACTTCAGCGTATCTGCTTTCCCTACCAAAACGGGATCAGAGAGGTATTCAAGCTCACCAAGAGTTATGTGGCTTATTGCTGCAATGCACTCTGAGAGCCTTGTTTTGAAGAAGGGAAGAATCAAGGACTTGCTCAGTGTTTTGCGACCATCAGACGAAGCAGCTTCCACTCTCTAAGTTATCTCCCAAACCCACTGTGACCTTATGCCCATTCCCAGACAATATTCCCCTTCTTCAGTGCGAGTGGCACCAAGCTGAATCACACAGAGCGTGTTTTTTGGCATAGCCCGCCTTATCTCAAGCGATGTTGTCATTCACTCACCCTTGTGAAGTACACTGACCCACAGCCCCAGCTTTACTCTCTGAATGCACCAAGCGCTTCCAAACTGTGGCAGAGATGACTAAGAAAACCTCACCAAGTTAGCAGGAGAAAAGAAGGTGGTGGAAGCTGCTGGCCATCTGCCAAGTCTCTCCACTTTGGTTTTTCATTTTTAGTTTCTGCTCTTTGCTGGAAAGTTTCTACTTATGCTCTGGTTTCCATGGCAACTGCATTTCTTGCCTTTTTTCTCTAGCATTCAATTTTTTATTTGATTTCCCTTCTTCCCAAGACATGACTTTCTTTTCCTTTCGAAAAAAAGAATTAAGTGTTGTCTTCTCTTTGGTTGGTGATATTTTTGAAGGAGGTGAGAGAGACTTTACTCTCAATCTGATGGGGAATCTGTATATAATTAATAGCGGCAGAGCGGTAATCTTCCAAGTAAGAATGTCAGGGGATTCCCTTGCAGAAAACCCATAACTATCCTACATGTAACAAGGTTATGACATTAGGAGTTCCAGATACTGTGGAACCCAACATTTTTTAAAAATTGGCTGGTTGTTTTTATAAGACCAGACCTGGCCATTTTTTCTACAACTAAACATTCTATTTTTTTTTTTAAAGCATTACTTGTGATTCCTGAGCAGTCTCGGGAGAATACATAATAGTTTAGTAATTGCAACTGCACTAGGAGTGTGGTCTTCTGTTCCAAACTGAGAGCATTCAAATATTTTCACTGACCATCCTCTCACTCGGCTGGGAGTGGCATCAGGGCGGGTGACAAGCTGAAGGGACCCTTCCCGTATTAGTGGCTGATCATCTGAAGGCAGTGCCCTGCAAAGTACACACCGACGAGACCCTCAGAACTCATGGAGCTTCAGCTAATTAATTTGTCTTGCCCTTGCCATATTGGGACTGAATCGATCTGACAATCTGAATTGAGAATGAAAAAAATCATCACAATAGCAAAACTGGATTAGATCTAGTCATTTGGTTTTTCCAAGCTTTAGGTTTATCGTAAACAGAAATAGTTTACGTGCTGTGAAGCAGTGAAATAATAGAGGTTTTCATCCCATTTCACTATGAAAGATTCTCTCCACATCTGAATTCTCCAGCACATTCAGGCCATAAACTGACCCTCCTGTACAGTTGTAGATTACAAGGTTTTTAGTCTTATCTCTGCCTGGTGGGATTTCACAGTAAATTCTTTCAGGACTGAATAATTAAAAGCAGCAAAACCATAGCATTTGGCTCACATGGCAACACAAACAAATCTGTCCATGGGTGCTATCTTGTTTGCAGCACATGTGCACAGATTTACATGTAGGATTGAGGCTTAGTGCTCTGTTTGCTTAGATTTTTCATTATTCAGTACCCCAAGCGTAAGGTAAATTATATAAAGACTGAAATTGGAACAACTTTAAGAGTGAGCTGACCTTATGATCATCCTAAATCACTTTATTAACCCCATTTTGCATGTTTTAGAATCTTACTACTCAGAAAAAATACGGGAAATGGGTAAGAAGTGAGGAGTCCAGTCTTCCATACTTGGTTCATGCTTCCCTCCTCTTCTTGAATTCCTTCCTCCAGTGAATATCTAGGTCAGGAATTCACAGGATCTCGTAAAAATCTGGCAATGTTCAGTGTATTTGGCAGCCAAGCTATTTTAATTGTCAGATATTAAATATATCTGCCAAGATCCATGTTGTAAAATCCGTTTTACAACATACACTGTGCATAAACTCCCCATCAATTGCCTTAAGCGTAGGCCAGATCCCCCAGTTCAAGTAAAAGTCAGGAGAAAAGTTCTACATAGCTAAGAATGGCCTCCCAGTTTTCTTCCCTTTGAGCTGACAGGATTAGGGATTCAAAGAACTGCTTTAGGCGTAGCCCCCTAAATTGCAGCCATAATGTGTCTTTTTATGTGGCTACGGACAGGCTTCATGTCTCCACTGTTTCAATTCCCAGAACAGGGATTGATTTCGACTGACAGCAGCTTACTCTGCTGCTGTGCTGAGGCGAGAACATCCAGGCAGCCCCTTGCTCATCTTCGTTTGATTTAATGATTTGCTGGCCAGACTACAGAGAGCGTCTCCGTAATTCATACACCAGTGTGGCATGATTTGTTGGTTGCTGTTCCTCATCTGTAATTGCAGTGAGAAATGCTCATCAATCACTACAGCTTTCTAATATAATGTTTTGAGATACAGCAATGAAGAGGCTTCAACCTGGCATATCTTTTTGAAAACATTCTAATCTTGCAAATAAAGATGTGAAAGCTATCCAAATGACAAGCCTTAGAAAGGCTGAGAACCATGTACTGCAGGTACTCTCTGACCCTAAGGTGCATAACCATTCCCTCAGCGAAAAGAACAAGCATTTCTCCACTTAGTGCAGGGGCAACAAGAGACTAAACGTAAAATTTGCTAATCTTCATTGCTGTAATCATTTACACCAAACTCTCAGGTCACAGAATCAAAATATTTTTGTTGATGTTGCTGGTCTGATTAATTTGTTGGTATCAGAGGATGCTCCATTCATCCTGCTGCACTTCCCCGTTAAATACAATCTTTCTGTGCAAATTCCTCTGTATAAACTTTGGTCTTTTCTGTATCTATCTATGTCCACAGACATACACGCACAGATACCAATGTGTGTATAGGTAACTGCCTATAAAAGCTATGACGGCATTTCGATGGTAGAAAGTAACATTATAAACCAGAGTATCATTCGCATAGTGTACAATCATACTCCTTTATTACTCTTCTTACTATATTAAAGTATACATCATATCCAGCAAAGAAGCTTTCTAAGGATGGAAGCGCTGACTTCCATTGCTGTAATTCCTGTTTTCATCTTAAGTGATGCAGAACTATAGTTTGACAAGAAAATGTCCTTTTCACATCTCTATATCTGAGCTATGTGATCACCATTACAAATGTTTCCTCACCTCTGTGAAGCGCAACCTGAAAATCATCATCAGATGAATCCCTGTAGATAAAAAGCACAACTAAAAGGGGATTCCTCGGTAACTGCACTCTGTATCTCTACAATCCTTATCGCCCTCATTATTGCCTCAGCCAAATTTTAAAACTTTTTTCTAACTGTACTGTTAGCATCACACCTTCCCAATAATGTCCATATTTGAATTGCTCTCATTAATTTCCTGGAGTCTAATAGAACACAATCTTAGCACAATTTATTGAGACGATTAAAATTCAGAAAACAAGCTTCTCCGTGCTCCATAAAGCACAGCAAATTTATTTGCTGCAGTCAGTAAAACTCTGCTGCCTAAAGCTGTGCAGTAACTCGGCAGAGCTTGAGCGGTAACTGCAGGACCCTTAAAGCTGCGCATTTCAGATAATCAATTAAAGCTGTGTTTGCACCCCTGGGGGCCAGCTGCAGGCACACCACAGGTTAAAGTGGCTTCTATGGCTGTAAAAGCAGAAAAAAAGATTCAGGAAATAAATGCTTAGCAATAGTTTGGAGAGTTTATGGTTAGTCTGTTGTGTTCAGCTGGGAGACACCATCTTGATCTACTGAAGACGGGTTACCAGGAGCGGGTTGCTGAAGCCATGTTGACTTCATGTAGCCCTCAATCTTCTTGCAGAGAAATCAAGGAAAACTGTAGCTTCTAAGGTTCACCAAGGAACAACTAACTAACAGAGCACCAATATATTTAACGAACACAAACTACACAATAGAGAAGCTTTGGGTTTTCAAATGAGACAATGTGATGAAGTGACAGGAGCACTATTCTATCCCTCCCAGTGGTCTGCTACACGATGAAGTGGTTAAGGTGCCTGGGAGAGCCTCTGGAAAGCAATGCTGGCAAGCTTGGCATAGCTCTTACATTTGCTTTACCTGGAATCCAGTGTTACTGGGATTCCAAGATGGAAAATACACAAAGGCAGTGCATGCTAGAGAATGTTTCTGTTTGAGCAATGGGCCAGCAGTGTCTTTTGCTACAATTTCTTGAATGCAACTTCAGGAAGGTACATTAAGGAGTATGCAGGTTACACAGCTGTCATTTCTACTAATTCTACCAATTATTTGACCAATAATTGTGACCAGTTTTAAAGCTGTACATTTATATTACCTAGTATCTTAAGTTTCCTTAACCAAAGACAAAATAGAACGGATTTTTTACCCACGAAATAAAAAAAAAACCCAGCTGGAATCATTACAAATCTGTAAAAAGGCTGCAAGCATTTGGATACACCACACTCACGCCCCAATGCATATATTTATTCAATAAAATCACTTTATTCAAAACAGATCACCAGACAAACAGCTTGAATTTAGACTGCCTCAAAGAGATGTCACACTAGAGATTTTTCCAGTTACTTACAAAACAATCAGTTGTTTAAAGTTGTCTGTCTTTGAGAGGTAATTATTAAGTGAATTTAGAATATAATTGGCCTGAATACCAATAAACTTGTATTATACACTGAGTAAGCACTACAGGCAGGTGATAAATTGCAAAAGTAATGCTACATCAGAGTTTAACTTCCTGCTGAGTCACCCTTTACAGCTCCAGCATTGTACAAAATAGCCCCTGCTTTCATTACTAATAAAACACAGAATTAATTACTCAAAATAAAAGAGGCCTTGAAAATATGCCCAGACAGTGCACCATGCTGGCTTTTGGCTTTTTTCCTCCTTTTTTTCCACCTACAAGGGAACCTCAAACCCATTGCTAGTTATTTCTTTAAAGTCAGCTGTACCACATGTAGGTTTCTTCCAGGTCTCTATTCCAAAGTGGGCGTTCATCACCTGCAGACTACAGCAAACACTCTAGTCACGATACTTCTGTCAACATACTTAAACTGACGGCCAACAGCACTATAGATTTCATTTCCCTGACTGGATGATGATAAAAAATAGTTCAGTTTTGGAGATTCAGTCAAGCAATGTCAATATTTTAGACTGGGATCCAAATCTTTCAGATGTGTAGTGCTGGACTGGAATTCTCCAGGGACCTCCAAGCAATTCTGCTCCAGCTCGAACAAGAAGAATCCTAGGGTTGTTATTATTAACAGCTGGAAATCTTTATTTCCCTACTCTACAGTAAGAAGGATTCCAGCTTTTCTCTGAATCTCATTTTTATAGAACATGCAAGTTTTTGCACAGAGGATCGCTGTGCATGTTTTCATCCTGGCAGTTCTCCAGAAATTTGCTTAAAGACAGACATAAAGAAATTACACCAAGTTTCTAGGAAATTTTAGATCACGTCACATTTTTGTTACTCCCCCGACAAGGCGAAGCAGGGCTCTGACAGCAGGCTACCTGCATTCTCCTCCTCCTTCAAAATAACCTTGTCATACGCGGGACTAGGAGCAAGCCACAAAACTTCTTTAGAAAAGTACAAACACAACTGACGAGGTTTCCACCAATTCAAGACCGGAGTATTTAAAACCTCCTGGGCAAACATCCAGCCCTTTTGGCAGCACTGCGTTCATGTAGAAAGAAAACATGGGAGAAAGAGGCAAATCCAACAAGCACAAGAACCATTCAGCAGCCAAACAGCTGCATGCCGAGACCAGGACTTTCTCAGCAGAATTCATTTTCTAGCCTGGCCACAGGCAGCACTAGCACTGCACGGCCCTGGACTTCGTGACAGGCCTGAGCACAAGATTGGGAGCCTTGAGACCCTGCCTGTATCTTTGACAAATAAGCTGTATGGCCATGGGCAACTCCATTAATCTTGTTGACCTTTAGTTACTGCTTTGTCTGCTAAGAGAATAACTCTTTTTCACTTTCTAGAGTGCCTTGCCAGCTGTGGATGAAAACAATTATGCGAAGAGGAGGGTTTGGATGTTTTTTCTAATTGTCAGAGACAGTCTGAAAGGTGCTTTATCTACCCACCAGTATTTTGCTGCAATACCTCACTATGTAAGAACATATTTGGCCTGCCGAGCTACTGTAAAGTCAGTTTTCCCGTTCTCTGAGACAAAGTGTGACAGATAATGAAGGTAGGATTTAGAGCGTGGGTTGAACAATCTCATGTGAAAAGATTCCGACTGCAGAGGTAAAGTATTAGCTATATTTTATAATCATGGAGTTAATTTTTTTGCTGAGAAAAGCAAAGCCAAGATGAGGATTGGCCCCAAAGATTACACAGTGTGTGGTCTTTGCATTTGAAGAGCTCTGCACGGCACTCACTCGTGTTACATAAATTACTTTAACAAAGTTAGATTCAGAATAATATTTATAAAGCTAAGATCCGCAGACCTTTTTGCAATCACCTGGGTACAATCACCTCATTCACAAGAACTAGCTATAAATTATGCTAATCAGTGGAACATTCAGAAGAAGAAGAGGGGTTCATTGTGTAATTTTAAATGGATTCCCGATGAAGAAAAAAGCTGGGGAGAAACCAGAGTTTCAGTGAACATTCCTTTTAAAATCTAACTTATCTGTTGTTGCATGTCAGTAATATAAAGGTTAAAGCAGTATGATCAGGAAATTTAAAACATGTCATTTTTATTGTGGGACCCCTTTCACCTCTCCACAATGATTAAATATAATGCTGAAAGGCTTTGCTGTACACAGATGTCATCTTAAGGACCAGTCCTGACCACTCAGATGAAGCCTTAAAGAAGTGGCCATAATTTTGCTCTCAAGATGACAGCCATATCTCTGAATCAGTCCCTCTGCCTGCTACATTTTAGCATTACTCTGCCTTAAAAACAAACCTTCTTTTGTTTTGCGGTTTTTATAAAACAAAAAGTTAAACAACACAATGAGATACAGGTTTCACTTTATGTCCTTTGTGGGGTAATTTAAAAAAATACTTAGCTTTAGCCTATCTCTAATGTATATTTCAATGAGTGGCAAATTCCTGTGCGTTATGCATGTAAGACAATACCTGTTGAGCACTTGCTACTCCTAGGAAGCAGTAGGTAGTGGAAGTATAAAATATTATTTAAGTTCATGGTTCTTCCTGTAACACCTGGTATGTAAAAGCAGAACATCTGACTAATTCTCATGAATGAAGATTCTGCACATCAGGTATGTAACCCTGTTTTATAGAGAGTTGGCAGACATTTAACGTTAGAAACTATATTTCCACCTGTCCAACAACACGGGGCCTTCTCTGACCACTGCCTGCTCTACCCTGAGGGCACTCCTAAGTAGCCAGAAGAAGTTAGGAGAGCACAGCAAGGGAGGTAGCTGGCTGTGAGGTGATTTCCCATATTTCAACTCAAGTTCTGTACTAAAATATAAGGAAGCACAAGAAAGGTAGTATTCTACAGTTTTTAAACAAATCACAGGATTTGAAGGTGAAGCACAGGAAATCCCGTATCAGCTGCAACATCTGGCAACTTTTATTTACAGATGGATGAGAAGTAAGGAGGAGTAAATGAATTCTCTAAAGCCACAGAACAAAACACTGTATAGGCAGGATTAGGCCGTAGGACATAGACTACCCTGTTATCTACGTGATTGCTTTTCTCCATCTGTCTTTGCACAGTCTTGCCTTTCCTAGAATCAAAGCAAAAGTATCACAGGCTTATATAAATGCTGACTGACTATTTTACAGAGTAGTGCTTCTCCGTCTTTTTTGCCCAGGTTTCTCTCTAATCAAGTAAGATTTTTTTACTCTTCCCTACAGTTCAGAGGGTGCTCTGCACCTTCTTTGCTGCTCACAGCACTTCACCAGGTGTATACAGCAGGTGTATAATCAAGAACAACTTGTAGGCTCTTCACTTGACTTCTTTGTTCAGATGATGTCAAGTTCAGATTCCATGAAATAAAAACCTTCCAAACAGAGGTTAAAACACTAAGTGTCCAGATTTTTGTATGATTCAGACATTTTGCAGCCCACCCCTGATACTTTTAATGCAGCCCTGAGGGCTTTAAACCATTAAGGAATCTACTTGTGTGTCAATTCTTTCTGGTTTCCATGAGATTATTTGCACAGACATTACACAGTGATGATACTTGGCACACAAAACTCCATTAACAGGAGTGATGGGCTGTCTAAAATTAACTATATATTTGTTTTCACTTCAGTTTCTATAGAACATGTAGAGTGATGCAGATGGTTGACAGCAGTGAGATTATAGTGATAGCTGTAAAATTTGATGACTGTTATCAAAAGCATCGTATGGCTTGCGATAGCAAGTAGCAATTAAAAAAAAAAAAAAAAAAAAAAGATTTCCAAGCTTACCCTGGACAGGACAATTTGCAAAACAATTTTGTCATCACACTTCACAAGTAAGTTTCAAGCCAAACTTGATTTTAACATGAAGAACTGATGCCCACGTACCATAAGAAATAAATATCTTAAAGGAACATATCTTAGGGCACTCCCTGTGCACTAGGGAGTAGTAACAGCACGGGGGTTTAAAACCAGTTTCATACTAAAGGATTTAATAAAATAAGATCACTGCTTCAAACCTTAACAGATACTGATTATCTGAAGCAATTATAGGAATAAATCTGTGAATGAAATAAATGTGCTGTGTACTAGCTCAAAGCAGTGACAAAAGAGATTTAAATTTGGGGGTGGGAATTTTACTGCTTGGGAAAGCAAGGCAGGGATCTACTGCATTTATCGAAGACAAATGCTAAGCAACTTGCTCCAGTATCTCTGGACTAAGTCACTCCAGAGAGATCACTGTTACTCCATGCCTAGAAAAACATTATACTGCATATTGTTGTATTGAGGGAGACGCTTGACAAAGTAAGCTGAATCCACTAAATTTCTGCCGCTTTCAACCATAACAAGACTTTGTTCCACCTCTGTAGAGGAAATATTAATCTGACCTGTAAGAGAATGATATCCACAATCTTCTCTCACAGACCTCCCTGTTCAAACTCATCTCTTCTTTTGAGAGTTACCTTTGCTCTTTACCAAGCTGGCAAAGCTCTCACATTCCTATTTCCCCCTCCCTCTTCTGAATTGCCATGACTGGCACTCTAGACTTTTCAAAGCTACAATGATTTATTGAAACCAGTTCTACTTAGTAAGAACTCTGGCAAGCAGAAGCTATACTAAATGCACCAGACAATTCACAGAACAAGATAAAATCTCTCAAGAAAATTTTCAAGCAGTCAAAGAAGAAACAACTAGTGAAGGGTTGACTGTTTTCAATGCTCCCTGAAACATGGCAGGATCAGAAACAGAAAGATGAGTATCTTTCATCTTAAAGTGCACGTCTATCCATTCACTAGCTGAAAATTAGGGATTCATTCATTAGAAATCAGGACAGAGGAAAGCACTCTTGCTTGGCTAGGCCTCCAGAGAATACATCCAAAGCATCTGTAAGAGATGGACACTTAACCCTTAAACATTACAGACTTTTCAAAATATCCATATGTTACTTCTACTGGGATACAAGTTTTTTACAGTAGGAGGAAGTTAATTATAATCCAATGAGAAATGTTTCTCTGTGTTGGTTTTTGATTTATATTTAATCTCTATCCTACACGAAAATATGTACATATATAATTAGCTTAAAATATTTAAGAACGTATCTTGATGTGGGATCCATTGCAAGGAATGTGATACTGAACTGATTTACTGACAAAGCATCAATATTTTCAAAAGCATTTATGCTGTAGAGAGTATGGAATTTGATAATTTACAAATATCTGTAATGTTGGCAAGTTTACAACACATCAGGTCTTCACCCTGAAGTATGTCAAGTCAAATCACGTGCTGCACTTCCTCAAACATGACCAGACTTCGTACATAAACTCTTTCCCTTTGAAGAAAACAGAGCACATTATTAACTGAGATAATTTCTTAATTTAGTTAGACAGCACTGTAATGTAAAAAAGACTAGAGAAAATGCAAGCATAAATTGCTGGCTCACCAAGGAACTTAATTTCTACGAATATTTACTTCACAGAGGACAGAACAATTCTGCTTCCCCTTGTTAATGACCCTTCTCCTGGCCATCCTGGAGAGTAAACTAAAGAGATTCAGACACCTTTCTTGTAATTCTACATGAAATGGTGACACCTTTCCAGAGAGTTGATGGGACACTTGTTCCCTTCATCAGAGAAAGAATGTTCCAGGTTTTAAGAAAATACATATTAGTAGTGCATATAAAAACCCAGACAAACAATGGATGTTGCAGACATTGGCACGAGTTTGACCAGTTTTGTTTGTCTAGACAGTCCTGTGTTTAGCAGTTTGATCAGTGTCAAGGGTCAGTAACACAGTATTTAATTCCCATCAAGATCATGACTTCTGTAATCAAAGAGGAGGTAAATGAAATGCATGCAAACCAAGGATTTCAGAACCTGTTACGACAAATGATTCAGTACCTACAATGTACACACATGAAGAAGAGGCAAGGGTTCAGGTCCAAGAGGGAAGATTAAAGTCAAATGTAAAACAGAAGTAAATCCATTGAGCTTAACTGGCTTATTTCCCAAATATACAGTACATACATACAAGAATTTAATCACTTAAATCCCACAATTTTACAACTGCTTCTAAGCCTGGTCACTTTACATGGCTCTTCCTGAACAACATACACAGAGTGCCTTTTTTAAAGTACTATCCAGGTCGATGGTTTATCGGACAGTTATGCTCAAGACTGAACCCTGAAAAAAGCTCAGCACTCCTTTATTCCTCCTCCACTCTTTGCCTTTTGTATTTCGAACAGAGGGAGGGAAGAAAACAAAACCCAAAAATCTAGCGCAAAACAATAGTTCTTCACAGAGGTGTAACTGCTGAGACAGGCATCAGCATTTTTACGTATGTGCGAGAGCGATTCTTGTCCGACTGTTGTGGCAGTAAACCTAGCAATAGCAGGGGAAGGAGCTGAAAGTGCGCACCTTTTATAATGAGCTTTGGGTGATCCTGATGTGCGTGCAACTCAGAGAGTGGTGTTCACAGAGACAGTTTTGATCATTAATGTTCTATGAGTTTATTTATCCTTTTTGTTACATTTGAGGTTAACATCTTGGAGCAGTTACTGGGCAAATGGAACCGCAATGAAATAAAGAACACAGAGGCCTTGATTCTCCTCCCGCTTGCACTACAACAAAATCAGTTCTACTCTACTGCACATAAAAGCAGGGTGTGAATGAGAGCAAATGCAATGAGAACTGGACAGGAATCTGATCAGCTGTCCACAAAATGCTGGGGGGGAGCTTAAACAAATTCTCCATTTCGTTTTTAGATGCACCAAATGCCTGAGATCAGGAAGTCAGACAGCAATCTCAAAAGGCCCGTAAGAAACCAAGATGAGCTTATCCACAGCCTTAGGACATACTTATATATGGAAAACTTTGAAGCAGTATAAGAGAAATCACTGCTTTCTTCCTCCATGCCAATTTACCAAAAGTTATAAAAAACCCACCAAAGCAAAATGTCATCTTTTCAGAAGGGGATGCCTTGTATTTACAACTTGTGTCCATACTTCTGCAGGAATGTCTTGGCTTCTTGGTTTCATGCCTATTTAGGATGCAAAGCTGTTAAGGCGCCTATTCACAGATATTCTGCAGCCACAGGTGTTTGCCTGTGGAAATCCCACATATAAACACGAAATCTGAGACAAATATAACCTTAACATAATGTAATTAAATTTGACTTGAATTAAAAGCTACCACTGAAAGTCAGAACAATAGTGACTAAGACAGTGGCATCAGAAGAACAGCTCTACAGTCAGGAGTAAATGGCGCAAAAAAAAAAAAAAAAAAAAAAAAGCTCAGTAGCTTTCAATCATTTGTGCTGTTGTGGCTAAGGAGGGGCAAGGGTTAATGATGACAAAGTAGACCAGGATGAGGTACCAGAAAAGCCTGGAAAGACAAAGATGGCCAAGAGAAAGGTGGCAGGCACCTAGATATCAAAACTTCTAGGTCTTGGTGTCTGACAAAAGCCTTTTTGACCTTCTTGACCAAAAATTCTAAAAAATATTATGGGAGAACAGAACCTCCCTATACTGCCAGTTCTCTTCCCATCCCTAACATACATAAATGGAAAACACAAAGTGAGACAATCTGTCCGATTCTTTCTTGGACTGTTATGGTATTGACAGAACACTGGATGAAGCTCAAAACAACTTTGTTTCCTACCCTAGATTTAATTTAGACTTGAAATGTGACCGGAGTTCTTTCCTGTTAATTTGTAAATGCCTTTAGAAAAATGTATGACCTATTTGGACTGGTGACTTTTTACAAAGTAAGGAAAAACCTGTTGTCACAAAGCTCGAGACTTTAACAGACTTGTGTTAGATATTCCCTTAAGGAAACTGCTTCAGTCCTGAACACTGGTAGCTCTTTCAAAGCCAGGTAGCTGGTTAGCCTTGCAGCTTGCTCTTAACACTGCAGGAGACGTTCACCATTTTAGCATGACAGTGTGACAAACAGGCCAACAAACTTAGCTGTTAACCTATTCTTTCTTCCTGAATCTTTTCATTCCACCCATAAAAAAGTCTGCCCTGAAAATGTGGCTGTTGGAATATCCTCTTATTCTGCATTTTCCACAGCTATGATGTTATTCAGCACTCTCAGGAGGAAAGTTAGTGTTGTCTTCTGATACTGGCAGTTCTTCTGAGTGGGAGTAGGGGGTGGGTTGGGGGGGCTTTGCTTTTAGAGATAAAGCCATGTGGATAAAATTATAAGAAAATTGAGGAAACCATACGTACCAAGATATAAATCTTTCTGTAAGAATTTCTTTTTTAAGAATAGACTTGTTCTCTCTTACTCCCCCCCTGAATTCACCCACACAAACTGTATTAAAAGCACAAGCTTGCATATATTAGTGTTCTCCATTTCTTTTTAATCCTATTAATAATTATCACCATTTCTCCAATTAATACTATCAGGAAATTCTTCTGTGAAAATCTATAAACTACAGACGTACCCAGCAGCCATTTCATGTACTGCAGTTTGAAAAACATACTGTCCTAATCTAAACTGCATCCTCTTTTTTCAATGAAAGGTATTATGCACATTTAAGACATTACCCTCTTCAAACACTTCTCTTTCTAAAGACACTTATTTTCAAACCAGAGATTCAGTTCTTCTACACTGTCCATAAACTATTTAATCTTAGTTCTATTAGCCATGTGACTGCAGAATGAAGTTAAATACAAGGCTCATTTCAACTGACAATATTCCTTTTCATCAATTCTGTGCTACTTAATTAAAAATTAGGATCTCAAAACAAGGGAGGTTCTTGTCCTGCCTTGAAGCTGCTGAGGTCAGGATCAGAAGCTAAGGATGCTGTATGGGACTTCAGCAAGAAGGACTGGAAATATACATTTTGGAATGTTATGGTAGGCCGTCCCTTTTCTATTTCCTTATTATTTGGTGTGTAGGTATATATGTCTAAAATAGTGCATATTATACACATAATATATACAAATATTTATTATTTGAAATTTTAAGAAATCTCATTCTTAAACAAGACCTTTAAAATGTAACAGCTTTATATTCTACAGTGCACTTTAGGTTTAACCTGTGGCCTTTACTGAATTACCCACAGCTCTTCCAGCTTCACCCTCAGCCTGCTGAAGGCATATGACGCAAAGTTATCACAGCAGTTTGCCAAGTGACAGTCCCCAGTAATGAGCACGCCAGAAAGAAGGGCCCTGAAGCCTAAACTAATCCTTATAAAGGAGGTGTAAATCTTCAGTTCATGGCTGAGAGGATCACTAATGTAGTTTTGTGGTTATTCTTCTAGAGTTACTCTTGGCACAACACCCACACAGCGTTTGGAGTTTAGATAGCAGCCTTCCATTTCTCACAATGCCAACCACAGAAATGGCAGCCAGGCAAGTACAGAAGGCCAGCAGGTAGCACAGTATAGGTTTTGGAATTAATTTTCAGCCTACAGCACAATCCAATGTATACTTTTGCAAATTACCAAGAAAAACATACAAAAACACTCAAGTTTTGACCAAGTTCGATTTAAATGTAGCAGTTAACTATTTTAAAGCATTAACTCTAAGGAATTAAATGCTAAACTAATGAAATCAAAGAAATATCACTATTGTCTGATATTCTTTTAGCAGTTCAAAACATGTTTTATTTTTTGTGCCTGATAATAGGAATAGCATTGCTTTAGACACTATAAAAGTCAAAGAGTAAGGCATTGTAACTTGGTAAAGAAATACTATCTAAAAAGACAAGTTCGGAGGAAAAAGACAGAAAGATGAAGTTAGCTGAATTTTCTTTGGGAAATAATTTATTCTGTAGGAAATATTATTTTGATCATTCAAAAGTCCTTCACGTAATTGCCGTACAGCTCTGGCTATATTTTTTCAAGACTGAATTCCCAAGACTGAAGGAAAGAGAAGCTGTTCTTTTTCAGTCCCTCTTCCAGTCACTACATGTTGTTCTCAGCAGAAGACACTGGAGATCCTGGGTCAAGGGAACTAAAGACAATCCACCCCAGAGCAAGGCAGTTAGCAGAGTCTCCTGTGAGAAAAGAGTGGATGTGGGCTTAAATACCTTGAGAGAAAGAAGGACTTTCAAAATTTCCATAAGGAAATTCAAAATCAAACCTATTTTTCACTGATTTTCAGTGATTTTCACTTCCACAGCTGCTCTGCAAAATGGTTTCACATAGTCTGGAACAGAAACCAGGAATTCTCTGGTCTACTGTGCTTGCTACTAGACTGTCCCAGTTTCTCTGAAGTCCTCCTCTCTCCATTAATGCTTCTCTTCCATTTAAAACACTGGCTTCTATGCTTCATCTGACCTAAATGGAGGCAAGATAGCCATTTTTTATCTGGATTTTTTTGTCTTATCTTGATTTCATCTTGATTTTTAAAATTTTAATAGTCTACTGGCAAGCACCAGAAGCAATGACATCATAGCAGGAGGCGGCATCTATTCAGAGGAGCTCAGAGCCAGCAAAAATACTCCCAAGAACAGAAAAATAGTTCCTATTACATTTTACTCCTTGGCAAAGGAATATTAGATTATATAAAAGGCAACAGAAATAGCTAGCACAGATACATGCAAAGTACTTTAATGTTAATGTTAGTGCCTCGTCACTCTGGTTCACGTCTGCAAACTGGAAACCTATATTCTAGGTAGGTCAGATTTGTCTTACGCTGAAGTTCACTAAAAATGTACTGATTTAGACTCCAGGCACCAAGTATGGCAGAGGGAGCCACATTCTTTGTGAATTAAGTGAGATTGAACTGCCAGAGAAAGTCTGGCAACTAAGTCAGGCAAGAGAGTTGTGGTGGAGAAAAGAAATCTAGGTGGATTCCTGAAATTAAGCAGTAAATGCGCAATAGTGTAGTTGCATTCTCAGAGTTGCTGCTTTAGCAAGAAAGTACTCTTTCCTGTAGTGAAAATGACACTTCTCCATCTTCAAGGAAACAAATACCCTGGTCTGCAGAAAAAAACAGCACTGACGTTTTCCAAATTCATATAGACATGTCAGGTGGATAATGCTCTCCACAGCAAAATGACAAATGTCCTCCAGCAATTTTTTTTTTTGAGGTGGTGGGGAGGGAAGAAGAGAAGAGCGAAGAAAGGGAAATGGGCAAGGAGGAAGACTGTGAGCAAGAGGAATGGCTAAAGAGCTAACTAGGAACACGGAAGATCCAATGCAACTACAATGCAATGATAAAAGCTTCCTGTTCGTGACCCTGGGCAAGCCACTTTTAATTCAACTCCCCTTTATAAGAACAGGATAATAGCAACACATTTAAGCTGGGATGAAGGTACCTGGATTAGAGAGTGAAAAACATTTAAGCATTGCAGTATTGATGATCATGCTAGCATATTAGCAACAGGCAGGCAAACAAGAAATGCTTTGCAGCTACACAGGATCATATTAAAAGGAAATATTAACCAGTACTAAAGTTGTGGAGAGCTTTGTTGAGGGATCTAGCAGTAACCCTCTACAGAAGGGTTCAGCCCCTAAACAATAAACTCTACCCATGCAAAACCATATATCACAGTTAGACCACTGAACCAAGTAACTACTGTGTTTGATGAAGGGGAAGTACAAAAAGCTTGTCCACTCTGAGCAAAAAATAAACACGCTTTTACGATCAGCTGGTGTTTGATTTGAGTGCGCATATGTACATACCACTGAATTAAAAAGCTCTGATTCCGCTGTCCCGTATACTATTGGTTATTGCTGATGCTCACTCACTTCTGCCAACAGCTAAAAAACTTTCTGCTATGTCTGGAATGGAAGTGATCTTCACCTCTGGAGTTCAAAGGTCAGAATTTTAACCCTCATGCCTTTATTTAACCTTCATTGTAATCATGACGTCTGGCCCAATGACAGATTAAAAAAGGGCACCTGGGAAATCTGCAATTGACAATATCGTTCCACCAACAAAGACCTAAGTGAACATTTATTATTATTATCAGCAGCAGTGAATGAGAAATAGTTTTTCTATCCCCAGAAATGTGATGATTACCGGAAAATCCCATTTGTACTGGTACACACATGACCTTTCAAGGTTTTTTAACATACATAAAATAAGAGACACACACTTGGCTTGCACCAGGCACAGTGAGACCTTAATCCATATATTCCATATTCTAAGCAAGTACAGTGACCGCCAGCCAAGGGACTGTACTGGTGTCACACCTCTGTGTGATTCAGGCATTCCTTCTTTGGCTTGCAGCAATTTTCCTGATTTAGGCTTCAACAAACTAAGTTTTTTTTCTCATTAAAAGAGTTGCTTTTGATGATCTGGCATTTTGCCACAAAAATGTCTAAGTGCAAAGATACCTAATTGTTAATCTTTTTTTTCAGTGAAACTGCAGACAGCAACAGCTCTTTTCTGTATTACAAGGACATTAGCTCAAAAGGCCTGACTGTAGGAGAGCATGTTAGATGTAAGATCTTCTCTTGTTTGTTTAAAATGGATTCAATATGAAAAGTTTAGGTTAGATCAAGTATCAGTTACATAAATCCACTCTTCACTTATTTACAGGTACTAAACATTTCTCTTAGAATACATATAAGTACATGCAACTATAACTATACAGTCACAATTAACATACCAACACAAAAAGAAAGCTAAAAAACCAGGTATTTGTCAAAAATAAATTACAGCGAAGCCTTCAGCAAACCAAGTCTTAGAAATATGCTTTGCAGATTTCTCCTTGGAACAGACAACAGTAAATTGAATAATCTGACTCACTGGAAGGAAGGCTAAGATTTTGTAAAACATCAATATTTCACGCCCTCCCTTAGCTAACTTTGCCTTGTGTAGACAGAAGTGTCTGATTGAAATGTAACCTTCAGGAAAAAAAAAAACAACAAACTATGTTTTAAAACAGTAACATCAAAAAGTTAGGTATGTGCTAACAGTAATGGGAGAGTGGTGGCCATCAATCGTGTTGGTGTCAGGCCTGTTGTTTTGAGGTTAAAGGAATGGCTACAGTTTTCTCTCTAGTGACTGAGTCTACACCAGCAGGTCATTAGTGAGCAGGATTTAATGGGCTCACAAACTACATCTTGTCTTCTTGAAGTGGAATGCACCATTTGACTGCAAACCTGGACTGCTGAAAAATAGCTGTGTTTCATCTGAGATAACAGTCTGAAAAAGAGATTCCATAATCAGGAAAACAAGAGTTGAGAGAGTTCTCTTCATAAAGATGCAAACTGAAAAATATATGCTGTCTTGGAATACAATTACACTTACGCTGCAGAAAGTTTGTATTAAGACCTATTGTAAAACAATTTCTATACGAAAGAGCAAAAGACAATCATTGTTCCAACTCCGCTTATTTCTTCAGGCTCATTAAAGAAATTCTGAGAAAAAACACAGTCTTTGATCTCAGGAATTGCTACAAGGCAACTGTACATTTCAAATGAGATATATTCATTCCTAACAAAATAAAACCTCTATGCAAGTAAAAAGTCAGTTCCTGAAATTCAGAAGTCCTTAACTGCTTACCTTTTTACGAGCAGGTCAAATTTTTGGAAGTAGTTTCTCAAAGCAACTCAGACATTCCATGTTAACTGTTGTGCTGCAATAAACAGCTGCAAAACTTGCTGATTTATTTCCCCATTTGGTGTGCATGCTGAACTGCAGAAGAAATCCCATGCAGGAAAAAAAAATAAAGGAAAAACAACCCCAAAACCCACAGGAGGAGCACCTCAGCCCTTGAGCAAAGCACAAAAAAGTTTTACAGGGAAATAGAAAGGAAATCCAGCGACAACTGAAAGTTTGGACAAGAAACAGGAAAAGCAAGCTTGCTCCCCTTGCCTGTAGTCCTGGCTAAAGGTGCCTCTCCAAGCAAAATTCACTGAGACTCCCAGCTCCTCGGAGCAGATGGTATTCACACATTATTCCCGAACAGCAGCATTCCCTAGTCCAATCAGGAGGCAGCACTCAAAAGCCAAGCGCTTCCCAGACTCTGTTACAGTTTTCAATAGCTATAGCACAAGATGAATGACTCAGAAAATGAATAAGCAGGGAAAATAAAACACGCCTCTCTCCTAGTCAGAGGCACAGGCAGTCAGTTCAGCAACCCTGAGTGTACTAAGCATTGGTTGCAAGTTGAATGCACCTGCTTTTTTTCCCTAAATACTAAATGCTGATTACATTTTCTGTATCTTTAATTTGTGTGATCAACTTCATCTTGGGTTAGAAGTCACAATAAGAATTAAATCTTTGCTTTTTTCCCTCGTCTTAAAAACGACAAACATTTGTAAGAGTCAAAAAAAGGATGAACTATATGTGTGCTCTTCCAGACAAAAAATTTCCAGATAACTCGGTGAAACTCCTCATGCCATCTCTTGCTGAATACATATGTAAACATTTCTAAGGCCTAACTTTACAGATCCTGTTGCAAATGATGTGAAAAGAAGAAAGGTTAATTTCAAAACTGTCTCTCCTAAACCGATTAATAAGTCCTCTGGTTTTGTCTAAAGTTCACCAAGGAACTTTATATTACAATAAAACAAATACATCTAAGAAGCAAATGAATTAACACCGACTACCAACTTTCAGGTGAAGTATGACCATTACCCAAAAGCTGGCCAAACAGAACCAGTAAACTACTTCCAACTGCTTTGCTTAGTTTATAGATCATTGCAAGTGCCTCATCCAGAGAGCACTTTTAAATCAACTCCTCAACTCGATGCCTGGCTTTTTCTGACAGCTGCAACTGAGTAGTGAAGGATGATCTGCTAAACAAAGCAAGTTACTCATGGAAACAGAGTTGCACAGGTCCAGCAGGTTTCTCCCTGGAATATGGTAGTGCACTCCTGAGCTTTCCAAAACATACTGAAATTCTTTCTGGTTTTATAACAGAAGAGACTCCAAGGAAGTAACACTGTGTTTAATGTTCCTCCATCAGCTCTCACTGCAGTCTACATACAATGTTTTTATTGCTGCCACTCAGAACTTAACTCCGGGTTAGCTGAAAACACACTGCCGTCAGACAAGTGGAATCAGTTAAGTCAGTAAGACTATTTGGGGTGAGAAGCATTCTCCCAGGTCCCCCTGGACATTTTCAGATCTTTGTCTGTGGCTGTAAATTGATCCTTTGCATTCCTGTCTGACACATGAACTGTGAAAAACTCTTCAGGGATATTCTCTCTGCCATGAGTAATGCTCTAATAGCATTTCTGCAAAACAGAGGACCAGTTGCAGAGACAATAAAATACTGTGAACTCTCGTCTAACTTTTATTATTATTAAGTCAATTTTTTTTTTCTTCATTCTGGAACAAATAAGAGAACTCTATTAACACCTTACTTTCCTACTTTCAAAACACCAGGCATCAGGACTTCTCCTACTTGGATTAACAGCAGGACCTACATTCAGAGGCATCGATTTGCTACAGAAGCCATGCCATGCCCACCCAATGGTTAAGCAAACAAACCCACACATACAGCTCCAGGACAAAGAACAATGGCTTGTGTTATTACATCTGCCACAGCTGCCTACCAACCTCCCAACTACATCTAGAGAAGTATTTAAAGGTGTAAAACACAACTAGAAGCATCTCTAGATCCGGTAAGAAAATAAAACTTTTCTTGAAACTTCATTTTGGCAGACATTTTCTGATCACTGCATTAAGCTCTATAGCAGCCAAAATCATTGACTACTGACTCACTTAGCAAGGCATCTGCTAGGCCTCCGAGCCCGTATTAGCAGTAGCAACGCTTTGCAATTAAATCTTTTACATGTGCTAGTTCCTTGGAGATGCTCAGAGGGGAAGCACATCTAAATGTAAACATTATTACCATAATGCTCTAAGTGACATGATAACCACGTGCACACACTGAGAAACCTCCTGGGCAAACATTCTGATCAGACAGAGTAAAGAGTATTACAGTGAAGAGGCTAAAGGTAAGCAGCTATTTATTCTTTATATCCCTCGTGTACAGTACATTTGTTAGACACGGATGTAAAGCATCAGCGGTTGTCAATCTTTCTGGGCATCACCAGAAGAGGAGGCTGCTGTCCAACATCTCAGTAGTTACATGTATGTGATCACAATAACCCCTGCTTAAAGGTCTCAGAAAAATCTGCTTGATGGACCCGTTGTCAAAATGTGGGTCTAGGCTCTCACTAAGGACTGACAATTTCCTCTGTGGCTTCTCCAGTTTCTGTTATCTACTACCAGAAACTTATGAATTTAAAAGCTTCTGACCTATAAATACCTTGATACATCAGATGTAGGCTTTTAATTCCTCATCATCTCTACTCCCATGAAATCCCTTGTCCCCTGCCTTCCAAATCAGACACATGAACAAAACATTAAAACCCTCTTGTCTTCACTATCCCTGCAACACCATACTGAGGAATTTCCCTATGTAGCATCCTCGCACAGCTGATACACCTCACTAATATTAACAACTACTTTTAGATACCGGGTCCTGACTGGACAGATTTCAGCAATCACAAAAGAAAGATTAATAGAGTACACTCTTCCATTCCATTTCATTATACTGAATTCACCTCTCCAACAGCAGGCTGTTGCTGTAGAAAGTTCTGAAAGAGACTTGTAGCGGTGTTGTATTTTAGAGATAGGACTGGGAGGTTTCCCCACAATGCTGTGCTTTGAAGATGCTGTCTTTCAGAAGCAAAAGAAAAGAGGCCTTGAACGTGCTTGACTATGACAGGCCCCTTTTCTTTATTACCAAAGAATGAAGACGCTATTTTGACTGTTTCTGGTACCTCCAAGTGTGGATGGTTTCATTCTATTCATCTAACGTTCCTTCACGATTTCATATAGATGGTTCTCCCTTATTGCGTGCTCATAATCTGGTGGGGTGCTTGTTTATTGATCGGCTCTACCCTCTCCTACAGATTTCAGTAGGGAGAGAAAGGAAGAGACCGCATGCAATGGTTTTTCATAATTCAGTTACAAACTTGGAAACTGTAGAATGCATTCTAAAAATCATTATCTAGTAATCTTCTTAATCCTTGGTCTCCTATTCTCTTGGAGCTTTCTGCCTTTTTGATACTGTTGGACACTTTAGTAAAGCTATATTGGATCTTTCTGTTTCGCCACTTAGTGTGAATGATAATGAATTTACCAGATAGTGCTTGTGTCTATTTTTAAATCTCTCTCTTTGCTGCCAGAAAGTTTTGGTGACAACAGAGAAACGCAATTACACCTGCCCACCTACTTTAAACTTGGCGATGTTTGCCGTACGTGCCACATGGTCACTGACAGTTCAGGCAGATAATTTATGATCCTTTTGAACAATGACCACTACACATACCTGGAGCATTTCTTTGGAGTAAGTCCAATACTGATCACATAACTTGTAGGAGCCTCAGAAAATAATGCAGAACAGTGGCCTAATGTTACTTGTGGGGTGAATCTGTCACTATTTCAGATGTTCGCCAACAAATAATGCCCTCAGGTAGGATATTTTATTTGATTTTGTCACCAGGATTTCTTATGTGCAGATATCTCACTTTGGTTTTGCTCACCAAGATTTAGAACTTTTTCCCCTGAAAAATTTATTAGCTGCTTCACACTTACCTTTCAGTACAACACATCTTACCTATGAATTATAGTTAGTACCTGAGCGCAGTGTAGATAAAATGAAGACAACTACAGCAAAATAAAAAGGAAAGGGTTGCCACCCAAAATATGCCTACCACTTTTATGCACAATTCATCAGGAATTCAGCCTGCATTTATCTTCTCTAGGTAATACACTGCCATTTGGCTTTTTCTTTTCCATTTTTCCTACCAGCAAGCACATGTTTCTTTACCCCTCTTTTGTCAGAAGCCATAAGACGGACATGGTGTAAGAACTGTAACGAAGAAAAGAATGAAGCATAACTGTCTCAACACTCTATAGTCCTCTGCCAGCTCAGCCTTGAAAACTGAAAATCACCAAGAAAAAGTATGATTTTTAAAAACTGCTCCAAAGAGAGACCTCTCTTTTCTAACGGAATATCATGAAATAGCACACTTTGTTAAATAATCTGGTTACTCACAGATGTCTAGGAAAAATATTTCTAGCAATAATATACACTTTGTTTCTTTAATGTATTTAACCCAAAGAGTTATTTGCAAACAATATAAATGTTGACTGAGGTAAGCAGAGAAAGAACGAATAATTTTTTAAGGATCTGTGCCACAGACCACAGTACAGCACTGTTTAATCACCTAATGATAGTTTAACATGTTTAATTGCCAACCTGCTCATTAGCATTTTTCTTCAGTCCTGTAGACAATAATGGGAAATTAACTTTTAAAAACTACTACCACCAAACCTCATTACTTTCCAACATTCACTCTATACAGAAACCAAGTTTTCAGACGTAATAGGGCAGGACAGTACCATGGATAAGAAATGCCAAAGTTCACTTATGGTTTTGTACAGTTTTTGCAAGATGGCTGCTCCTAGGCAAAACTCCTCCTTTTCTCTTACATAAGGAAAAGGATCAGTGCTCTGCCTTTCAAATATCCGAGCAAGCTGTTTGCAATTTGTGCAAGTCTACCAAAAAAACCCACCCCGATACACAGTGACCCGTGCCCGTTAGAAAGATAGTAAAAATGAACTATTTTAATGTCGCACAAAAATGTACACTGTGCCATATTAAGATTGCATTATAATTCTTTTCTACTGGTTCTCTGTATTACTCCATATCTTCTTCAGACCTCCTATTTTCTCTACATTAATGTGTTTATGACTGACAACTGTATCAACCTAATTTGACTATTTAAAAGCCAATAAAAACTAAAAAAAGCTTACTATGAATTTTTTCTGAATAAACTTCAAGCAAGCCAGTCTTTTCTTCTTTTTCTTCCTCCTCCTCCCATGTCTCACATACTTTTTCAGCACACCACATCTAAATTAAGCCTTGCTTACCAATCTAATCACACTGCATCTTTATTTTCTCTCTTTACTTTCTCAAATACAAATGCTCAGTAATATAACTTTGCTTCCTCGGATAGAATGCCAGAATGGCAATACCTGTAAGAAATACTTAACATTTAATTTCCAGACAATGTACAATATTAAACTACAAAATGTACTTCTAGTAAAACAGATTCCTGACCAAACTTCCACACACTTGGGGAATTCAGATCAGGGGAAGATCTGTTCCAGAACAAGTTAACTTAATTAGAATGGTAAAATGTAAATATCTTACTCTTATACTTTCAAACATTCAGTTGTTGGTAGATGTGGGGTAGTTTACTTTTCAAAACATAACTACATGGCATCTTCAGTACTACTTCTATTCAGAAGGCAGGGGCTTCAGAGTACTGCACTGAAAATTAGCGTTGTCATCCTGTTTTCTTTCTTTTTCTCATTACTAGATGCCTGAAATGCAGTTCTGAAGAAGAAATGCCAAATCAGCTCCCCTATTATCTGCATCTGCCTCACCATTAGCAGCAGAATTTCCTCCTGCATGGGGAATTCCTGGTTCACAGCCTTTTCTGTGGAACTTTCAAAAAGACGCTTCAAAAGATTTCGCTATTTTTCTTATTTCTAATCTAATCTTTGTTCTCTCAGAGATCATCGTATCATCTTTAAAAGAAGATCATGTAAGGTTACAAATACGTATATGTTGTCAACACAGTGCAAATAAATTTCAAGTCCAGGAAACTAAAGATCCTGATACTGGATGAGGTGCCCCAAACCAAATCCAGCTCTGTAGCAACGTTCATGGCCTTTTCCTGTTCTAAGGCAGATCTGCCCTATCCCTCTGAATAGAACACCTCAGTCTTCACCTGCAGCAGCCATAATTTGTTGGTCTTGGGTTCCCACACAACTCTGCTAACAAACTTCATATCTAGTCTACAAAAAATTCTGATCTCCCGCTCCTTGCTTCTGTTTTCCTCTCCACCAAGTGCAATTTTTAATGCACATCAAGGTGTCACTGAGGCTAGGATTTCATTATTGCCCTAAAAAACATTGCTTGAAGAATCTAAATTACCAGCAGGAGACGAACTTCAAGCCTGGCTGGCATCCATGTAATTCGCCTGGTTGAATGTCTATGTCAGAGACAGAAAAAAATATGCCATAATTATTGTATTATTAAAGCACAATGGTTTAATTTAATTTCTTTGTTGTACAAAATCTGCATCTGTGATTCACACTTATCGTGTAGGGACTATGATTCCACTAAAACAAGTAGTTGGGATTTGGTCTACAAGGGCGTTCAAAAGGTCCAATAAAAATACTGTGCCCTTAAAAGATTAACAACTAATCCACAAAGAAATACTGTCAGGACACACAGAAGAATAAACTCAGAGGTAGTATCAGTGTTCACTATAGCTATATAAACTGTGATCCAAGCAATTAGAAGACACAATGAATGCACAATTCGTACTTTCACACAATTCAAGAGTTTGTACACAAATACAACATCTTATAAATCTTCTCTGGCTTGCAAAAAGCTGCTGAGTTGTCTTTTATTCTTGTAGCTGCAAGTGGCTATAGTACAAAAGAGAAATCTGTAGCTCTGATATGTCATCCCTCTGAAATGGGTAATTTAGGGTTATGGTTTCAGAATCAGCACATTCTTCAGCACTTTTCTTCCAAGAAAATTTTTTTGTGAAAAGAATCAAGTAAAACCATGCCAGTACATTAAAAAGAACACATCAAAAAGTCAGAACTGTGAGCCATCATAAAATGATGACAATCTTTTTTTATATTCCTGCATTTCAGAGAATGGAAAGAAAATATCGGGGTGGGGGGGAGAAAGGGGGTGCTTTAATGATTTTTAAAATCCTTACAAGAACCTGTAGCTTTATGTGAGCCTTTATCCTAGGCACACATGGAGAAAAGTTACAGAACTTCCGTCTCCTTTCACAACGTCAAAATGGAGAGCAACCTATCAAGCTTGTGTTCAAAGTAGTGCAAGCACTACAGCTCAGTGAAGACTCATAGAGAAAGATCAAATAACCACTTCACCCACAGGTTATGATTTTATTCCAGGGTCTATTGCGTCAAGGCAACTAACACAGCTTAAATCTCATTTCAGGCCCCCAAATAAATGAGTGGTCCTTCTCTGTTCCAGTTACCAGCAACAATAAATCTATGAGGTATCTCCATGAAAAGCTGGCAACCTAATTTGATAAAGAAAAAAAACTGTGCTGAGAAATAAGATACACAGCTTCTCAGTCCTGAACATTCCACTAACGTCCTTCTAGCTGCTTTCTTACATCTCTGTAAGCAAATGAAAGGGCTGCAGGAGGCAAAAAGAGCAACTCTAAAGTATATTATTGCCGCACATTCTTCAGAACAGCTTTTACTGTCATTAATGATCTATTGATTGGGCTGGCAATAAGCAACTAAGAATGAACTGACACTGAATTTTAAGGTAGATGGGTAACCAAAACGGACTATCAGGTAGATCAGAAAATAACAGTTTTCATTCTGCTAGCAGAAAAAGGAATTTGATTTGACATCCTTGAAGGTAAAAAGGCACTTCTACAGTAAACACAAAAGTTTCAAATTATGGTCACTTCCCAAGGCATTAATATTTGTCACATGAGCAATACAGTAAGCAAACACAATAGTTATCAGCACGCTCATAGCAGTTCACTAGCTGTTCGATAATAAAAGGGACAAAGGGGCTGCTTCAAGAATGACAGCTACAAGAAAACATTCTCAAGGGGGAAAATCTTTCTTAACAGCACTCTGCTGGCATATTTTTGAGAACTTTCTATTTCCTGAATTCATGCAAAATAACGCACAGTATGTCATAATAATAGATTAATCCCTCAACCCTGCATACTGCTCCTGCAGCTCCAGCAGTGTAACACTTAAGCAACTGACCTGATCTTGAAATGGTTCAACCCATTTGTTTTACAATGGGATACTTTAAATCAAAGTAAATAAAAAACTCTAAAAGGAAGATGGGGATTTACATAGTTAGGAAGGGGAACCAGTGAAGGTTCTTCTAGGACACTTGGTACCATGAGTGCTTTCTTACATCTCACTTCCCAGTTTATGAACATTTCCAGTGTCTGCCTAGTTATTAAAATATTTTGTAGGAAAACAAGTTTCTACAAAATGTGACAGAATATACTTGACATGGCTGTAAGGAGAAGAATGAGAAACCTGTGTATCTTAAAATATGCATTCTATATTTAGTGAGCCATTTTAACATATTTGAGAAACCCAAGTTAAACTTGTATTTCCCACAGAATCAAGACACTCTCTCTGTGACTCCTAAAGTCGAGATTCTAATGTTGGGACGGGCAAGAATACTTGCTTATATGTTTGTTAACATCAGCCCAAACTATGCATGAACTTCTGTGATAATCCTAAAACTTCCTGCTGTAAAGAACAAAATAAGATTTAGTTCTATGTCCTAATGGTCTGACAGGAGGTATAAGACATGAGAGATAGATGCTGTTCTTCTAGAGAGAAATTAGTATAACAACATATGAAAAAGAACAGAAAAATGAAATAAAAAGTGTGATCCTCTCAATCTTTTCATGTAAATATTATCATTTGAAACAACACTGAAATCTGTCCTTGATTATTTTGTACAGTCCAACCTCAGCATAGCAGACAGCCCAAGGTAAAGCAGCGCTGCCCACTTATATCTGCCCAGTCAACTGTTCACATAGTTTAAGTATTACTTCATTCCTTTAACCACATTCCTTCCATACAGTTTCAGGTCTACTGTGATATTAACACTGCAGTTATGTCGTACTTGAAGCTCTAGGTTATCAGCAGAGAATATGCTGTGGGAAATACATAACTAGTTCTTGAACAATATATATGTAGGAAGTGGAACACTTTGCGGATTTCAAACTGTATCCAGAATAGTACCAAATACATATTAAAGAGCTGAGAATGAATTTATTCAAAAAATCACCATCTTAAATTGTTTTCATAAAGGTAAACAATTTGTTGTCCTCGATGCAGCCAATCCACTCTACTAACAGAGAAATAAGACTTGCAATTGCAAACAACTTTTTATCCCAATTTATGCTTTTTTGTATGCCTTCCAAGAGACTAGATACCAGAACATCAGCATGTGGAATGCTATAAATCCAGGGAATAGCTGCAGTTTTAACCATGGACTTTAATTCCAGGGTGAATTTATGTGGTCCCTAGCTAAATATATCCTTCTAAGTAAATTACTCATGCAACTGCCTGTAGGAAAGCTTTCTGCAGATAAAGAAACTGTTTCCAAATGCTACATTTGACAGCACATACGGCATAAAGTTACATTCTTTTCTCACTGGCAAAAAAGACCCCCAAACTGAATAATGTAGAATGCATAGGTTCCTCTTCTCTCTGCAAAGACTGTCCAAGAGATAGGTTAATTCTGCCTGATTACTGCTCCTTTCAATACACTGTATGTATCAGTCTACTATATGTTTATCTCCAAACCCTGTAAACAGAGTGATTTCTAAGATAATGTGAAGCACATTACCACATTCATTTCTACTTATCCATGCAGAAGACAGTAAAAACACATGCCTAACCCTGCGCCTTTAGTAGGATGTGCAACTCAGACACTCTTTCACTATCCTTTTTTTTCCTGTCTTTTCTATGTTTTCTACTTCTTACCATTGGAGTTGTCCTGGTCCAAAGGATTATCTGGTTCCATTACTTCAAATAAAAGCATCCAACATGCAGTTCTCCATGCAGCAGAGTCATAAAAACACAGCAGTTGCCTAAGCTGATTCACCTGATTTATGAATTAGTGCTGCATCCATAAGAGGCTGTGTTTCTTCTTTTGTATTACATCTGGCTCCTTTTCCAACTAGATGGCTGGGTATTACAGCATGCAGGCCTTTTTCCAGCATCCTCTTAATGCATTATATTTAAAGTAGCAGCAACCTTTTTCTCCCATCCCCCAGACTAAGTTACAGCAGTAACTAGGCTGAGCTGGCAGAGAGCGGAGCTCAGTCAGAACAGGACCTGCAAGCGTTCTCCGATTCGTGTTGCTGCATAAAGAGAATGATTGATACAATAAAAAGTAAGTAGGGTTTGACACAGCACGGTATGCACTGCAGAAAATCGCACCAAAACCAGCAAAGGTCTTGAGGGTTTGGGGAATGCCTCATTGAAGCCACCAGCATGCACCCCCTCACACACACACACACACACACACACACACACAAATTATGTCCTGTTCCCTCCTCCTCCTCCCCCCCGCTACAATCTTTTATAACCCTGGATCTCCTCCAGCAATAGTCTGTTCAGTTTATAATAAACTCTGCCATTCCCTTGTGTCCCTAGGGCTGTCTTGGAAAGGAAAGAGGCTGTTTGCAGAATGAATAGACCAGCCGCTGCCTAACAGGGAGGCAACTCAATGACTCTGCACTGGGCAGTTGTAACTTGCTGCAGCAACAGCCTTCTGCTGGAGACCTTGTCCTACGTTTACCTCCTTTGCCAAGCCAGGAGCTGCTGCTAAGTTGGCGTTTTAAAAAGCCTTCTGCAAATGAGCTGGAGCGGCAAGCACCAGCATTGCTAGACTCGTATGGTAAATTATACCACACTCTGCAACTGCAGACTCTCCCAACAGAGACAGTATTAGCCAACGCTTAGATCATAGTGTTAGAAATCGGGTCACCTTCATTCTGCTACTGAGTCTGCCACTAACTCCCTGAGACCTCACATAATTCGTAACTTTTCTTTATGTCTCAATTTTCTATGATATTGACATGAAAATATGTCTTATCTCACAGGAATACAGCTGAAACTTCCCAGCTTTACATGCTTTGAACTTCTTGGATAAATGATATGGTACAAGCACTGAGGAAGAAGACCTAACACCTAGCTGAGGAATAAAAATTTTATTTTCTCTGAAGACATGTCCACCAAATAACAGAAAAAGGTATCTATGTGCAACTATAAACCAAGATGTGTCTCTGAAAGGTAAATTCATATTGCTGTTACAACAATCCTGAAACAATTCTCCAAATCCAGACTTTCAGGATCAATTTTACTTTGAACCTACGATTCAAACTCTAATACTCCAGCTAAGGCATTAAAACATATCTTGTTTATAAAGAACACTTTCGTCTAAATCGAAGGCAAGGATCACCCTAAACATCTACAACAGATTTAGTGCATTTTGGGTTTGTCATGGCTGATGACACAGGATTCTGATGCAGGCAGGGGTTTCTATTTTGGTGCTCCTGGGTAATGCTTCTGCCTTACTAGCTCACTCTTCACGGAGTCATGTAACTAGTGCTTTAGAGCTGACTGACTATTCACGCCTGGCGCTACAAGCTGTAGGCGGACAAATGAATGGCTGGCTGAAGGGAGAAAAACATGCAGTTCTGTTTGGAGAAATTAACGTAGCAGGTTGATATGACTCTACTGTAATTGTACCTTGCAAAAACACTTTAGTACTGTTCCTGAGGATTATGCTATATTAATAGAAGAAAAACTCATTTCCATCTATTTGTTTTAAGTATTGCACAGTATATAGCCTCTATTAAACAGTGTTCTGAGATCCCTGCCTTGGTCTAAATTACAGTGCTGCAAACCCTATATTCTCTCCCCTCGCACCCTACGCTCCCTATGTTCTTTACAACTTCACTACTTCTCCCACTCACTGACAAAACAAAAAACCTCCCTCTTTCCACCTTCCCCACAAAACCACCTACTCTGTGCCTACAGGAACATAGCACTCTGCCTGTTAACGGCCCTCCACCTGTTTTGGGTCATGTATATGGCCTAGGAGTTAGTATGTGATAGAAAAAAGTGTCTTAACTCTTGACTGACACATATTACATCCCTCCAGTCTGAATTAACAAAAGCTGACAATAACAGGTATAGAAGGGATTTAGAGAAGTTTTGGGCGTGTGGAGTCCCGAACAGGTATCATCTGTCTGTTCTGTATCCCAGATGTGGAGATACACAAACTTACACACATACACCTACAGAGTGACTCACCACCACAGCCTACCTCAATCACAGGGGACTAGAAATGCCTGGAGAATCATGATTGTCAATGTAAAGGAATACATAGTTCTGTAATGAACATCTGAATCAAGACAAATTATATAAAGAGAAACAACTTGTATTCTTCCATGAAACAGATGCTGCATGTACATAATATACTGTCCACAGACAATTTAGTGCCAGAAGAGAATAAACACCTGTGAAATCCTTTCTTGGCGAGAGTCAGGAATAATCCAGGAATGCCACAGAATAGCTAAGATCAAGAAATCAAGATAGGAAAGTGAAAAATAATAGTTATTTAGACCTCAATGACTTTATATGACAACTGATTTGTCTTAAATGTCATCCAAATGATTTGCTCATCTGTAGTTACAGCCCTAGTAAAAATTAATCCTTAATGTGCAAGTCAGAATGATGTCAATATTTTGGCTAAGACAGTATTCACAATTTCTAACAATTGAGCAATTGTCATACTACGTTCTTTGTTAGAGCACAGCTCATGCAGTTTGGAAAAGTAGCTCATGCAATGGTTTTGAAAAGAAAGGGACAGTTGGAGGACCAGGGCTTTGATCACTAGGGATTTTAATTGCTCAGGCACTGAATGGAAAATTGCAGAAGTGAAGAGGGAAATGATTTTCAGACAAATGGCCTGAATGGTCAGAGGCTATGCTAGACCAAATCCTAGGAAATGAGCCAAGCACACTGAACTAATGAGTGTGGAAAGAGAAGTCTAGCTAGCATATGCTCTGGAATACCTATGAGGTTAAGTAGAACACAAAATTTAGAGTTTTGGAAAGCTGACTCTTTGAGGAAGGAATTTAGAAATGGTTGGAAGGAATTTAGAAATGTTTGGAAGGAAGCGGAAATTAAATGTACTCTGTTTCTGTCTAATCAGAGCATCACCGCATTCCCCTAGATGGCTAGTTTTGAGACAAAAAAGGAAGTTATATCTAATTGCCTAATGTCTGCATGATGTTAATTTCAAGATCTTTTATGTACCAGATTCCAGTTGTGCTCAATATGTAACATTTGACTTCGGAGGAATTGTAAGCTACTAATTCTTAACTCCTATTTCTTTTCATAAAAGATGGGAATCATAGCTCACATTGGCCTTTATTTCACACTGTAATGTGAAATTGCAAACAAGAAAGACGGCACTTGCTTTTAGTTTGCTGTAAAACTTTGGGCAAATCACCTCATCTCTCTTTTATCAGCTACACGGACCTGCACTGAACTTGTTTGTTATTCTTTATCATCAAGCAATTTAATATTTCCAGATTAAGCAAATAGTCCACGTTTGAAGTAGTATAAATGTGGCAATATAACTGGTCTTGGATTTATTTCCAGGGAAAGGATTTGCTTCATAGGTCTGTTTGGACCAGGTTCTGCTACTTTATGTATAGGGGCAACGGATTATGGTCAACAGAGACTCTGAAAAGTCTGCTTTCTTTTCTACCATGTGTTTTAAAGATCTATAGGAAAAGGTAAGTAGAAATACTTGTATGTATAAACAAGCAGAGTCAACAGACATTTTGAAAACAATATTCCATTCTTCAAAATAATATTCCATTCATCCAGAAGAAAGAGTTGGTATAATTTTTATGTTGTTCCTGGTAATGCATCATTTTGCTATCATAAGGCCTATCTCTAACAGCCTAAGAACGACGCCAAAGTACATCACAAGCATTAATTAGGCCTTGCTCACACCACGTATACATTGCCATGTCCATATTGTAACAAGAGACACAGAGCACAGAGCTGCAGGACACCTTCTCTGCAACCATGAATGTGACTTAGTTTAAAGTTATAAAAACTTGAAGACCTTTAACTATTTAAAGTTCTAATAGCCCTAAAATGAGTCTTTTCCAGTATAAGCAGGTAAAAAAATTCAGCAATTACATGTTGGTTGCTAATATCTGTGCAAAAATTATTTGTGGGGATCCATTCTCAGCATGCCACTTCAGTAGCGTCACACTGTGTGAGAAGACTAAGTTGGAGATGGAAAGATCTCTATTACTTAAAATAAGGAGAAAACATTTCAGGCTGCATATCTACAGAAATGAGGTTCAGTTGCTTTTCCCCTTGAGAAACGGAAGAGTGGTACATTATTTTGCCTGCTGTTTAATGCAGTCATCGTTAGCCAGTGTAAAAGATCAGCATGATGCCACAGCTGCCTGCCACCACACAGTCCTTCTTTGAAACATAAATTTATATGTAGGAGGGAGCAATGAATGCCTGCAAGTTGAAAAGCCAGTGAAGCACAGACCTGCTTAACAAAACAGTTTGCCAAGGTTACTGGGGGTGTTGTCAAAGCCTCCTCTTTTGTGAAGGCTGAATAACATTTCATACCAAGTAACCAGCTTCACAGTTTCTTTGGTTTTACCTGGCAAGTGTTCAAAGTCACTGCTCATGGCTGGGTCTGTTCCCATTGAGATGCAGCTTATCTTGCCCTGGACAGCAAGCACAGGGATGATCCTACTCCAAAAGTTCACGCCAAAGCCCTATTGTGCTGTTTTTCTGCTTGAACTGAACTATGTCTGTCATAAATGTGCTTGAATGTGACACAAGCACAAACTGAAAAATGACACATCCTTGGTTACTTCATATTGGTAGGAAGAATCCCTCTGCCTCAGCAGAAACTGATAGCAATTTAACCATTTGATTTAATAAATTCAAATATAACTGGGATCTTCAGGAAGCCCCAGTTGCAGAGCAGCCCCAGTTACTGAGATTCTATCCATGCAAATGCTCCTGCTAGGAGCACAAGGCTGGTTAAGAGAAGACTATAACCTATTTTAAGCTTATTACTCAAGAACTTTCAAAGGGGTGATCTGTCTGCTGAGTTGTCCAGTGCCACATGGAAGCCTCTATTTTCAGCTGGGTCCCCTTTTGGAATACGCATCATATAACCTGCAGCAACAGGACAGACATCCTCTAAGGATCCTTTATCTGGGGAGTTGGAAATATGTACTATTAAATCAGCAGACTTTTATCTTAATTTTCTGAAGAAGGTGGTCACACATCTGAGGTTGCAGTTTTTCATCCAGAACTCAGCAAAGGTACACCATAGAGAAAAACTATATGCAAAAAAAAAGGTGCAACAATTAAATGGAGTGTAAAAAGCTGGAAATCCTGTGCTGGAGAAAGACTCTATGTGAAAGACATTCCCTAGAGTATCAGTGCAAGAATCGGCATCTGTCACATCTTTCTCTTCAGTGCTCTTTGGTTTTGTGAACCATTAGGAGTTTTAGTTTGTAAGAACGTTCTCTGGTGTAAGAGCAGTTCAGTATCTGATACATGCCAAAAACATGGAACTTACTGGAACATCTTTGAGTTCAGAAACTTTAAAATAAACCAGTTCTTCAGTTTCTGAAAAGACTGAGCCTTATATGTCTTCTCAAATCTCTGCCACAAACTACTAAATCTTGTCATCATTAACAAAAAAAAACCACCTCTAAAGAATAAACAAAACAAAATGCTTCAGTTACAGATTCTAGAGTAATCATGGTTAGAAAATATGACTATAGCTACGACTAAGAAAGGAGTACACATTAAATATTCTACCATGAAAAATGCCAACAATCAATTTAATGTAGTCAATATTTCTAAGACCCCCCAAATTAATAATACTACCAGGACATTCTTTCAGGCTAACTAGAATATAACATTACCTCTTGCTACGGTACACTTCAGACTGAGGAAAGTGTCTTTGAACTTCTTTAGTAAAATCCTACTGGCAGTTTAACGGAGGAAAATAAAACTAAACTGACTCCTGGGCAAAAATAACAAAAGGTCTGCAACACGCAGAGTTCTGAGCACAATTTACGGAGCTGTCTGTTGAGATTCCACCCTAGCAGACTTTACAGATTCCTAACTATGTTTCTGCAGTTGTCTCCTAGAAACAGGAACAAGAAGCATTTGCTGTTTTCTCAGCTCTTTTGAAAAACTCTGCAACAGCTTCCTTCACATTCAGGATGCACAAGTAATCAACGTGCATTTCCTTAATCAATAGACAGCCTTAAAGAATGGGTTGTTCTTTGACACCATGTTATGTAAACATAATGCAATAGCAACCGGCGTAATGACGTATCATTAATAAAAACTTGGACAAAAAGTACCAATGGAAAGTGCAATTCAGAGAAATGCTCATACAAACATTTGGATACTTAACCAGAATCCTGAGGTTATACAAACAGTGGATTAATAATCGTACAAGAGTAGACTAGATTTTGAAAAGTTACACATATTTCCTTCTTGCATCAACCTAAATTCATAATGAATATTACTTCTGAAGGATATCTTACTGAACAGCAAAACAGGGAAAATTAAATACAGTTTCTTGAAACATGGACAGAAGTTCCATCTGAGGTTTCTGTGAAGGTTCAGGCATACTATCCAAATAAACTAACATATTCTTAACAACATCTGCTGGAAAACTAGCACTGGTAGAGCATTTATAATATACAAATCTCTTTTTGCATATTGAAAACCATCTTTTCTTCCCTCTTCCAGATACGGGCTATTCTGCTACTATTTCCGCACATTGCTGATAGGATATGTTGGGACCAGGACTAACTGTTGGTTGTTTCTGCAGCCTGGATCAGGGCACCTAGGGCTTTTAGTAAATCCTCCTACATTTGTAAAATTCTACAAAAATAAGAAAGGTTAAAAAAAGCAAATACAAAGTTCAGATGTATCTGAGATTATTTAATTTATGTGATTCCAAAACAGATGGAAGCAAGGTGAGTGACATGAATAAGGCCTTGCACTTTGTACGGAAGTGGACCTGTCCAGATGAAAGCCAGTGTCACACTGAGTATAAATGGGAGAGAAAATGGACATCCAGATATCTTCTGCTCAAATCTTGCTTTCCACAAATCAGTAGATTATTCCCTCACATCCATAGTTACAGTATAGAAATACTGTATCAAAATAGGTATTTCTTTCCATTCGCAAGTTTTCTAGGGAAATACATGCAACTTAGAAAGAAGAAAAAATTCCAGACAATATTTAGGCACATGAACAAAGCTATTGTGTTGAGAGAGAGACATATTCTGAATCCTCAAAGGCTGTCAGACTGCTTGCTCTGAGCCTGCTCGTTCTTCTTTTCTTTCCTTCATTTATTGTTTCCTCTCTTTTCCTCCCTCTCTCCTTTTTTGTTCAGAGATTCAGCCAATTGTTGTCCTTCCAGATCAAGCGCTCTCTTCATTTTAATAGCTTTTTTGGGGCTAAATTACTCCATATGGTCTTTTGCTTTATGTGAAACTCACACAACAAAAAGCAGATTTTGAACTAACTTTTGTTTGTTGCTGTCACTCAAAAAGTGAGACACAAGATAAATGATGTCTTATTCTTACCTCATGTTTTTAATCAGTTTCTGATTAAAAAAAGCTTATAATGTCTCTTCTTTGGAATATTACTGTCATTCTTCCTTTTTCTTGTCCAGTAACTTCTGATTTCACATTCACTTTTTCAATAGTCTTTCTTGCTTTAGGCAGAATAAAAGTATGAGAATACAGTCTCTGTTCCTACTCAATTAGTTTTGCCTGAGCTAAGACTTCAGAAATAGATCTAACTATCTGACATAGATAAACCATTTTTAACCCAAGGTTTCCATAGAATTGTTGAGATATTGGTGTGGGTATGAAGTACATAGAGCAAATCTAATTTCAGACTTGGATAGAAAATGAGAAACTTCACTGAAATCAACAGGAAGAGGAAGGGTAAGGTGAAAGACAGAAAATAAATACTCATCCTGGCACATGGCAAGAGACTGCAAGGTTCAAACCTGCTATTCATTACCCTGATGAATAAAAAATCCTGAATAATCAATCACCTGTCACGCACTTCCTTTCCTGACCCCTATGATATTTCTCCAATTAGTTCATGCAGCTACTGTAAGGGTTATCCTTCGTTTTTTCTACAGAATATGTTGGGAGTCTAGAACAGTTATGTAGGCATCCCACCATCTTGGTTTATAGATACACCACAGGTGAGGGATGCTTCTTCCATTTACCCTGAAATATTTCTTAACTCAGCACAGATTAAGGGAAAATGGAATTAACGTTTATTTACAGCATTTTGGGCAACACAGCTACAAAGACAAGAAATGAAAGAAAAACATTTTAATCTACTTAAACCAAAATTAAACATAAAAGTTCCTCTCTCCGTGTATGTAGATGATTGATACAGTGGTTTTTCTCACATACAGGCATTCCGTCTTTCTGCATGCCTCATGTTACAAGTTCCACTCATTACAGACACCCTTTCCTGGTGGAGCATGCTGGTTTCTGAAACTGATCTTGTTTTATAGCTTATCTCTTCTAGAAACTCCAGTAAGGTGGATACGACTTCTCCATCTTTTCTCAGACTTATTAATTTTCTTTTTCCCTTTTCCCTAATCCTTTTCCCTTTCCTCCTTCTCCACAAAATATATGTTTGGGTTATTTAGGGCATAATCTTGATGATCCTCTAAGTAAGCTAAGTATTACTTCTCTTTTTGTAGATGTAAATACCATTTTGCTAGACCAAGTGTCACTGCCTGTGCTTGACTGGCAGATTAACAACTCCCTGCCTAAGCCAGGAATAAAACTTTCATCTCCTCTTTAGGGCATCAGTGCATAAGTTTCATTGTGAAATTATTATTTTAGATTTGCCTAACAATTAGCACATACACTTGATACAAATATTTAAACGGGATAAATGAATTCAGTACTTTAGTAACTCTTGAGTTAAATCAGACGTGAAGCCCTTCTGGGGTGACAACTTATCCTCTAATTTAGCAATCCCATGAAATGAAGTTCCCAGAATAACCAAACCTAACAGAAAACCCCCGTGTTGAATTGTTAATAACGAACAGCACTTCTGCCATTCATCATCCAGGTACTGTGAAGAACTTAGAAGTTAGGTGTGCAATATGCTCTTTCATTCTTCCTTTTTCCAAGGTTTCCTAAACCTGTCCTCAGCCAAATCAAATGAACCAGTCTCTCCTCTGCACTTCAGAGTTTATCTCTCCGTTTATCTTTTCACTGTCATTTCCCATGAGCTGAACAACTGCCTCTTCCCAAAACTTCACCTCTGTTCTCCCTGACTTAGTGTTCTTTGTTCTTGTAAGCACTCTTCCTGGATGCTCTATATTTGTTTGCTTCCAGTGCATCTCAATTTCTAGGATTCTTTTCTGTATTAGACCGGGTCCCTTTATATTTCAAGGATTTAGCTCTTAATCAAGTCTAATTCCTCATCTAACTCTCTTCCCCATTCCCCAGCAGACCCAATTTAAAAAAACCTCAGAGCATGGGCAGCTGCGCAGGGTATGCAGGAGCTGCCAATACTCGTATGAGGAGCTGAGATCTGCCACTTTCTTCAATGGCATAAAAATAGGAAAATGAGAAAGAACAGCTCCTTTTGAGGAGCTCTTCCCATTTCCTGCCCGAATTCCTCATTTTTAACTTTCTCTTCCCTTGGGATGTTGTCCTTTGCAAAGATAAACAGTTTGGTTTGCTCAAGATTATCAGGCCTCTGCAACTAAAAATTCTCTCTTGCAAGCCATAATCTTTTCTAGCCCTTTTGTATTCCTTCTCTCTCTCTACTACCTCCTGTCCCCCAACCTTCTAGCTATTGTGCTCTGTAAAACCGCTAACAGGTCACTGCAACAGAGTGCCCATCTTCTTAATAAACACAACTATTATTTGAACCAATGGATTACAACATGACGTAGTAAAATCAGAAATTTCTTAATGAAGCTATATGGATTTTAGCCCTTCCAACTTAACTTACAGAGATGCAACATTCCTGCAATTCTCGAAGAATCTGAACAATCCTTTCACTTTTAACACTATTCTAGTAACTCCTGCTTTGCTTATTGCTCACTTTATTTTTTCTCATTAGCTTTAAGTTGTATTCACCTCTATTCAATAATTTGCTTATCTGTGGTTTCCCTTTGCGTTTTTCCCATATGGTTCCTGGTGAACTGCAGAAGCATCTCTTGTTGTTTTGACAATTTCATTTGGTTTCAGTGATAATAGAGTATATCATCCCCATCTGGGTTTTTATTTTCAAAATTGCCTCATTTTCTTAAAAAAAAGAATCTTTCCGTTCAATGAATTCCAGTTAATATTCCCCATTCATTTTTCCATAACTTTGTCAACTCTCCCTCTAAAAAGGCCCTGCTGTGAACATGCAAACAGATAACTTAGACTTATGCAAAGCCCAGTGTGCGGGTTATAAGGCCACGTGTAGCTACAAGGCAGGTGGGGAGGCGAGGCCTACACAGCTTTGTGACCGGCACGTCCTCGTGTCACCCAGGGTGCCTGAGACACATCAGGTGGAGCTGAAATAGAGCTACAGTTCTTCTACTCTGCACCCTGGTATACTGTACCTGGGTTTCTGCTCTGCTGGAAACAAGCTTAACCTACCCACCGGGGTGAGTTGGCCACATACAGTGGCCATATACATATATATATTTATACACACATACATACCTATCTTGTAAGTTACCAGAGACACTGAAAACACAGATTGCTAACATTTCAGCCAAAAGAATAACTTCAATGTTTAGTTACATAAGCAATCCCCAGGTCACTGTTTGACAGTCCATTTGAAATTTAAAGAACATGTAACCTTTCTGGAAAAAACTGTGAACTATATTCTGTAGTCTAACCAACATGGTTTTCATTTACAAACAAGAAAAACTTTATCTAAACTCTCAACATTTAGTTATTGCTTTATTTTTCCTCTCATTTGTTTGTTTCCAAACCTGCATGCAGGAGAAGGTGCATGTCGCTTTTTCTGTAACTTTGTCTTTTGTTACTATTTCACGCGCCATCTGCTAGTTTACAGACCGTGAACAGTCCACAGACCACAGAGGTTAGGAAACACGGCTCCAGGTGGCTTAGCTTTAAGAAAATACCTATTATAGCTGTGCATGTTTTCAAGCATATTCAAAACCAAACCCCTGCCCATGAGCTTTTCTGTTCTACTTCCATGAACACACGATGCCGTGAATACTGCATGTGCTGTAGCTGGGGGGTATCGAACTGGACTTACCAAGCTGACTTACTGCAGTGTATAACTGCATTAAGATTCAGTTGCTGATCCTATTGACTGTTCAGCACCATCTGCAGACATATGTGTACTCCTCCTCTCCCTGTGCAATATTATCATCTTCAGACTCTCCAGTCTTCTCTTCCAGCTTTGTTAAAGTAACAGAAATTATTAGAATGGTTGGAAGAATTTAACGTACATTTTTTTTTTCTCCTTTTTGGCAGCCTACTTTTATCTGAATTAGCAGTGTCCTGGTTTGCCTCCTTGTTCTGACTAGGAGACACAACAAATTTCTATAATCAGTTCCCATCATTTGACAGAATAATCTTAGCATCAGAGGAAACTAGCTTTGCCTGATTCTAGGAAATGCCCTTCAGTCTGCACAGGCTATGATATCCTCTATCAGGCTTCTCTTCTGCTGCGGGTCTCTACCAGCATCATACAAAATCCTCCCCACGTCTGATCTCTAGCCACAGCGGGCATGTTAGTCGAAGAAGTCTCTCACAGGATTATATAAAGTGCACTTCAGACACTGGAGCCAGTGGTTCAAAGCTCTGTGAGCTCCCGTATGAAGCAACAATTTAATTTCCCTTTCTTCATCAATTCTTCATTCTCTCGTGATGTCTTGGCAACATTTTGTTCCCGTTCAACATTCATCATTAGGTTCTTTTTTTCTCTCACTTCCTTTTATATTCCTTTCCCTCCCCATCTGCTAATTTAAAAGGAAATTGCATGGTATTCAGCATTATCGGCCAATCTGTTTACTCTGCTCTTGTTCAAATGAAGACCATTTCTCACACACTGAGCTGCTCTGTCTCACTCCCATACACACTATTATTATCCTCAAAGCCCGTATTTTCTTCCATATGCCACCTGGAGAGCTAACCACCCTTCCAGAGGTATAGATCTTCCACAAATTTTGTCTCTCTTTTTAAAATTAAGACATGGAAATAGAGATTTATGGAGAAGAGGAGATATGTCCAGGTTTAGACTTTCTCTCACTCCCAAGCTGTCATGGAACAGTAGGCATATTGGCACACATGAAAAAGAAAGAGGAGGTCCTGACACCATTCTGGCTATCAGAGGAGCAGCATTCAAAACCACAGATTCCACACCCAGCCAGGGGAGACCACCTCTGTGCAGAACGAGCCTTCTCTTGAGAAATAGCTTCTCGGTGGGCCAGAACCCCTCACCTCCACCAGATCAGCCCAGCCATTCTTAGCAGTAACTCCCTGAAGAACTCTAAATAATTACTGTTCCACAATGCTGGTTTTGCTGATATTGACTTGCTCAATATTACACAGTTCATTATTTCATTAGTGAAAATAACACTAATTTTGACCTCATGCTCCAACTCTTTAAGATACAAGATTAATAATACAAAGTATCCTTTGATCCCTATCAGAGTGGCTAATGCTAATAGTAAAAAGCTGAAACAGTTCTTGATAGCAACAATGCGAAAGTTTTGCGTGCTCAGGCACAATAAGCAAAACTGGTATTAATGGTTTTAAAAGCCAGTGAGAAAAAACTAATAGGAAAGACTTACTAAATCTGCAAGTGCCAGAATTCTCATCTCATGATTTACTGAAATATTTTAGAGAGATGTTATCCTTTAGAAAGGGGGCTAACATTTTGAGTGATGATCCAATTGAATTATTTAAAAGACATATATAAACAAAAATTGAACTGAATTACACATCTGTATGTCATATGTGAATTTAAAACCTGGATTACAGATCAGATTTTTTCAAATTCATAATTAACTTGGCTCTAAATAGAGGAGTTTTGAATAAGTGAGATAACTGAGAATTCACCTCATCAAATATTATAGTTTGTATTTCAGGCAGATGTCATGAAAATATACAGGTTGCTTTTGAACATAGATTTGAAATCCTGCCTCTGCTCCCAAGCTGACTCATGGTTAGCAAGGTATTCAAGCACACGTGTAATTTTAAGCAGGTAACCAAACAAACTCACTTCAAAGTTGAAGCATTTTACTTAACTTATGCTTTGATAAAAGCAAGTCTTGACAGAGTCAGTGAAAGCTACACAACTGGCAAAATGGCAAAGACCAACTTATCCAGGGTTAATTAGGGAAAAAATATTAATGTATATGTATTTAGCACTTGGGAATTTAAAAAAAGACATGTCCAACTTTTGTATGAGTTTGTTACTATTAATACAAATCTTTATGTGCTGAAACAAGTGGATTCTTGTGTGGCAGAAAAGTAGATCAGAATAATTTTACTGAACATTGGAGCTTGACTTCTTACCAACTGCAGGAGGATATCATGCTGTTATATTGTATGTTGCTTAGCAATGTAATGTGGGAAGCAGCACCACAGTCCTTGACAGCACCATTGTCCATTGAAATGCTTGTGAAATATTACCTGGGTTATATAAAGATAGCATACAGTTATAGAAAAATAGCATAAAGTTTCAAAACAAGACAAAGAGGAAGAAGACTGTAAAGAAAAGGCATTACTATTCCAATGGCAAAAAGGTCTCCCTGGATGATCTTTCACTATCTGAATACACACAGCATGAATTAAATATGGAGAAATCATATCTGTAAAATCTCATTACAGCTATTCTTACGAATGATATACTGTATTGTAGAGTAACTACTCTCTAATGGTTGAATAGCTCTGAGTCCATATACATGCCAATGCCTCCACATTACTACCATATAAAGAAGACCTATTGTTTATTGTTCTGATGTTTTGCTTTAGAGGAAAAGTTTTGCACTCTGATGTACTGATTACTCAGGCTGAGCAGAGGACAGACAAAAGGAGGAGCACTAAGCAAAGATGGACTTGTTCTACAAACAGATTACATGATAGGGTCTCTTATTAGTTAGACAAATGTGAATATTCACCTTTTGTGGCTTCACAGCATACCAGAGGTTTCAGGTGTCACAGGCGCACCCTCCTGTATTCACTGCACTTGCTTTTTCTCTGGTGCCTTTTGCATAGAGAAGTGCCAATCTGCTCTTGCTTGATTGGTTTTGACAGCCTCAGTATAACAGCCTCTGCCAAGATTTGCCTTCATGCGTGCCCTGTAATGTTTCTTTGGCCCATCTTCCAGCCATTCACCATATTTTAACTAGCTGGAGAAAACAGCTTGAGTAATCTGTTTTCTGACATTCCTAGCAGATGCCAAGCCCTGTGTATTGAAGCATACAAGAGTGCTGCTTCATTGCTCAGTGTTGCAACACTCTAAAACTTCAGCATTTCCGATGATACTCTCTTCTCTCCTGCCTAGTTTCTTGTATGTTCACCTTTTCCTGGTAAGGGCATTGCATAATTTTGAAATGACACGTGAATGAGCTAGTGTGATAGTGTCATTAATAAATCAAACGGTAATGAGTTCCTCTGAACTGCTGCAATAGGAGGTTTCTCCAAAAGACGGCAGCCCATGTCATACTACTCTTGCCAGAGACTACTGCTGAAGGAGGGTAAGTATTTTCATGTAGCATGCCCATGAAGAAATGAGCACAATTGTATCACGGGTCACCCACCAATATAATTCAAAAAAAGTTCCCTTCATCATCACCACTCCCTTTTTGGCAAAGTAGCTGCTACCAGGAACCCAAAGAGAAAATACACAAAACTAAACCTGTACACAGGAAATATATCACCATCAGATTGAATCTAAACTCCAGTACTTTGCAGTTTGCCAGCATTACCATTGGATTCACCGCATTCTAACTAAGTTTTGTAATTTGAAGAAGCATCAGGCTCATGTTCTTACTCTGTCATATGGAACAAATCTCAGATCATGATGGTTCGCGAAGACACAGGAGCATATCTGCATCTTTGTAAAAAAAAAAACTAAATAGACATGACAGATCCTAGGGGCCTTTCCAAGGAACAATTCAATATTCCCTTTTATAGTATTTGGCAGGAAAACACCACAGAGTTTATTCAGCTTGAATTAACTAATGGATTTGAGCATTCTCTTTAACAAAGAGAAAAGATGTTGAGTTACGCTGACTGCAGGGTTACAGAATGCTTTGGACGAATCTCATAAACTGATTTACCACAGAATCTGTCCTGGCTTTTCTCTAAACTCACAGGCAGTGATGCCTCATATTTTAAAATGAGAATTCCTAAAATTTGTTTAGAAGATTTATTTTTGTTGGTATATGTATCACCAATAAACATAGGAAGTTATTTGCCTTTATTAGAAAAGTGAAGATGGACGAAATAAAAGGTATTATGCTGTTGAAAGAAACCATATAACAAAAGCAATAGTTTTGGGTGGCCCGTACCCTTCCAACGTGCCAACAAACCCCACTGCATTAACACATGGAGTACGGATTTCTTTAGAGAAGGACCCAATTCCTTCCCACAGAGCAGAACCACATATAAATATAGGAGTACCAATGGTGAGATTTACCCTGTAGTAAGCCTCACTCATCTTCAGCCAAGAGGAATATTGTTTTGATCTCAATGAGTATGCATTTGATATATAATAACCATTCCCCTAAATCAACATTAACTGAGTTGTTTAAGCAGGAAGAGCACTTAGCTGAAAGTAATTGCATTTGTCTCCATATGAAAACAGAAGTGTTTGCTGTGGAGACCTTCCCGAGCATACAGCTACTAGTTGTATCAAACTGTGCAGACTGTACGCAGTATTAAGGACATAAATCTCCCTTCATGATGCAGGAGTTCCAGAGAGACTGCACTGGAGAAAGGCCCATAGAAAGAGCTGTTCCCCATGTGTTCCTTCTGTGTCCAAGAAGGCAGTATTTTCTTTCTGGAAAAGAAAGCAGGGAAGTTTCTATAGGTCAAAACTAATCACTGGGCGGTGTTCCCAAAATCATACTTGTTACCTGAAAAGAATACATTTGATAATTCAAAATCGTGAATGCAGAGCAGGATATGGGTCACCTCTCTTCACTGGCATCAGAAATACAATGTTTTCATTACAGCCTTCCTTTAGCCTTTGAATCATTCTGTATCTCTTTGAATTCCTTAATTTGACTCCCTTAACTTAGTTTTTTAAGCTCCTGCCACATATTCTTGGTCTTTCAGCCTTTGCTTCCTTTTACCTGATCTGAAATTGAGACCTATTCTGTGGCCTCTGTGCCTCTAATGGATTTTCTGGTTAAACATAAGTTAATGTATAATTGAGCCAGAAGGTTTTTCATAACAGTGCAGTCTCACAATAGATTAAAAGCAGTTAGCTTTTACTAATGCAAGCCTCTTTTTGGATAGAGTGCTTCAGAGAAGTTCAGCAGAGACAGACTTCTTCCTTTATCCCTTGCTTTCATCCTGAGGAGAGGTTTTTCAAATTCACTAAAATTCAAGCCTCTTTAATTTTTTTATTTTATTTTTAACAATTTGCAGCTCAGAACCAGAGAAGCTGGCTGGCATGATACAACTGAGCTCTGTCTTGTTCTCTATATAAATAATCATAGCAAGGTGAATAGCATCCCTATTATCATAACCAGTTGCTCAGAATAACTTTCAAAGTCTGCCTGTACATTTTTCACCTTCCAAAGCACGTTGAGTTCTGGGAGCACCCAGAAGTGGGGAACAGTTGCAGTTAAAGGGTGAAGAGCAAGACCATTCCTGGCTTCTTCACAGCTGAGCCTTTCAGTATCAATCAGCATCATTTACTCGGCTTGTCAGTTCAAGGCCACAAACCCATCTGATATTCATCCTTGTATTTCCCTCTGACTAAGCTAAGCCTTTGGACTAATTCCCTCTAGTCAGAGGATGAAAAACACACCTGAACAACAGATGGTGCATGGATCTGCCTCCAGTGTGAAAGTTTAGAAGTGACCAATGTTAGGTGAGGCTTCTTAGCATTTGCAGACCAACGCTCTCACCAAAAGACCTTTCCTCTCATACTGCATTTCCTAAGAGAATGACTACAGAGCTACACACAGTGAGATGTATCAAGACTGATTTAGCTGATAGCATTTTGCATTTGTGTATCAAAAATGTAAAAATGCAGGAAAAAGCAGGGAGTCTATGGAATGGCTGCAGGCCCTTTAACTCTTCATTTCATTTCCAGTTAAAATGACAGGGGAAAAAAATTTTCACCAGGACAGTCAGAAGGAACAGCTTTTCACAGCTCTTCAGTGTAACCAAGTTCAGTTTCATGCAGTGAAACAGTACTCTGAAGCTAATACACAAATTCCAGACTCCACCTGGTCTGGGGCCTCTCTGATGAATTTGCTGAGGCATATTAGTGCTTATCATGATGATTTCAGATAACTGATGCTGGGATTAATTTGTGTCTTTGCAAGAGAAAGTAGAACTAAGCTGGCCTCAGTGGAACAGGACCAGCAGAGCAGTTGCAGCGGTAGATCAGCAGTGAAGGAGTTAATACGGTTTCTCTTCAGAGAAGAGGATGAGGATGTCAACACTCCTTTCACCAGCCATAAGACAAAATAAGTGCTGAGCTGACATGCAGCAGATGGCTGGCATGCAGTTACCTACCACACAAACCGAAGGTTACAGCAAACCCGGAGCTAAGAGATGAAAGAATGGCACCCGCTCATGTTCCAAAGGCTCCCTGCCCGCAGAGCAGGAAGACTCGTCATCTTTAATGCACAGCTTACCACCACCAAGTACCATGAAGTGACAACAGAGCACCTAAATATATGCCACAGAGACACAGCAAAGAAAACAGCTTTTCCTAAAAGACCCCGTGGTTAAAGTGCAGCAACGATGTAACACCTATGACTCCCTCAGCCTGGGATCTGGGGAAATGGATATCGATGCATTAAGCCCTTTTAACTGGGATTATCTGAAGAAACCAGTTTCGGTGCCAATGCTTGATGGCGCATTTTAGTACTACCTTTTGTTTCCCTATAGAAAAGGCTTAAACTCCCTCTTGTGGGTAGTTTGAGAAAATCTGTTTTGTAACAGAAAGACCACAGCAGAGTTTGCACGGAATCAATCTCTCTTTTTAAATCTTCAATTCTTCCCATATTTTCCCAATTTTTCAATGGTCCCCTGACCATTCCAAAACAGGTTGTGGGGTCTCCATCCTTGGAGGTTTTCAATACCAGACAAGACAGAGCCCTGAGCAACCTAATTTGACCTTACAGCTGCCCCTGCTTTGAACAGGAGGCTGGATTAGTGACCTCCTGAGGTCTCCTCCAACCTGTATTATATCCTATATTCTTACAATCCTGTACAGACAAAAAGGAGAAAGCACACTCTAAAAAAACCCCAACAATCGCTACAGAAGAAGAAAAAGAACTATGGAAGTATATTAGGAACTTCGTACTACTCTTTATTTCATTAGTTCCAAACATAGTTGACATCATCATCTGTTGTTGAAGATTTTAGGCAAATTACTATAAGAAACATGGAAATGTACTTCACTGTCCTAATTCCCAAAACAGATGAAAGGAGGCTAAGGATGAAGCAGAAGTACAATTAAATATACAGGAGAGGGTTGAAACACACTGACAGCAGTATCTTAAGATAATATTATCTCAAGAGCCTCTTCCCTCTGTACCCCAAAGGAACTACAAACTGTAAACTCAGACATATGTACTGCTAAACTACAATTTTGATTCACCACAGCCTAATTCTTAAAATACCAGCGTAGTTCTGAGCATCAATATTTACTTTCTACAAATAAATAAAACAATACATCTATGTAACGTTTGACATCCACAAGTCTCAAAGCACTTTAGAAAGTCAGAGGAGCACTACAGATCCACGGACGTTACAACTGTTTGCCTAAAGTTATGAAGTCACGCAAGTGCACTGGATCTTGTGCTTTGTTGTTCAGCTCAAATCATCTTACGAAAGTTCAGCCCAGTTGCTCTGGGCACAACATAATGAACATTTTATGAGATGGCAGAGATGGATACAGAAGATACAGAAGATACAAAGGCAAAACAGAATTTACCACTTGGGAAACGTTCACATTCAAAGCTTATATATAAGAATAAACTCAAGAAATAAAAAGAGCATTTGAGTCATTTCTTACAATGAAGCTTTATAGCACCATAAACTAGATATCAAGGCCATGGTAGTCAAAATGCTATCCCAGTACAGCTATACCCCTTCACTGCATACATTTTTAACTGGAGTCAACTGCTTGTCCTTGAATGTATTTTTTTAACAACTCAGCAGTCATTTCAACTGCGGGCAAAGGGCACTATAAGCACACGCTTACAAATTCTGCAATGTGAACGAATGAAATAAGGAAGAAGACATCCAAATCCTTCTAGATTGTATTCTACTCATAAATTAAATGTAGACTTCATCCTCTGAAGTTATTTAATATAATGTGGAATGGTAATTATGTTGAGTGCTTCCTCTTGGCAGATCTAGATTTTGCAGCTTCCTCACCTTGCTCTACTCTGCAGTTTCTGGATTATGCCCTGACCTTCTGTTCAACTGCATTCACATTGTCAAACTTCTATGGCAATTTAGTCACCTAATCCAGCTCCAGTGCAAATAATATGCATCTTCATGGCACTTACATTCTTTCTCATAGGAAAGGACCTTATTTCCTGCTTCTAATATCATGTTTGTCCTTTCAACCATGTGAGGTGTTATATTACAGTTGTCTTGGGTTCCCTTTGTTGATAAGTCTTCTCACTCCCTAAACGAACAGCATATTTGTCCTACTATCTAGGGTTTTCTCCCTTTTATTTCCAACATCTATGAAAGGTGGGTTGATTGCACAGGAACAACCAAGTCTGGTTTAGCTGAATCTTAAATGGAAAACCACAGTGACATGAAAGCAGCACCCCTTTTTGCTGGATTGTTCAGTCACACAGAAGGGAAAAAATTTAGTTTAAAAATACTATTCTTTTTCCTCCATCAGAGACACTACCTATTAAGAAAAAAGTTCCAGGCTTGCATCATAAAACGTTAGGGCAAGGCAACGTTAGATCTTATTCCTGCTTCAGAACTGCTCAGACAACGCAATGCAAAACATGGACTTCGAATGTCTCCCTATCCCTAAAGCAGTTAGTCTTTATTACAAATGGTAGAAATACACTAAATACACCAGCCTGTTCACATGAGAGTAAGAAATTCTTCCTGAGAAAATAACGATGTGACCTCCTGGGACATGCAATACACTTTGCTTTCAGCTCTGATGATTACACAGCATTAAGGCCACTTTTGACAACTAAAAATGCACCCAAATATGCTGTCAGACACAAGACAGACAGCTGATGAGTTCTGACTAGTAGAAACGTGCCATTAGCAGCCAGGGAATGACCTTCCTCTTGTAAAACCTCTGGCAGTAGATGCCTTGGTCCCTGTGGAGGCTAAGCGCATCTAGCAGCACTTCCTCCAGCTCTTGTCCTTGGCAAGATTCACTTTGGTAATTAACACAGCACAGTCCTCCACACAGTGGTTAAACCCAGCAGGAGGCATAGAAATTTCAGCTTATGTCTGAAAGTTTTTCCTTAATAAACAAAGTAATTTTCAGATGTTACTGTAAAACATAAGTGACATACAGCCACCTCTATTTCACCATTCCTCAATCCCAAAACAGTTAAAAGAGGCTCAGTTCACCAGAAGATCACTAGCTCTTCTTGGTTTGTACAATAATTAGAATACTGATTTTCACATACGTCTTTGAATTCATTAAATTTTGTCAATGGAATTTCTCTCCATGCATTCTGTAATGCAGAGACTGGGCAGTTTTCCCCCCCCAGAGTTCTGATAATCTTAACCAAGTATGGCTATTTATGGTACCTGCAGACATCCCCTCTTCTTAAAACTCAAATTCTTGGAAGCACATATTTAAATTACACTAGAACTTTAATGCAGGTTTAAACTACCTACTGACATAGATCTTATTTCCAGAATTTTTTTTTAATCTCAAGCAAGAAAGCAATTTATCATTTCCAAAAAGTTATAATGACACCCAAGAGCAACAAACTGGAAGAAATCTCCATAACAACAATTTAAAATCAACAGTGAAACCCAGAGATGGGGCCGGGTTATGCATAGCGCAAATTCTTTGCTCAGAAGAACCAAAATCTCTTTTACTGAAGAGGTTGTTACAGTATAATAGAGAACATTTGGCTCAAAACTGACTGAAAAGCTGGGTTTACAATTTGGTATTAGAGGACAATCAGCAACTGGTGAATACAATGAGCAAGATGGTGCCTGATATGAAATGCTACTTGTCAAGCTTGACATTTTATGTCTATATTTATATCAATCTCAAGGAGACAGAGTTTGCTGACAGCAAATCCCAGCCATTAAAGCAGGGCAGAACCTGCCGGAAAAGTTTGTCTGACTCAGTTTAATCGGGCTATATTTATCATGAGCATTATAGTCTTTAACATCTAACCTATTGAAATAACTTTTCTCCTTCAAGTCTTCCTAATTTCTCTATTGTCATAAAGTCTCATAAGGGGGTTTTGTTGTTGTTGTTTTTCAGAGTTACTTTTGGCTAATATTGGAAATATTTTTACAAAGATATTTCACATCACGCAAGGTGGATGCATGCCACCACTTAGGAAGCACTTGCTTACAGTGTGTAGTGGCATAAAGAAATGCTGCTTCTTTTGGCCATAGGAAATACAGTGACAGACCACATTTGTACAGAAGGAAGCAGCTGTCCTGTCCGTACAGCAAACACCCTTTAAGATTGCTGAGTGTTGGAAGCTGCCTACTGACATCTATCTATAAGGAGAGAAGCCCTATCAGGTGAAGAGTTTGTCTTCTGATTTCTATTTGTGAGGGGAAAATGAGTTAATGTGTCATTTGCACTTAAGCTAAGTAACAGTTGGAGACATTTTGTCTACACACAGATGCAGAGGTAATAAAAGGATGAAAAATCTGCAGCGAATGTGCTGACAGTAGGGGGCCTCTCGAACCATACGTACATCCTGGTGTGTTAGAAGGTGCCTGGAGATAGGGTGATGAAAGAAATCCTTGCCTGAAAACTTCGTGCAAGAATTGTTCTGAGCATTGCATGCAACTGAGCCTCCTCTGAATTTTCAGCACAGCACTAAAGCAGCTGGCAGAGTAGTGCTGGCACAGAGGCAGCTGTTAATGCAAGAAGAAATGAGGCTGCAAACACTGAAGTTCCACATAAACAGCAGCTTAGGTGAAAAACTGAGGTCCTCTCTCCTTATCAACAGATCTTTTCACTGGTAATTAAGGCCCCAGAGAAGTATGTCACTCAAGAGCAAAAGATGGACCTGTTCAGATTTTGGTCTCTGCCAACCCTGAAAAAATTGACTGGACTAGAGGGGAGGAAAGCAGCTAATGCTAGGATGCACTGCCTCATTAGACATTTCCAGCTATGAGAGGAGAACTGACAGTAGGCTTATCGCCAAGCTTTGCCACATTAGAGGGAGAAAGCAAAAGGACACAGAATAAAACTGGGAGAAGGAAGTAATAAAATAATTTATACCAAAGGGCAAGACTCCTCCTCCTCATCCCTGCACTCTACCCCCTTACTTTCCCAGAGTGAATTATATGACACAGAGTAATATATTCTCAAGTAAACTGCAGAATGTCTTTCCCCTTTTTTTTTTCTTTTAAGTTTTAATGAAAGAATTTTATCAAGGACAACCAGAGAAACATGGATCATTCAATTGGTGAAAGGGACAAAATTTTTCTGACAAGCAGGTTTTTGTCATGGCAGCATATATTAGGAAGACCAAACTGGCCACAGAATGGGAACACAGGGGAAAATAATCTAATTTCCAGATGAAACATTTTGGTTTTTCTCCATACTAATTAATGTTTTTAGACTAAATTTAAGTACACTTTAAAATAGTTTAGAATAAATTAAGAAAACAAAAGAAACATTCAATTTGGTATCAGACAACAGAAACAACCAATATGTGTTTCCTTCAATCCACCTTTTTGTTTCTCAGCAAAAAATAGAAGTTGGCTTTTTTGGAACATGTTTTAGTTCCACCGCATATTCAATTATTTGTATAGTTCTACTTTGAAGTGCCTGTATTAGATTTTCTTCTTCTCTTATGAAGTTGGTATTTACCCTTAAGGAAAGGAAAACTGAGCGACTGTAAAATAGAGATGGTGACTCATGTCTCTTCCTGGTAGTATTGGCAATAGCCCAATAGAAAGAATGTATCAAGAGAGAATTAATACAGTGTGCTCTACAGGAAGTAAAGGAAATAATTCCTGTACATCAGAATAAGTGATGTATTTTACTCTATAGTAATATTGAGACCTTCAGAAGTACTTATTGCAGGCCTCTGCCAGCTCTCAAAGACAGACAATGCTGCATAACATACCAACTCCAAAGGTGCCACCTACTCCAGATTTCTTCATTCCTGGGCCTTCTTTTCCTGCTCCATGCTACAGGTCACTATCTCCTGCACCATGCCAGTACCTTTGGCTTATGTGTTGCTAGGATCTGGAACGCCAAGATGACACAGCTGAAAACAGCCGCTGTTTTTTAACAGATATTTTCAACTGCATCCTTTCAGTGATCTGGTTTATGCAAACAGTTATTCTTCCATTTTGACGAGCTCTAATTGATAGCCATTCCTGACTTTCTTTTTTTTAAATCACTGGGTACAGTAGAAATAGCACAAGTACAAAAAAGAGATTACAAACCTTCAAATTAGCAAACTATAGCATATCACGCCACAGTTATGAATGTGTGTATACAGCAGACTGAAATCTCTTCTCCCTCTTTTCGACCATCCACTGAAAGTTTAGGTTAGAGTTCTCCTCCACGCTTTGATTCCTTCTCCTGCTAATGTGTTTTGTACTTGCCTCTTACCTCAGTTTCCTTCTTGATCTACAGATCACTGAACATTCACCAGAGGAGGAGTCCACTTAACTGTCGCTACAGCCAAATCCAACATCAGTTGCTGAGGAACTAGTGTTGTCAACAGAATGTGGGAAATTCATGGGAGAGTATGTCATACAGCCCTGGGGAACAGCAGATGACCAGCGCTGTAGGTGAAAGCCCTGTCTTACGGCATGTGAGTAATGAAAACCTGAAGATTGGAACTGCTGAATGGCAGATGCAAACATGAAGCTTATATTTTATGCGTATTGCAAATAACTACTGAAAAGCTGAAATCTCCATGTGTAAATGACACATGGACACGACTGAAAATGAGACCATATTTGTCTAACTTCTGATCAGCTGGTCCCATGCCCCATAGCTAACTAAGCCTAGATATAATTTTTAACCTCTGTAAAACAGTAAAAGTTGAATGCATGAATGTGCAGAAGCAGGAACCAAACTGTTGGGGGACTCTTCAGCAAAGGAGGAGTAAGTACACAGTAATTGCTTCTCATAGGCAAGAAAGAGTACTTGAAAAACAATACAGGGAGACTACCGGTAAAATTTTGAGCACAGATGTGTGTAGCCAGTGCTAAGCAGGAACTGCTCTTACTCCTGGCCAAAGCGAACTGGGCAAAATAGCTCACTGCAGAGGTACATAGAGCCAAGAAAGCTTCTCGTAGCAGTATGAACATGTTGCTTGTAAGTACTTTACTAACCAGAAATTTGGCACATTTAATCCTGGGTGAGGATTGTTAGACCTTCTGCAGATTGCTCAAAGGAAATAGTTGAAAATTTGACTGCACATATGTGATACACCATCAGCAAAGCAAAAGATATCAGCTGCAAAATCTGAACTGGAAAACATGTATCAAATGCTGATTTTGAGTATGCTGGGGGCAAGAAACTCATAAGGTACTGTAAAGTACACCCTAGTATGCATATTGCTTGGAGAGGCACAAAGGCTGAAAGGCCATGCGAAATGTTTCTCATTTTTCTGTTTCTCTGCAATCACAGTAGAAACAAATATTAAGCCCAACATCCCCACTAGCAGTGAGGCTCATTAGGTACAAGTTGCACCATTTCACTAAGAAAAATAATATATTTCTTTGTGATTTATGAAAGCCAAAAGTCAGCTGATGGCTCAGGTCTCTTACCAATTGTGTTACAGCTCAAAAATTTGCAAATGGACATTTAAAACAAGTTTCAAAACACTTTGTGTCTGAGTGTACATCTTGTTTACGAGAATAAACTACTGGAGCTGAGTAATAAGGCTTGGAGAAATGCATTTTATAGTGGAAACACTGGCACAACTTTAATTACTTCAGCGTAACAGGGATCTCTGTGGACAGACTGTTCAGCCACTTCCAGTGCATTTTAAACCTACATGAAAAAGTCAAAGAAGAAATCCATACAGCAAGAAATAGAAACATAAATCCCTTCCAAATGCAAGATGATTTCAGCTGAGAAAGCTTGCAACCCATTAAGACACAGTCCTTTAGATGAAAGGAGAGGCAAGCAGTGGTATTTCACCCATTGTCCATGTTGATTCCATTCTAACCAAAGTCAGAGGGAGCTTTACTAACAACTTAATAAGGAACAAGACCTCAAGTCTTTTGCAAATAGAACAAAAATAGTAGTTTAGGAAATAGATTGCAGGCTTAGAAGGAAACGCATCTTCAGATGCTGTGTAAGAAGAGACATTCGCACCAGTATCCACTCCCTAGATAGAAGGCATCAAAACAGAACAAAAATAGGTGGAATATCAGCAAGGGCCAAACAATTAGCAACTTCATGGACTTTTGCTAGGAGTATGCAGTTTTCTGTGTACAGCACAGATCCAGCCTGGGAGAGCAGCAGTGCACTGGGCATATGCCATACTGCTATTTACTTTAATTAGTATTTTTAAATTTACAATTTTTAAACACTAAATTGGTGCTAATTACACCACCATTCCAGTAGGTATATACGTATTAAAGTAAATATACGACATGATGTAGTAACACACTGTCATCCAGAGAACTCAACAGTATTTTGCAGATTTAATGCAACATGAGCTACAGTGGAATAATTCCATCCACCACCGGGGCGCATTGGAGCAACTGCTTAGCATGTAGTAAAATCACTGTGTCCATGGGACATGAGGCACAGACAAACCAGACTGGATGAAGAGGGCTCTACTGCCCATATTAGCCATATTCATTTAATATATCTCACTGTTAACTCAAGGTCCTGTGATATGGTCACAGGCAAGTCACTGACAGTCATACTCCTACCAAGTGCACGGACAGATCAATTGTTTCACCCAGCAAGATGATTTAGTGAGGCACAGTGAAACTATTCATGACTAAATTCGGACAAGACAAAGGCCAATGGTTTTGAAGGAGATGTCACAGGATCTTGAATGGAGCATAAGATGTCAGGGTTTGTTTTATGCTTCCACTGTGATTTTTTTAACTGTGGCTCTATATTGGCTACCAGTAAACACTTGCAGTTATTGAAATCACAGCACCATTCCCTCCTGTCCTGTGGTGTTCCCTAGAGATTTCTTCCTAAAATCAGGCCCTGCCCAGTATACGGAAACTGATGTGAGTTAAATGCAAGGAAAGAGACCATATACAGAAAAACAGCCACTTTTCAGGAGCATCCACACTGCATATTATACACGAAATAATTGCTCCTAATTCATCTAGTTCAACTAAAAAATAAAAGTAAATGAGATACCAAAATAGCACTGCAGTCAAATTATTCTGTTTTATATATATACATCAAACTTCTCCCATGTTATAAATGAAAAAAAGCACTTCATTATTTTAAGTAAAATAATTAACAGTAATAAACCTAAAAAACACTTCCTGCATTTCAAAATATGGCAAAAATCAGGCCAATGGGGAGTTATAAAGCAACATATCTGTCACAAAACTTCAAAATAAAATCTATAAACCTTCTTGGGGCTCCCTCATGTTACTTTAACTATGACTAATAAGAACAGATGTACTCGATATGAAATAGTCCTGCTGAAGCAGTAGAAATAAAAGTAAAATATTTCTTTCACAGAGCATACCAGAAACTGTTCTATTATCAGATGATCAGCTGCTCAACAAACATTGCATAGAGGCAAGCAATAAAAGTCATTGACTGAAGAGCCGTCTTGACAGCTCTAAAGAAAGCTTGAGTAAGAGCTTCTAGAAGCAGTGCTTTATTAGAGAGATTTACTAAATATATCAATATCCTCTTAAAAGTTTATCATCATATCTAGTAATTTAAACATCGTCATCAAATTTATCTAACCTTCTAACCAACCAGACCTTGTCAACCAAGTTAGATAGTCAGAGGACCATAATGGTGTAATTATTTCTATTTTCTTTCTAAATAATGTTATTGCTGGCCCTACGGGGTAAATATTTTGTCATAACTCTCCTGCTCTGCTATATAATACTGCACATAACATATGTGGAATTACTGTTGCAATTTCAGCTCAGTCAGGACTTGTAGTTAACCATATTGATAGTGTGGATACAGTTCCTAAAATATACAGAAGTAAACACAGAAGATTTAGATGCTAAGGAACTATACCTTCTACCACAAGGCAGAGAGTCTGAGCTGCTAGGTGTAAAGCATGGGCGATTGTCAAAATTGGTGACCCTATGCTTAATACAGTCTTGTTAGCAATTTGTAGTACATGTCTGAAATCAATCTAAATTCCTTCTTTAACCACCTGTAAAATGGGCATAATAAAGCTGACCTCTCTGGGTATGCAGGAGATTTCACTCAGCAGCAGAAATCCCAGAACATGTCGTATCACGAACAAAGCAAAAAGCACTATTCCCTGACTAAGAAGGACTTTGTCCCATTGCCTTGTCTGTGCCTTGCTGGCTGAGCCTGGGTGGGAAGAAATTTCTGCCACCATGACAGATGGGCACATTGTCCTCCTTTCCCTATTTCAGGCTAAGCTGTAAAATGAACAGGTACGTATAAAACAGCTGATTTCTTCAACCACCTTCGGACTGACTCCCTTCCCACTGCCTAAGTAAGTGGATAATCTCACCAGCAGCAATTGAACGGTGGTTTCAGATAACTCTGGCCTTCATGCAGAATTTGCAGAAGTCACAACTCTGCAGTATTTGAGGGAGGCTTTTCATTTTGTATCTCATCTTTTGCCTAGAAGCATCCACTCCCTCTTCTATCCTACCAAGTTACGAGGTCAAAGATAATTATCCAGAGAAGAATCTCCTCTTGCTTGAAGTAATTTAAATTTGCTGCAATGACTATTTAAATGCTGGAATGAGCCACAGCATTTTAATGACTTTTAGGAATCCCTCATTTCTTTCCCCCCAAGCAATCTGTCACTGGCTCCTCTTTCACAGCAGGGCTAAAAAGCACATGGAACTGCAAGAAAGAAAAAGCCCTCACTGACTAGTTTCAAAATTCTCATTAAAAAAAAGTGTCTATTTCCTACAGATGTCAGGCATCCTGCTCGTCTTCTATCAACAGATTTGCATCCTGTGACACCGGCTGTATCCTCATGTAGCCTAGATAAAGCTGGATTAAGGAGGCTTGTTTCTCTTTGCACATTAATGAAACATCTCACTACGCCTCAACCAGCCATTCTACTGTTTGCTGCTCCTTTACATTTGCCTTCATGCTTCCTCCAGTTCTCATGAAATAACTCATGATCCCCACTACTGGTCTATTGAATTTTTTAACTGATTTGGCAGAAGTAATTGAGCAAATTACTTTTGAAAAGCAACTGCCTCACGTGATAGATTTCTCCCTCTGTCTTAACATGTCAAGGATGCTAATTGCAGAGAAAGATTTAGCAGACAAACTCTGGAAAGATGAATGTTTATGAGCTTGTACAGTTCCTTATAATACACAGGACAGAGAAGGAAAAGGAGGGTGGAAGAATACAAAAATCTTTGGGATTGTCGGTGCTTGAACTAGCTCAGATTTCAATACCCATGTATACTTACTAGTTTAGCTCTTTGCTTGCTTCTTTCCCAAGAGTTACTTGAGGTCCTCAGTATCTTCACAAATGTGTAGGATGCTGTACTGATTAAGCTCTCTGTCTCTGCAATCAGATCATAAATCAGGGAAGGAAGAAAAAAAAATCTCTTCTAACCTGGCTTGTTGATAATTAATCCTTTTCAAGCCCTCTGCCAGCAATGCAGCTTACTAGAATCCTGCTCGGGTATCCCAAATTCTAGGGAGAATGCATGTAGAAGTGAAATGAGAGTGGAATTATGAAGGCCAGAAGAGCGCAATACTTGTGGGTTCATTTTTTTCTTTTAAACTGTGAGCATGTCATTGGGATAATTTCAGTCAGTTAGCTTAAAGAGTCTCATACAGCTAATACAATGTCATTATTTTACATTGTTCAACTGCTGGCACCAGCCTACTTCTGTTTGATTTTGTACAATGGAGACAGTAATTTTTTCTCCCATTAAACCGCTGTCACTATTTTTAAAATTATCTAAACTCATATTAATTACTCTTATTTTGTGCTAGAGCTCCAAACACCTGGTGTACTCTACTCCGTCAGTTTAAAGTAACAAATCTGACTAGTCAAAGCAGAAATATTTCATTTCCAGTACCAAGAAGTTGTGTCAGAATGAAAAATCTTGAACTTTAGGGTTGCTTGGTAGCTGCTGCTGGAAACAGTGCTCTCTACATTATTTTCCACATTATACTTGTGAAACAGTATTTCATGCATCCCCCAAAGGAAAGCAGCAGCAAACGTGAAATAGTTCAATAAAAGATGAAGAGCCAAAGCAAGAAGAAAGATACTGCAGGTACAAGTGAGTTTTCCAAGGAGTTGGGAAGAAAGAAAATTCCTTAAATCGGAAATGGAAATTTATCTTTTGTTTTCCATATTACTTTTTGATCTAAAGCACGAATTCAGAAGAGAATCTACACTTAGTGTAAAACAGTCTAACTAGTTCCTCAACTGGAGTGTGGATACGATGGTGGCTTTAATTATCTCCGTAAAAAACAAATATCAGAGACACAGGCTTTGAAAGTGCCTTCCAAAACTATCCACATTATTCTAGATTTGTAACAATGGTCTTCAAATCTCAAGAAGAGTTCTTCTAAAATTCCAAGTACTCCATTTGCTTATAGACAAATATAATCTTTTTTTTTTGTGTAATATGTTCTTATTTATTCTTTTAATTTGAGACTGAAAAAAAAGTATAAGTTAATTTATGCTTTTTTTTAAAAAAGGTTCTCTTACATTTTGGGTCAGGTTGTTTTATAACTTGCTCACATCTGTACAAGAGAAATACAGTAAAACAGGCTATTTTCTGCATACCTACACTGTATTCCAAAAGTATTTATTCCACGACTATAATCTCTACAACGCCTTAGCCGTACTGAGATTTTACAATACATACAGAAGCTGCAACACATATAAAAGGTCAGAGTCAGGTCCCAGGGCTTTTGTTCTTGGCTGCTAGAGCCATCTGTTGCTTTGTAAGAAACCATCCCCATGCAGAAGGGCACGATTCCTTTTGTGTGAGAGAAGAGAGGCAGCATTTATTTCTATTCAGGTAGCCTTAATTCAGTATTTTTTCTCATTAGAGTGAAAGTAAAAATACATACGTTACTTCATTTGCTCTGACAGTCAATATTACAAGACAGTCAAAAATGGAAATGTCTCAGCCTCAACCACTTCTAACAGCACCATATGCTATTTTCGTAATGAAGCTATTTGTATGGCCCATGGAATTATGAAGGAATTGTGGCACAAGGTGCCACTGGCTTCTGAACAAAAACTTGACTAAGTGAGGATCAGTCTCTGTCATGAGCTACTGAAAGATCTGGTAGCAAGTGGGGATGAATAGATTGTACATAATGAATTCTAAGGATGTGAAGTGATCTATGTTGATTAAGAAAGTGAAATCAAAGAGCATAAAAGCATGGACAGAAATAGCACAATGGCTTAGTGAATCATAGCTTTCGTCTCTGACCAGCATGTTTCAAAATCAGTCATTTTATGATACGATGAATAAATTGTACAGTCTCAGCCCCGTCATCATTGGACTACAGTCCATATCACAGTATTTGTACAAAGGACGGTTCAGCATAGCCTAACCAGAGGTCAGCTCTGCAGACTGCCAGGAGGCCAGTGGCAGAGCTGGTGGGAATCTGGGACTGGGGTAACGTGGCTCAGGAAGTCAGGGGAGACACTTTCCAGCAGAGGTGACCAGGCACAACGAGGAAAGCAGAAATGTGATGAGTCAGGACTGGAAATCACCAAAGATGTGCACAGGAAATTTCCACAACCTATGACCAACTCTAAGCAAGATGTTAATGCTCTCATATTCATATTAAGTACAAATAATTAAATATTTCAACCACAACAGCAGCTGAATGGAAACATATACCAATACGTTGACTGCTGAGCTGCAGCTTCTTACCAGCAATCTGTCCTAAAAATCTCATCATTAAAGGCAATGATTAAGACAGAAAGGTCACCTTACATTTATACAGCAGTTTTCATCCTGAAGCACTTCATTAACTATCTTTCCAAAGACCACTTTGCAATACCTATTTGCTGTATTTATCTTCTCTCTACCCAAATCGGAAAAAAGAGCAGATTGTACTCTTTTTAGAATCTTGTCAGATAAAACCTTAAACTGTAGTTTCCATAGAAACGCATCATGGGCCTCTTGGTTTCTCTATCAAACCTGTTCATAAACTTCCAGCTTTACTCAATGCTAGATTTTCAACTGATTAGCTTTCATTATTTAGTGCTCTTTCAGTTTTTTGTGCTTACGTTAAATAAAGGAAGCACAGCCAGACACAGCTGAACCATGTCACTGTTACATGCAGTGCCTCGCTTCCAACTTTACCATTACACTGCATCTCTGAGGTGGAAAAGTAGTAAAGAAAAGGGTTTGAGGGGCAGGGATTTCATTCGCCCACACATAGCCTGTCACACCAGAATTAAGGCTCCCCAAAGTCTAAGGACAGTATCTGAACTACGTTGTCATTGTTCTAGTGAGATACAAGCTTTCATGTGTGGAAACCTGTATGACTATTTCTAATTGCAGAATGAACCTGAGGCACAGATCTGCCTCACTGAATGAAACAGACTGATAAAAGAAAAAAAAAAAAAAGGCAAGAGAATACCAACAGCTGCCAGGGACAGGGGAACAACAGGGAAAATAACGGCTTTTGGTAATCTAGTAAAATCTCTGAGTACCAGTCAAGTCCCATTTGCACTTAAAATCTCCTGTCAAAGGTTGTTACAGATATTTGAGCCTCATATGAACCCCGACTACGGAAAAAACAATGCCATGCAAATGATGAACACAGGTCTGGGACATTTCATGAACACTGACACAAGCATATTGTGTATAAAAATATAATGTTTACAAACAAAGAACGATGCTGTGTTTACAAAAGGTATAAAACCGATCTGTACTTTAAACCCAAAGATTATCTAACCTTTCAAAAACTCCATTTTGCATGCTATTGCCGCAGGTGTTTCCTTCTACAGAAGCACACAAATATTACAGAATCTTTGTTTTGGCTCATAGTATTTCTCCCATTTTGCATATCCATGGGTGTTGGGATGATCCATGGATGAGGTACAGTCATTTCACAGACCACCTTCTGATAGGCGACAGGCTTAGAAATACTAGTGTCCGTGTTTATGTTCTCTACAATGGACCTGGCCCCTTCCCTTTGCATGAGTGGTGCGGCTTGTGTGAGTACGGAAAATAAATACCACCGTGTGCACCGGTTTGCAGTCTATTAACATGACTAATACCACTCGCCAGGCTCTACTGCCACTGACCCCCAGCTCAGAGTCAATTTTCTTGTGAATAACAAGTGAAGTAATACAAACGTTTGTCTTTATTTTCTTAAAGTTTCCTTTAGTTCTTTTATGAATCCAATATAGTCGAATCATTGCTGCCAGAAATGTATTTGTAACAGAAAATGTCCTCAGAGGCTTTGTTACTTTTGTCATCAGATTTAGATAATACTGTTCGTGCTGAAATGCTTTCAGTGTCTAACAGTTATTCTATTTTAAAATATAGAACGATGAAATACACTAACAGAGTGAAATGTGCAGCACTTTGGTATCTTTTTTTTTCTTCAGTAATATCATCTTTTATTCTGCAACTAACTCTTTCAAGCATGCCAGTGCCTTGGAATGCAGTTCTGCTCCTAAATTCTAGGGATGCAGTAGTTACAAGTGCTAAAACCTCCAGGCTATCTAAGCGTGAGACAAACTTGTAATTTCAGTGACATACTGCAGGAGGATTTCTTCTGAGACTGGGTTTCTTGAATAGTAAAGTGACGTTCCATTGCTGCTTTAAGGCACCTTGATGACTTTGACTTGTTCTAGTAGGTCTACTTTTTTTTTTTTTTTAATTACCTAAGGCTTTTTCTGTTTTGTTAAACACAGATTTTCTCTTTTGCCAAACCTACAGAAGTAAAGAAATCATTATATTGAAAAATCAACAAAAGCAGTGGCTGGCCAGGTGAATTCTGGGTGAGACCAGAAATGACAAGTAAAACCTTTGCACACATGACTAGCATACCAAATGGCAGAGGGAGTTGGAAAAAGGTTTCACAAGAAGCTTATCTGAGAGCGCTGGGAAATTTGCAACTGTTACATCCCTTTCTCTTTTTTCCTTTTTTTTTTTCCTTCCTCCTTTTTTCTGATTCCCTTCTGAAGGGGAAGTTCAACACAGTGCCACAAAGCTGGTTCCTACATTCCTCTCCCCACAGCATCCAGGCAAAAGACAAGAGGAGTGTGGTGTAAGGAGCAACAGATTGCCCTAACCTGGCTCCAGGGCCATGACAGGAGACCTTAGACTGCTAACAAGGCATGAAAACTCAGTCCTCTACCTCTCTGAACCATAGGAAATACTTCAGAAAAAAAGAATTATTTCTGATATATTCTCTGTAGGCAAATATCTTTAGCAAAGACAGTTTAATTTGACTTTGATTTGTATTTGTGGACCCAAATATCCCTTAACAGGATGTATGGGCGAATTTAAAGGAGTTAGTTTTGCAGAATTTGCTAAATTTCCAAAATACATATAATGCTCGTAGATAGTTTGGCAGTAAAATAATTTGCTGAAAATTTGACCAGATTTTCTTTGTATTTTCAATAACGAAAGCATGCTAGGTCAGAAGAAAACCCCCATATTATCTTACATACTAATTTGATTCAAAGCTCAAGTGTCCCCAGCAGCAGCAACCAACCAGAGAGACAGGCTGCTGTAGGCCCCTATTCTTGCCTGTTACAGTCCACGTACACCAATCACAAGGACTCAAGTCTTCCCTCAGGACAAGCTTTGCTCTGACTGGTCTTTTATACGTATTCTGTAAGTGTAAGCATCATAAAGATAATGAACCTCCTAGACTCACAGATATTTTAAACAATATATCTTTTAATGTGGGAGAAACTATTCTGTTTAAAGAAACCCGATTTTAAAACCTTCCTATTTTAGGATTATTGACTCCAACATATACATATTCTACTTCCACTGAAAACAAATAATCCCATGATAAAAAAATAGGCAACTAAATGAAATGCAGACTTCTATAACGTGGGAAATATTTGTTGAACTAGCATTCTGGTTTTGATTACTTTTAGACATTTTAGAAGAAACTGATTCAAAGCAGTGTTCTTCAGAATAGAACTAAAATATATGTAGACAGACCTACTGCAAATGTATAAAGTTAAGTAAAAAAGTTCTCCAGAGACCTAGCTCCAATTCAAAAGTCAACAAAATATTTAAATGTACTATATATATAGTAAGAATATAGTAGAAGTCCTAACATACTTAAAGTTAAGCTCACCCTTAAAAACTCTGAATGGTAAACAGCAATGGAAAACAATGTTTGTGAGAGTCCCTCAAAATCTATTGCAAACTGGGAAAAGCACAATAAGATAAAGCACAATAACACACCTCGTTACCAAATTGTCATGTGTAACCCCTGTGGGAAGCTGACAACACATAACACTTTAGGAGCTTAGAAGGGCACGTGTATAACTGAAGTTTCACACAAAATTTAGTATAGTATGAGCAGCTCCAAACAGGATTCAGAAGCTAAACATTCCATGTCCAGCAACTTCGTAAGGTAAGAATCAAAGACAGTTTCAGGAATAGCCTTTGATATTATTCAATAATCATTATGGACCACAACTTACTTTACTATAAGAAAGGGTTTTAAAACAAAGACTGAGGTGACAAAAATCAACGTCCTTAATACGTGCTTCAAACACGATTGTCACTGGTAGCAGCTGTGGTTAATACCCTGCTGACATCTAATGGCAGCTCCGTATACTGCTCGCAGTTGAAGAAAAAAAAAACCATATACTGATAAACAACATATGGTAAATAAATATACTGATTGTAGACTAGTTCCCTTTTGAGAGAGAACAGAAAGCTGCAGCTACTGCCCACACAAGAACTACAACAGGTGTTTCCAAGGCTGATACACCTCACACAAATACCTTTTCTAATTAACTGCCTACCAGACACATTAGAACTCAAGGAAAGATTAAATAAACACAGGCTTTACCACAGAGTAATACTGAAGAGTTATTGCTGACAGGAACTTCCATATTTGAAATCAAACGGACTTATGTAAATGATAAAGGCAAAATGCAATGAAAGTTTTCTCTTCATAAGGCACAGAGACTAATAAATCAATTTTCAAGTCCACTGTTGTCTTCTATCCAGACAAAAATCAAATTCTTTAATTCCTTTATTTATTGAACCAAAAATTAGAATGAGAAGATACTCAGAAAATGTTATTTAGTAAAGGTTACATTTTCATCTTTCTCTTTTCATTGCTGATCTTTTAGTATTTTGGGAGCCTTCACAGTCTGCAGAATGCATCTGATTTAACTCCTTAACTCAGATCCCTTGAGGCATCTCACTGGTGTGTGGTAAAGGACTTCTGAGTTACTACAGCTACCTGTTATTAATCCTGATGCTTTTCTTAACTTCAGTATTTAAGGAAAAACTAAAATTGTATTAACTAACATGATAACATCACTCAGTTCACACAGTGGAAAGGAAAGGAGAGGGGACTTACCACATTGGTTAACTTTCTAGAAACTACCTGTGCGAAGAGCACAACAGGAAACAGTAGATGTCAGCAATAACCCACAGAAGAGTCACAAAATCATTTAGATTGGAAAAGACCTTTAAGGTCATCGAGTCCAACTATAAAAAGAGAAGTGCCCAGCACCGCCCTGGGGTTTTTCCAACTTTACTGGCAAACACTCAAAGCCAGTAAAATAAATGGAATGAGGGCCCATCTAAAATTAGATAGAAGGCTTTCTCTTCCTTGAGCAAAATGCCAATGTAAAGTTGTACATAAGTACACAATGTGTTGCTGAGCTATTACAGCTTTAGATGAAGTAAGGCTGCCAGCGTCATGAAGGATAAAGGTCTTAATTGCGTATTTTTTACTTCAACGACAGGGCAAATGAATAGGTGCTTCCTCTTATTTGCTGAAATAAGGTAAACCAATGTGGTATATTTTTTAATGCTCAATTCATATTAATTTTAAAAGCACTTATCTTCTTATTGGCACCAGCTTAGGTTTTTCCAGTGCCAAATTTGCTATGGGTGGTGAGGGTTCATTGTAGCTCATCTACTCTGTTTTCACAGAACCTGTTCTTCCCATTCCTTCTTAATCGATATTGAGACACTCGAAGCAGCCTCTTTGCCAGAAGACCCTAAGGTCAGCAAAAAGGAAAGATAAAACTGCAGACATTCTCAACTTCCTTACAATATTATCAGCTTCAATACCATGTATACCGTTTTATGTTCCGTTCTACTGCAAATCTGTTCTGATCAAAACTGTGCAATGTGTGCTCTGAGCAGCCACCTGGCTGCGTCACGGCATCCCCTGCTTCAACAACATTATGCATCCGATTACTTCCTATGTCGTTATCCCTACAAGGTGCTCCCTTGGACAGTTAAATGTGATGCTGCTTTCATATATAATCATCTCCATCCTTTGACTTCTTCCATTAAAGGATGGGAATACATACATATCTTTGTTACATTTATGCTCTTTTTCTCCTACTTCTTAGACGCTCAGCCTAAATGCACTGCTTTTGTTTTAAAAAGGAAGACAAGAAAATGTGGCTCAGCTCTGCTGTTAACATACATGCCATCTTGCATACTATTTTACGAGGGTTTTTTTAATGATAAATTTTGACCTGACTTTTCCATGACACAGGAAGGACCTCTACAATATGAGGAACAGGATCCAAAAAGTCCAGACTGATAGTCAGCAAAATTTTTGAGCTGATGACTTTTCAGTTGTTTATATAAAAGAAATATTGTGAATGTTTCCTTAGATACTAACAATGAAAAGACTATACCCATAAGGCACTTAGTAATTCATTTTCTAAGTAACAAGGCAAAGAACTGGGTGATATTGTTGTCCTTGGATCTGGAGTCTTTGGATGAGGACTGAACTGTTCTCACACACTGAGACACCAGCTCATACCGCACTGCAAGCTGCTTCATTGTATTTGAGAGCTGTATGGAGATGACAACCTGAGCCTACGTAAGAACGATTCTTTATCAGTTCTCATTTGGACAGCTCAAAGGTTCTCTCTTCCTTTTACATATTTCAAAGAATAGCCCCTACGTGTTAAATATACACAGCAGTTTTGGACATTTTAGCGTTTTCTTCCATCTTTCTTATGGATGGTTTGCATGGTAGGGAAATGGGAAGAGACATGATGAATTTCAGAGAAGCATCTCTGTCAAATTACCTTAAACATTAGCTTGCAATTGCACTGCTCATGGTTAGACATTTTAGCAGGTCAGTAAAACTGTTGCTGGTGGAACCACTTTCATCCATAGTGGTTTATCCACTGTACCTACTCAATGGATAAAGAAAGATATCGCCCACAAAGTTGTTGAGATTAGTTTTGCAAGAGCATAGGTAAACTCACATGAAATTGTAAGCAATAGAACAAAACTAAAATACTGAGGAATTACTAATAGCAGAACAGCATGTGTGAGCACTCATAAACGCATTAATACCGACTGTCCACAAGCATGTAAGTAAAGATAAAGGGCAGAAGGGAATTTTAAAAGGTCATAAGCACTCAGGGATCTTGAGACAGATTTAGTCCTTAGTCTCATATACTGCTAATCTGGATCAGTCTGAAATCAACTAGCCGAAGTGTGGTAGTAGGAATTCATGCCAGCAACAGAAAGACTCTTCATTAGGTATCTTACTCTCGCTGGGAGAAATTGTTGGTTTCTCACTGATGCTGTCCATATCACTTGGAGATTTCAAGAAACAGGCCTACCTTTCAGCACTCAGCGCTCCACTCACGCACACATTCTTTTCAGTCAATCGTGCTGCCTAAGCAAAAACTCCGCTCCTCTGGTACATAATGGAAAGCAACGTTCAGGCTACCTCCAAGGGGGAGTCTAACCACAGAATAATATCAACACTTAAAAGAGACGTCTGTGCATTCTGGTAGTCGAATACCATTTTTTGGTTCATAGGTTGCAATGCGTTTTATGAAGAAGCTAGCAATCACACACTATGAGTACAGCACTGCCATATGATAAACATGAGTTTGCACATGCCCCTCCCTGCCCATTAATTACCAACATCCCATACATGAATAAAGGTTAAAGAATAGCCACTAATCATCTACAGCCCTCCTAATTCAGCGTGATATAGATGTCAACCTTGGAACTTTTTTCCAATGTGACAATCTTTATGACACCTGGTATGTAATGCCTGCACGTTTAATGCTGTGTTTTTACATGCACCTTGTTTCTGTGGGATGAACCTTGTAGAAAAGCAGCAGAGACCACAACTTTGGCATCTTCAAACAGGGATGAAAGCTCCAAACCCTCCATCAGTGTCCTGCAATAGGTCAGGAAGAAAAGCAGTAACACCTGAAACTTGAGGTGAATTTTTGAAAAGCACGTGTTTTTTTCTTCAGGATTAATTCCCTTCCCATTTTGGACACATACTTCAGCACTCTCATGGAAAGAAATGTGGCGTGTGTTAGCATATTACTCCTCAAATTGAGTGGTTAAAAGGTAAATCTTAACAGTTTGAAAGCTGCTCCTTATTTATTCCTTTACGTGAGACCATACCTCAACTCATTAAAAACCATCAACTTCCATCCGTGCGTTAAACTTCGCGGGCGGCCTCCCCTCGCCGCTCCCCACGCGGGGGTGGCCGGGGCCCCGCTCGCCTCTCCTTCCCTCGCCCTCCCCTCGCTCCTCACGCCCCTCTTCCCGCCCCGCCGGCCCCTTCCCTGCCTGCTTCCCACCGCCCTTTTCCCGCTGCTGCCCGTCCCTCCCCACCCGTGACCACCGCCACGGCCGCCCCCCCCCCCCCCCAGCCCGCCTCGCCTCCTCAGGTGGCGGCGGGGGAGGACGGCGCGCGCCACCGCCGCGGCCCCACCCTCGCGGCGGCCGCCCCGCGGGGCGTGGCGGGGCGTGGGGTGGCGGGAACGCGGGGAGGCTGGAGGTACCGCTGAGGAGACGGCGCTGAGGAGGCAGCGGCCATGGCAGACCACGAAGCGGGGGTCCCGCCCAAGGCGCGGCGGGTGCACGGTAACTAGGGGGGGGGGGGCAGCGGGGACACGGCCCCTCAGCCGGTCGCTCCCCGCCGGCTCCGAGCCCGCGGCGCCTCCCTGTTGCTTTCCGGTTTTCTGTTTCGGTTTTAGTGATTATTTTATTTAGTCGCGGAGGAAAGTTTGCAGATCCTTCACTAAAGTTAATCCCGCGGAAGGAGCGAGGAGCGGTCCCGCCTCTCCTGCCGGGCAGCCCCCCCCCCGCTCTCCTCAGCAGCCCCCCCCCAGGGCCTCGCCGAGGCCGCCGCCGCCCCCGGGGCCCCCAGCGCCGGCCGGGCCCCGCCGCGGCTCCCCCGGCTACCGGCGGGACGGGCCCGGCGGTGCCGCCGCTCCCGCCGCGCGTCTCCTCACGGGCGGCGCGCGGGGGGCTGAGGGGCGCCGCCGAGGCCTGGCCCTGAGCGCGTAACTTCGGGCGGGTTGGGGGTGGGTGGGTTTTTTTTTTTCCCTGCGCGGTCACGCGGGTCACTAAGGGGAACGCTAAACACATAATTAAGAGCAGAGTCAACAGATGTAATCCCCGAGGCGCTGCACCAGAAACTGAGAACAAAAAGAATTTGGGGAGGGGTTGTTTATGCTGCTGGTGCTTTTCACTTGTGCAAAACGTTAGATAGGTGTGACTGCAGGAAGTGATAAAAGTCAATTATATTTCCACAGGTGGGCCAGTGAAGCTATAATTAATTTTTACCTCGTAGTATCGTTATTCTAGTGGCTTCTGACCTTAGTTAGGTGTGAGCATAACCCGGGTCAGGAAGTTTTAGAGCTGATGCACTAAAATAACACAACTAACAGTTCCAGTTCCTGGAAGCTGGAGTGTTTTCTTGTTACTTGCATTGTTCAGAAACAGACTACAGAAAAGTCGTGATTTATTTTACGGTTTTGTCACTTGCAACTGGAGAAGGAAATGTATTTATGAGATCGCTTTATATACGAAGGCTTTGGCTAGGTAATCTGAGTTGTTGTATAAATAACTGTAGATCTATCTGGGCCCCACGCCTAATGGCACATACCAGTTCTTGTAGCCTTGGAGAGGAGGATCTGCATTTCATTCTGTAAGTATGTTAGTTATTAATACCGAACAATGGTCACTCGGATGCTAACCCTGCCTGGGACTTGGCAAGCCCTTCACTGGATGTGCTCCTGAGGTTGTTTCTTCTGTAGCTCCTGCATGATGTGTTTTGGAGGCTAAAGCTGGCTACCAGTTATTTTTGTCATAGTAAGGTATCTATGGAGTAAATAGAATTTTAGTTATTAGATGTAATAATTTTGGCTGTTTCCCATGCGAAATGCTTTGAGAAGCATCTGAAAAGACATTTAGTTCTCATTGAAAGTGGCATTCCTTATTATTCCTGCTTGTTTGCTAATTAGCAAACAGTTGAATAACCGTTGTAGAATAACACCCTTCAGTCATTCTCAAACTACCCTGGATTTGACTGAGCAGCATGAAAGTGGAGATCTCTATCTAGTTTTGCTTGCCTGATCTCCCATAGGCATTTTGTTCTAAATCTGGTGGGTTGCTTGCATGGCTGTGGGGGAAGGTCCCTTCCTGTCGTGGTACGTAGGAGTCTTGCACGTTTTTGCTGTTTGTCAGCGATGTGCTTGTTCAGACTGCGTAGTCTCTGCAGAAGAAAATAAAATGCAAGTGAACTGTATGCCACACGTCAGGCGGTAACGAGAACTTCCTCCTTCCATCTCAGCCTCCAGCACTAAGTGTTTATTATAAATTGTTAATACTGCTTGATGATCCAAGTGATAATTTCTTGCTAAAGTAACGGTAACTGTTCCAGACAGCCTTAAAGGGATCGAAGGCTGTAAAGGCAATTACTTTTTTTTTTTTAAATATTCTTTCTCCTTGTGGTTTATTTCTTTAAGAGGTACATAATCTATTGCAGACTGTCCATAAATAAGATTCTTCTGATTGAATTCCAGGTGTGAGTTTTTAATATCTTGATAACAGAAGAGCAAGAGTAACGCAAGTGTTTGAACTGAAGCTGTAGGGGTATACGAAAGAGTGTTTGGCACTTGAGAAAATCAAGCCAGAGAGAACCAAAGTTTGAGTAGCTAGAGTTACTGCAAGTCAAAAATCCCGCCTTTCTGCTGTTGGTGCCTCATCAGCATCTGCAGCAAGGAGAACTGCTTCATGACTGACTTATAATTAAGGCTTGCAACTCCTCTATGTCAGTAGTTGCTTTTAAATCATAGCTGTTCATGATAGCTGAAGTTGCAGATAGAGGTTATTAAATACTGGTATTTAATAAAATATTAGAATAGTAATACTACTTATTTTCAAGTAACCTTGATTTATTTTTAGGCTCTCTGTTTTTTACAGCTCATATTCCTGTATTGGTATGGCTAGTTCAAATGTACTTTTTCGGACTGAATTTGTAATTTCTTTGCAAACTTAAAATCTCTCACTATTATGGAAAAAATTTACTTTTGTTCCACAAATACTGCCTTTAGAATATTATTCCAACGGCTAGTTGCATATATCTATTTGCTCAAAAAATCCTAAACTCAACACTGTTTCTAAGAGAAAAGATGATAGTTCTGAATTGCTTGAGATTAGAACCAGTTTTTGCTTTTCATGAGAGGCCTAGCCAATACCTGGTATCTCCTGGTGTTTAATCCCTTGGAATGATGTGATTCCCTAAACTTTATTTGAAATAAACTTGAAACTTTAAAACCTTTTAAGGAAGGAAAAAGAAGTGTATACATATCTAAAAGAATGAACCATTTGTGGAACATGGACTTTGAATGGTCATGGTAGCATTGAGTGAATCTGCAGCACCCATATTTTGTAAGTAGTTTGACTTTTAATTAATTAAATGAGTTCCAGGGTGTGTGTTCCCCATTCTTTTTAGTCTAGTTGTTAGAAAATTATGTGAATGCTGGATCTTCAGACCTGAAGGGATTCTCTTTGCCTGTTAATGTGAAGAGATCCAAAGCCATGATGTATCTGACATCGCTGCATGTGCGTACGGCAGTCAGTGCCGTAGAGGATGACTGAATTGATGGAGGAACAAGATGGGTGGAGGTCCATCTTGTAAAGAAACAAACCTTGTCTTCCTACAAGGAAAGGAAATAAACTAGGAAATATGAATGGATTTTGCTTTTTAAATATATATATGTATTTAAAAATAATAAAGGTCACATGAAGAGTTAAGCAGGAGTGCTAAAGAAGCGACTGTGCTACAGTGCAGGAGCCTTCAAGTGGTACAGTTGCTCAAGAATTTTTGCGTTTTTGATTGGTTGCCTTGGTTTGCATGCCAACAGCCTGCTATAAATGCAAGTTGTGGGCTTGTCTGGTTTGTAGCCTACAGGAAAATTTTAGTGGAATGGTTAGAGATGGTGGAGTTGGGCGTCTTCTGGCATAAGCGGGGCTTTGAGCACCTTTTCACGGCCAACAGAGAATAGTTGAAACTGAGTTGATGTTTTCATCATTAAAGAATATTATTTCTTAATATAAATTATTCTTATGATCAATAGTAACAGCTGCAATACGATCATCAGTTTGTCTTTTTCTTTCATGATTATGTTTTCTAGGCCTTGTCTCTGCAAGTCATAGTGCCTTTAAAACGAGGGACAGCTCCCAACAGCGATAGCGGTGGAGAAAATGCAGTGTAATCTGTATGGTTTCAACATTGTCTGAGTTTTCGGCGGTGTCTGTTTTTTTGAAGCCACTACGTTATTTTTCTCATTGCTTTTTCAGCAGCTGCATACATTACAGTATATTAACATTTAAATATATATCCCCAGCAATTATTGTTAATGCTCATGCATCTGTGGTGTGAGCAAGGTTTTGGTTTTGTTGTTTTTTTTTAGTTTGGTTTGGTTTGGTTTTGGTTGTTCTTTGGGAGGAGTAACTTACATTTCTCCTTTTTGAATTTGATATTATATAATGGTATTGAAAATGTCACATGAGGAGTCAGGCTTAGGGAGAAGCAAAACCCAGTTCTCTAGAGTTCCCAGGCAGAACTCTCACTACAAAACCATTTTTCCTTATTTCTTAGTCTAGTTCTCTTTAGCTAATCTTGAATACTACAGATGCAGCTAAGAAATAAAGGCAAACTTTTTATTCTTGCTTTGCCTCTGGATCACAATATATGCTGCTGAAAGTCTGTTTGCAGTAGTTCTGTAGTTGTTTCTGTAGTTTTTCAGTAGTTCTGTAGTTGTTTCTGTAGTTTTTCAGTAGTTCTGTAGTTGTTTCTGTAGTTGTTTCTGTAGTTTTTCAGTAGTTCTGTAGTTGTTTCTGTAGTTTTTCAGTAGTTCTGTAGTTGTTTCTGTAGTTTTTCAGTAGTTCTGTAGTTGTAGGGACTTAGTGAAAAGAATATCTCTCTGAGCTGTTCTTTAGCACTGCCTGCCAAAAGCAAAGATAAGTTTTGTCTCTGTTAAAAAGTTCACGTATGTGACAGGTGATGGAGGGTTGGGAGGCGGTCTGCTGTAGCCAGAACTTAGTGTGGTGTAAAACTGGGGTTTTTTTCAGCACGTTGGGTGGGCAGGGATACACTTCACCTGCGAGAGGTGTGTCTGAGGCTGTGTTACACCTGCACCATCTCTGCCAGTCTCATTTCGGTGCCGTTGAACTAGCTGCTATTTAGAATCTGGTATCAATAAACCTGACTGAGAAATCTGGCAAGAATGGCCCATTGATGAAGTTGTCCAAGTCCAATGAATGAGATGTTCAAAAATGGCAATAAGAAAGCTCGTTCCACAGATGCCAATCATGTTTCTTGTCTCTCATAGTTTTTCACAAAACAGCATTTCTCTTGCTTTTTGTATTGTGAAATACACCACGTGATGGGACAACCATTGCGAAATAAAGTGTGCACTTACTCAGTCTTGAAATTTTACATTATTTGAGTTCTACGTTCATGTTCAACAGGGAAGCAAATGGATAATTTTTTGTCCATGCTGTAGTTCTACTAAGAGCAGGTGGGTGGTTGGTGGTGAAGACTTGATGTTAAACTGTAGAGTAGGACTGAAGCAGGATCCTCAGCTCCTTTAGGTTTATAAAAGTTATTAAGTAAAAGAGAGAGGGAGACTTTTTATGGTTTTAGGCTGACTAATACCTTGTTGCTAAATGAGAGGTAATGTTCCTTTCACTAATGAGTTTACAGATGTTGCTTAATGCTGACAGCTGCTTAGTACCGGTATGTGTAGGTAATGCATTTCCTTGACTTTCACAGGAGGCCTGGAAATTACTCCTTTAATCTGGTGTTTCCGCTATGTAATAATAAACCTGGGGAGTATCTTTAGGTAACTTTCCATAGAGGAACTTTAAAATGACGTGTGATATGACAAATCCTTGGAGGTTATTATGCTGGCATGTGACAGGGATACAAATTATAGATAAGAAGGCCAACTGGCTTCAGAAGCTTTGCGTAACTTCATAAAGTTCAAGGTACTGTGTGAGACAAAATCTTATTATGCTCTACCACCTCCATATTCCATCTCACTCGAAAGACTCAGAGTAGCTCTAAGACCCACGATCGGTGAAAAAAAAGGACCAGAAGCTTCAGTATTGGTTCCCAGTTATTTTGCTGACTTCTATGACTGTAGTCAAATATTGTGGATCTAAATTTGCAAAGCATATACTATTATTTGCTATTATTCACTTCCAGGGTTAGCGATATCTAATGACTGATCTGTCTCACTTCCCTCTTTAACCAAGGCATACACTGCTAATGCTGAGTTCAGTCATGGGCACAATAAAATGCTTACTAATGTATCTGGAGTTGTTAAAATCAATGGATATTTTTCAAAATCAAGATTTTGCTTTCTAATAAAATGGATTCTACTTAAAATAACTGTTAGGGTGGAGACTTGGAGACTTATTTCTTAAAACTGGCCAGTTTTGTTGTGCAGATTGAATTGTAGTTGTGTTTGGTGAATACAGAAAACAATCCATTATATAATTCCAGGTAGAACTAAACTAAAACTTGTAGACTCTTTAATGCAATTTCTTTCTAAGCAAACTGCTGAATGCAGTCCATTAGATAACAAGACTCCAGTCCTTTAAGCATTAGTGGCATTGCTCAGGTTAGGCTAACGTTTGCCTATTTGCAGGACTGTAAGGGGGTATTTACAGTTCAGCAAAATGGGGAATTGTGCTCCTGAAGCAACGTTCTTTCATCTCAGTGTGAGAATTGTGTTTTCCTAAGCTCTGCGGGTGCTCCTCGGCATTTCGTACTTTTGGCTTTTTAAAGGATGGAGTGAGAAGGATGAATTTCAGTATCTCCACAGTAGAAAGGTGGTGGTTGTGAGTGCTCGGTTTCACCTGGGGATATCCCCACTTGGCAACGGGCTCCTGGCACCCTGTTAGGAATCTTAGCTGGCAGGACAAGAAACTTCCTGTAGCTTTATGAGAATGCTTCCCAGCATGTCTGCATTTTGTCATGGTGCATTGCTTTTTTTAGCTGTGTAGTATTTGAAACCATTAGTTCTTGTTACTTGCTGGTTCTGGAAATATCTTCAGCTGGTGTCATTTCATGACAGAGAACTGTCATGTTTGTTTTCTAAGCGTAAGGAGTCTTTGGCCAAGAAATGCTTTATAGAGACTTTATTTCATATCCAGCTAACCTTGGACTGCTCCTTATCCTAATTCCTAGAAACAACAGTTCTGAGAATGGTGGTTTTCTTAGATCTGCACCTACGACAGCTGGAACATAAATTCTAAATGTAGTATCGCTAGAGTTGATAGGCCGTGGAGTGTTTGCATTTCACTTATTAAGCAAGTGCTGCTCTGACTTCCTTAGACAATAACAGAACAGGATTTCTACTGCTGCCTTTTGGTCATTCTGCTAGAGAAAATTGGGGAAGAGGGAGGCATCTGAGAGTCTCTGCTTGAATGTTAGCTTGCTTAATTCTGCATAAATGTTACTCAGACCGCATTCTGCCCTCAGCTATCTTGTGCAACTTCTAGAGACTAGTGAAAATGAAAGCAGAATTTGGCTTTTAATTTGACTTCTGATCTAAACTTAATCAATTTGGCCCGAGGAGTAGTGCTAAGAGTGGCTTATCTCAAGGAATATTCAACATGAATGTCCAGTTGTAGGCACGTTCTTTAACAGGCACTCTTGGTTTTAAAAATCTGAAAATTTCTGCTCTTTTCTTGCAGATGACTCTGATACTGGCCTTGGTGTCTGTGGATGGATCCTGGTGATCACTTCACTTTTTTTCACTGTTATTACATTTCCTGTATCAATCTGGATGTGCATAAAGGTAAAGTTGTTCACTGCTAAATTGGATTAAAACTTTAAGCAATGCAGATGCTTCCTAGTGGTTACTAATGTTCTCTATTTGTTTTAAACACAAATTAATCTAACTTAATCTAAATTAATTCTTTCTTGAACTATAACAGACAGTATGTAGCAGACCCCAACATTTCAGTGCATTAATCTTCAAACCAAAGACAAAAGTGCAATTACAGGATTTAGTCAAAACAAGTTTTGCGCTGACATCTTTACTACATCTACCAAGTTGCCATTAGTATATACGCTAGTTTGGAAGATCAGAATAATTGCAAGAACGCACAATTATTCTTGGAGGACTGATATTTTAATTTTTTTAAGGAGATCTCTCCCTGTATATGTATGTGTGTAAATATGAAGTATGTAAATATAAATATATAAGTATGTACATATATGTGGCTGTATGTGAGAGATTGTTAGAGAATATGTCATCTGTGATCGCTTTGAGCTTGATGTTTTGAGTTTCCAGGCTGGAGGAAATAACCCCTGCTGTGTTTTGTCTCATATACCACAGCAGAATTAGAGCTGGAAAAATCTCTGCTGGGTCACATATACTGCACTTCGGTTTGTTGTTGCCAGGATATTCCTGATGGCTGCTTCTAGTGCTTGGTCCTGCCCAGAGGACGTGCTGTTGCTTCTGCTGTTGGTAGATAGTGCCACAGCCTGAAGGATATTTCTTGTGGAATATTGTCCTGATTGTTCCTTTTGCTGTCTGCTTTTTGACAATAAAGTTTAGGCTAAAATTCTCAAAAGCAGCCAGTATAGAAATGAAATGTAATGTATGTCACATTTGAGACTTAAGACCATCTTAGACTAGTGTATACGTAGTTTGGAATCCATTGCATGGCTTCTGAAAACCCTTGCATGACATCCAACTATTTCTTACAGATTATAAAGGAATACGAGCGAGCCATCATATTCAGACTTGGACGCATCCTAAAAGGGGGAGCAAAGGGACCAGGTATGTCCTGGAGAAATTCTTAATGTTTGTTCTAATTAAGTCATTGGCAAATTAATAGCCGTCTAGAGACATTGCATTAAACTGGCAAATGGATTTCTCAAGAATTTTGTAACTTCCAGTAAGAGGATATGTTACTTCATATGGAGAAGACAGTAAACTAATTATCTGTGAGCCTTACCCAGATCTCTTTAGTTAATGGATGCTCTTCAGGTAGAATCAAAAGCAGAGAATGTAAAGGGAGGAATAACGGCATCAAATGTGCCACTTTAAAAAGGAAGTTGAGTATGTCAGTTAAAACCCACATGGGCTGAAAGCCTCAATGTTCTTCAAAAGAAACAGAAGCAATTAAATTAATAGTTTTGAAAAGTTTCCTATGTATATTAGAAATTCTGTTGAGAACTGAAAGAATGTTACTTTCAGCTGTTGCTCCTGCTGCTCAAAGTGACAGAAAGGGGCAACAGCTTCTTTCTTCATTTCATCCATTGCAGTACTTCCACATTGCTGTAAAGTTGAAGAATTCCCGTGATCCGCTGGAACAAAAGGAGGTTGATAGTTTCTGCTTGCCAGAATTAGGCCCCACAAGTAACTACGTGGGACAAATTTTCAAAAGTAGCTGTTAACAGTTCTGGGTGGTTTTTCCAAATGTTAAAGATCTCTAAATAAGTTAGACCTGAATAAACTGAAGTTTCTCAGCATACTTTTTCAAAAATCTTATCCTGGTTTGAAAGCCACTAATGAACATGCTGCTGAGCTCATTACAAAGAGGGCTATACAGCTACAGTAGTTGGACGTAAGCTTATTTCAGTAGCAAGTTTAATCTGTTTTAATGACCCATTTTCACATCATCTTGAATGGATTTTTTTTGTACAGGCTTGTTTTTTGTCCTGCCCTGCACAGACAGCTTCATCAAAGTTGATATGAGGACCATCTCTTTTGATATTCCTCCCCAAGAGGTCAGTTTGCACTGAATTTAGTGCACTTCAGTTTTCCTTTTCCCCTCTCAGTATTGGGTAGCATGTAGTTTTAATGTAGATTTCTTGTGCAGGTTCAATGTATTGTGAAGAATACGTATATCCTTTAGCAGTATCATTTAATAAAAGATTGCTGAAAGAAAACAAATTATGCTGTCCTCTAAGGACCAAATAAGATAACTTAATACTGTCTAAGAGCTGGAATGGGAGGGGTTTGGAATGAAGACTGCTGGACTTCATGCAACATTCTCTAATTGTTTCTGTGAAATCTGGAAGATTTCCAGAAGCAGCAGTGGTCTTTCCTAATGCCAATTTATCTAGATTCTGAACTAGCTAAAATAACAGGATGAAATTATTAGATGCATCAAATGCTGTTAAGAGCAACTCAGGGGAGTGGTCCGCTCCCTTATGCGGGTTTTGTGTACGTGTTGCTTCTGTGTCCTGCTGTGCACAGGAACGTTCTGAAGGTGTACCGCACCTAACATCACCTGATGTCTTTCAGTTTGAAGGTTCTAAAGAACAAAAAAATTACTTTTATTTCTAGTCTGTTTTTCCCTGGACATCTTAATTTTTTAGCAGAATCTCTCCACAGCGCTAAGCTAGCTGAACTCAGTGATGCCAACTCAGTGGATAACAAAAGAATCAAAACCAACCCGCCCTCTAAAAATACGTTAGTGAATAATTGTATGTTGATGATCATAACTCTGTCCCTCATGTATCTGGTGTATTTTGCAAGACAAAGATGCCTGATGCAACCTGTCTGGTGCATCTGTTTCCTGTCATGTTTGCTAGTCAGTTTATTGCTCATCATTAGTTGTAGATTTAGACAAATGGCAACTGTCATGGTACACTCTAAAGGGTAATTGGTACAAACCTAATCACTGGCAGGCAAAATGTGCTTGCAGCTGCTGATGTGCCATTAGTGAAGCCATCAGTTCTGCAGCTTTTCTTTTGATTAAATTATGCTTATGGATTTAGGTTTGTTTGTGTTCCCTAGGTAAAAGCAGAAATATATTTTTATTTGTACAATGTGATTTCTGTGTGTGCTACTCATTCTTTGTTTATCTTATGCTGTTATGGAAAGCCTGCTAAAATAGGTAGTTTGGGGAAGGACAGAGCAGGTAAGTCTTGAAGGTTACGTAACCCACATGTCCCTCTCTTGTCAAATAACGTAATACTAATTGTCTAACATGGAATCAGGACACTTCTTCTCATGGTCATACGGCGTATTTCAGTCTCTTCTTAACTTAACTTTAAAATATAATTAATGCTTCTTTCTGGTGTACCGTCTTCTAAACCTTTGAGAATATCTGCCTTTATCTTTGCGAGTACATCTTTTGCTTAACATGCAAGTGTTAAATTCAGTAAATCACTTGAATCTAGCTCTGAAGATGTTCACAAATTGGCTTTCCTCTGCAACTTGTCTAGAAATCACCACATACTCATTTAGTAGCACAGGGTGGCATTTCAGTCGGAAGTACCTCCAAGAAGGACAATGAAATGCTAGATAATGACAGAGATATTTCTAATTAAATGTTGAAGCAAGCCTGACACCCGTGCAGCTGAAAAACATCAGGCCGTTGGGACAGGCAAAAACCAATTCTGTAAGTAGCTAGACATACTTCAGTGAAACCTTCTAGCCTTCTCTAAAATCTCTCATGGGCATGGCTCTCTGTTTCTCCAAGCTTCATTAAACACTGACATTCTTTTTTACAAAATTTTCTGCAATTCTATGAAGTAACTTACACAGCTGCTGCCATGCTGGAGTCTCTAGCGTTGGCCATTGCCGTGTTGTGGAACAAGCAGTAACTGAGAACTGCCTTCAGCTACAGGTGGTATGGGAAACTCCCATTGGTCATGTTTCTTTGAAAGTGCAGCTGAAATACACTCCCTCTTCCCTCACCTGTTTTTGCCCTTGTTTTATAAACTGATGCACCTGCAGAGTGATGTCTTGCTAAATCAATAGTCTTGTGACTGCAGTTAAATAAAAGTGAGAATCTGATGTGTCCTACATTTGCAATGATAATCATCATTAGCCTTTTTTCTCTGTACAGAAACATCAAGTGAGCCTCTCATAAGTGTTTCCAGTGTGTGCTCTGAACTGGAGTGCTTTAACCCATTTTGAACGTAGTGGTCCCATATCCCCATCTCTGCATTTGAACAAAATATCTTGGAGTGCTCATGTTCTTGGAGCCTTTTCTGTTACCTCAGCCCTTCGTTATGCATACCTTTTGCATTCAATCAATCTGCCTCTTACACATCCATTATTATAAGCCTCACTGAAATATAGCAGGGGGACACCTACCTGGTTATGGTACGTTGCTAGTTTCAGAATAACAGGTTAAAGTTTCCCGGGTGAAAGAGCATATGTATTTTGGTGTAAATTATCTCTGATTTTTTTTTCCTGTCACTTGTATGAATTGCAGATCCCTCTGTGAATTTGAAGAAGTCAGTTAGAAATAACATCATGGCAAAGCTAATGGAATGTATTTTTCAATGAGATGTGTTCTAATCCCATATTTAGTCTTAGCTTTGCAGAGCTATACTGGAAGGTTTGTGCATCTCTGCACAGACATGATCATGTGCAGCATATGCATAAAGACCTTTTGTTTTGTTCAAGACGGTTGCTTCACCCTGGAAAAACTAGGAGTTTGTCTAGTAAAACAAATATTTATTGAATATAATGATAATTACATATATGCTTAATTATATGCTTTCCCTGTTGCTTTTTAGATCTTGACCAAGGACTCTGTGACAGTTAATGTAGATGGAGTGGTTTATTACAGAGTTCAGAATGCCACCCTTGCCGTAGCAAATATCACAAATGCTGACTCAGCCACCCGTCTTCTAGCCCAGACTACTTTGAGGAATGTTCTGGGGACCAAAAACCTTTCTCAGATTCTCTCTGATCGTGAAGAAATTGCGCACAGCATGCAGGTAGGAGCAGCTTTACCTAAGCAATCCATCGAACAATCAGTTAAGCAGCAATCCCATGGGTAACTTAGAGGTCAGGATTTATTTTACCTTCTAACTGATAAGCCAAGTTGGGATTTGGAGCTTTTGGCAAAACCCTACCAAGAGCTATTGGAATGGCATTCTGTATAATAAAAATGAGTGACTGAAGCAATACTAGGCCAGTGGGGCCAGCAAGTGGGAATGAGGGATACAGGAGAGGAGGGCTTCCCTGAATCATCATGTCAATACTCCGCTGTTGAAGGAAATTATGCCACAGAATTCCTTCCATATATTAATAAAGCTCTGGGGGTTTTTTGTTAGTTTACAACAGTTATGCTTTTATAATCATCAAATCATAATATAAATACTAAAGGCCTTAAAGTCCAATATTGTAAGATAGTTAATTTGGTTTATTGGTCATTCTTCAAATTTGGACATCCGTTTGGAGCCACGTAGATGGCTTAACTTAATTGTCCTGCCTTGTATAGGCCACACTTGATGAGGCAACAGATGAATGGGGCATTAAGGTGGAACGTGTGGAGATCAAGGATGTGAAATTACCTGTCCAGCTGCAGAGGGCAATGGCTGCAGAGGCAGAGGCTGCCCGGGAGGCGAGAGCTAAGGTAATGACATCGACTCGTGAGTTTGGATTTTTTTTTTCCTTCATGAATAATTTAATGTGGTGATGTAGAGGATGAAGATTCTCAGCCAGATTGTGTTGTAGCAAATAGAAGTGCAGGGCAGGGTTTTTGTGGATTTGTGTCTGGGTGCTTGCTCTGTTTCATCTTGGACCACACAGGTGAGATTTCCTTCAGAAATGCAGAATCTCAGTTTTTTACCACGCTCCAAGAACAAATCGTAAACAGCAATTCTGGGGTTATTAGCTGGAGCCTGCAGTGAATTAGAAGCCAAACTTACTTCCATCTTTTTCCTGACTAGCCCTGGTTTTAGGCAAGTCCTTTGTTTTCTGTTTATTCCTTCGTATGAGAAGTAAAACAGCTGTAATACTGAGATCGGTCACCCTTAAGCTGACTGGTGATCAGTTTGGCCATGACATCATGTTCCCTTCTGAGGTGGGAGAAGGTGATACTAAATATTGAAGTTCGGAGTAAAAATCCTCAGGGGCAGTTAGAGCTGTCCTTTCGCAGGCCTAAGCAGGTTAGCTTTCTCCCTTAGTGTTGTGTGCCCTGCAATCTGTCTCCTCTCGTGGTTTGTTAATCCTGTCTTGAAAACTTGCTTTGACCTCCATAGACGTGACTCTAGAGTCTGTTTTTAAAAAACAAACAAACAGAAACTCCAGCTGTCCAAAAACCCTTTCTTGGTAGACTAAGCTGATAGATGAGGGTTTCGGGTAGGTGTTGAGCCGCCCGCCTGTAGGAGAATGGAACTTGCATTCTAAAAAGTAAAATTTGTCCTGGCAAAGGGAGGTTTACTAGAGTTCATATCATGCCGTGAAAATTACATCTAATCTTATGATTCTTATGCACATATATATGACTGATTTTCATATCCGCCATTAATGAGGAGTTTCATTAACTTTAGCCTATCTTTAGGTTCTAATTAAAAAACTTTGGGTTTTATTTTCATGGGAAATCAATGCTAAACTGAACTTCATTAGACATCGGGGCTAGCAATTATTGAATGTGAAGTTGGTGGTGCACCTAGGAAAAGATCTTTAAGCTTACATTAGTGCTCCAGGTGTTAACTTCTACATATATTTTTTAAGCTTAATTACTTCATGATTATTTTTATTATTATTTATTCTGATGTTTAAAAGAATATTGTGCCCTTGCAATAGAACTCTGTAGGGGGATATGCACTTGCCTGTGCTGACACGTGTGTAAATTGCCTCAGCGATAACTACCCTGTTAAAACAGCGCCATCCTCCAGCCCAGCCGTCCTTTACAGATACTCAGAAAATATTTATATTGTCCCAGTGCAGAAGGGCCCTGCTTGTAAAGAAATGCATGACCATAAATCTGTCTCTAACGAGCTCATAACTAAAAAGAAAGAGGGAATAAAAAGGTGTTTCCCCAGTAAGAAACATGCCATGCACCTGTCAAGCCCTTGTAGAAACAAAAAAATACAGCTTCAAGTAAAAAGTGTTTTCAGGTATATATGGGGAGTGCCCTCTGTTTCTGAGAGGCAGTGCTGAAAGAACCGCAAAAGAAGTTTTTCTGAAAGCAGAACAAATACCCCCGGGGCACTTTCAAGTCATGGTGCCGGCTTTTGTGATCTGGCATCCTGATGCTGAGCGGGAGGAGAACAGGCAGGCGGGGCCCTGAAAGCAGCAGGAGTAGCTTATGGTTGCGCGAAGGAAACGGCAGAACTGGTGGAAGAACCTGGTAAGGGGGGAGGTCACTTGATGGAAGTGATGAGCGGTGTCTTTTGGTGTATGACTTCAGCCTGAAGTCATCCTACAGGTCTCTGGTGTATTCCTGTGCCAGAATGGATTCGACTTCGTTCATTTTGCTTCCCCAGGTAATTGCAGCTGAGGGTGAAATGAATGCTTCCAGGGCCCTGAAAGAGGCATCCATGGTTATCGCGGAGTCCCCTGCTGCTCTCCAGCTTCGTTATTTGCAGACCTTGACCACCATTGCTGCAGAAAAGAACTCCACCATCGTCTTCCCATTGCCCGTAAATATGCTGCAGGGCATCATAGATGGAAATCGCTAGGCGGAGTGGAAGGGGAGAGCTCGCGGTGGGTGTTTTTGCTACAGCAAATGTTTGCAACGCTGAATTCCCTGTGTATTGTAGCTTATGGCCGTGTTAACAAAGTGGATTTGCTGAGGAACCTCTTTTGTTCTCCTGAGTGTGTTACAAAGCTTCTATGTAATGTTTGTAAATATGGACAATCAAAATGATTTGAAATTGAAAACCTCTCAAAATGAGTACAAGCAGGTATCTTAAATAAGCACGTATCTGGGCTGTCCTGGATGGGACACCTGTAATCTGTAACCTCCCCTTTTCAAATAGTATATAAAACCATTTGTGGTGAAGATGGGATGATCCAACATTTGCATAGAGGAGTATTCCTTTTAATAAATGGGTCTGTAGCGCTGCAGGGAAAGTGGAACATCCCCAACTGCCTTCCCTTGGAGTGTAGCTGTATGTGCCGAAGTCATCTGACTGCCGGCATGCGGATCGGTTCTCTGGCTTGCACAAGGAATGGTAATGGAAGTTGACAGAGGAGTGAGAATACGATACTGCGTGTTTCTGAAAATCAGGCTCATGCTCCCTAAAACAGTCCTCCATTCATGAGAAACAGTTGTTAGGCAACGTTGCTGAAGCGGAACTTTGCACCTCTGCTCTGCCACACAGAAATGCATGCACGTGCCCTAGTTAGGGATACAGCATGCTTGCAGTCACGGACGGGCTGTTCCATCATTACGGTGGTGTGCCTGTATAGATTTATGCTGCTTTAAAGCACTGAAAAGTTGTTGGGTCTGCCTTTATCTGTCTCTCTTAAAAATGATTTAAAAAAGCCAAAGTACTGATGCCTACATTTTATCCAGGTCTAAAACCTGCTTCTGTAGGAAGTAAGATCTCTGTAACTGGTGTGGGGGGTGATGTTTAACAGAAGATGCTGTACTGTTTATCTATCTGTTGTAACAAATGAGTGATTTACCTGTTGATGCTACTCCTGAGCAGACCTGCAGTGGTTGTTGGGTCACAAAGGGCTTATACTTCATACCGAAAGCCTGTAAGCTTCCGTTTATGTAGTCTTGAGCTGTAAGTCTGTTAAACTGTATTCACGTTTTGTACCTGTTCAGCAGATGTAATTACAGGTTAAAAAGAGAAGAATTAGAGGCTGCATGGCAGGGGGGAGCTCCTTAGGCTGCCCCCCTCGCTGAGCTTGGCATAACTGTTGGGAGGCGGCAAGGAAAACAAAAAGCCAAGATCAATGATACAAGTGCCCTTCTCACACTGGCCAGTGTAAAGTTCTGAACTTGTTTTTTTATCACCTTCCTGCTACGATCAGCTCTGTACTGAGAGGTGTTTTAGTAATGGCAAGGTCTAACTGCCTTGCTAGGCTGTGCCTTTGTCACTGTTAGGAAAAGATGCCCAAGCGCTGTAAGGGCGGGAGCCACTTGGGGCTGTTCCCTTCTGCCTGTCCGCTCTGAACTCTGTTTTCCCCTCTGAATCACAAAAGCAATCTACCCATCTGCACTTATTAACTTTTTACTAGTTATTACATTAACTTCAGTTAATAGAAGCTGAGCTTGACTTTTTGCTGGGAGGGGGGGAGAAATACAGTTACCAAGGATGGAATAATTAGCATTATGGTGCTCACGCAGGCGAAGTGGGAAACAGTAACTGCGCAATTGAGGTTAACCCTTGGGGAGGAGGAGTGAGTCTGTACCGCCTGCTGTTGCTGCTGTAGCTGGCCACCCCTGGGAAGTCTTGTTGACACCAGGAGCATGCTTTTTGCTCTCAGCCTGAATAAAAAACCATGCTGTTTACTAATGAGTGACTTTCTGAAGAAGCAGAATACTGTTAATTGATCAGGGTCCTAAATGCTAATAATTCTGGCGAGGGGAAAAAAAAAAAAAATCCCAAAATCATTTCTGCAACCACTTAGTACAAAGTGCACTTGCAAAAAGATGGCACAAAGACGGTTTAGTTTTCTAAGGTGTATTTGTTTCAAGCAAGTTCGAACGTGGGATCTACACGGTCTGTTTAATGTTTTCTTCTTAGTAACAAACTCCACCATTCCTATTCTTCACATATTCCGTACAAGCTTTATTGTATTAAATATAATCAAAGCAAGGAGTAGGGTCAATGTCTCATCATGATTGTTTTCGGTAATTATTGCACAGCTAATTGGCTATTAACATCACTGCCTTGTTAACAAGCATCCTGCAGGAGGAAGTAGCTCTTGAAGGCATTGAAGGCACTAAACTTGCTCCACTTAAAAAAAGAAAAAACGTGTTACTTAGACATCCACATCTGCCAGCGCTCGCTGTAGAGGGTCGACAGACCAGTAGTCGTCATCCCAGCCCAGGAACCAGCCGGAGAAGGTTGGCGGCTCAAACCCTTGCTTAACGACCGTGACTGGAGTTCTCTTATCTCGGCTGGCCGGATCAGTCTCAATGTACCGTTTAGCTGCAAACACACAAGTAGGAGGAAAGCTCTTAGAGTGCAAATCTCATGGAGCAACAGCTGAAACTGCTTTAATTGTAGCTAAATGCATGCTAGAGAGACAAGTTCAGATTTTTCACTTGAACACCGCACAAAAGTTTTCGCTCCATGGTTTTATCTACACCTGTCAGAAGCCTGGCACTTGTTTGTAGAAAACCGCCATTAGGATTATAAAAGCGCTGTAATCAGGTGGCAGCCTGCACCCGCTTACCCACACGAGGGTGCTTTTTCAGCGTTAGGGGCTGAGCACAGCAAGGCTGAACATGGCACCTCTTTATGCTGAACTTCGGCATCCCCCTCTCTCGAGAGATGCGATCTCTTTGATTGCAACATGGAAGTCTATGTTGTGACTAAGCTATGTTTCTCAGTACATTAAACTGCTCTGCCTTATGATCAGATAGTGGGAAAGTAAGAAAGTTAGTTCAGAGAGGAAAATGTGACGTTACCAGATTTCAAAGCCTCAGTCTTTTCTTCTTCTTGGGCATCTTTCCCAATCCATACAAAGACCTAAAGATAAAAAGAGCCCCATATGAATTATTTCAGCAACAATCGATCTCTTTATGAAAGAAAGGATAATTCAGACACAGTCTCAGTGAACAGCGTACGACACACAACAAGAACGTACTTGTGTTGGTGCGCCTCGATTGCTGACCTACGTGACTAAAGCTATTGGTGGATAGCAAGAAGCTTTTTGACTGTGTTTTATCTACATAAATTCTAGATACATGAACAAATTATACACTAGCTTAACAGCAGGAAGAACATTTTTACATAAAACAGACAAAATTCATCTCTAAGTTGCCTTTTGGCTGATTTATGCACAGTCTGTTATTGAAAAATAACAAAGTGTGTCAGTATCTGAAACTGCTGAATCCTAACACTGGCTCACAGTCCTCTCCAGCCGCGACAAGGTCGCTGCCCTCACGGAGTTTACAGCCTGGGGGAGTGCATGCGATACACAACAGCCCTTAAGTTAACCAAAGAACCAGCAGGACACCTCTCAAGTCCGGGTCTAAATTCTCTTCAGCGTGACTAGTGAGGCGATTTGTTCTCAGGCCTGAGGATGAAAGGACTCTCTAATACACCAACTCTTCCAGCTATTGTAATTTGGGTCTCAATCTAGAGCCAAGTTGTGCCTATGCTTTGCGTCCCTCTTCACTAGGTAGATGTGACGTACCTGATCCCACGTGTCGAGGAGCATAACGTCATCTGTAGCGAGGTCATCCTGAGTCAGATCTCCAGGAACTTCTTCAATCTGGAAAACACAAGGTTAAAAGATGAGCACGTACTCAAGCACCATTTTACCTTTACAGGAGAAATCCAGTCCACAGAGATTCTAGTTTCACCTCTTGTCAGTGAAAAGCATTAAGTCAGACCTTGGCAGGGTATCTGACCATGCCACACAGGCTGCATCACAGACGTGTTCTTAGACCACAGAACACAAAATCGGCCTCTGTCTACCTAGAGAAACTCTTTCACTCATGCCCAAGGCTTGTAATGCTGCCTCTTTTCACTTGAAAGATTCACAAGTTAAAGTTTGAGGAGTCTGAATGCTGTTCATCAGGGCAGGACCAGTTTGATGCTTCAGAAAGTTGCTGTGCTGACACACAGCACATTAGAACTAGCTGCTGTCTGCAGAAAAAGGGTGCCGATGCTTTCCTTCTGGGGGCAACGCTGCGAAGGAAGATAAGGCATAACAGCCTGTTGGCTGGCTCAGAGCAAACCGGGACCGAGTTCCTCCCAGCTTTGTCAGATCCATGTTGAATTAGTTGACTATTTTCTCAGATACTCACAGTGAAGCGTCCGCTCTTGTTGGAGCATGCAAAAAGACGAGGGGGGTGAGCATCCATCTTCTTGTCCTTCAGCCGGGGAGAGGTACGGTAAGGAGCTTTTCCACCCAAAGCTGCCCAGAAATTATCTGAAAAAGAGAAAGCGATACTGATGCTTCAACTATTCACAGAATCCACAGTAGCAGTATGGTTTGGGCAGGGCTTGAAGCACTTTTCTATGTCAGAAAGTCCCAAAGGCCTACAAACATGAGTGAGCTGTTAAACATAATGAAGATACTTTGGAGAAGCCGCTCTGTGCCTACGTCCGAATTTCCTTGTTCTGAGAGACAAAAGAAAATATCCATCACGTAATTACTGTGAATGTGCAGCTACACAGAAACGATCTCAGGCTCCGATCTCAGGCTCCGTGGTGCCTCCCTCACCTGGCTCTCTGCCCTCAGAAACCTGCACCGGGCGAGCTCCCAGTGTCTTCAGCAGCTCTTGTGCTCCTGATTTCTCAGCATCGCTGGCTCCTTGGCCAACCCACAGGTAAGCAGCAGAGGGGGTTTTCAGGACAAAGGCATCATTGGAGTTCAGCTGAGTGGCAGCAGGATCCAGCTGAAAAGAACGAACATTGCACATGTCAGATGTAATCGTCCTGTGCACAGAGCCCATTATTTCAAAATAAACATCAGTGCCTATCATTGAATAAACTGCAAACGATGTTCCATGCAAGCAGGTCAGGTTATACGATATGTGTAAGATTGTATATTTGCCTGTATCTGAGTCATGAGTTTTAATCATATGAGAAGAGTAAACGTGTGTTTCTGTGTGTAATCAACAGATACCTCTGACCTATGGCAAGAATGCTCCCTCTGTCATTTTGCCAGTCTTTTTATGGTTATGACAGGAGATTTAAGACCTTGCTGGGGAGACCACTGCCGAGCAGTAGCCCTGCTGCTGAGGCTGGTGAATCATTAACGTCATTTCCTCTATGTCAACAAGGACATGCCATCTTGAAGCTAGAGACCTAGGAAGTTGCTGCAGACATAAAAGGGTGCTCTTGCCCCACCTGTAGCTATGACTAGGCTTTAGTCTCTCCTTTGTTCTTGCATGGGGGGTGTTTTGTGTGCATTTTCTTTTGAAGGAGTAGGGCTCTTAACCTCTGTCCTGGCACAAGTTCTATTTGCGTACAGGGTATTTAGCACTTTCTGTCTTTAGCCCTGTGGTCACACAGGCTTAGAACAAGTCACAATGGCCAGATCCTAATGGTTTCCAGCAGTTTGAAAAGTATCATAGTAGGCAGGGTGCTGCATGTAGTGGGGACTTAAGAGAAAATAGCTTAAATGTATTCAAGGTGATATTTATAAACTAATTAGAAAATAATGACCATCACTACTTAGTCTATGGGAAAAGAGGAATCTTTTACCAGTTGGTGAAGTGTTCAGAGTGTGTTCCAGGTTACATCAGAAAGCTCAATTTGGCCCTTGTTCTGTTCAAAGGGATCGTGTTCCCATCACAGCCTACGTGTACAACACGAAAGCTGGCTCCTTCCACATACCTCTACCGCTCTGGTAGCTCCCGAGGTGCTGGATCGGACCTGGAACAGCCGCGTTTCTGCAGGTGCTGTCTGGCCTCCTTCCCTAGAGGTTCCACCCTTGTAAATAATCAAGGGCTTTCCACCAAACATACTCATCAGATGAGGTGGCTCTTTTCCTTGCACTACTCGTTTCTAGAGAAAAAGAAACTTGCTGTCAGTTTTTAAGCTGCTGCTGAGGAGTAGCACAAGATATACTAGAAGTGGCCTTTACAACCATCCTTCCAGGTGGAATATTCATGTAGCACCCAGCTGGTCACGGGAGCTTAGCTATTGCCTCCCGCACAAAAACAGACCGTGTTTAAACTGAGCTCTCGCAACTGCCATTTCATTTTAATTGAATTTCATTCACAAGTAAGAGCCATAAAAAACATCCTATATCGTACAGGCCACCTGTAAAACTTGCGTAATAGCCGCAGTGGAGGTTAGGCACAGCCACTCCGTAATGCCCACGCCGTGGCTGGAGGCTGCCACTATGTGACAGGGTTTCTCCACTGCCAGTTGGTATCACATAAATATCTCTATATAAGTTACTTATATCACATAAAAATCTCTATAGATGTTACTTATTCCCCCAGTTTTGGGGTTTGTGGGTTGGCTCGGTTTGGGTTTTTCACCTGCACAGGGCTGCCTCCCAGCTCCTCATCCAGCTGGACTGTGAGGAATGCCGAGGTGGCGATTTCGTCTTGAGTGGAATGGGCGCCCTGCCTGAAAGACAAGGCAAAATCTGAGTTTTATTTCCAGCCCTTTCCCCTCCCACACACACAACTTACAGAGATCAAGAAGAGGTGAAGAAAACCTCTGTTACCAAACCTCTGCAGCACTTCATTCAACCTGAAGGAGAAGTTCATTATCCTATATTGTAACACAGTGATTACAGAGGGAGATGAGACGTTTTCTAGATAACAAGCACAGATTCTTCAGTATCTTCATGCCGATCTCCCACTATCTCTCTAGCAGCTAGTTTAAAAACAAGCCTGTTGACACTGTTATCAGGGACTACACATGCAGCCCCTATACAGGCTGCATCCTTTCTGGTTTGTTAGCTTGCCTGTGCCCTCTCTGCTCACTGACGAGCAGGGAGAAGGACGCTGTGAGACTGCCTGCTGAAAAACTCCTTTTTAAGGATGTGGTCTGGAACTGTAACAGCCACAAGCCATAAGCTGAGGTGGCAAAGTATTAAAATATTAGTTACAGTGGTCTCAAAAGATGTAGGAACTCTGCAAAAAAGAACTAGAGCATGATCCAAAGAAAGGATTAACTACTACTTGGCGGAAAAAAAGAAAAAAAAAAAATACTAGCACAGTAATTCCCCCCATTGTCCTACTTCAAACAAAACATTCCAGACCTCTGGTATTGTTTTGTTTGCAAGGGAAGGGTATCCAGGGTGAAACTTTCCCCCCCAAGGATCCTCTGTAAGCAGGAACCAGCAGTGAACCATTTTCAAAGTGGACTCTCAGCCCCACGTAGCCCCAGCGTTTCCTGACTTGCATCAGGAAAACTTTCTTACCAAGTGTAAATAATCTGTCCCTGTTTTCCAGCGTGCTGGTAATTGTACAAGATGATATAGCTATCCCCGCCGTAGAACTGGCCGTACGTCGAAGGATCCACTGGCACTTTCTCTGAGCCTTCTATTCTCCAAATCTGGAAAAGGAGAGGAGCAGAAATATTCCGAGTTCAACACGACAGCAGAATAAGCAGACTTTCCTGACGGAGCTCCTGCTCTATTTTCTTCCCAAATTCAGCCTCCCAGAACTCGCAGTCCTGCAGCCCCACCTGCTGGGGAACGCCGCGGAGAGCCTGGCATTCCACAGCCCGCAGCCAGGCCGGGAAGCAGGGCACACTTAGCTTATCCTATCGTGAGCTCCCGAACCTTGATCGGATTCATCAGAACTGTCAGACCACTGGAGAAAATGCGACTACTAGCACCGCCAGCGCCGCTGCCCATTTTGTACCCGACACGATCATTCCAGTTTCTCTCAGTTAGACGGTCAGGAATAGAGCTTTTAGGCTTTACTGGTGACTTTTGAGAAGTCTAACATTGGCTAGGGCCTTTGTGGGCTTTTGGACAGTACTCAGCCCTTTCAAGGCCGCCTCCACCGCTGCTTCTGTGCGCAAATGCACGCATCCAGGTGCGTGAGATAGCTGCTCCGAGGCAATCGCCCACCACACGGCTGACGGCGACAGCTAGAATAACAGGGAGGAGGAGGAACGAGAAGGAAGTCTGGGTCCACGCTGTTGGGTGAAGCATTGCCCCCAGGGAAATTCTGGGGTAAAAATTAACAGCTCATCTACACCACTTAGCTGCAGGGCTCTCAAGACCCTGCTGGTATTTCCAGTGTTAAAAATTCCCCCAGCATTTACAAAACTGCAGTGTTGACGCTTCTCAGGACTCCAGTTGTCTCGTTGCTCTTGCAGGAATGCCATCAAGTGGCAAAGAAAATTCTGGAAATCTTCCCAAAGGGATTCTGACACCACTCACCTGTTTCCTGCCAGAGCCATCATCCTCCATTCCATGCTGGGCAGCCATGGCCTTGGACGTGTGCAGAGTGGCAGCATCGAAGGGTACCTTCTCGATCTTGGCAACGTGACCAGAAACGTAAGCCTGCCCCAGTCCTTCTGTCTGGTCCTTGTCCCGCCAGTTCTTGAAGAATTGCTTGAACAAAGGTGTCTCACCACTCTCTGGGAGGACTTGGACCTGAAAGAAATGAGCCAGCCCGTCAGGAGCAGCTCCAGCTCTGGCTACTCCTTGCTTCACGTGAGCCCTGGGTTCAGGCTGACAGAGAATCGCCTGGTACAACTCTTCTGAGATCACAGCGGTGAAACGCTCGGTGCTGTTAAGGTCTCACTGACGCCATAATCGGAGACACAGCAATCAACAGAACCTCCAGCTATTACCATTCTGGGCAGATCTTTTCCCAGAGAAAAGACACATCACAAAGCATCTGTTCTCTGCTGCTTGTGACCACTAGTTTGAAGGGATCTGCTTCTTTCAAGCCACTGTTATTCAATCTTTAAGCCTCTGTGTAACTACACCTGGAAGGTCCATACTATCGCAACCAACAATATGGGTCTTGATACGCTATAGGATGCAGAGTCAGCCTCAGGTGAGTTCTAAGGAAGGCTGAAGGGATGTTAAGCTGTTAGAATCATCTCCCTAAAAATAGGAAGAAGGGCAGGTTTACCTATGCCTTCTCTTTTTCACTCTTTGGAGAAGGTCATGGAAGTATCTGAGAGGAAGAAATGTTAAATACTAGTCGTGTTGGGGTAAATGCTATTTTAAGGCCAGCATTAGCCCAGGAGCAACACTGCCATATCTCCCTGCATAAGAGCAGATCAAACAGGCGCCAAAACAGGAGCTACGTGAAAGACTGCTAGTGACACTTGACATGAGCCGTGCTCTGGAGGCAGTGGCCTGTCTGGCACGGAAGTAACCCCAGTGGTGCCTGGGGGTTGGCCACAGGTGGGCTGCACGTCCTTACCTGGGTATGCTTCGGATAACCCATCTTATCAATGAACTCAGACGCCGTTTTCAGTGCTGCCTTCTTCTCTTCAGAGTTGGCACTTTTGCCTTTAACAAAAATAGAGAGAAAAGAGGTCAACTTTTTAAAAGTTCTGCATACTCACAGAAGAAACTGTCCCAGGTACTTCTACCTTTTGCAACAGTAGAAGGGCCCAGCCTTCCAGCCAGATGATGCCAAATAGCAAATGACAATTGTTTGATCTATTTTATGCCTTTTGTGATGGCTGAGAGAGCACAACTGCCTTTCTACTCATGATAGTCATTTAATTTTTTCTTCCTGGTTCCCAGGACTCTCCCTTTAACTCTCAACACCAAAGACCCTGTACCCCAGCACCTAACATTTCATATGAGAGCGCTTTTCTGAGACTGTTAATGCTATCCGAACTTGCCCTGAAAAGCACCACCACCATCAAGTTATGGTCCCCACCCAGCTTGAAAGAAACAGGGATTGGTAACTGGATGAAAATCATAATAGGCTTCACCCACATCTCTACGGTACCTTTCCAAACAAAGATCTTTCCATCTGTGCCATGATCCAGAATGAAGCAGTCATCCGTACTCAGGGCTGCCTGGGAGAAGGGGTTCTCATCTGCCACCAGGGAAACTGCCATGTTCCCAGCCCCGTTGGAGACCTGGGGTAACACAGCACGGAGGTTAGATAAGGCATCGTCTGTTCCCCTCCAGCTTCATGGCGATAGTCCAGAACTCAGGGAGCAGAAGGGAAATAAATTTGAATGCACTGGCTGCTTCAGGCACTATTGTTTCTCAAACAGGATACCTTTGACACAGCAACAGTATGACAAAAACACAACATTTTCTCTGAAGATTTCAAGTACTTCTAGCAAAGCAGATACAATCAAAGAAAGATTGATCCAAAATGATAAATATCCTTGGTGCACAAGCAGCCAAGAAATATCTTCTCGAGCAAACCAACTGCACCCAGAACTGGAGGGGACGGTCCTGGTGACTGTGAATTGGCCTCCATGGGCCAAGTGGGTTGGGTTTAACAGTCTGAGTTCCTGTATTTACTAAGGGATAAAGGTCCACGTTACAAACCATCTTGGCAGACATTCACCACATCATTACCAGAGGCTGCTGTAGAGAAGATTCCTCCCAAAAGTCTTCAACATTCTTCTACACTTACACTAGCTGATGGCAAATGCTACCTTCCAAATCATTGCTTCCTCGTGCTCACGGGATGTAGAAAGGGGTAGATCCTGGTTCTCAGGCTCACTATTTCTAGTTCTTTCCTGTCATCTTCCTAACACAATGCCCGATAACATGAAGGAAAACTCTCTTTTTTTCCCCCCATTTGTTTCACACTCCGCCTTTCCCTCAAGGATTCCTGGCACGTCGCAGCTGTCTCACTACAGCCGGCAGTGGTGATAAAGACAATAGAAAGCATGTGGGTATGCAGCGTAAGCAACCAAGGTTCATACATAAAACTTCATAAAAAGCTAACAGCAGAATGAGGCAGAAGCAGAACTCGGGTCAGCTCAGCTCCTCGCTGCTATTCCAGCTCCATCTAATTGCACAAAGATTCCCAGATAACCAGTTTCCACAAGGTTATTTGTCAGGGTTTCTTGTTACCTTATAGAGCTTGGCCAGCTTTCTATTGGCTGTATCAGTTCTGCTGTCATCAGAAGCTCCTGGTGGCAAGCTGGGCTTTGGTCCCAGGACCTGTGAAAGAGAGAAAAAAAATTACCAGCCAATCCAGGAGAATCTCTCTTCCCCAGATGCTCCAGCCACAAGAACAAGTAGAAGAAATTTCTAGATCAACAACAGTGAAAATATACTCTGATGTCCCAGAGATGCAGAGGACCGAGTCTGCATTGAATTGAGTGTTTATAGCACTAACACTTCATATGTAAAGACACACACTACTGAGCCTGTCTACCCATCCCACCCCTTCTTCCACATACCGCCCTTCCCACTCCAGCCTGGAAAAATGGACGAAGCGAATAACCTGAAGCATTTCCTCCCGCTCTGATCCTTCCTCTGAAACATAGACCTTGGCACGACCATTGCGCTCATTGTCCCGAATCCCCTTGGCCAGCACAGTGGCCTTCAGCCGTTCTTGGCGGTTGCTGTCGGAGCCACACCACTGAAAGATGTTCTGGGGGAAAAGAGAAAGACCGTGCAGCTGTCAGAGCGTAACAACCCCCTCTCTAGACAAGATGGCAGTATGGCTGGCACTGAAAGATGTTAAAGGACTGACTACACCGTGTTTCAGAATGCTCAACACTTGAGACAGCTTCAACAGAGTGGGGGAGGGGGGGAAATCCTTATGTGAACTACAGGCATATCCTGCCCCTGCAAGCCTGCTAAACTTGTCTTTTACAGGGTACTTACACTGCCAAGGTCAAGGATGAAGCAGTCCCCTGTGTTGAAGCTGTCCCAGGTCACAGGGACCTCCGTTGCTCGGACTGTTCGCCTGCCTTTGACCTGCAGAAGCCTCTGCACAGTTACTTCATTGGGAACCACATGTCTGAAGCCAGAAGCCACGCCACCAGCCTAAGGGAAAATGAAGAAAAAACAATTCACACTTGTGCTGTTGCTTCAGAAAAAATGAAAATCCTACTCATTTGTTATCAGTGAGCAGTTTTTGCCTCTCACAGAAAAAAGGGTCATCAGCAGCTTGCAGAGAGAGCTCATCTGCCCAGGCTGGGCTTTTGTATAACATATATTTATCGATACATTCCAGCTATCCACTCCACAGCATCTAAGCAACACTGATACAATAAAGTTGGAGATCTCCAAATTTGAAGAAGATCACAATAAGTTGAGGTATTAACAGGATTTTGACTGGTGAAGTGAAGGGTGTATTCCCATGTGTGCTGTATGTCCTGCCTACCAGAAATAATCCCAACCTCAGGATTCACCTTCTCTGCTGACAGAGAGATACTTGGAATTACTTGTCAATGTAGGCAACAGGACTAATGTCAGTTATCCTCAAAATAAAAGCACAACCAAATTCAAATGAATGAAAGTAACAACAAACGAGTGGGAAATACGCAAAACAGAAAGACTAGGAAAGTCTTAGACATGAGGAAATGCAAGCACTTTGCAAGCATTTGACCTGATACAACTTTCCTTGTGCCACTGGGTTCCTAACAAACTACCATTCTTGACTGTATGCTTCTACTTCGTCTACTCCACTTTACTGCAATGGCATGGAAGAGTAACTCCCACTACTATTCCTCTACTTTACCAAAACATTACGTATGCCAAGGAGGTGGGCTAAGCACAGAAAAAGACTGGAAAGGTCAAACTCTGTTATGTAAGTGGGGAGAAAGAAAATCTACTGGGTAGGCGTTTCCCGTTAACTCAGATGGCAGTTTCTTAAATTCATTCCAGACGTCTTGGGACTGTTCTTTCCTCTGCTTCTCAAAGAAAAACAAAACCTTGATTCTGAAAGTTTCCCAGGGCTTTGCTTGTGTATTATGAATTCAGCCAAAGCTCTCCCCACTGGGATCTGCTGTTCTCCACCCTGTCAGTTCCAACTCATTGAAAACATCTGGTTGAGAACGGTTTTTAAGCAACTGGAAAAAGGGCAGTTCTCGTTCTTCTGAGAATTGGGCAGTGGGCAGGACGCCATTTCTTGCAAACTTGATTCAGCCTGCTAGTATAAAGACCCAGTCATCACCTACCTTGTACTTGATGCCAGATTTGAAGTACCCCAGGAAAGTTGAAGACTCATGGCCTTGCACTTCACGGTGCTGAACAGCCTTCCCCTGAAGGTAGTCGTCCATCTGCACAGTAAATATGGCAGCTGCCCCACGCTCATCCTGAGAGCTTTCATCTCCTAAGAAATGAAAAGGCAACAAATTGGAGGGAACGCAGGGTTTCTGCCTCTACATTCAACTGTGCAAAACTGTGCAAAGGCGAAAGCAGATTAGTGGGAAGTTTAGTTTCCAGGAAGGTCTGCAGAAATAGCCATTTCCAAACTTTTCTAATAATGACTCCAAACAGCAGTATAAACTCTGGGTTTTTTTGGCAGGCTTACAACACCATTGTTACTGCTGCAGCCCCACTGCTTCACGGCTGTCTCTTTGATAGGCATCGTTCACTTTTCTTTTGCCATTTCACCCTGTCCTGAAAGGAAACTTGCTATGGAGCAAACACACAGACAGACCAATCTGCAGGAAGACACCACCAGGTTTTACAAAGGCTGTAGATACTAATGAGGCACCAGTTCCACAGCAGTTTGCCTCTCTGGAGCTCTTTGGTGTGCAAAACCTACTGACGAATGGCAGATACGACAAGCCACCATGCAAGCATCTTACATAGCTTTAACTATGATGTTGTCAAAGAGTCTTGGTTTTGCAGGATGTGGAGAAAGCCTTGCCGTGTTACTCAGTGACATTTACTGCAGAAGGCCAGTTAGGAGGTCTGAACTTCAGGGGGAAAAATCCCACTCATTGAGTCAGGAGGATAACAACCGACCTCCATCCTTTCTATTTGAAAGAGCCACGCGCTTCATCTGAGATCTGGTCTCCTCTGTGAGCCTCTGGAGAACAGGGACTTACTCTGCCATCTTGATCAGAAAAAGCTATTTCTAGGTACAGAGATGGCTGTACTCACTATTGCACAAACCATTTCAAATACATAAGGTAAGTAGCGCTATATGCACCCAAAATTGCATTCTCACTGTACTGCCAGTTCTGCTTTTTATTTCCTTGGGTAACACTGGACAAGGCTGGGGTAGTGAGAGCAACGGAGTTCACTTGGGGCTCCCCAATCAGCAGGGGCACTCCCATCAGACTTACCCAACCAGAAATGCAAGTCGTACTGGAGGTTGCCATTCCGCTGTTTGATGGTGTTCAGCACCAGATACGAATCTCCTGTGAAGAAGTCTCCATACAGATTTTTTGGCACTGGTACCAAATCAAATTTCTCAATCCTCCAAATCTGAAGGCCAGGTTCCTTCCCAGCCTTCGAAAACTCAGCGTGTTCCACCATGCTGACAGGCTAGGGGCGAGACAGAGGATGTTGTTCATTATGCACAGTACAAGGAAGCACATGTTTAAATTGTGTTGCTTCTGATCTTTTAACTACTGTTCCAGGCAACAAGTGGAAAGTTTCCTTTTTTCTCTTGCACTGAATTTTGAAGGAAAAACAAAAAGCCGGAGTGGGGGGGAAGTCTCTCAGTTGATCACTGTTAATTTTCACTTCCAATCAACTCTACCTCCTGGCTTATTCCTGGCTTACTCTTCCCTAGACTCTCTTTTCTGTCCACCTCTCCTGATTTTACTCTACATATTTTCTTTACTAGTTTATAGCTTTTCAGTATGGCACATAAGTGAAGGACTAACCCCCTTGGCTGGCTATTCTTTTCTACAAATGCTGCATGACATTCAAGACTGTAGGAAACAAACCCCTTTTAACTATACATGTTGTACATCTTGCACAAACACGATTTACAGTTTTCCTAAAACCTGTATTATCTTATCCAGCTCCTTCTGGAAAATTTTGTGAATATCATCAAAGTTAGATAATGAACAGGTTTCTTCTATCTCTTCTGTCCTGACATGTTACTTCAGTACTTCTGTGTTACTGTTCCCTTACAGGAATTACACTAATATACACAATATCCTCTCCTAAGGACATTGCGACTTTGGTTTAATATGTTGTCATATTAATGCAATGTAATAACAATGTGCAATCCATTCTTTCAACAAACATAATGAACACTTTTCTGTAACTATTGTATAAAAGAATTCACTTTGGTAATACTGAAAGGAAATAAAACATTTCTGTCGTATTGGCAAAGGAAGTTTCGCCACATATTACAGCATGCCTTTGAGTGGTATCAGGTAACAGGGAAGAAAAAATTAAAATGTTATATTAGAAGCATCCAGTATTTTGACAAAGAAGATAGTTCACAGTAGCTGATGGACAAAAGTACAATATGCTCAGCTTTCAAGGCAGAAATAAAGAATGTTACAAACTAGAAAGCAAAATAGCAAGTTAGCTACGAAAGTGATTCCTCAGCTGAAATCAGATATCAAAGATGGAAAACAACTTTTAACGTTACGACTCCAGTCAGCCTGACTTAAGTTTCTCCCAAATTCCCACTATAAAATTGGACAAACTCCTTAGAAAGAGGTAAAAGAGAGTGTGAGTGTGACTCTTAAAAGTAATTGAAAAACAAGTTTTACAAGGTTTAACTGTGATGTCAATCACTTACCACAGCTGAAAGCACAACAGCTGCTGTAACAGCATATCCAAGCCCTGCAACAGACATGGAGCTAACACAGTTCAGCTTCAGAGCCATTGTGCAAAAAATGGTGAGAAAAATATAATTGAAGTCCTGTTTGCCCATTTCCAACAGCAAATGGGCTTCTCCCTTCTTCTGCAGAAGCTGTAGGGAGTCCCAGCTCCCTCCACTTGCTGCTAGTGAAGATGAACCGCAGAAGCCAATCTTTTATCAGGGACAAACACACCCACCCCCTCCGCAATATAGGGGCGTAACATGTTTGTGCAAACAGACCTCTTGGAAGTCTCCGAGACTCCTTCAGCCATTTACAGATGCTTAATCCCAGCAGGCAATAACTCAAGACAATGTGCTATCCGTTACTGCCAACAGTGCAGTTATGTTCAAAGCCAAATATCTACTCATAAGGCCAATAAGAGAGGAAGAAGAGACATCAGCAACAGAGGCAACATTTTGTCAGCTGAAAACTGCAAATAAATGGCAAGTTGATGAGATGCAGAGGAACAGAAAGGCTGTTCCAGATGGCAAGGGCTGTAGAGAAAGAGATTTTGGAGATGAAAAGAAGAACAGAGAAGCCTTGAAAGGATACAACTGAATAACCTGAGGATGGAGGGAACGTGCCTTCATCTCGCTGAACTTGTCAGAGGAGCAACATGCAAAATTCAGCATGTGCTTTGTGTGTCTTGCACCTGAATGCAATCTCCACACAAGCTACTATCAGAGTAATACGCTCCAGAGGGGTCTGAGGTGGACCACTGTATTTCAGCTCATGTGTTAGCAAAAAGGGCATTAGTAGTCTGGTAGGTGATAGAACACGAGCTAATTCAGTAATTTCACAACCAAATATTACTGAGGGTGTAGCAAGACCCTGTGACAGGAATATTCAGTTCAATGGAATTACACTGCTGATCGTAGCATAGCAATGATCTGCCACCAGTAAGGAGCTTTTCTTCCAACCGCCTCACACTTCAGCAAGCCAATCTATCACGTATTCCAAGTGTTTGCAGTAAGTAAACTGTGCAGAAAGAGTTGTATCCCGCTTTCCCTTGCAGCACCCCAGGAAGAGAGCAGCCCCATGCTCTCTCCAGAGAGTGGAACGTCTCCTGGAGGTGCCAGCAGCAGTGGCTGTGATACAGCATCTGCCAAACACTGCCCAAGGGATGCGCAGAGACCTGCCTCAGACATGCTCTCTGGTATGTGGCTATGAATATCCCAGAAAGTCAAACAAGAATCCTACGAGGAATGTAACTAATGCCTATGTGTAGCTGTGCTGCTGGTTACTCTTTTGCTCTTAATGCACCCGGGGATCAATTACTGACAGTCTGAGGTTCCCACTTTCAGAATCTCTCAAAAGATGTTTAAATAAGGGGCCAAATCCTCCACTCACAGTAGTCTACAACAAAACTTCCACAACGGAAAGATCAGACCGCACTTTGTCTGTGCTTTCTCCATTCTCCATGGGAATATCTTCCTTCGCTCTCTCTCATTAGAACACTCTGCTTCTCTGTTGTCCAAGTTGATGCATTTTGTTTTGAAATGTCACCTTGGCAAATGCTGATTTAGTTTAATGTACCTTTGAAAATTTCACTGGGAATTCTCAAACTGAAATAGATAATAACAAGAATGTCTTAGTCTTGCTGGTATTTCTCATCTCTGTGAGGGAAGATCAGAGTGTCAGAGGTCTAAGACCCAGTGAAAAAAAATGTTGGAGCCCTGATTCCAAGGAAGCCAGCTGTGAAAGGCTTCTGCAGCTGCTGCATACCCAAACCAAGATGACTGGATTGTGTAACATTAGAAAGAGATGGGTCCCTTCCAAGTGGAAAAATACTTTGCACTTTTTATTAATAAATAAATACCTGTATAGTGCCACATTTGGGCAAACTTCACAGACTGAAGGCAAAAAGACCTATGATAATCTTCTCTGTTAGCATCCCATTTTACGATATATTGTAGTCTGCAGATATACGCTTATAAGCGTATACGATATTCTGGAAAAACAACTTATGTGGTCTTCTAATTAACTTGGCATTTTATAAGTTTTGCCCTCAGTCCAAGCTTGCATTGCCAACAAGTTGCAAATTGTAAATACAGGCAAAAGATGACAAGAGAGCTGCAATGAATAAATTGTATATTGTAGCGTTCTTTGGTAAAAATTAATCCGAAGCATGTCTGAAGGGGATAAGTGTAATATACTCCACAGCTGGTACGGTTTACTACTGCTGTCAGCAAATGTTGCACTGTTGAATCAAGCCACAGAAATCTGTGCTCTGGACGTTTTATTGAGGGCATATGCCAGATGAGATTGCCAGGACCCTACCGAAAAGGATGTCCTGTTGGAGACATGGGAAAAAGGCAAATTTCAAACTAATAAAACTGCCCAACTTAGTCACAGAAAGGGTGCTATGCAGAGCCAACGTCTTATGCAAAGGAAAGTTATTTAAGGAAAACGAGGAAAGGGCTTGGAATACAGGATTTCAGTGCAGATGGATCATATAAATGACACTTGGCTGCATAATGATAAAAACAAGAACTACAGAAGTCCAGTGATTTGAGCAAACAGTGGAAGACAACAACTTATTATGGTATCCAGATGTGCAGTTAACATAATCACGACAGGCCTAGCTGAGAATGCCATATAATGGAGACTGGCCTATGGAAATAATTACAGGGATATACTCCCTATATACCAAACACAAAACGCAAGACTTGGTATGTGAGGGAAGCTGACACTGTGCAGAAGTCTGTGTCTGGCTCAGGGACCAATGGCAGAATATAGAGATTGCTTCTTCAGGACAGTGTTAAATGATTTTCCTGAGGCTGGAAGCTGCTTGCTTCAGAGGAAAGGCCAGAAAAGTCAGAGAGACCATGTAGTCTCTCTGCTCAGCAAACCTGACATTCTTGCCCTGCTGTGCGTCCTCTCTGCTGTGGTACTGTTGGAAGCCCTGACAGCTGATGCTTCCACCATCTCTAATCCGGGACTCAGCAGTTTTCTCTCCTGGTATCCAATCCAAACACCTTTCTTATTTCCACCCTGCAACTTGTAATAAACAGCTCTCTTTGCCTCCCTCCCTAAATACTTCCACTTATGCTCTTTACATTTATCCCTGTGCCTCCCACTCGTCTGTCACAGAGTCACTCTACGCCCTCATAAACTGATGCCATCAGCACTTCTGCCATTTGTCTTTACTCTCCTCTGAACTTGCTTCTGCCAAGAAGGGCTGCACTGCTCAGATGTGGCCCAGCACAACTATGCTGAAAGGAATGCCCTGTTCCCTTCAAGAAAAATCCGTGGACACAGAGGCCAGAATCTCTTAGTCTGTCATCACACTGCAAAGTCCGTTAGAGGGAATAATTAGTGCCTAGTTCCTCCACATCACATACACTGTCACATCTTCACACCTACTACCACCACCACCTAAAGCATCTAATGATGCTATCTAAAGTACCTTTATACGGGACAGTATCATCCAATACTGACGGGGGGGGAAAAAGGAGGAGAAAAATCTTTATTCTGTTAGGCTCCAGTCTGACCCTGACTCAACCTCAAACATTCAGAGCAGCTTTACCAAAGCTGAAGGAATGCACACACTCAACCAAAACATCCTCTGACTTCTGGTATTGCCAGAGTATTTCAGAACACAAAATGCACAAGACAGTAATGATAATATTTTAACAATTTTTAAATTAAATAATTATTAAAGCAAGACTAAATACAATGGAACGGGTATAGTTAGTAGCCGGTTCCTCTATATGACACAGCAACTATTAGCCTACGGGGCATTCCTCACGACACTGTGTACTCCCATGTTTCTGAGACTATAAAGAACACATATCAATGATGCTTCTGGATGCTTTTTTTGTTTCCTGGATACTTACTGAAGATGGGCAACCAGAAAAGAAGAGGTGGAAAGTTGCTGGTAAAAATAGTGGGTGAAAGAAGAAATAAGTGCAGTGGTTCATTTAAATAGACTCAGCTGTAAAGGGGCTTATGCCTTGAGAAGGAAAGAGATGTTTTAAGCGAGGATTTACATGAAACAGAGACCCAGAGGTCTGATCACTACATTAACCGCTTCCTAATTTAACAGAAACAGTGCTTGTGGGGTGAGAGGGCTTATTTTCCTTTGACTCACGATGCATCAGAAAACTCCATCTTCCTCACATTCGAAAAAACACTGTTCAACAGTTTACTCTCCTTGCAGCTTCTGTTCAGTCACTGGCCACTTACAAGAGAAAAATGAGCATAACATCTTTTTGGAGCTACAGTTAATTTGTGGCAATTCACACATGTATAAACCCACAAATATAGTAAGGGCTTACCTGCACGGGGCTGCTCAGGAAAGCTTGGCTGAGTTAAATGAGACTGTGAAATAAGTGGTGGTAGGCCAGAATGCCATGTGGTTGTTCTCATTTACAGCTCCAGTGTCTAGTTCATGATAGGTTTGGTTAATTTGTCTAAACTTGCTGCATAAACAAAGCCCACACAGGAAGGTCTGCAGCCAACATAATGTTACACCACAGACTATCTTAAAACACCTGCTGCTTACTTCTGGAACAATTTCTGCATTTCTAAATGGCAAAGGCTTTATTTTTTATTTTAATGGATAATACTTACAGAGCATCAAAATAACTTGCAAATACAGACTGAATTTCTAAAATATGGGGAAAACAGTAAACCTTAGTAGGGCCTGTGTCCACGCAACATTCATGCTGCAAAAAAGCTTCTTGTGCACCAATCCTTACTGTTCCTTCAGGGCAAACAGTTGCTTTTCCACCCAGCTAATTCTCTCTTTCCCTCTATTTATTTGCCAAAAATTGCCTGGAGAATATGGACTGCTCCGAAGAAATAATAATATTTCTCCTCAGGAAGAGAAAGACTCCCTTGTCTCACAGCATCCCAGACCTCCTCTATCAAGCACCAGAAGAAGTAAATCACCACCGTGTTTCTGCTGCAACAATATGAAAACCGTAAGTCACCGTGTTTTGCAAGCGGCAAAGTGGCACAATCCTACTAGCATGATTAATGCAAACAAAATCAACAGGTTGTACTTGCAACAGCAACGCTCCCTGAGCAAGAGCTGCGTTCTCCAGATCACTCTCTGAAATAGTGACACTGAAGAGATCAAATGTGCCACAAAAAAAGTTATGTGCTTGCTTCAGGTTTAGCTACTTTTACACTTTGAAGAGAATCTACACTTTCTGACTACCCACGCAGCTGTATCTTTTTTCTCTGATCCTTTGCCGACACATAAAAACTCTGATGAACTTACAAAGATTGTGAGAGTGAACACTACAGCCATTCAAGTTCTGACAATAAAAAACTCAAGACATGATGCTGCATAAAACAGAGAAAGGAAGACAGTTCAGCACGGTATTAACAGCTGATGACAATGCATACTGAAAATGAAAATACTTGTCTATTCCTTATAGCCTCCTTGCCAAAATAGCATGTATTATGATTAACTCTTCAGTAAGCCACTGAAAAAAAATCTGGTGGGACTTCAGCTTTGTTGCCAAGGTGACAGGCATTGAAAAATACCTAAAATGGTAGATTAGACCAGTTTTCAGTCTCCAGAGAGCCCTACATTCATATACTCACGAAACTATAAACAGCCCCTTTCCTTCCATCCCTTGAAGAAGCTAGTAAACAAAGCTTATTTGGGACAAGAAAAAATTGGCATGGAAGAGCCTCCTCCTACCCTAGCCATGGTGACTCCACAAACTATTTTAGTTCTCTATATGGGGAGCAGCATAGCTAATGGTATTCCTAGCAGCAACATCTTAGAGACGCAGCCAGCCACAAATCCAAAAAATTCAAACTGGCATTGTCCCTTCAGCAGCTTCCTCCTTCATTTAAAATATGCATCTGATTCCAATAAGAACTCAGATCAACAGTCCTGGACATAAAGTACAGCATTATCTGTACAGCTGGCGAGTAGGTTTTTGCACTCATGAGTTAAAACTCCTACTAAACCACTTTAGCAAATTAGAAAACCCAGATGATTTGAGTATTGTTCACTTTTTCCAGCTGTTTGTTTGCATTATGAGTCATGTCAGCTCTATTCTGGTCTACCTTTTGAATATGATCCACTTAGTAAACACAGAGTGTTCAGCCCAATGCACCAAGGCTAAAAACTTCAATACAAAAGCCTGAGTTTCTCATCCGCTGCACTGATGTAAATTGGGAAGATTACTACTTACACGGGAGAAGCTTTTGGAGAGTATATAGGTCTCCCACCTGAAACACACCCAGAGAAAATCTGCTGATACGATCAGCTGTTTAAAAGTCCTACCTTAAGAGCATACGTGAGAGCTGAATCATGCACTTAAATACACACAGCATAGATAAGTATGGATCAGTGGAAACCACTGACTACTTTCATTCAGTTGTGAGCAAATAGGAAGCCTGAATTATACTCAAACACAAGCCATTGTTTAGTGCTGAAAATGTGTCTTAAAGGAGTGCTTATGTAACCCGTAAGACACCATCCAGTACATTAAAATATGACTACCATTCCATATTATGTCCCATAGAGAAAGCTTGTGGTGACAGCCAAAACACATTAATGGAGTGAAGACATGCCTGTGGTCAGCTGCAGGGAAATGACACAGATGTTCTTCCTCCAGCCACCACGTCCTGACTGTGTACAGGGGAAATCATCTGCAACTTTATGCAAACTGTTTTTCCCCTGCGAACTAGCCAATACATTCCTCTGCAGCACAAAAGCCTGTTCAATCCATTATCCATAACCCAAGGAAGAACAGAGTAATATATTATTACTGGAGAAGAAGGGCTGGAAACCAGAAGAGATGGCCTAAAACAAGTCCGAAAGGGAAGCAGGAAACATGGCCTTGCACTGTAAGTGTAGGATCAGACACAGGCGACTAGGCGAGAGGACTTACAATAAGCCATTGCTACACGTACGGTAAGGACAAGAGAAGTACATGCAAATATTACGGTTGAGTATAAACGACTTGTGAGTAAAAATCATGTAGGTGAAATTTTGCCTTACGCCACACTGGTGCAGCACAGCACATCCGAGTCCTACCACAAGCCCACCACGGGGCCCGGCCTTGCTGTGCTGCAGCAGCAGCGGGAGCCCGGGGTGACTGCGCAGAAACTCTGCCTCGGCGAGCTCCTGCCCTCCAAATCGGCTCCACACAGAATTCACCTTGCCATCTCAAAAACCTCCACAAGACATGAAGCAACTCAGAATTAACAGAAACTAGTTCACTTAACACACATTCAAAATCAAAGTGCTCCTTCTAGGTCAGGCACAACGATCAGAACACGAGGCATGGCTGAGAGTGACAACCAACGTAGGGTTTTGGTACCTGCATTTACCTGCTGACTGGCAAAAGAGACTGACCTACTGCTACGATCAAAAGCTTCCTCCAGTCCTGCACCCAGCACGCACAGGCGCAGGCAGCTCTGCACCGGGAGGGGACAGGACTCCCCTATTGCACATGAAGTGGTTTTCTTCACAAACACCCACTTCCGAGTAAATCAATGCGGAGACATACAGAGGTATTAGAGTTCTCCTTTCCATTTTGCTATCAGTTCTCCTAACATATGCAGGTGTGGCCACTGCATTAATGACTCTGGCTTGAAAGGACAGACCACCGCTCCAAGGCTGTTTTCAGCTCCAAAACCAGCTGCCGCCACAGCCTTGGCAGCAGGAGCGCCCGGCTCCCATCCCCGCTGCGCGCAGCCGCAAGGGGGCAATGCTATGAACAGACACGCCAAAATACTCCCTTCTTCCTCACAGCAAAGTGTTTGCAGCTCTCCCTCTGGTGATTAACAGAGGGGGTTTATTTTATTTTATTTTTAGCAGGATTCAGGCTTCAGTGTTGAGGAACCACAGGCATTCTCAAAGCAGACAGCGTGCAAGAAGGGAAAGTCCTACTGGTGACAGCTCTCAGCGCAGCAGCCTCCATCCATCCTGAAAGATCCCGGGATGATTCATTTCTTCCAGTGTTTTAGAGACACTGTTTTGAATTGTAGCTGTATTTTTACTGTGTGTGGAAACAGTCAGTAAATAACATATGTTTAAACTTTGTTTTTGGATGGCGTCCCACTGACTGACTACCTCCTGATACAGACACGGTTGTTTCTCCCCCTCCCAACTGTGCCGGGACATCAGCTGAGATCAGTTCCAGCTCTTCAGGGTCTCAGTGGGAGGTGAATAATGGACAAAAGAGAAGAGGAAGGGAAAGACCAAAACCATAGCCTGTAGTCAGAAAAGAACATTTTAAAATGGGTAAAAGGAAAAAAAACAACTCAAAAATCTTCAGAGTCTATACCACCCAGTCACCATCACATCCCAAATTTTTATCAAAAAACCTGACAGCCTGGTTTGACTATCCTGACGGAGGATGCAGTTACCAGCTCAGGTCTAGTCCACCCCAAGGTGGGGAAAAACAAACCGACAAACTAAAATAAAGGTAATTCTCCAGAGGGAAGTGTGAACAGGCAGAAACCCCCAGAATACCAACCAAATGAACCACTCCAACGTCAGCGGCACCACCGCTCTCCCTCAGCTGAGCGTCAGTGATCCAGCTCGGCTGCTCCGGTCTGGCATTTTCAGGTTGCCAAGCACTGCAAAGCAACCCAGGGAAGAGTTGCTGGAGCTGTATTAAACTCCACTAATCTCAGAGCTCTATTTAACCTTGCAAACGCATCATCAGTGGATAATCAGAGATAAATACTTGACAATCCTGCTGAGTCAAACGCTTACTGTTAAAGGCTGCTACTTCCTCTCCTAATTTTCCTGACCATGCTTTCCTTCACTGAGCCGGTGTGAAGCACTGAAAGTTGACATCCTACCAACACTGTCTGATCTGATTTCACCTACGATGGGATTTAACAGTGACATGCTACCGGGCAGCTCTCTTTCAGTGCCCTGGCTACACACCCGGATCAGCAGGCTACGCCCTCTGTACCGTGATGGACATAACAGGACTTGTGCAAGAGAAGCATTCACTGCTGTGATCAGGCAAGTACCAGCAGTGCAGCTGTACCTCGAGGGTATGCGCATATTGGTACGTGTACAAGAAAAAAGAGAGCCACCTAGCAGTGTGCCAAACAGCTAGTAAGAGGCCTGATGAATCTACTCTGGCAATCGGCGTACTTTTGCTATCAGGGAGTTGATGACTGTAGGATGTAGTGTAAATATTGGACATTTCCGTGACTTCTTGGGAAGCAGAGATGAGGCAGAAGCATATCCTCTGAAATCTAGGCCGCATGCATATAAAGACTGTTCAGATACTCCTACCACTTTTTCATTTTCTTTTCTCAAAAAAAAAATCTCAAAGATTTTCATTTACTTTTATTCTCCTCACTTTAAAAAAAAAATGTGAATGCAACCTTCAATTCAGGAAGTCCCTAATCATGACAGTTCTTGAATGCCAAAAGTCAGAAGGGCAGACCTGAGAAAAACTGCCCGTGCACTTGTCGATTCTCTGTCTAAACCTCTGCTGTGAGCCGCCTGTCAGAGAGGAGATACTGCCAAGCCAACGTGACAGCTTGTCTGCTCCTGTGCCCCGGGGAGGGTATCTGACTGCATCGCCTTTTCACACTAACTTTGTTTTCTGGAGCCTCCTGCAGAAAAATACTTCACAAATTGACAAAACACAGTTTTAGGCTCAATAGTTGTGTGCAGGATCCCCACCTAGGGACTTTGCGTCTGATATGGGGAAAAAAGTTCCAGCACGGCTCGTAGCCGAGAACTCCAGCAAGTTTACTGCTTTTATGGGAAAAGAATTAATCATCCAGAGCATTTCTTTCCAATTCCCTTAGTCTTCTTAGTGTCTGAAGTGATTAATTAATGATTAAGAGACTGAAAAGACAAGGACTTGAACTAACGCTATGAGAAGCAGAACAAATGACATGACAGAGGGACACGAAGTGATAAACTGCACAAAAAGAAGGTAACTCGAGGTTTTCTTCTTAATGTAAAACCTCAGTGAAAGCCACTGCACAAGACACCTTCTGAGTCTTGAGTTTGAAAGGATTCAAAAGAGATTACAAGTGGACATATAAAATAACAATATATACAACTTACTTTTCAGTGTAAATTTTTAGAAGGGATATCAAATACCTGATCTGGAGAATCAGACAACCACTAATCAACAGAAATAATACACAGCTCATTACTGACAAGTTGCCCGTATCATAATTTTCTGCCTTTTCATGAAAAGCATTTGATACCAATCAGGCAGAGGCATATTCAGAACGAGATTACTCACGCGGCAATTCCCAAGTGCTGTGAAAGCGAACAAAAAACGAGAGCAGCTGCTCCTTCCTAGACAGTAGTTAGTTGTGGTGCCCAAGCTACTTTCTGTCTGTGTTTAACCATGCTCTGCTTTACTGCCACCAATCTGCAACTTGATCGCTTCAGCTCATCTTTAAAAGAAAAAGAAAAAACCCTGTTTCTTTGGGTGTCAGGATTCCAAAGCAAAGCTGGGAAATGGTTGGTTTGTGAAGCTGCATATTCCTGTCCAACATCCTTTTCACGTACATGCTACTCAGTACCAACTCTAATGTCTGACACTGGAATTAAAATGGAAAGCTTGTGTTTGTAAAGTGAGTTGAAAGCAGATATAAATCCTGAGTAATAAAATACGTCACAGTGCTATTTTAAGAATGATTTAGTTCCCACCGGGATTCTGTAAAACACCCAACCTACAATAAAATGTTATTTTATCTGAACTTGGGGTGGGGGGAAGCAGTGGTTCAGTACGGGTCTCTGAAAACAGCTAGCTGCTGTTTCTCATCCTGTAAGAAGGCTCTTACCTCTTCTCCTCCCCAGAAGCAGCGCTCCCCCTTAGAGACACTGCTGACCGCACTACAGACTCAGTAAGAGGCTGAAGCACTCACCAAAGAACATGAAGTATCTACAGAAACAGCCTTGTAATGGAACAAGTCAGGCAGCCAGTCTCTTAGCCGGAGCTGGCAGCAATCCCCCTTGGTAACATTATCAGAACCATGAAACGCGATTGTGGAACGCTATCTCATGTCCCTGCTTTGGTGATGAAAGGAACAAACTCACAAACGTGTTGGATTTGTGCCTGTAAAATCAAAGTTGAAAGTAGCAGTAGCATTTTTGCTTTTTCACCCTTTAGACTTCAGAAGCGGCCGAAGACTGATGGCCAGTCCAATTTCCCCCGTGTTTTTCCCCACAGCATTGGGATTTCATCCAGCTGGAGAAAGCCTCTCCACTCCGAGAGCAGGAGACGTTCTCCTGGGGGCACTGCAGGTACTCAGCTCTCACTAAAACAAATGGTTAGCTAAACACTCAGACAACCACCGGAAAATCCCTCACTGTATTTAAACACTTAACATTTAAGAAGTTCACCATCCACCTATGTCACCGATCAGGTGTCACTACAGCTCCCGCCCTAACTTCATGCTGAATTCTAGTGAAATCCATGGAGTTGGACTTCTCGCCACTCCAGCAAGTCAGTGCTGCAACGGGGCCCGTTGATGGTACAGATAAATTAACGCTGACACCCAGGGCTGGTGCGTAAGCGCAGAGGACAGCATTCTCATTATCCGCTCTGGAGGTGAGCAGCCGAGTTCAATCCAGAGCCTGAAGCCACACCTAGCACACAGAGCGCGGGGTGGGCAGGGAGGCGGCCGTAAGGCCAGCAGCAGCCATCCTGTGCAGTAGATGTTAAACAGGGCTGACTTCTGCTTCTCTCCGCTCGTGGTGTGGGTTAAACTTCCATCTCTCACCTCTCCGTAGAAGGGACTACGCAATAAACTATCTCATGGACAAGGTGAGAGAAACCAGTTGCAATAGCCAAGGTCGTGCGAGACCTATTCCTCGGTACTGGGGTTTCGCTTCATTTGGCCAGACGGATGTTATAGAGTATTCTGTAAAATAGTTTGAGAAACCTGAAGGATGAGAGATGTTTAAGGAACCCCCCCGCACTGGACTCCAGAGTAGGACGCCCTAAGCTGAGCCATGCCATACCCCAGCAAAGGAAATTTTTTGGCTGATACACTTGCATCATGCAGAAAGTTGGTAGTGGAAAACAGAAATTGTAACGATCAGTAAGAAAAATAGAGACTTAAGGGGAAACAGTGCTAGTATCATCCTTGTTAGCAAAGTCGGACTTTTTACATCCAAAAGCAAATAACATTCAAAGCAGTTTTATTCAAAGAGGATCTACTTACTAATGAGGCCTCCTTGAAACAAGTCATCCCCATAACTTTTTTTTTAAACACTCTTCCTAGGAAACATTTTAAATACGTTTTAAGTGTCCACATTTTTCGAATTTCTATTCAAATAGAGCTTTCAAACATTCTTCCCGCGGGGCAAAGAACAAACCACACCAAACCCCCGCTGCTCCCATCACCTCGGGGACTCGCACCGACCCTACCAGCGTCCGCGGCTGCCGGCGCCCGGCGGGGCGGCCCGGCCCCGCTCCCCACGGGTGCGCCCGCAGGCCCGGCCCGGCTGCTCTCCGCTCCTTCGGCCCTGCCTTCCTCGGGGCTAGGTCACCCACGCGCTCCCCGAGCTCACCGGGCGGCTTAACGCGCCGCGCCGCGCTCTCCGAACGACGGCAACTCTCAGAGCGAGGCGCCGCCGAGCCTGAGGCGTTCGTGCCGACGCAAGTCACGGACACCGATCGCGCCGACCCCGGCAGATGCCGCGGGGAACGCGCCGAGCCGGCAGCCCGGAGCCGGGCGCGCTGCGAGGGGCTCGCGGCCCCCCCGGGGGGGCCGCGGCCGCCTCCTCCCTCCGCACCCCCCCACCCCCGGGCGAGGACCCCGCGGCTTCCCCTCGGCGTGCGGCGGCCGGGGGGGGGGGGGGGGGTCGCGGGGAGGAGGCTCCCCCTCACGGCGCCCCGACCCCGTTCCCGGGGGGGGTCCCGGCCCGGCCCTACCTGGCGCTGGCGCTGGCGGGGCTGAGGCGGCTGCCGGGAGCGGGGCCGGGCGGGGCCGGGCAGCCCCGGGGGCGGGACGCGGCGCGCCCCCGCCCCAGCCCCGCCGCCCCCCGGCGCCGGGGGCGCGGCCGCCGCGGCGCGCTCGGGGTGTCGGGGCCCGGCGCTGGGCGCGGGGCCGCCCCCGTCACGGCGAAGGCAGAAGCGATGGCGGTGCCGCCCGGGAGCCCCCGGCGGCGGGGGCGCGCCTCGGCCCGCCCGCGCCCTCCGCCACCATTTTGTTGCAGGCGCGTTAACCTCAGCCCCCCCCCCCCCGCACGGCCCGGCCTCCCCTGCCCGCCGCACCGCGACCCCGACCCCGAGCCTGACCCCGGGGTGGCTGGAGGGAGAGGATGTGCCTTCGCTCCCCTTCTCACACCCAGAGAAAGGGTGCGAGAGGCAGCCCCGCCGGCGCATCGCCATGAGGTCGGGGCGACAAGGCACGCCACGCCGGCGCCTGGCGGGGGAAACGCTCGCCCCGGGTCGGGGGACAGCCCGGCGCTCCCCTAGCCCTCTTCTCGTCTCCCTCCAGGCCGCCCCGTGCCTCCCCTCTGCTCCCAAAGGAACAAGGCGTGCGTTGAGCCCGCTGAACAAAGCAGCCCTTGGTTAGGTACCGCGGGAGGCTCGATGGCGGCCGTGCCCTGCGGCAAGGCAGCGGTGCCGGAAGACTTGCTTCTCCACCCAAAACCGGGTGGCAAAGCAGGAGCTGAAGGCAATGTGAGGCCATGGCTTTCGCATGGCGGGAGGCTCCTGCGAGGCCGCCCGAAGCCGCGCCTGCGCTACTTGGGTCAGTGCCTCGTGGCAGGGCTATGCGTGGATAACACGTATTATCCATTGGATGCTAAGGATGCAGGATGCTAAGGATCAGGATCCTTCAGGATGATAAGCAGCTTGTCTCTGAACTCCGGTTCACCCCTCTCCAGCTTCAGACAGCCACAGCCTCTCCCCCCAACTCATCCTTCTCCACGTTCGTTTCGTACCTTTATCTTGAGTGTGTTAAGATATGCTGAGGTTTATTCTCTTCTCTGGATGTTACTAGTTTTTTCCTGGCTTTATCCCTGTGTCACGAAATACATCCAAGTCAGATGGATTGTTTTTCCTGTCTAGCTGAGTTTTTGCTTGTGGTGTGGAAAACTTTGCACTAACTGGCAAATATTTCCCTATTTCTTGATGTATTACTCTAAGTTCTTCTAAATGGGTTTCCTTCTGCCACATCTTCCCACTTCTTCAATTCCAGAGATTGTTTTAATGATCTCATTTGTTGTATGAGGTTTTTTGTTTGTTTTTATATACTTTCATCCAAGCATTGGTATGTCCATACAAAAGCACACATGCAAGAAACTTGTTGTACGGTCTCCTTATAGAGTATACAGTCATTCGTCAAACGTCATCCTACAATATAGTGCTTTAATAATCATAATAAACCAGTTGTGTGGTCTGGGAGGCTTTAGCATATGTGCATGGCCTGTGATCCCTGCTGCCTGCAGCGGCAAGAGGGAGGGCCCGCAGGACAGCTGGGGCCAGCACTGGCCATCGCTTTGGAGGCCAGTGACTGCTTCCGTCCTGTCACCTGTTTATAGAAACCCGCTCCCTCCAGCCAGTTGTCTAAGATACGGTGTACACGCATGCACGGATACATATGTCTGTGTCTATAGATGTCTTTCTGGCCCTGGGCCATGTGAAGATAACAGCTGATGCTTGCTAGTTACGGGCCATGTGAAGATAACAGCTGATGCTTGCTAGTTACAGTGGACCCCAGAATATCTTCTTCACAAGAGTGAGCGCCTCTGGGCATAGTGTGTATACGAATCTGGTAAACAAACTGTGATGATGTGGGTAACAGACGTTACAATTATTGATCAGATAACCCATTTAAGCTCCTAAGAAATTTAACATAATGTTTAATTTCCAAAACCTATCAGCAGCAGATGACTTATAAGAGTACTCACAGGAAGACGCAGACTTTATGGCTCATGTACTTGGTGTACATCCTACAGAGCAGATTCATTCCTCCTGTGGTTGTGTTGAAGCTCTAGAAAGGAACGTGATCCTTAAAATCAACCATTTTTTGTGGAACATTGTATGCAGTAACGCATCTGAGAGCTAGTAATATATTTTCAACGTTACTCAGAAACAAGTGAAACATCTAACTTCTTGCATTTTTAATGTAGTTTTTCCTAGATATTATGAGTTGTGGTAAATCTGAGACAGGCGGGCAGGCCACAGACGGCTGTTGTTTTTCTTTCTCTTTATACATCATGTAATCAGAGAACTGCCTTGTGTTCTTGAGAGAAGCATTGTACCGAGACAGTGCCACCCTGCTATGGGTTTTTACAAAAACAGTTTCTATGCCATCAACAATGCCTTCAGCTGCTGCTGGAATTGCATGGAAATCTAACAATGACGTGGTTAATGATAAAAGCCAGTGGTCAATATTTCTCCTTTGTCATCACTGTAACTGAATAAGATTGCTGTTATCCTTTTGTTCTATGAGAACATTATTATCCAGAATATTTTAGAAGGGCTAAAAACTATCTGCCGTTTTGATTCCACCGTCTCGTAGAACTGTGCATAACCAGGGCAATAGTAAGCTTTCATTAAATCAGGAACGTACGTTACAAAGAGGTACTGACACTGTTGCACAGTCACACAGATTCTGTTTTCATAACTTAAATTACCTATTTGTTGTTCTGCATCGTGTCCGTAACAAGCAAAGGTGCTATTTAGACCTACAAAGGGATTGGCTCCTCGTTAGAGCTAATAGCTATGGGAAATGCTGCTCTGGCAAAATGCGTTTTCATTCCAAATGTAAATGTTTAATTCTGTTCTTAATTAAAAATAGAGACATATTATACTGCATAATATGAATTGCCTTTATAAGATAATCGTTACACAGCTAAACCAAAAATTCTTTGACTCGCAGTCAAATATGATAAATGTAACATGATTCAACCTTTTAAAAACACTGTGTTCTATTTATTTGTTTGTTTGCTTATTTAAACTATCGTTAAAATTGTAATGTTTCCATGGAAATTTTAGGTCCCGCTTTCCACAACAAGCCTATTCAACCGGAAGTGCAGCTACAGCTGTGTTGTTGGCCGTATAAAAAAGTGAGCTTGGCATGCTGAAACAGCTGAGAGAGTTGCTTTTCAGGAGGAAACCCCTCTCGCTACAGAGAGAGTGGGATGTGGAATTCCATCTGCATCTGAACTAGCATCAAGATAGTATATTGATGTCAGGAACAGCCTCAGGATTCACTGTGAATGAGAAGGGCAGAAACTTTTTGAAGCAAACGGTTGTGCTGTGCCAGCCTTACGTTCTGCACTTGCAAAGTGCTGCTATGTAGTAGTCCTTCAGCAAGAGAATACCTTGAAATTGTGCACAAATATCTAAAGGTGTTTGTCGTTAGTGTCAGTCATTGCTTTCTGGTCATGAGAAGCTCTGCATGGATCTAATTTGATTTGTGCAAGACGATTGACTCATACATCCTTTCACCACTTTTAGATTTCATCTATGGGTATGTTTTCATATCAACGAGAAAAACCACACAACTTCTATGTCTTTGAAAAGCTGATGCTGGTATTTTGCAGACAGTTCTATTGCTGTAACCATATTTTTTTGGGTGCTAAGGTATATATAAGGTATATATAAGGCAAGTAAGGCTACTTGCCAAATGACGTGTACAAGCTTGAATGCAGCATTGAGGATTAAGCTAAAGGAGAAGTGAACCAGGCATCAGAGTGTAAATGTGATCTCCAAAATCAGTCAAATAAAGCCAGCGCAGCTCAGCTTTATCTTTAGTCGGGATAAAAGGAGTCATGCTGAGCACTGACCCCGTCAGCTGGAATCACTGCGATATGTGCTTGAAAGTTAGTGTTGAAAGGCAGGCAGGCAAAGGGGTATGCCGCCGTCTTGTACTTCCATTCCCTGCCTTCAATGAAATACAACATTAACTGAGAGAATCCAGCTGATCTGCATCTACTCACACCAGAATTACTGTTGGCCCAAATTTTCTTATATTATTAAGAAGTTTAATTTGAAGCTTTGCGATTGTATAAGTGCCAATGAAAACATGATTTTGGGCTACCTATTTTGCAAGAGATGAAGGAAGTAAAAAAAGATAAAGCAGGAACTAAAAAAAAAATTGACCACAGGGCCATTTCCACACACCACAAAACTGGAATGGTAAGATATGAAAGAAGAACCTAGCAATTCCAAATTAAAATATGAGTAAAGACCTATTAGTCATTTCAGACCAATCCAGTGTTACGTGACCAACTCTCACAGAAGTATATTTCAAAATAGTTCCTGAAAAATCCCATGCTTCTTCCTTCTGTATTTGCCTACGTAAACTTGAACAAAGCCAGAAAAAGAAGTTGGGGTTCAGGGGAAGCAGAAAGACAGACAAACCAGGTCTGAACAAACACTCCTCACTTCAGCTACCTTTTTATCGACTGTGTTTGTGATGGGACAGTTTAAATTCTGACAATCTGGTCATTGTTGCTGCTGGGTAACAGATCTTCCAAACTGTTGCTAATTACTGCTTCCACGTTGCCCCGTAAGTGCCAGCAGTGGTTGTTCTCTGCACTTCATGGATCGTTTCTGTTATAATAAGGTTCATGCTGCTCTGTAGGAAGTAATATTTCCTGTAGGACATGCAAACTTGTGTTAGTGATAGCAATATTGAGTACCTGTGCTATGACTTCACAGCAGCTGTTGCGACTGCAAATAAGGGACTAGTGACCAACTGTTGACATTTGCTTTTACTCTTAAGTTGCTGAGCTTCTCTGCCATGCGCAACCCTCCCTAGTTTTTCCGTGCATACAGAACAGTGGGAGGCCTACTTCCTTTTTTTCTACACTGTTTCCTGCATTTCTGTGGTGATGTCACCTCTTAATATTCTCAGATGCTGATGAGTGGGTGAAAATTTCTGCCTTGCAGTGGAAAGACAAATGCTCACTTGTTTAATGGAGCCTCTCTGTTATGTCTGTGCGTGTGTACTTTGGGCCGTGAAGGAATTGTAGACATATAGATCCGCAAAGTAACTGAGTAAATTAACCGCCACACAGGGGCATTAAAAGATCTTCATTGTGGAGCTTCTCAAGTTTCTTGTGTGAACAATGTTATAGATGTTTGTGATATTGTTCTTAATTTTTTTGCTGTTTTCTTTGTGAAAAGAATAATAAGGGAACTAAAAATCGACTGAGAGGCAATGATTTGTTTAAAGCAACGGTCCCACCGAAGTGGGAGCGTAGCCGTGGTTGGGGACAGGGAGTTGGCAGTCAGAAAACCTGGCTCCTGTTTCTGTCTTTTTGGTGTATTTGTGTCCTAGGGCAAGGCCCTCGATCACACTGATCCTCAGTTTTTGTATTTGTAGCACGGGGATTAGAATACTTCCCTTCATAGGAATGTTGTGAGGATTATGTTCTGTTTTGAAAGCACTTACTTGGAGTTACATAATAATAGAACCTATTACTGGCAAAACTGTTAATTATAGTGTAATAGGTAGATCCAATATACTTTATTATATCGAAGGTAGAGAATTTTGAAAATATAAGAAGTAATATTATGTTTTCAGAGAGAGTCTGGAACAATACTGGCAAAGGAACCTACTGTAGGATTAAAATATTATAGTGTTGACAGTTTTTACCAGTACTTGTGATTACAGCGTGATGAATGAATACATGAAACACAGAGTCTTGCAAAAATAAATTGATTGTTTAGAGTATTTTAAAGCAGCTTGTTGCAAAGGGGTCACCGAGTGTTTCTCTTAGGAACACCTATAACACGGGTGTTAGTCCCCTCCTGCTCTGAAAGCCTATAACATGCTTTCTTCATGTTTCATTGTCCATTGGGCCTTGGGCTGAGCTGTGTTAAAAAGGAGTGTGAGAGGCTGGCAGAAAGGTGCGGTGACTCTTCCCCTCCGGTCTCAGTGTGCTAAGCAAGATGTGCAATACACCCCCGGTCTGCAGCTCCTGCGGCCAGGAGTCAAGAGAGCTGTGTTTTGCCCCGGGTGACTTTGGGGGTAGCAGGATCTCACTGAGGTTGCCAACGGCAGACCTTGGCAAGGATTGAATAGATCGGGTGAGGAGCAAAGCTCCCTGCCCTGGAGGTGGCTCTCTCCAAGTGGAGTGGTTAAAGCAAGCCTTCTTACTGCTGTACTCAGTAAAAAGAAAGCGTTTTGGATGAAAAATGACTGTAACTTTCTGTACTGTTCAATTCCACGGTCTTCACGAATGCTGGCATGTAATTTAATCATTATTTAAAAAGTATTTTATAAGGATGCATTCTAAAACAAGGAAGCAGATATTACAGATCATTGTATGTAATTTATTTGAAAAGAACAGAATCCCCAAACCTTCTATCAACTGTATTAACTCTGAGCCTTTACTTTTCCTGGGGTTTGTGGTAAAAAAATAAATCCAAGAGCAATGCTCATGTGACCAGAAAATTTGGATGTCGTTCTTTCTTGACAGAGACTTCAGAAAGAGACACGTAGAAAAGGCTTTTCAAGAGCAGGCTGTATTGACCTAGCAGAAATCCACAAAGAAGGGTGGGACGATAGGCAGCATTCCATCTCTAGCAATTTGGTATTGTTACCAATTTAGTGGGTTTTAATTACTGTTGTTAGGTTCTGTCCAGATGTTCAGAATGAATAGGCTGAAGTCAGCCTTTTCTCAATAACTGTTGTTGAAAAACTGCTGCAGGCTTTCAAGCACTCACAAGAATGAAAGAATCAAAGAAAAAATACAGATGCCGTACTGTCTTGCTCACAGCTTTTGTGTACTTTAAACTTTATAGGAATATTTGATAAAAGCGTACAAAACGATTCAAAACCAGAACATTTAAAGCAAATCTGTGTTGCATTTTGCCTCATCTGACAAAGGAGGTATGACATGACAATGAAAAAGTAAAACACAGTTTTATATAAACTGTGTTTGGGAGTAGATCACGGAAATAAGAGTTTCGGATTAACCGATCTTACTCATGGTTAGTTAATGGCTTCTAATTTTCTTTGCTGCAGATAAGAAATAATAGTGATTATATTCCAAAACTGCTTTTCATTTCTGTTCAGGATTAAAATATGTTCTCCACAACCATTAAAGTGATGCTGAGAATTGTTGAGTAATCCTGAAGATGTACGCGTGGCCTCTGGAGGGGAGAAGTGCTAGTCCTGTTAGCGTCACTGAAGAGCTGCAATGTTCTGCTTCTATATTAGGGAAGCAGCTCTGAACGGGGTGGCGGGGGTACTAAACGCTGTAGGAAAGCCAGCCGCAGTGCGGGTGCCTGCAGAGTGAAAGGGCCAGGACTGCTTGGAGTTTTCACTGGAAAAGAAGATACCACTTAAATCGGCTGCTTCGGCCCTCTGCAGGCCCTGCAGTCTGTCGTCCTTCCCAGGGCATCACAGATAACGGAGATGATTACCTGTCACGAATTCCATCTTGTAAAAACAGGAAAGCTAACACCGTTTGACTAACTCTACCAAGACTGAACCATAAATAGAAAAGTAGTCAATGGATTTTTGTGTGATAGTTTCACAATTTTGAATTTTAAAACCTGTTAAGCAAATGTTATAGTGTCTGTGTTAAGAGAATAATATTTGGGGAAATACCGAGTGCTTAAAGGAACTGTATTTTTTTAAAGACAGTAAACTAGACTGTAACTGGGTCAAAATAGTCAGATCATTTTCCGCTTAAAGACTCCCTCTTGTGGAAGTCATTCATACAGACTTGTTTTGCCCTATTTTTCTAGTAAAAGTCACTCCATATAAGGTATTGCAAAATTTGAGAACGGTTCTGTTGCACAGTGTTATCTGTTTAAAAGTTAGGACCCTGACAATAAGTGACAGTGGTCGTACAACTGTAGTAGACTGCTAGCAGATTTTACATCTTTCCACTGAGTCCTTGCTTTTTATTACTCAGAGATTTATTTATCTATTTATTATGTAGATAAAAAAAAAATCTGATTGTTTTTCATCTGTGCTTTTCACCCCATGTAAGAGGCTTCTGCCCAGATGATATGGAGTGCAGCATCCTGTGCCTCCCTGGTAGGGGTTGAGTAATAATTAGGGAGTGGATTCATGGAAAGCAGTCACTGAGGAAAGCAGAGGATTCCCTGTACATTGCTACGCTAAGAAAATGGAATTAGTAAAGTCATGTAATGCCCATTCTGGAAAGAGATTTTCATAGGAATGTTAATATCAGTGGCCTGCTGCCTTAGGCGAAGGGGCAATTTGAATCTTGGACACTGCTACACAACAGAATTTGATGCTTTCCATAATGTGTGGGACCGAAATAAAATCCTTATTGTCCCCGAGCAGTCTGTTGGGAGAGGAAATCACATTATTTAGATTCAATGTCTAATAAGTATTTGGGCAGGAAAAGCCATTAGCTCTTTTCAGTCACACTTAAGCCCTAATCAACTCTCAATTCTAAAGTAAGTAGAATCCCTCCACTTGCTTTAATTGAAGCTCTTGGCTTTTGTGGCACTAAAGCTGACGAAGCATCCTGTTCGCTCTCAAAAGCATAAATCATTCACTGAAGACGTGCTGTGTGGCTGCCCTCTAGCAGCTCTTGTGGTAATTTCTCTTTAAATAGAGATGTAACTACCTTTAATAGGTTTGTAGGCCCTGAAGCTTTCCAAAAAACCCATCTCAAAGGAGTTTCGGTTAAACACAATGCCTTGTCCAAAAATGGAAGATCTGAATATTAATCTGGAAAACCAGGAGTCTTAATTTTGAATGTCTGAACTCATTAAATGTTTCTGTAATATCTGTGTTCTTATAATGAAAGTTTATTTGTCGAGCTGAGAATCTGGGTGAGTTTATTGAGCTGCAGATACATAGAACCCTTCATAATGTTACTTTTATCACATTTTTTTCATCTCCTGAACCACTGAATTTTTTTTTTTAATCCCATGAGCTGTGAGATTTGTGCAGCATCTTGCGTTTTTAGGTCTTTAGTATTGCCTGCCACAAGTGTTTAAAAAGCCTATTTAAAAGAATCAAAGCCAAAATTAACAAACTGGTTACAGCATTTTGCAGGACATTGTAAAAGAAATAAGATAGAATATTAATTTTACTGGAAACTGGAAACGGAAACAGAGCTCTCTACAGTTCCTTAGAGATTTTGGATATTGGACTACGCTGGGGCATAAATGCCCTGCGTACCTGTACCTTGCCTGGATGTTCCTGTCTGTGTCTTCCCCAGGACAAATAACGGTGCCTCAGTGACGATGGAAGATTTTGTTGTTCAAACAAGACTGGTTTTGGAGGGATCCCGCGATGGGCCGGGAGACATGGACGTAATCCTTCTAGATAGCGTGTGAAATACCTTGGGAGTCTTTATGCTTTATTAATGTTCTCGGTTCAACAGATTGTCTAAAAATAGAAGTTGGAAGACACTTGTAACGCTTCGGAGGCAGCTGCAGCGGTGACTCCCGAAGCGGGAACACCGAGGGCCAAGGGGGCAGTGCGATTCCCTGGCAGGCTGCGGCTTCCGGGCGGGTCACTTCGCTCTTCCACCACGAAAAGCTGCGGAACCCGGGATTCTCTTCAGCGCTGAGGCGCTCACTCGCCTACGTGTCCCCCCCGCCCCGGCCCGGGCGCGGCCGCGCTGAGGAGCGAGCGCCGCCTCACGGGGCGCGCGCGCCCGCCGCCTTCCCGCCCAGGCCCTCGGCGCGCGCCGGGCCCCGCCCCGCGGGGAGGCGGGGCCATTCCAGCCGTCGGCCTCCGCGATTGGTTGCGGCGCGGCCTCTCGCGCCCACCTTTGTGCAGCCCCGGCGCCCGTCGAGAGTGGGAGGGGAAACCCCGTGCGAGGGGCGCCGCCATCTTGGCTGAGGGGGTGATGGGGGCGCAGTGGAGCCAGCCGCGCCGAGCCTGAGGGAGCCCCGCGGAGAGGCGGAGACCCGGCCCGGCCGCTGCCCAGCCCGAAGCAGAGCGTTACCGCGCCCGCAGCGGCGGGGGGGAACGGGGCTGCCGCCGACCGAGCCGCGCTGCACAGCCGCCCGCTCCCCGAGCCCAGGTAGGAGGGAGGCGGGGAGGGGCGCCGCTCCGCCCGGGCCCGGGGCGCTAGGCCCCGCGCCGCTGCCCGGCGGGCTCCCCTCAGGCGGGCGGGCTCCCCTCAGGCGGGCGGGCCGCCCTCCCGCCGGCAGGCCGGGGCTGGCTCCATCCCGGCCGCCGCCCGCACCGGCTGGCGGCACTTCCTCCTGCTGTTCCCCGGCGCTGGGGCCTAGTCGGGGCCGCGCTCCCCGGCGGCGTGCCGCTGCCCGCCTCCGAGGGCGGCGGGGGCTGGACCCCGGCCGCGGCGGGCCCGGGTCGGCCTCGCTCCCGGCGGCGGGTTGGAGGGGAGGGGGCCGCTCGTCCGTCTGGGGCCGAGGAGGGTGAGGGTGAGGCTGGCCGGGCGGGAGCTAGGCCGCTGCTGCACTGCTTGTCGCCACCGCCTCCCGTTCCTCCTCTGCGCTGCACGCTCCCTGTGCAACACTCGTGCACATGCGGCACATACGTGTGCCCCTTGCTAATTGTTGCGGTTGCACGGAGGGTGTTTACTGCATGTGTTTATCGTACCGTGTATGTGGCCGATGTGGGGTGTTTTCTGTATTTCTGATTCTTACGTTGACCCGTGTTGTCATGAACTTCGACAGAAAAATAACTCTCGTGAGGTCTGAGGGGAATGCCGCTTCCTATATGAGAAGGCGACAAAAGTGTTCTGGATTTGTTCTATGTTTTCTTTTGTCAGTGCTTATTTGGGCTAAACAGAAGAACGAAGTTCTCTTCTTTCACCTGGTTGTCAGTTGCCTGTCCGCAGTATGCTCGTAAGGTTTCTATAATATCTGTGGACAGCTCTGTCTTGAATTAAAATTGTACTGAATTATCCTTGTAGTAAAGCCAGGAAAAGGTGTCTGTCAGTGTTGGGGTCCCTGTGGCAACAGCTCTATTGCTCTGGAGGTTACTTGATGTGGACTTTGTTTTCTAGGGCTCGGAAACAGTGGTTCTCTGTTGTTGTATGACACTTTTTCATAGAGGTAAAAGTGTCCCTTTGTGAACAAGACTTAGGTTGTCTGTATCCTAAATCACTTCAAACCCAAAGTCAGTAGTCTTGCTTTTCCAGTAGCCAGGTATTATCACATGGAAAGCCTTGGTTTTGGGATGGACTTCTGCCATGGTTTGGATTAAGGGCTGCTTGTGCTTGGGCATTGCTCAGGAAGGGGAAGAAAATCTCAACCCTGGGGTACTTAGTAACTAAATATCACACAGTTTAATATGAATGAAAAAGGAATTTGCTAGCTTCCTGTAGGGATTTGAAAATGTCATAAATCTGAGCGAAAGGAGGAAGCTCTTATTTTCCATTTTATGAATAACAAAAAAACCTGTTGTGAATGACAGCAGTTTGAAACAAACCTGCTATACGGGAGGTACTAGGATTAAAAATGTAAATAGATCTTTTAAAATTACTTGCTTGCTTCTTTGCATCTAGTGGAACCTGCTTATGATTGTTTCTTGTGTTGCTGTACCTTTCTGCAGCAAGGGAGGTAGACCTTACTTAATTTTGTTCTAAAACGTGTTTGTGACTTCTTGTGTTTTCCAAGGCGATGACTCCGGACAGTTGCATGTTGTTATGATTTGTTAGACTGACAACAGAACTCTTCTGGTTTCTGTATATGCTCTCCCTAAACTTACCGGATGTCTCTGGAACTTGATTCTCCTGCTACAAGCGCAGACATGTGCTACAGGTTAGACTCTTTTATAGGAAGAGGAAAATAGGATAAATGAGGATATTGAAAAGGATAAAGACCTATGGCTGAGAGAATGCACATCGGAGAAAGTGCTCTTACTGATGAGGACAGGTATGCAATATTTAATTCGGCTATGGTGCTAGGGTGTGGTTAGTGAGAAGTGAGGTGTGTGTGTATAAATGCAGGAAGTTTTGGAAACAAAATGGAGGAACTTGATGGAGCAGGATGTGAAACCATTAAAAAGACAACCAATACAATGTGTGTATGACTGGATAGCTGTTGAAGATCAAAAAGTGAAGGTAGTAGGATACATAGCCTTGATTTAAAAATAAATAAAGTCAAAGTTCTCATATAGGAAGAGAAGTGAAGGCCTGTGAAGTCTTTAGAAATACTTAGTAGGCCTCAGGCTGAATTGAGGTGTTTTACATGATTAAAGAATATAGCAAATGCATTTCTTCAAGAACAGCTTGAAACAGGACTCTGCACAGCTGCAAGCTTGTTAGTCTGAGCCCAGTAGCATGCAGGCCCCATGTGCTTTCAGAGAAAGAATAAATGGACATGGAAATAATAAGAAAATGCAAAGCGGTCTTAAACAACACATCGTAAGAAGCTTGCTGGGTCGCTGGCTGATCAAAGATCAGTTCAGCCAAATTTACTGTCTTGTGCTAATCAGATGCCTTAGTGAAATCCAAATGGGGAAAGCTAGAGGATGACTCCAGAAGAGTGAAGAACGAGTGAGGAACTGGCCAGCAACAAGTAATGTCATCAGGTAGATGTGGAAGAGAAAGTACTGGGCTGCTAGCAAGCGGCTAATGAGAATCCTCAGGGATCAGTCTCAGAAGAGCACTTTTTTTAAGACAAGCATGCAAAAATAAATAAACAAGCAGACCAGGGAGGCTGTGGGGCCATCATCTTAAAGAGGGCGGAGATGTTTATGTGTTTAGGAAGACCTAAATGTCCTTGGTGCATGGGAGTCGTAGAACCACAATGAAATTTAGTTCTAATAGACCTCATAGCTTGCTATGGACAACAGACTTACGGGAATTCGCTGCTTGGGTGTATTAACTGATAACAAAACTGTTGTTACTTTCCAGTATGGTGTGATTTTACAGAAGACCACAATTGAAGCAATTACTGACTGTATTTCTAGCAGCCTTCTAAAGTAAGGTACCAGTTAGACTGCGTTGTTTTGTGTGCTTGACAAAAGTCTTCATCAGGGCAAGAGTGCAATTATGAATTGAAACAATTCTGTCTCCCCAGTTCGTCTCCCCAGTTCTTCCCCCCATTATTGATCTCTTCTCAGTGTTCACTGTTAATTAATGTCTAAGTAAATATCCAGGGAAGAGAAGGAAGATTGTGCCCTGGGAAAGAAGATAACTACCTATTCGTTTTGTGTAGAGATTTAGAAGCTGTTCTAAATAATAGTTATTACTGATTGCATACAGTTCCCCTTGTATGCAACTAATATTTTCTTCCAAATGAAAAACCTAACAGCTCTTTAAAAGTTGTTTCAATTTGTGAAAGGAATGATACGATGGCATTACCTTTTGTAGAAGGGAGCTGGACTTCAACTGTGAGATCCTTGCCTGTTGCATGTCCTTGAGGAATGACCGAAAGAACACCTGGATGGCCAGATGAAATACAAAATGCCTCTTGCTTCAGACTAACTAAACAGTGGTCCTCTGGCTGCAGAGTGGTATGTTTTTAAGGGTAACTTGTAATAGAGCCCTGAGTTTGAAGCTGATGGCTGCTTTCAGAGTTATCATCTCTGTGGATTGGCCAGCTGATTGTATTAACCACATGCGGTGTCTAATAAAACCTGTGCATACAGGTTCTAGTCTCTTCTAATAACATACCTCCTTCTTGCTGAGCGTGAAGCTATGAAATTTCTCAATGCAAATGATATCCAGTAAAGAGTTAAAATTGACTGTGTCCTTGAATTGAGCTAGAAGGAACTGCATGGGTCTCAAAAGCTGGTATGGTTATGATATTTACAGTTATGTTGCTCTGATAAAGAATGTTACAGCAATGCTTCTAGGGCAGCCGTATGCTGATACCTGAAATAAGGCTTCAGTGAGATGTCAAAATACCTGAGTAAGTTGATATATGGAAAATGGATCGTGGTGACACTGTTCACTGTAAAATTTCTAGTCCTAACTAATACAGTAATTAACTGTAAAGGCCTTGAAACTCGCAGCAATCTCTGTATAGTGAAGCATGATCCTCTGGCTAGTTGCCATCCTGAAAGAATGCTCTAAACTCTGGGGAAGTGTTACCTCTGAAAAGGGAGTTAACACTTGTTCTGAGTTGGCAGACTTTCCCGGAAGAAAGATGGCAGGTAGTCCAAGCTTCCAGGCTAAACTTCTTTAACTTTCTGTTAACAGTAAATTCACGGTTGGTTAACTTTGATGTCATATTCTATAAAGTCAGCAGTGGCTGAAGGTAAGCTGCATATACTTATGTGCAGCTTTCGCAGTCCTGCAGTCCTTGCCCTCCTGCTCTCCCAAGAGGAAAACCCCAAACCCCCGTATTGGGATTATTAAGATTCATGTGCCTGGAACAGAGGCCTGTGAAGTGGAGGTGGAACTCCAGCTTCTACAGATGGCTGATGCTATTGACATATATTAACCCCTTGCATTAACATGTAGCTAATATTTTTTGGGTTTACTGAATCCTGTTGTGCACTATTCTTGTCTAGACTTCCTTCTTTCATCTATATGAAATGCTGAGATTGTAAGTTTTCTAAAGCTGAATTCTCATCATGGCTTCTGTGTTTAGTTTGTTGCATTTATTTTTCCCCTTTAGCACAGAGTCCTTCTGGAATATCAGTATTATTCCAAGATCTGAGTACAGTTTGGATTCCTGTTTATCCTCACTGGAATTTGAGTGTTTAAAACTTTGTTATTTGGTGGTGGTGTTGGTTTTTTTTAAGGAGTCATATGTTCTCCAGAAAAGATTCCTGACCCTTAGTAATAACTTGGAATATTTCAGAATCTCTTCTGTAACATGACCCTTGGAATAAATGTAATACCAAAGTGTTGCTTTTTTTTCCCAGTTTAACTCCAGAAATTGTGTTTAAACTTAGTATCTGTGTTTCTGCCAGCTCTCAGTACATATGTCTGTCAGACACAACAACTTCTCCAGCAACTCTGTGGGACTCAAGAGAAGGTCTAGACTCATCGTATGAGTGAATTTATCTATCAGTATTGCTATTAATAATCCGTTTCTTTAAGCTGTGGGGAGAGGGTGCTAGGTCTGGCTTTACATGGTGGGGTGTGGTGTCTCTTGCCTCCTTTAGGGGCCCAAGGTCACCGTAAGGACGAGGGTGAAGTTTTAACAATGAGACATGGCTTGAAGTTAGTTCTCCCTTCCCACCCATTTCTTAGCAGACTTTGTTGCCAAGCACAGAACTTGGTTTTCTCACTCTCACTTTGAAGTGGGAACTGATTTTGATGCGTATGTTGTGAAGCAGTGACAGTTTCTTTTATATTGAAATAGCATAGTTAGACTTCTTTAAGTAAAGAGTATAATGAAAATTGACATATCTTAGCAAGCAAAAACAGTCTTGTCAAAGAGATGTATATTTAGCAGTAAAGATTCTAGTTAAAAGACTCATTTCAAATTCAGTTTGTGATATAGCCTGCACAGAGCTCCCAGTTTGTCTGTTCTTTTAAAAAAAAAAAGTGTTCCTCACCTTCCAGTGATGCTACGTACAAGCTTGGGTAGTAAGATGTGTTCCCCTCACTTGTTCTATGCAGGAATATTGTAAAGTCACGTGCTCAGCAACATGAAACTCCTTTGAGTATTTCTGAGTACTAGTGTTCCTCAGCCAACTAGTATTGTGAAGGAAGAGAGGGTCACTTAGGTTTCTGCAGGACAGATTTCATAGCCATGCGAGTGATTCCCTATCTGGGAGTTTATGTTGCTGAATTTTTTTAAAACCAGTGTAAGTTACTAGACACAACCATCCTCAGCACACACTGTAGATCTTTCAGACTAGATGCGTATTAGTGTTCTCAGTGTCTTCATCTTTCTTTCTCTATTGTGGCTGTAGCACCCACCTGTTTTCTACAGAAAATAGTACAGTTCATGCTATCTTCCTGAAGTACTTGCACATATAAATTGGCCTTTTCAAGCTTTTTTTTTTCTGTACTTCCTCTTACCTCATAATCCTCCAGTTTAACCTTGTCTGCTATCAAACTGAATTGAGCCATGAATATAGTCCTCCGAGCTTTACTTAGGAAGCAAGTGGCAAGTTAAGTATCCTGTGAGAACAAGTGGATTGGATCAGAAGATGCTCGATTTGAATGTTACGGCTGTTGGAGCATGCTGGAGAAGAGGAAGAACATAATATGCGAAGATTTGTTCAGAAAATGTGAAGTAGTGGATGTTTCCACAATGACACATTAATTTTGAACTTTTGGGTTTATTTGCTGATGTTGATAATAGTGCATGTATTGAAGCTGATAACGATAACTCTGGAATCTTCCACTTCCAGGAAACAAGTAGTAAGGTTGCTGGCTTGTCTGGAAAAGGGCAGTGCATTTCTCAGTCATGGATGTGAACTCTTACCCAGTGCAGTGACAAAAAGTGGCCTGTCCACTGCGCGGTTATTTGCCAGAGACTGAGGAGGACAAAGGAGGTGTGGGATGGCTGCATGAGATTTCCCTGTATTACGGCAGAAGAGTTTCCTCTAAAATTTTCTTGATTGAAATTACTGTTCTTGGAACCTGTGCAGCACGTGGTGTGGAACTCTCTTTAGCCAGCGCATAAAGAATTACTGTCCAAAATTGTCTTTTGTTTACTATCTTGGATTAAACTTGGTTTAATAGAACAGTGAGTGTGTATATATAGGACTCAGTGTAGATGCTTTGCATACTGCTTGGGATAGAAGGGCTCGAGAGTTTCCATATCACGAGCCAAGCATGAAGGAAAGGCAAGGTGCAGATCAGTGACTGGCACACAGTAAACCCTTCTTAACTGCCTGTTGGAGTTGTTCCCCCTCCAAGGTCTAGATAAGAGTGTTTGCTTTAAACCTCTGCTGTGTGAAGTGGTGGCCGTTGGCCGCGTACTGTGAATGGGATTTGTTGTCAGTCACCTTCTTTCTTATGACTACAGTTCACTGTTATGGATTAATTGTGGTTGAGGAAACAATAATTTGCTTTTGAAAAAGTTACAGGCTAGTAAGCTTTTCTGTATTTTTATTTCTTTGCAGTATTGGCTTCATTTGTCATGTGGATGACACATGACTGGATGAAAATCTTGCTAGGCTAAAGCAATGTTCTTTATAAATGTGTTTTTCTAATGGCTGGCTGTCGGCCATGCAGGAGCAGGAAAGGAAATGGTGAATTCCTTGTAGAAATTTTCCACTTGCTTAACTGATCACACTATGTCTAGTTTAACTCAAAACCTGGGACAAAAGCAGGTATCTTATATCCTTCATGCTAACTGGCAAGATCTGGGCTGTATAGACTTGTAATCCTGGTTAACTGATGTATTAGTTGGTAAGTCAGCGATTACCCCTTGCAGGTTTACACAGCTGATGCCAGTTCTACACTTAGGAAAGCATAAGAAAACTTTGGAATGTTGGAAGTACTTAGCCCAATAGAATTTTGACTATCACTTAAATCTTACCAGATCAGTGAGGTGTATTTAAGGGCGGGGGGAGTGGGGAAGGAAAGAAACTGCTAAACCTTGCTGTAATGCTACTGTGCTGACAAAGCCACAGAGATGTTAACTAACTTCCTGAACATCTGATTTGTGGCTTGTACCGCTTCTCTAACATGGACATGTAGCAGTCCAGACCCCAGTTATGGCTACTGCAGCATTCTTGTGCTGTCTTTCTAAGTAATTCTTAGCTGTTTGATGCAAGCTGCACTGTTTCCTTTGTTCCTGTTGCAAGTCTCAAAAATGTGAGGTAATAGTTCCAAATTGCTGGTTTTGTTAAACCTCTTCAGATTCTTCTTTTGGAGTCAGATTTTATTTTCAGTGCGTGTATCAGCTGTTTGGCTAGCGACTGCTGGTCTGCTCAGTGACTGTACAACGCAAGGAGCTACTGGAGCTTTTCAACAGCTTTAAGTCTTCCTGCAAAAAATTGAATGAGTATCAGTACTACTCAGAGCATCTACTTAGAGGCCTTACTGATGGGTTCAGAGCAAATGATGTGGGAGTTTTGCTGAATGTCTCTGGCGCTAATTCAGTGAGTGTGGGGAAGTACACAGAACCTTGAACTGTGAATGAAAGGATAGTTGTGGGGGAGGAAGGGGTTTTTTTTGTTTATATGAACTAAATTGGATGAATTGGGTTGAGTTTGGTGAACAAGTAGCAGTCCTGATGTGTTCTATTTTTTGTTTTAGTGCCACAATGGCAACCGCACCTTACAACTATTCCTACATCTTTAAGTACATCATTATTGGTGAGTATCACCGGGCACATGCCTGTTTATGTCAATGTGTATATGCATGACAGCCTACCTGCAAACCCTCTGGCTGTACTGTTGTTGACTTCTGCTGTGTGCTACTTCCTTTATCGTAGTGATTCCTTCAGTATTTACTTGTCCGACCTCAGTCCCTCACAGATCGCCGTGCTTGCTCTAAAGCTTTAGCAGCTGACGGTATAAAGGCAAATGCCTTTGTGTGCCACAGAATTAGAGCTGTGCGACTGGTGGCAGGTGAACTGGGAGTGAGGGCAAGTACCAGTGCCTGTACCAAGTTCATTTTATTGCTGAGCTGCTGTTAAAAATAGCTGTTTTTCTTGACATACATACTTCAGTATTCTTGAATATCTTCACTGTTAGGGCTGTAATGCTTAGCCCTCTGCACAGCACTAGAAAAAAAGGCATTCTAAAAACATGTGCATGTGGCCCCTTTCTCCCTAAATCAAGTTTATATTTAGAAAAATTGCTAAATCCATTGGAAATGAGGACAAGCTGTAATGGGAATCACCACAACTGGGATGTTGCATTGATTCAGATTTACTATGGTGCTCTGACTGCCTCTGCATCGCTAGTCTCAAAGGTTTTAGAATCTGTGTTGAAGATACAAGTACTGATTGGAATCCGTTGCTTTAGACAGGGTTATAAACTTCTGTCAGGCTGTAACTTTGTGTTTAAATGTTGCTTTTAGCTGCAGCTTCCTTGGCTGTTTAGAGTCAGGGACTTGATTGCATTTATTACTATCCTGGAAGAACTGGTCTTGCTGTCAACTGTTTAATTCTTAATGATCTTATGTAGGTGTAAGTGATCTGCAATCTCATCGTAATGGTTTGTAAGTCAGGCTGCTGTGACATCCTCAGCCTGTGGAAAAGTTGGTTCTTAAAAGATCTTGCTATTTCTCCCTGTTGGCATTGTGTAAGTGGATCAGTGGAAGTGAAGCAATTTATTGCTGTGTTCTGGTTGGCTGTCAGTATTTTTGATGTCCTTACCAGTAATTGCAAGTAACATGGGAACAGGACAAACACTCAAAAGGTATATTTTGCATTTTGGTCTCTTACAGGTCTGCTTTTCATAACCTTGTGAAACACAGTTGTAAAATAAGTAATACAGATTAACCTCCATTGAGTTTTCTGCTCCACTCTTGCTTGCAACCCTTCTACCAAAACTATAGTGCAAAAGTTGATAAATTTAAGGGCTCTAACCAGGTATAGAACATTGCCCACTAGACCTGAGACAGGAATGGCTGCCTGTCTCTGTACCATTTGTTGTGCGGGATGAAGAAAATGTGCTTGTTGCAACAATGATGTGGTGTCAGCCTTAACTATTCTTTCTGTAACAGGGGACATGGGTGTAGGAAAGTCCTGTTTGCTTCATCAATTTACAGAAAAGAAGTGTGAGTATTTCAATTCACAATATTTACTCTAACTGGTATGCTTTATCCCTCTTTCCTGCCTTTTTGCTTCCATCATGCATGAGCTTGGTGAGGTGTCTCAATTTGTAGGGGTTTGTTTTGCACCCGGTCAGATTTTTGTTTTTGACTTCTGTGGATGTAGAAACAAAATGTTGATGTAGTAATGGCAAAATTGCTGCTTCAGGCAGTCCTACCTGTCATGAGTGGGAAGACCCTGTCTCTTTTTACAGTTTTTCTGGGGAATTTTGATACAAAGTGAAATTTCTTGCCTGAAATTTGTGTGTGTTCAGTATTGGTGTAGCTTGAACACAAGCAGTTGGAGATTAGTGCTTTTAAGCACTTCAAAAAGAAAAAACAGGTTCCTTTTTCTTTGACTCTGACTTAAGTAGCGCTGTCATTCTCTGTAGCTGCTGTGACTCATGACACTTGGACCGCCCTGTGTGATGGTGCTTAAGGCTTACTGCAGTCTGTCTCAACTGTAACATTTTTTCATGTATGCTATCACGACTAATTAAGAATTAGCTTTAGTTCTTAATGTGTGTTACGTTGGAGTTTGCAGCGGCTATTACCTCTTAGATTTCCATGAAGCTCACGCTCAATGGATAAGTCCATAGGTATTTATTAGTACAAAGTTCGTCTTTACCATGTGCCGCTCGAGATGTGGCAGTAAGTGGGTAGGAGCTACAGTTTAAAATATTCCTGTGTTCTAGTAGAAATAGGATTTTTTTAACTGTTGCTTTTAATAAAAATCCAGTATCAGCCAGTTTTTTAAGTGTGCTACTTTGCATACGGTCAAATGCTTGACGGGGCTGTGTCTTGTTCTTAGTTGGTCAGCGTTAAGCCGAAGCAGTACCGCTGAGCAAACTAACGTACCGAACAGCTCTACTACAAGACTGTCACTAACTGTAGATAGCCTGAATAGGTGCTTATCCTTTCTGTATTTTCTTGATAGTTTTTAAAGATAACCTTATTAAGGTGAGTTTATTATAACTAGAAAGATGCCTTTTTGGTTTTGATTTGCTGTGTTGATGGCTTCCTAAGAAACTGGCTTTTTCCAGTGGACAGTCATGCTATTACCCTGCCTGAAACAATGTGAATATTTGTTTTTGAAGCTGTTTTACGGACTTTTAACTGTACCTTGGTAACTCCCTAAAAGTCATCTTTTCCTACTGCATTAAAATAGTTAACCGTTTCTGCAAGGATAGACCGAGAATCAACTGACTTGGTACCTTCTGGTATCTATGGCCAAACAGCATCAGTGTACATCCATCAGAGAAGGCAAGGAATTCTATAACTGTTGTTAAAACTAACAGCAGTTCAGGAAATACTTCATTTTATTTCTGGCAAAGTGATACAGTTTGGGTACTGTAGCTGTAAAAATGCTTTCTTAGAGACTGAAAATCCAGTAAAGATAACTGAAAACTGGTGATAGTAATATCTTTGTAGCAACGAGGCCTTGTACTAGAAAGATCTGATCTTTGCTCTTATTTTTCGTGACAGTTATGGCGGACTGTCCCCACACAATTGGTGTTGAATTTGGCACGAGAATAATTGAAGTTAGTGGCCAAAAAATTAAACTACAGATTTGGGATACAGCAGGACAAGAGAGATTCAGGGCTGTCACACGAAGCTACTACAGAGGAGCAGCAGGAGCTCTCATGGTCTACGACATTACCAGGTAAGGCGCATCTTGTCGTAGCTCTGTGTGCTTGACAAGCTCATTGGGTACTACAGCCTTGCGTGTACTGTCGTGTCTGTCCCCTTGACTTAGATTTAAAGGACTCTCCCTCTGTCTGGATGGATTTGTATCCTGTTGTGTGAAGCTTACCACACTTCTTTATCTAAATACTTCAAGTATTTAAAGAGCTGAAAATGAAATATAGGGAATTATGTGAGCTGCTTTTCTTGGAAAACTTCACGGCTGACAGACCTGAGGATCTTGCCATTTCAGGCCTTGCCTGCCTGTGTTGAAGTTGTTTAAGGAACTGGCTTTGCCCTTAAAATCTACTCTTCAGCACGTGGATTTTGGATTTGTCTCTTCCTGCTGCTTACCTGGCAGGAATATTCTTAGAGTAGGCAGAGAACAGAGTATTGCCTCTGCCGCAGTGGGCTATGTAGACATGCTTAACAGGCTGTGTGTCGATGAGAGCGCTGGAGCAGTCCGACTTCTGGGCCTCTTCACAGGCTAGTCCTCCAACAAAATGAGACTGCACAGAAGCTATCCTGTCTTCCTTTTGTAGATGAAAATTAAAGGTGCTGCTAAAAGAATAATCATATGTGCAGCATGAAATACTTCTTTCACGCGTCTCCCATCTTTCTCTGGGGCTGTTCTTGATATTCTTTAAGCACCTCTTTTTTTTCCCCGCTGCGTAGGTAGGTTTATCTCCTATTTGCTAAAATCTTGAGTAAAACATTAATCTTAAGCACTGTTTGTTACCAAAGCGCTATTCTACTGTACAGTGTTCTGTAAGAGTATTTGACAGGAAATCCTTTGTGTTCTATAGAAAACAGTGTAAATGTTGTCCTTGTGAAGACAGTAAAACTACCACATCCTAGGAGTGTGAATTGGTCTGTCTGTCCGCCTGTGTTGTAAGAGTTGTTCTGTGGGTTTAAAGGTGACTTGTTGAAACCTTGGTCTGAGTTGAAAGAAGATGCTGCTGCTTTGTCTGTCTCGAGGTTGGGGAGAAGAACAGGGATTGACAGATGTTAGTGTGTTTAAGGGATGCTGACTCTGCTGTTGGCACTTCTGTATTTTAAAAAATACTGTAGCTAAAACTGTACTCGCTTGGTTCTTTGCAGAAGAAGTACGTATAATCACTTAAGCAGCTGGCTGACAGATGCAAGGAACCTCACCAATCCAAATACTGTAAGTTGGACTTTATTTAGCTTGGAAGCAAGGTTGCTTATCTCTAAGCAAGAGGTGGAAGGCTCAGGGCAAAGCATCTGCAGTGGTAGCAGTGTTCTCTTAAATAAGCTGCCTGTGTTTTCTCAACTACTTAGCTCTGAGTTACCCTGATGTTCCTATTTTGCCATATACCGGTGACTCTTCCCTTACTGCAACGGGAGCAAAAGCATAGGCTCCTGCGCAGGGAAGCCGTGGTGTCTTCTAGAAGTCTTGTTGTGCTGCTCGCCTTTCAGGGGCCTGTTCTCAGCAGTTGGAGACAAAATTGTCATTAACTCTGGACAAACCTTAACTTTTGTTATTACTTCTTCTTGCTTTGTGGTAGTAATGAGGTGAAGGCTATCTCATCTTAGATTGGAATATGACCTGGATCTTTAGGAAAAGCTGACCAGGTCTTCTGGAGGGATGGGGGAAGAAGGTTCTTGTGTGTCTCTTTGACCATACCACGAAACTGTTGTCCTTCAGTCTTTTTTTTCTGCATGCCCCTAAAGTACTTTAGCACCAAGCTCATGGGAAGACTCTCTGCTGTGATGAAAGAAAACTTTTAAAGATTCTGGTTGGCTTAGCAGATGGCTAAACAAATACGAGAAGTGGTTCAGAGGACAACTCTCAGGAATAAAGAGTAGGACTACTGCTTTTTAGGACCTTGTCTCATGAGAACAGCCTGAAGCATTTGAAAGTGGGAGCTGGAGATGCTATTCCTGACTTCACAGAGGGGGCACTGCTAGAGCAGTGTTTTCCTGAAGATGCATGCCTTTTGCAGTTAAACTTTTCCTGTGTATTTCCTTTTGGTTTTGTCTTATTAATAATGAGGGTGGTAGTGAAAAAGCTAGTAAGCTTTTTCCCAGACTAATTTTCTCTCTCCTGAACTAGGTGATAATCCTCATAGGAAATAAAGCAGATCTGGAGGCTCAGAGGGATGTTACATATGAAGAAGCCAAACAATTTGCTGAAGAGAACGGTGTGTGTTTTCTCTTGAGCTGTTACATTTCCTGCAACATAGCGATGTTAAAGTGAATCCTCAGCATTGATAGCTGCAAGCTTACACTTCCAAAGTAATGTAATTGTATGTACAAATTTCTACTGTGCCTCAGATAGTCTGGCTTAACTCTAACTGTGCTTAGTTCTAGAAATCAGCTTGTGTGCTGATGCCTTAACTTAGTCATAACATACCATTTAGTACTAAAATAGTGTCTAGCGTGTAATCTGAAGGTCATAATGTGACTGACTTAGGGCTCTTTGAAGTATATTATGCACTGACTGTTAAACCTCTGTTTCCAAACAGGTTTATTGTTCCTTGAAGCAAGTGCAAAAACGTAAGTCACTTTTGTCTAGAGTCCTGATTCGGCTATGATCTGTTTAAGAGGAATATATTGGTTATCACTAAGTACAGCCGTAGAGTTCAGGTATAGCAGGGTTTTACGAGGACAAAAAAACCCCATTTTTGAGTTCTCTGAGAGAGTAAGGTGTGTATAGCGGTTTCAGTCATGTCAGCTCTGACTTGAAGGTAACTTGGAAGTTAGACCTCTTGCTGCACTTCAGGCAAAGACTTGTTGAATTCAAATACAGTGATTTGGTTTAAGACACTATTTGGGTGTAGAACGAGTACGTGCGGGTAAGAGTGGTCCCTGGTGAGGCGTTCCTTCCCTCGGGTGTTCGAGCTGTGAGCGAGTTCTGGAGTGACCAGCCAGCCCCTTTGGTCAGCGAGGCCTCACCCCACCGTACGTGTGGTCGGCTGGGGAGCCTGTCGGAACGCGAGGGATCAGACCGCCACTAAGTGCGGCTCCAACGGGTGCTTGTCTTCACAAACCTTTTAACAAAAACGTTTTGATTAATAGTAGCTCCCCTGTCTTTAAGCTTCTTTCAAAACCGCTCTGTGTGTGCAGCTCAGTGCCTTACCTTATTTTTGCTGCTCAGTGTTTTGGCATGCATTTTTTTTTAATTCCTGGCTAGTCCTAATAGATTTAACGGCTAGGGATTGCCCTGCCTTACCGAAGGCTGTCCCAGGGATAGGTGATCGAACCTTGTGGTACATCTGCTTTAAGCACTGAGAGCTCTTCTTGCGTGGAAGAGGGCAGGGTAGCAACTGCTTCTACTTGGTGACCTTTCAAATCCCAGCAAGGGTGTCTGGCCAGCTGCCTCCATAACCTGCCCTGCTTTGCTGAAGTGTAACCTAAGTAAGTCCTGCTGCTTTCTTCGTAGTGGAGAGAACGTTGAGGATGCGTTCCTGGAGGCTGCCAAGAAAATCTACCAGAATATCCAAGACGGAAGCCTGGATCTGAACGCTGCAGAGTCGGGCGTACAGCACAAACCGTCAGCTCCGCAGGGGGGGCGACTAACCAGCGAACCCCAGCCCCAGAGAGAAGGCTGTGGCTGCTAGTGACCTCTGTTTCATGGCTCCATTTCTGACCTTTCACCTCTGTCTGTTGGAAGCGGTGCTTTTGACCGCTTTCCTGTCTTCTGTACATCTTATTGGGTTTAATTAAAACTCTGAGACAAGTTTAACACAGTACTAAACTGCTAAACAACTTTAGATGTAATCAGGTTATCAAAGGCAAGTAGAGTAATAAAACCTCTCCTGCATGGTAAATCTAGAAGTTTTTTTTTTCCTTGATTGTCCTTGTGGTAGTGTCACCGATACATAATTTAAACTGAGCACTGATGCTGGACTCATGATTTTACACTTTTGCAGGGCTTTGTCTTGTACGGTTTAATTTTACGGTTCTTTGGCCTTTCTTCCCCACCTCTAACTGTTTAGAGCTGTCCATAGTAACCGATAAGTTTTTGCTGTGAAATGACTTTGGATGGTAGCAAGGGGCTCTGTAACAATGTGCTTTTGTTGAAAGAATTCCCTGTGGTGTGTATTGGGGTAGGGGTGGGCTGGCGCAGGAGGTACAACTCGCACAGGGAAACAATCCGTTCATTCTTGTGCTCATAGCTTTACGTCATTTTTTTTTTGCCACTTTTATCCTTTACATTTGTTAACAGAACGTAAATATGTATAAAATTTGAAGGAACTGAGCTAACAGTTAAATACATCCTGTGTATATGATTTTAATGAAGAAAATGATTACTGGCATTAGAACCAGTTTGTACAGTACGGCCTACGTGTGACCGCATCGCCCCGTAGTACTGAAGTAGATGTGACCGCGGTTCACTACCGTAGGCTTAACTCCTTGTGTCGGCAGGGGCCATCGTGCTGGGGAAGCTCTCGTCCCGATGCAGAAGCTAACACTAGTGGAATCTGTCTCTCATCTTTGCACTGTGGTATACCTATGCCATTTTATTAATCCTGTTCCGTGCAATCAGCAGTGTGCTAACCCGCTTTTTCTCTTCTGTAAGCGTTTTGCATTATTGGGCTTCATCACCCGCCTTGCATCGTATACGAAGGCTGGTTCTCTTGCACATCTTACACTTTTATACCTTTAACTTTTCAGACGGTCAGAGGCCGAACTGGACAGTTGGAACAACGCGTGTGCTCTCTAGGGATTTTTAACTACTGTTGTATTTTTTTACCAGTCCCGTGTGAGGGTTCTTTTAAGACCCAGGCTTCTCTGCCAAGCCTTGGGCTACATCCTTCATGGGGTGGCACAACCCGTAACGCTTGTATGAAGGGGAGATGTCAGGCGGTGGTGGTGCACGTGAGGGCGTCACTGAACTACACGTGGGGTTTGCCGTGGCGTTGCTGGAACGTGTGGCTCTGTGTGCAGCACTGCTGTGTTTCATGGCCAGGGTCGCGTGGAGAACATCACATGTGGTTTAAAAACGGAAGGGGTAGGTGCTGAACCACAGTAAACGTCCCGCTTCAGTCTTGCTGTGGTGTTGAAAATACAAAGTAGTCTTAAAATCCCTCTCTAGACACTAAACCTAGACGATGTTCAGACTTGTAAGTGGTACCAGAGTATTGTACAGTCAATGTTAAATAAAAGCCAAAACTGGAATGTGCAGACAATAGGATTTGGGTAACTTGTGCACTGTCCCTTCGTTTTGTCTGGTTAGTCCTTTTTTTAACTAATACTCTTCAGTAGATGGGTGTGTTCAAGATCTACAGCTCATGCATCCTGCTTAAACCGAGGTTGCACCACAAAGGGTTTGCCCAGGGACCACGACCTGCTGCTGACGTGAAGTAAATGTTCTAACGACTACAGCTTGTGAGGTGCAATACCTGTACTCCCGGAGTAAGTCACAGTGGGGCTTACTGTTTCTGTCACAGAAAGGAGTTGTTCAGACTGCTGTACTCCTCATTTGATGTAACGATGCTATTAATCTAAATATTTGTAAATAAAGTACCTGTATCTAGATAAACTGCTGTGGTGTGTGTTACTTGCTCTGGCCCTCCCCACCGCTGCCTGCCCGCTGAGGGGGCTTGTGCCTTGGAGCTCTTCACGAGGGGCTGCTGCTGGTCCCGCTCCCCACATCTGAGGCTATTTTCCATCCTCAGCAAAAGCTGGTGCTTCTCCCGGCCGGGGGCCAGGCCTTTGCTTCTTGAGAAAAGCACCTCATTACGCTGGTGCCAGAGGAAGGCACTGCCATGCCAGGTCAGGCGGGAATTCCTTGTAGGGTTGGGGTTTGTGTTCTAACTGCTCCTGGTTATGATGGGCCTTAAGTGGTGAAAACCTTCCCCGAGGAGCCTGCTGCTCTCTGCTAGGGCCCAGAACTCTGCCGTGGGATGTAACAGGCTAGTGCTGGTCCAGAACAACAGGCCAGAGCGCAGTAGTGTTCTTTATCTGCAGCAAAAGGGGAGGCAGGTGCTAGGGGATACCTGTGTGGAAGAGGTTTGTAGTAACGTAGATGAGAGGGGGAGGATGATTTCAAAGCCTCTGGCTGGGAGGGGTAGAGAGGGTTGGGAAACCAGAGTCCCTCTGTGCATGCTTCCTGCTGGAGGGTGCAGAGATGCTCTTCAGGACATGGCCTTACACGTGGGAACATGTCCTGTATTTCATGGTGCCCAGTTCCTGCTGCCTAAAGGCTTCACAAAGTGGTTTTTTTCCACTACTAAACAACAGCAGGTTGCTTGGAACTTTGTTACAGAACCATGAACCACAGCCACATGCTTGAGAAATCCCTTCAGGGAGGCAAGGGCCGCTGCCGGCTCACAGCGAGCAGCCAGGGACCGTTACAGCTCCATAAATGCCCATATTGGACAAAGTTTCCCAGCAGGGCCAGAGCATGCTGCTGCTGCCGCCCTTACCCAGGTGGTGTGGTTTAACCAGGGCAGCACAGCCTTGAGAACAACTTTAAAAAAAAAAACAAAACAAAACAAAACAACACCAAAACTAACCATGAATAAAAGTTGGCATCAGTCACTGACGTTTATTTTAAGGAAGTACTCAATTGTATTAAAACATCCATGCATTTGACAATAGGTAAATGGAGAACTCTGTCCTCGTAACAAATTCTCTTTAAAGTGGAAACCGACACTTAAATAGAAGTAGGTGTTCTGGACACATTCAAATCCACACTTAAAATACTTTTTTAAAAAAAAACTTATATACATAAAGCTCAGTTATTTAATCGTACAAAAACTTCACAGTGCAGAGCAGGCCCCGCAGCCAGCCGTTCGTTAGTGGTGGCAAATGCCTTTCTAGAAAAGGCTCACAAAATAGCGAGGTAGAAGTCTTCGAAGGTGGGAGCCGACGGCACGCGTCCGAGGAGCCGCGCGCGCAGACCAGGCGCTGCGGGGAAGAGAGCTGGCGTGAGTGGCTCTGCCCCGGGAGGAGGGACCTGCTCGGGCTGCTGCGCCGCGCCGAGGCTCTGCCTGTCCTGCCCGACTGAACGCCTGGCAGCAGCTTCCTAGAAGCAGCTGTAGATGTGCCTGAAGCTTTTCTTCTCATGTGTGGCAGCTCTTAAAGTAGTATTTTTTAACTTAACTCATTACAAAAGAACACAAGTACCAGGCTGGTACAGTAACTGGCTGTAACTGAACTGTAGGTGCTAGGCTATGGACTTTAATGCCTTTTTTTTTTAAAAAAAAACCAGAAAAGTGTTACTGAAAGATCAGGCAGGGCAGTACCTTCACACTTAAGTTGGTCAACACAGCAGTAATTCCTCTGTGTCACAGGAGAGTTTACAAGCAGCTCTGCCCCATGATTTGTTTAAAAATTCACATCTAAGAGCCAACAGAGCACCAAGTGCCAGGATACCAGCCACAGGAACGCGCTCCCCGGAACGGGACAGTCCTGCACCCGCACCCGCCCTTGGGCCCGCCAGCCTCGACCCCGGAGCCGCTCCCGACCCGGTGCGAAGCGCGAACGGGGCTGGAGTCACGTCTCACCTCTGGGCTTTACTGAGCGGGTCCTCGTGAGCAGGAGTGCAGCGCCTGAGACGCCGCCGGAATTCCTGCCGGCCTGCTGGGGAAGCGCGCAAGTCTTCTCAGAGCAGCCTAGGAAAAGCAGTATAAGTAAGTCTGAGTAATAAATTAGCGTCTTCAATGGGCAGTGTCATATTAATCTCCAGAAAAGAAATAAAAATCCAGCTTTTAAAGAATAAAAGGCAAGAAAAAAACAAGAAAACAAAAAAATCCACACCAAATGAAACAACTTTGAGGAAATCCTGCCCTTTTCAAACAAGTTAGCTGCTGCTGGTGTAACTAAGCGTACGGTACCATCTCCCCGCCTTCAGAAAACCCTGCCATGCCTCAATGGCGAGCACACGGCCATAGTAGAGAACCTGTACGCAGTAGAGCATTACCTGTGTTTTTGTTAAATTCAGAGCATCATGAAGAGATACCAAACTTGAGCTTCGGGCTAGAAACTGTGAATCTGAAGAAGTGCTGCTGACCAGGTCATCCAGTGCATCAACCTGTCGCTTCAGGCTGTGAAGGGTGCCTTCCGTTTGCTGTTTTCCTCTGATTAATACTTCTACTTGCTTGGACATGCACTGCCGGAGCTGAGCCTAAATACATCAGTAGTTCTATTTATAGCCAGCCAGTGTAATTTTTAAGACTGTATTTAAAAAGTCTGATGACCTTAAAGTCAAGCCATACGGGACGTAACGTTAAGAGTCTCAAACCACAAGCAGATGGCAATGGGTTTGAGAGTTATTTGTAAATAGTTCACCTCCTCCCAAGTCAGAAATAAGCTCTGTTTTTACGGCCTTTATCATGAACTGCTTGAAGAGGGAGCAGCAGATACGTTCTCACTGAGCCTGGCCATCACCTGCACTCAAAGTGATCGTGAGCGCTCCTGAACTGTAATTTGTCATGTTGCCAATCTACATCACTCTATGGTAAGTGAGAGAATCTTGCTTGAATACTCAATAATCCAATTAACCGTTAATTAAAATTATTCATCTTGTTACAGCATGCAGTTGCTAGCCTTTCTTTTACTGATCCCACCCAAAGATACGCCGTAGCGAGTCATTATGCACAGAGCGGACACGCCAGAGCTGGAGAAGGATCCCCCGCGCTCCTGGGTTGTTTAGGTTATTTTTGGAAAGGACCCAATGGACTTATTAGCGCGGCTGGAAGAGATGTGCCACCTTCAGCCGATCCTCAAGATGCTGCAGTTTTTCTCGGAGAGCCTCTCCACGCCATTGTTCGTCCTTCTGGAAACAAAAGCAGCACATTCAGCAACGGAGCGTTACAGCTAAAGGTACCGACGCTGACCGTGCTGTAGCACGAGTGGCAGCTACTTTTTGAAAGCATTTTACCATTAAGAAGACTTTAGAGAAATTCAACTTTTCTTCCAATGAGAGGAGTCTTTTGTCAGCGGCAGCAAACGGACCAGCCTCCTCTAAGCTGTCGGATTCACACTGCAGACTTCCCCTCACTTCAGAAGACGCTTCCAAATCTTCCACTGGCTCCAGAAAAGATGGGCTTGAAGATATAAACCCCATCCTAATTTCATCTTCAACCTCCAGTTTAAGCAACGCTGCTGCATCCTGTATTTCCCTTTGTCTCTTTTCCAGTTCTTCTTGAGTTTTAACCTGCATCACACAACAGTCTCACCATTTTGCCATCACGTTACAAATGCATCAATCCAGAGGGATTTTCCTGCATAACTGAACAAGGCTTATTTCTGAAACGTTTATGTTTTCACTACTGCAATCAGAAATCCCAAAGCCTCGAAAGAGATGCAGCCCTAATTCTGACGTTAACTTCGCCTGTGAAGCCCCTCGGACGGTAACAGAGGCACCTAAAGGTACTAAGACACAACTTTTCAACTTAAACCCATTCATATTCTGGTCTTGCAGAGTCTTCCTTGAATGCGTTCTAGGTGCTAACAACATTCTTCTCTGAGGGACCCTATTTTTAAAGGACTTAGAAGCAATTTATAAAGGATTTATTAAAGGACTAGGAGGAGTCAGACAACGTGGAATCACCTTGTAAAGCGAATAGCAGAAGAACATCAGGCTGGCCCAGGTGAGCACTAACAAGTTGTGAAGTGCCTACTGGGTAGCTTTGAACTCTGATAACACTTAGTGATTTGCACAAATTGTGATTCTAGTTACGCTGAGTTCCTATTACCAAACCTTAACGTAAACAGGAGCCGGAGCCCTAACTCCTGACTGAAGCATTGCCTGAACGGAGCTGACGGACAATGTTACGGAGAGTTCGCCATGTATTTTGGGAGCACCCCAGTCTGCCTACTCGTAACGAATAGCTAGGACTGGCCCCCTCCACCCTCAGCCCACCTCTAGAGAACACGGTCTCTTTTTCAGGCACCGTTTTACTGGGCAAGAGAGGTTGATCCATTTGAACTGGCCTAAACAGTGCCTGTAATTCACCACGTGCTGGGAAAGCAACCACGCAGCTGTGCTGCTCTGCCACAGCCTTCGAGATGTGAAGAATGAAATCCTGCTTCAGAGCTTGGCAGCCCTACACTGAGAACGCCGCACATGACTGACTGGCTGGAGATGGTTTGTTCATTTTTAAACCGGGATTACTGAGCTGCCTGATCCTACTGGTTGTTAACAAAGCTTAACTTCTCCCAGATTTGGGAGAATCGCACGGAGATTTTAAGTAGGTCTATTTCTAACTGTGACACAGCGGACAGGAGGAGATTCAAAACCAATACAATATAAACTTCTCTGGAAGACACAGCTCTCCCTCAAACCCGCCTGTTTGGCCACTCAGCTGTACCTGGCTTTGGAGATCCATATAGTCCTCTTGGATCTGGCCAAGGTCTTTAATAAGATGCTTGGCTTGTTCACGGTTGTTGCGTGCTGCTTGTTCAGCAGTCGCTGTATCGCTCTGCAAACAGTTATTTTCATGCTTTTGTTCCTAGGAAAATGTAGAAAGATCGCCTTTTACTGTGAGCATCCACCACAGGAAAAGGAATCAAGAGAACCCATGTAACATAGTTTCTTCAAGTTAAAAGGCAGAAACAGCATTTAATAGGAGTAACTGGAGAGGTGTCCTGCAGCACAATCTAGAAATACCAGAGTTTGGTTGCCTCAAGTTCCGTCTAGTCACGCAGTTAATGCATTACTTTGTTCCCCCTACAATAAAAATGAGTGTTCCATCATTTTGCTGTTTAAAAATAACCCAAATCCCCAAACATCCTCCCCTCAGACAAGACTTACGTGCAGTTTTCTTTCAAGCTGCATCCTTTGCATTTTCATCGCTTCTTTCAGACTCAAGATTTGTTTTTCTGCTTTTCTCCTCTCTGATGCTATCTGATCTTGGAGATGGTTTAGCTCAGACTTGGAGACTTCCAGTTCTTTTTGAAGAGACACTATTTCTCTATTTTTTTGTTGTAATTGTAATTCTTTTTCTGAGAGTTGATGTTCTGCAATTAACATTTTTTAAAACAAGCCTGATCAGCAGAAAAGTATCTTGGCATATTTCATACACATTAAATATTTTTCAAACACAGTAACATGCTGAGCAATGGTTTGTAAAAACAGTGACACAAGGTGAGAGGGGACGGGACACCAGTTGGCTTTAGAATTTCCATTCTTTGAGCAAGTCAATTTAAGGATCGAGAGTCAATCCAGGTGCTGCATTAGAAACCAAGCGAGATTAACAGAAATATTTGTTGGTTTCATCAGATTTAACCCACAGATGGCAACAAGTTATTTGTGCAATAAATCTTACTGCTTTTTCTGACAGTTTCTTCAAGTGCTGCACATCGGGACTCCTCCTTTTGCAGCTTCCTGAGGTTTTCTTCCACCAGCCTTACTTTCGCCGTTGCCTGCTCCAGTTTCTTTTGTTGATCTGTTAGTTCCTTTTCCAATAGTATTTTCTGATCTTTCACTTTAGCAGTACATTCTTCCAGTTTTTTTCCTTCACGCTCTGAAGTTTGCTTGAGGCGATGAAGAATCTGCCAAAAACACCACCACTTCAAGCTTTAACTAGTACCAACTCAATGAGAACAAATACCGTCACCAAAAGCCATTCCAGAAGTTAAAGCAGCATAAATTGGAAAGAACTGAGTCTAATACTCCCTACTGACAAAAAAAGCTTACCAATTTTTCTTGCCTCTCTTATTTTCAGTACAGCTCCCTCAGTTTTTCTTTTCGTTAACACTTTGTTGAAACTGCTCAGCCAACCTAAGTTAATTTTACTACAGGAATATACGATTAAGCCCTAATTTTCATGAACAGCTGACGGGCTTTGCACAGAAGTACTGCAGAAGAGAAGAACAAAAGCTAGCTGCCAATAGTGATCTGCTCAAAATCAAAAGGAAACTTCAGGATAAAAGCACCCTGGAATTTTTTCTGCTTAGATTTGGAATTATGGAATGCGGCTGGAGTTAAGTTGTGATTAGTTTCACTTGAAATCCATTGTATCATTTCAGGTACTCTACAAGTCTGCTCATCTCCCAAGAGAAATCAACAGCACGGGAAGAAGTTCTGTCTTGGCAGCCGACAGAACAGAACTATAGAGAATAATCTGTACTAGTCCATCTCCTCATCGGTATCGGCTATGCCCAAGACGGCACCCTGCACAGTGCCTTCCACCACGCTAGGCCTTCTCGCACTCCGTGGGCAGTGCTGATTTTACAGCAGTTTTGTTATCGGTTCAGCATAAGACGACCCTGCCAAGAAGGAAGACACAGTCCTTCGTTGTGACACAGTAGTTTTCACTAAAACCTCACTGAATGTTGAAGCTTTTTGTTTACCATTACTCCTCTAAAAATGAGGCTTCATGTTCTTAAAGCACTGGTATATTATTTGTAAACTTGCACCCAAAACTTTTTAGCCTGCATTATTTTTAGAGGTCAGGTGAAAGTGAGGCAAGTGGGCAGGCTCATTACCGCTTCTTGTTTGGCTAGTTCTGTTTCTTTCTCTTCGATCTGCTTCTGGAGCTGCTGCAATTGGTTCTCTCTCTTTTTCTGTCTCTCTTGGCAATCCTTCCGTTTCCTTAAATACTCTAGGATATCTTCTTTCAGGGTTGCCTGCTCTCTAAGCAACTCATCCTGATGCCTTGTATTATTTTTCAAATCCTGCAACACAAAAGATAAAATCAAGTGAGGTAACTAGCTGGTAAGAGTAACAGCTCTCCAGCTAAAAGGCTTGCATATGAAAGAACATAACTGATCACCCCTAATCACACTGAAGGTTACCTTCCATTTAAACCAGCCACTGAGTGAATTAACATAACAGAAACCTCCAGATAAAAAGCTAGAAGATGCTGCTTTTTATTAAAAAAAAAAAAAAAAGAAAAAAATCTTCGTCCTAAAAACCAATAAACCAGGGTGATTTTGCCTCTGTATCTGGATTGTGTTCTAGAAAGAAGATAAATTCAAAACCAAACAAATCCACAAAAAAACCCAAACAAACAAACAAAAAAACCCCAACCCAAAATCCCCACCAAACCAAACCACCCAAAAATAAAACCAAAAAAAGCCACACACTCCAACTTGGTAATAACAACCTGACTAGGAGAGTCATCACAGTTGCCACTTAAGCAGAAAACCCGAAACAGAAATCTCTACTGTAGTCCAAACCACTCCACGCTCAGCAAGAACAAGGCAATAAACTAGCCATTATTTATTAGCTCTGCAAGTGCCTCATTTTGAGCTAGAGTGCCTGGATGAAAAACAGATGATGGACTGTCAATTGTTGTGGTAAGTGTCACCCCTCCTTTCTGTGCAACAACCTACTCACTACGTGAAGATAAGCACATATTTCACCAGAACTAACCTGTTCTGCCAGTTGAAGCTGTTGTCTGGAGTCATTTAATTCTCCTTTCAGTGCTTCTAGTTCTTCCTTTTTTCCTAGAAAATTATTTGGCGACAGAGATTTTCAATCAGCAATTTGAGATACCTACACAAATAAATCATGTCTTTTCATAAACGAAGAATAAACAATAGAAAAACAGTTTCTAAAATTTCCATCTTTTTGACACGTTAAATACTTTCTGCCTGTAGATATTTGGGTATGTTGGCTATTTCATAGCCTACAGTACAGTACAACGTGCCTTTTAACACAATTTCTTTTAAAATACATTATAGCTTAAAAGCAAAAATTGATCTTTACCTTGAAGATCCTTCTGTACAACAATAATCTCTCCGTTCAGTGAGGTTTTTTGTTTGTTCAGTAGATCTACCTCCTGCTGCAGGTTTTTAACATCCAATTCCATTTTTTCTACATTGGACAATGCAGTTCTGCTGCTTTCTTCAGTAGCAGTTAAGTCTCTGTAAAATGTGAATACATATTCTCGGTTTGTTGGAAGTAGTTGGTGAGGACTAAAAAACTTTCAGTAAAAGTTCTCTCAGCTCAAGGAGATGCTACCCAGTAGTCGTAGAGCAAGACAGCTGCCCCGTTCCAAGACCTAACATTTTGCTTTTCATTGCATTGCCATGATATAACAGATGCTGTTGCATTCATCAGCTTCATTGCTGACTATTTTCTGTAAGTCTGCTGTAGACATGCTTAAAAATAAAACCTCCGCAGGATATAAGAAATGGCATCTTCTGTATTATTGGGCACCTCAAAGTTATAGCTGTATTTTTAATTATGGTAACAGGCATTCAAGGCACTTCCCATCACTTCTGATCTTTGCAGAATACAAAATATTCCCTCCCACCTTCTGGTTTGTGACAACTTCTTCTCCAAACTCCGACAGTCTTGTTCAAGCTTTTCCTTTTCTTTATTCAAAGACTCAATATTATTTTGCAGAGTGCGCATTTGAGAAACCAGATGTTCGTCTTCCTGTCGGTTTTTCTCAAGCAGTTGTTCCTGCCAATCTACTTCCCCTTGCTGACACTGAAATAATCTCTGAATATTCTCCAATTTTAACTTCTCCTACAAAAGAAGGCATCGTGAACAACACATTTGCACGGTCAAGGAGTAGAACGAGTTATTAACATCTTTAGCTGCTGCAGTTTAAAAAGCTTTCATTCTCAGAGATGATACGCAGGCTAGAGTACCCTCTGCAACTGCTTGAAGTGCCAGCTTAATTTGAGTGCATGTATAAGGAAGGTGATATGAGCACGAGGACTGGAAGACAGGGGTGCAATTCTTTGTTCCATCATAGTTTAACCACCATTTTCCCCCCATCCGTAAGAGTAGCATCCCTTCATCACAGGGATTTTGAGGAAATGACCACTTTAAGGGCTGCGAGGTGCTCAGGTAATGTAGTAAGGTGACCGCTTTAAGCGTGGTAATAGAAAGGTACCAAGCATATCGACGAGTCCCTTCTCTCTGTACTCTTTCTGTGAAGGGAAAAGAGGTAAAGTCTTTTTAAAATAAGAGCTTATAGATGCTCTCCTAGCAAATGCATGTTAGATTTCCTGGAATTATACAACTGAGCAACAGCTATCTCGGACTCTGACCTAACAATCCTGTAGCTACTATGAGACAGCCAAAGGGATGCCGTTGATCTCTGCCCGCTGGTAGCGAAGTTGAATGTCTGTCTGTATTCGTCAAAAAGAGGAGAGACTAGCTGAGCCAAAATACCTTTTTAATGGTGGAGAAGATCATCCAGCTGAGTCAGTGAACTGTCTTCTATACTTACTCTTTGCAAGTGAGGACACAGATAAAATCCAGTTAAAAAGACTGGAAGCTAATGCTAAGAAAACAGTATTCATCATTCTACAGCCACAGGAGAGAGAGGCTTCTGTCTTTTTGCCCTCTCTCCCTCATACGCACCCAAAAAATCTCATTATTTTAAACGGTCTAAGCAGACTTAAGACTTTTCTGTGATGAGCTGAAATCAGACTAGAAACTGATTGATTTAAAAGTGTAGGGACTCCACTACCCAGATCTTAACAGAACCACCAAATATACAGATCTCTTCTTCCAGTTACTGTATTAGCTATAGAACAAATACTTACTTCTAGAATTGCAACCTGAGTCTTTTCTAGCTCATTGACCTTTTGGTCATGTTGTAGTTTCAAACCTTGAAGTTCATTATTTTCAAGCTCCAGCATTTCCAGAACATGTTTCAGTTCTAGCAAGATGAAAGAAATCAAAGGTTATTACAAGCACATTAAATGCATTCTATTTGCCAAAAAAAGGCACCAAGGAAAAATTAAGAGACACTATACTGGTATCATCCCTGCAAAAACTCTTCATGTTTTCAATTGCTGTGTCAGCAATACACACCAGGTATTTATTGTATCTGATGCTGTTCTACCAGCAAGTTGCAGGTCCCTAGGCCTCCTGCTCTTCCTATTCCCTAGGGATTTGTTCTGGGACGGAGTATCTGACCGATAAACAACGAAAGAAAACACTTCAGATAAAGTACAAAAGCTGCAAACTGCCGCTGCTTATACTTTCCACAATCTGACAGGGTGTAACTGCTTGGAAGGAGATTCCTCCATTCCCCCACACATCTCAGTGTTTAATTCTTCTGTGAACACGGCACAACTAGCTAATGCCTCCTAACCACACAGTGCTCGAGTGTGAACTTCACTGATCAGTCCTGACAGCAGATTTGTCTACATTTCTCGCTGGCATGAAAAACACCCATCCCAAACACAAGGCAGCATGAAGAAGCACCGCCTCAACTTAAGCAAAGGGTGTCACTCAGCTCTGTATAAACCAGGAGAATTACAGGGAACTCTTTCTCTGCAGTCGTTCACAACATTTAAAAAGGAGCAAGGGACAGAAGACTGCAGCGATGTACAACTAAGAGCTCAGAGTGTATTTCTTTCCAATCTGCACAAAATACTATCTCGTAAAGCCAGGGTCATACCTATCTTGTGCCTGGTAATTTGCCCAAGTATTCCTTGAAGATTTTCTTCCTCTTTTCCAATATCCTTCTTTACGAAGGAAAGCTGTGCTCTCTTCTCATTAATCTGGACATCCAGTTCGTTCCTCTCAACATTAAGTTCTTCCAGAAGTACTTTTATTTCCTGTGGAAATAAATCAGTGTTACAAGGAATGCCATTATTATCTGCCATTTTCAATAAAGTTTTCCTTTAAACAGAAGATCTAAATATTTATAAAACTTAAAAAGTCTGTCACCAATATTCTCGTCAATTTAATTCCAGAGTTTATAGTTACCGTTAATGGTGTAAACAAACAAAAAATACAGAATATTTAGGTTCAAGTCTTGCTTGTTGACAATTTAAAGTAATAATCTTGCAAAGACTTTGATCTACAAGTCTGACCAGAACACTGTCATTCAAGTGAACAACAGGTAGGCCTTAGAACAGGAAGTGAGACAAAAAGCCCCCCCAAAATCCCCCACAAAATGTAATTTACCGTGATACTTTGTTTTTATTTCAGAAAGAAGGGAAGTACAGAATTCTGAGTAAATGGGGATGGAGACAGACAGCTGACTTAGGCCAGCTTTGTTGTGTTTTACACACACTGATCAGACTGATTTGCTTCAGAAGCTGCTTGTCTCAGCAACAGTGAGTCATTCAGAGACTTCTAATTAATATAATTTAGTTCTCAAGGGACCAATTCTGTAAGTATTACTGGAACTACGGAGTTCTACTTCTTATTTGTGCATCTGGACCAAGCTCTTAGCCACGCAAAACTGTAAACTCGCTTGTTTTATTTTTCCGTGGGTTTTGGGAGGTCATAGAAAGCAAAACTGATTTTGTCAAAACTTTATGGGATATTTTTGATACTACTTTTACTGTTCCTCAGAGATATAACGAACTGAAAACTCATTTGGAAAAGTTACTCTTATTTGGCGTAGTTTTTCATTTGCTTCAGTCTCTCCAACTCGAAGAGCTTCTTTGAGGTCATCTTTCTTTTGAGAAATACAGTCTTGAAGGACACGGAGCTCTTCTTTTCTTTGATTTAACTGTTGCTCCAGAAACAAGAGCTCTTGTTGCTGAGCAGTAATCTACAATGCAGAAGTTTAACAGAAGAAGCATCTGAAGGCTTTTATTTTTGTAGCTACACACACGCACAAGAACAAGTGCGGTACACTGCTCCCTGTCAGAGATTTATCTGAATTGCATAACACGTAAGGGTCTGAGAGCAATGAGCTTCATTTGCTAAACCTATATAACATAGCCAATACTAAAGACTAAGTTCTGATCTGGACAGCGCAGTCCTGTACCACGGAGAGTTAAGTTCCTTATTCTGAAATGCAGTAAGAATTGTCTTAGAGAACTCTGTAGTAACATTTATTATGCAGAAACACCAGCAAGATTGGGATCATATGAGACAAAACCATGAGAACCCAAATTACCAACATCAAAATAAGCCTCAGAATTAAATTCTTCAGACAAGGCAGTTCAGAACTTAAGACTCTTCCCAGCTTTCAGTTACCTCAAAAACAACAAAATTGATAGCCCAGAGTTAGTAAGATAAGCCTTACCTGATCTTTTAATCTTTCCAGTTCCGTTTTCTTGCCTTGAAGAAGGTTTTCTGCTTCTCTAAGGATTTGGAGGTGATGTTCTTCATTGCCTTCTGCAACTTTGATATCTCCTTGAAGCTTCTGAAGACTGACAGTGAGGAAAAAACCACGACTCAGAAGAAACAAGAATACCTTAGGCAGTAACTTATTGGAGGAGGAGATCTTTATTTTATCTAATACAGTTTTATGGTATATTAAAAACACTTACCTTTCAGTTAGCATTTCTATCTTCTGGTTTAACGACTGGAACTCAGAGTCCCTTGCAGCCACCATTTTGTTGATTTCCTTCAAAATACCTTCTTGTTCCCTCTTACGCTGTTCTAAATCCCTTGTATCTGTCTGTAAAGACCTAAAGAAGCATTTATGCCTTTTCATATTAACATTTTAACAGCTCTCCCTCTCCAAAAGCACTGTCTTGATATTTGAAAGAATCTCATCCTTCTCCTCATCCCCATTTGATACAAATTCACAAGAACAGTGTACCTTAATTGCTGATCTGCCTTCACAAGTTTAATGGCCATTTCCTGAGCCCTTCGCTCTAGCTCCTTTGCCTCAGTTTCAGTACGGGACAAATGCTGTTTGGCATGATTGTACTTTTGAATAGTGTCTTTAGTCTAGAGCAAAAATTGAACATTATTGAGACAATACATTCCCATCTTATGCTTTCCACATCTACAATCTGCAGGTTAGCTGTCTAAAGATGACCTCCTCCTGGCATGAATATTCCACCTGAGCTTTCTCCCTTTGTATACCGTGAAGCAGAACCTTTTCTCCTCTCTTGTCCAGAGCAGAAAAGCTTCCTCCTCTTTGGCAAGGACTGAAACATTTTCTTTTAGCACAGGTTATCCCATGACTTATTTTCAAATACAAGCATTTTAAGAGGCTTCCGGTTATCCAAGTGAAAATAAACTGCTTAGACAAACAAAAATCCTCTGCTTAAAACAATCTTAATGCAACATGCAAATTCTTCTGCACTTAGCGTTATGGCTTTACTTACTTTCCCTCGCGTGCCCTCAAGTTCCACTTCAGCTTCTGAAAGCAGCCTGTCTGCCTCTCTAAGCTCTGCTCGTCGTTTCAGAAGAGTCTTCTCTATACATTCAATTTCATCTGCAATATCTTCATGATGTTTAAGAGACTTTTCTAACTGCAGTTCTGCAATAAGGTTGTCAGTATACCCTTCAATAAAGTCCCTAAAAAGTCAGGAAGACAGACATGGAATTATAATACAAAATGCCAGAAGCCCAGAGCCTCTTGAAGTTCTAGTCCATGACACATATTAACAGACAGAAAAGAACACTGAAATTTGTGACCTGTAAACAAAAGAAAATTGTAAACAAATTGAAATTGGTGAATTGTAAACGAGTCAAAATTAACTTTTATTGAAAAAAAGTTTAGGTATTTCCACATGCTTCCTTTAAATGCATTCTAGTGCAATATTCTTACTTGCGTTTGTTATGTTGTTGAGCTGCTCTTTGTAGCTCTGCTATTTCATGTTCCAGCTCCTCTCTTTCATGCAGAAGTTCTTCAATGTTTTGATGCAATTTTTCCACCTCTTTTTTGCATTTATGCTGAGCTGCCTCCGACCATTTATCTTTGTATTTCCGAGACTTTAAATAATACACAGTGTCTTCTAGCCTTGAGACTTCACTCTCCTACATATAGGAAACAGAACAACAAAATCAAGACCTATTTTCTATTTCAGTCCTCCTGAGGCACAGGAGCAGCTGCAGATAGCAAAGACTGGACTATTAGCACTGAACACAGAGCATTCTTATCAGCAAGCTCTCTCAGATCCAGAACCTTCCTAGCAGAGACTTTTTTTTTTTTTTAAAAAACTGGACTAATCTAATTTGTGAAAATGAGATTTTGGTTTTTGCATTTTTTTTGAGAAAGCATATGTTAAAAGATACTCCTAATCCATTCATAAGTCAATTGCCTATCGTTAAACCTGCAGCTTACAGCTCTGCATCTTACCAAATCATGATGCTCAGGCACATTGCAGTGAAGCACTCCAACAGGAATGAGTGGGACGGTGAAGTTTGGAGGAAGAGGGCCATAAACAATCTGGGCTCCCACAGGTGGTGGGCCATAGATAACAGATCCAGGAGCAACTGAACCTCCACTTGCTGCTGCAGGAGGAGGGCCATAAACCACAGTTCCCTGGGGCACAGGGGCACCATCTGGAAGGACTGTGTAAATAACTGTGCCAGGTGGTGGTACAAAGGGAGGGTCTTTGGGAACACGCGTTTCTTCATGTCCTTCACTATCTTCTTTCGCTCTTCTATCTTTACCAGAAGAAAAGAAGGAAGAAAGAAAGAAAGTTATTTATTTTTAATTACTTTTTCAGTAAAAGATAGTCTTCAAACGCACATTTTAAAAATAACACACATTCTACCTAATGTACAAAAATGTAATAAACACTGCTTAAACTGCATGAGTTCAACTAATAAACATTTCTAGTTCACTCATCCACATGCAAAAAATTCACTATGAACCCTAAGCAAGTCTATCATTAGTATACTCCTGAACATTCTGAGACCATGAGACTGACTTACCTTTACCAGAATTTGTTTTGTACAACCTACTTCTGACTGGTGAATAAACCCAACATCCTCCTTGACTGGGCAAGTCTTCCTTCCTGCACTGCCTGTCCTGACCACACCCTCGTCTGGGTGGGGATGTGCCATTACACAGTAAACAAACTCCAGAATCTTTTGTGCTGCGAGAAGCAGGAGTTGAAGCCTGAAGGAAAAAAAAAAGAATAAGTGTTCATCTGGAAGTAACAAATAATGTAAAATAAACTGTTTGTTGTAGACATTCTAAAGCACTGATTTTTCAAGGACAGGATATACATACTCCGCTTTCTCTCACTTCCAAGCATGATGTTGCTTTAAAAGAGAGCACTAAATGTATTTTAACAATATGTTGTTAAACAATACCTTCTTAACCATATATAACCTATATATAGCCTATATATAACATAAAGTGTTAAACAATGTCTCTTGAATTCAGACAAATGCTGTTTTGCAAGAAACATTTGTCTGTAATGTCCCCTTTTAACCTTTACCTAAATGAATTTACAATACTGCATTTAGAAAATTTGGAGACAACTATTCAATATACTAGGCTCCTATTACTACACAGCAATAGGTTTATCAAGGAAGATTTGTGTATGGGTTGTTTCAGTATTTCTCTTATATGCCAGCCAATTTTTTTTTTTAAGTTTCTCCCAGACCGAGCCAAGTTTATAATGGACTTTCCCATATCAAATGGCTTTCCACACAACAGGATTTTAATTTCTGACCTGTGATGATGGCATGTAATACCAGTATCCCCTTCTTTTCAATGGATCCGCTATACTGGTGATGTAATCATTCTGGTATGAAAGCACATTTTTGAGTGCTGCAATTTCATCTTGTAAGTTGTCAATTTCATCTTTGTTACCTGTGAATTAATCACAGTTTTATAGGCATATAAGGCAAATAATTAAGTCATAAGTACTGCATTCAGCTTTTCCCTCATTGTTATCCTATCAATCTGAAACAATAATGAAAAGATGAACTGCCAGGGGAAACAAACTAAACATTACTAAATAGTGATGTAGATATATGCTGGCCCTTGCAAGTTTGTCATTTGAAGATTGTAGAAATACAAGTTCATATACAGGTAACTGATGCTCATTTTTCGTTATATGAAGATCTCTAGAATATCGTCAGAAAACTATAAACTGAATGCATAACTGTTTTCTAAATAGTTGTAAAAAGTATTGTTACTACAAATGGAAACTAACACACTGTCATTCTGGTTTTCAAACCAAGGCAGAACTTAACTGATTTCCACTGGCAAAGCTAGAAACCTAGAAATGCCACCACTGGTCCTTAACCACCCATTTCCTCCATTCTTGGTATCTGAAGAAGCAAAGGCCCATGAGGGGACTGAGCACGCCCTCAATAAGTTTGCAGATGACACCAAATTGGGCGGCAGTGTCGATCTGCTCGAGGGTAGGCAGCTCTGCGGAGGGATCTGGACAGGCTGGATCGATGGGCCGAGGTCAACTGGATGAGGTTTAACAAGGCCAAGTGCCGGGTCCTGCACTTGGGTCACAACAACCCCACGCAACGCTCCAGGCTTGGGGAAGAGTGGCTGGAAAGCTGCCCGGCGGAGAAGACCCTGGGGGTGCTGGCTGACAGCCGGCTGGACACGAGCCAGCAGTGTGCCCAGGTGGCCAAGGAGGCCAACAGCATCCTGGCTTGTATCAGCAATAGTGTGGCCAGCAGGAGCGGGGCAGGGACCGTGCCCTGTGCTCGGCACTGGCGAGGCCGCACCTTGAATGCTGTGTTCAGCTTTGGGCCCCTCGGGACAAGGAGGACATGGAGGTGCTGGAGCGTGTCCAGAGACGGGCAACGGAGCTGGGGAAGGGTCTGGAGAACAAGTGTGATGGGGAGTGGCTGAGGGAGCTGGGGGGGGGTTAGTCTGGAGAAGGTCTCCCCTCAGCTTCCTCTTATCGCTCTCTCCAGCTACCTGAAAGGAGGTTGTAGTGAGGTGGGGGGTAGTCTCATCTCCCAAGTAACCAACTGATAGGATGAGAGGAAATGGCCTCAAGCTGCGCCAGGGGAGGTTTAGATTGGATGTTAGGATAAATGTCTTCACTGCAAGAGTGGTCAGGCACTGGAACAGGCTGCCCAGAGAGGTGGTGGAGTCACCATCCCCGGGGGTGTTCAGAAAACGTGTAGACGTGGCACTTGGGGACATGGTTTAGGCAGCATGGGAGTGTTGGGTTGGGGGTTGGACTTGATGATCTTAGAGGTCTTTTCCAACCTTAATGACTCTATGATTCTGTAACTGCACTTTGTGCATTTCAAATGCACTGCGAAACACCGTACTTCGGAAAAGTTACATCTCGCTGTTTGCTTCACATACATGGATACAGAGAATCCACCCAAGCACAGTGATTTACGGACTGAATGTATCCTGCATAGGAACTGTACAGGAAGGTACCCTGAACAGTTTATTCTCCTAGAATAAATTTCCAGAGCTCAGATCAAACAGCGAGAAATATGGAGAAGAAAGCGAAGTCTTCTGCATCCATGCTTATTAGCAAGAAATGGAGAGAAAAGAGAGATTACCTGTCCCGATGTTATCCAGCAACCATCTTAAACGGTCAATTTCTGCTTTTTGTTGCTCCATAGCTTCATTTAATTTATCAATTTCAAACTTCTGAGAGCTTGATGCATCAGCCTTCTCACCAGCTCTCTCCATTTCATGCTGAAACTATTTAAAATGAGTTTAAGTCAAAGCAAAGCACTTCAGTTTAATTTAAACTGTGCTAAAACTTTTTCAAAGATGCCCATCCATCCCTACAAAAATGCTCGCTCATGCAAAACCCATGTACCACTTTGATGCAACAAAATTGTTCCTCCCGTCCCCCCATATGACAACGGCTTACAGACATAGCCACATCACGGCTTTTAAGTGCACAGGTGACAGTTTTCCTTAAGTCAGCTACTCTAGCCAGTGAGGTTTTCATTTTGTTCTTTGGCAGATGTCAGGAGAGGGAAGAACATTGTGACTTGGGAAAACCTGAGGAAAAAGGGTGGGGCAGACGCCTCGAAATAGAGCATTTTCAGAAACTTGCTGAACCACTACATCTATGTATTTTATCCTCCTCATATAATACAGAGCAAACATTACTGCAACCTACTTGTTCTTCCTTCTCTTTGAGGAGTTGTTGTAATAATTCTATTTCTGCTTCTGCTCTGGCAAGATCCCGAGCTGCACGAGCTGCCTCAGCACAGAACTCTTCAGCTTCCTCAATCTCCTAAAATTGAAATTTTAGTTTGGGCTTTAGTTTGCAAGAATACTTCACAAGCTTGCAGATGTCTCCTGCAGCTTTGTGAAAAGCTGACTAATAAGAAGCATCAGCACTTGTCTGTTCTGAAATTCCAGAAACAGGCAAAGTTTATGCAAAATAATGTTTCTCCTTTAACTTTACAGTATTTCTACAGAGAAGCTAGTATGTATGTAGCCAAAAATGGCTCCGTTTTAAAAACTTGAAGCCTAAGAACAAAATTCCACAATCCCTTCTTTTGCTTTTCTAACAATGTATTATCTATTGTTTGACTTTCAATTAATAAGAGATTAAACTTGCCTCTCCCTCACATTCTAACACACAGCAAGAACGCCTGTCCGTACCCAAGTTTACTCAGGCATTCATCTACTCTATTTCAGGATGAAACTCTGTCTGAAGCAAGAGCCCCTGTACAGCAGGACAATTCAGAATAATGCTCTGAAGCTGAATTTAAAAGACAGCATCAGGACTGCTCCCATTATGACAGCATTAGAAAGCTCTACTTATATACAAGCAATTAATTATCAATATTGATTTACCTCAGCTCGCTCCTGATTAATTTTGAGAACAGTCCCATGAAGAGCTTTTAGTTGATTTTTAGCAATAGAGAGCTCTGTGGCTGCCAGTTTATCTGAAGTGATGATTGCTCTCTTCAATTCCTTCAGTTCTTTATCTAGACTGACAAATTGCATTTGTGCCCTGGCATCTTCTATTTTTTTCTGAAACCAGGAAAACAATAGGTTTTATAAGTACTAAGTAAAAAGCAGCATGGAAGAAAGGCTGTCTGTTGGTATGACTTTTTTCCTCATACATATCCCACTTTGCATTATGTGCATAGAAGTAACAGAAAAAAACCTAAAGCAAGGACAACCAATAAAATTTAAGGAAAAGAGAGATGTTATGTTTAACCCGTGTTCCTTCCTGTATTTGATCTATCTTAGAAAGCAAAATAGTTCGGAAGTTTTTTAATCTTCTTTTCATGAGCACACAGCGCATGGACTTGTCCTTAGGAGTATCCTACCCTTTTCTCTAAGTCTTCCAGTTGAGCAAGAATAGTCTCTTTCTCTTCATCTGCCTCTTGGAGCTGTTGATCAGCGAGGCCCTGAATTTCTTCCATGCTCTTTATTTTTTCACGTAAATGTTGAATTTCATTCTCTAACTGATGGACCTTGTTCTTGTTCTGCCTGTTTTCAGCTTTAACCTGTAAGTGAAAAAAGTTAGAATGAGTAGCCAGAAATTTTTCAACCAAAAGCCACCCTATTTTAATGATTTACAGAAATAACTCTTTGGGAAGTGCAGTTACCAGCATGCTTTGTACCAGAAAGGAAAAAGAACTGCTTTGCCACTGTAACTATTACATTTTAAAAGTGCCCAAGTTATTTTGGTAGTAGTATGCATACTGATCTTTTGAGGAGGTTACTGGCTGTATTTTTCTACCTGTAATTAAACTCTTTGTTGCTTCTGAAATGTATCATGGAGTCAAAATTCCAATTCAGCTAATAATCAGGCGAAAATCATAAAGACTATTAATAAAACAAAAAAATAAAAAAAAATCAGACCCCGCTGTTTCAAGAACACCAAAACGTGGGCCTCTCCTTGTTATCACACAGCTAAAATTAGAGATTGCTTGTGGAAGTTTTAATGCACATTAAACCCTTCTCCTCCAAGCAACATCTTTGCAAGCTTTATATACTAAAAGCCAACAAAAGCTTGCGAAGGAACATGTGTCCTGTCAAATATCCCATTTAACACTTACAGAAGTGGTCAATCATTTGTTTTCCCTCTTCAGAAGCTTTTGCCTGCTTATACAGTTTCTTCATAATGAAAATTACATGACATACATTTGTACACAACAGGGAAATCAAAACTCTAATAATGGTTATTACGCCTATTCTAATCACAAGTAACAGTATCCTGCTCTGATACGAGTTGTCGACGTGTTTCTGACAAGCAAATGTATTCAATTTGTCAACCTTCAGTAAAACTGTACTTCTCTGAAAGGTGGAGGGTAGCAAAGCTACATCCATAGAGAAACTTGATCCTTCAGCTGCAAGTTACATTTTTTTGACTAAGCTGAAATTGTCTTACTCTTGCTTTTGTTGTTTTGATACATACCTGTCTGTATTTCTCCTGTACTTCTTCCAGTTTTTCCTGCTGGGATACCATTTCTTCCTGCAATTGTCTCTGTCTAGCCCATGCTTTTTCTTTTTCCCTCTGAGCATCAGCAAGGATGTCACTAAATTCTTTCTGCAGGTTTGCAAGGCTTTTCCCTAAAACATCGGCTGAACTCTGACATCTGAAAGAGAAACAATCCAGGTTCCAAGACAGAAAATAGTGATTTTAAATTATGACACGAGATATTGAAATTATGAAGCCTAATACAATAGTGCAAGTTTAAGACATCCAGTGTAAATTAATTCGGGTGCAGCACTGAACACGTTATACTACACAGACAGGTCTCCACCCTGGCTCTGTTTATACCATTCTGTCTTTGTTTCTTACCATTCTTTGTTACTGGGGTCAAAAGGCGGTGGGAGTTTGCCCTGTCCCTTACAGTGAAATGCAGGAGGACTACTTATTTCCCTAGTAATATAATTACTGAGCTCAGGTGATGTTCCCTTAACAACCACAGGGTGCTGAGGTTCAGGTTTGAACTGCCCCAAGTTGCCCTCAGTAGGATGCAGCACAGGTACCTTGTTGCTCTCAGGTACTTACCACTTTCACATGCACAAATCTAACACTGTTTGTATTTTTATTTTACTCACTTAATCTCTCCAACTCCTGTTTGAAGCTTTTGCTTGAGTTCATTTATACGAGCTAAGGCTTCCTCAGGATGAATTAAGTTACCAACTGCATGGTTCAGCTGATTCTGAAGATCTTTAAGCTGTTGTTTCAAGAGATTATTGTCTCCCTAGAAAAAACCACCCGCACAAGCATAAGCAAATAAATGCACAAACGATAAAAGCTAGAATTTTTAATACCTAAATCTGTTGGGGGGGTTGGGGGTTTTTTTTGGTTTTTTTTTTTTAACATTTTTAAAATAAAGAGTCCAAACATTTTTTCAGTGTGGCCTGAAAAAGTATCAACAACAAAACAAGAACACCCCAAACAGCCTTTGCCTTTCAGCTTCCTTTATGTTGAAAAGTATTTAAATGCCAGTTCAAAAATGCTGTTATCCTTTCCTTAAACTAAGGAAGTACTGTCTTTACATAAGCAAAGCCCAGTGGCATACAGAAGCCTGTCACGCTATCTAAGCATAAGAGAGGATGGAACAATTGCAGGCATTGTCCCAGCCGCTAGACCAAGGAGTCACACTTGTCCTGGCCCCATTGGTCTTGAACTCTTCTCTGCACACTGGCAAGCTTCAGCAAAAATGTTAGTGATAATGTCTGGGGACGATCCCTTATAAGCTCTTCCTAAAGTGGTCAGGCAGTTGGACTAGGTGTTCGTTGTAGGTCCCTTCCAAATAATTCTATTCTGTTCTGGTGGTCATTGTATCCTCTGAGGAGTATGTGAGATAGGAAAAGGGGATCTGGTGGATACAAAGCCTGAACCCTGCCTTCCCACAATGAGGGAAACTGCTTTAATCACACAACACTTAAATAAATGAATGAATGAATGAAGGGGGTTGCTTTGCCAGCCGTATTTTGAAGATCTTAAACCCGTATATTACTCTTGCTGAGACAAATCCTGTTGACTGAGCCTTTCAGCAGCTTTAGGGAGAGGAACGCTCAGTTTCTAATCTCAGTCAAGATGAGGCACTGATCTGTGACGCTATATTGAAGTGGAGGTGTTTCTGTACACCTATGCAGGTCATTAAATGCCTGTGAGTTCAAGGATCACAAGCTCTATCGCCTATTATACTTGGATGCCATTACTGTTTTGTGACAATTAAACAAGCTTCCTCAGGATCACAGCTTTAAGCAGAAGCAATAAATTCTGCTTTAGGTATTGGATCAGTTTCTTCTTCTGCATCCAAATAGTTTTCTTACGGACATGTACTGGATGAACCTTGTGGGAAATTAAGATACATATAACAATTTATCAATCCCTCCGCAATACAACTGAGCAGCTCTGAAATATTTCAAAGGTCAATCTAAAATAGATGGAAAAAAAGACTATGGTGTAGGGTCTCTGGACAAGAAAATTAAAGTCAGGAAAAGTCATAATTACTACTGAACTTCAAAACAAGACTCATACAGTATCCTTTAAAATTCTTATCACTTTCCCCTGATGGAGCAGGGAAACATACTGCTTATCTGATAACTTTTAAAGGCAACAAATACTTCACCTGCAATTGTTTGAACTGAGAAAGGAGCTTATAATTTTGTTGTTCCTTCTCTTCTGCTAGTTGTGCTTTGGTCAGAGCATTCTCTAATGCTTGCCTTTCTTTTTCAAGTTCAGCTTGCAGGGCTGACAGTTCCATCTACAAACAAAGAAAACCTTCCGGTTAATATCCCCACTCCCAACCCCAACCTGTCACACAGATACACAACAGCTGTATTTCTTAAAACAACATGACACCACCTCCTAAAAAACCCCAGCAAAACAACCCCAACCATCCCAAACCAACCCATCACCGTGTATACAGAACAGGTGTATTTCCTAAAACATCATCATGACTTGTAGCATAAATTCTAATCTAGACCTAGCATGAGAATGTCCTACCCACCAGGTAACCGACAAGTTTACATTTTGTCAGTGTTCTACAGAGAGCTTTCAAGTTTTTCCTGAAACATCAAAACTAAAAGACTCTGAGAGGTTGGGGACAGAACACCACGCTTTACTGTTTTGCATTTTCATTTCTGCCTGCAACCTGGAATGTGCAGTTGGAATACATCTTGCAAAAAAAACCCCATCATGTTGATTTCTAATAGATGGAAACTGAACCAAGATGGTAGTTATTGTACATCATCATACACGAATCCAAATGAGGATCCCCAACAGTAAGGTAAAATGGGACTGTACAAATTAAAGCCTACATTGTTCTTCCCCAGCAGAAAGCTACTACTTCATAATATATTACAAAATTAAAAAAAAAAAAAAAATTGCTATAAAACTCAATTTCTACTACAAAGAGCAAAGGCAAACTTTGTCTTTCACCTGCTACTTTTCACAGGACTGCTTTAGTGTCATTTCTTTCATGTGTGTGAGGTTTTCTCTTTCCAAAAAGACGCAGATTATTATTTTCCCTTTAAATATGGTGAATATTCTCTACAGGGTCCCCAAATGATCTATACCTTGCTTCAATGCAGAGTTATAAATCCTAGCAAACTGATACTACCTTCCATTTGGGGGCACATCTACACCAACAATTATTTGCAAGTCAACAGTGGAGATGCGGTATGGAGGAAAGTTTGGTTGTCCCTCGTCCTGGGGTATATTATCCCTCTGGCAGTGTAAAAGCTCTGTTCTTACCTGGCTAAGATGTTTCAGTCTTTCCAATTCTTCTTTTTGCTGACTGGCTTCAGCGTCTCTGTCTCTTAGCTGGGCTTCCAGCTCAGCCTCATAGGCACTGATGTCCCCTTGCGCATCTCGAAGTGATTCATTTATTTCTCGCTGCTCTTGGAGTGCACTCTCTAGCATTGTAATTTCCTGGAATTTTACATTCATTTTAGAAGTATGTACACAAGAGAGCAAGGATTTCTTCAAGTACATTGCCGCTCTTCCTCTGTTACTCAGGAATTCATCATCAATGTGACAACAAATAGATCAAAATAAAGACGCTAACCCTAATCGCTGAACATTAACACTTAAAGCTAGGTGGCATTACTACATACAAAGGTCGGGTCAATGAGCTACTGTGACAGACTGTACAAAAATCTACACTCAATTTAGAAAGGTGTAGCTTAAAGTGATACACATTTGTCCCTGGTATTAAGGTTTACATAAAACTTATCAGGATACTAAGACAGCTCTCTAAGTAATTGGCTGGTAGGACAGATGCAAGCTCGTAACACGCACATCCTCAGCTAGTGTCCAGGCAGTTTCCACTGATGCAATTCACTATGATATCGACTGCAAATCCATTTTTAGTAACGTCTGAAAGGTAAAGCCTGCATTTCTGAGACATCTTCCATAAAGTACAGATTCACTGTATGTCTCTTGCAATAGGCTTTAAAGGCCAAATTCTGTTCCTAATGTGCGTGGGCACATCTAGTTGAAGTTATCATATCAAAAACTTATTTTGTCCAAGGAACTGTGCTTTGCTATTCCCAATTTGGTCATTTGCTTATTTTTTTCAAGTTTATTCTTAGGTATCTGAATTTGGGCAGAAACACAGCCTTACTTTTCTCATATTTTCTGCATCCATGGCAACTATTTCCAGGTTGTTTCTTTCCTCCTCTAGATCTGCCAATCTTTGTAGCAAAGATTCTTTGTCCTTCTGCAACTCCTTACATTCTTCATTGGCCTGTTTTGCCTGACGCTTAACACTTTCCAGGTATTCCTGTAATCCAATGATAATACTTTCTAAATCCCTTTTCAGTGCTTCATTTGTTGCTATCTGACCTGCAGAAATGCAAAACAAATTTGAAAGAGTTAAGAAACCACACTTATTCATGAAACAAACAAAACTGCCTTTCTTAATCTTCTTTAAGATGTTACCGTGTATTTCAATAGGTGAACAACAAGTAACTAGAACTCAACCAGAAAATGCCTGTGCTGTATTTTTAAGGCTAGGACTTCCCATATTACCGTATTACGCTGACCACTGGAAGGGTTAAAAAGAAAATGGAGTTCTTTGTGTGTTCCCACCCCCCACCTAAGATGACATTTACTACCTTTATACCTAAATCAATTTTGTTTCAATTTTTGTATTCATATTCTTTTCTGGGATATTTACTTTCACATTGACTAGGTATATAGTAAATGTACACAAAAGTTTAGTTCATTGACTTAATAAAGTCAGTTTCCAAAACTCAGAGGATCAAATTGATGCACAGAATGTAAAAGACACTTCTATAGAGACTACAATCGTATGAGTGAATCTCAGTCAGCTCGAGTACTAGCTACATAACAGCTCTTTAATATTTTAGATTATTATCTGAGCTAGAAATGAAGAGACAACTTCATAAGGGTATTGAACTATCAATACTTCAACTCATAAAATTAAAAGCAGAGTAATCCTTTCTTCTGCTGTGACAACAAAATTGCAGATCACAAGGTTATGTTAAGTAACCGACAAATCACTCAGCTCAGACTTGACAAAGGGCCTCCCTGCCTTGACATTTTGATTCTGATGCCCAGAGCAACAAATCAGTGACTTAATCAAAGCAGTTGTTTGCTTCCTCCTCACCTTAAAAAAAGGAGAAGGGGGAAAAAAAAAAAAAAGAAAGAAAAATCCTGCAAACTACCCTCCCCCAACCACGTACGAGTGAGGTGACTAAGAAACCAAAAATTTAAAAGATGTACACGAAGTCTCCTTTTAGACCAGGTAAGAATAGTTTTCAACCTCTTCCTACACATTCTGTATTTAATTTAAGCAAAGATAAACAGAACTGAATCCTCAATTCAATTTTCATGTTATCCTAGATACAAGAAATACTGTAAGATAAAAAGAAAAATGTACCATCAGTGAGCTGTTGCTCCAAGTCCTTGATCTCCTCAGTTTCCTTAGCAATCCTAGAGAGCATCTCATCCAGGCGACCCTCAAGCTCTTTGTAATGTTTGTTCATTACATCAAACTGCTGCACTTTACTTGCTTTTTGAGCTTTCATGTGAGCCTGTAAATTAACAGTTGGAAAGGTAAATGCGGACAATATCAATACAGATTAAAAAAGTCAAATCAATATTTTAGCTCGGCTCTGCAGCGTCTCACTACCGGCAGTAAAGGTCGTAAGTGCAGCATATGTTACGACGCTTGGTTGTTTAGGGGTTGGGTTTTTTTTTATGTTTTTCCTCGTTACTGCCCCACAAAGAATGCCAGATAGGCAAGCAATCTGTGTGACTAACAGCATTGTTAGTGGTCTCCCCCTTGCCCAGGCATGATGAATAAGGCCTGCATTTATAAATTATTACTCATGGCTACTACCTTTCTGCCTGCTTTTACTTCTTATACCATTTCCTCTTTCAGTCAAGAACAAACATGATTTCCTCTAGAAGCATTAATCCTGTCATCCTGCATTGCCTTCGCCGCAGATGATGCTTTAGAACATGTCAGGTCACCACCCGAAGGAAAATACTCTGAACAACCAGAACGTCAGGCCAACTTTACACTTAAGATTTACTTAAAGCAGTTTTGGTTTTTGTTGGTTTTTTTGTTTGTTTGTTTGTTTTTTAACTACTTCTGGGAAATACACCGTACCCACAGCTCACATGGACTTTGGTCAGGACTTCGTGCATTTTATATGAATTTAGCTGATTGTTTCAGCTGCATGCAAAGCTCGGTTATCAACACACTGTAGTGCTATCTGTTTCTCACTGGTATGAAATTACTCACAAATGACTCAAATGGCAGAAAACTTAAAAAAATACAGAATCATACTGTCGTGATAAAGAGCACCTTTTTCTTACCACTCAAAAAAAAATCATTGAGCTAGCAGGATAAAATATAAATGCAAGTTCTCAGAAAAATCACTTAAAAGTTGCTTCTATTAACAAAAGTAATGGGTAAAAATCACAGCTTTCTGTATTTCTAACAGATTAAACCGGAAGTTATTTTCACTGTTCACATTAACAAGGTGACAAGTTGAATTGTACTAAAGACAAACTACCATTCGGCTTTCAAAAGCGAAATTCAACAAGTAAAACCCAAGCAGAGGCGCTGCTGCTGAGTCATTTTGCCGCAGCTGCCGAATGTCACCAGAGGGCTGTTTGAAAAAAACCACACACTTACAGCTTTGCCTTTGTCTTTTCTTCCTTCCACACCATTTGCAAAACGCCCCACCCCTGATCTAGAACTCATTTGACTTGAGAACCGGTATCTTCGGCACCGAAAGCAGTTAAGCTGAGTCTCCCATCTCCTCCGGGCGCTGCTGCGGGGCCGAGCTCCCCGCCGCCACCCCGCCCCGCTGCCCCGCACCGCCCCCACCGCCGCCCCGCTCCCACTGGCGCCCCGCACCGCACCGCCCCGCTCCCACCGCCGCCCCCGCTCCGCACCGGCGCCCCGCACCGCCCCGCTCCCACCGCCGCCCCCGCTCCGCACCGGCGCCCCGCACCGCCCCACTCCCACCGCCGCCCCGCTCCGCACCGGCGCCCCGCACCGCCCCGCTCCCACCGCCGCCCCGCACCGCCCCGCTCCCACCGGCGCCCCGCACCGCCCCGCACCGCTCCCGCCGCCCCCTCGTTGCGATCCGAAGCGAGGGGCGGCCGGCGGGCCGGGCCGGGCCGGGCTCCCTCCCTGCAGGGGGCCTGCCGCTTCCTGCTGGGCTCCCGCCCGAAAGGCACACACGCTGCCCTCCTGCCGCTTAACTGCTCGGGAGGGCGGTGGGAATTTAAAAAAAAATAATAAAATGCATTTTTCAAAAGCTCTTGCAGGCCCGGCTGAAAACCTGAGCCGAGCACAAACAGTCTTTCTTTGCGTACTTAAAAGCATCAAGCTGGCCTGAAAAGCTCTCGTTTAAAAAAGACATAAGCTTTTTTAAAACACTATTAAAAAAAGTAATTCCGTTTCATTTTAATTTAACGTTTCTATAAACACTTGCTGAACATGAACACAGTTAATAACTCAGAAAACAAAAGTCTTGCTTCCCCGGAAATCAAAAAAAAGGAGACGATCAAGCTAGAGCTCTTCTCAGTGCACCCACCTTCGCCCCAGCCTGGTAACACGCCACCTCTCAGACGCTGCATCTATAAGCAACGACAGGACTGTATGTGACAGCAGAGAAAGCGCACTAGTCCCCACCAAAAAGGCAGTATAAATCTTTTCAGAATTACAACTATTTATTGAAAATTGGTTCTAGTTTTAGGATGCTGGACTACAGTGTAAAGCCAGAGCTGCTGCCACTTTCAGCTGTCTGCAGTTCACAGGCTGGCATATTAATATCTGCTGCCACCACTCTGGCCAGGTCAGCTGCATCTGCTACTCCAGACAGTTTTTCTAGGCTAACCTCTTGCAAAGGGACTTCTGTGCCAATGCAAGACCTCTCTGACAAAGCAGGACTCCAGCCATAGGCCTATAGCAGTTACACAGGCCTTCAAAAATCTTTAAGGCCAGATTCTACAAAAAGATGCATCAAGGATTTCTTAAACAGAAAGTGTCTCCAAGGCTCTGCACAGCATGTTTTTGCAAAGTATAAAGATCTAGTTCTTACCGTGCTGTACAGCAACTGCATTGAAAATTAGTTGCCCAAGTCTTTTACCAAAGTTGGTTTTTTGGTTGGTTGGTTTTTTAACTTGTGAGAAGTTGTATGTTTTTCAAATGATAACAGCTAAAGAAATTGATAAATAGCAAAAGAATACGTAATTCATGAAATAGGCACAACTGAATGCTAGCCTGTTAAAGTAGCCTTTACTACATTTCTCAGTACGTGAATATATGCTGTTCATAACTTAAGATTTCAGTTTGACTTACGTGTCTTGGATCTTCAGGATTTACAGAAGCAAGAGAACTCTGCAAGTCTTCAAGCTCTTTCTGTTTTTTCCCTGTTTCTCTTTTCTGTTTCTCCATTTGTTTTTCCAGCTCTAAAGCTTCCTTGTGTAGCTGATGCAGAATTTGTATCTTTTCACTCAACTGCTGTTCAAGACCTTCCTTGTTGGCCTGCGATATCTGGAGATAGCATTAGGAGGTTGGGTAAAATAGCTGAACTGGAAATACACAGCTGATCAAGAACATCTTTAAAAGTTAACTCAGACTGCTAGTTTATTTTTATCAGTTTTATTTTGTTATCCGACTGAGATAACAAAAACTCACAGGCTTTTCTCAGAAAGAGAAAGTAGAAAGAGAGCTTGCTTAAGGTAACTAGAAATTTCATAACGTTAGTCTACCATACCAGGAAATGCCAGAACCCTCATTTTGCCATCACCCTAAAGCGTTTTGTTTTCAAACAAGTCTCATGTGCAACTCCTTCTTGCAGTCTTAAGAAGGCTATCTGGAATGGGTTTTTTTCCCCCTCCCACAGTTACGGCTTCTGAAGTTAAAATACGGAAGATCCTGGTCATTGATTTTAATGCAAGTTTAAAGACTAAAAATAGCAGTAATTTATGACAGTTGTTGAAGAAATGGAAGATATTATTTAAGTTTAATGCTGATAACTGTTTTTAAGTTAATTCTTGCTGCCGATTATACATTGCCTATTATTAGCTGCACAACTAAACCTATAGAGTTATAGTCCTTCCTGAAAGGCCTTTTCTGATAAATCAGAATATATTCAGTCCATACAATTTTATTGAGAGGTTCAGGTAAAACTTCCTTTCTCATGAACACGTATGTCTTGTCACCAGTACTGCTTATGATGTTGTGCCATTACTCTGTTACTTTCTGCTCTGCCTACTAAGCCTTTCAGGAGCTATAAGCTTACCGTTACTGGAACCGAGACGACACGTTCAAATTCAAAGCCAAGCCTCTCCCGCTGCGCAGTGCAGTGACCCCTAACTGTCCACTTACTGCAGTACTCAAATCTATATTTATGTTCTTCCAAAGCATTCCCCGGAAAGTTAACAACCACCATCAGCATCATATGGAACATGATTAGATGCAATTAATTGCACTACAACTCTGACAGCTTATTTATAAACAGGCTATCTAAAACCTGTGAGATTCTTCCGATGCATGAAAAATGGATTTATGTATGTACAATGGCCCCTTTAAAAAAAAGAACGGGGAGAAAAACAGCTGTATTTTCTACATCAACACTGCTTCGAACACTTTCCCCGTGCTATTCACGTAGCAACTTCTTTGCATACTTTTTTCTGAGCCAGAGCATCCTCCAGTTGTTGCAGTTCCCCTGTTACTTTCAAAACTTGTTGCTCTGCATTTCCTATTGCATTTTGCAGTTCTTCTAATCTTCTTTGTGCTGCAGACAAAAAAAAACCCCAACCAAACAAAACCCATTAGAGAAAATACATTATAACATTCTGTATAAAACATTGATATATGTGTTTTCTGTTAACACATTAATTGGAATGCATTTTCTTAAAAACAATTGTAGTCAAAGCTAATACAATCTGGTTTCTCAAAAAGTATATCTAAAGTTTTTTTAATGAGTCTTATATAATTAAATTAATGCATCAAATAAGAAACCTCCCTAGCATTCTCTTCTCAGTAATTCTCTTTTGTCCTGAGTTATCTTAAAATAATAGTGAGAAGAAATTGTGACAGTTTTGATCCAAAATGCATCCAGTAGAGTGTTTAAAAAGTACAGCACTTACAGCCTTTGACACACTATTGTAATTTTTATGTCAAATATGTGTCAAGCATTTAATCAGTGGAATAAACTACGTTGATATACACATTTTAATTGTTATTTGATAAAAATTAAGATTTTACCTGAATCAATCTTTTTTTCTTTACCCTCTAGCAGTTCATCTAGAGTTTGGAGCTGCAATTTCAGCTGGGGTTTCCTATAGAAGTCACCTTCATCTAGTGGCATTTTTCCAATCTCCATCTGCTGAGCCTTGTTAGCAATGTAGCCTTCTCTTATGAACATATTTCTTTTATACCTGGCCTTACCAATGTACGGGCTTTCACCAGGTACATTATCAAGTTCAACATCCTGAAATGTATGAAGCAATATGTCTTTATATCTATCTCAGAAGTATGGCTGCAGTCAACTCAATATATATTTAACTCTCTTAACAGCATATAAAGGAAAACCAGTTTGAAATTAGAATAATTAGAAGAAAACAGACTACACTTGACTTGTTTGGCCTTGAACATTCTTGTTATTTTATAATGGAATTAAAAAACAAACAAACCCAATTGGGGAATGATCAGTTTGTTGCAAATGGATAATGCAAGTGGATATTTAACTGGAGGAATTTTTCTTAATATTTTAGACTTAATATTAATATAGATTATACTTAGTCCATTACATTGTTGCACTTGAACTTTACTCAGACATAATTTAAAAAAAACCACTTGTAGTTAATGATTACTGATCTTTACATTTCTTGTGCAGACTCCTTTCATTCAGGCATCTCTACGGGTTTTTTTTGCAAGTATGACAGAGGTTAGCTCTATTAGGAAAAGAAAAAACAACAGAAAAAGGACAGAAATCCTAATACCGTCTAACTCAAGAACATTCTGGCTTGTGGAATTTCCCCAAGTGAAAGCACCTCCAAAATTAAGCTAGAAAAAAGGACTATCATTTGTTTGGTCAATAATAAGAATGAAACGTTTGTTCACTGACTCTACTTAGCTACAACATATGCGTATAGGTATGTACACTAATATTCAACACATTCACTGAGATTCAGCTGAGTTCAAATCTTGTAACTTATGATTTTAAAATGAAATTTTTATATTTTGTAACTAATAACTCTTAATAAAGCAATAACTATTAGAATTATAGAAAAACTATTATGTTTTCTGTTTTCCAAGTTGAAAAGCAAGAGAAACAGCAATTAAAAGATCCATTACTTTAAAATTATTACCTCTGACGGAAAATAATTTAACGGCTCAAATTTTGCATCAATCTTATAAAATGCCAGTTCCTGCTCCAATTCATACTGCTTCTGGCAAGCTCGGGTTAGCTCCATTGTCTTCTGCTTTAACTAATAAACCAGTAAACAAAGTAAGCTGCATTCATTCAAGTGTCATCATTATCACATACATTCAAATTCAGCACAGAGCAGGGCAACGACATTAACTTTGAAACAAAGCTCACATCAGAAGAAGTTAAGATGGTGTGTTTTGGATCAAGACTATCACAAAGTGCAACTTTATTACAAGATGCAATGTGAGGACTAAGAGTAGACAAGAATCGCACAATTAACATAACACAAATGATCACATGAAAGGCCTTTTAAGTATACATGCATCAAAACAAATGAAAATAAATTTGTCACTAATTTAGGAAAAAAATAATTTGGGTACAATCCTTTATAGAAGTCTACGCCAAATAACGAATGTATTTACTGCTACTACTGAGCAGTGAGAACTATTAACACTCATTGTCTGTAAAAGAAACAAACTATCTCAATTGTCAAGTGTATAGAGCCTATGCATTTCATTTTAGCTTAACCTTGTGCTAGTTAGGTTTTGAGGGGTTTTTTCAAATAAAGGTCCATCATGTGATTTCTTTTTAAATCAACTTTTCATGCTGAATACCTGAGGGAGAACATGCAGCAAAACTCCAATAGACAGTGGAAAGCAGGACTAATGGAGGAAAAGAAATAGGACAGACTGGCATAAAGGAAAGGCTTACAGAAAGATTTTAAAAACCAATATATGTCATGCAAAAATTAACTGTGTTTCAGAGAAAAGAAATAAAAATATCATAATCGAGAAAACTGTATCCAAAACCCACAGTGAATATAAAGTCTCACTGGAACACTTTATACTAATGTTTCCACTTTAGTAAACGTGCAAATAAATCCTAGAAATAAAAATAACCATGCAACCCAGGAGCACAGCGGGGCTACCTTTAGTGAGGAATAAAGGCTCTGCGGAAAGGGAACTGTGACAAACCAATACACCAGCTAAAGGAAGAAAGAAGCAAGCAAAGTTTGTCATCCAAAGGATAAGAGTGGGTTAAGCTGCAAAATATAGGCTGCTAAATCTCACTATACTGAAAACCGCTGGTTAGCATGTGTGTTCACAGAAGAAACAGCTGTAGAAATATAAGCTATAGAGATTCTGAAGGATGAAATTTTAGGTGACAAGTCTAACAAGTAAGACAAAACCCATATATTAAGTTCCCATCAGGTCATTCACAACCAAGTATTCCCAAGTCAACAGGACTTTTTCCAGGGCCACCATACAAATCTTGCATTTTATAGCCAACAGTGAAAGATACTTGTCAAACTAAGATTTTAGGATGATGTGAATAAAGCACAAGTAAACTAATGGACACTACCAAAAATAATAATCAAGGGGTATTACTGGCATACAACTTGTATGTACACCTTGTTTTTGGAAAAGCATTTAATCTTTTCCCTTATTGCAGCAGCACTTTAAAGCCCGGACAACGCAGGAGATCAGTACATCGGCAATTTAGCAGCAAGGGGATACTTAACCTTTCATCAACTGACAAAAGTTTAAACAAACAAAAAAAAATGACTAGAGACAAACAAATAAGTTACTATAAACCATAAGTTATGAGAGTGATACCGATTGCTGGTTCAATATACTTACTTTCTTCCACAGAAAGAATACTGAAGAACTACTGATCAAGGAATAATCAATTTCTAAAAAGTTGAAGTGCCAAAGTTTTTTATCTCTTTATTTTAAACATAAATCTCCAGCCATCTGAACTCTCACATTGACAACTGTTTCTGACAACAGAACTATTCCTAATGTTTACTTAGCGCAAGTGATTATCTTACCAATTCGTTTTTGGTGTCCAGGTCCCTTTGTAGGTCTTCATAGCTTTGTTTCTGTCGCAAAGTCTTTTCTTTTAATGATTTGTTGACCTCATCTTGATGGTGAAGTTGCTCAAGCACTTTGGACTGGTTAAGTTTAAGGTTCTCCATCTCCTTTACTGTGTTTTCCAACTCTCTCTCCAATTTTTCTATCTCTTCTGAAAAACAAAATAATAGAAAAATTCAAATAGAAAATCTTTTCCTTCTGAACTTAAATTTTGTGTCATTCACTTTAGTCCTAACACATATTACCTAAATTAAACCTCTGTAGAGCTTCCTGCCTGTCATGATTTCTCACTGGCCGTCCATCCAAGTTTTCCAGTGCTCGCAAGTGGAATATGGTGTACAAGCGGTAGTGAGGCAGACTTACAACTGGATTATCAGCAAGGAATAGAGAAGTCAGATCTTGTAGAGGCTTTAGTTTAGCTATATCATGGAGCTAAATCAAAGACAAAGGGAACAATGATTAGACATCCTTCCAAGAACAATTAAACCCCCAGTACTGAATTTCTGATTGTACATAATGTTTCATGTTAGGTCCATCTCAAAGGATCTATTTTAATGTTTATGCTAAGGTGGAATCTCTATAAACCTACCAAAATACACAGTACTATGCCTGAAGTAACTTCCTGTAATAAAATTGCTTCTTCTATGAAAAAGTACCACTGCAGAGAGGGCAAATTTCATCACACTTGACCTTAGAAATTTCAAGATAACAAGGCCTGTGGATATATATAACCTTCCATTCCCCCAGACTTATTCATAAGAAAAAGGAGCTTTTATCATGAGGGGTACTCAAACAAAGCTGGTTCATCTCTCCTCCTAAGTAGCATGACTCCTTCAGGAATTGTATTAGTCACTTCATTTCATAGAGACCCTTCTGTAGCCACAAAAAAAGGAGATTAACCTGGACCACAGAAGTAAATCTAGTCATGTCCTACATACAAAATATAAGCAAATAGATTATTTACAGGTCTCCAAAACCATGTAATTAACTTATCATAAGGGACACTACCAGTAACATGCAAGAGCCTTCACCTTTTTGCCAAGTTTTTCCTAAGTTTCCAAAAACTTATGATTTCCTGAACAACATAACATAGGTTTATGCTTTGCATACCTGGCACAGAAGGAGAGTTTTTCTGATAAACAACTTTATTAGGCTCACAACAGCTGTATTTCACAACAGACTTTGTGAACAAGCAATTATTCAGGGTAAGTCAATCAATGTAAATGTACCAGTCCACTTCATTAAAAGATTCTGAACAATTATTGTTCCTAATTATAATCACTTACTGATGATACTTTGTTCTGTTTCAAATTAAGGATGCGCAGGGATCTCAGTTTCTTCCCCACCCACACAGGAATATGCTCAATCTCATTCCCTGCGAGGTTCAGTTTTTGTAGATTCTGCATATGTTCTATACCTTCAATTTTACTGAAAATAAGAAAAACATAACTTATCATGAAGCATAGCAAATTTACAGTGTAACTGAGGCACTGTAGATAAACCACAGCAAAATCTGTCTCAAATAATTATCATCCAAGAAATAAGCAAAACCAGTTGCTTACTGCCATGGACTCACAATTCCAATTAAATTACACCAGCTTGCTTCCAAGTACTACATGAAGACAAAAAAAAAAATTTCGCAGCAAGTCTTTGTTGCTCACTGTGGCAAAACCTTTACCTTTACATCTCTTAATATTAATATTAAAATTACTTTAATGTGTGGTAATTCCATTTAAATACAGAAATTTTCTTCCTTTTCTCCCAAGAATGTTATGGGACACAGATGAACCAAAATGAAGGTGGGGTTCTGTTGGTTTGTTTGGTTTTGGTGGTTTTTTTTTTGTTTTTTTTTTTTTTTTATAGAATCACAGAATAGAATCATAGAATCATTTAGGTTGGAAGAGACCCGTAAGATCACTGAGTCCAACCACTAACCTAACACTACCAAGTCCACCACTAAACCGTGTCTGTAAGCACCACGTCTGCATACATGTTTCCATACAAAGGAAGGATCAACTGTAAAGTGATAAGTGTGCAGAACTGCATTTTTTAGTGTTTTCATTGAAACATTATATAGCTAATGAGGAAAACATACTAGGTTTTAGTTTACTTGGACATTCATCCAAAGATATGAGTATTATAACAAAGTACATTAGCACGCGCCCTTGTGACCGTGCTATTTTTTGAGTAGGAACCAACTGTATATAATTAAAGTCTGAAAAGATACAGCAGTAGCTAAAAGCTACTCTGACCTTTTCAATTCCTGTTGAGAGAGGAAGTTGTGCGAATGCAATGTGTAGAAACACTAGTGTCTTGCTTACTTCCTATTGTTAACTTCTCTACTGAAATCACAGATTCTCTACTGCAAAGTCAGTCTCACGTAAAGATCAGAATTCACTAACAGAAAAATTAAAGGAAACAAAGAATTTTGCTATTGCCTGAGCCACTACCCTTCAACATTTTTACACCGCTCAGAAGATACCACTGTCAAAACAGTGAAAGTGAAAAAGCAATTTAGTGAGTTTACAGCCTGCCTGATCCCTCTCCTAAAAGAAAACTCCTTGTATTTACCTACAATAATATACAGTAAGAGTTTTAATTAAATTTTTAATGCATTTAATTGGGTTACTGTACACTCTTCATTATGGTATCTGGAAACTTGGATTTCTGGCTTGGCTTCCTAGGAAAACAAGTTTAGCTGCAGCCATGGTACACTAACAGCACCTCCCAGAACTATCTATCCTTCTAATACCTAAGAAGATCTTTTTAAAAAGATCTCACAAAAGCCTGTTAGCCTTGATATACAACTGATGGGAAATTCACCTTAACTGTTCACACCTGTGACAGAACTCACTTAAACAATAAGAGAATGTCAGCTTTATTGTATCTGAGCTTACCAAAACCATTAGTGTTTGTGCTTACCTGATTTTGTTGCAAGACAAATTGAGTTCACGCAATTTCATCACTTTATCCAACTTCTCAATCTTCTCTATTTGGTTGTTACTAAGATTTAGTGTCTCTAGTTTAGAGCACTTTTCCAAGTTTTCTATGTACTATAGAACAGAAAATTAATCCATTAGCACCGCAGCTTTAATAATTTTTTTTTAAAGAGAAAGGCAGATTTCTATTTTTAACAATCACCTATTCATTGAAAAATACAAAGTATTCTAACATTTTATTAATCACAGTTTCACTGTTGCATTCTAAAACCCTGCTTTAGGTACAGTCTTCTATACTATTGGAAGAGGAAAACTAGATTCTAAATTTACAGTCTCATCTACACAAAAGCAAAATTGCCATTAAAAAAAAACCCCAACAACAAACAAACAAAAAAAAAACCCCAAACACAAAAACCAGCACAATCCAAAAGCTAAAAAGTACACAAACAGATGGAGTTCTAAACTTTATTCTAATTGATCCAAAATTTTTTCTTTTGCACAAGTCTCCACTGACTTTTTTTTTTTTAAACATAAGCTGATCGTAGAACTAGGCTAACATTATTAGAATATAGCTGTTTACATCCACTTCAAATTAGACCTTTAGTAAAAAATAAATCAAAATGAATTTTTAACTTTGTTTAATTACCAGTTATTTTCAGTAACTTACCTTAAATTTCTTGTCCCCATCCTTTGGGGAAGAAAGATTCAGTGAGCTTATACATGCCAAATTTTCCTGTTTTGACAGACCTTTTATAAGGGGTTCTGTAATGTACCTAACTCCTGGACTAACACCATTTTCATCTGAAATTAAACAGAGAAACTACCTTCAGTAGTGAAAGAATTGGTGATTTTTATATTAGTCTTTTACTTCACACTGAATACTGGGAAAACATTGAAAATTATTCCCCCTCACAAGGGATGAGAAGAAACAGCATGCCAGAAACATTTACAGGAAATGACATGTTAAGAATAAGTGGGTATAGCCTTTTGAAAAAGGCACAACATACATCTCCCTTTGCCAGTCTTCCCCCCGGCACAGAATGCAATGAGTAAAAGTCTCATTATTCTACACAGCTTTCATTACTGTCATTTCCACATTTGAGTACCAAAAGATGAAAGCGAATTTTTCATGGTTCTTTCCAACAGATCATACATCTTCAGTCATACAGTTCACAGAACATTGGCCTTTTATGCTTTTAGTATGTACTTTTATACCAGCAGTTATTTATACAATACCTTTATGAAACTTGTACTGAAAAGCAGCTTCTACATTTTCTGCTGTAATATCAAGTTGTTGGTGCCTCTGCTCCGTGCTTTTGCAAGGAGATGGAGATGTCTGTCGGCTAAGAGGAGATGGCGATCTGGTACTTGAACTGACAGGAGACATTGGACTAGGTGTCCGAGAAGCTGACATCTGTGGTTTTCTACATAATGCTTTTCTTACCGAGCCTTTCTTCATTGCCAAAAATACAAAATATCATATGACCAATATCTGGAAGGACAGAAATAAACATCAGTCTACACATAAGTCTAAATCTTAATGGCTTGCATACCAACAAAATTGTCTTTTTAGCATAAGAAAATATTTCCAGGAATGATATGGTGCCAAAAAACCACATCTGAGCCGATTCTCCAGTGGGTGACAGCTTCCATTTTTCATAGGCTAACACATATTTGGAGAATAGTATAGCTGTTTACTTACACCATTCCACAGCACAACATCAGGAACTGGCTAAACTGCTTTGTGTTTTGCAACTCATATTGGTAACTGTCCTGCAATTTATTGCTTACACGAAGTCTGTCAGGTCTGGGGATCCTCTCACTCAGACTAACATAGTTGGTAGAGGACAGAAGGAGAGGACTAGGATCCCAATTGTTTTTGCCAAAGCTAGAAATCACCCTCTTTGCAGCTAGAAGAGCAAATACAAGCCCAAAAAAAAAAAAAAAAAAAAAAGGGCAACAGAGGAAAAAAAAAAATTAAAATCAGTCTAGCACTGGCATTCCTTTAGTGTTCTCCTTTCTGCAAACAAGTTACTCCATGACTGCCTGGGAAATTCCAGAGAACGTGAACAGAAACTTCCCCCAGTGATGAATATATTTCCTTAGAGATAAGAGTAGAAGCAGTCATGTACGCATTCTGTGCGTGAAAGCCCTTGTAATAACCATCTTCAAGGGACAGGTTTTTAGTAAAACCTAGACCCAAGTAAACAAAAAGCACATTTGAAGATATTCTTTAAGATAGAAACATATGCTTTTAGGAGAACTTTGAGCTGTATGAGTGATTACATTGTGTCGAAAGGAAAGAAAGGAAAGAAAGGAAAGAAAGGAAAGAAAGGAAAGAAAGGAAAGAAAGGAAAGAAAGGAAAGAAAGGAAAGAAAGGAAAGAAAGGAAAGAAAGGAAAGAAAGGAAAGAAAGGAAAGAAAGGAAAGAAAGGAAAGAAAGGAAAGAAAGGAAAGAAAGGAAAGAAAGGAATCACTCTCTTCAATACTTGGAGGCACAACTCATTCAGGGCCAGGAAACTGAGACTGGAGGGGACAGGAGAGGGGGAAAAGATGGTGGAGAGCTAGTGAAAAGCTGCTTTGGGAAGTTTCTTCATGTTTTAAGGAGAGCAGTTAGACATTTTAATGCGGTTTCTCCAGAACACATTGTGCTTTTGCAATGAAAGCCTCGCCAGAACTCCCACGTCGGAGCAGGGGGAAGGGGGCGCGCTGGGCTGACCCGGCCGCGGGGTGTGCCCTGGGGTACCCCGCGCCCCGGCGCGGAGCTGACGGGCCCCGGTGCCGCCGGCTCCCTCCCTCCGCGCCTCACGGCTCCGCAGCCGCCGCAGCACCACAACCGAGCCCCCCGCCTCTCCCCGCGCTCCCGCCGCTGCCGGCCCGCACCTGACGGGATGGCGGCCGCCCAGCCCGGCGCGGTGCTGCCGGCTGCGCCCCGGGCAGCGCTCCCCTCCGCGGGGCTGGGCTGCGGGGCCGCGCCGCGCCCCCGGCCCGCGGTGAGGCGGGCGGGGAGCGGCGATGCTTGCCGAAGGGGGATGCCGGTGCCCGCCGAGGGCGGCTCCCCTGAGGCCTCTCCGCTTTGATTACCTGCGTTGACATGGTAACGCCGTTTCACCGCTTCCCGCTCGCCGGCGGGGCGGTGGCGGGCAGGGCGGCCTCCGTACGACCCCGAGAGAAGGCACCGGCTCCCAGCGCGCCTCCCTCCCGCCTCCCTTCCTCCGCCGATCGCCCGTCGTCTCCACCAGCCGCCAGGCCTGAGGTGCTGCGGGTCCTTTAAGGCGCCATTTTGTCTGGTTGTTGGCCGGCGGCGGGCGAACGGGCGCGGGGAAGGGGCGGGGCAGGCCCTCGCGAAGCCACGCCCCCTGCGCCAGGCCGCTTTCCCGCCGGTGGTGGGCCCTGCCGCGCGTGCGCTGCTGTGTCTCGTCTTCCCGCCGCCAGCGGCCGCTTTACCTCAGCGTCCCGCAGCTGCGGAAGGGCGGATTCTGAGGGGTTTTGTTCTAACTAAAGTCCAAGTCACTGTGTAAACAACAAAGCCTGCTCTGGTGATAGTTGGGTTTTGGGTTTTCTTCGTCCGTGCTTTATATATGTATGTATCACATTATCACACATGATGTATCACATGTCAGTGTAAAATGGTATGTAGATGGGTTTTACTCTGGAACGTTGTGTGTAGCATTGGAAATACATCCCACCTTTGATCATGATAAACTCAATGCGATAGGGCGAGAGGAAACAGCCGCAAGTAGTGCCGGGGGGGGGTTTAGATTGGATATTAGGAAAAATTGCTTCCCCGAAAGGGTTGCCAAGCACTGGAACAGGCTGCCCAGGGAAGGGATTGAGTCACCATCCCTGGAGGTATTTAAAAGGCGTGTAGGGACGTGGTTGAGCGGTGGAGTTGGCAGTGCTGGGTTGATGGTTGGACCTGATGATCTTAAGGGTCTTTTCTAAGCTAGATAATTCTACAACTCAATGGAGGAGGCCTAAATTGTCACCATTTCCACAGAGGTGTTTAAATAAATCTCTTGTAACAGTTTTGGGCTGTGTTTGGAATCTATACAGCTAGGTGTGAAGTGCAGGGTAGAAAAATCATTAGGCCATATCTGAAAAAGAATGTAGGGAAGGGACGTAATTAGATTTAAAAAGATGTTATTTCAGAATATTTTTAAAGTGTTTTCCAATGTTCGTTACTGTTTGCTCCTTATTGTTTACATACCACCCGTGTAAACTCACTGTATCAATTCTCATTATTTGGTATTTAGTAAGAGGCATTTGAGCCATTATTTTTAATAATATTAAGCACCTTATATTTCCTAAGATTTTATTCTGTATATTGTTGCTTCCCTTGTAGTTTATTACATCTGTTGAGAAGCCCAAGTTGGCCTTCTTGTAATTTAATTTTCTATTGATCGGACATAGTTCTGTAAATGTCTTTCCCGTAAAGGTTGGCTACAGTATTTGTTTGAACTTGAGAAGTCTTGCACAACTTTAGTTTAACTTTTCATAAACTTATTTGCTGAGGTCCTATGCTTAGATATCAGGCATGTAAAGGTTTTGTCACCAATGGTTTTTTTTGCAAATGCTGTTTAAAATAGTACATGTTGTAGATGTATTGTGCCTTAATATTTTCATATTGCAGTTTTATTTGTAATGGAAGCACTCAGAAAGTTGGCATAATCAGGAATACAAATGACTACAAGAAATTTGCAAGTGAAGAGTTATTTCAAAACAAAAAAATTGAAAGTTTGGTCGAAACATATCAGCACATTATGTTTGAGATAATTCAAATGCTTTTTTTCTTCAGATGCAAATTTAAAAACACTTTGATTTAAATAAAAATTATTTTCTGAAGGACAAACAAATCTAGGGTTTTTTTTGTTGGGTTTTTTTCTGGTACCTCTGAAAATGATTTATTTTTTGTGTAGCTATCAAACAGAGAGAAAGTTAGGACTGACGTAGGGTTGCTCTGGACATATTCAAAAAATGAAATCCTAAATTAAAAAATTCCGAAGTTTAGCTGTTCTGGCTTCCTTGGGGGGGGGCAATAATGTTTTAGTAAAACATTGTCTGCAATTAATTATTAACTATGAGTGACATGTGTTGGTGGTATTTCTGTTCATCTACGGCAGAAGCCAAACAGCTTAATCCAGAATCATTAGCATCTATGGTTTGCTGTTTCTTGTCATGGATGCTATGAATATTTTAATATATTTTTTTGTCCTGGTATTTTCTGGAACAACTTTTGGCCAAACGAAAACGTAAGTAAAGCAAATTCAGAATTTACTGGAAATGTTGCTTAATTGTTATCCACTATTTTAGGTAAATAAATACAGAATTTAAGTAGAGCTAATACAAAAGGTGCTATCCAAACTGATGTGTTTTCGCAAGGAAAATTCTCACTAGTGTACGTGGGACTAATAGTGGAAGAAGGACTGATGGTTCTGGAATTACTGCATTTGCTGCCAAAGAAGGAGGTAGAGTCATCTCCTTACCTGCCACAGGATAAACATGCAAAAAAGTTAAGAAATAAAGCTGGTGCTCATTAGCTTTTCTATATTTCTTCTATTCTGAAGGCAGATACTTTGCTGCAGGTTTGATGAAAGCTCTGACTTAAATGTGTATGTTACAATTGTACTTAGTGGTGCTTTTTTGATTCTAATATCGGTTAGCAATGGTGTATAGAAAGCAGCCAACCTACGTGCTTTTGGCGTTTCAGAAAAAGAAGATGCACATATATCAAATGGTTTGTTCAACGTCTCTTCATAAGTATTTTAGATACATTTTGTGGTTGGGTACTAAAGCCTGGCTTGGCTTTTGTGGAATGTTGCATACTTCAGTTTATAAAGCACTGAAGAAATTAGAGTAATCCCGCAAAAAATTATTCACATTCGCCTTTACTGTAAGTTGCCCCACTTACTTCAGTAAGAACTTCACCTGTGGGAAAACTACACAAATGTACTATTTGAAAGAATAGTGCTTCAGGGTTTATTTTGGCAAAAGGAATAGTTATTTCCATGTAAATAGCTTGTTTTAGTAGACATACGTTTGTGTGTCTGCAAAATCAAATCCATAAACATTACTCTACCTAAGCTGTTATTCGGTAATGTTGCATTACAGTTTTCATAAAAATTATTCTAACTGGGGCTCTGCTGTTTTTAATGAGTGTCTTAGAATAACTTTGCCTGATTATCTTGTTTGCTTTAACGGTGTGTACATAACTGAATTACAAACAGAAGTAAGAAATCCAAAAGAAATATAGTTCCATTACCCTTTATTGTTTTATATTCTATATACAGATATGTCATTACAGCACCAAAGATCTTCCGAGCTGGGGCATCTGAGAAAGTTGTAGTTCAAGCTTTTGGTTATGAGAAGGAATTTCCAGTCAATATTGCCATAAGAAGCTTTCCAGATAAGCTTGCTGTTTATTCTTCTGGCCGTATTTCTTTAACTCCAGCCAACAAATTTCAAGATGCTGTAACTTTAACAGTAAGGAATTCAGACTTTTCTTGCAGTGGTTTTATTGTCACATTTAGTTATAAGTGCTAGATAAGGTTATGGTAAGTTTGCAGTTGTTGAAACTGGGAAGGGAAGCCTAGCGCCCCGATTTCTCAGTTTGCCACGTGTAGTTTATTTCATTTTAGTTTGTCTGAAATTGAAATTACATTGGATAAAATTAGCATAAAGGAATGACACCAAATTTAAACATACAATCAAGCTATTCTAGAAACATCATAGTCACATAACTTTAAAAAGTAAAAAGGGAGAAATTGGAGAAGTGTTGAATGTGGACAAGATATTTCAGCTGACTGTTCAGAGTAAGCCAAAATGGTAACTAAGCTGAGGTTCAAGACTTGGTCTTGTTTGTCAGTGACAAGTTCCAAAGGGGCCCAGATTTCACCATAAAGCTTTATTTTACTAATTTTCTTGAGGCAAAGAGTGCAGGAAGCTAAATAGATTTTTACTGAAAGCCGATGACCAAGAAGGTTTTACTTGGGGTGATGTCTCCCAGGAGATGCTTCTCGCCCAGTTTTCCTTTTCAGCCGAAGTAGCTATTTCACCAAACTACCAATCACAACAGCAACCTTGGTGTGGCCAGGGTTCATCATGTCTATCAATGAAAGTCTGATCATTTGTACTCTCGTAACCTCGTAACTGGTCATTGCGCTTTGCTATTTTAGTTCTAGACGTAAATAAAATATACAATTTCAAAATATCTGTTTGTAGCTTAATACTCCAGACCATCATCTATGATGTAAGCAAGAATAAGTCCTTGTGGGAGTTGATGTTTTTATTTAATAATAATAATCAACAACAGGATAGTAATTGCTATTCAGATACTCTTCTCAACAAAAAATACTGCAGAAAAAAAATACTTGAAAAATATTTTAATATTCTTCAAAAATCTTTATTTCACCTCCCCCAGCTTCAACCAACAGATTTACCAAGAACAGAGAATTCAGTCAACTATGTGTATTTGGAAGCTGTTTCTCCACATTTTACAAGATTTAAAAAAATTCCTGTTTCCTATGAGAATGGATTTCTTTTTGTTCATACAGACAAACCAGTTTATACTCCTGATCAGTCAGGTAAATAATGCTTATTTCTCCTGGCTGTTATTTAATTTTTAAAGTCTGTTGACTTCGCCAAGGAATTAGGATTTAAATGTCCTTTAAACTCTTGGTTATGTTGTATTGCCATTGGCTGCTATTTAATTTTTTATCAATGAATAATATTTTGAACTATTTGATCATACTGTAGAAATTAATCAGTTCTCCCAGTATCCTCTCAGTCCCTACCCTCTGCGCCCTTAAATGACTAATCTGTGGCACAGAGAGCGAAAGATTTTCCTGGGAATATGCTAAAAATATTTGTGAAGAAATGGTGACTGAATCATTGGTTTCAGGTAGATTGAGCTCTTTTCCTACAAAAGTGATATGCTAGGATTGCGATGGTAAAAATTATTGTGCACTGTGATGATTCAACGTGAAAGAGTGGTGGTGCAGGGTCTCTTGTTGCTAGCATGAATAAATACTGTTTGGACACCCTACTGACAAAAGGTCAAGAGCATTCTATAAATACTAAAAACTTAAAAGATTAGTAGGGATAAAATGTTGGGGTTTGGGGTTTTTTTGTTTGTTCGTTTGGGGTGTTTTTAAATCTCTATAATGGTATGACTTTGAGATTTGCTGTAATAACTCTTACAGTGAAAGTCAGGGTTTACTCTCTGAATGAAGAACTGCAGCCAGCTCGGCGAGAAACTGTCCTAACTTTTGTGGTAAGTTGTAATTGAATTTGATATTAATACTCTGTAGATCACAAAAACAATAAATGTAGTTAGATGGTAGATCAGTATCGGAATCAATATTTAATAAAACTGTTAGATGTGTTTGCAGGTAGCCAGACATCTTTTAAAAGATCTAAAAATGACTTGCATGGTTGGATAGAGGTTTTCAAGTCCTAGATCTGAAGTTGTTACAGAATGGAAAGAAGGAAAAAAATATTAATTACCTTTAACATCTGGGGAAAGGATTTTTGAGGGAATTTTAATAATATATGGGTTTCATACTGTTGTTTATTTCATTTAAGGTATAAAAATAATCAGTGTCTACTATACTATATTTTTAGCCTTTAACAATAAAGTTGTTGCTATAATAACTTTTTAGTAATTTTAAGTATTGTGTAATAACAGCTTTTAATCATTGGAACCACAGTAAAATGATTGATCAGAATTTCAGTCCGGGTTCTTTCTAAAAATGTTTCTGTTTTCATGCTGTGAAATGGGCAAAACTCTTAGAAAAATATATTATGGCCAGGCTCCCACTGAAATCACTGAATGAAGATTTTCCTTTTGATAAGAATGATCTGTAACTGCTGATTCTTTCCTGTTATAATTTAAAGGATCCTGAAGGAGTAAAAGTGGATACTATAGAAGAAGAAGATTTTACTGGAATACTTTCTTTTCCTGACTTCAAGATTCCTCCCAATCCTAAGTAGATTTATTTAATGCTTTTTCAGAATTATTAACATAATACTGCCTTTTCTTAAAGACTGTCAGAGTGTCTTTTGCTTGTTAGACAGAGTGTGCATGACTTGAAACTTGGAGATTTCTAACATTTCACGTAGTGTGTAACCATGGTGTAAATAAGGAACTTATGACCAAGTGGTCACCTTTTCAGCTGACTTCCAAAGTAATATTTGTCTGCTGAAGCCAAGTGGGAAGCTTACTCTCTGCATTCTCAAATAGGTGGCATATGCTTACTGTAATGAGAGAAGGTGAGAAGAGGTAGTGAGTGAAAATACTGGTGATAAAACTGAAAATAAAGAACATTTAGTGGTAGGTTTGTCGTGCTCAATTGAAAAGGAAGATTAATAAAAACTAAAGCTTTCTACTGCAGAGATAGAAACAGTGTCAAAGATATTTTGATTTCAAGGAGGGGAAACATTCGTATTTCATACATATATTCATACACATCATCAGTATTTTTCCAGTAACAGCAGCATACAAAGGAAATGTCTCTTCAGTTCTCCATTTAGTCTTGAGAGGGTGCTGAAGATTCACTGAATTGGCAGAAAGATGTTAGCAGGTGCTTGAAAAATTGGTTTTTGACTGATTTACTTTTCATTAGGGAATTAGTAATAATTTCAGTCTGAGTAAAAATTAATTTTGTATCCTTTAAACTGAGTATCTGTTAACAGTAGACCTGCATAATTTTTATCGTGGTGCTATACAGCCAAAAGATTGTAGGAACTGATTTTCTATAAATTATTATGTAAATTGCAGCTGTGCCTCAGTGCTCTAGTCAGAGAGAGAAGGACCTTATCAGAAGTCTGCAGGAGTCCTTTGGAGCATTTTCTTGGCTAATATATCTTACAAATACTTTTTTCAGTGTAGATACATGTGCCCATTCTCAGTCAAGATCTGATTGCTCGTACATTAACATGGTCTCCATTCAGGATGACCTTTCTGATAGATCCAATCGCTGTGAACCACTCGCTTTTGGCCATAGTACAAAGTTTTGTTAGTACAGCTTTGTTGGTTTGTTTGACATCGTTGAAGATGGTGATGCGCGCTTTTTTGTTAAAGTACAAGATACTGCATGTTAGAACTACAACTTAGGCTGTCTATGCAAGAAGTTAACTAACATTCTTAATCCTTTTTTATAGTATGTATCTGTCAAATTATTATTCATTCTTTATCCAACTTGAACTTTAAATGTTTCCTTATAACAAACTTATTTGCTTTTTTGTGGAATTTCTGAATTCTTTATTACTGTGCTTTATAACCTTATGAATGGGCTAAGTGTATTGAGTTTGCCTTTATTTAACGAGAGAGTTGATAATTGGTCATACCCTCCAGCCATGTTTCTATTATTAGGGAAAAAGACTGCGTTTTTCACTTACATTGAGTGAATTTAGCTATGTTACAAAACTGGCAAAGATGAAATGGATGTAGTACATAAATTAAAGCAAACTGGATCAAATTTCTTTGAATGGTGAGGTAGGAAGATATATACCTTTAGATATGCTCTGCACATAGAAGTTCTGTGGGTTTAAGCAATTTGAAATGAAGCAAATGCCCTTTGAGTATGTCTGGTTGCAAAGAAAAGTCATCCAAATTATGGTAAGTCGGGTAGGTGATACATACTAACCCTGCTGACTGCATTGGAACAGGCTCGTAGCCACAAACAGGTATTTGTCTAACCTCAGGGGTGATGACTGGCAAGCGAAAGAAGGTAGAAAATAACGTCCTAATCACCCTGGTTACATTTGCAGTCTTCAAAATGTGTCTCTGCTTGTAACTTAAAACAAAAAATTCTGGCAATAGTCATAGTATGAATAATGGCATATTCTTTTCCAATTTATTTCAATGCTTTAAAATAAGTTTAAAATAATTATTAAAATATCAAAGCAGAATCTTCTCGAAGTAGGCATGTGCAAAAACTTGGTGCAGAATTTTTCTCACTAAATAAATCTTAACATAAAATATTGTTAAGCAGTAATGTTAATTTCTGTCTTCAACATTAATTTTCATCTTAAAAAATGTTTGATTGTTGACATTTCGTAGGTATGGAATTTGGAAAATTGAAGCCAAGTATAAGAAGAATTTTGTAACCTCAGCTGTTGCCAAATTTGAAGTTAAGGAATATGGTAAGGTGTGCCTATGCTGTGAACCTTCAGTTTTATATGTTTTGTCAGTGAAGCTTATAGAGGCCAGCTATACAACACAGAGGAAGAAAATGCAGAAATGCCTGAGGTAACATTGGCCTGCTTATACACAGCAATGGGATGCAGCGTAATGTCAGGTGGCAATGTCGGTTCAAGCTAGGCAGTCACATCGGTATAAGAGTGTATTAATACAGCTTGCTTCTAAATAGAGTTATCCTTTAGTATGCTGTGTCATCTTGACGTAGTTGCACTGATGCAAAATGTGGAGCCAGGGCAACTGCAGATAACTTAGGGCTTTATAACTTGTGCTTCACTGTGGGCAAGATGACAGCTGTATTTTGGGGCTATAATATTGTAATTCAAATCACTTGAAACAGACGTGATTCTTTGATGGCTATACAGAGGCGTCTTTCTGAGTACCTGTGGCTTACTGTATAAAACCACATCTAAGTGGCTTTCTTTTCTACTCAATTTTCAGCAATGCCAAGCTTTTCCATCGTCATAGAGCCAGAAAGCAACTTTATTAGTTTTGATAAATTTGAGAACTTCAGGATTGTTGTGAAAGCTAGGTATGGAAATTTGGCTTTTATTTCTAAATATGTACATATCTCCTCCTTTTTTACCTGAAGAATGATTCTCCTGTGTCCACAAGTCTCGTCTTTTACTTCCACAATCCTTTCTGTTCTCTAAGAGAACTAAGTGATCCTTTTAAAAATTCTTACAAAGCAATTATTTTTCAACAGAAGTGTTTAAAGCTACACAGACATTTGTTTTCTCTCTCTTGCTTAGGAAATTACTCTTCTTCAAAAACGAATGCTTTGTTGCAGCCATTAAAGTAATCTTAAAAGCATTTATATTGTTGTTTTGTTCACAGCTATTTTTATAATAAAAGGCTTACAAGTGCTGATGTTTTTCTTCGTTTTGGAATAATTGAAGATACTGGAAAAAGAATGATGCCTCATGCAATGCATGTAACTAGGGTAAGAAGAAGCAAGCCTAGTTTGTGTAGGTTTCATATGCTTAGTTCAGGACTGATCCAATTCCACTGAAGTTTTCCCATTAAATTTGATGAGAACGGGTTCCAACTCCTAGTTTGCATCAACAGCTATTCAGTGTCGGCTTTTCCTGTGTAATCCTATCATCAGGGTCATAGAAATGCACTTAAAATGAAACTCAGGGGTGGCATCTGAGACAGAATGTAATTTCAATCTGGTTCAATTACTCACTTGAGCAAACTATGCGGTTGAAATCTCTGTGAAATAACTTTTATGCTATCTATTACAGAATAAACGAAAGAAGTCAGGATCAATGTAGTAATACCAAATCATGATAGGAGACAAATGGATCAAAATTGTATTCTTGTATTATGGGGAGTCTGTTCTCCACCAGTTATCCCTCCCTCATTTCGTCTGGCCTTTTTGATTTAGTCATTGAAGAATGATAAAAGGCATTATCTTTCCTCATTTAGGGAAGATATCTCTGTGTTATTCCTACCTCTTGTTGGGCCTGCATGCAGACTTTGCAATATGTGCCATGGGTTGATTAGTCAATAATTTTAGGGAATAAAGACTTTTTCTTCATTAAAACCTCTCCACCTTTGATTACCTCTGAAAATAGTTAATGAACAGAAACACGCTAAAGTTAGAATTTGCATGTAGTGTATCTATATATTATTTCTAAATTATTGACTATAAAGTAATGATTAATATTTCATTTCCAGATTGAAAATGGGGTTGCTGAGATCAATTTTAACAGTAAGAAAGCAGTGAGTTTTATAGGGTTTCGAAGTCTAGAAGAATTGGATGGGTCATGTTTATGTATTGTGGCATCAGTGTTGGAGTCTACGGGTAAGTTGCTTTTTAATTGATTTTTTTTTTAAACATATCTGCAAATGTAAACAGAACTAGAAAACAAAACTGTATGGATAACTTTCCTAGTATCAGACTTGCTTTAGTATTCAGAAATCCTTCTTCCAAAAACTTGTAAGAAAGAACCAGCCCATCCGTCACCGTAAAAATGTTTAGGGATTGAACTTTTTTTTTATTTTTTGGCTATTTGTTTTCACAACAGCACTAGGAGTTGACTCTTTAGATGCAAGGATTTCACTCTAACAGACGGGTTGTGCTGCCCTTTGAAGGCAAGTGGAGAAAATACAGGCTCTAGGATGTGATCATTGAAAGGGGCATACTATTTTGTTAGGTGGCCTCAGTGGTGAAGCAGAATTTGCCGGAGTCAGATTTGCTGTATCGCCTTATAAACTGAGTTTGATTGCTACTCCTCTCTTTGTGAAGCCCGGTCTTCCATTCTTCATTAAGGTTAGTTAACATAAGTAGTATTGTTACACATTACAACATAAAACCCATAATGCAGAAGCCTTATTCTTTTTTGTATGTATTATTTTATATGCTTTTAATTTCCACTGATCTTTTAAATTTTTTTAACTTGCTATTGTAGAATATGTATTGTAAGAATAGAACTTGCTATTGCAGCTTGAAAGTTTTCTTCTTGAAAAATGTCACCATTCATATAAGAAATGTTATTTATTTCGATGAACAGGTGCAGGTGAAAGATACAGTAGATCACTTTGTTGGAAATGTCCCTATAACTGTCACTGCAAAATCATTTAGTGAGCAAATGGATGAGACTCAGTTGATATCACAGGGTTCAGGATCTGGGAGAAGAAAAACAAGCATGAATGATGGAACTGCTTTGTTTGTTGTTAATATCCCATCTGACAGCAAAATGCTGGAGTTTGAAGTGAGTTAAATTGTTCTTTAATTTATTTCTTCGAGGGTTTAATTCTGCACTTCTGTGAATGCATAACACTAATGGGAAGATTTTACACTCAAAAGTTAAGAGTTTATAAACTTAGAGACTGTTACGAAAAATCAGTTATGAAATGCAAGTGCTATAACAGAACATTACTTCTCTTTTAAATTCTGTATTAAATTGTTCTGAAGCAAAATACCCTGATTTGTCACATTTAATTCATGATAATTATTTAAAAAAATTAAATTAATTGTATGAAAACAAATCTCTGAGAGTGCTTCCCTCACTATGTAGGGTGGCATATCATTAACCTTTTCTGCTCTATTTATGTACGTGATTGTACGCTACCATTTTATATCTGACTTGATATGTGTAGATCTTTTTGTTAAAGAAAACATGAAAGTCTTGAGAATTCTTTTATTTTATTAATAATTAATATTATTAATATGAATAATATGTTGCAGAATGCTTTTGATATTGTAATTATTTGTTTTCTTAAGTATAATTCTGTACTTAAAGTATTCAGAAGTCAGGACATACCATTTTTGTTTCCTTCTTTACTAAAAAATTTTTCAGACATTTTATTATTTTTTCAGGTAAAAACTGCAGATCCTCATCTTTCAGATGAAAACCAAGCAAGTAGAACCTATGAAGCAAGAGCTTATTCATCATTAAGTCAGAGTTATCTATATATTGACTGGGCTTCAAACCACAGAGAACTAGAAGTAGGGGATTTCATAAGTATTAATGTATATCCACATAGTCAGTATATTGATAAAATACATCACTACAGCTATTTGGTAAGTAACAGATGTTTCCACATAAAATATTGAATTGTGAATTAATGTATGGTCGTAGATGAAAAACCTCAACAATCAAGAACTATCCTCAGCATAGAATACATCCAGCTCAGATGACTGCTCCTTCCATATATGATCTGTCAGTCTTATAGTTAAAAAATTGTTATCAGTCTCCTGTTTAAATTATATATTAAGTCTCCATTGTTTTGAATTCTCATCTGACGTAGACTGGGATTAACAACAAGTAGTGCTAGTCTCAAGAGCTATTTCTGGAGTTGAAATAGAGGAAGAGAAAGATGCGCAGAAACAGCACTTCTTTTGAGGGGATGAGGGAGAGAGCTGCCTTCCCTTAAACTAGACCCACTGGTCCCAAATCCATTTGTGTGTGTGTGTTGGATTATGTCTAAATGCAAGTAATTATTACATGTAAGAAATATATTGAATATAAAATTTGACTTTTTTTATTCTACGTCATTTTTCTATTATAGATCATGTCAAAAGGGAAGATAGTAAGCTTTGGCACTCAGAAGAGAATTAAGGATTTGGAATATGAGCATCTAACTTTTCAGATAACCCAAGAAATGGTTCCTTCAGCACGTCTTGTTGTTTACTACATAGTCATGGGAGAAGAAACTGCTGAGTTAGTTGCTGATTCAGTTTGGCTGAACGTGGAACAGAAATGTGGGAATAGTCTTGATGTGAGTAGCAAACAGGCACTAAAATTTGTGGGTGTGCATTCATTTAATGGTCAGATTTTAACTTGGACTTACACAAGTTCTTTAACATTTCCTTGACTTTTTAATTAAAGTGTCTGCCTTCAGATGCATTTATTTGGGAACAACTTGCTTTTAAAATTACCAATATTTCTTTTCAATTTATAGATTAAGCTGCAATCAAGCAAAGAGATACTGAATCCGGCAGGAGTTGTATCACTTAACATGAAAACACAGTTCAATTCCTTAGTTGCTTTGTCATCTCTTGACAAGGCAATATATGGAGTCACAGGAAGAGAAAAAAGAGCAATGGAAAAAGTTAAGTAGTAGCCACAAAAGAAAAACAAGTTGCTATTTGTTTCGTGTTCATATTCAGATAGCTAGTATGTGTCATGCATTCAGTAAGCCTGAAAACACGCAGAAGAGCAATTCAATCCAGAATAAAAATTGTTGGTTTAAATCTGGCTGCTCAAAATTATAAAAAGAATTAGTTTACAATATTTTGATTTCCAGTAAAAGTAAACTGTGGTTTTAAAGGCAGATCTGAACTGTCTCATCAGAACCCTTCAGACTTGGCCAAAAATAGGTTGCAATGTTAGAGAGCTCCTTGATCAAAGAGGCACGGAGACTACATTCTCCTACTTAGTTCTTCTTGTAATCTTTTCAGGTTACATGTTTAAGGCATACTGGTAGAATGATATGGCAAATGCTATTATGTTCAGTGGGTTATAGAGGTTTTCACTCCTTGTGGAATTTTAGATACCTGTGTATGGAAATAAAACCTACATATCATCTGTCACCAAAAGAATTCCATTCCTATGATAAAACACGGTGGGTTTTTAATACTTCAGTCAGATACAAAATACATGGAGAAGAATAGGAGAATACTTTTGCACCATCCTTGAATCATTTAAATCTGTTTTATAGCACTATTGAATTGGTTTTAAACAAGCTAGTCTGAGTATCAGAATCGTTATAAACACGTTAGTGAAGCATTCACCTTGATTCGTCTGCATGACTCTCTAACTCTGATGTGGGCTACAAGGAAATAGCTGTGTTGGTGCTGGTGCTTGAATTAGCTCAAATACCACTAAACGGTATTCTTCAGTGTGTTGTGGGGACATTTTCCAGACTAAAGTGTAAGTCTAACTCTCTCATTCATCATATGATATATTCAACATTTTAGTTAGCTGCTGATGTGGTTTTTTTCCTCAGATAATGCTACAGTTAGAAAAGAGTGACCTTGGGTGTGGTGCTGGAGGAGGGCGGAACAACATTGATGTATTCCGAATAGCTGGGCTTACATTTTTAACTAATGCAAATGCTGATGATTCAAATGAAGCAGGTATATTCCTTTGTTTAAAGCTTGAAATTGTGGATTTTCTTCTCTGAAATATTCTATTGTGACTCTCGGGTATTATGTTGGAGCTTCATTAAATTAATAGGGAGCACATATACTAATGATTTTTGAGGGAGGAAAACATTATGACTTGTGGATCAGTTATTGTAATTGAAATGAAAATACTTTTATGTAATTAAAATAGTAAACAGAAAAAGTGTCCCAAATTTTGAATGCTATTTTATGGAATTATTTTTAAGTAGGCTATGCTGTTCAAAAAAGGTCATGTCATTTGTACTTACTTATTTATTTTTTGAACAGATGAAACTTGCAAGGAAGTTTTAAGAACCAAACGGTCTGAATTCGAGGAGCGGATACACAAAGAAGGTGTTAAAAAATCTTTTAAAGTATATAATTATGGAAAAAAATCACATCCATTAGAAATCAAGAATCTGAGTGTTTGCTTACTACTTTTAATTATTGTTATTAACTTAATGTAGTAGAGAGAGACAGACAAATATGGAAGATGACTTTAGAGAGGACCCCATTTATAAAGCGTCTTAGCCATATGCCGAATTTGAAATCGGCAAGATTTAAGTGCACATTGAAAATATAGGATATGTTTAAGATCTATCCTTTTTCTGAAGAGGCATAGCCTGAAAACTGACAGTACTACCATATGGCAATCTTTCCCAGTGACCACCTGCCAGGGACCAAGCCTGTGAGAAGAACCTTTGATTGTTAAGTCTTAAAATGTAATAAAACTCCTCTTATCTAATTTATATTTGTAATTCAGAATAGTAGTGATTAAGTGTGTCACTAGCTTTTGAAAAATGGCAATTTTATGTTCATCCTCAAATCTGTACCTTCATTGAAATTCTGAAAGTTTTAAAAATAGATGTAGTATAATGAGTTAAGATGCATTTGAAAATACAAAATTAATCTCAAGGAAGGGAATTATTTTATTATTATTTCAGCATCCAAATATGCACATCCGGAAATGCGAAAATGCTGCATGGCTGGAGTAAAAGCGTATCCAGTCGTTGAGACTTGCAGTGAGAGAGCTCAGCGGATTCGGCATAATACAAAATGCATTTCTGCATTCAAAAATTGCTGTGAATTTGCAAACAGACTGCGGGAGGAAGAGCCTAATAAGCTTCTAATATTGGCAAGAATGCGTAAGTATGAGAGCTTTAAGTCTCCTGTGGACGTGTGGTGAAACCCTTACAGCAGAACATGGGTAAATATAGAGGTGATAGTCTTTGTTAGCTATTAACCCCTGCCTGTTACCTGTCAGGGTTGTTTCAGAGAGAATTTTACCAGTCTCCAAAGACCTTGGTTGTATACACCTAAAGAGGGGTAGGAGAGCAGCTCTTTATTCTGTTAAGAGCTATTCATCCATATTTAGAACAAGCAGAACTGCAGTAAGAGCGTCTTTGCCTGCAAAGGCAATGCTAAACTTGAATGCTAAATTTGAATCCTTTGCCCAGGCCCAAAACAGCCAACGGGTAACGTCTCAGGAAAGATCAGCGGGAGTGTGAAATTTCTTGTCTCCCATTCTCTCCCTATAATTGCTTGTTAACAAGTTAATCTGTCCAGATATCGGACAGGTATTCACATGTGTAAATAGATGAGGTGGGATTAACACAGGCTTTTGATTGTCGGTATTCAGATACCTTTTTGCTTGTATCAGGACTAACCTGAGGCAAGTAAGCAGAGTACAGTATCGCAAAAAACAAAAGATAAAGATTTTGAAGCCTTTGGTGGAAGGCCATTGGCAGGTGGTTTGGGTTTTGTTTTTTTTTTTACTTGCTTTATTTATGTTCTTCAGATTTTGAGGATGTCTTGGAACTGGATGAGGCAGAAGTTCGTAGCTACTTCCCTGAAAGCTGGTTATGGGAAGTTCACCAAGTTTCTCCAAGGTACTACTTTTCTCAAATCAGTTACCAACATTTGACTTAGTCATCAGTTTTATAGAAAGTAAATGCTAAAACTGAGGTAAGCTGGGTAGCCTTAGCTGTACCCTAGATGTGTACTAAAATGCAGTCTTATACAAGTAATTTGTGCCGTGTTTTCCTCCATGCAGGATATGCTGTCTAGTGCCCAGATCCTTGAGTCATTTTTCCTTTCACTTTCAACCTTGTTAAACATCGGCTTCTGTAAAGTTGGCTAAAACCAAGTTTATTCAAACAAAAACCCAGAAGTCCTGTTTTCTAAATATGTTGTAATATCTTATCTTACCTAAGTGTCTCTTAGATACAGGAGTTGTTCTGGGCATGTACTGTCTTTGTGTGGATTAGCTGTTGGTGTTAACAGATGGCTATTGATAATGTATAAATGTAGTAACACTTCTAAACACAGGTCAAAGACTCTGTCTGTCACCTTGCCTGATTCGCTGACTACCTGGGAAATACAAGGTGTTGGCATTTCTGATAAAGGTAGGTACTGCAACCTAATTAGCCTGTAGCTAAAGAATTAGGGAACTTTTCCGTTTGGATTTTGCAGAACCTCTCATTGCACTTGACACATAAGTTACAAAAGGTTAATTTTCTGGTTGATAAACAGGAAAAGAAAACATCAAAATATATAGTTTAAGGAAAGAAAGTTACTTCATGTCTTGTTATAAATGTATGTTGCTGGGAAAACAAAGGTCTGTCTAGCTTGTGTTTCACAGTGGCCTCTAATAAATGACTAAGGAGAATATAAGAACAAATAGTGAGTGACTCTTCCCCAGCATAACTTTACAGTGACCTGCTACCAATAGCTCAGGGACTTGAGGAGAGGAAGAAACAATTTTTCCAATAGATATGGTAGTCCAAACGGAAAATTTGTTTCTCACTTTGGGAAGAAGGAGAAGCCCAAAGCTGATATGTCAGCAAGTATGTGTGAAGAGTGGGAGATGGCAGCCTGGAAGAGGCAGCGAGAGCCTGGTCACTTTTAAAAAAGCTTGGACAATTTCAAAGTACCTATTGAAAAATGCTAAGTCATCAGTAAAGCTGGCAAGTGTGTGAAGACTTTTTGAAACTTGTTTATCAGAAGGGTGGATAAGATAGGCTGCTTTTACATTTTTAATTTTCTTAGGTATATGTGTTGCTGCACCATTGGAACTGCAAGTTGTAAAAGATATCTTCCTGAGCGTTTATGTTCCATATTCTGTGGTGCGAGGAGAACAAATTGAGTTAAAAGGATCAGTTTATAACCATGGAGCTTCTCCAATTAAGGTAATTTGTGGTCTTAGTGAGTTCTATGGAAAGATTAACATAATAAACTAAAAAAGCATTTCCCCTGTGAGTCTCCAGTATAAACAGATCCTTGGATGAGATTTCTCCAGTCCTTCAGCTTGTGTAATATATCTTCTACATAACTATGTAACAATTAAATCTAATCATTAATTGTTTCATTTCCAGCCACTCCACTGATTACAATGTTGTCATGCTCTTGCCTAGCAACTCTGCCTCCTGAAAGTTAATCAGTTCCAATTGTTTGGACACAGTGCCAAAAAGTGATGAGACTTTTTGAATTACCTGCTCCAGAGCTCACAGATTACATTGTGTAGGGATTTAATATAAAAGGACTGGTTTTAAGGTGATACATTCAAACAGAAGTGCAAAATTATTATTGAAAAAATTCGAGTATAGTATGCAAAGGTATGAAGCAGGTGTGTGTATGAAGCCTAGTATAGTTGTTCCCTGGTGCTGCTAATGAACATTTGTTAGTGTGTCTCTAGTGCAAATATTAGTAATTCCGAAGTTAGTAACGCTTGCTCATTGTAAACAGAAAAGTAGTATTACAGTAACAGAATGCTCATTGTAGTATTTCAGGGGCTTTAATATTTCTCTGGTGTTGTGCCTGTCACGGAAGTGAAACATTTAAAATCTTTCAACATTTCAGTTCTGTGTTAAAATAGCAGCTGGAAGTGGAATCTGCTCCTTTGGAGATTCTGCAACTACTGGATCAAGGATACACAACTGTAATTTTAAGAATCTAGGTGGCGGTTCTTCATCACCAGTTACATTCAGAATACTTCCTTTGGAATTAGGTCTTCACACTATCAACTTCACGTTGTTGACAGCCAGGAACAGTGAAACTGTAGTTAAAACTTTACGTGTAATGGTAAGAAAAAAAATCAAAATGTTTGTAGAGGTTTTGGATTTCATATTGATTCAGTCACAAGAAATAAAAATATATTAAATCAATATATAAATATCATTTTATTTTAATATTATCAGAATCCAAAATATCACATGATATCATTGAATTCACTGAGGTGTATGCAGTGGAAAAATGCATGACTGAGTATTTGGGTACGCACATTTTTAAACCTTGATTATAAGAATTGTCAGAAGATTGTATGTGTAAATAGATAGATTATAGCTTAGTAAGCAAGAAGCATACTGTATTCTAAGTTATTTGATTTGGATTTTCAACTGCTTAAGCATGCTTCACTGAAAGACACTTTTTTCATAATCTCATACTTTTTAAGCTTTAATTTTTTTGTTCAATTTTCTCAAGAATTTTGGGAGATACAATACTAGCTTAAATGTATGTAGAATAGATGTAGAACAGTTAAGTAAAACAACTACAGAGAAGCATATAGAAGGCAAAACACTATGGTTTTAAACTGTTGTTTCAGCTAACATATTTGATTAAGGAAAAGTGTTTTCATTTTCTATTCTTTCCTCTTAATGATTTCAGCCAGAAGGCATTAAGAAAGAAGTTCATGCAGGTTTCACTTTGGATCCACAGGGTGTTTATGGTAAGAGAATTGATCATATATGTCTTTGTTTATTTTTTCATTTTCTTGATTCATGATGATCAAGTTTTCTGTCATGTGAAAAAATTGCCATTTCTCCTTCCTGAAATATTCTTCATACGTTCCTTCCAAGATATTTCCTATCCTTTCCAATCAGTTGGTCTTTCAAAAAAAAAAAAAAAACCCCAGAAAAAACCCAACCAAAAACCAAACCAACTTGGATTAATTTCATAAAGGAACATTTATATGTATCTTTTACTGTGATATAATACTAAGTTTTTCTCGGTGTGCTTGAAAACCAGTTAGCAGGTGCTTTCTTAATGAAAATAGAATATGTTCTCATTTAACCAGAGATGAATCTGAAACCACAAAGTTTAGGTCCAGATCAGATTTTTTTTCTTAACAAAAAAAGCAAACGAAAGGTTACAGTGTTTGCTTCTGTTCTTTTTCAAAGGCTGATGGTGTTTGCATGTGTGTTTGGGCATATTTCCAGTTTTCATATTATCATAGATGTTTTTGTTGCTGATTCTCAGATAACCGTGACCTTTAAATCTGGCTATTACATCTGAATCATGTATTGATTTAGATTGTGCAGTATGATATATGTATACATTTTCAATTATAGGTTCAATGAAGAGACGACAAGAATTTCGATATAAAGTCCCACTAAATCTGGTCCCTAAAACAAAAATTGATAGAAGCGTCAGCGTAAAAGGTAAATTGAATTGAAACTTTTAGTCTACTACATATGTACTTTCTGTAGATGTGTTCTTTTTCTCCTATTTTTTATTCCTTTGTTTAAATCTGTCTGAATTTATTCCTAGGTTCTCCCGCTCTTGAGAAAAGGCTTTGCAGATCACTTTTTGTGTAGAATTTTAAATACTTCATAAAGAATGATTGCTTATAAGCATTTTTGGTTTTTTCCTTCCACAGGACATCTTATGGGTGAAGCGATTGCCACAATCCTCAGTCCTAGTGGTCTTAGTGTTCTCACTAATCTGCCCAAGGGCAGTGCAGAGGCAGAGTTGATGAGTATTGCCCCAGTATTTTATGTGTTTCGCTACTTGGAAGAGTCAAATAACTGGCAGTTACTGGGTCCTGAAATCTTAACTTCAAGAACTCAGATGAGGAGGAAGATGAAAGAAGGTAGAAAAATATAGCTTCTTCTCTTGCTTCAGAGTTGTAGAGGTGCAGAAACTTTGCTGCATTGGAAAGATAATATATCTGAGTGAGCAAATACAATTTTAATGTAAATCTCTTTTCATAACTTATTTTCTGCCTAATATATTTCTTAGGAATTGTAAGCATCTTGTCATTCAGAAATTCTGACTTCTCATATAGCATGTGGAAGAATGGGCAAGCTAGCACGTGGTGAGTTAAAAAGGTCTTTTGATTACAATGGATGGACAAGGCTTGTTTCACTCCTTTGCTTTCATATTATAACTAATTTTTTAAGGGTGATACTATCTAGTAAGCATGAGAGGTGAGCTTGATGGCAGATTGAAATGGTGCTTACAACTTTGAATAATATCTTCTGATTCCTTGTTTTCACTTGCTAAATCTTTTATTTATGTCCATAGTTCACATCATTACAACCAGCCTGGGCCAACAGTTAGGAGCAAACACACCTGAGACAGTTTGTAGGATTTCGCTCAGTTCTGAAACCTCTTCTTTGGACCTGGAATTTTACAACAGGACTGTGTAGACCTTGGTTCCCTGCAGAATCATAAGCTCAGGCAAAGGTTGCACCCCAGCTTTGAGGAAGGAAAGCTAAAGTACAGGGACGTGAGCAAGGGCAAAGTAGTCATACCTTTTGTTCACACAAATATGATATTTAAAGACTATCAAACAGGAGGGGTAGTACCATTTATCGAAAATAGAATCTGCCATTGCAAGTTAGGCAAAATGCATAGTCAATATCTTGCCTTTCACAATGGCAAATGCAGTTGGCTTATAGAAGGAAGGAGTAAGATCCGTCAAAAGCATCTTCGTTAAGTTCTGTGCATAAGAAGTAATCTTTTTGGGATGTAATGAGTTCATATCCTGAAACGTGGAACTTGATCTTAGTTTAAAATTGAGCGATCGTTACTTATTTGTTAAGTTAAATTCAAAATTAATCTGCAATTAATGCTCAAAGAAAATACTCCACTGTGGGAGTGGATAGCATACCTAAATCATTAATAGTGCAAGTTTGTGCCTAGCCTCTAGCAATGTGGTCGTATCTGCTAATCAAAACAAATATGATCTGTTTGATTTCCTTGGCAGGTTGACAGCTTTTGCTTTAAGGATTCTTGGACAAGTTAATCAATATATAAATCTTGATCAAATATCTGTTTGTAATTCACTTCTCTGGTTGATTGATAACTGTCAAATGCCAGATGGGTCATTCAGTGAATTTTCAAATTACCAACCAGTGAAACTACAGGTATGAAAACCAAATGTTTTCTGTGCATATACAGTAAAACTGAAGCCACCAGGAGGTAATGTGTTTTAGGAATGCAAGATATTTTAGGCTGCATATCACCAGAACACCTATTTAAGACAATTTTGCTAAATTTGCATTTTTCTAAATTCATTTAAAGAACAGCACAATCTTGCAAACTTTTCTGTTTTCCCACTAAAAGTAGCTGTTTGCCACTTCTTAATATTTAGAAAAGAATTATGTAGGTTGATTTTACAGTATAATAGTCCTGGCTTGCCAATAACTTTATATAATATGTATAAAAATAAAATATATAAAATAAGTTAGTACCTTCAAAAGTGTCAACCTACTTTCAGGTTAAACCAAACTGATAGTTCGTACAGGAATTTCTATTTGTTTCCTCACCTAAACTGTAAAAAAGTTCTATTTATTTAAATGAATTGTTGTTTCTATTTATTTATATTTACATATTTTATTTTGTAGGGTACATTACCTAGAGAAGCTGAAGAAAAATCTTTGTATCTCACAGCATTTTCTGTTATTGGAATTGATAAGTCAATGAAAATATGTTCTATTCAGGTAAATAATATTTTTATTTCTGCCAGCAGTCATGTTCTGGGATTCTAGTTTCTTCCATTTTCTTTAACATTTGTTCAAAGAAATCCAGAGGCTTTTTTCAGTTTCAAAGATTAAGATTTATTTGCTTTGTTAGTCTTTGCCTTTCAAAATCAGTAAAAGAACAATAATGAAATTCTGGATCACTTTTTAAGATATATTGTAGAAGATACTATATATACCTATATTGTCTTGATAGACATATTTCTTTAAAAATAAGTCTAATAGATGTAAGCTGTAGCCTGTTCATCCTTTCAGAAAATCCATGATGCTAAAAATAAAGCAGGAGATTATTTGATGAAAAATGTGCAGTCTGCTCAAAGCCCCTTTACTATGGCAATAACTTCGTATGCTTTAGCTCTTGTGGATTTGAACCATCACTCTGCACGATCGGCATTCTCAGCACTGAAGAAGGAAGCATCTGTCATAGGTATTATTAAATTCTCTCAGAGTCTGTACTGTAGCTGGCTCTCAGGTAGACTGTTCTTTTAGTATTTTTAAATTCTCTAATGTGATGGCACTACTCGGAGAGTGAATTTCAGTGATGCTTGCTTTGGCATAAGTGAACTTTTAGTCTTGTGTGGCCCAGTATTTTTGCTAGATTGAATCCTGCTTTCAGCTTTTCAACAGTGCAATTTCATTAGCAGTATGCAAGTCAGGTAGGCATCTGCCATTCCCCATTGTGTCACATTTGTTCTATCTGTAGGCTTTCCTTTTGTGCAGGTGTCCATAGTGGATTACATTTGTCTGCCTCCTCGTCCTTATGATGTGTCCACTCTCTTCCTTGGCTCAGAGTGGAATTTTTCACAATATCTGCCACTGCCCTCCCTTCTGTTGCATTGATTTTTCTTCTTCATTTCTCACTGGTTGATGAGGGACTTGTAGTCTCTTGCGAATGCTGTTCCTTTTAGTGTATTTTGTCACAGGCAAGGGACTCAGACTGTTCTCTGCCAAGTAGCGATTTCTGCTGGAATAGAAAAGCTTTGTCCTGTCTGTTGAAAGTGGCTTTAGAAAAAAATAAATAAAATCTGTATTCTATTTGTTTGGCCACTCTGTCACTGTTCAGGACCAGCAATATTCAGATATGCATCAGATGCTTTGCTTCTGGTCTGTTTATCATCAGTTTATAGTATAAACATCAGACTTAGTAGAGTAGAAGTATATCTTCAGCTCCTGTTAAATGCAGAGTGAGTTCCTCCTTTTCTCCTTGACCTGAGTAGGCAATACTTCACCTTGTGTAGTCTGGGGAGAGCTGTTGCTATGTTTCAATCTGAAACCTTCCTTTTGTACTTTTGTAGGTGACCCTCCTATTTATCGTTTTTGGAAAGATACTTTCAAAACAGTCGACCAGCACACTCCCAGCTCTGTTACTGCACAAATGGTTGAAACTACAGCATATGCCTTGCTTACTACTTTGCTAAGAGGGGACAAAAACTATGCTAATCCAATCATCAAATGGTTGTCTGAAGAACAAAGATATGGTGGAGGATTTTATTCAACTCAGGTGAGCTTTTAAATATTTTGCTTTCAGTCTTCAAGAACAAAAATCTGAGGTGTCATAAGAGGGTTGTATCACTAGATGACCACATTGACAAGTTCGATGTCCTATGTATGGGATTCCTATCAAATGACTTGGTTGCCATGACATTCTTTGTTTCTGGGAAGTACAACTTCTTTTCTTGAAGTCTATTATAAATAGAAATTTGCAAGCTGATTCCACTGACTACAGATCTGCTGAATGAAAAGAATCATAGGAGGAAAATTGTTTGCCTAAGTTTTTTTTATAAAACAGAATATTTCATTTCATGACATGATGTTTGTTCTTGTTTTCCACAAAAGTGGAACCCAGTGTAAGAAGGTATGCATTTTTTCATTTTAAGAACTGTGTTAATATGCATGAATAGACTAAAAATCAAGTGAAAGTTGCCAGATTTCTAATACACTATCATCTAGTCGTACTATACAGAATATTTCAATTCATGCAACACCCCCTTTTTTTAAATTATTAAAAAATCTATGAAGAAACTGGTGAGTGCTGTTTGTTTATTGCTATTTTCTTGCTTCCTTTTTAGTACTTGCATGCATTTCTTTAAATTGCACAAATATGTCTATGAGTAGAGTGTTAAATATGTTACCACCATGTTAAGTGTACTGCTGAGACACTGCTAAGCTGTTTAGCTAGTAATGGTTACCATTATTTGTAATCATGTTTAAGTGGCAAAAAATAAATTGCTTTGTAATACATTTTCACTTTTTTTTAATTTCTGGAATTAATTCTTTATAATTGATTTCTGGCAGGACACAATTAATGCCCTTGAGGCCTTGACTGAATATTCCCTTCTTGTCAAACGGCTTAATTTGGACATGAATGTTAAGGTAGCATACAAAAACTATGGAGACCTTGATCTATTTAAACTGACAGAAGATAACTTCGTGGGAAGAACTATGACAGTGAGTGAATAGTATCTCTTTTGAAAAGTGAAAGCAGAATTCTTAGCAACTTGTTAAATAATTATTGGAACTTTGAAATTGCTACTAAAGTAGCTTTTTCTTTTAATAAACTGGTAGAAATTTGGTATAGCAAATGTTTAAGGACTTTGCTTATCTGCTAAATTTAAGGCATTTGAATATTCACTTAAATTTAGTATCTCTGCTTGTTCCTGTGAAGTTTTTTTTGTAGAATCTGTTTGTAGCACCAAGCCTTAATATGTATTTAAAACGCAGAAAAGACAAGCAGATTGTCTGACCTGAATTGTTGCTAATAGCACTATCTTTATTATTAATTTATAACTTCTTGTTTAACATCAATCCTTTAGGTACCTTTGGATGATGACATATATGTAAGCACTGGCAGCAGCACTGGCATAGCTACAGTAAATGTAAGCATGCAACCAATTTTTTTAAATGAATCTCTGGTTTATTTATATCAACGTTGAGAAAGAAACTGAAATTTCTCATAAACGATTCCATTTCTTGGCCTTACCTTTACACTGAAGTGATGGATATCATTATGGCTGTATTTCAGATGAAGTACAAGCCACTGTGTGACTTATGGCTAAAGAGAGAGAAGTTGTGAAGCTTCTTCCTTTTCATCAGAGGTTTTCTGTTCCGTAAATCTAAATAGATGATCAACTTGGTTTTAATGCTCATTAGTTGTTATTGTCTCTGCTTAGACAGCCAAACAGGGAAGACCCAACTTAGTGATCAATTTTGAGAAATTGCTTAATTCTCTGTTTTTCTGGTGTTTACTCTTAGTTTATTAAGCAATGTCATTGAGAAACTGTTTTCTTGCAATGTTTAAAGGAATAATTTTTGTGTGCCTAAATATTAAGCTGTTGCCATGATCTATTTTCTTCTAATCTTTCATAGCCTCTTCTAGCATCAAACTTAATAACATCTGAAATGTACTATTCTTGTGTACTAGTATCTATAGTCATATAATCTCAGGAGTTGTTTGGATAATATTTTTAGTCTTGTAAATATGACCAGCAAGAATGGTGTGGTTTTGCTGAAGAATTCCCCATTTCTTTCTGTGCTGATCATTTATTTACTCTGCTTTGTGTTCATCAAAACTAGTGCTGTACAGACTTGTTTTTAACTGGTATTATATTCTCCATATTATGATTTTCAGCTTTATGCCAGTTTTGAGGATTGTTTACTGCTTCTGTTTTGTCTAATTTATTTGTGCACGTGTAGGTGAGGACAGTATATAATACAATGGGTACTTCGGAAGAGGCATGTAACTTTGAATTGAAGATTGTTCCAAAGAGAGATGATGGTAAAGGGTTAATATGGTTTTAAATATTGCTACTCAGGTCAGTGCAAGGGAGGGAGGGAAAAAAAACTTACTTTGTTTAACAAAGTGTTTCTTATTAAGAATGAAACTGTAATAAATTCTGCCACTTTGTAAATGCAAAACTGGAAAAGAAATTGCTAGAAGCCTTTTTAGCCCTTCTTGAAACTATTGCCTTTTTGTGAATAGAATTAATTTTTAATTTATTTCTGTTAGGAGTATTTTTACTCAATTATGGAAGAGTTTTTGCAGTTGGGGGAGTGAGGAATACAAACTTCCAGCAGAAGAAAGAAATATGATGGGGGGTGGGGGGGTTTATAGTGAGTTCTACAAGGTACTAAGAGTTCTAGTCCAGTTACAACAGGGTATATAACCACATCTAAGCTTTTGCCATGAAGTAGTTTCAATAACATAAGTACACAATAAAGTACATTAAGCATTAAAGCTGTCATTTCACCTGAATTATAAAAGAAGTACAACGTTACTTGTTTGCGGCTAGACAATGAGTTCCTATAAAAACAGCCACCAAAACAATTTAAAGAATTATCTTTCAATTATGAAAATGCTTTAGGAGAATTTTGGATTGCTGCTTCTGTACAGTTATAAAATTACTTATTTGACTTGACTTGTTATGAAAAGGTTACAGAAGAGAAGATGGTGAGCCACTTGGGCGCTTAGAGGCTTGTGCAAAGTAAGTACAGCTGATGGGGTTTTTGTTTGGTTGGTTGGGTTTTTTATTTCCCCAGTGATTGAGCCAATGTTTTGCATTTAAAGGTTTCATTTGACTAAATGCTGGTTCTAAATGTCCTGGATTTCCTAACATTCAACACTCCTCCTCGCAAAGGTGGAATTCCCAGCTGACCTGTTAAGGAATTGGAGCAGTGCAGAGCAAATGCACTGTGTGTCTATGTATGCATTATGAAATTAATCTAAGAACATTATGAAGGCTTTCTAGTCTTTTGGTTTTTCTTAGTTATTGTTTTAATATTATATTAACTGATATATTTATATTAAATTTCTTTTATTTTTAAGAGATTAAAATGTTTTTGTTTGTTAATAATTGCACCTGGTCTTCTGATCTTCTTTTCTTCCCGTTTCTTCATTTTATGTGTGTGTGCAAAAAGAATTAGAGCCGAAGGTCATGACCTCTTTGGGAGGGAGTTTTTCTTTAATTTATATATGGCTTCTCCTGGAACATAAGTATTAAGAAAAGCTTCTTTATGCATGATATTGGCATAAATCTGAAATGATTAATCTGGACTGTTTTGCTTCATTATGGGTTTACTGTGGTCTAAATGTTGGTTGAATTTTCCTTAGGTTTTTCTAGAATCACATTTGAAGATTTCTTTTTAATTTCAGTTATGTTTAATTAATATTATTTTTAATCTGTTTTAGGTACAGGCCCAGTGCAAGAGAGCCGCAGTCAGGGTCTGCTCATGCCGTGATGGACATAGGTTTGGTTAGTGGATTGGAAGCAAATACAGAAGACTTATCTACTGTAAGTATTAGAGAACTTTTTTCTTTTACTGAAGTTTTTTTTTGACAGAACTATAATATTTACTGTTCTTCATCTTTTTCTGTTAGAGTAGTAGTGCAGATTTATAGCATTGTATCCCCATTGCTTCTAAACACTTCTAATACTAATGAGAATAATCTACCTAAGTCTAGATTATGAATTTTTGGTAGAGTCGGAAGCTGGACATGTAGTTAAAGTTTGACATCTAGGCTTCTCTGTTGTTAGTGGAAAGACAAGAGTGGATAGAGGTTGTTGTCATCTGTGTTAGGGTAGTGTGAATCAGCCTCTGGAGGTGCTGTATCTGCTAACTGTAAAGGGGACTCTGTTAGTATACTCACCTTACTGTTAGTGGCTAAAGTTTGTGAACTGAATCTTAACTGTAGTGCTTGTGTTCATCCAGCTTCTATTGACAAGCGTGCGAGTTTTAGTTAAAGGCAATCAGAGTTATAAGATTTAAATAGGATAATATACGTGGACTCAAGTATTCTTTTAAGCAGAATTAGCTCTTTAATTCTTTATTATCTTCATGTATTGAGTAAGAGGACAATTTCCTTAAAAGAAAACCAAAAAAACAAGTGAGAGTATGAGCATTATAAAGAGGCAACCCTAAGTTTTTATTTTTTTTTTACATCTCAGAATTGTGCTAAAAGCTACTGATTACAAAACCTTCAAGGTCATCCAAAAATGTTTAACTTGCATAAAATAATTTTTTCTGGTTTTCTCCCCTACAGCTTGCAAGTGGAGTTGATCAGTTGATAGAAGATTATGAGATAAAAGATGGACATGTTATTCTGCAGATAGACTCTGTATGTTACCCTTTTCATAACTGTAAGCACTACTTTAACCTTGTGGAATAATTTTGTTTCCTTTAGAGCTCCTTAATTCCATGTATCTTTCAAATAGGTGCCAGCTAATAATTTTCTCTGTGTTGGGTTCCGAATAAGTGAGCTTTTCCGGGTTGGAATGCTAAATCCTGCCACATTTACTGTATATGAATATCACGCACCAGGTATGTATTCCATGTCTTCAAATTCATGTTTAACTCTTTATTCCTCCTTAAAGACTACATTTTCCCTTCTTCAATAGCTTTTTAATCCTTGTTATTTTAAGCTCAGGTAACTTTTGACTCACAAAGTTTCAGTGCTGACTTCTTGGACTTTGATTTTCTATATTTATTTATTATTTCTTTTTGAATCTCCTAGATAAAAGGTGCACTATATTTTATAACCCCTATGGAATTGAAAAGCTTGTGAGATTGTGTGAAGGAGATGAATGCAAATGCATGGAAGGTAAACTTTTTTTTAAGATGTTTTCCCGTTTCACTTGGTGGGAAAATGCAGTGTAGTGCTTTGGAGAAAACCACACTAAAGACAAGGAGAAAAATCCTCATAAGAGCACAGCTCTTGTCCTCTCCAAATTTTACATTAAAAAAAAAATTAAAAAAAAAATGTGTGCAGTATGATTATGGATCTCTGACTGCATTAAGTTCAGGTGATTGAGGGTGTTATTTTGTACTTTAAATATTCATTGTTCCAGCACGTAATCCCACATTTATGATGTTTCTCAGTTACAGTAGATTATCCCAAACAGGTAGAGGTTCATGAGGACATGTGATGACATTGTCTTAACACTGGTTTTTTTCTCTCTCGATGTAGCTGAGTGTAGTAAACTACAAGAGAGACTAGATCTGTCAATAACTGCTGATACCAGGAGAGAAGTTGCATGCCAGAGTGATATTGCATATGGTAATATTTGAATTGTCATTACCTACTTCACGTGCTCTGACTGAAATGTTTACTTGTTTACTACTGCTGCAAAACATTTTGTTCCAATTAGATCTTTAGTGATTAAAATTCAGTAGGCTTGACAGTGGCATACAGTATATGAAGGTGACGTACTGGAGCAGAGAAGTGCTGCCCATACCCTCTGCTGAATAAAAGTCACATAACCAGGGTTAGTGCATCAGTGAGCCTGATCTGATGGATTTTGCTAATAACCACTGTGTTTCTCTTGCTTGGTACTGCTCTAATGTGATCATGTGGCTTTGGGGTCAAAGGAAGTTGTGGGGCATCAGATGAGAGCATGGGTAGAGCTTCCATCTGATTACAGCACGGGTAGAACTTGTTAACGTTTCTTAGCCATACAGTGTATAGCTATAGCCATCATTTTCCCAAAAATTAGCTTTGTAAAGGGACATTATATTCTCCATCTGAGCATCTGTAAGGCATTTAGTATGTATTGCAGGAACAAGGAATAACAAAAAGGTTGTTTTGTGTTGTTCTGCAGTTTATAAAGTGAACATCTTATCTCGCAGTGAAGAAGGTTATTTTGTAAAGTATTCTGCAGTTCTTCTGGATGTCTATAAAAGAGGTGAGTGTTCTGTTCTTAATCCATTTAACAATTTATTTAGAGTAAAAGCTGTCTGGTTGAGACCTCTGAAGCAGCTGACAAAAATCAGCAGTCAAACCTAGTCATTTAATGAGAGTAGCAAACTGTAGTCCCAAATACAGTCTTTGAGAATTCTTTTGTGCCCTGAGAAGGGCAGTGTGTGTTTGATGTTTTTAAACAGCTTTTCTGTATTATAGCTGCCGTTAACAAGCCTAAACTGTAATCAGTTAAATGTCTTTTATGTGTCAAAACAAGGTGAACATGTTCCATAATCAATTAATACAGTTGTGAGCCATTGTTTAAATGTCTCATTCATTCCACTGAATGCCCTCCCTTACTGTATATACAATGACTGAAGTGGGGTAGTACGCAAGGATATGCCATGGCTTGACTTTTCTCAGATTTTTGTAGGTTGGGCATGTTTCCGCTTCTGGGAGAAAGGACTGTAGAATGTTCTTGGGCACTCACTGTCTTACCTTTGGGAGAGGTAGCTGCTCGTAGGTCCTGTGGAACTGACGCTGATATTCACTCATTTTTCCTCTGAGTTTAAGCACCCAATACGTCCTTATAATTACTATAATATAAAATTGTTTAATGTGCACGAGGCTTATTTACCTTTTAGGTTTAATTTAAAAAAATCTTTTACATGAAACATGTTTTATATCATCAGTTTTTCCTGTTATATAACTAGTGGCAATTAGATTCCTTGGCTGTGCTGTACTGTAGAACGTTTTGGTGTTTTCTGTCTAATAGATGAGTGACTGGAAATTCTCTTTGTGAAATTTTCCAATTCTTGACATTCTACTTCAGGGCAGGCTTTTGCTCAAAAACAAAATGAAATAACCTTTGTTAAAAAGAAGACCTGTACAGATGTCGAATTGAGTCCAGGAGAGCAGTATTTGATCATGGGAAAAGAAGCCTTAAAGATAAGCGTTGGTTACAATTTCAAGTAAGTAACTTACCATCAGAATATGCAGATTTAATCATAAAGTGTGCTGTGAAGTGGCAAGTGGTTGTATATGATAATTCTTATGTAATATATAATTGATTTAATCTTTTAAGTATTAGTTTGACCAATAGTTACACAATGTGTTTTCAGGTGTGTACATTTAAAACAGGATTGTGAACACAAAGCAAGCAATTTCATATTGTAATTTTTTTTCTGTTTGACATTCCCCTCCCCAAATCTTAGCAGCAAATGATCATTTTCTTTTGTCGTCTTAGATTCCAGTACCCTTTGGACTCCAGCACTTGGATTGAGTGGTGGCCTTCAAATACAGCATGTACATTTTGTCGGGAGTTTTTAAATACAATGGAAGATTTTGCCGAAGATCTCATCATCAGTGGCTGCTGATTTACTTGGAGAATTTTTAAATTAAAAATATAGATCGAATCTCATTTAAAAAAAAAATCCCCAGCTGTTTAGTAATTCTTTTCTGAACTTAACATTCATTAATAGTTCATCTTGAAAAAGGAGCTTTGCTTGTATTTCATAGCCACGTTCTTATAATATAGTAATGTTCAAAGTATGATTTTAAGCTTGGGTGGGAGAATAATGCAGAATACTGCAAAGACATTTGAAGTCAGATGAAGTGAAGTGGGTTAACTGTAAAAACAAACACAGAAAGTATTGTCTTTTGCCAGAATAACACTTAGAAGCATTAAAATCTGATGTCTTATTAAAACATAACCCTTCCTTCATAAAAAAAAAAAAAAGGAAAAATAAAATAGTTTATCAAATAATTTTGTTACAACTTTAATTTCCAAGCAAATGTAAAAGAAATTAAAATCTATCTAACCTAACACAATAGCATCCAAGTGTTTAGGACAAAAACCTTACTGCAGCCCGACTTCCTTTACAGTGACTATTTTAATTGTTCAGTTTCCAACTTCATTAAAGTACTGTAGTGTAAGAATGAGGGAAGAAAACTCCTAAAGCTATTTTAGATTATGCCAAGAGCCATACTGAAACCAGGTACCCCTGACTCCATTTTGCTTTTTTAGTTCCCTTAGACATGCACATGACAAAATCTTGCTCTTTTTACCCAGGCTAGTGTCTAGGCATTTATCCTAACATGTTGAGTGACATTTTTCATTCAACACATGGTTGGAGTAATAGATTTTTAAATTAAACAGTCCTGAAGATTTACTAAGTTTTAATAAATTAGTTTCTTCCAGTCCATGTCTGAAATACAAAAATTTACTTGAACAGTGTACTGAAACACTGCAATGTGTCTCAAACAACCGACCTCCAGCCCCTGCAATGGAAATGAAACATACGTTCGTAATCTGTAGGTTGAAACTGCTACGGGCAACTTAACTCTTTACTTTTTATAAATAAATAAACTGAATTTGTGATGTTAAAAAACAGTCAGGAAGACCTTAACTATACCTGGTGACATTTCAGTTATGAAGTGATGCTTCTATGTGTTGAAGATAGTCTCATTTGCAGAGCATTTTGGCATGGAAAGTTCTCCAGATAAGTAAAACATTCAATCAGAAGCTTTTAAAAATCTTATTTGTGTATGAAAGAGAGAACTTTCGTTACACGTTTGTTGAATCTGCACAGGCAGTTATTATTTGTGAAGTGGCAGTAGTATATTCAGAGGATTAACTGTTTTCTAAGGAATTTTTCTGAGAAGAGCCAATGGAATATTTCAGACATGCCATGACAGTTTCTCTGATGAGAGGAAAAGCATTTTTCTGAAGTGCTGCATAGGCATGCTGCAAAAGCAAAGCTTTTTTTCATAGAAAACCTCAATATTCTACAAATAGTGAAGTCACACAATAACTTTCCACTCATCTCAAACTTAGGAAGATCTTAAGGGGTGTGTTAGTTTACTTAAGATTTTTTTTTTGCAGAGTCTGCTATGTATATTAAAACAAGTTGGGCAGTCTGCTACCTTGTCCTCTTTGCTTATGTTAGACAGACGAGTGCTAATTGTTTTGCTTATATGTCATCTTCAAATCAGGCCTGTTATGATGAAAAAAATTAACGTGCTCCTGCTTTATAATAGGTATTTTTTAATTAATACCAATGTTCAGAATACAATAACCATTTTGTAATTAGCATGTTCACAAAGGTGGAACTGCCTGTGATGTATTTCTCTGCAGAACCATTATCAAGAAAATTTCATCTTTTCTTGATTTTTAGATTTCAGAAGTAGAAATTATACCCTCTTGCAGCTGAATCAGTCTCTTAATAATATGAGAAAAATCCCCTTACACTAGTGTAAATGTTGTTAGTCTAAGGTTAAAAGAAGGCAGTGTTAAACCAAGTATTAAAAAGAACATAGTCATGTTACTACAATGAGAAAACAAGCATGTGATACAGGGGAATCCCACTTTGAGAGAGATTAAATCTAGTGTTTCCCCTTGCTGCTGATGTACTAAGAATTTCAGTCGTTAACCAGTTTGGTAAGTCCTCTTTCCAGACATTTTTAATTATTATTTGTTATGTGAGATATTTCAACCAATTTGAAATACTTTTGATGTCCTTGCATTTGGTGTTTCTTCTGATAGAGAGTGTTGGTATGTCCTCCATCTGTGTAGGGGAAATAGACTGTTAAAACTAGTGGTGTGTTTCTCACTGCTTGTATTTTAGAAAGACCGTATTTTGGATATTAGCCCTGCAGTCTTGGTAGAAGTTGTTTGAGCAGTTGTGATAGTAAACAACAATAGCATAACTTACAATAACATTCAGAACTCGTGTGGAATTATATTTTATTAGTATTCTTAATGGAACAGACTTTAATGTTAATTTAAAGATAGCCCAGGTATGTCCACGGCATCGTATCGTACATAAAAGCTTGCTTTCCAGATAGATAATGCTTTTTATCCTTAATTTTGGGACCATGCTTCTTTATTTTTGAAAATTCTTTTGCCAGGAGAAATCACTCCCTTTTTTATGTCGCATGAGTATTTCTTACTGTATACGAAGGAATATACACAGCTCTTGAAACACTCCTGGTTTTCCACTGTGACAGAAACAGCAGAGGGAGCACAAGAACATAATTTTCATATAGCTCCTATAAATCTTAGTACTTTACTCCTCCCCCCCCCCCAAAAAAAATCCAAACAAAGCAACTTTTAAAAGACATTTTTCAAAAGTTCAGCTACTGAAAATGCTGCACTCATTTCCTAGTGGATGGAAAAAATATGTATCTTCATGTGTAGTGCCATAACATTAATTTCATGTCTGCTGGCAAAATTTTTTTCTTCATATCACCCAAATTATTTGTCAGAAAAAGTCAACTGCAAGACAGTAACCACCCCACAATCTCAGATTCCTGGACAAATTTTAGATTTACCAGAGATGATATCATAGCCAGGACTGCGTCATAAAGTATGGTCAGAGGATGCAATGTCTTTTCTGATCAGTCTAGAGTTCTGAGCGTAAGAGAGGCTGCAAGCAGCGATACAACTAATAGGTCAGGGTGCAGTACTCATTTTAAGAATCGCATAATTACCCCATTTCTGCCCTTGGAGAAATGTGATATTTGAGAACTCAGCATGGGAAATGTACTTCAGTGCTGCTTCCTGCCTTTTACTGAGATAATGTAGTCTAAATGCAGCTTAAAACCACAGAAATAAGGAAATTCAGCCTAACAAAGTCGTACTTTTCTTGAATTAACCTGGGCATTTTCTGGCAAGGGCATCACGTACCTGGCAGCATGTAGTGAGTGACACTTAAGCTACAAGTTAAAACATGTTACATGAAACAGAAGATGTTTTCATTTTAGAATTTGCTGGAGTCTGTGATTTTAGCACAGACATCTGATGATATTTCAGCAGACTAGGTTACTCAGTGGTTTAATTTTATACGATCAGCTCACTTCAAAAACTTCTTACCACTGTGTGCATTGTGCTGATAATGACATCGTGAGTTTCTCAAAATTGTTAGTCTTGCAGAAAAGGACATTGATCTAGAAGTGCGAGTAGGAGTGCTTAATGTAATTCGTTTGCATGAAGAAATCTTGCAATGCTAAAAAGTATTGCTAGCGAAATATGTGCAGTAGCAGCCCAGAGAAACAACATGTAAACTAATAAAACCTGTATGAAATAGATATGAGGAACAGAAATTAGGGAAATGAAAAATAATAAACCAAAATCTAGAAGCATAGAAGGGCAACCTGTTTCTAAATTCATAAGGGCTAACCGTAGCAGTCTTTGGTTTGCAGTGCTCTCTCTTCACTCCTACGCTCCTTCAGCCTGTCTCTTCTGCCTTGAAATCTCTACTTCTCCTGTAAACCTGTAGCACTGGAGGAGGACTTACCAGAACAAGATTTCTGAGGCAGCTCCTCTGAGGCTCTATTTTTGGGGCAACATATGGAATGATGCCTATTCGAGAATACCAATTATTGCTTTTTTCATCTTTCCTCTTAATTTGGTTTGCGTCTTCATAATTCAAATTTGTATGGTTTGGGAATGAACAAGTCGTTATTTTTCCAGCCTTCTCATTGGTTTGGTTATGTAAATTCTTACTGCAGTCCTTAAATTTTTGGTCTGCATTTGAGTATGCTATTACTGCGTGTTGATTGACTGGCAGTTTATTTTAGTATATTCCCAATGCTAAATCTTTTTCTTTTTCTTTTTTTTTTTTTTTTTCCTTCAGGATTATCTTAATATCTGCAGTTTGGCTACGAGTATAACAGCAAAAACAGTGATGTCTTTAGACTAAAGTTTTCAGTTTCTCTTCATAAGAGAACATACTACAGCACCTCTGTTTGGAAGATCCGGTGTCAAGCACCAGTGCATAAGCCATGAATAGCTCACATGCTTCTGAAGAACCTCTGGAAAAGTACATGAATAATGCTTCTTCCATGTACATTTGTCCTCTGTGCAAAATGTTTCTGCAGGATCCAGCACAGATACCATGTGGGCACAGATACTGTACGTCCTGTGTCATCTGGTTACTAAGGTAATTCTATCGTACAAAACAATGTTATTAAATATTTTCAGTGTTCATCAGGCACTGCAAACAGAACTGTACTGTGCCTAGATGGGATGTTTGCGCAGTAGTTGTAAAACTCGCATTGCTGAAGGGGCTCTGACCTTATGGCTAGTGGCTATTCTGCATTGCAGTGGCCGCCTTTCACGCTCAGTCCTGGTGGAGGAGCTGGAGGTTAAACAGGTGTGAAGAGAGTCTTGCTCTTCTGCTATTACGGATAATCTTTGCCTGCTGGTGTAAAATTATGTTTGTACAGCTTTGTAAATATATGCAGCCATTTCGTATACTCTCTGTGAAAGAAACTATTTTACTCCCTAAGTTTTCCTTTTGTACTCTTTTTTTGAACTCCTGCATTCCCATTCCTGACACTAACTGATGCCATTTTTATGTTCTGCTTTCTTGTTTAAAAAAAAAAGTTCCTAAATATGCATGCCACTTATTATTTGTATTTTAAGACACAGTAGACTGAATCAATGTCTACTGTAACTTAGGCAGATTTACAAAAAACGTTACTTTGGCATTTGATGACTGAATTTGACAGTTAAAAAGCTTGCCTTGCCTCCAGGAAAGTGGCAGATGAAGGGCCGAATTTCCTTCTCACAGCTCCTGGCACAAATCAGCTTGGTTCCCAGTAAAACTGAGAAGAGAGTTTGATACAAAGTGCAGTTGCACACATTTTTATTTTTATTGAATAGCTGCCCAAAAGCAGCACATCCAAGAACTTTAAAATTACTGTTTTCCCTCTCTCTTAGGAATATCCTTGATCCAGAGTGTTTAATATGTGGAAAAAAGATAGTCACAGATGATGCAATCTTTAATTTTGACTCTGTGAGTATTTTATTTTTTTTAATCCTCCAGACTTTTCTAAGAAGCATAAGAAGATAACACTGTATCCAATAATAACTGGATATAAACTCAGACTGCAGAGAGAAGTACACTTAAATGCTTAGTGAGGTTGCTTAGCCAGTCCACCTGTAAACTTTTCTACTTCTGAACTGTACGATGTTGTTGTGAGGGTAACTGTGTATCACGAGACCTGATTATCTCTCAAGAGTGAGACATCTTCTTGTAACCTCCTGATTCTCACATCTGATTATAAACGCAGAGATATTGAGTCAACTATCCCTGCTAAGATGGAACCTGAAGATTTCTTTAAAGCACAATGATGTCATTGCATGAAAAAGATCAATTATATCTAGCTGTCATAGCCATGGGTCACACTACTAAGATATCAGTTAGTTAAAATAATTCCCATTCTTATAGCATGGAGTAGCTTAGATGGCCTTTAAGAGCTTTAATTTAAACTCTGCCTATATCACTAATATACCTTTGCTCTGGCTTGCGGTTACAAGATTTGTATTAATCCGTTTACCAATTCTGTATTCACACTGTGTGCTAGATAAAACCAGATGAAACCAAGAGGAAGGAGATGGAAGGAATTATAGCCAAGGGTGTGAATAAGAATTTTCTTCACTCGGATCAATCAGATCTATATAAGGTAAGTCATAGTTAACATCGAGAAGGACAGTGTAAGAAATAATATTTTCATATGTATGGCTTATAAGTAATGAATTTTCAGGGAAATAACTCTGGTTTAGCCGTATCCCTTAACCTTAATCAATGTATGTATAGCAGGGCCAATTCTGCATTGCATGGGAGAATTTCCTAAGACCGGTGGGACTAAATCGTCCTGCAAGGCTGTTGATGTTTTCTGTTGCAACTTTAAGCATTCAGGGATTTGCTTTGCCTTCTCCAGCTGACACGCTAGAGTACCCTGAATATCATATATGCTGAATATCAAACTGGTACACAGTACAACACTGGATAAAAGGACAGTGTTTTATCTCTGTCTTCTACACCAAAGGGTTGGAATTTTTTTTTTGCATAAGCAACATTTGACCTGAAAAAAACCTTAAAATATTCCAGTGTTGGAATGTCTGGTTTTGTCAACATCTGTAAATCTCAAAGGGCTTTACAAAGACTAAAGAAGAGTTGTCAGTACTGTGATGCATACAGTATTCAGAAATACAAAACTAGAACAAAAAAAAAAATACTAAAAAGAACTTGCAGTGGCTTAATTTTATGGCCTCAAAGCAGTGAATTATAGATGAGGAAGCTGTATTACGAAGAGCACTCAAATGACTTTCTCAAGGCTACAGACAAGGCCAGTTGCAGAACTGGAACATTGACTGAAGTATCCTGGCATTCAGTGTGAGTTTATCAGACTGCAGTGACTCCAGAGAGAAGAGAAAGAGAATACAACAAAGGGGATGGCTACACAAGAAAAACAAACGTGTTCTGCTGTTTCCTCTCTGTGTCAAAGAGGCTCAAATGAGTGTCGAGTAATATTTTAAGATCAGGCACCAAAATACATTTCCTATTAACTGCTAATGGCAAAACAAAGACATCTGGAAGAATGTTGACTTTATCAAGCAGTCTTAAAATAGATGGAATCACAAAGACACAGATATGGTCTTCATGGGTTGTGTGAAACAAACCTTGGGTCCTGTCAGCTTATTCAGAAGTGTAATTTTTGAAATGTAAGTAACACTTTAAAAACTTTACATGACAAAGGAGCATGCCTTATTTTCACAGGTGACTTGTGAAATTTAAGTTCTATTGATTTTTAGTGAGACAGACTGCAAAAAGGCTGTATTGCTCCTGAAGACCTAGGAAGACAATATAAAAATTATGTATAAAAATGCTGCATTTCAGCATCAAATTGGCAGTCATCAGTTTAAAAAAAAGTCTTTAATCTTATTTGTTGCGTCTCTGTTTCTATCCAGGATTATCTATCCAATATATCATTGAGATCATTAAAAATCTGAAATATATATATTTTATATGTGCATATTTTAATAGATATTTAGCCATGTGTGGTACGGAGGTGTGTATTATGTACACCAATGCAGGAAAATTTACCTTCCTCATGTGGCATGGCATGACCTTCATATGAAAACCACATGGGGTATACCTATGTCTTCATCTCTTTCACACATGCAAATTAAGTTGGCATATTTCCATTGGATCTAGTTAGTAAGACAAGAGAAGATGGAAATGACAAGGGATTAATTTTAGAATCTACTGCCATGCTAACCTTAGTGAATTGTAGTTGGAGAGTTCTGAGGTACTAAGCAACTCACAGATTAATCCCAGTAAAAATGGAAATTCTTGGAATAATCTCTGCTTAGATGACTAATTTGTATTATGAAATGGAAATTCTTTCAAAACACATTCTGTACTTCCATGCTTACTGGGGATTCTGGACATCAGAAAGGTCCTTTTATATCTGAATTGTACACAGTGTTTTTCTACTCCTAGGATGTTTATATACATAGTGTGCAAGCCTCCAAATGTTTCAGGCTTTGAATCACTGGCTAATAGCTTTAGTGGTTCCAGAAAAATATGCATTCGACTGCTACACTTTTGTCGTCTACCCAAAGGCCAGCCAGCCTCTAAATGTGGGATTGCTGGTCTACCTACATATTAATGCACTTGCCCAGAAAGCCGTGTACTGTAGTCCAAATTTATTCTCACATCTCCTAGAATAGAGGTGACTGGCCTCATCTGTCAATTCTGGCAAGATGCCAGGGGTCGTGCATAAACGGGATTTTTATCATCATTTATTGACATAATAGCATATCTTAGTCAACCTAGCCTCCGAAGTGAACTTCAGAGTTGCTCCTAGTGATATGCACAGATAATCTCTGGAAGCAGGACTCACTAAAGTCACTTAAATTAGTTTGGTCATTATACTTTTATTCCTTTTTAATAAACTTCCCAGATCAGCCTTTGAATAAGAAAATTCAGGGAGATGCCATTCTAATGTGATTCTCCCTGAATACTCTTGGCAGATACGTAGACCTGAATTGGTTGAATTCTTGAGATTACAATTCTAAGGGTTAATGCTATGTAGCCTTTTAGTTCTTTTAAAAAATATATATTTCCGTAAGTTTCCATTTGTATTTTACTGATTTTTAGATAGCTAAGTGTCACAAAATGAACTGATTTTTCTCTTCACTTCATAGCAACCAGAAATTAATCTATTGATCCAAGGTAGTAAGTGACTTGAATAGACCAAATTCCACCCTATTATGCATAGTGACACATGAAACTCGCACTCTTTTGGTCTGGTCGTGAAAGCCACTGTGCTGGGTCTAACTACTGTGACTAATTTAGGAAGAGAGCCAAATGGTGCCATTCTCTGGCCATGGCTTTACTAGCAGTGCAGAAATGAGTTTCTGTATATAATCTTTCAGGATGTGCCACAAGCTCTAAGTAGCCTTAGCCAGATGAGTGCTCTGTCAAAATTTTTTTTTTAATTAGGAATACCCTACAGTTTTGAAGAGGAATGCTAAATCCCTGTAGCAGGTTAAAATTCTTGCTTTTTAATACCTCCATACCTTTAAGTGACTGTCATAATTCTTTCTTGGCTGACCTGAAAACTTATCACATTAAATACCAGGTGAAAGAGAAAATTGCTTACATGAGCTAGTAAGATGCAAATGCAAGTCCAAGTTACCACATAATTTTTATTTTGTTATGATGGTACACTCTGAATCTGAAATTATCTGGAAGTGGAGAAATCTTCACTTCACCACACTGCATTGTTTGTTCAGTGTATTTGGGCAACGTAAAGCCAGGATACCACACCAAAATTATTTTCTATCTTTCTATAGTGATGAAAATGTTCAATATAGGCATATTCTGAGTCAGCAGGTGGGATCTTGCATTGGGTGGAGCAATAAGGAATCCTAGAATTGAATCCTGAGTAAGATTTCTTCCAAGTTCAAAAATCTTTTTTCATAAATAATCTCAAACTCCCATTTCCACAAACAAAGAGTTGTGGAATCTATTGACAGGGGTCAGTAGATTCATTTGTAGTAGGGGTGTGGAAGAGATGAGTGAAAACATACTAAAGAAATCCATTTTTTCTTTTGAATGAATATTATTTTGTGATTTAAAAAAGATCACTCTCTCTCTGAGGGCTGCCAATTTGGTGTTCATCCATCATGAGTTGTCTCACTTGACCTTACCTACGGAGGCCTATTTTCAGTCTGTGTAAAAGTTAATGTTTATGCATGTCTCCTAGCAAAATGTGTTCTTAATCTCCTGCTGAATTCTTACATCAGAACACACTGAAATTTGGCATGGCCATCAGTTATTTTCCAGTAAAAAACCACCTTATAGGAGTTACATATGCTTTCAATTTTTAAGATATTTAATAATGTTTTCACCTCTAATTAGGAGAAATATCTGGGTTTGGCTCTTTCATTCTCCTGCGAACTAAGAGTTTGGTTTTGCCAATTGCTGGGTCATTACAAAACTCCATTCCTTGTGTTAAATTTTGCTTTTCAAGTTCTGAATGAACTTGGAATTTGGATACATGTTTAAGCAGCAACTGATTTCCTGGAAAATACTAAACTGAATTAAATGCCATAACTGTCATAAAAAGAACATTCAAGTTTAGAAAACAATAGCAGAGAAATCTTGAGTAAGGATTGCTATATTCAATCCTTTCTTTTCTAACCCAAGAAATATTTGTTACACACAGGTGGTTATTTATAAAATAGCTATATTTACCCATGTTCATAGCTAGAAGTCATGAAATGCGGATTATTCCTAGGGTGCTGTAGTTCAGACTATACTTCCTTTATTTACTTGCCACTTGATAACTAAAATGGCAATTTCTTTTGCAAGTAAAGCAAACAAAAAGTTATATTTGATGCACTTTGAATCAGCTGAGATATTAAACCACAAAAATTGGGGTGTACAATGGAAAATCAATTCTCTCTTAATGACAGCAGCCCCACTGGCGCCGGTTAAAAGTACTCCAAAAGAAACAGAGAGAGGTTCAGAGTCTGGGTTTAGTACACTGCAAGCTGGTTTCAAGGAGCACTGTCATGGATTTGCATTGTCTAATTTGGCTTTACAAGAGTAACCTCAACTGTGCATTCTTTCCACTGGCTATTATATGTTCTCTGCAATTTATACTGTGAGGCCGTGGAGCACATCCTCAGCTAATGCAAATCAAGTGTTGTTGCAATTATTTTAGAGGAGCTATACTTTTTATACTTGATATCTAGATCTCTAGATACAGTATTTCTTTAACTGAATCACAAAAAGTAAATGTGAAAATTTCTTTCCAAAGAGAAAATATTTTAGAAACGTCTCACACATCCGCACACAAGGAGGTTCACATTTCACTATGCCAGTTTATACCTGCTGAAATGTGCTTTACAATATACGGACATAAACGCTAGTGTTGGTGACAGACTGGGCATAAATTGCAGCTGGAACTGAAGACTCGCACTTACTACGTGCCTGCATTGTCTGTCTCTGCCAGAGTCTGATTAGCCAGTTTTCCTTCATTATTTATAAAAAGCAATACGCCATAAAAATGTCATTTTCACTGCCCAAATCATAAAATTTTCCATAAAAGCCTACTGCTGTGAAGTCCTAGAGAATATTCAGCCCCAGGCTCTGACAGCTAGGTAGAAATAGGTATTAGTTTCCACCATTAATGTAATTCCAAAAGTTGGGAGTCACCAGTCTATGCAATATTGAAAGGTGTTTTGTTTCTAGCCCCAGTTAGTTGGGATAGGTTAGAATAGTATGTATTGAATAATCATTTCAAGTAATGTTTGCAGTTGCTTTTGCTGCAAGGAAGGGGGATCCAGAGGTACGGTTATAGAATGGAACTGGAAGTGAGGAGGTCTGTTTTGGTCTCGATCTTCACTAAACTTTCACCACACATCCTTCGTGCCATGTTCAACAGTGGTTTTGGGAGAACCATCTTGGGTGATAAACACAGTGTTAATCCCCAGAGTTCAGTGTTTGCTGTCAGATAAGAGCTTTCAAAGCTGCCAAGAAAAAGTATTAGCTTGGTGAAACTTAGGACAGGGTGCAAGGATTCTGGTAAAGGCGTGTACTCCCATTGACAAGAGAAGTCTGGAGATATATTTGTGGCAGAGATTTCAATTCCTGGGATGAATCTCTTTGTACATAGTGATTGAAAAGGCAGCACATGTTTATTTTCTGCACCAAGTACCTACATATCATTAGAGATGTATTTTCGTGCTAAAACTTCAGACTCCATGAAACTTGCCCAGCTTGTGATTATGCACAGTTGCTCAACTCAGGCCAATGGGGGAATCTTCTTTTTGTCCCCAGTGTCATTTGTGGCTTCCTATCAAAGCTAAATATCTTCACCATTTCACAGTTTCTATATGACGCTGAAGAAGCCTGGCACGATCAGCTAAGCTTCTGTTTTGGGCAGGAATCTCAAAAACAAGCTAGGATCAAAAACTTCCCAAGGAAACAAGAGGGGTCAAATTAATCTAGGATGTAATTTAACAGGATTCCATGGATTCATACCAGGAATTGGGAGAAGGTATCTAAACCCACAGGAGTTCAAAGCAAATTCTTAGAAAGCCATGCTCCTGCCTAACCCCTGTCTGTGTCCACTGGCCCCATGGCTGCCGTGGTCCTGCCGATCTCCGCGCCCAGTTCTGAACAGCTCAGAGGCAAGTCCCAGCAGAGGGCAGGCCAGCCCAGAAATGCTCCCCAGGGCCCTGCCTGCCAGTCTTGGGGTTTGAAGCAAAATATTCATGATAAGTGAAAGCGTTAGATGTGATTTTAGATAACCAGATTAAAAAAATGCTGAATTTCCTTCCTGCACATATCTTGCCACAAAGAAAATACAACCTTAGCTTGTGAAAACTTGCCACAATTCTGAACTGTTGCACTATGAAGCCAATGTGTATTTTGATTTTTTTCCAGGATGACCCACTGTTACTGAACCGGAACAGATGGGAGCTTTCATTTCCTAAGCACTTTGTGCCCCACTCACTTGCTTTGGGCTTTCGACATCCAATTTGTGATGCAGATGTTCGACATGGAGTTACAAGGTTTGTTTTCTTGGCTGAATTCCAAGGACGCTGCTGGGAACTTGTATGTGATGATGTGCTTTTGGAGTCCCATCACTGGCAAAGCTGCCAAGATACTTGGCTTCATGAGAGGACTCTTTCTATCCAGGAATTTAAACACTAAGTCTGCTTGCCTCTGTTCAGAATATAGACCTGTCTTTCTCTATGCCTGCTTTCTCCCACTTCCAACTTTATTCTTTCATTCAGGCTTCTCCTATGTTTAAAATATATTTTCCTTTCTCCTTCAAAACATCTTGGTTTGTGAACACTCAGGAGTTTTGGTTCTCTTTATAATTTTCCTCCTGAGAAACCTTGGATAACGCTTGGAATTTCTGTGTTCCCTGGGTTTCTTGCCCATAAAATACAGGCACAAATAGACATTGTCAGTGGTATTGCGGAAATTACTCAGGTTTATGAACCATTCTGAAAGATCCTATTGGAAAGATAAGTCCAGTGCTATTAGTCACTCTACAATAGCAAAGTGAATTATGGTCTCAGTGGAAGAGAGATGCAAGTTAGTGCATAGTCAGCCTCTTTCTGCTGTCACACGTAAAAAGATCATCTTCTAAACATCACCTCTTTTTGCTCTCACTAGCAAAATGAGTAACCTCTGAAAGGGTTAAGGGAGATTTACGATAGCCTTCACTCTCCCCTCAATTCTTGTTGTTAATGAGAATTAATGGAGACATTATTAAAGAAACCTGTTGTTTCCTTTTTCTGTTTCCACTAATTAGCCCTACTCAAATATACTGAGTTTTCTGATAATTGTATAGGTTTCTATGGCACACTGTACAAGTGACCTGAGCTATCCATAGAATATCCATATTTCGCCAGCTGTTTTATAGTCAAAAGATGTTGAATCTTAACTTGGTTTTTCATGTTACATCCAGAGCTTTGGAAGAGCGTTTTGGCAGGCTTCCCGGTGGGCACAGCTCCCGTTCCCAGAGTTCTCTCCAAAGCATTAAGAATGGAAATAAGCAGCTAAGAATTTTCCAGTTTAGATCAGACTCTGTGTACGTTAAGAGAAACAGAAGCATAACCACAAGGGCCAGCATAAGCCCTTAATGTAGACAGGCTGCAACAGACAGCAGAGCTTAATCTGGTGAAACTGTCATAAACTGGTCCACGCTGGCTTCACATGGCTGTGCGCCGTGTTTCTCCTGATACGGAGACATGGTAACTGGGACAGCCATACCACCAAGGAGCTTCTTAGTGTAAAGAAGGTCTGCCTGGCTAGGTTGCCTAAAACCAGAGGCAGGCTCAGTAATCTCTTAATCATGTTTTAATCCAAAGTAGTATTGCTTATAGGAAACTATCAAGGCCGCCGTGACAGAGAGAAGCACTTTAATTTTCTCTAGTCTCTTCTCTTCAGGGTGATTCCTCGGCTTTTATTGTGGAAACTGCTTTAGTGAGTGACTGAAATAAGATGGATGGTATATAGTGTCTATTTTATGGGTGCTTTTTTGTCTGACAAATGCTGAAGAGGTACTCCAGAACATCTATTATTTGGAGAGAAAAAAAAAAAGAAAATTACTAGGAAGCTGAGGATAATACTATGTTAGAGGGAATATGATCTGGAACAATCTTGAGGCAGAGCGAGGATAAAGAAAAAAAAATTGATTCCTGATGTCTCTTTGAGGATTACAGTCCAACTCTTATGGAAGTTAGTGGGAAACTTTCCATCTCCTGTAATATGAGTTGGGCTGGGTCCTCAGGATATCACCATAACAAAGCAGAGCTACAACTGGTAGTAGGCACAGGCAGATATTACAGAAACATTTTAAATGATTTTATTGTAGACAAGAGATTGATTTGTGGCAAAGCTGTCAAGTTTGCTGAGGATAACAATATATCAAATTTCATGATTCTTCATGTTTGGGTTTTTTTTTAATCTTGAAGATTAATTGATGAAATCTCACAGCTACTCTGTTGTATTCCTATTTCATGGGTAGCTTAAGTCAGAAAAGAAGTAATAGCATAGAAGTTAAGGCACTACTTAATAGTTCAGAACTACGAGCAGGCAGGAATCTTGACTTGGAGCACTCAGCTCCAGTTCCTAGAAGTACCGCATCTCCTGGGGACTGGATCTTCTTTTACTAACAAGTTTTCCTTCCTGTGTTTTACCAGTTTTTCAGGGTTTCCTAGAACATGTGCACATTTCCAGATAATGTATACTAACTGAAGATTATGTTTTCGTAGGCTGAGGCATCCCTATCTCAAGCATCTCTCTGAAATGAGGTTCTCAGCCCTGGAAATACTATTTGCACTCTGACTACAATCTTTAAAACACTTAGCATCTGAGCCTAAATTCCATTTTTAAATGTACTAAGAAATCTGTTTCATTACAAATCTCAAATCCTCGAATTTTTTTGAAAAACTAATACTCCAGTTAAATATATTCACTTATGAGCGTTTTGCCTTGAATGTAAAAAAAGATCATTCACCTTAAATAGTAACACAGTGCCCTGCAATGCTAAGCATTGGTGGAATGGCTCTACAATAAAAGTTAAGCTTCAAATTTTAATCTCTCTCTGAGCCACATCCTGTTTTCGGTTAACTGATCTCATATGGGGGAAATTTACCAGAGGAAATATCTCTAGTTTGGAAAGTACCAAAAACTTATCTTTAGTTTCTTTGTGTAATTCAGCACCTTTTAAGACAGAGGTGTAATACTTTCGAGAAGTCTCAAAGTGAAAGAAAAGGAGCAAGCTAACAGCACAGAAAGGAGGCCTAGAGGTGCCCCTTCAGCCCAAAACAGAAATTGACCCACTGGTGCAGCACTGATGTTTCTGAAATTATTAACTTACACCTCTTTGTATTCCGAAAGCTTAAAAAGCCACATCCCGAAATATTTTAAAAACTCTTTCAGGAACTAACTCACATCCTGGCAGAAACTGCCTGTGCCAGATTAACTTGCCATGAATTTTAACAACCCTATTCATAAAACAATGAAAGCAAATGTTTCAGGCCGTAAGGACTGCTAAGGCTGTATCACACTTTCCCCATAGACTTTTAACTTCAGTTAGTATATGGCCCCGATGACTCTGCACATAGAGCATCTACAAATACGCTTACAGCACAGAGAAGTGGAGAGAAGGAAGTGGAAATGAAGAGACATTACATGTGATTCTGCAAGTATTAGTAGGGAAAGTCTTCCCACTCGCATAGGTGGATGTTGACATTTAAACTGGAAGCCTTAAAAATAATAAAACTGACATCATTTTCCTCTCCCACAATTTCATCGCCAAATCTTATTAACATCCTGGCTTTTAAAAAAGGTTACACATGCAGGTACCATGGCTGTATCCGATCAGATAATTGCACACCCACCTTGCTAAATTAGTCATTGTCTTGTGCTGTTGACAGCATTACTGAGCTGCTCATGATGCTGTTCTGCTGGTGAGATCTGGGTTTTACAAAAGGAAGCAAGTGCTATTGCCTCCTTAGAGGAAGGTGGAAGCATTTACTAGGCTAGTGGTTTATCCAACATCACCCCCGTGATGTGTGGTGGTAAGCCACATGGATACCCTAAAACCGACTCTGCAATTGGCTCCATCAGGCTTGTGTTTACTTCCCTCTATAGTGACGGTTTCCTTTGCATGATCATTTTTAAACTGTTAAAGCCGTCAGAAAAAAATTGTGTCACTTGTCAAAAGCCTGTTAAATTCAAGGGCAAGTAAATAAAGGATTTTCTGGCAAAGTGAAGGATCAAATCCTTCTCTGCGAAACAGTCTTGTATCCTGATTCCTGTCGGACTACAGGGTGGAACTGAAAATAGCATTTGGCCCATTTAGGTGAATTTTTAATAAAACGGTTAAAGAAATTGTGGACATAAATATAGGAAACTTTTTGGATAAACAGCTTGCAAGAATGGGACTTTTATTATTAAAAATCCTAGCCATCAGAAGATGGTCACTATTTGTCTCCAAGTCCCATGAATGAACTAGCTGTGGAAAGACATTGCCCACGCAGCAAGTGAGCGCAGTACGTTCTGTTGCAGGCAGCAGAGCTTAAATCGGCAGAGAAGACTGAGCAGCTATCTGCCTTAAAGGGACCATGTACAGTCTGACTGTGTTCTGAGTATATTTTTAATACTTCCTGTTATTTTCAATTTACCGCAAAGATGATTGAAATTTGCAATCTCGATTAGTTTGTATAAACATTTTTCATCCTGGGTTTTTTTGTAATATTATGGGTTTCTTTAGCCTCTGTTCTGCAAACAGTGCCAGGCTTGGTGCTCGTAATATCCTCACAGTACTGTATTCTTACAAGATTCATTTTTCCTGTGTGTTCCTAAACTTCCACTGTATCAGCTCTACAAAGGTAATATATATCCTACCCATGGACCCGGCTATCTTTTTAGAGGTTTTTTCCTTAGGTGTATTTGTTTTTAAACTAAACTGCCCTTTCAAAGTCTAGAAAAATGTTTTGTTTATTCTTGCTTTGCTTGACATGTTTGTCTCCTTTTGAGACAAAAAGGCACAAGTTCAATGGAATTTTTTTCTGAGAAATCTTTGATAAACACAGTATGTATGTAGCAGAGGAACGCATGAAAAGAATAATGTTACATCATACAGGCAAATGTAAGAGCTGAGTCACACAAACAGCTGTGCGAGCAGAGTTTATGGATATTCTTTGCTTCTTCATGAAAACATGAACATAGCTCTTTATATCAATGTGAGGAGAAAAAAGTTCGTCAATGAATTCCAGTATTTCTCTTAGCGATGCAACAAAGCACCACAGCATATACTTCACTTACTTGAAGTAGGGCTATGTCTTGATCCCAGAAGCTGCCCTCCTTCCCACCTATTACTGAATATAGCTGTAGTCTGGTATTGTATTTGCTGATCTGTAATCCTGGCGGGGGGGCAGCCACCCAGGGCAGCTGTTCCAGATGTGGAACTATTACCTGTGCGCACACAACACAGGAGCGTGCCAGACTCCAGGCAGACACTCGCTGATGAACAACCACCTCCTCGTCAACTTTCACGCAATCACAAGGTACCTGGCTGCGAACGCTGCTGTAAATGCAGCAGAGTAACGAACCAAGGGAAGCATCCAGAGAACCACCTCCGCTTTTTGTTTTTAATTTTCAGCAAGGACTCGCCCCAGTGGTATTCCCAGGTTTCTTTCACAAGGAAGAGCTAACAGATTTGCATCCGCAACTTTCTCCTGACTGAATCCTAGCAGATAGGGTTGCAGCGTGTGATTTCATAGTGAACTTTGTCAGGGGAAAAGAGGACCTTCTTCTGATAGTGAAACTTTTCTTTGTAGAAATCTTTACGGCACCGCGAGCATCTTAAAAGGATTTGCATACATTACGTGCTTTGTGTTAGCCTTGTGTTGTAAATATTATCTGCGTTTGATTGCAGCTGGAGGGGGAGGCGGAGAGGCTTGCTCGAGGTTTCCCAGTTAGGGTTCAGAAGGAAATCCAAGGGCCCCGCTCCCTGGCTCGGGCGGCGGCTTTCCCCTGGGCAGAGGGAGGTGTGCAGGGGGCACTTCTCCCCGTGATGGCGCCCGGGGTGGGCAGCACTTTCCGTCTGAGTTACGGGGCCGGCTCACCGTGTCAGACTGCCATCATCACGCCAGTTTCAGGAACTAGCCACCCGAACGGATTCGCCCTTTCAGCCCTCCCGGGGGGGCGGAATTGGCTCCCTCGGGCCTTGCCCTCGCCGATTCTCCGTCCCTGTCCCCGCGGGCCGGTCCCGGCCGGCCTTCCCGGGGCTGGGCAGAGCCCGGGGCGCCGCTCGCTCCCGCCGGAGCCGGCCGGCCTCCCCTCTGCCGGGGGAAGGCCCAAGCGGGCTCGCCGGCCCCGGAGGCGCATTGCGGGTTTCCCGCTCCTCCCGGCCTGAGCGAGGCAGCAGTCACCGAAATTCAGACGAGCCGCCCGGCTGCGTTTCCTCTGCCCGCGGCACGGCCGGCCCGACGGCGGGTAAGCAGCGGCGCGGCCGCCCCGCTCCGCGCCCCGGGGCCGGCACCGCCCCGCCGGCCGCCCGCTCCGCGCTGCTGCTGGGCCCGGCCCCGGCCCCCGGCCCCCGGCCCGGGCCGCCTCCCGGGGCGGCGGGCTCAGGTAAGGGGAGCGGGAGGGACGGAGGGGGAGCGCGCCCCGCCTCAGCCGCCCGCGGCCCGGGCGCTTCCCGGCGCCGCTGAGGGGAAACCGGCCGCGCCGCCCCGGCCTGGGCCCGCAGCGCGCCCCGGGGGGCGCCCGGAGGGCAGGGGGGGAGCCTGCCCGCCCCCCGAGGCTGCGCCCGCGGTCCCGGCCGCCCTCGCTGCTTCCCGCTGCCCTCGAAGCCGCCGGCCCGCCGCCCTGCTGAGCCGGGGACGGGGGTGGAGGGTGACCCGGCGAGCCCGGGCCCGCCGCCTGCCCCAGGGCGGAGGTTTTACCGGGCGCTGTCGATGTAAAACACCCGCGGGTGTGGGCTTCCGCCCCCACGGAAACGGTGGGCCACGTTAGCGTGGCCAGTGCCGCGGCCGAAACCGGCGGGTGGATTCCGGCGTGGGCGCCGAGGGCGTTCGTCCAGCCCGTCCTCACCTGGCTACCAACCCACGGTGCCTCTGACGCAGCTGCGTTAACTCGCGGGTCCGCGCCGAGCGTTGCCGGTTTTAATTTATGGTTCTTGTCAGGTTGGGCAGCCCTTGCGTTTGTTGCTAAACTCCCTGTCGAACGCCCGGAGAAGCTGAGTGAATTGCAGAAGTGACAGAAAATGCTCTTTGTACGAAAAGGAGTGTTTGAAGCACAGGGGATGCCCTATCCACCACATGGCAGTCACACCGCTGCTTCTGTGCCTGGCCTTGCCCAGGCAGTCTTGCTTCATTTTTTGAGAGACTCGTTAGTCATCGTTACTTCTTATAATACTGAGATAAGTTATTGTGTGTCAGCACTGTTATGGGAAAAAACAGATTTATAAAGAAGGGCATTGTTACGATCAAACTGCGCCAGGTCTCTGGGTGAAAACTCTTTTTGAACTCTCCAAGCAGCTGTGGAGACACAAGAATCAGTTTTAGTTGTATTTCCAAAAATATTCAACTGCTCAGCTCTCGTTATCCAAAACCACTACTGATCACGCATGACACCTTGGCATGTGTATCTCAAGGTGTATCTGGTTAGAGCACAAACGTAAAGCCTTTTGTGGGCTTGAGATTTCCTTTTTCATTTGACCACTAATTTTATTACTTTGGGAAAGTCACTGTAAAGACATCAGTTGCTCCATTTCTGCATCTATAAAGCGTAATCACAAATTTTGGCTGCTGGGAATTGAAGGTGGTTGGGGACTTACTCTACAGGAAATAATTCTGTGTGATGTGGACCAATGGGACTGCAGCTCTAAGGTGATGGCAATATTTACTTCATCTTTCTACAAGCTAAAAAACTCTGGAAAGAAAAACCCCAACCCTTCATTTTAATATATTGTCCATTTTCGTGTTGTGTTTGAGGGAAATTTTAAATCTGTACAGTAATTTCCTGCTGGTACCTAGTCAAACCCCACTGTGACATTTAGTCACGCATGTCAGCTAGGGACTCAATTAAATAGTTCACTAGATTACTGCACAGGTTTGGAGCTGCTCGTGGACTTCTGTATATTCTCTCACATCAAAGTCAGCGTGTGTCTGCTTGTTTGAGCACCTATTTTTTTCCTTATCTCTGACAGTAGTTTACTTCAGATGGCTGAGAAAACAACCAGAGGCCCGCAGGATGTCCCCGGCTCTTCTCCTGATGAAAACGAATTTCCTTTCGGATATCCCACTAGCATTTGTGAAGATGTGCCTGATCAGAAGTACCTGTGCAGCAACTGTAATAACATTCTGAAGAAAGCCCTGCAAACGCTCTGTGGGCATAGGTACTGCTCAGCCTGCCTCTCCTGGATCGTACGGTAGGTCCTTGCCTCAGAGGGTCACACTGCTGCGGTGAATTCTGTGGCTGCAAGCGCTCCTGAGAGCTGCGTCGTGCCACTGTGCTCAGTAGATGAGTCTGTGGCTACCTGCCCCGCTGGAAGTACTTGCCTGCAGTGGACTGCAGGCTACTCCCTACTTCCTTCTTGTTGCCACTGTGAAAGTCTACAGAGTGGGGAAGGCTGGGTTACTGGGCTTGACAGATGTCAGTTTTTCTGTGTTTAAGTGTGAGATAATGCTACTGATTTAACCTTGAACTAGTGCAAGGCTGACATAATACTCGTATGGGACTTTACAGTCCTTTGATAAGTGATGTTATGAAGTTTTAATAAACATTATCTTAGAGTTTTATTTTTCATAACTCAGCTGGGTCGCTACATTCTAAGGTGCTGCTGCCATTAGTGACAAACAATGACAGCCCTTGTCCTGGAGAACCTGAAAGCCAGGAGCTGGGTGGGGATTTGCTTTGATTGATTAGCTGCTTCTATCCTGCCTTTTCTTTTGACAATTACACCTTGATCCAGAGCCTTTTGAAAAGGTTATGTCTGCCCTGCAGGTGAGAGGTGAAATTGCAGTACAATTCCATGTATATGAGCTGACTTTAGCTTTGATGTTTTGGAAAACGGCAGCTGTCAGGATTCAGTGACTGGGCTTTAGTACTGGCTAAGTAAGTCAAAAGCATGTTCCGCACTTCTTCATGGATGTTATTACTGAGCTAGTTTGTGTATGCCGGTTCATGCAGTCCCAGCTCTGATCACAGCGCGGGGCACCTGAAAAGCTGAGTCAATGCACTGGCCACTTGTGATTTGAAGATCAATGTGTAATAATGTAAAAATGTATTGAAATTAATATATTTGACCAACTTACATAAATACATTACTGTGAATCTAGAGCAAAGGCCCTTAATGAAGCAACATAAACCATAAATTCAGAAAAATGTCAGCAGAACATAACCGGAATTGTTATATCTTCCCACTAGAGTCCTATAGCACAAAGGGGAAACTGGCTCAAACAAGCTAATTAGTACAGTTTGAAATCAGTTATGCTCTGGTTGGATGGTTGCTTTTCTGGTGAGCTTCTCGGTCCGTGTTAGTTCGTTATTTGCCTGGATGCTAAACAGCAGTGGCAGTGAAATACACCTCTAGTAAGGTTTTATTTTTCGCTTTCCCTATATAAAACTCTGTGCTAAATATTTCGAGAGTAGATCAAAACCTTTTTTAGGGGCAGTAGGGTGTTGACTCTTTAGAACTCAATTCTGCACTGGTCCTACTAGATGTTTGTAATTTGAAGTCTCTGTATCTATCTTGGGCAAATGGGCATTTTCTGTGTTTTAAAAGACTTTTGTTTTCATGTCACCTTTCCTACACGGTGTTTTTGCATAATTCGTGAAATAAATAGGTTCCCAGCTTTATTCTTTTTTCTGATCCAGGCTGCTCTTATTTTGCTGCAATACAGATAAGATTTATGGGCCTAGGCCTAGTCTTGAGGAATAGAACAGCAGGGGTTTTTTGATGTCAGTGTGTTCAAGAATTGGCCCTTTAATGAACAAGGACTATGAACTCCGAGGGGAAATGACAGTTTCCATGTTTTTATTTGTGTTAGTGTCTATACAAAGACCTCCAAAACTACAGTACACCAACTGAGTGTTATTTCATTTTTCTTTCTTTTTGCCAGAAACAATAAAAATGCGATTTGCCAGAAATGTAAAGAGGAAGATCCCAGCACTTTAAGTGAGGGAAGCCATTTGGCAGAGGAAAGGGTAAGTTGCAGTTCACAGTTCATTAATTTGTCATTAACCATTTTCTGGCCTACTCTACAGTCATCAATGGACTACAGTTAGGAGGGAAGAATACAAAATGTGATAGCAACTGATAGTTACGCATTTTAACTTACGCTTTAGTCATTTGGTTTTCCCACAGTTTTTTATTTAAAAAAGTATAATGGCAGCCTTAGGACTTTCCAAGTCCATCAGGTTCTGCAACATAAAATCCCGCAGTCTTCCATATAATTAACATTTTATTGTCTCAAAGTAATCGGTACTTTCCTACTTGTAATAATATGTCTTAGCTGTTACTTTACTATCCTTAGGAAGTATCTTAGTGGATTTTCCAATCTCATGGTTCTCTGTACCCTTCAAACATGTTACCAAACTTACAGGTGGAGCATCCCTAAGGAAAAACGCTGGAGTGTAGGCTAGCCAGCTGAATTACGCAGAAAATATTTTGACAGCCAGGGTATCTGGAGAAAATAGTGGGAAACTTAGAGCTAAACATAATAATTGATAAAAACTATGCACTGGCACATGTTTCATCTGCAATTTAACGGTGCAGATCTCTCTTGCTGTTGTGTGATTTTCCAGGCAGACCGATGCACTATTCTATATCCTGAATACAAACTGGGCCATGGGGCTCAGTCCCAGCTTGTCTTTTTCCCTCCTTTCTGATTACATGCAGGAATACCGGGAGATACACATTCTGTCTAAATTTGTTAGGGAAAACCAAAACCCGGTAGGCAGCTGGCAGTGAGGTAAAAGGCAAAGTTTAGGAAGCGGCTGCAGCAAAATAATGAATCTGCAGTTAATGCTGAACTTGGTAATAACTCAGAAAAAATCCTCAATTCTGCAATAAATTTCCCTGTAACAGAATTTCATGCATCATGTAACCCCAAATAGGTGTAGCTAAACCCATATGAACTTCTTATTCTATGTTGGCTGTGGGTTCTCTAAGAAGTTTGGGATTTCTCTGCTGTGGGATTCTCACTAAGTCTGCTGGGACTTTCTGCAAAATGTGTGGGTGGGTTGCTGTAAACAGGGCCCCAGTCTTGCAAGCTGATCTGCCTGGGCAGATTCTTTTGCCTGTTGAGAGTCCAGATGAAGTCAATCACCACGAAGGCATGAGGATCTGCCTGTATAGATCAACTTACAACAAATGGTTGGAGTTTGTAAACAACATGAATAATGAAGATAGTTTAGCAGGTTTATTCTTTGTATCTATTCCCGATAATCTCTGCTTTACCTTTGCTGTGGTTTTCCTTAATGTTTATTTCCTTATGCTATCTGTTTATGTGTTTATGTTTTAAGTAAGGTACCTACCCAAGGAAAAGAGAGGCCCTATCAGGACGTGTATTTGCCTTAGCTTATCCCAAGATCTATTTCTGTGGTAACTCCCATCCCTTCCCTGTTACACTTTAATTTACGATCCCTTCCTATACAACATATACTTCAGGTCTTACCATGGTGCTGTTCATCAGTATCAGTTACCAAGCGTCTGCATCTGTCACTGAAATCAGTGAGAGGAGTGGGGGCATCCTCCCAAGCCTCTTCTCACCCCCCATCTGCTGTCATTCATGGGACTGGCTTAGGGGACAGTTCTCTGCTCTGAACTGAGCACGAATCACTTGGGGCTCTCCCCTCCCTGGCTGTGTGAGAGCAACTGAAGATCCTGGTTCAGCTGCAGAGGGCCAGCCTTAGCTGGAGAGAAAATAACCACTAGATGTATCCTGGAAAGCTTTTGGTTGGATTGATCCGTTTGTTAAACTTGTTGCTAGCTGGTCTTCCTGACCACGTGAGCTGTAGACCAGAGTCCTCCCTTAGCTAGAGGCTGTAAAATACACATCGTGTGGGTCAGAGCACCGAGGAGGAGTGCGTCTGGCAGCAGTTCTCGGATGGGATGTGGCAGGGGACCTCCGCTTGTGTCACAGTCAGCTCTGGGACAGGACTGGGCGGATATGTGTGTCACAGCAGCCACCTGTGACCAACATCAGCAGCCCCTGCACCAACATCTTCCTTTGAAATAGCTAAAATGAGAGAGGGGAGATGTGCAACTATCATGTATCAAATCAGAGAGAAATATTTTCTGTTTCCTTCTGTTTCACCCAGAGCACTTTCATGTCAGTGAGAGTCATCTCATTTACTGTATGAGGGTCTGACTCAGGTCCCTAAGTGCAAACTCAGGTTCCCAGATAAGAGGGCAGAGGTTCAGGTGAATATTTTGAAGCGGTGACCTGTGTGGATAAAAGAAGAGATGAGGACTTCCTGCCTTGTTTTTTTACCTGAGTAGTGTCCGTAATTATTTAGCAACTACAAGTGTGAAACAAAAAGCACAGGGAATGCACATAGCAGTAAGAAACCCATGCCCTGCTGGGACTGTCCCTGTAGTTAAGTATGTTTTAAATGATCTATTTTGTAATGTCAGGAAATTCCTTGAGTTTTTCTTTTATGACACGGGGGAAAAAGCCACCATGTGCCTGATAACTTGAATTTCTTTTCTTTGATTTTGCTATTAAATTAGACTAGAATGTTTTAGAGGCTGGGGCTAGTATGCTTTCACTAATTGTACATTGATTGCTAGCTTATTACATAAACTCTTCCATCTATGCAGATGGAGCAATACATGTTTTTGTACAACCGACGTGATTTTTTTAAATTCCTTGTTTGTGGAGTTGTTTGCAATTTGTGTGCAAAATTCTTCTGGGGTAGAGGGGTAGACTTTGCTTGTAGGTTGAGATTAGGAAGGGAGTTTCTATGAGACCTTGCATATAGAGATATATCTCATTGTTAACCATTCATAGAATTGGCTGTGCTTCTTTTCTGTAATTTAATGACAAATGTAGGTAAGTACATCTTGTATCTAGCTTAAAAAAATTTGAGAAGGTTGATTCTGATTTTTTTTTTTGCTTATTTTTTAGCTCATTGTGTAGAATTTCAGTAACTTCATTGAACTGTGGGTATAATTTGTAAATACCTTCCTCCCTCTATCTTCCCCCCACCAGTTCTTGTCTTGGTCGGTGTTCTGTTACATGGGAAATCTGCAGTCCTCTGTATTGTGTACTTACCAACAGAGTATCTAAAAACATGCCATTAACTTTAGTAGGGCTTGTTCCTGTGTCAGTGTACATGTTTTGATTGTGCAAAATGTAACAGTAAAAGTGTGTAGCGTTTCATAATTTACATAAAAATTGTACAATTCTTCATGGTTAACGTAATAAAAAAATCTACGTAGTGCAAAAAAGCTCCACTCACATATGTTTTACATTTCTTTAGTACGCAGTGCCATACTAAATGGAAACAGCCGTGATCTGAGAAATGTACTCTCACTGCAGAACAGTCTCAAGTCCTCTCTGCAGCACGTTTAGGAGGTGTTAATGACCCCAATAATGAAATGCATTCATTAAGAGTGGCACATGGCAGCACCCTATAGTTAGGGTCCTGTCAGCACATTCATTGCGTGTGACGTATTTCAGGCTTCTGTGAAAAGAAACTTAAAATAATAGCTGTAGTTGGCTAGGCATATTGTCAGTAAATTTATATCACATCAAATAGTTTATTTTTGAACCATAAGAAAGAAATGATTTAATAATTATTTGGGCTTCTACTACACCAAGGTTAACTTGCTACGTTAGAGAGTCTCATGGCAGTACAGTAAAAAAATAAAGGATTTATCAGGATCTGCAATATTGACATAGTCACCTTATTGCTATGTCAAAAATGCGTGCTGCAGTGCTTTCTGACCAGTGTTTTCTTCCTTACTGTGTTTACTTTCCAGGCTTTTGGTGATGCTGCCATTAATAAAGAGATTTCTGAACTCAAAGTACACTGTGTGACCCTTGGATGCAGTTGGTCTGGTATCATGAAAAATTTTGAAGTACGTTTAAAGGCAGTTTACTTAAATTAATGTACACTCGTACTTGAATGGGGACAGAAGGACAATGAAACTAGATTCTCAGCAAAGGCAAATTAATGCAGCTTAATTAGAATCAGGGAAGGTATCATGATTTATACCAACAGAGTATCTAAAAACATGCCATTAACTTCAGTAGAGCTTTCTCCAAATCCAGAACATCCTGAATGACTGTGAAAATAATTTACATCAACTATGATTTTTTGTCCAGTGAGTTTACTTATTATTTAAATGCAAGGATGCTAAAAGCAGTTTTTGACAGACCAGAATACTTCAGTCTGCAGGACATTGTTATAGTATCCTTAGTATGTTTTTATAAGAGAAATAATTTCCTCCCACATAAATTACTCCTATTGTTTGAATGTGTTCATCATTCTTTTTAGACTGATGTGAAATGTCCCAGGTAAAATATATAAATGGGCAAGATCTGTGGATCTGCCATGCGAATTAGAATAATGAAAAAATGCAGATAATTCTGATACTAAAGCAGCTCTATCTTGGTCCCCTGGTGTAGGAACAGGGGCTCTTTCTGCATTTGTAACAGGGAGTCTGCTGTGTACCTTGTATGACTGTGTATCTGATAAGCATCTGAGGTGCTGCTGCTGCCTTTTCTTTGGTAATTTTGCTCAAATTTTCTATTTGAGTGTATTCCTCTTTAAGGAAAAATCTACCCAGTTTGCTTAGTTTCATAGTTTTGAGAATTGGAGCCTGTCTCAGCGTGAATACGTGGCAAAATTGATTTGAGAGTTGGGCGTGTGATTGAAATTGGCATTTCTGAGCCTGCTCTGTAGGGGACAGCCATCTCTCTTTACAGACAAAATCAGTTGTGACACAGTGCCTACAGAAGCTTCAGTAAAAGAGGTCAGAGTAAATAGGATTTATTGAAATACTGCATTTTTAAGAATGTGAAAGTAGAGCTGTTGGATGTAGTTATGAAAGAAGTAATGCCGATATTTTTCCTTGATGAGATGAGAGGATGCAGATAGTGAAAAGAAAGGGATTTAAAAGTTATTTTGAATATAGGTAAGAGTTGTGTCCTAATTGTTGCACAGAGGTGTCAGATGTCCATTTTTTCATGCCATGCAGAGGTGTCAGCAGACTGACCACATTCATCCTACCAGCCAGAGCAGGGTGGTCTTAGTGCTCAAAAAAACCCCCCAAACCCCACAAAAAAAAAACAACCCCAAAACCAAAAAAACACCCTGAAAAACCCCAGGCTAAAAGTTAGGGATCCTCTAAAACAAGATAAAAAGCTGGGACCAGGATCACGTTATTTTCAAACAAATGCTCTAGAGACAGACAGTTCAAGGGAGACCTCATGTCTGAATTTATCAAAAGTTGTTTGTTGGGGTTTTTTTTAAGTTAAGAATTAACAAAAAAGCCCCGGTAAAGTTGGTGAATTTTTCACCAGTAATCTCGGTAACACTGTGGAGTGGGACTTTACCCAATCTTAGAAGAAATGCAAAGCAAAGATCTAGGCTGGCAGAATGGAGGCTATTTATAGATAAATGTGTATCTGCAGTTTACATTTTGGTATATAACTTTTTACTTCCAGGAGCATCAGAGCTTATGTGAATATGCTTTAATCCCTTGTCACACCGGTTGTGGACACATGGTGATGAGAAAGAAACTTGCAGATCATTTGGAAAATGGATGTGTTAATAATGTGACAACATGTCAGAAGTGTAAGCGGAGCTTATCCAGTAGTGAATATCCAGTAAGAACATTTCTCTGTTTCGAATGAGGGCTTTATATTAATGGCTAAAATAATCTATCATGACATTTTTCATCCTGATTTCGTGAATGCTAGTGTACTTGGAGAATATTTAATTTTCCTGAGTTTGCTAATTTTTTTCCATGCGTGTGTTGGAGGGAAAAATGAGCTGTGTTTGATAGTCTGCTTGTAATGTCACAACAGAGAGGGAAGTATCTGTGTGCTCATCCAGGCCTTGGGCAGCCCATGTTTTAGCTCCTGTCTCAAAGCATGTGTCCCAGTATGAGGTAGGTAAGAAGCAGAAGAACACAGACAGCGGCAGGGAAGAGATCTTGAAAGTGGCTGGCGTTTTGTTCAAACTAAAACTGCCCACAAATTTGCAAGGCAGGCTTTTGTCAATAGTATTTCTATTAGATACGAACAGGTATAACTCTCCAAACTGGCAGCAGTGTCCATACAGACCAGGAAGAGCATGCTCTGAATCTGCCAGAAATTTCTCAGTGACTATTTAAACATATTTAATTTATACATTTCATGTTTAAGTTGTGTTTCCGACTCTCGTGACAGGGACTTGCAAAATGTATGTGTATATAGCCCGTGTGTGTGTGTGTATATATATATATACACACACAGGATAACATTAGTCTGACCCCAGCGTTTGCTCAAAATCTTCTTTAAAACAACCTTTTTTTTTTTTACACAAGAATGTAGCTGATCATCAAACTTCTAAGTTTATGTTACTAAACCTATTCCATTCTTTCTTAAAAGTAATGACTTTCTCTGTTGATGCTCAAAATTATGATAGCAATGTTATGTGTTACTGACTTGCAGATTTTAAGTACTTTTATACATTCATTTTAACTTAAATAAAAGGTGCTCTTTTTTTGTTAAGCCATTTTTGTAGATGCAGCACGGTACAAATTCTGGGAGAGCTCTGAGGGCACAAAGTAAGCTAATAGAAGCTCTTCTGTGTTGCTGAAGGAGGAAACGGTGTGGTGGGGCAGATCAAAAGTAATAGAAAATTATCTGTTCTTACGTGAAGAAATTGCCAAAGATATAGCTTCAGTGGCACACTTAGCCTCAGGATGGAAGTGCATCATCTGTTGTTTAGGACACTTTGTGATTAAAAAGTCCTGGAGCAAAGCAATAGCAGCGTGAATGAGAGATGCCCCACGCCTGCTAACACTGCTACCTGTGTTTTGATTTGAAAGCTCTGAAAACGTTCTCATCCCAACCCCACCTAACTTCTGACCCTGTGGGCTCTATTATCACAGAAAACGTTACTGGGGCAACAGTTTTTTGGGGTGTAGCATAATGAATATTGTTCCCTCCAGGTGATTTAAAGAGAATAATTGCCAGCCTTGGAGTTTTGTCCTGGAATGGGGGCAAAGTGATATAAGACCTACATGGCAGGAGGGTTGTGAATATCTCAAAAAATGTACCCTGAAGTAAATAGCAGTAGATAGCTTTGCACGTCATAACTGTCACAAAATTATGCCTTTCCAAATACTGAGCTGTAAGATTTACTCAACGTGGGGGTTACAGTCCCTCTGGGGTAAGAATAAGGTGCTCTTGCTAAAACATGCTTCTTGGGAAGCTTTTGCATGTGCTCTTCATATCTTACTAACTCCTACAGGGAGAGAGAAGAATATCTGGACCCGGGCACATTTTACCAGTGCTAAATCCAGTGTATGTTTCAGAGAGACAGTAAATACCAGAAGGTGGCAACACTTAGTCCCTTTCAGCCTTCTGTAAGTGCAGTAGGAAGGCTGGAGGAGGATACCTGAGCTGCGTGAGTGTTCTCTGAGCACCTTTCTCTTTTCAGAGGTCTGTGATACCGCAGATCCAGCCCAGCGGGCTTCATTTTCCTGAATGAAGCGCTGTTTTCCTCCTACTCATTCCAGTTAGTGATCATCTAATTAATTTTTTGGTTAGGAAACCTTGACAACCAAGCAGGGGATTGGCCTTGAGATGTTGATTTTTCTCTGCCTGCCTTAGTTAGGATTTGTAAAATTGGAACTTTGCTGGTTACATGATCAGCTTTATTAAATTTGCAGTTACGTGAGATAAGAATTTTGATTATTTCTATGTATTCCATGTATCCATAGTACTCTGGGAGCAAATAGTAAGTTCTGGGCACTGCTCTTGCTCTCTCCGTCTTAGCCAGTCAGTTATTGGTCTTGTGATTTTTGCATTTCCATATTTTAAAGAAACTTCTCACCAGCCCCTCTCCCCCTCAAGAAATCAGCGATCTGAAGGAGTCAAATAGCAGAAAGGAAGAAAATAAAGGCATACTTTGTGCAATAGCTAAGATACAGAGTATTAAAAAATGAGTTAGAGAGTGAGAAATACCTATGACCGTATTTCTGAGGATCGAAAGAGAAACCTCAGGACTCTTTGCAGGGGAGACTTGAAGGTTGCTGGAATGGCTTCATCAGAAAATTTCTAGACTGCTATGGGAAATGTACTGGCATGCAAAAGCGTTTATAAAGATTAAAGTCAGCCCCCCTGAACAGTATGAATTGAAAGCTGACAGTTGCTGTGTTAAATACACATATTACAGTTGTGTGAACCAATGGCAGGAGGATTACTTTACCCTTCTTGGAGCCAGAAATGGCAGGAAGTCTCGTGTTAGCGGTAATGCATTTTGCATTAGCACATCCTGATGGAAAATTTGGATTCCAGCCTTCAAAATGTTAATAGGCAGGATGCAAGAAGGGTCTGCGCATTAAGCAAACTATATGAAGTCAATGCAAGAAGAGTTTATATTTGGGTTTCCTGTATATCTGCTTTCTGTTCTGTAATCCACCTGCATGTCATTGCACATATATGTGTGTGTACATATGTGTGTGTGTATGCACATAACTGTGGTTTGAACTGGGCAAGACTTGTACATTGCCAATCTTGTATCAGATTTCCCCGGATGACCTTGCAAAGCATCTGTAAGTAGTTTCCAAAAGCTCTGGACCCTGTAAACAAAAGATCACACTTTGTACTTTCACTTAACAGGTATTGCCTCTGGATGTCTGTCACCGAACACACCTGCGAGGCTGAGAAGAAGAGCAGTCAGCTTAGGGGCTTAGCTTGAGAAACCTCTGAGACTGCATGTCGTTGTACAGGGGACAGCAGCACCCGCTTTTAGCAGCTCTGCTTTAGTCCCAAATTTCTGAACTTTATTTCCTCTAAAAAGAAGCCAGAGAACTCTGCAGCCTATTGCGTAGTGAGGCCCAGAGCAGGCGCTCTCTGGACAGGGGTACAGGATTTTGCACCACATGTTGTGGAGCTTGTAGGGCTCCTGGGGAAGTTACCTTTCCTTCCTTTACTCTTCCTTAAATCCACACCTTCCAGGAAGAAAGCAAGAAACTTATTGTAAACTTTTTCTTCCATAACACAGAATTTGTTGTGGAAAAGCCTCCCAAATCCCCAAGTTTCTGTAAAATGGGAATAGCATTCCCAAACAGAAGCTTTGTTTCAAAGACTCCTAAATAAAGATGCTCAATGATTTCAATAACGTACTGAATTCTTTTCTTCTTGTTTTAATGACAGGAACATTCATGTGAAAGCAATTTATGTAAGGAACAAAAACGTGTGCAAACAGAAACACCATCAAAGGAAAAGGTAGGTAAAAGATGAGTGAATGCAATACAACTTTATTTCAATTCATAGAAGTATCTCTTGTTCATTTAGATTAAATGAACATCTGCGAACATCTTCAGTTATGGCAGTGTATCTGAGCGCTTTTTATATCCCGGCATAGCTCTGCTGACTACCTTCTCTTCCCTGCTCCCACAATTAACTTTATTAAATTATCTTCTCAATGTTACAAAAATGGGGAAATGTTTGTTTCCTTTCAAATATTCAGGGACACCCACATGGGCAAAAGAAGAGTATGCTGTATAGCAGCACATTTAAAGACACGTGCTTTTGGTTGTGAAGGGGACTAAATCTGAACATCTGTCAGAGCTTTTGGTCTGATAGATCCATTCATTCCCAGGATGTGGTGCATGAGACAGCTCTTCTGTGCATTCTCTAAGAGCAGGAAGAGGGTTGGAGTGGCTGTGTGCATGGTGTTATCCACTGTGGCAGGCCACTTTGCTTATTGGCATCTTATTTACGAGAAGTTGTTACTAGGAGACCACTGTGGTTTGTTAAATTATGTTATATCATTATGGAGTCTGTTAGATGGACACTTAACTGCCAGGCTGCATGCAAGAAACTTGTAATCATCCGCACTATTGATTGATTTACCAATGAATTTGCAAAGCTGGTTGGACGCTGTAAGGTGTGGTAATGCTTTGACTTGAATTAGCCTGATTTATGGCTGCTGGGATTGTGGCCTAGGTGTTTGTAGGTAAATCAAAGAATCCCTTTCAAGTAGTATTTGAATATTTTCTTTCCTTTTTTTTTCAACAGAACCACTCTACACCCATAATCAACAAGGATGGATGTTGTTTTTCTGAAGTCGGCTGTTCATTTAGGGTGAGTGAAATGGCTGCCTTCAGGAAGGTCTCAAATGGTGTACGACTCAGCACTGTGTCTTTGGTCTAGCCAGGCTTTGTGTTCAAGGTAGTAGGCCTTGATTTAAATATATCTTTAAGAAAAGAGAGAAATTCTACCCACTTTTAGTAGACCAGCAGAGGTGATGTTGGAACTGCCTTGGTTACACAGTGTGTGTAAGGTGCAGTTCAGCCAGTGTGTCCTGCACTGTGCATTCACGTCAGATAAAAATAAATGTTTATTACAATTCTGCTGGCTTATCAGATATGCTGTTCTACTCTGTTTTGGATATTTGCTTTAGGGTAATGCCTCTCAAAACAGTAATGGGTCATCTTTGCATTTTAGCTTGCATCTGTTGCCTTGTCTCATCTTTTGTCCACAGCATATATATTAAATATTGGCTTATTTGAGAATCTTGCCGGGACTCTGCCTGGCATCCTGTTTAAGACAGAAATTGTAGACAATTGTTTTCTTTTTATGTAGCATGTGTACACATGTGAACACATAGCCTAAACCGATCATTGGAGGGCTTGTTGGTTTTCTTCTCTCTGTGTCTCCTCTGAGAGTCACAGAATGACAGAATGGTTGGGGTTGGAAGGGACCTCTGGAGATCATCTTGTCCAACCCCTTGAGCAGGCACACCCAGAGCAGGGTGCACAGGACCGCGTCTAGGCAGGTTTTGAATGTCTCCAGGGAAGGAGACTCCACAACCTCTTTGGGCAGCCTGTTCCACTGCTCTGGCACCCTCACAGTAAAGACGTTTTTCCTCATATTCAGGTGGAACTTCCTCTGCTCCAGTTTGTGTCCATTGCCCCTTGGCCTGTCGTTGGGCACCGCTGGCCCCATCCTCTTGACACCCACGCTTTAGATATTTATAAGCATTGATAAGATCCCCTCTCAGTCTTCTCTCCTCCAGGCTGAACAGTCCCAGGTCTCTCAGCCTGTCCTCATAAGAGAGATGCTCCAGTCCCCTGGTCACCTTTGTAGCTCTCCGCTGGACTCTCTCCAGTAGTTCCCTGTCTTTCTTGAACTGAGGAGCTCAGAACTGGACGCAGCACTCCAGATGTGGCCTCACTAGGGTGCAGTAGAGGGGGAGGATAACCTCCCTCGACCTGCTGGCCACACTCCTTTTAATGCACTCCAGGACACTGTTGCCCTTCTTGCCCACAAGGGCACGTTGCTGGCTCATGATCACCCTGCTGTCCACCAGCACTGCCAGGGCCTTCTCAGCAGAGCCGCTTTCCAGCAGGTCAGCCCCCAACCTGTACTGGTCTGTGGGGTTGTTCCTCCCCAGGGGCAGGACCCTACGCTTGCTTTTGTTGAATTCCATGAGGTTCCCATCGGCCCAGCTCTCCAGCCTGTCCAGGTCTCGCTGAATGGCAGCACAGCCTTCTGGCGTATCAGTCACTCCTCCCAGCTTGGTATCATCAGCAAACTTGCTGAGGGTACACGCTGTCCCTTCGTCCAGGCCGTTGATGAACATGTTGAACAGGACTGGACCCAGCACAGAGCCCTGGGGAACACCGCTAGTTATGGGCCTCCAACCAGACTCTGCCCCATTGATCACAACTCTCTGAGCTCTGCTCTTGAGCCATTTCTCAATCCACCTCACTGTCCGCTCATCTAACCCACACTTCCTAAGCTTACCTATGAGGATGTTATGGGAGACAGTGTCAAACACCTTGCTGAAGTCGAGGTCAACAACATCCACTGCTCTCCCTTCATCTACCCAGCCAGTCATGCCATCATAGAAGGCTGTCAGGTTGGTCAAGCATGATCTCCCCTTGGTGAATCCATGGTGACTACTTCTGATAACCTTCTTTTCCTCTGCATGCCTGGAGATGACCTCCAGAATGAACTGTTCCATCACCTTTCCGGGGATGGAGGTGAGGCTGACTGGCCTATAGTTTCCTGGGTCCTCCTTCTTGCCCTTTCTGAAGACTGGAGTGACATTGGCTACCCTCCAGTCCTCAGGCACCTCTCCTGTCCTCCATGACCTTTCAAAGATGATGGAGAGTGGCTTAGCGACAGCGTCCACCAGCTCCCTCAGCAGTCGTGGGTGCATCCCATCGGGGCCCATGGATTTGTGAGGATCCAGTTTGCCTAAATGATCTCTAATCCAATCCTCCTCAACCAAGGGGAAGTCTTCCTTTCTCCAGATTTTCTCTTTCCCCTCTGGGGGCTGAGATGCCTGAGGGCCAGCCTTAGCAGTAAAGACTGAAGCAAAGAAGGCATTCAGTAGCTCTGCCTTCTCTGCATCCTGCATCACCAGGGCACCCACCTCATTCAGTAGCGGGCCCACAGTTTCCCCAGTCTTTCTTTTACTACTGATGTATTTGAAGAAGCTCTTGTTATCCCTGACATCCCTTGCCAGATTGAGTTCCAGGTGGGCCTTGGCCTTCCTTGTTGCATCTCTGCATACCCTGACGATGTTCCTATATTCCTCCCAGTCTCTTTTTCCACATACTGTAAACCTCCTCCTTCCATTTGAGTTTTTCTAGAGGCTCTTTGCTCATCCGTACAGGTCTCTTGGCTCCTCTGCTTGACTTCTTCCTCACAGGGATACACTGATCTTGAGCTTGGAGGCAGTGGTACTTCAATATTGACCAGCTCTCATGGCCCCCCCTAACTTCTAGAGCCCTAACCCATGGGATTCCTCCAAGCAGGTCTTTGAAGAGGCCACAGTTAGCTCTCCTGAAGTCCAGGGCTGTAATCCTACTTGTCGCCCTGCTTCTACCACGCAGGATCCTGAACTTCACCATCTCATGGTCACTGCAGCCAAGGCTAGCCCCCAACCCTCACAGCCTCAACCAGATCTTCTTTGTCTGTTAGTATAAGGTCCAGCAGCACATCTTGCCTCATTGGCTCCTCCACCACCTGTGTCAAAAAGTTATCCTCAATGCTCTGCAGGAACCTGCTGGATTGCGCGCACCTCGCTGTGTTGCTTTTCCAGCAAATATCAGAGTGGTTGAAGTCCCCCATGAGAACCAGGGCCTGCGATTGTGAGGCTACTTCCAGCTCTCTGTAGAAGGCTTCATCGACTTCCTCCTCCTGATCAGGTGGCCTGTAGCAAATGCCTACAACAGTGTCACCCATGTTTGCCTGCCCCTTAATTTTTACCCATAAGCTCTCAACTCGTTCTTCCTCCACCCCTCGGCAGAGCTCGATACATTCCAGCTGCTCCCTCACATAAAGAGCAACTCCCCCACCTCGCCTTGCTGGCCTGTCTTTCCTAAAAAGTATGTAGCCATCCATGACAGCATTCCAGTCATGTGAGCTATCCCACCATGCCCGGTAATTGCAATCAGATCGTGGCCCTGCGACCGCACGCAGAACTCTAGTTCCTCCTGTTTATTCCCCACGCTGCGTGTGTTGCTGTACAGGCATTTCAGAGAGGTAATTGAGCATGCAGGTTTCCTGGGAGGGGTGCATGAGGAGCCACTTGAGGTGGTTGGTCTTCTGATTGTCATCTCATGAGGCAGCTAAGGCACCTTTGTCGCTGCTCTGGTTGGCCTGGCTTATTCCCCCCTTGGATGTGACGGCATTAGCATTGCCACTTCGGCCCCAGCCCCCCGAGTCCTTCAGTTTAAAGCCCGCCTCACCAAGCTGGCCAGACTGCTGCCAAAGATTCCCTTGCACCTTCTAGACAGGTGGAATCCATCTCTCCCTAACAGGCTGTGGTTGCTGGGGAAAGTCCCTTTGTCATAAAAGCCAAAACCCTTGTGTTGGCACCAGCCACATAGCCAAGAGTTGATTTGCATTATTCATCTGTTGTGGGCTGCCCATTTTTCTCCAACTGGTAAAATGGAGGAGAAGATGACTTGGGCACCAATATTTTTCACTTGCTCCCCCAGGGCTTTATAGTCTTCCTTGGTTCTGCCCAGGCTCTGGCTTGCAGCATCATTTGTGCCTACAGGGAAGAGTAACAGCGGATAGTAATCTGTGCTCTTGACAAGTTGTGGCACCCTCTCAGCGATGACTTGGATCTTAGCTCCCGGAAGGGAGCAAACCTCTCGTGACTCCCTGTCAGGTTGGCAGATGGGCGCCTCAGTGCCTTTGGACAGAGAGTCACCCACTGTGAGCACTCTTCTCTTCTTTCTGTGATATCCACACTGTCCTGCTGGTACAGTTGCACCTTGCAGACCTTGCTCATGAGTGTCTACAGCCGTTAAAACTTCATATCTGTTGGTAGTGATGCTGGAGGGTGGAGACTGAAGCGGAGCCCTGCTTTTGTGGGTTACCAGGGTCCAAGGTGCCTCATTCTCAGTGGTGTCCGCTACAGGAACATGGTTCTGAAATCACCTCTCTACCTCCGCCTCAGCTCCACTAATACTGCATGGCCTTTTAACCGTTTCCTGCAACTCGGCCACGTGACACAACAGATCATCAACACATGCACACCTTGTGCAGGTACCTACCTTTACACCAGGAGAAGGGTCTGGGCACTCGCTGCAACCTACCACCTGTACTGTAGCTTCCTTCCTTACCAGTTCCGTCTGGGTGGATGCATCAGACATCTCCGGGGTTTTCTCTGTAGCAACACTGGTTTTAGCTCTGCGGCGAGTGCCCACCGTTTTGGCAGACCTAGAGCACTTCCCTGGGCTGGGGGCCTATGAGCAGGGTGCAGCGCCCTTCCTGCGCTAACTGCCGTGCCACCCCCTGTTGGCAGCGCTCCTGCTCGCTCGCGCTCCCCGGGGCCGTTTAAATCTCCCGCGAGTGCTCCTGGCATCGCCCAAGCCATGCCAGCCTCGCTCGTGAGAGCTCCCGGGACCTAGTGGGCCACTCTGCTCTTCCTCGGGTTTCCCTGGCTCCAGGAACCCCCTTGTCTGCCCCAGTCTAGCACCCAGCTGCAAAATTTACCGTTTTTACTGCTGCGTTCCCTGCCGGCTGAGCGGCTGCTATGTAGCTGGACCTGCATCTTGCAGTTCTTCCGTCTCTGTCTCTCCCAAGAAGTTAAAGGGAACATAGCTTGATTTGGCCCCAGGCCAGTTATGGTAGTTGTACGGAGAGTGTATTGACAGTGTCTTCTTCTTACAGGGAAGCAAAGAGAAGATAAAGGAGCATGAAAAAACTGCAGTTGGGGCCCACATGCTGCTTCTGCTGCAGCACATAAAGCAACTGAAGGCAAGCTTGTGCGCTGCTGCCAAAGCTGCAAATGGTTCCATCCCACAGTCAGAGCTGAATGTGAATGGTGCAGGAAAAAGCATCTCTGATCTGCAGATCTCAGGGGGGCTGGAAATCAATGGGGATCTGGAAGTAGACTGTTTTCCTGGATCTTCTGTTTCTGAAGATGAATCTGTTCTGCAACAACTTGTGAGGGAAAAAGTGATTTCTGAGCTAGAAAATAAGCTGCATGTGTTTGAGAATATTGTGGCAGTGCTCAATAAAGAGGTGGAGACCTCTAACTTGGAAATCACAGCCTTTCGGAGACAGAGTGAACTCGATCAAAATATAATACGAGGCCTTGAACTGAAGGTAACTAGTTATGATAAGCATTGTCTGTGTGCTTGTTCTATAGATAACAAATATTTATATGTATCAGTGCGAGGTGGTGTAGAGATCAGGACAAGGATGGGCACAGGAATTTGAGCTGTGAAGTGGACGCATCTGGACACATCTACAGGATCCTTTCGATGTTTTGGATACATTTTCAAATGGGGATCTGTAATAGTTGTTATCTAAATCTGTGTTGAGGTACCTAGATATTCCTGAGAGTTTTGAATATTCAGAATTTGCCAGATTCAGACCGTGAGCAAGCAAGCGAGTTGTTTGACTGATCCTCTTAAAGCAGCATTATGCCTGGAGGACCAAACAACCATCTATCCAGTTGTTTGCCTTATGCGTTGACACGTAACTGTTACTTAAAAAGAAATCGAAAGAGACCCTCCAGACCATGAGGACTCCAGAACGATTCTGCTGCTTCTGCAGCACAATGGCCTGGAGAGGGGGTTTGACTGAGAACTGATTTATTTTTTCTAGATTGCAGAGTTGCACCGGTGCCTGACGCAGAAGGATGCAGGCCTGAGCAGTCTTCATAAGAGTCTTCTGTTCTCTGAGCAAGCTTCCTATGATGGGATCTTTCTGTGGAAGATAACAGATGTTGGCAGGAAGTTACAAGACTCTGTGACTGGAAGAACAGTCAGTTTGTATTCACCAGGTAAAACACAGGACGTATATGTGTGTTAGCAAAACCCAGTCCTTTAGAAAACCCACTGACTTCTCTAGAACGGTACTTCTTTCTGCTCATATGGACAGGAGGTCCTTTAAAATAGCTCCTTAAGCTGAGATGCTGCTTATGTGAAGACCTCATGCTCTCCTACCTGTAATTCAGGGCAGCTGCAATGTGCTCTTTCACCGAGTTGTGTTCTGTTCCGGGCTTTCATTTTGCAATTTGCCCTCCGCCACAGCTACTTGCAGTGACATCTGCTGGATCTGTCTCGTCTAACCCATAGCTTGGTGCCTGATGGTACCGAATGGCTTTCTGCGGCAGTTATCTCCCACGTGAGAGGTAATTTGATTAGGTAAAATATGCTTGTGTGGCTAATAACAGGTAATTTTCACCAAGGCGTGAGGCACTAAAGGATTCCAACCACTGGATTTTCATTGCTTGTAATCTCCAGGGTGTACTGATTTGTCTGTTCTCATCTCTGTGATAGCAAAACACATCATACACTATCTTTTTCCCATATGTCAGAACACTCCTTGTGTCTTTTTTTTTCAACGGAGGCTTTACTAATGAAGAGTTCTGATTTTCAGCTTTCTACACTGCGAAGTATGGCTACAAGGTCTGTCTGAGGGTTTATCTGAACGGGGATGGGACAGGAAAAGGAACCCACGTGTCCCTGTTTTTTGTTGTCATGAGAGGAGACTACGATGCTCTGCTCCCATGGCCTTTCAGACACAAGGTAAGAAGGGCAACCTTGTCATATCTGATCCTGGCATAAACCCACCGCTTGTCCCAGTGAACACAAGGGGACTTTTTCTTTTAAGTTTAGTGGAAGTTGGAGCATTTTCCCATTTTCCTCTCTGATGGCTGCTGTAATCTTGGGTAATAATTCGTCTCTGGATGGAGTGATTTACACACAGGGAAAGCTGCTCTTACTGAGATTCCATGCTGTGCCTTGTAGGATTTTCAGACACCAGAATACTGGTGTTTGATATATCCCAACCTGTGTCCACCTGGGCTAAAGCCAGAGACACATTTTTTCCTGGCTCTTGCTATGATAATGTGAAGTTATGAGGGAATTATGATTTGCTGCCTGAAGCACAGGTGTCAGGAATGTGAGGTCAGAGTTCTACTTACAAAGGTGCCATAGATGTCTTATGTGATCCTGATGTTACTTTTTTCTCATTTTATAATAAGTGCTATGTGATAATGGCAACAATGGTTAGAAAAGCCGTGAAAGTGTGCCCAAGGTTCTGGTCTCTGTTCTAGCACTTGCCTTCGTGTGGTCATAATTCTGTAAGCCTTTCATATAAATAGCTTTACTAGCATTTAGCAGCCAAAAAAAATAGAAATCAAAGTTCCCAATCCTCGCTGTATTAAAAAATTATTACGTACATTTCATGTTTCAAACTAAAGAACAGTGAGTTAATAAAAGTTGTAATGAGATGAGGAGATTTTATACAGGTATTTAGGTTGTGTCTTTTACATATTTGCATACAGGCAACTAAGCTGTTTCTTTTGAGTCCAAACCACAGTAACAGAATGAATGTAATGACTGTAACCAAACTTGGATTTGTTTAAGTTGCCAGGAGAGAGAGGAAAAAAGTCTTTGGACTGTGCAGTTCTCTACCAAGAAATAATTCCTTACTCTATTTTATTTAATTTTATTTTACGGGTGGCAAGGTTATAAATACTTCATCTGGGAACCATTATAATCTCCCTTGTTCACATAAACTGACCTTGCAGGTTGCGAAACATTAATTATATTTTGTATTTAATTATCAATAGAGCATCCAGCTGCTTTTGCAGCACGTTTGCACTTCTGTCTCTGATATTTCCTGGTTTGTTTTTCAGGTCGATAACTCATGATTGCCGCATTCTGTTTTTCAGGTTACATTTATGTTGCTTGACCAAAATAATAGGGAACACATTATTGACGCGTTTCGGCCGGACTTGACTTCTGCTTCATTTCAGAGACCAGTGAATGATATGAATGTCGCAAGTGGCTGTCCCATGTTCCTCCCTTTGTCCAAACTGCAGTCACCCAAATATGCCTATGTGAAAGAAGACACACTTTTCCTTAAATGCATTATAGAAACAAATTAGTAAATCTTGAAATATTGGTGTCTGGTAAATCACCCACTGCATTTCATTAGTTTACAAGAAGAAAACCCATCAGCTTGAGACCTTGTATTAGTTTTCACGTGCACACAAAATCCAGAGAGCCTGAGCCTACGCTCCACTGAATCCATTCACATCAGCTGAAGATCCGCCTGCTAAGAGTTAGCTGCTGCTGAGCACGCCGAGTACTTTGCCCAGTGCCGCACACAGTGTGCTATTGCAAATGAGATCTGTGGTTATTTCATCATAACACTCCTGGTTTAGACGTAGGTTACGGCCTCCCCCCTGCAGATGCACTTGTGGAGAACGGCGCTGTTCTTTCTCACGCCCGGCCCAGGTGTGGGTGGCAGGGAGTGTGGCCCGAGCTCCCTTCCAGCACCCTTGGGTGAATAGGTTTCTGGGATGCAAGGGGTGAAGCTGAGCTTTCCCCATCCTCCAGCAGCGCTGTGGCCGTGTGCGGGTCCCTTTCCCGGGAGGTACGGAGCGGGGCGAGCGCCTGTCAGACTGCGCTGGCTGGCAGCCCCGACGTGGGCTTTTGGCCGTTCCCCCACCAGGGACGAGGGCAGATTCCTTCCCCTGAGGAACCGGGTGTCTCTGTTTGTGCATATTGATGACCTGGAAAGCAGTGAGTTGTAGATAGCATTGGTAGCTTGAATTCCTTGTACTGGATGATTTATTTCTTGCTATTTATTTTAGACCTGTATTTATGTGCTCTGTAAAGAGATGTTCTATTGCATCAGCAATCGGTGACCAGATTGCTGGGCAGGAGATACGGATTATGGTTTCGATTGCGGAAGTTAATAATCTGGTTGCTGGGGGTATATACATAGCCATTCCATTTCTAGGAAATTCCCTCCTCTATTTCCAAAGGGGTCGTTTGACTTTCCCATTTCAGACGTGGAGCTCTGAGGGTTGTTAACCCCCAGGAAGTCCAGAGCTGCCAGTCCAAGGAGTGGTAAGGACCCCTCAGAAGCTTTGTTTTAAAGTCTTCAGTCACTTCCCGAACCTTCACGGCAAGTGACTTATTAGAAAGTATTGATTTTTTTTCCTTGCTTAATTCTTTTTATGTGCTCTGATGTTTAAGTCTTTTCACACGCTAAAACAGAAGTAACTACTAGAAATGTTTTTGTCTTTTTTTTTTTAAGTAGAGATAAGGAATTAATTTTTTTTTATAAGCAAGTCAAGCTTGGAAATGTCTGGATGTGTGAGAAGTTTGAATGCTGCACCTTATCCCCAAAAAGCAGCAAGCCTCACCGCCTTCCTTCCCTGCTTAACAACTGTTTGACAGAATCAGAGGGGTTGAGTTGGGTTTTTGGAGCAGCAGTTTCTGAACTTCCAGCAAACTTGTGCCGCTGTACAGCGTGCTTGTCCGGGACTGCGAGCCGTTCCGGGGGACAGGTGGGACTGCAGCGAACAAACGCAGGGCCTGATCTCGCAGTCACAGGCAGGTGCGTATGTATAGGTGAAGGGCCTTTATGCAATTACTTTATTCATTTTTCCCCTGCAGTGTTTCCCATGTGTCAGTTGAAAACACAAAGCCGACAGACAATATTGTGCCCGCTGCGGAGGAAGGGAAAGGAGAAGCTGTTTGTCCACTTATATTTTGCAAACCGTGGAAACCGCAGCCGTCCAGCAGAGCTGGTGAAACGTCATGTGCTGTGACTAACCTCCAGCCTGACTGCCGGCGTATGAAGAGATTTTTCAAATCTCTCATTTCTATCTTGACAGCATCCTTTAAAATAATTAGTTGTGGTGAAGTATCAAATTTCTAAAAAGCCCACCCCATAAACAAATACCTCTCAAAGCTTGTTTGGGAAGGAACTGGATATTCTTTGCCATCACACACACACACAGTCTCTCTCTCTGCCTTTTTCTGTCTTCCATGTTTAAAATGTTCTTTCAGGGACAGAAAATTTTCCCGTAATGTCCCAGCCCCTGTAACCACACTGGAGTAATATGCCTAAAAATATTATGCTTTTCATGGCTGTGTAATTTTGACAAGTGCTGTATTTATTACAATCATTCATATTTTCTTACAATTTTATTTATTTCCTAAATATAGCTCACTAACTTAAAAAAGGTTTGTGTGTTATTTTCATTGTGAAATAGGCAATTGAACAACTTGGATAGGGGTTTGCTGTAGAAACAGCTGAGCAGTGCTGCAAAACTTACTTATTTCTACAGTAGTAGCCCCAAGTAGGTTTGCCCGGCGCGGGGCCCAGCTGTGCCTGGTGACCCAGAAATAACCAGCCCCTGTCCCGAAGAGCTGATAATGCCAGCAGTCAACCGAGGTGCTCGGGATGAAGTGCCTTGCCTGTGGTCCTGCAGGAAATCAGTGGAAATTTGGGGAATGAACCCCAAAGCATCTCTCATGCCAGTGCCGTAATGATAGCGTCACCTTTTCATTGCTCGTGGAAGCTGGCATGTTTGTATGGAAGACGTAGCACCCAATGTAGGGGGCTTTGCCCTGGAAAATTGAATAAAGGGTTGTACAACCCCGACTCCCGTGACGCTACGTCCCCCGCCAGCCGGGCTCCGCGCAAAGCGGGATCTGGGGGCAGGGAGGTGAGCGTGGGCGATGATGGCACGGCCTGGCACAGCGAGCTCATTTCCACAGCCTCTGCTGGCTACCGCAGCCAGAGCGCAGTGGGAGGGAGGCGGCAGCTGACCTTACAAGAATTACTGCAGATTAAGATAGTGGTCGGCTCTGCCTGGTTGCCAGGGGAGTTGGAGTTGCTCCATACCTGTGTAAGCTTTCCTTGGCCCTCGCTGGCCGTGGAGCTGCTTTTATTGTAGTGGGCATTGACTTCCCTTTTCTGGGCAAAATCCTTTTCCACGTAGAGTTGTTATTTCTTAAAAATAATTAGGAGGGTTTTCCTTGTGTGCGAGAGACAGAGAGAGAGAAGGTGGGGGAAATGAGTAAAACCGTGTGTGGGTGAAAGCTGGGGAAAGAGAGAAAGTGTGTGGGAGAGATGTGAATAGGCATGAGAGAGAATATTTATGTGTATGTGTCTGCATCGAGGGAAGTAAAACTATATGTGTGTGCGTATGTGCAAGCGCAGGTTGAGAGATGCATTCAGCGGAGGGTGAATGACCTGACGCCTTCGTGCTTTTGTCTAGTGTGATTCTACCAGGAGCAATTACGCTGATTTTCTTCAAATCCTGTGCACAGCCAGGATTTCACCGACGGCAGGAGCCCGGTGTCGCTCCAGGTGGGAGGTCAAATCTCACAGAAGCAGCGCAAGCTGCAGGGAAGCAGAAGCATCCAAACTGGAGGAATAAATACCGTGGAGAGAGGCTGCGATGCACTGGGGCTCTCTCCATCCTGGTGTGACCGATACCAGCCTGTGCCTGGCCTGCCCTGGCTGCGAGAGTGGGGCAGGACGGGTGGGCCGGAGACCTCGCTCAGCACATGCCTTCTGCAGGGGGGGAGCCCATGCAGCCCTCGTCAGGGCATTCTCCTTGGAGGATGGGGGTGACGATGGACAAAGGGACCCGCTTGGTAAAAATTAATTTCAAAAGTTTATTGGAAGCCCTTTAGTTCCAGTTTTCTTTCTAGCCACGGATTCCCAATGGGGAAATCCCTGAAGTAAAATGGGAGGAAAGCTGCAAGGCTGCAGAGTTTGCAGGACCCTGTGCTCATCGCCCCACAGCGCAGGGCTGGGGCGGAGGTGCCTCTGACCGCTTCGGTATGAAATCACCAGAGGAGCATCACATGGAGCCAGCTTTTGGGACGACTCAGGCCTGGATGGCAAATGTCCGCAAAGGGAGGAAATTCGTTACCAGCTGTGCTCGTGGGGCCGACAGCTCGTTGGTGTAAAACCGTCCCCGGGACGGGACGTAGATGAAGCGTTGCTCATTTACAGCAGGTAAGAGCCGGCTTCGCAGGAAGCAGAGGCAAGCTGAACTGCCGTGGTACTTGTGAAAGTGGCACGTTTATCATGGGCTCTGCGTGTGTGCGATTGATGGAAGAATCTTGAGATTACTCAAGGCCCAAAACCAGCAGCGGGGCACGGGACGGAGCCCGTGAAGGAGCTCCGTGGGCTGGATGAGCAGGACTGGCTCTGGGGCTCACCTCGGCTCCTGAAGAGCAAAAGCAAAGAGTTGGAGCCTATTGTTTCCGTCCTGCAGGTTGGGGTCCGGGTTGGGAACACCCTGCTAGAGGAAAGGGGGAGCAAAATCCCCCAAGGCAAGCAAGGGGCTACCAGAGCCACCCATGGGGCCATGTCCTGGACTCAGGGGTGGCCGGTGGCACGGGGGGTCCCTGTCTGCGCAGCATTGCGCCACACAGACGCAGCCCAACTTCTTCGTGCACACTGATAATGACAGTTGCACTAACAGGCATTTGCTCACTGCAGTTTTGTAGCTGGGTAAGCAGTGCAAACATCCCCCAGTAAATACAGATCCTCAATCTCCATTTTTCACTTTTCCCCAGGAACAAGAAAGGGTCTACTTACTTTCTTTCTCTCTTTTTGGGGGGGATGTCTTTTCTCAGCCATGCTCGGGAACCACAGACGTGTACATAACATATCTGTGTCAAAATTATATAAAGGCTTCATTAATATAAAACTTGCACAGCTGTAAGAACACTTACAAGCTCTTCATGTCTTATGCAATTGCATAGAAGCACGCAAAGAAAGTTAAGTTAAAAAAAAAAAGATATGGATTAAATTCATGCTAAATAAACAATAAAAAGACGTGAAACCCAATGCCTAAATGCTCTTCCTTTTAAAGGCACAGCTGGCATAAAACAGCTGAATGTCAAATTTAACTGCTCTGATTCTAATTACAACCATACCTTTGTTTGAATATGCCCTTTGGTATATCACTTTTCTCTGAAAGGGCTCAAACAAGAGCTAACTCCCCCCTGTGCCGCGGCGCACGAGGCACTGCCGGAGCATTACCACGTCCATGTGGAATGCATTGAGCCGTGGCGCTTTCCAAACACGGGGCTCCGCTCCGGGCTCTGGTGTTCCTGGAACAGGCTCCTGATTTTCATCTCCAAGTCCTTCAGCCACAAAACCATCTTGATAAGGAAACGGATGACACTTATCGAGAAAGAAGCTGAAATCGGAGCAATATCAAGAGTTCTCTAATCCAGCGAACCAATTCTGTTGCAGAAATGAGGAGCTGAAGTGATTTTTTTGGTCTGGACTGAATCGAATGATGCAGAAAAATCAAAGAGAGTTTTAGTGAGTTAAATCAGGAAGGGTTGCTCCGTGTTTAATGGCTAGGTTGGCAAAGAGTCATAGTGCTTCTGTAGCTACGTTGGTCTAAAATAATCGAGGACAAGGTTTGTAGGGAAAGAATATATTTTTTTAAATCGACTAATAAAGCTGAAAAAACCAGGCAAACTTTTAGGATTATAAGCCCTGCTTCAGGACAGGAAAAGAACTCATAATCTCACACACGGTTGCTTTGAGCTTAACTGGGTTGTGTTCGTCAATCAGGTGGCTTCAGAGAAAAGATGGTTGAGACCTGTGGAGCAGAGGGAAGCGTTGGCCGAGAGAGGGGTAATCATGTCAATAGCCCCAGGTTACATTTGTAGCTGCTTTTATCGGCATGAATGCGTCACATTTTGCCAGCTGAATCTCCCGATGCAAATGGCACTTGCAAGTTGTTTTGAACGGTGGACGGGAGAACTGCGCCAAATGTCGCAGTCTCTGTGCCGCAGCCCCGCATCCCTCGGCCGCGGGAGGCTCCGGGGCAGCTGCAGCCAGCGCGAGTCATTTCTGCAGATCCTATCTCCACATCAGGCCTGTAGTTCAGAGGCAGCTTCATGTTTGGGTTTCCATTCAATATTCCTCGGCTTTGGTTTCCAAGACTACAAGCCAACATCCAACCCCTCCTCCCACTCCTGTTTTCAAAGAAAGAAAAACACTGTGAAAAGAAGCTACCCGATTTCTGGGCAGTTTTCAAAGCAGAAAGAAAGGCAGCCCCAGGAGCTCCTCGCCCCGCGCACGCCGCAGGCTCTGCTCCGGCCAGGGCTCCCGCCGGCTTCCAGCTGGGCTGAGCCACGATTCTCTGGGTGCTCCGTCCTTGTGCGAGCAGGAAAGCGCCTTCCCCCCCTTTGCAAATGCAGGGCGCGGAGGAGCGACTAAAAGTTTTTAAGGGCAAAACGGGGGTGTTGGAGTGGTTAACTACCTTGGGGCTTCATTCAAAGAATCTTGCAAATGCCGGTTTTGTTCGGAAATTCAATAGCAGGGAAGGAGCTGCCACGCAATCGCTGTGAGAGTGGCACGGAAATACTCATGTCGGTGTGGGCCCGGGTGGGTGCTCCCTCCCCAGCGGAGCGTGTCAGGCGTCGTCCCACCGAGGTCCCTGGAGCCCCACCAGTGCGAAACCAGTCACTCAGCTGTGTCCGACCACTGCGCCCGCTCCGGGGGCTGCCAGCAGCCCCGCACCAGCATCTGCCAGCAGCCACGAGCCTCCGCACGGTGCCAAAGAAACGGGTTCTCCAGCGGCTCCCCCGACTCCCCAGGGGTGTGCGGGAAAAGCTGGGCGGGGGCGCAGAGGAGAAGGAGGAGGAAAAAGAGGAGGAGGAGGGCAGCACCCAGTAGCTCACCGCAGCGGGAGCTGAGGCCAGGCGCAATGGGGATGGTGTGGCAGGAGCACCTGCGAAGAAAGCAGAGTTAAATGTGACTGCGTGGCTTCATTTGTGTTAGGAAATAGAGGATGATACACCTCAAATTCCTTTTTTTTTTTTCTTTTTGTTTGGGACTTTTGTTCCAGGGCAACGTTACTGTGCTCTTTCCTTTGGCAGGTGCTGGGTTTGGGGTGCCCTTTCCGTGCTGGAGGGTTTGCAGTAAGGTTATCCACGCTTACACCCATGGTGAACTTGATGCAGTGTTTGATTTACGTGCCCGCATTCCCATGGCGAATGACCAAGATGCTGCAAACATAAACCACGGTGGCTGGGGAGGAGGGTGTAAGAATGTCCCCGTTTGCTCCACCAGCACCACGTGGGGACAGGCTGGGATGGCAGAGCCGCTCTGCAAGAGCAGCAAACGACTCGCTTTTGGCCAAACCCAGCACCACCAGCTGCAGTGAAGTGAGCAGCGGTGTTTGTCCAGGGGGAGAGTTATGGTGCAAGAGTTATTTTAATCCTGCGGTGACTCACGGCTAACACATCGTGACTCACCACGGAGTTTGGTCGTTTGACTGTTTTGAAGATGCGTCAGGTTCCCTGTGAGGAACAGGACGGTGTTTCATGCCGGGGAATGCGCTGCCATTTTTTTGTCAGCTGCCTAAACCTCTGCAAAGACGGGCCCAGCAGCTGGGCGTAGGCACCGCACGGCGTGGCTTGGCATGGCCTGGCACAGCATGGCACGGCCTGGCACGGCATGGCACAGCACGCTGGGCCCCCGCCCGCCACCGTCTTCACGTCGCGCTGGGCTTTGCCTTACACGCCAAGAACTGCAAAGCAAAGAGAATGGCCTTACGGTACCCATCGCTCGGGGAACCGCATTTCGCATCAGGTTCACGCGTGCGGCATCGCCTGCATGCCGCCGGGGGCCAGTCGCAGTGCGGGGAACGCTCAGATGCCAACGTTTTATGGGAAGGTTTGATTAAAAAAAATTATTTCTAAGCTGACAGAATTACACGCAGGTGTTGAAAAGGCGTTTCAGCACTGTGCCGTTCATTCCTGGTGCCCCGGGGAGCTGCTCACTTTCAGTGAAGCTTTTTGCAGCTGTGCTGTGAAACCCAGCACGGGGGAAGCCACCCCACGGTGCTGCACAGAGCTCATCGATTACAGGCAATAAAACTCGTATCAACTCTGCTTGCGCTTGGCCCGGACCCTACACTGGGAATCAGCTTCTCTACTGCCTGAGCAGGCCTGAAAACATTTCTTTTTTGGCAGCACTTTCCGACAAACAGCAAATCCTTAAGATTTCTTCTTGGCACTGACCAAAGCATTTTTGCAGTGATTGATTTTCTCTGTTGCGATTCAGAGAAAGGCTACCCCCGTTTCTAGGAATTCTGACGAGCACAGGTTGTTCCCTTGCGCGGGACAATGCCACGCATGCGGGGCACCCCTGCCCGCACCCTGTCCTGGGGGACCGGGGGATGCCCTGACCTGGCTGCAGGCGCAGGGTGGGCAGGGAGGTCCCCTGTGTGCGGCACAGGGCGCCGGCGCCCCCTCCACGGGGGAGGGGTGAGTGCGTGGTTGTCCCTGGGTGCCCCCCGGGGCGTGGGTGCAGACAGAGGCCTGGTGGGGTGATGCTAGAAGTGGGGATGTGGGGTGCCCCAGAGGGGATCTGGGGTGAGATGGTACTTGTGGAGGGCAGCAGCGGGTACCCCACGGGGGGGGCTGCAAGTACTCCATGGGGGGGTTTTGCAGGTACCCCACGGGGGTGGGGGTTGCAGGTACTCCACGGGGGGGGGGGTGAGCAGGTACCCCACGGGGGTGGGGGTTGCAGGTACTCCACGGGGGGGGGGTGTGAGCAGGTACCCCACGGGGGTGGGGGTTGCAGGTACTCCACGGGGGGGGGGGGTGAGCAGGTACCCCACGGGGGTGGGGGTTGCAGGTACCCCACGGGGGGGGGGTGAGCAGGTACCCCACGGGGGGGGTTGCAGGTACCCCACGGGGGGGGAGTGAGCAGGTACCCCACGGGGGGGGGGTGCAGGTACCCCACGGGGGGGGGGTTGCAGGTACCCCACGGGGGGGAGTGAGCAGGTACCCCACGGGGGGGGGGTGCAGGTACCCCACGGGGGGGGAGTGAGCAGGTACCCCACGGGGGGGGGGTGCAGGTACCCCACGGGGGGGAGTGAGCAGGTACCCCACGGGGGGGGGTTGCAGGTGCCCCACGGGGGGGAGTGAGCAGGTACCCCACGGGGGGGTAGCATGTTCCCCACGGGGGGGCGGGCGTAGCAGATATCCCACGGGGGGGGGGGTCGCACGTACCCCACGGGGGACGGGGCTTAGCAGGTACCCCCCGCCCCCGCGTGCGCTCTGCCCTCGCCGCGGGGGGTGCCGCGCACCGGGGCCGAGCCGCGCCGTGCCAGGCCGACGCGACCCGAGCCGTGGGAGGCGGCGGAGGCGGCCCCGCGCTAATTGCATAAGCGGGACGTCAATGCCCGCGGGAGGCGCGGGGGGAAGCGCGGGAAGATGGCGCCCCGCGCCCTGCCCCCGCCGCACGCCGCCGCTCCCCGCCGCGGGCCCCGGGCGGGCGGGCGCTGAGCCGGCCCGGCGGCGGCGGAGGGGCCCGGCGGCGCCCAGCGGTAAGGGCAGCGCCGGGGGAGCCGGGACCGGGACCGGGACCGGGACCGGGACCGGGGTGGGGGCGGCGGCGGGGGCGCAGCCCGGCGGGAAGCGCCCGGGGTGGCGGGAGCGGGAGCGGGGCCGGGCGGGGCGGACGGACGGACGGACGGAGCCTTTGAATGAGCCAATGGCGGCGGGGCCCGCGGCCGCCGCTCCCGGGGCTGCCCGCAGCGCTCCCGCCCGGCAGGTGCCGCCGGACCCGCCGCCCCCGTCCCGCTCCCGCCGCGGGGCTGGGGCGGGGGGACCGCGGGGAGGGCGCGGGGGGGGGATCGCCCCGCTCGGTGCCCCCCCCCCCCCCCCCGCACGGAGCGGCGTGGGAGCCCCACGCGGGACGGCGGGAGCCGCGTCCCCTCCCGTGTCCGCTCCCGCGTCCCCCCGAGCCGCTCCGCCGGGGGCTGGCGGGGCGCGGAGCCGCCGCCGCTTTCATAATCGCTCCCGACGCGCAAACCCGTGCTGGCGGGAGCGCGCTGCCGGGTGACATGTCGCAGCTCGCTGCGCCGGCTCCTGCCAGCCCCGCGCCCGCAGCACCTCCCTTCATTTCTTATTTTTTTTATTTTTATTTTTTTTCGGGCGCGCCCGCTTTACCGCGAGTTAAATCCAGGCAATTCTCGGGAAACGGGAGCGTTATTAGCGGCGGGATCCGGGCAGAGGGGACTTCGTGCGTTGCTTACGGCACGGTGCGGTTTTCGGGTCGTGATCCGCGGCGTGAGGTCATGCGTGTTGCCGTGATGGGAGCGCAAAGGGGAGAAAAGTAACTTTTCACTCGTTTTGCTGCTGCCCGTTAAGGGTCGCAGCCCGGGCTGCAGGGACGGTGCTGCTGGCTGGGGACGGTCGGTTTGTCCTGTGCGCTTCAAACCTTACGGCGGTGAAATTCGGCTGCTCGGTTTCACCCGCTGTGGATAGCGCTGCCGTTCCCCGCTCGTGCAGCAGTCCTGTTGGTTTGGGAGCTCGTGAAAGCGCTAGGAACTTGTGAATCAAAAATAAAATTCAGTTTAAAGCTGTTACCCTCAGGTGCTGCTTCCTGAGGCTGAGTCTGTGCAGGCCTGGGGCACGTCCCTGTGCCCCACGGCGGGGTGGCTCCGTGCTGCAGGAGCTGAGGGGTTAATTCACTCTTGCTCAACAGTAGCAAAGATTGCGGCTGCTCCCTTTGATTTCACCTAAATTACCCGTGGATGAACCCGGCTCATCCGTGCATGTCTTGCGGGTCCTGAGCACCCACTGGTGGGGCTGAACCAGCCCCGGGCTCGGTGCTCCCAGGCAAACCCCCACCGCGGGATGCCGTGCTCGGCCGATGGGCGCGTTGCGTCGCGGCGCGAGGGCAGGGTGACGAGCGTGCGCGTCCCCTCCAGGCTCTGCTGATGGAGACCGCCAAGCTCAACCCCATCATCCGGGATGTCTACGCGGCCGCTGGCCGTGTCCAGCAAGCACCGGCCGCCGCCTCGGCGCGGAGGGGCAGCAGCTGCCGGGAGCTCATGGTCAAGCTGACGGAGGGGCAGTACGTGCTGTGCCGCTGGACCGATGGGCTCTATTACCTCGGAAAGATCAAAAGGGTAAGGTGGGCACCCAAAAGGGTAGGGTGGGCACCCGAAATGTAGCTAGTGCCGTTCCCTGCGTTGGCTCGTGGCTCGGGGGAGTGCTGGCCCCCGCTGCAACGCGTCTTTGGTCATCGGGGCGTTTTGGGTTGACGTTCTGCCCCTGGGTACTGCACCCCAAACCTGACTTCCTGCAGCCCTAAGAGGCAGGGCCGGTCACCAGGGAAAACGGGAAGGTGCTGGGAACAGGAGCTGACACCCAGCAGTTCTTCCCGCTCTCTCCCCGCAGGTGAGCGGCTCCAAGCAGAGCTGCCTCGTCACGTTTGAGGACAACTCCAAGTACTGGGTCCTCTGGAAGGACATCCAGCATGGTGAGTGCTGCCCCATCCTCCTTTCCTGCCGTCGTGCCGGGGGGTCCTTCCTGGCACCGTGGAGAGGTGGCTGTGCCTCTCGCGTCTCCGACTCTGCCATCCCCATCCCACAGCTGGTGTCCCCGGGGAGGAGCCCAAGTGCAACATCTGCCTGGGAAAGACATCGGGCCCCATGAATGAAATCCTCATCTGTGGAAAGTGCGGGCTGGGTGAGTGCGAGCGCGTCGCCCCCGGGGGCGAGGGTCCGGCCAGCCCTGCGGCACTGACGCCGAGCCCTCCCGCAGGTTATCACCAGCAGTGCCACATCCCGGTGGCGAGCAGCGGCGAGGGCCCGCTGGGGACGCCGTGGTTCTGCCGCCGCTGCATATTTGCCTTGGCCGTGCGGGTGAGTGGGGCTGCTCGGGGTCACCAGCTCCGCGTGCCGCCCGCCCTCGGCACGGCGGTGCAGGATGCGACCCCCTGGGTGGCTGTGCTGACCCCCGTCCCGCTCGGTCCTGCAGAAGGGGGGTGCCCTGAAGAAGGGAGCCATTGCCAAGACGCTGCAAGCTGTCAAGATGGTGCTGTCCTACAACCCCGACCTGCTCGAGTGGGACTCCCCACACCGGACCAACCAGCAGCAGTGCTACTGCTACTGCGGGGGCCCTGGCGAGTAAGCCCCTGCCTGCCTGCCAGCCTGCAGGGAGGGTTGTCGTGTTTGGTTTTGTGGGGAAAAGCATTCACAAAAGGCAGGTGGGATCAGGTTGGGAAGTTTTTTCCCTCCAAGAGAGATGTCCCCAGCTTGCAGGGCTCTGCCCTGGGGCCGGCGGCTTTGCTGCCCGCGCTGCCTCTGCCATCCGGGTCTCCGCTTGCTCCCGGAGGCACCGTTTGCACCCACCTCTGTGGCTGCGGAAAATACAAGTTGGGGCCCCACTTTCTCTCCCTGGCTGGGGGTTCCGTGCCTGGGAGGGGGCCGGGGCAGCGGCTGCTGCATGCTGCCCTCGCCATCACCCACCTCCTCTCCCTCCCCAGGTGGTACCTGAAGATGCTGCAGTGCTACCGCTGCCGGCAGTGGTTCCACGAAGCCTGCACCCAGTGCCTCAGCGACCCCATGATGTTCGGGGACCGGTACGTCCCTTCTGGACTTTGCTGGGCTGGTGCTGGATGTTGGAGCTGGCTTGCCAGGGGTGCTCGTGCACGGACGCGTCCCCAGTCTGGATCTCCCCGACCCGGCTGTGGCACTGACATGGATCAGCCGCCCCGGGGGCAGGCGGGTGGCCCCGTCCCGAAGAGCCCTGCTCCTCCCGGCCATGCTGTCACCATTGGCACCCAGAGCACTGTCCTCACCCCGACCCGTCCCCAGGCCCTGCATGGCTGTGGGGATGACCCCCACCCACAGCGCTCCCCTCCCTGCTCTTTTCCAGGTTTTATGTGTTTTTCTGCTCCGTGTGCAACCAGGGACCTGAATACATCAAGCGCCTGCCCTTGAGATGGTAAGAATCAGCCCCGGCTCCTTTGGAACGTGGCGGGATGGCCGCAGGGCAGTGGGCTGGCCGGCGACCGGTGCTGCCGAGCCTTTGCCATGGGGCCAGCCCCAGCGGTGGGTTTCAGCAGCGTGAGTTCATGGAGCATCTCCTGCTCATCCCAGCCTGGCCCTGAGCTGGGGCCTTTGCTCGGCTGCAGGCCCCGGGTGTGCAGCTCCTTCTGCCTGGCCCCGCAGGGCTGTTTCCCAGGGAAGCTGTTTCTCAATATGCCCCAAACTGACTGTTTGTCTGGGACCCAAACTGCACATTTACCAGAAGAGAACAGCAAAAAGCAATCGGGTGACAAGTCGTCAAATTCTGTGGTTAAACACAAGTTTACAAGCGGTACCTTCCAGTGTACCTTCGTGGTCTGAGAGCACTTTATAAGTGTATTAACAGTGCCAGCAGTCCAGCTTTTCCCTGCTGTTCCCCTTGTGCTTGGCCGTGTCAGACGTGTTACTGATGCTAACGGGCTGCTGGGACGTGGCTGCCTCGGGGACATTGCACTGAGCAGTGCAGCAGGCTGGAAGAAGAAGAAGGGAAATCCTGCAGGATATATTGCTTGGCTTTCATTTTCGGAGACGCAAGTGTAAAATCCCACAGGGTAGATTGGGTTGTTAAAACAGACAGTCTATTTTCATGTGAATAAGAGCCGTGCGGCTCCCGTACTTAACAGCAACAAGAGCATACGGCTGGGGCTTATTAAAAACCTGGAAAACTGAGCATTTGTCCTGGGAGCAGCGTGTCCTCCAGCTCCTGGGCTCAGGGGTCTTGGCATTTGGGGTTCCCCCCAGCAGTGGGCAATGTCCCACCCCTTCGCAGAGCTCAGGGCATGCCGTCCTGGCTGTGGTGGTATCCCCTGGGATGCATGTCCAGGCCACGGTTTCTTCCCCCTGTGGGGTGTGGGAATGGTCCTGGCTTCCAGTGAGAAGGTTTTGGATGGGTTGTGCTGGGGGCTGCACTCGAGTGGTGCTGGCGGAGCAGAGCATCGTGGTGGGTACCGTCCTGCCGGGGTGAGGGTGGCCTGCCAACCCTCTCAGCCCCTTTGCTCCCGCAGGGTGGATGTCGTCCATCTCGCCCTCTACAACCTGGGCGTACAAAGCAAGAAGAAGTACTTCGATTTCGAGGAGATCTTGGCCTTCGTGAACCAGCACTGGGATCCGCTGCAGCTTGGGAAGGTAAAGACGTGCAGCCCGGGCTCGGGCTGGAGAGCAGCTGTGAGGAGGGAGAGGTGATGCTGGGGACGTAAATCACGGCTGCCTGTCCCCGAAGCCTCGGCTCAGAGGGACCGGATCCTCCTTCCCCCCCCAGCAGCTGAGCCCCTGAGGCTGGGGCAGGTTAGCTGGTGAAGGGTGGTGCTCGTGGTGAAACAGTGGGGCAGTGGGCTCTGTCCCTTGGTTGGGTTGGCTTCCCCTCTTAGCAGCCACCGACCCCAAGGTGTGTCTGCGTGTTGCTTGCGTGGTTCAAGCTGGCCGGTCCTCGGCCAGTCCCCTGCTGGGAAGGAGCTTTAAAACACTTGCCTGGTTTCTCTGGGTGGGCAGGAGCACCCGGCCTCGGGTGTTTGCACCCGCTGGGAACACGTGGCAACTCCTGTGTGCTGTTCACCCACCCCCTGGACGGCATCAGAGCGGGTCATCCCCAGCGGGCAGCCTCAGTGGTGGAGGATGCTGCTCCCTGAGCCGGGGATGGTGTTGGCCCCTGGGCACGGGCCCTGGGCAGAGCCGAGGGACCCTTCCTGGGGCTGGGACGGAGCTGGAGCGGGTCGGGGGTGAAGGGTGGAAAGGGACGTGCCCGCATGTTGGCAGTGTCACCATGCTGGCAGCCCCTCCCTGACGAGCTTGGGCATCTCAGCAAAACTGTGGTTTGCACAGCGCTCGGCACAGGCGGCTCCTGCTCAAAATTAGCTTAATCACCTTCCTCTGTGCTGGAATTTCCCTTTGTTCAGGTCTTGTATCTGACAAGTTTCCCAGTCGGAGCTAGAGCCGGGAGAGGTGCTAAAACCAAGGCGTGTTGGAAACCTGTTACCGCGTCGGGTCCGATCGGTTCCCCGCAGACGCCTCCCTCCCCTGCACCGAGGGCGGCCGGTGCCAAACCCGGGCGGCTCTGGGCTTTGGCGTCCCTCACTCCCTGACCTTGGGCAGGAGCCGAAACCCGGAGTTCGGGTTCCCCCATCTGTTTAGTTTTTGCATAACCACAGCAGGCGCCGAGCCCCGCCTGACCCCTGCCGTCTCTCCGCAGCTGACGGGCACCCCTGTCTCCGAGCGCGGCCCCCACCTCCTCAATGCACTCAACAGCTATAAAAGCAGGTGAGCCCTGGAGCGTCGTGGGGTGAGGGACAGGGACAGGACGGGATGCAGGATGCTCCTGCGGCCCCCCTGGCTGAGGGTTGTTTCCTCTCCTCTGCCGCCCAGGTTTCTGTGTGGGAAGGAAATAAAAAAGAAGAAATGCATCTTTCGCCTGCGGATCCGTGTCCCGCCGAACCCCCCCAGCAAGGTGCTGCCAGAGAAAGCCCCTGGCATGGGCGAGAGCGGCTCCTGCGAGCTGAAGAAGAGGGGAAAAAGCAAATATGTCCATAAAGACAGGTGAGTGGCCAAATTCGCGAGGACACCCCCCCACTGCCACATTCCCCTGGGGTGGCCTGGCAGCCTCACCCCCTCCCTTGCTTTGCAGCCTGCTGCCGCGGCAGCTCCAGCAGCAGAAGCGGCGAGCGGCGCGGCGCAAGAGGGCCAAGTTCCTGCTGGAGGATGCCATTCCCAGTGTGAGTCCTTTGCCCCCTCCTCTGCGCGACCGCCCTGGGCTTTGGCAGCTGGTTGGGACCCCGTAGCCCACATCCCTGGGGCTCCCAGCGAGGTCCCCCCACTCCTGCAAGGCAGGGAGAGACCCTGTCCCTCTCCCTGGGGTTTGCAAATGTTCTGTGCCAAGCCCGCTTCCCGGGGCTGCGGAGCCACGGGAGGGAGCGTGGTGGTGCCGGGGCAGACGGTGCCGATGCCGGGGCTGTGGGCAGCACCGCTCCGCTCGGCAGTGACGAGTGCCCTTGTTTTTGTGGGGCAGAGTGACTTCACCTCCGCCTGGAGCACCAACCACCACCTGGCCAGCATCTTTGACTTCACACTGGATGAAATTCAGAGCCTGAAAAGGTCCGTGCAGCCGGGCCCGGGGGTGTGGGAGCAACAGGGGGGCTGGTTTAAACGCCCGATGCGAGGCAGGGCTGGAAAACCTCCAGCTGCAGGCACATGTGAGACGGGAGCAGGAGCAGCTGGGGAGGTGGGGGACCGCGGTGCCCCTTGTGCCAGGCTGGGGCCAACGCTGCCTCCTGTCCCCAGTGCCAGCTCGGGACAGACTTTTCTATCGTACGTGGACTCCACGGATGCTGCCAGCACCTCTGGCTCAGCCACCACAAGCCTCTCCTACGAGTCCAGGTGAGGGCTGTGCCCCCTCGCCCCCTTCCAGAGGGGTGCCGGTGGCATGGCCAGGGGGGCAAAGGGCTGCCCATCTCCCCCCAAAGCACCCTCGTGTCCTGGCGCAAGGATGTCCCGCATCGGGGAGCCTTCCCTCCCTGCCTCCTGGAACGGGCTGGTGGTCCCAAAGCGGCGCTGCCTCTCTGGGCATGCAGAGTCGGAGCGTCGGTCCTTGCTGGGCTGGCCCAAATTCCCTGCGTGCTCCTTCCAGGCTCTCAGGGTGGCGAGCACAGCCAGCACGGTGCGGGGCACTTTTTGGGTGCTGTCCTCACCCCTCCTCTGTCCCCTCCTTTGCAGCCGGAGGACCGTGGGCAGCCGTAAGCGCAAGCTGGCAGCACCAGCCTACGCCTCGGCGGGGGCGAAGAGGAGAGGTGGGGAGGCGGGCGGGCGCCCGGCCGGCAGCACCCCTGAGAGCAGCGAGGCAGCCTGCGGCCCCGACCGCCCGGACGACGGCATCGACAGCCACACCTTTGAGAGCATCAGCGAGGATGACTCCTCGCTCTCCCACCTCAAGTCCTCCATCAGCAGCTACTTCGGGGCGGCGGGCAGGCTGGTCTGCGGCGAGAAGTACCAGGTGCTGGCACGGCGGGTGACGCTGGAGGGGAAGGTGCAGTACCTGGTGGAGTGGGAAGGCACGACCCCCTACTGAGCGCTGCCAGCCTCCAAACCTCTCCCGGAGCCAAACCAGAGGAGATCGGGATGACGGGGAAACCCTCGCTGCGAAGCAGAGGAGGGGCGCTGGCCTGCGGGGAGGCTGGGAGCCCTCCATGCCCCGGGGTCCCGGTTGGGGCCGGCTCCCGGGGAGCTGCCAGGGGTGGAGGCAGCGCCCGAGCCGGCGCCGTCAGTGGTGCTGCCCCGGGTTGAAACCCGCAGCCTTGCCGCTCTATGTTTTTTATTTTAACTATTGTTATTTTATTGGCCGTGTATATGCAAAGAGCGTGGCACAGCTGCGCTTTCCTGATGGAGCCTTTGGCCGAGCCCGAGGCACCATCATGATGGTGGTAAGAGCCGCGAGTGGGTCTGGCCTTTCCCCCAGGCTGGCGGCTGTGTCCTGGAGGCAGAAGGGTCCCCCCGGCATGGCCGGGCACCCCCCGGAGAAGCCCCTTCGGGGGGCACCCCACAACCTGCTCGCACAGACAGACGTCGCGCTGGTGCCCGGCGCACCCCGGCTTATCGCCACGTCCAAGCCTTATAGACAGGACTCGAGGCGGGTCTTGCTGCTAAAGCAAAAAGCACCTCCCTCACTCGTGCTTTCACAGCCTGTCCCTGTGCCCATAGGAGATGGTGGGCGACCCTTGCCAGAGCTGGTGTACGGGGTTTTCCTCCTTATCATAAATCCATTCGTTAAAGGAATGTGGTTTGTTTTAAATGAGGGGAAAATGCCCCGTAAACAGCCCGCCTGTGACCAGTTTTCATGGCGGCAGGACAGACGTACTACGTGGTTCTTCTTGTCCTGCAACCTGGACGGCGTGTGACGCACCAGCTTCGTTTCCCTGTTCTGACAATCATGGTCTTGGAAGAGATCAGCCAAAAGATACACCCTTGCCTTAAAACCACCGCGGGCATTTCACAGACTGGAGCCCAAGGCCTTTATTGCTGCAGGAAACCTCGTCCTGAACATGCCAAACGAGCAGAGAAACCAAAAAGGCCGAAGAGGACAGTGGGGCATGGGGAGGTGTTTGTACCGGGGACCCCGTGGCCATCCCCGTGGCCTCGCGGCTGTGCCTCGCTGGAGGAGAGCCGTGCTTTCTGTTACTGGCATAGTGTCGATGTTTGTGAGCGCGTGGGGTCGGTTTGTCTGCAGAAGGGAAGGAACAGCCCCCTTCTTTAACTAAAGCAATACTGACAGGTTGTTCAGGAGCAAAGCAGTTGTCTTTTTTTAAAAAAAAAAAAACTAATATCATCAGACATATTTGTTAGATTTTTTTCTATGAGAGAGAGATACATATATTTTTAATGTTGTCCTCCTCGTCTCTCCCCCATCACTGCCATGGCTGTCCCATGGAGACGGAGGGTGGGCAATGCTGGGGGGCTGCGTGGTCCTGCTCTGTCAGCACACCCCATCCCTACAGCCCCATTGTCGGTCATTTGTGTGCTTGCAGGTTCTGCTGACCAGAGGGTGAATTGAAAAGGTGGTTTTATTGAAAAAGTACTTAAGAATGGTGTTATTGAAAAAGTACTTAAGAATGGTGTTACCGGCACGAGGGAGCAGGTGATGTTTGCAAACCAGAGGCCAAAGCACGGTCCTTGAAAATAAACCTCTGCTTCAGCTACTGCTGAAATAACATAGTGGGACACCCATGAAGGGCGGGTTTGCCAATTTGTTTTAATCCATCTAGCAGGCACCAGGCCTTTGCACAGCTGCGAGGTGACGACACCTTGCGCGGGGCTGCGGTGCAGAGCAGCAGCTTCTCTGCCGCTCCGGGAATTGCCTGGGTGGCTGGGGCAGGGCGTGAGCTGCTTCGGTGTCCGTACTAGGAGCCTGAATATTTGGTACGGCAGGTAAAAGCATTCTAACCCCTTTGGGACGAGTCGCCTGGTGTCGTGCACCCAGTGTTGAGCTCGGTGGAGAAGCTGTTAGCCGCTTGTGCGGGGTGAGGGCTGGGAGAGGAGGCTCCGTCCAGCTCCAACCATGAGATGGTTTGAGGCAGGCAGGGTCAGACGTGCCTTGGGGAGAGGTGCTTGGCACCCTCTGGGTCTGCATCTCAGCTCGTCTGGAGGGGAGTGTCTCTGGAGGGGCACCGTCGTTTTGGGAGACGTGCTGCCGGGACCCCCCATCCCTGGCAGGGAGGGGTGCAGCTCCTGCAGCCAGCTGGGTCGCTCTCCGTCCTGCCTTGGCCTGTCACCAAAGGATTGCTTAAAGTATTTCCCTTTCACGAGTGCCTGTGAAGCCCTTGTTGTTGTCTGAGTTGCTGCCTGGGGGGCTGGCGGGGGCTGCCAAGAGCCGTGCCAGGGCTGAGCGGGGTTATTCCCGCAGGATGCACCAATGGCCATTGCACTCGCGGGAGCACCCACAACATGTGGCCCCGGTTCTTCTCTCCCTCTCTTCTCCTTTTCCTCTCCTTCTGGCCTGTTGCAGAGAATTGAATGTGGAGCCTTTAAAAATATTTTTGTTGCAGAGAATATTTTGCATTAGCTGTAATAGATATTATAATGACTCTGTGCACCTTCTAAAGATTTATGAGTTCAGGTTGCTGCTTGTAATAACCAACTTTTGTTATACCCAAGTTGTAATTAATATGTCTGATGTACAATTAAAAAGACTTCTCTTTTTTTAACATCACTGGTTCTTTGTAGCATCAGGATTATTGAGTCTGGGCACTGGGGGTCAGCATGTGGTCCCGGGCAGGTGCCCGGTGCCCACCGTGATGCAGCTGGTGCTGCTGGGTCGTGCTCCGTGCCGGGGTGAGGTGTGCCCTCGGCCGGAGAGATGCTGCCGCAAAGCACAGGAACGGCAGAAGGATGCGAAGGGGCGAGTGTAGGCGGGGGACAGGGACACACCTTGCAGCGATGGGTTTTGTAGAGAGGGGCTGTGTTCTGTCGCAGTCCTACTGACCGTGGGGTCCCAAATGGCCCCCACCCACTTAATCTTCACCTAAAACTTGCACAGTGCACAACGTGGCCCTGACAGGGCTAAACAAAGCTTAGCTTTGGCTGCAGTGCAGGCCTGGCCTGGGGGTGCTGGTGTTCACTTCATGTGCTTTGTTCCTTTTTGCCAGACAAGGTGCCCAGCTGGGATCCTGCTTCTTCGGATTTACCAATGAAAATTTTCCTGCTCTCAGAGCCCAGACCATTTTTTCTCTTCTCTTCTCTTTCCTGCACCTGTGAGCATTCCCTGCACTACCTCTGATGGGGCCACACAAGCCTGCGGGCAGAGCTCTCAACACCTGCAAAGCACCCTGCACCGCTTCTGCACGAGCCAGAGAGGAGCAGGTTGGAGCCAGCAGAGCGTCGCTCAGCACTGGGCTGGAGAGAGTCGCTGCAAACCCACGACCGGCCCTTCCTCCTGCCCGGCTCACTGCAGACACTGTGCCTGCAAACTGCGACAACATGTGAGCCTGCCCAGGTAAGAAATGCTCCTGTTTATTCCCTTCCCAGTCACATAAATAACTCAATATTGTTCCATAAGTTACATCCCATTAAACTATTAACACGAGCATCTTTTTACAAGGTTAAACTTGGCACAGGGAGAAAGTCGCCATTCAGGCGTGGGTAGGGGATGTAGGGCTGGGACTGTGCTGCCCCGCAGCCGGGCGATGCCCTAGTCCTGATGGCCCGTGGTTTCCCTAAACTGTCAGTGGATATTGCCTGGCTCTCTGCGGCTTGGCAGGGTCAGTGCATGCGCTGCTTGCAGCTCCTGGTAAATGCTTGTAGTGTCTGCTCAAGTTTGCTGTTTCCTTGGATTTTGTACAACTCAAACCAACATGTTGCATGACAGCAGGAGAGGGTGTGAGCCGGCGCATCGCCGGGTGCCCGGCCACATCCTGCTGCCTCCGGGCTGGGGAAGCAGGAGGCAGAGCGGGGCAGGATGCTGCGACAGCTGCTGCGGGGGAGCAGAGGGGCCAGGCAGGGTTTCAGGCGCTGGCTGCAGGGGCACACGGCACTGAAGGGGCTGCCAGGCTGTGGCTACCAGCTGGCGCTTGCTGCTGGAGGCCTGAGACAGCCCCCAAATGCTGCAGTGTTCTGACACGAGCATCTCTGTGTATCCTCATCTGCAATGCTGCAACAGCCCTTGGTGCACGTAGCCCTTCCCCACTTCGGCCTCCGCCATCTCCAGGCTGCTCGGCGCTCCCTGGAGCACAGGGTCAGGCCGAGGAGGGGATGTTTGGAGTGCAGACACAATTCCTGATCCCAAGCTTCTGTGTTATAGCAAACCTGCGAAGATACAAGCTGCCTCCCCACGTGTGCATAACTCCTGCCTGCACAGGGAGACCAGCGTGGCTCAGCACATTTCACCCAGCCTCCCCAAAAGTGAGGTGTTTTCTGTGCTTTTCAGTTAGTCCCGTGGGACACTTTCCTCTATCCATTTGAGGTAGAGAGGGTTTCCTTGGTCAATAGGCAGGCTGATGATTTCAGGAATTTCAAAGGGATGGATGGATCTAAAGTGGAAACAGACAGAGGAACAGTGTCACCGACAGCCCCGTGGCAGAACAGACCCACTCGCAGGCGCAGGAAGCAGAGGTCTCCGCTCCCAGTGGTGTGCGCCAGCCCTGCCCCACAGTCTCCACTGACTTCAAAGCACCCGCATCTTCTTTTCACCATGTGAGAATTTTGCTTTGAGTTTGGGGTTTACCGCAGCCAGCAGCTGACTGCCACAGGCCCTGGCCCAAAGCTGGCTACACTCACCACTCAGTGCCTGGGAAACACAGGAAATCCTGCCAAGAGGCAGCTGGGGAGTAACCTGTGTTAGGAGAAGGAGAATCCCTCCTTGTACCCAGTACGGAGGGGCTGGTTGAAGCCCAGTGGTTGATATTTCCGCCAACCTTTTCTTTTGCTGATGCCATCTTCTGGCTCGCAAGGTACAGCAGGAGCCCTTAAACTCTCCCTGGGTGGGCTCAAGGAACCTGACTGCCAAAGCCTGAGCATGAGATGGCAGCATACCTTGGATAGGAAACCCAATGCTCCCACGGAGCCAGAGCCTCACCTGACGTAGTTGGACAATTCGCCTATTTTGGACGTCCTTGTTTTCACTAACTGTGGAGAGTAAAAAAACAAAACCAAACCAGGGCAGAGGTAAAGGGGATGGAGTAATCCTGCATGCACAGTTCCACTGCACTCATCCAGCATGGCTGGCACCCAGCGCCGCGATAGGAGCCCTTCCTGGGCTCTCTCCTGGTAGATGTCCCCTGTGGTGGCAGGATGAGGGCTGAGCCAGGCTGCCACCCCCAGCCACCATTGCCATGCCCGCAGGTGGGGGCTCGGAGTCCCTGGGTGCTGTCCCAAATCTTGGGCGGGTTGGTGCCACCCTCCCCAAACCACCCTGCAGCACCTTTTGGCTGGGAGTGTCTGGGACAAGGATTTTTGTGATGTGGGGAATTGTCACTTACCAGCAGTATTTCAGTGGATTCTTCCAGTTCCCCTTTCCAGAAATACCTAGATTTAAAAGAAAAGAAGCATCAGCACACACAGCTCTGGGTGCAGCCATGCTGATTCCCCTGGGGGGTTTAGTTTCCCTGCTTGGTGCTTGCCGCACACGGCTGTTCCTTTACAAAGTGGTGCTCAAGAAGCATTGCTGGCCCCAAAAGTCTTCTGTGCACGTGATTGAGCACCCTGGAGTTACAGACCAGAGCATCCTTGGCTGTGCCAGCCTCGAGAGAGCTGCCCAGGGGGAACGGCAGGGCAAAGGAGCTGGGACTGGGGTGGCCGTGGGGGGCTGTGTGGTGGTGGTCCTGCTCCAAGCAGCAGCCGGGGGACGGTGCCTGCAGGGACCGCGGTGTGGCTGCAGCTCTGAGGCTGAGCATGGCAGCATCACGCTTTTTTTTTTTTCCTGTCTTTCCCTGCGGGAGAGGAGATGTACTTCTCATGAGTCAGATATGACCTTTCAAAACATTTATGTTGACAGAAGGCCATCGTGATTTCATCCGCGTGCTGGGTTCCTGTGTGAGGAGGCATTTGGAGGCGTCGTGGTGTCTCCTGAGAGGGGCACGGAGGAGAAATCAGCTGAAGCAGGCTAGGGCTGTGCGTGAGGAGCTTGGCTCTGGCTGTTGTGGCTCGTAGGGAACCAAGCATAAGGAGAAGAAGGGTATTACTGGGTTTGCCCTATCTCAGCAGCCTCAGCTGGGCCATGGGAGAGCCTGGGGGGGTGCACTGTGAGAAGCCCCTCCTGTGGGGAGGATGCGATGTGGGGCCAGGCCAGGGTGCTCCTGCGAGCAAATGGCTGTTCTGGGGCTTTGTTCTTTAACCCCTCTAACAAGCGCAAATACCTTTGCGTGGGTGGCTGAGGATACCTGCAGAGCACGGCTGGTTGTAGTTCAAGGTCAAAGATACTGTTTTTCCTTCCTGAAAGCGCTGCTTAATATTGTAAAGGTCTTTTCTGGTCCCTATCTTAGCTTCTTTTTAGATCCTCTAAAAACCAGTGCTATGTCCTCAGGACCGTAAATCACCTTGCTCTTTGCTAGATCTCGGTGTAGCTAAGTAACCAATAAATAAATGGTTCCCACTGGCAGTCAGAGCATCTGCGCTCCTTAATAAGCTTAGCGCACTTTGCACGGGTGAGGATCATCTCTGCCATCTGCAACAACAGACACACCCAGCAGCCTTCTGGAAACTGCCTCCTCTTCCCGGGGCCATCGGGTGTCCATCTCCTCCTTTCCCCCCACCCCGGGAAGCCTGGGTTTGCCTCCTCCGTTGGAGAATATTCAGCCCAACTTACAAGGCCAAGCTCTTCGGCAGGATGTTCACGTAGGCAGCCAGCTTCTTATCCATGATGGCCCTGGGCGAGAGAGGAGGGGGAGTTAATGCCTGTCCCCAGCTTGCTGTGGCTCAGTGTTTGCCCCCAGCCACAGGGACATTCCCTCATGCTGCCCCTGACCGCCAGCACCAGCTTTGACATTGGAGATGTGGGATTTGGCGTTAATTATTACCTTGGGAAAGCAGAGGCAAAGGTGACCTCCAGCTGGAGCTGCTTCAGCTCAGGTCCTCCTGGCATCGCTCTGGGACCCTCCCCGCCGTCCTCCCTGCCAAGCAGGAAGGTTGGGTGCTGCCCGGAGCAGCACACGGGACCTGTCCCTCACATGGTGCAGGGATCCTGCCCAGCATCAGCCCTGTGCCCATCTCGCTGTGGGGACACCAGGGCAGGGGCTGAGCCACGGGGCCACAAGAACCGGGGCTGGGACAGACGCAAAGGGGTTTGTCTCCCAGTCATGTATTTATGCTGTCAAACTGTGCATCTTCCTTGCATAGCAGACTAAATGTGGATCTTGTTAAATTAACAACATCAAGGTTTTTCTACCCAAAACATCCTAGCAATCTGAAGCCCAAATGAATTCCTTCCCTCAGGCTGCCTCCTTTAGCTGTGGGCTGATTTGTTATTGCAGAGCTGCTTGGGTCTGCCAGCAGAAGTGATATTTAAGTGATTAAAGAGTACTGAAGCAATGTCAGGGTGGATTTTTAGAACTAGGTCAAATGTTGTGTTTTCTGACCACAGTAATGTCTGGGCCCTTCTCACAGAGATGGCAGCCCCCTCCCTCTTGCAGGCAGCTCTGTTAAAGGCGATGCACTAGTGACTTCACCTTTGGTTTTCTTTAACCCTGGTGTCACCAGGCATTACTTTGTACCAAGCGCTTTGACAAGTCCTGAAGCGCTTTAACTTCTAGATGACTGCAGAAAAGGCAGGAGGTATTAGATACTGGAAGGCTCGATTCAACAACCTGCAAAAATTAACCCTTAGTGAGCTAAAGAATTAAAACCATTCCGATTAACTTCTGCTCCAATCCAAAATGCTCTTCAGGATGTTTTTGGCTCAGAGCAAGTTAAAAATTTATTGTCCTTGCATCCAGGATATGGTACAGACTGGAGGTGGTTAAAAAAAACAACTGGCCAGCGTGCCCCAAAGACGAGCAGAAGGAGCACAAGAAGTGCCTCCCTCACGGCAGCGAGCTGAAGACACCCCCCTCAGGGTGCTAATGCGCAACCGCGTCATGCATTGCAATCTGGCCTCTGACCCGTAAGGAAAGCTGGGCTCTTGTTTGAATGTTCATAAGCTCCTTTGCACGTCTTTATCATCCCTGTTTTCTCTGTCTGTTTGTAGAAGTTTGTACCTTGTAACTACAAGCACAAGGCAAAGGTGTACTTGTGGGGCCGCAGAGGCTCTGCTGCGGGGCAGGGAGGAATTGGGAGCAGCCTGGATGCTGGGAGGAAAGCAGCCCTTCCTGACAATCCTACGATGCCTTGCCAGTCCAGCAGTGCACTGGAGAACCAGTGCCTGAACCCAGCCAACTTGTGGGATCGGGTTTAATGTTTAAGCACAGCAAGGCGACCGAGATGGACTTCTCCCTGCTGAAGGCTCATAGGAACCTTGGCCTGAGAGGACAGCCATCAGAGGAGGCTCCGGGTTGTTTGCTCTCACCATGTGTAGCCAGTTTGAGGCATTTAATGCTTGTAAAGCATCTTGAGTTAATCTGTAGACCAACAAACTGCAGCAGCACGAGTGGAGATATCCCTGCTGTGTTTATCATGTCAGACACATGGCATGAATCATTTTGGTTTTGTTGCCTGCAACTTCCAAGTCACTTTAGCCCAGGAACCTTTTGATTTGCATGAGACCTTCTAATTGCTTCTGCTCCGTCCCAATAAACTGTGATCCTAACTGAGATCCTGAACTTTGTTCTAGCAAGCTGAGCGGAAACAAGCGGCCACCATGGGAATGGGAAACATTGTAAGAAGCTGAGTGTGATCTGTGGAAAAACGTCTGCATAATGCATGATATCTTTGGGTTGGGTACTTAATGCGTGTTTCTTTGTCCCTGCCTCACAATAGGATCTAAATGGAGACAGATGAAATATTAATAAGCAGAAAAGCAAAGAAAATGATATGCACAAATCTAAGGCAGAACCAGAGGCTGACAGGCTGCTCGGATGTTAGCTAAGTCATGTGAGGTGCAATGGCCACACCACCCAGCCCAAAGGGGCCAACTTCTCACAGCAGGCACAGGGGAGAGACTAGATCTCCTGTGTGGACTCGGGCTTTCTTCTGAGGATTTTAAGTTAATAGTAATCCAGATAAACTGGGTTAGAACTGATGCAATGAACAAGCCAGATGCTGAATTCTACCTGCAGCTAATCTGCTTCCACAAACCCTGAACTCTTCTTCCTTAAAACCAGCAGAAAATTTCCTTGCAGTCTGATCCGTCAAAGTGAGCGCTCCCCTGAGCAGTAAAGGAAGAAGAAACACGACAGCACCAGGAAAATGGTGGGTGGGAAAAGAAGTGTAAAAGCCCTGTGTCATCCTCTACAACCATGGCTTATTCATCCAAATTCCAAAACAAAGGAATAATTACTCCACCAGTAAAAATGCAACCAAAGGACATATATTTCAGCAATGGGGAGTGATTTATTTCCTCTCCCTTCCCTGAAAGATAAGGAACAAAGAGTGGAAAACATTTGCAAAGCTGTTAAGATGAAGCATTTTCAGGAACTGAGGCTCTTTTCACCAGCCATGTACAGTTACTCCTTTTTTCAGAAGACATCAAGCAGTATAGATATTATTCTATTTGAATTTCTTAATACAGTTGCAGTATTTAAGGTGACACAAAATCCCTTTCAGTAGCCTGTCAGCTCCTGAACGACTCTTTGGGAACACTTTACAGAGGACGGGGAGAGTTTTTGGCAAGCAGCAGGGTAGCAGGGAAAACAGCACAGGAGGTGTTGCAGGAAACGTAACGGTCCATCATAAACATTTCCCCAGTCAACAAGGTTTCAGTACTTTGAACAAACCACCTATTGAGTCAGGGGCTGATGAATATGTGAAAAAAACCACATGCAAAATATCATGCAAAGTATCTCATACATTAAAAGAGAAAAAAAAATCAAGGTAAAGCCCTCATTCCCTGAAGTTTGTCTGGTGAGCAGAGTGCAGGCTTCCAGGTGGTACCTCACAAGTGCCTGGTCTGTGTTTGCTGGGGACCACTTTCATCTTTTATTTATTTTTCAGGGCGGTGTACTGTGCTTTTTCCCTCTCCATAAATGCTTCTCCTGGAATTTATCTGTGTTGTTCCAGAGAAGAAGAAGGACATTTGGCAGATCAGAGGACACGGGGCTGGGGCTTAATCGATCTGAGGACCCAGAGATTTAGGGCTATGGCTTTAAAATGGGTCTTGAAAATGAAAGGCAGTGGAATAAATTGAGAATTGGCTTGATATTACAATGGCATTGACTTCAGAGGCAATTGTCGGCTTTAGAAAGCACAGCTCTTGGTAAGTGGATATGTGATACAGAGAGAGAGAGAGAGAGAGAGGGAGAGCGTAAGACAGAAGGATGACTGTTCAGATAGAAGTGCAAAGTACAGAGAAGTACAGCTCCTCTCGAGGGACAAGGAAAGACTTTCTTCCACAAGAAGCTGCTTTCAAACAATTCACGCAGACAAGCAGGGGAAGCGTCTCTGTACCTTGCAATATCCTTGGCAATCTGCTCGTTGAGACAGTTGATGAAAGCAATGGAGTGGGTCCCAGAGACGTAGCTGCCGGTGATGGCAGAGTGCAGCTGAAGAGCGAGACTCCTCAGCACTGGGTACATCAGCAAAGACAGAGTCACCACCTAAAATGCAAAACAGATGAGTGATGATGTTAGGTGAAATATTGCATTTTGTAAAACTAAGCATTTATATGATCTGTGGCTCAGGGGAAGACTCCAGTCTTCCTTCTTTCAACATTACAGTAATGCTAGTTGTAATTTAAGTGAAAACAGTCTTATAGGGAGACTCAGTCCCCTCCAATGGGGCCAATCCAGTACTGTGCCAAGTGCTTGGGGCAGGAAAGAGTCAGTTTTTGAGGCTGTATCTGCCCAGAGGTGCCCAGACCTGTGCTGGGGGCGGGCATGCCCCAGACTAATGGGAGTTACAGACCCCACTGCATGGCCTCAGCAGCCAGGACTGGTTTTCCGAAGAAGAATAAGGAGGTAAATCACTGATTGTCTCTGTTAAAATAAATTTCTGTTGCAAAAAGGGGTAAGAAGGGAACCACCAGGCGTGGTGGGAAACAGATTTGGGCCACGGGAAGCTTGGGGTAATACAGTCTGTGCCGGGACCCAGAGAGCTTTCATCCTGCCCTGCCAGTCCAGGACGATTACTCTCTTCTACTGACAGATGTTGTGCAGCCCACCCAGGCTATGATACAGACTCACATAGCAGGCAAGGGGGGATAAGACTTAAATGCAGGTTTTAAGTACATTTCATCTTAATTATCTGATACTAATAGGACAGTGAAATTGGATCCTTTCAGGCACAGAAATGCTAATGGACACAGCCCAGGTCTGTAGGGCTGTCTCTGTCCTGCCGGGCTGCAGAAAACAATAACTCTCTCTCTGAGGCCTGGCGGTGCAGTGGCAACAAGTTGGTTTTGCTGTACCTTAGATGCTATTCCTGGCAAGCCCCTTAGCTGCTCTTTGTACTTACATGCCATAAACACAGTCACGTAAAAATATATAGTTATCTCAGCGGGGATGTTGCTGGAATAGCAAGGTTAATTTGGTGTGCTGAGTAATAGTTGAAGGATGGTATCTGTACCCAGGGCTGCAGCGCTCGCTGTCTCTGCACAGCTGCTCTTCTCTTTGTCTTTTGTCTTGTTTTTGAAATAAACAGCATCTGGCCCTTATTCAACTACAGTGGTAAAAAAAAATGCTTGTAAGACTAAGAATATATTCCTTTTTCCCTCTTATTTCTACCCTCCTTTGTCCTCTGAAAAACCTCCCATTACAGGGCCAATGTCAGAGGATTTTTTTTTAAAGGATTGAATGAAAAAAATCTCTCTTGTCACCACAAAGACAGGAGCTCCTTTCTGTCTGGAAAACGACCAATGTGCTATATTGGTTGTCTCCTCTTTCCAATCCATTTGAGGAAATATTCTTTGTTATCACAAGGTCTCTCATAATAATTTTTAGAGCTGCTTTTGTGCTCTTTTTTTCCACTAAGCCATTTAACAAATATTATGCAACAAATCCCAGAAGCTACTCAGATAGTTACAAGCCAAACAGAGATATGCTGGTGTATCTATTTTCTCAGATTAGAATGTAATCATGCTCGCTGCTCAGGAAAAAAAAATCCAACCTGTTCAGCATGGCAATCATTAATCTTCTTGGAGATGTATGTGCATGTGATGAGGAAATCCCCATAAACATTTGTGTTTGAATATTAATACAAGAGTGAGCACTCCCTTGTTTTTTGGGGTGTTTTCCCCTTTTTTTCTGAAAAGAAAGATAAGAGCCCCTCCTTTTTTTCAGACTACTTTTATTTGCCAAGGGATGGTGCAAAAGCGAAGGAGTGAAACTTCAGGATTCCTACCTGATAAACTCATGACTGCCAGAATGTTAAAGTGAACAAAATTGAAAAACCTGCTGTGAGATTTTAAGTATTTCACCAAAAAGCACTGACTGGCAAAATGGTAGTTGAGTTTAGAGCAACTAAGATTTCTGCAAGATTTGTTTTGGCTTTGGTGAACTAAAAACAGCTTTAGGGTTTAAAATTACCACGTTAAGACTTTTTGCCTAGTTTTGATGAGGTTCTGTAAAAAAAAAAAACACCAAACAAAAAACAAAAAACCCCCCAAAACAAAAAAACAAACAACCAAACACAACTTTTGGCAATCCTGAGTAGGCTGTGAGCTTCCTCAGCAGAAGTGGAAAAAAACTCCCAAGAAATTTGCTTTGCTCTCTGCAGAGACTGAGAATACATTCTTCCTGCATGATCTTTTTCTTTTTTTTTTTTTTTTTTTTTTTTCCAGAGGTTCCCTTATAAAGGGATATAGACAGAGGCATTTCCACGGCTGCCTGGGTTCGCATCCACGATGCTCCCCAGCGTGTCACCCGAGTCCCCCCATCCCAAGCACGAAGCCAGCCCTGGCAGCACGGGAGGGCTCTCACTTACCAGCAGCAAGGTGCCACGGCCCGGCCGGGGGCAGCCCTGGGCAGCGGGCAGCAGCGTGCATCGCTGGCTCAGCCACTCCATCTCCCCGGCCGGGTGAGAGGCTGCGTCCCCTCCGTCCCTCTACCTGCTCTGCCCTGAGCTGGGAAGGCTGCCTGGGAAGGCTGCCCGCAATAAACACTAACTCCTCCTCCTCTTCCTCCCCAGCTGCCTGCAGGCTGGTACCCGCCTGTCTGCCCCAGCGCAGGGCTGAGGCTTGGGCCCAGGAGCCAGCATGGTGTCCCCACAGCACTCCTGCCTCCCCACAGACCCTTCCCCGCTCTCCCCTGCCACACCGAGCCCTAACATCCAGCCTCTCTGCCTGCCTGCGGGCAGCTCCGTGCAGTGATGCCTGACATGCTGAGCTAGGGAGGATAGATGCTGGGGTCTGGCACTCCCAGAAGCGTGGTCAAGGCCATAGCACGGACAAATACTCCCTGTAGCAGCGATACTGTCAGAAAAACTGTCTGCACCAACATCTGCTGGAGAAATCTCTCCCTCCAGTGTAAGCACTAGGGTTCTCCCAGAGACGTCTCAGGTGCTCTGAGACACTTGCCGATGCCATTTGGCACTTTTGCTTTAATTTTCCCATGTATAAAATAGTTATTTTCTCAGATTTAATATTATTGGGGCTCTACTCTTTGGATAGAAACTACTAGGAAGCTGCTAAGTCCTGTTGTGTTGTTTGGGCCTAAAATGCTGTAAACAATCCAGTGCAGAGGAACAGAGAGCTCTGTTCTGTCTCACACTGTAACTTTATTACGTTACTGTCAATTGTCATAAGCTATTAGGAAAACATAATCCTTGTCAGCCCACAGAGTACAGCACTTCTAGTGCAGCAGCCTGAGCCTGGGTTTAGACGAGAGCCTGATGGCTGCACCTCAGCGTGCTGTCCTGGTGGGCAGGCGCTGGAAGAAGCTGAAGATGGAGGCCTCGGGGAGGCAAGAAATACCCCCAAGCTCTGCAGTACGGTAACAGCCATGTATTTGCTATACTCAATTGTCTCCCCTGTTGTCCACGGGCTGAAAAAATGATGTTTTCCTCTGCTGCTGTGAAGGAAACCCTGTATTTTCATAGAATCATAGAATGGTTTGGGTTGGAAAAGACCCTAAAGATCATCTAGTTCCAACCCCCCTGCCATGGGCCGGGACACTTTCCAGTAGACCAGGTTGCTCAAAGCCCCACCCAACCTGGCCTTGAACACTGCCAGGAATGGGGCATCCACAGCTTCCCTGGGCAACCCATGCCAGTGCCTTGCCACACTTACAATAAATCAGCTTGCAACAACCTTTGGTCTCTTCTCCCAAGTCACTAGTGATAGGATGAGAGGAAATGGCCTCAGGCTGCGCCAGGGGAGGTTTAGATTGGATATTAGGAAAAATTTCTTCACTGAAAGAGTGGTCGGGCATTGGAACAGGCTGCCCAGAGAGGTGGTGGAGTCACCATCCCTGGGGGTGTTCAAAAAACATGTAGACGTGGCACTTGGGGACATGGTTTAGGAGGCGTGGGGGTGTTGGGGTGACGGTTGGACTTGATGATCCTAGAGGTTTTTTCCAACCTTAATGATTCTATGAAACCAAAAGATTTCCATTGTCCTCATCTCTTACAAGGACCACTACATTTTGTACCTCAGTTGACCAGGCTATACACTGAGCAGGATTTGGCAAAGTTTTCAACGTTGACTCACTCATAGCCATTGTCTCTTGCAGCGTGTCCCAGCCCAAAGTGGCCACGCTGTCCCCATCCCCATGAGCAGGGATGAGACGCAGCACGGGGGGGCTCCCGGCACTGCAGCCCCCTCCCAGCCAGCGGGACTCGCCCTGGGGTGCAGCTCTGCCACCTCAGCATCTCCAGCCTGTACCTCCACGTCTCCGTTTCACACGCGTGACACCGCTCTGTCCCTCAGGCCCACCCGAGGGGGCCTGTTCCCCACAGCCCGGGGAGCGCCGCTGCCTGCGGGCGTGCCCAGGCTGGCTCTGGGTGCACAGCAGGACGGTGAGCGACTCTCCCGGCTGAGGCACTTCCCACTCCCGCCTCCACACGAACACCATTTACCCCCATTTCCCCTCAAAAGGGCAACGCCCCCCTCCGCCCGTCAGCCGGGGCCACGCCCCGCTCCGGCCCCACCCCGCTCTAGCACCGCCCCCCTCGCTCCCTTGTCCAATCAGACCGCGAGGAGGGCGGAGCTAATAGGGGGCGTGGCGCGGCCGCCATTTTGTTTACGGCGTGGCGGACGCGAAAGGCGCCCCGGCGACGGCGCGGTGGTTGCTAAGGACGGCGCGTCTCGCGATGCTTCCCGGCGGCGGCGCCAAGATGGCGGAGGCGGTGGCGGAGCTGCTGGAGCGGGCGGCGCGGCGGGAGGTGCCGCTGGAGGAGCTGCGGGCCCTGCGGCTCGCCGTGCAGGCCGTGCCGCCCGCGGCCCTCCGCGCCCGCCTCAGCGACGACCACCTGGGAGCGCTCTTCGCCCTCCTCAGCGTCAATGACCGGTGAGTGGCGACCCGGCCCCGCGGGCCTGACGCGGCCCCGCCGCCTCCTTTCTCCCTTTCCCCCGGAGCCGGGTGGCTCCTGCTCATGGTTTTGGCGTGGCTCCTTCCCTGCCCGTCTTCAGCTGAGGATCTGGGAGCGCTCGGCGGTGTTCCCCTCCTGAAAGGCTTGGTTTTCTCTCTGTCCCGCCCAGGGAGCAGGTGTCTGTGTGTGTTTCCATCCTGGAGAGGCTCCTGCAGGCCCTGGACCCGGTTTATGTGATCCAGAACCTCAGAGAAGAGCTTCAGAAAGGGCTTTTCCACCCCGATGACTCCGTGAAAATCCTCACCATATCTCAGGTACAGGGTTTTTCTGCAGGAGGAGGGGCCAGAGCTCTCGACTTGAGCCAGGCTAGGTTAGTCCTAATCTGTTTCTGCTGTTCCATGGCCTAATTGTGACAGAAGCACTACATCAAGTGTTGTCTGCAGGAATTGTGCTCTTACGCTCTCATACAATTTTGAATAAATACTGTGCAGTGTGTTGGTATATAGTGCTTTGTGCTGTGTCTATTAAACATAATGTATAAAACTATGTCTTGACAGAAGTAACTTGTAAATGAATCTTCTGTCACATGTTCTGGATAAAGCTTTCTAAGCCGGCACTGACAGCAGGTGCCATAAGAATTGAATGTATTTTGATTTTGATGTTCAGGATACTTTGGACAATATTGTGGAAACACTGAAGAGGGATAGGCTGTACTCTGGAATGTGTTTCTAGAGGTTTCAGGTCCAGCCCCCAGCTAAAAGTGGGGCCAGCTTGCAGCAGGCTGCCCAGGGTATTGTCCAGCTGAGTTTTGAGTATCTCCAAAAGTGGTGATTCTGTCAGTCTGGGTAGCTGTTCCAGTACTTGAATGTCCTTATAATGGAAAAAATTTGTTTTAATGTTACTTTCTGTAACTATTTAATCATGTCTTTAGGTTGGGAGGATTGTTGAAAATTCAGATGCTGTTACAGAAATTCTCAACAGTCCTGAGCTATTAAGGCAAATAATAAATTGTATTGGTGGAGAGAAAATAGCAGTGGCTAAAGAGGTAAGCATTGCTTTCTTTTTTCCTTCCTCTACAAGCTGATGTAGACACTACACAGAACACCTTTTCTACTCTGTCTGAGGTGACAGCTTCTGCTCTTCTTTGAAGAAAAGGGAGCTTATGTTGCATGAAAGATGTTGTAAGCATGAAGGTGCCTTAAGCCCAGAAATTACTTAGATGTGACAAAAAATTTTCCTGGAACGGTTATCTTCCAGTGGCTATTGATGCCAAAGTGAACTCCTAGATCTGAATTTGATGGCAGAGGCTGGGGTCACGGTAACCATAACTAGCTCTCGTCAATGAAAAGTGAATCACAACTTAAATTTTAGATGTATAACTTGATTTAATATGTTGGTAAAGAACATTGAAACTAAGTTTGATCGTCTTGGATTTTTTTCTCTTTGTGGTTTTGTTTGTCTGTTTTTAATAATAAGCTCCCATTTTTGCTTCCAGGCCATCAAATCTCTCTCAAGAATAGCACAGACGCAAGATGGCTTAGAGGCTTTATTTGTGAGCAGTTTGTTGAGTGACTTGAAAAATGTCATGGCAACAAATGATGTTGTGCGATACAGAGTATATGAGGTAGGGATGCGATCAACATTAGCATTTGAATGACATGGTACTGCACTTCTCTTGGACTGTAGTTCTGAATTACAATCTGGATTTTATGGCTTGCTTTTAAATTAGTATTCATCACTGCTTTACACTCTTTTCTTTGTGTCTACATTTTGTCAAGACTAGAAAGGAGTAGGAAGAGTTCAGCAGTGTTGGCCCTCAGATAATGTCGTAACTTCTCTTTCTCGGTTTATGGTACAAAAGTGTCAATACTGTTTACATCTTTTATTTTATAACTTGTGGTGCCTACGGCATTGGAAGGGCTATGCAGAGTTACTAAAGATACAATAAAATGTTTGCTTCTCTGAAAGTAAAAGTAAAATAGCTGCTGTAGTCTCTTGATCTTTGGATGTGAAGTGCTCTTGAAACTTCTGGAGTGGGGAAGAGACTGAGAGAGAGAGATATGTATGTCAAAGGAGAAATAACATAGTTCAGCCATTCTAGAGCTTAATGGGGATGGCAGTCCTGATCCTTTGAAGATGACTGTGAATAGAAATCAAATCTATGTGCTGTAAACTTGGAAGTCTTTATGAACTTGTTTCAGGCAAACAGGTTAATTATGAAGACATAAAATTCTATGTTCAATATATATATAGGGTTAGTCAGCATTGTAAGAGAGATTTGGCCATTACTGTGATTTTTATTTTTTTTAATTATTATAATGTTTTTATAAACCATCCTTTTTTTTTCCTGTGCTTTTATTTAGCTAATCATTGAGATTTCTTCGGTATCAGCAGATTCACTAAATTACTGTGCAAACAGTGGATTAATATCAGAATTAATTGGAGAGCTGACTGGAGATGATGTGCTGGTCAGGTATGCTGGTAGAGAGTTTGTCAGTGAGATTTCCCCCATTGTTAAAACTGTGATGTTCAGCTTAAAATAACACTCTTTAAACACATTTGTGTGTGTTTCTCGTGAAACACTTTTCAGGAAAACACTTTATCTGCCTCTTCTTAAACAGCCTTGAGTGTAAAATACTGAATACTTAAATTTGAGAACCAAGATGGGGTTTCCCCAGTATGCTGTGATAATTGTAATGCTGGGCTGCGATATAAACACTTTAAAATTCTTTCCAACTGTACACCGAAAGTGTAAAATAGCTGAGTTTGGACGAGTGTTGGACAGTTGGGGTAGTTTCGGTTTTGGTTTTTTGTTTGGATTTTGTCTTAAGAGTAGAAAACCTGTTTTTTCTTAATCACTGAGTACTTCAAAAAACCCATCTGAAATAGGCCAAAATAACTGTTTGTCTGTTACAGAGCTACATGTATAGAGATGGTGACCTCACTGGCCCATACGCCACACGGGCGTCAGTATCTTGCTCAACAAGGAATTATTGATAAAATTTCGAACATCATCGTTGGTGCAGAGTCTGATCCTTTCTCAGGCTTCTATTTACCAGGTCGTAACATGCCCTTCTTGTTTCCAGTGTTTACTGTTTGCTTTTAATAATGAGTTAAATTGAGAGGACAATTAAGCCTCTATTTTGAAAGCTCCTGTGAATTTTTGAATATTAGAACGTGTATGTTGGATGCATACAAAAAATGATGGACAGTCCAACACATGAATAATATTACTCATTAACAGTGGTAGTACAGGTAAGATCTGGAGAGACTGTACTAGGCGTTTGAAGTTTGTGTTGTTGTAGATTTTTTTTTTCATGAATTCAAGAAGACAGCTGTTATGTTGTGAATTAAGTAACTTCCAAAATACTGGCTTGTTCCTTAGTTCTGTCCTTATTCTGGTGCCTTTCACAAACAGTATTCAGACTTAATAACACTAGTTTAGCAGTAAAACAATCTTATGATAATGCATGTTTTATTTTGACATTGCTAAAGTTACTGTTCCTCCACTCTGAATGCTTTTTTTCTTTTTGTCTTGTTCTCTCAGGATTTGTTAAATTTTTTGGAAATCTGGCTGTTGTAGACAGTCCACAGCAGATCTGTGAACGGTACCCTGTCTTTATGGAAAAAGTCTTTGAAATGGCAGAAAGTAATGATCCGACCATGATTGGAGTGGCTGTGGACACGCTAGGAGTCCTGGGATCAAATGTGGAAGGCAAACAGGTTTTACAGAAAACTAGTTAGTATCATTTTTTTCTTTAATAAAACTTTCTCCATATGTCATAATATACAAGAGTGAACTGGTTTGGTGTAATAGAAAAAGGAATTGAAAAATGTATTTATTTATCTAATAATCAAGGGTGTCTGAATAGCTGTGCTGTAGCAGATAAAGTGGTTTTTTAACTGTCTTGCCAGGCACAGCAGTGTGAAGTGCCTGGTAGCTAGAATTCTGGTATCGCAAGTGTGATTCAAATTATTCTTTTGTAGTGAGCTGCATCCTATAGATCGTCAGTAGTTGTGTTATTTTAGATTCCCTTGTTTCAACTGATGTCATGGCCTTCTTACCAGGATTAGAAAAGCATGAACTATGATGCAGTGATGCTTTCTGTAAAGACTGCGTTGTTTCTCTTTATATAGAACTGTTCAGAGGATTCAAAGTAGGTGCTAGGCTTCTTGCTGCTAGTCCAAACTTTGGGTTTTTTAAGTGAAAAAATCTGCATGAGCAGATAGCTATTGGAGCATTGTAGAATGGGATTGAAGATTTCTAATTACAAGTGTACTAGGGTCCACACTTTCCCAAGATAACTCAGTTATCTGTGCCACATAACTTTTTGGAAATGTTTGGATAGTCTGGAGAATTAACCTAAAGCTTTGGATTTGTCTGTCTTGGATCCATATGAGGCAAAGAGAATCTTACACTGCTTTTATTATAGTAGGTCAAGAAGTTGCCTTTCTCAGGTTTAATGTACAACACTCTTTCTACTAGTTAATGTAGTATAACATGACTGATAGGTAACTCTGTACTCCTGTAGAGGTCTATCTGAATTAAAAGCACTTTGTCTTCATTTTTAAAGGAAGTAGATTTCAAAATCTGTTGAACAGAATAGGGCACCAGGCAAAGAATGCCCCCACGGAGTTACGACTTCGATGTTTGGATGCGATTTCATCTCTCCTTTACTTGCCTGTAAGTTTGTGGTTTGGTTTGTTGTTGTCTTTTTTTTTTTATCTACAAGAATGAAATTTTTGTGCATCTGACTAATGGTGTGAAGACCTTCTGCAGCATCTAGTTTAGGTAGAAGTGGTAGCTTTCTAGTATTCTGAGTCACTAGCTTTACTATTTTGAAATTCCCTGATCTATTTGTTTGCTTAAAGTTCGAGTTTGTAAGAAGCCAGGTGTTCTGAAATCTGTTTATAAAACATGAAGTGAAGACATCTTTGGCAAGGGAATAAGAGTGAAGAGTTTAATATTCTTGTGCTTTAAAGACATGGGGGCAAACTGCTTTAATCCCTGTGTATATTCATTAGATCCAATGATCTGGTTTTAATAGGGTAGGTCTAAATGAGCGCGTAAGCCATTTTCATTTGTCTTGCAGGACTGCACTGCAGCCCAGCACTTGTCTCGTGTATTGAAATAAATTTATTTAAATCTGTCCTCCAAGCTAAATGAAATACAGAAGGCCATTTCTTCATTCATGAAAATAAGTTGAAAATTTAAACTATTTCAGTTTAATCTGCTGGTGGTTTGTTTTAAATAACTTCCTTAACTATTGGACGTATACTCAAAACTTGAAAGCTTTTCATAATCCTAATCAAACTCTTTCATTTCTGTACATTTCTCTGATGTGTGTAGCCGGAGCAGCAGACGGAAGACCTCTTAAGAATGACTGAATCATGGTTCACATCCTTGTCTAGCCAGCCGTTGGAACTCTTCAGGAGCATCAGTACTCAGCCGTTCCCTGATCTCCACTGTGGGGCTTTACGGGTATTTACTGTAAGTGCCTTTTCTTTGTTAGAGATCAAGTAGTGAATTGTAGTACTGTTCAGTCTCAGATTTTTGTTTTCTTTAAGTGAATGCCACAAATGAAGTGGTCAGAAATAAGGCCTTTTTCACTGTGCCGCACTTGCATTCCCCATTTGAATAACGCAGCAGACATGTCATGTCTGTAATGCTTTTCTTATAAATTGGAGAGGAAAAAAAAAAGCACAGCTATGCTCTAGGGTGCTGCTTTGATTTCAGAGGCACTGCTGGATAATTCACTTAAATCTTGAAAGATAAGCGCTGAGCTGTAGTTGTTTTCCAGTGTTAAACCCTGCTGCTTGATTTGAGTGGTGGTTGTGTAACTACTGTGTGGAGTGAATATCCCATTTCAATTTTTTCTGTTCCTTGGCTGTTTGTGTAACAGCCTACTGTGTAACTGTTGTTTTGGGTTTTTAAAATGAGGTGTTTCCCCCTCCCCCCTCTTTTGTCTTCATGTTTAGGCTATTGCAAATCAACCGTGGGCCCAGAAGTTGATGCTTGCCAGTCCAGGGTTTGTGGAGTACATTGTAGACAGGTCTGTGGAGCCTGACAAAGCTTCGAAGGATGCCAAATATGAACTGGTTAAGGCTCTCGTAAACTCTAAAACAATCGCGGAGATCTTTGGAAATCAGTATTACTTGAGGCTTAGGGCTTACTTGCGTGAAGGCCCTTATTATGTCAAGGCAGTTTCTACTACAGCCGTGGAAGGAGCAGAATAATGTCGCTGATGTCTTGGTTCCCCTTCTTGCAAGCCATGTTACTGAAATAGGTGTTAAGTTATAAGGTGTACAGACTCCCCACACTGGAGTCCCTTTACGTTGTCTCTTTAAAGGATTGTGAAGCACCTCGACTCTGTTTGAAACGACAGTCACGACAGCAAATCAAAACCTATAGGGCACAGCATAATTTCCCATAGAATGTCATGGCAGAAGTTCTCTGTGTTCTGTCATGAGACAAGTAACCAAGGTAAGCACTCTATCAGCTGCTGACTGTGTGTGATTTTTTTGCAGAAATTATCAGTGTTCAGTCAAACTGTTCTTTGGTTTGGAGTTCCTATCGTGTTTTCTCAGTAGATCACAGTTCAATTAAAAAAAACAAACACCAAAACACCTTGAAGTTTGTAACCTCAGATGCTGCCATAGTTTCTCTCTCTTTTTTTTTTTTTTAAATTTTTTTTTATATCTGCCGAGGTTGGCACTCGCATGGAACATACTCTTTTAGCCAGTCATATTCTGTCAGAAACGCTGTTGGTAAGAATAAGCTACTAACATTCTGTCCACATGAGGGAGTGCGAACTGGACTCTCTTCTCTTTTCACCTTGCTGGATGTAAGTCTTGCCTGAATAAATAATCCCAAATATTGTTTACATTTTATGCTGAGGATGAAAAAAAGCTTTTAGCCCTTTTAAAAACTAATGAATGCAAGTTCTAGTGTATAAAACCAAATCGGGAGCTTTGTCTTCCTTGTTGTCTGCAACTTTGTATGGCAGCTCAGTTCACTTGCTCAAAAGGAGCATGACCTATAGTACTACAAGTCTACTTCAGAACCAAATCTTAAATTGTTTACACTATTTTTTAACAGAGCTAAAATTTTTTAATTTTAAGTGTTATTTAAAAAAGCTATGATTTTAGTTGCCCGAGTTAGAATAAAAGGGGTAAGAAGATAAAGCTTTCGTGTTTATGGGCACGAACTGAATTAGGAATATGGAAATGTAGTATCTTACGAAGTGGTGCGTCTTCCTCTGAAGATGGTCACCTAGCTGCGGATGAGACGCAAGACTAGCTGGACGCTCTAGTGATGTGTGATGTGTCTTTGTCCATAAAACAGAGGCCACAATGTACTTTATACAAAAGTTTTATATTATTTTTGTTGAGGACATAAGAAACAAATCGGGAATAGCTGGGAGGAGCATAATAAAACATGAAATTACTACTTTCGGGCTTATTTTCGTAGTGTGTCAAGTCAGGTATACCTCTACGGAAAGTACTCGCCCTGTGTCCCTGCTCTGCCAAGTGAAGCAGGGTGATCTCGTCACGCAGTTACTCTTGTCTTGCTTGTAGTAGCTCTGAGCTGCAGCAGAGGTGATGGTATTGCTTGCCAAAAATTGCTGGCAAGGAGTCAAAGTGGACTCGGAGGAGCAGGGTAGTTGGGGAGCATCCCTTCATGTTTAATAGGCTGTCTGAGTGCAGGTGATGTGCCTTGTTGCTTATGATCTAATATGTACAAAAGTTGTCATCCAACATTATACTACTGCTGCCACTTTCATCCTAGATGTGCATAATAAACATCTGCTAGTGAGAAATGCAGTACACGGTCTCATTTGTGAAAGAGCACAGAAGCTTCATGAGTCCTGCGTCCAGAAAAACACATGAAAGCTCTGAAAAGGAAATGAAAATGAAAAGGAACTAAGGACTTCTATACTAAGTCCTTAGTTTGTGCTTGTATTGGACAGTTCAGCTTTGTTATTTTAGGTGGCTTTGTGCGCTGGTAGCTCTGAGCCATATGCTAAAATCTCAGTAAAAGAAATCAATATATAAACCTTTTCTGCAATTCATGACTCTCTTCCATGTGTGTTTTCAGCTATTACTTTTGAAGGCTACTCTGTGTGCGAAGTCTTTAGCATCTGCTTTGTGTGGTACATTTGCCAAATATAACATTTTAGAATACACAGAGATGCCAAACAAGGGGATTTTTTTATATATGCACATATGCTTTATTTTGATGAGCTTTGAGCTCAACATTCCAATTAATGGATCAGATGCTTATCCCTTATTATTCACATGTAGTTCCCTACCTGTCCCGTATATTGCCATATGGTTTACCTGTTGCTGGTGTATCTTATATACAATGGAAAAATTTAAGCGTGTTGTCCCTGACCTTCCCCTCCTGTAAAGTGACAGGTGGAGATAATTGAGGGAAAAAAAAAAAACAAAAATGGAGTGATGGAGAATGAGAATGGAGGTAATGTGCTAAACTTGATGAATTTGGTTTAAAAAAGAAAAACGAACAAAAAACCCCAAAACAAAACCAACAAAAACTACACCCCAAAACCAAAACTCGTTGTTTGACCCTGGTTAACAAGCAGTATAACTTGGTACTAAAAAATTGTAGATCCTTTGGCACACACCTCCAGTTCCCGCGGTCACAGTGGGAAGAGTAGATGGGACCCTCAAAGGCGCATGTCTGTCTCCTCCCATGGGAGTCTGTCACAGCGGTAGGACAAATCTGTCTGGCTAGTCTTCCTGCTGCTGAAAGAGCTGGTACGGAAGAGCTGATCTGGGGGATGCAGGAAAGGGTGGGGTTGTGTTCTGTGGCTGGTTCCTAATTTGGGGAGCTTTTACATGTTGAATAAGGCTGGTGTTACCAATATGCTGGTGAATTCGTTCCGACTTCACTGCTGATGCTGTTCTCCAGTATCATGTTACGGCATTGAGCTGCTTGTGTCAGAGTTTCTCTGATGCCATGGCTGACAGGAATACAAGATTCTTTAACAGGTAAGTTAGATTTCTTGCCTAGAATCTCCCTGGGCTGTTTACGTAAGCAATTTCCATGATGGCTCAATGTCTGTTCCCACTCTAAGCTGTTCTGTAGTCTCACTGGTGCTGTAGAAGAGGCTGCTCAGGAGTAGCTTCCTTTTGTGGACAGAAAGATTCCCCTTTGTTACAAAATACTTCGGAAGTAGATGATGCCTCAGTCAGATGAAGAAACGCAGGAGTATTTGTAGCATGAGGTAGAGGACTTAAGAAGTCTGGAAAACACTGGATACAAAATTTCTTGGAATACTCCTTTTTACTTGTATGCAGGCTCTTGTAGGTACTTATGGAGCCAGAGTACATCCACTTCTCTTGCTGCTGTAACACTGAAGCATTGAGAATTCATTTGCTGTTGAAGGGAAGAGAGCTAACTTTGAGAGGAGACTGTTACTACTGAATGCTAACAGGATAAGGCTGGTAAAAGAAAATTCAAACCTTCTTTGCAAAAGTGAAATCTTAATTGGCGAAATGAAGAACGTCATTTTTAATTCTATCTAAGTTAAACCGTCTGAACTTGTCAATATAGGTCAAAACCTTGCAGGACACGAGACCGTAGTAAGTTTCCAGTAATGAGCAATCTTTTCCATCACTTGTTTCCTTCCAGTCTTTAAATAACTCATCCTCTTTCATGTTGGAAGAGGTGAAAATGAATTTATAGCAGCATCGATTGTAGCTGATGTGCTTCTCCCCAGAAAATCGAGAGCTGTGAATTGGAGTGATGCCAGCTTTTTTAGCACAGATTCCGACAAAGATATCGGGGGGCAATGAAACCGGGACCTCCTTGGCGGCCACGTACACCTTGCGAGCGACGTCCTGGGACATGACGAAAGCGCTCCCATCGCAGTAATCTGGGTAAAACTCGTCTGAGTATTGATGGATGGGAACAAAGGCAGGGCTTTTGGGGTCTCTGTCGGGCGCTCCTTGGTGAATGACCCTCCCAATGTAAATGTCTTCTAGTTGTGTTAAGCTAAGCAAGTATCCAGCCAGACTTGGAATACCGACAAACACATCTTCATCTGCTTTAAGAATATACCTTGCATGTGGACAGAAAGTCACTGTCCACTCCATGCTCATCAACATCTTCTGTGTCTGCGTCTTGGGAGAATCAATGAAACTGCCTTCAATAATGTCACTGTGCCTTCGAGACTCTTCATTGATTTCCAGCTGGGTGGTTACTGAAGCCGGCTTTCCTAAAGCAAACAGAGTAAGGACAGCATAACCTCTGGCGGCTGTCACGTTGCCCCATGTCTGCCTGATCATGTTGCGCCTTGTCCTGTTTTCTGGGCTACTGCAGACAAGAACAAGCAAAAATATCTCTTGATCGGAGCATGTTGCTGCGCTGTTGACAGTGTAAGAGAGATTGGCCTTTAGGGGATCCACAGGTAGCTTCCTGGCCCTCTCCCTGATTTCGAGAGTCTTTGCGTCGGTGTAAGAAAGAGGTAATGACCGCAGGAAGTATTCTTCCAGTAAATCTGCTCCAAAAAGCAGCACATGGAAAAGCAAGACATTAAAGAGGATGAAGCACCACTGGTGAGTCCGGAGCCTGCAGACTGTCAGCTGGGGAAGAGAAGAGGTGGATGCTGAATTCTCTTGCTACTAGAACAGAAAGGCTTTACTTCATTTTATAATATGTTCATGCAAAACGATCACAACTTTTAGACTGTGGTCTTTGTATTATTAGCGTAAGACTCTTTTCCTCCTAGAAACTTAAGCAGTCTTTGTGGCACAGTGAGATCCCAAGCTGAGAAGGACATTATCATGCTGTAGTTTTAGAAGGCTTCTTTCTGTGCATCCATGCATGGAAATGCTGAGGAATTACTCACTATTAATATTTTCTGACTGTTTTTTAACCTGTTACTGAAGGCCTGAGATGCTAATGAGGACCTGTAATGTTAATATGTGTCCTCAAAGGAGAGCCTTTGGTACCTGGCCTGACAACACCGTAAAATAGCTGGCAGGGTAAGAAGCCAAAGGGAAAGCTGTTATCCCCGCTGTCCCAGAGGGAACAGCCTCATGCTAGTTTCCGTGCTGCAGCTGAGCAATGAGCCGAAGCACTTACCTGCATGGTGGTGGGAGTTCTCCCTGCAGCAGGGTCTGTGTTCACAGTGGAGGCAATTTCTACCCGGCAGAGGCTTACGGGGCAGCGTCTGTACCTGGGTCTGCAGGATCCAGTTACTGCCCGGTACCCAGAGACTATGGCTTCTACCTCACCTGCCTGGGGGGAGGAAAGATGATCCCAGGGGATGATCGTGTTGCAGTTGCAAGAAACACAAAGCAAGCAAAGCTCTAGCCTTTCCCCTTATTAATTTCTGATATTTGTGGTTGGGTCTCTGAGAAACAAAGAAGTGAAGCAACTGCTAGGGCTCACTTGGTAAAAGGGGTCCTCTGGTACTGTGGTGAAGCTGTGCTAGCTCTGCCAGTTTGATTTTTTTACAGCTGTGCCATTTTGGTGTTGGTTCCCCCATGCAGGGCAGCTGACCCCTGCACTGAGCCCTCTGCATCTCCCGAGATGGAGTTTTGGCGCGTGAACTTGCGGGTTTGCCTTGTGTGGGGTCCCCATGGACGTGGAGGACACCCGAGGGCCGTGGGCGCTGCTGGGCCAGGCTGCCTCTAGCACACGGGGAGTGGGCTGGGCAGGGAGAGGGGTAGGAAGCAGCTTTCCCTGTGCTGGGGTTGCAGCTGTGGGAGCTGGGCCCCTGCTCCAGGCAAGGTGCCTTGCTTGGCTCTCTTGATTGCCCCTAGAGCTGAGGAAGTGCAGGGCATTGTTTAGTACCAGGTGTGTTTTCAGTGGGCTCCTGGGAGCAAGGCATGAAGAAGGGGCTCTGCAGAGGGAGCAGATAGTGTTCAGCCAGAGGGCCCATGGCCAGGAGGCTGGGGGTGGTTTGGTGTGTCCCCCCACTCTTGCCCCTCCAGCATCCATTTACTGAAGCGGGAATGTGAACCCTCACGAGCGGTGTTGGATGGTCCGTTGCTTTCTGTCCGCACAACGTCATTCTGTGGTTTTAAATGCTTTTGTGGTGGTTGCATGTCCTGGTGAAGAGCTGCGGTGATCCACCCCTGGACAGGCTCCTGCCTTCAGCGGTGGCCTCGGCTGCACCAGAGCCTCCGTGTGTTAATGTTGGCACGGCTGTGGGCTGCACTGGAGCTCACTGGCCTGGGGAGCCGCAGGGGATGGGAAGTGCTGGAGGGGGAAGTGCCAAAGACACCACAAACAGGATGGAGGTGTCAGCAGGGGTGAGAGTTGGGTTTGGCAGCGGGTCCACAAGCCGTGGGGCCTGTGGAGCACCGAGGGGGGAGAGGGGCTTGTGGGTCCCCAGCAGCCCCCTGGGTGGGTGGGTGTGTGGATGGCAGCAGTGATGCTGTTTCATGGGCAAATCGTGGTGGGAGGTGTCAGCCTTCATCAGCACAAGCGTGGGAACTCCAGCCTCTGTGCGAGAGCAGAGCGATTGTGATTTTTTTTTTTTTGTAACCTTTTATAGGTAAGGGTGCATTCCTGTTACTGCATCCTTGGGTGAAAGGGTGCAAGGAAGATGCAGCATTGCTGTGGTTTGCCTTAGCCACGTGCCTTGCGAAGGCTCAGGGTGTGATGCTCTGACCATTGCAATCCTCCCTGAAGCATCCTTTGGGGCCCCTGCGTCAGCCAAATGTCCCAGGGAGATGGAGAAGAGCTTTGATTTTTGGCTTGGGGTGACCAAGGGTTAATGCCCCCCCCGGCTGGGCCCCTCAGCTCTCCCAGTGCCTGGCCCTGGGTCTGTGGCAGCGTGGGGAGATCTTTCCCATGGGTGTTGGGAAATCTGCATTGCTGTAGGAAACATCTGGAATTACTGAAGAAACCAGGTCCCCAAAATGTGGTCACAGCTTAGAAGTGCATCATGCCCCCCTGAAAGACAGCCCAAACACACAGAGCATGTGTGTCCCAATGCAGACCTTGGCTTTAGGCTCGCCAAAAACGGGAACAATCTCCTTTCACAGAGCTTGTGTGTCAGCTGGGATACAGCTTCATCTGGACCAGCCTCACAATCATTGTAATCCTTGCAGAAGTTGTGCTTTGAAGCTTGGCAAGCTGTCAGCACAGGAAGTGTCAGTTAAATGTGTTCTCTGAAATAAAAAGCTAATAAGGAAATATTTTTTATGTATAATAATATAGCACTATAGCCCCAGATACCCATTCTGGGAAAAAAAATTCCTCCTTTGAAGATGCTTCGTCTCCAGCTAAACCATTTAATAAGCAAATAAATACTAGCATTTGAAACCACTTCCATTAAAAATATTGGCTTTCCCAATTGTGCGTTTTTAGAATAATAATAAAACCCACATGTGTATCATCCCTGTTGCAATTACACACAGCGTGGTGCTTGCAGTACTTCTGAAGTCATTTCTTTAGCACTGCTTTGTGGTGGCAGCAGGAACTTCAAACAGTCGCCGATATCGCATATATAAGATTAGCACTATCCAACCACAGCCGGGGTGCGGGCAGCTCTTGGACGTGGGGTTTTGTTTATCTGAAGAGCCTGGCTGAGTCCCACTGGGAGAAAGCTAAGGAACAGAAACAAAAAGACTGCTGAAGGGTAAAATAACCGCTCTGGAGTGCCACAAAGCCCCTCGGCTCCAGGGAGTTTGCCTAGAGGTGATCCCTCCGTCGCCTTTAAAACCCAGGCTTCAAGCAAACGTAACACAGCAGCTTCTGTATGACCGTATCTCACTTTTCAGATGGGTAAAGTCAAACACATTCAGGGAAAACCTCACTCCCAGTGAGATCCAAGAGTTTCCAGAAGAGGAGTGAATGCAGGACCCCGGAGTGGCTGAAGTGTAGGTCAGTCTGGGGAAGGGGTGCTGTTCCTACAGCTTCACTTAAACCCTGAAAAATCCTGTGCGTGTAAATTAGGGAAACACCTGGGAAAGCAGGTTTTCCTGAGCCATAGGGCTATAATTTGCTTTATGCAAGATGTTTTCACATTTTGCTTAAATTTTACGTCCAAGCAAATCCTATTACAGAAGCAGGGATGTACCAATAACACCGTAGACAACTTGACCTACCATAGGAACAGTGAGCATTTAGACAGAAGGATGTTTGAAGTTTGGGTTTGATTTTTTGGAGAGGACAGGGCCCTGAACTCCTGTGATATCCAACGATAAAAGCAGAGATGCCCACAGGGTGGTGGGAGATGTTGTTGAGCTGGACGAGCCTGTGGCCGGCACTGTGGGGCGGGCAGCCGTGGTGCAGTGTGCTGCAGGGGAGCAGACGTACCCGCCGCTTCTTAAAATGCCTCTTAAAGTCTCCTGGCTTCCCTCCCAACACTGTGAACATTTGGAAGGGGGGAGCGGAGCCTGGCTTGTTTCAGTTCTGCTCGACTCTGCTTCATGAAAATGCGAAGGCTTTGGATGACGCACCGTTCTCAGGCAATGGTGCAGGCGAGGGCGGGCGGAGGGGGTTTGTTGGGGAAAACCAGTGAAAATTGGTTTTTCCAATGTAAATTTGCTCCAATATAAAAGCCTGAGCTCTGCCTGCCCCAGGTGTCCATGCAGTCGCTCTGTGCCACACGCTATCCTTCCCTGCAGGGTGGAGACCCCTCTCCCTCCCCACCACGGTCCCCCCTGCTCCCAGGCTCTTCCCAGAAGCTGGGTTGATTCCCACAGGCAGGCTTTCAAGCCTGCACTCAGCTGCTCCTGCTCCAGAGACATGCCAGATCCTGTCTGTGTAGCCCACCTGTAGGCAGGCAGTTTTTCTCGCACAAAGGCCTTTTTCCATGAGTCATTCCCCGTGCCCTAATGCAGCCACTTGTCTTATTTTAAGGGTCAGAGATGACCCCTGTCACAAGGCACCCTTCGGCAGCCCCGCCAGTCCCCAGCCGGGATGCTCCTGGGAGCACAAAGCACCTTCCCCCTGTTTCGGACCCTGCCCAAAGGGTCCCCTCTATTTACAACCTGCCTTTTGCAGTGTTTCATCAGCGCACAAAGAGCCGATAGCACGAGGGGCTGGGAAGGGACTTGTCTGGTTTTTAATAACAGCATCAGTTGCAATAAATAAAGGGGGACAATTGTTGTGGTCTTAGTCACCTAATAGCAACGTTTTTGCTTAAAGATATGATTCAGCTCTTGCAGGCAATTCTTCACCTTAAGTTCTCCATGAGGCTTGGGAGATGATGGCAGAGAAGGTTTTGTAAGAGTTACCCAGTGTGCATTTCATTTGGGTTTTACTATTTAACATCCCTTCAGGTGTTAAACATAAGTAGAAAACTTAAAAACAAGCTAGCAAACCGGAGCGCTGACATACTAGACAAATAGATTAGCCGCTCCTGGTACAAAAATGAGAGTGTCTCTTCCTCCCATTTAATGGCTCGGTTGACTAGGTTAAAAACATGTTTTATAGCCAAGTTCCTAGCATTCATTTTTTCTTTGCATACATCAGTCTCGGAGTTACAGAGCTCTATCTTTTTGTATGGGTATGTTTGATTATTGCTTCTTGAGTTTAATGACAGCTTTGACAACTACCACTATATTCCTTGATAAAGACAGCTTAAACCCTCTGTGCATTCTGCAAGTGCTGCATTCAGCCTCAGAAATACTGAGCTAAATATAAGCTGAATGGAGAGAGCACGAGCTTGTGAAAAATGTCGAGTCGCGAGGCCACAGGGCTCCAGCCCTTGGGCTGAGCTGGTTCCCGAGAGCTGGTCTCCCTGCCAAGATGTCAACTTGACAGAAAAGTTACGTATTTTGCAGTGGACCAGAAGTTTTCCCCTCGTTATTCATTTTCACAGTGTGCCGTGTGGGTTACTTTGCCTTGCCCTTTCATTCCCTGAAGTTAGACGCAGGCAGTATTTGTGCCTGGCAAATCTAGATTTCACATGAAATTCATTTGACATGCACAACAGCCGAACCATTTGAGTCTTGTATCAAGCTCCGCTTTGATTAAATTCGGTCCGTGCTTTGACAATATTTGCAACTGGGAGCAGATCAGGCGTTGCCGTGCCTGACTCCACAGTTGCTCTGTAGCTGCAGTGACAGTGGGCAGCAAGCTGGGGCGTTTCTTCTGGGGAGCTCCTTGCCCTGGGCTTGATGGGGGTGCATGTGTGTGTGTGTGTGATGTACCCAAAAATACAAAGCTTGCCCAAGGTTATGGAGGGAAACAGGAACTGAGTGCAGTCCCGGGGCTCATGCAATGCCCCAGCCCATCCTCTCCAGGTCCCACGGCGCTGGATGGATCCAGCTGCGCTCCAGCCGCATGGACCTGGGGGTGTCCCAGGGATGGGGAGGGGGCTGCAGCCCCCCAGCCGTGGCCAAGGCTCCTGCCAGCGAGGCCATCCCCCATTGCCCTCCTGGCAGGGGGTTATCGGGGAGCTTGAGCCGGGCAAAGATACTCTCTGAGCCTAATATTTGTTCGCTGCTGGAGCACTGTGGCATGCTGGACTTGGGTAATGTGTTCCTCAGAAGATGACTTTCTCTCTCTCTCTTGCTTCTGACTCATCCCACCGTTGCCTCCCACGGATTTATTTATTGCTCTCCCAGACACAGAAATGGCGGAGTTGTCTCTACTGCCCTATGCCAGACCCCTCCTCGGGCAGCCGTGCCTTCCCCCACGCGTGGCCCTCGGGGGGTCGCAGACTAGGGGTTTGCCTCTCCCAGGAGCCCCGCACAAGCCCCCCACGCCGCTCCCTGAGCCTGGCTCTGCTATGGAGAACTCCTGCGTGTGCACGTACAGCACGCAGCCGTGCAAATGGCGCTCGGCATCCCAGGGTGTGCCCGTTCCCCAGGGCTGCACACTCCCTGCCCAGGGGGGAGACAGCCACGGGGGCCATGTGCTCTCGCCCGATCCGGGGTGCGGAGCGGGATGCCGGGATGCTGAAGGGGCTCCCCAGCAGAGCTGTGGGGGCTGAGGGAATCGAGAGGAGGAGACAGTGTTGCAGTAGGTACATGAAATCCTGGTTAATTTTACTTTTTGTTTATAAGACGACTGTCAGGAAATGAGGACTTGTAGCATCGATGGCATTTTGGTGAGTGCTGCAGCTGAAGGCAGGGAGGACCGTCTCAGACAGACCCATGCTCCCAAGATGCTGAATGGTGCCTTTGCTGAGAGCACTGCCCTGCCTTCCTTCCCCCCTTGGCTTTGGGAGCACAGGGCGGGTGTGACAGCCCCAAGGCAGGTACCCACAGCACCCTACCTGCCCCCCACAGCATCTCTGGGGCTGAGAGACCACGTGCCTGCAATATATTAATGATTAAAGATGATGTTAAATCACGGCAGCTGGGAAGACAGTGTCTTTATCACATGGTAGTGCTGGCTGGGACCTGAAAGGCCTAAAAGAGTTTCCAAAACAAAGTGAATTTTACTGCTATTGATCTTGGGACAGTATGGACAGAAGGGAAGGGCAGCACCTCTGGTCAGTGCTCAGATGGGCAGGTGGAAACAGGAGAGTGTGAAAAGAGCCCCCAAAGTTACCCAAAGGCAGGAGAAAATGCCCTGGGGAGGAGGGAGAGCACTCAGCCTGCCTCACTTTTTGAGAAGAAAAGGAAGAGGTGTTTTGTGTTGCAATATGTTTTCATGAGGAGAAAACACAGGATAAAAGCAGACTCTTGATTTAGTGGGAAGAGGCAGGCTTTGCTGCGGCTGGAAACTGCAGTCAGACAAATCCTCGTTAGGAGGAGGGGGTGTGGCTGACTAACGAGCGAGGCAGCGTGCGGGGAAGCCACGGGAAAGAGAACCGAGGGAGGGAGATGTGGTGATCTCAGCATCCACAAATGCCTGCCTGGAGGCTGGATGGTCCCGGGGCTGGCCAGGGGTGGGATGCCACCACCTCCATGTGCTGGGGAAGGGACGGGAGGACTGGATCAGCCCCTCTGGGCTCTGGCACGGCCAGTTATCCTCTGACAGGGGGAGCGTGAAACAGTCTGGCCTGGCACTGCTTAAGCGTGGCACCATGAGGGAGTGGAAATCCAACACGGACCCTGGCCTGAACGTCCACCTTTCCCAAAGGCACCCAGCTCCCAAATGCATCCAACCCTCTGGGCTCCTACCTTGGGTTTAGGACAAAATCGGACTGTGCTCTGCCAAACGGCAGAGGAAGAACAAGCAAGCTCAGCCCGGGGGCCGACGCTGCTCCCATGGCAGCCAACGACAGAGTGTAAATAAAACCCATCCCTTGGTCGTTCCCTGTTTTACAATACATGCAATGCCCTGAAATACTTTCTGGAGTTAAATAATAGCAGGGCAAGAAAAAAATAACCAGTGGGGAAGGAAGGAAAGTATTTTGCTTTTTATTCTGTTAATTACAGGTTGTAAAGTGGTTCGTTACGGAGGATCCTCCTGTACCTGGTCAGCAGGAGAGGGAACAGAGACCAGAAGTCCCACAAAGCAGCAGGGCTGATCCGTGCCGGAGCTGGGAGCAGCCCCCGGGCAGGGCCTCTCCTTTCTCAGGTAGGATCCCACCAAGTGCCATCACGGGGACAGCTTGTCCCTGTGCCCAGTGACCAGGCCTCTGCCCCGGCATCCCCTCTGTTCCACGGCGGGACTGGGCAGGCACCAGTGCCCTTCCAGGCACGGCTCCATGGCCGGTCCATCGCTGGTGGCAGCACCAAGGCGGAGGGCGGGTGGGACCGAGCCAACCTCGCTGCTCGAGCTGCAGCGCCTGGGTGGGGACGTTCTCTTCTTCTGGCTCTTTCCCTTTCATTTTTCTTTTCCTCACCGTCCCCACCCCCCATAACTGTTTTAAATAATTCCTCCTCCACGCCTGTGTTATCACCTAGCATGTCAATACGCTGCTGTGCCACCCACCCCTCTCCTCGCAGAGCTGCACGTTAACATTTTGCACCCGATAATGTGAGGCAATTAGTGAATGAAGAATAACTTTCCTACTTAAAAGCATGATGGGTTGGGAAGAATCACACTGATGGATCGCACGGGGAGTATTAATTGCTTTTCTCTCAAATGACTCCTAGTGTAGGAGAGTCCATATGGAGAGAGAGGAGGAGGAAGAGATGCTGCGGGAGAAACAAAGCCTCCAGTCCTAGTGAGAAGCGTAAACCCCAGCGCATCTGAGTGGGCACTTTCCTCTGGAGCCGGAGGCTGCGGCAGCGAACGGGCACCATGTGCCAATGCATCACATGAGGGCCGGGGGTCCCGGGAGCAGCGGCTGGGGAGTGCGGAGGGGCGGGGGGGGGAGCCCAGGGGCTGGGGGATGGCCGGAGCTGTTGGAGAGAGACCACCGCTCTGGGGGCGGTAAGCTCCTGGCCCGGAGGGTGTCACCCTCCCCTGGGGTCTGCCTGAAGCGGGCTTTGGCGTTTTGGGTGGCTGAGGTGGCAGGGAAGCGTTGTGCAAGGCACAGGGCTGTCTGGCCACTGTGTTTCTGTGGGAGCATTTCCTTTGGAATAAACGGTTCTTGTTGGGGATCTCTGTCCCCCCGTGCAGCCCCGGGATCCCGTGGGTTGGCACCACGGCGAACTCCCCAGCGCCCGTGCAACAGCGTGGTCTCTGGAAAAGAAATAGAAAAAAGAAGTGAAAAAGGAGAGCAGCGTGCCAGAGCTGGGGCAGAACCGCTCTCCCGGGGCTCTGCTCCCCAGGGGTTGCACGGCCGCCCCTGCCGCGGGGTCAGCTCGCTCCCCTCCAGGGTCCTGGGCCAGCGTGGGTCGTGGGTGCACAGCGGGAGCCTGCGCTGTTTGCAGTGGCCCGCATCCAGCCCCCCGAGGGGGGACACGGCTTTGGGGCGCTTTGGGCTTGGCCACATCATTACGGATGGGACCTCCTGACTCTGGGCCTGGACTTCAACGGGGAGAGAAGGCACCTTGGACCCCATCCCGTTAACCCTTTCCCGGAGGTGGCCGGCTCGTTTCCAGGCTGCCCCTGCTGTCCCTGGGGTGGGGGCGTGCCCGCAGCAGGGCCGTATTATTGCAGCAGGGCCCCCCTGGAAGATCAATGCTCCCCAGCCCGGTTGCGCAGCACGGCACAGGAATTCCCCAGCAGGCCGGGGCTTGGCCGGCCTGTTTGGTTTCGGCACAACCCCAGCTGCGCTCAACACAAATATTTATGGGGCTAGCAGGAAAGAAAACTTAATTATTTTTATTTTCTTTTTTTTTTTTTTTTTTAATTTAAAAAGAAAAAAAGAAATCCAAGCCCCCTCCCCGGGTGGGGCAGAGGCCGGGGGGCGAGGGGCTGCGCCCGGGTGCAGGGGTGGGCTCGCTGGCCGGTGCCCGCAGCCCGGGGGTGCGGGGCCGGTGCGGGGGGCGGCGGCAGGTGCCGGGGCGGCCGGCAGGGGGCGCCGTGGTGCAGCGGCGGGGCCGTGCGGGGGCCGTGCGGGGCGGGGGGGGGCCCGGCGGCGGCGGAGGGAGCAGCGAGGTGGCGGCTCCCGCCCCGCCGCTCCGCACCATGGGCTTCCTCGGCGGGCAGGGGGAGGAGGCGAGCGGGGCCGCCGCGGGGCCGCCCCGCCGGTGCGCGTAGGGCAGGACCCCCCCCCCGCTTCCCCGGGGTGCATCACCCCGCCCCGCCGTGCCCCGCAACTTTCCGGTACCTGTTGCTGCCCGCACCCCGCCGGGCTCCCGCCCTCCCACTCCCGCATCCCGAACCGTCCCCGGTATGCGGAGCGCCCGGGCGGCCCGCGGGCTGCTGCGGCGGCGGCGGCGGCGGGGCGCGCCGTGATGGGCGGCCGGGAGCGGGAGCGGGAGCGGGACGGCGGCGGTGGCGGTGGCGGTGGCTCTGCCCGCGGCCGGCAGCCCCCGGCCGGTGCCCCCGGCAGCGCGGGGGGCCCATGCTCTGCTCCGCCTGGCCCCTCCGGGCACCCGCGCCGCTTCGCTGATGCCTTTCTCGGGCGAAGAGCGGAGCCTGCAGGGGATCTACAAACCGGCGGGGCCGGCGGAGGGCAGGGCGGCCGGCGGGGCGGCCGTCTGCACCGAGTGCTACACCAACCGCTCCTTCGTCTACGACGATGGCAGCGCCCACAGGTACCCGCCGGGGGTCGGTCCGTGGGGGTCGGGGTGGTGGTGGTGGTGGGGGGGGGTTCCCGGGGGCCGCCTGTGCCGCCGTCGTCGGGAGCCACGGGGCTGGGGGACAGCGGACCCCCCCGTGCAGAGCCGAGGGGAGCCCCTTCCCTCCCTCCCTCCCTCCCTCCGCCGGGACCCCGCGGGGGGAGCCGGGCTTGGCCCGGCACGACCCTCGCCCCTCATTCCCACCGCCCTTCCCATGCCTGGAAGAAAGTTTCCGCAACACTTCCAGGCCTGCCTGGAGTCCCCTGCGAGCACCCCTCAGGGTGGCACCCTCTTGGGAATGGAGTAGTTAGAGGCTGCCTGGATACAGGGGATGCTCGGAGACCCCCGAGTTGTTCCCAGTCATATCCTTCATGGGAAAAGGGTTGACGCTGCCCGTGTCGTGCACAGCACGGACTGAGGCTGTGCTCCGTGGTGTGCGGGACAGGCAGTGTTTTAGAGGAGCTGGTTTGGCTGAGCCCTGCAGCCACCCCAAAGCCAGAGGACTGTGAAACGCCCGCAGGCGAAAAGGCTAGGTTTTCCCTAGGTGCATCACGGCCCACGCTCCAGCTTTGGGTTGTTTTTATGCCAAAGTTATGATGTCCAGTACAAGGGAGGGGCTGCGGTGTAGAAGTGAAGAGCTGCTCAAGGGGGATCACAGGGACCCGATGCCACGGTCCTCTTGTGCCCAGACAGCAGCAGATGTATCTCACAAGGGGACGTGTGCTCGTTGCTCAAGTATCCAAGCTTTTCCCGATAACTTCTTTATACTGTCATTGATGTGATTATATTTACTAGCGTGGCTCTTCTGACTGTCACACTCATCAAATGTCAGCTTAAATGAGCAAATGAAGTGTGTGTATCAATTAATTCTTGGCAGATAAGGACCTTGGCTGGGTTTGTGCCTGGGGCTGGTCAGCTGGGTTTTTTTTTATGTTGACATCTGCTCGCTGTGAGTTAGGGAGACCATCTTTTATTCCTAAAAGTCTAGATGGAAAAAGAAGGAACAGTCTATTCAGTGAACTCTCTAACTTTCAGCACGTTGCCACTGACTGGGTAATTGGTAAAATCCTTGAATATTGGTTCTTGGGATTAAGTCCCTCATCATTTCCCCTTGCTGTCCTCTCTGTCAGAGGCACAATGTCTGATGCGGCCAAGGCATCACGGTGCCTCGGGAACCAGGACCACCTAACCCCTGAGAACACCGTTCGGTTGCCTTGGGCACGCCAGGGGGACTGCGGCACCACGGGGCCTTCACCAAACCCAGTTTCCTCATTTTGCAGCTGTACTTGGTGTGTTTGCAGAAATGACGTCCTTGAGGAGGTTATCGAACATGTCGGTGTGGGTGGGAGATCAGAGATCAGGCTAGAGACAGCAGTTGGCGGAGGGTTCGGACTCCAACGTTACGGGAAAATGATGAGTTGCTCAGCTCAGACAGCAGTTATTGCTCCTTATTCCTTACACTGCAGTACTGCTCGGGGTCATTTATCCTCATCTAATGCACAACAACAAAATCCTTGTCCAAAGGTCTTTCCCTCTGTCTCTTTCAATCTGAATAGAAGAGCTTTGGTTTTTAATTATTATTATACAGCTCAACGTGTTTCTAACCCCCTCTGGCTCCAGAGAGGTTGAAATGCCACTGCTTTCCATGGCTTGTCTTGCCTGCCTCTGTGTTCAGCCCCTTTGCTGCCCTTCCAGAGATATTGAACAAGCTGGCTGGAGCCCTCAGGACTCGGCAGCTTTGTCTGTAGCTGCCTGTTTCCCCAGCCCCACCTCGGAGCAGCCTGGATCTCTAATGTACTTTTTCAGTGCTGTTCAGCTGAAGAAGCAGAAAATGATTGTTATAAACAGGCTAAAGAGAAATATGCAGGAGCAGGCAGAACAACGTGCACCATCTCCCCCATTAGATGATCCCAGGGGCCCACTGGCTAATCTGCTGTTTGGTTGGCTCTTCTGTAACTTGGACGGGGGGTGTGTGCCCCTTTCAGTGGATGATCATCCACATTTAACAACCTGCTGCCACTCAGCCTCCCCCTGGTACAAGAGTTTCTTCATCACCTCCTGTGGGTTTTACCTCTGTTCAGTTGAAATGGCCATGAAGGCAGCACCTTGCCCGTGTCTGACATGGGGTTTGTGTCTGATGGGTGCGTGGTCCCCGGGGGAGCCCAGGGCTCAGGAGTCCTACGCAGGCTCCCCGGCTTGTCTCCGCTCTGCGCTTCCAGGCGTATACTCGTAGCTGTAGGTGAGATGGCAGACAAGCAGACCTGTCACCAGAGGTGTGTGTGAAAGATGTGAGAGCCAGAATATAGATATCTGAGCAGAAAAGATGTATAATGCGTTCCATGTTACCTTCTGCTAAATGTTCAAGGGGACTTCAGCTGGGCTGGCCCTGTTAAAATAAATGGAAGCCTCAATTATCCCCTTGCCTAGCAAATCTAGAGATGGCTTAAAAGCTGTTGAAGAGAAAGTCCATCTTCTCAGGTGCCTGACTATGGACGTGTGTGTGTAAATGTCTGTGTGCTTTCTCTGGGTCCTCTTTATAAGGGGACAACGGTCCTGAAAGTTCCTTCCAGTCAGAAAGCAAGGGGTTAACTATAAAAGTACTTGGAAGTATGTTTGGAGAGCAAATACACATTTCTGGCACCCAGAGGGTACAAATAGCCTAAATTTTACTTTCCTACCTCATGGGAAATCTGGGTGAATGTTTGTACAAGGAGCTAGTGCATCATTTAGGGGAATACAGGATTTCCTCCAGCCAGCAGCTGTGCTTCCTGTGCCTTGCCCATGTAAGGGCACTCTGGTAAGACGCAGTGATGGATGAGCGGCCATATGGAAGGACTCATGCAGAAATATCCTGCACAAGTAAGAGGGCCTGCGGGAGAAGCAGGGACGTGCAAGAGGAGACTTGGCTTTTCCATCCGCTATGTCCAGCTACTATGGCTTATTTGAGAAGACGAATGTGAAAGAAGGTGGCATGCACGATGATACCTGGAGAAACTGTTTAGGAAGATCACATCTTTGCATTTAGACGTATGTGGCTTTTCTCATATCTGTTCTTAATGTTTCTTACAGATCTGTCTGTCTGCCAGACTGCACTGCTCTGCTTAGGTTCAGTGCTGCTGTTTCTATTTGGAGTAAACAGTAGGTATCCTGTGCCTAGGGGGACAGGGTCAAGTACCTTGCCATGTGTGCTGGTTTTGGCTGGGATAGAGTTAATTTTCTTCATAGTAGCCAGTTTGGGGCTGTGGTTTGGATTTGTGCTGGAGACAGCATTGATAACCCCGGGATGTTTTCGTTCCTGCTGAGCAGGGCTTGCCCAGAGCCAAGGCCTTTTCTGCCCCTCACCCCACCCCAGCAGCGAGGGGCTGGGGGGGCACAAGGGGCTGGGAGGGGACACGGCCGGGACAGTGACCCCAACTGACCCCAGGGATGTCCCACACCATGTGGCCTCATGCTCAGCACATAGAGCTGGGGAAGGAGGAGGAAGGGGGGGACGTCGGGAGTGATGGCGTTTGTCTTCCCAAGTCACCGTTACGCGTGATGGAGCCCTGCTTCCCTGGAGATGGCTGAGCACCTGCCTGCCCGTGGGAAGGGGTGAAGGAATTCCTTGCTTTGCTTTGCTCGGGTGTGCGGCTTTTGCTTTACCTGTGAAACTGTCTTTATCTCAATCCAGGAGTTTTCTCACTTTTACCCTTCCGGTTCTCTCCCCCATCCCACTTTGAGAGGAGTGAGCGAGCGGCTGCGTGGGGCTGAGCTGCCGGCTGGGGTTAAACCACGACACCACGGATTTGGGAGGAGGACACGTAGGGAAAGTGGGTCCCAGCTGGAGCGGCTGCTCCAGTGCAGGTACTTGAGAAGCCGAGGCTGGGGGATGGAGAGCAGCAACCAGAGGGACATGTGAGCACCACTGGCGTGGCAGCTCTGGACATACTTATGGAGCACCAGCTAGAGAGGGCTTGGCTCGATAGGGGCTGTGCTGCGGTGGGGTCTGTCCTCAGTCCCACCCAACTGGGCAGCCAGGACAGAATGTACTTTCTGGCCCTAGAAATCACAGCAAGGTTTGGAGCAGTGGCAGCAAGGTAGAAAATACCTATAGGCACCTTCTGCTGCTCTGGTCAAAGCCTCTGTCTGAGTCCAAAGCCAGTTGTTTCCCTGCTGTCCTTGCTGAACCTGAGGCAATTGGTGAGTTCCCAGGGCCGTGTCTCTATGAGAGAACTTGGGAAAGTTGATCTGAATCCATGAAGGATATGAATGCAAAAAAACCCCAACCCAACCCAACCCAAAACATTTATTAAACTGGATTCTTGCTCAGTGTGAACACTCTCATCCAGACTTGGGTTGACTCTCCCATGGCTTCTCCTGCTACGTTTCATATGTATTAAATGGGCTGTCTCAGTTTAGCACAAGGATGGTTCCTGCAGCTGAGAGCCTGTTGTTGTCACTCAAGTTTTCCATTTTCTGGAAATGAACGGGAAGATGCTTCTTTGGCAGAGCTTGCACTGAACCACACTCTGCAGCTAATTAACAACCAGTTCCTCCAGGCAACATTACTAGCTTAGACGTTTATCAGCTTATAAAAAGTCGGCCTTGTGGATTGCGACAACTGTTGCTCTCGCTGCCCGTGGGGATCTTGGCCTCGTTGTTCCAGGAGAAATTGCAATAGGGAGCCATAAAACTACAGGGCCAAACACCCCGTATTTTCTGAGTGTTTGTGTAGCAGAGATAAGAAGGAATTCTGCTTTTGTTTTCCTCAGCTGATTAGGAAAGGGAAGCATGCGGCTCTGGCAGGAATCTGAAATTCGGGGCTCGACAGGGCTGTCAGCAGGTGGTGCTGCACAAACTGCTGCAGGAGAGCGCCCGCCAGCACACCTGGGTCAGTGGGAAGAGATTTCAGGAAGCCTGTGCTATTCCATTTAACGAAGGACCCCCCCAGCTTGCTGAACGTCCTCCTTAGAAACTGCCGTTGGGTTCTGGCATGGCTGCGTGTCACCCTTTGCTGGAGAACAGCAAAGTAGGTCATTGCCTGTGCTCAAGGCTCTTTCTGCTCTGCAAAAATATTTACAGCATCTATTTGAATCCTCCCAATTCTCCATTAGTGACCTCTTCCTGACCTCCACGCCTGGTTCCCAAGTGCTGCGTGCAATTTGTTTTGGAGCCTGTTAGCGTTTCTCTTGCATCCATGCCAAACTGTGCCGGAGCGTGGAACGTCTCATTCATCCTTCTTATGAATAAAAACAGGCAAAGAGCCATACTAGGCCTGAGCACAGGTGCCTCTGGCTTGGTGTCCTTTGACAGCAGCCGGTGACGGGGGCAGAGGGCAGGTACAGAGCAACCCTTCCTGGGGCTGTACTGCTGCAGCCTGGCAGATTGAGATCCTGAGCTGGAGGCTGTACCCAGCAGTTGTGCTTAGAAGACACGGATGGATGCCTTCCCCGGGATTTGCCTGGTCCCTCTTGAACCCACTGGTGCTTTCTGCCTCTGCAAGAGGATGTGACTTCTCTGATGCAGCTGCTGTGTTTGAAAACGTGCTGCTTTTTCTTTGAGCCTGCTGCCCTGTGATTTCCCTGGGTTCCTACAGCTCTTGTGATGTGCCTGCTCCCTGGTCGTCTGCTCTGATTTCACCTGCCTTTCATCATATCTTTTACCAGGCTAAGGACTCCTCCTGATCTATTTAGTCTCTCCTTGAACAAAATTATTTTATAACCCCGTAGTTATCTCCGTTGCCCTTCTCTGTGCTGTGTCATCTCCGAGGAGGGGAACCAGAACTGTGTGTGGCTCCGCGGTGAGTTTAGCTGTAGTATAACAGCCTCACCTAACATTCTGGGTTTTGACCACCACTGACAGTCCACTGTTGGCTTTGTTGTATTATCTACAGTGACTTTGGTTCTTTTCTGAGTGCTAATTTGCAGACCTCCTAACGTCTGTGCAGGAAGGTGATTTCCTCCCCCTCCCTGCCCCCCCACGCCGGCCCTTTTGGATTAGTTGGAATTTATTGATGCTAATTTTTGTCTGACATTTTATCATCAGGTCACTCAGTGCTGCACAATCCTCCTGCAACTCTCTACAGGCAGGTTTAGGTTTGACTGTACTGGATAATTTGCAGTCATCACCATCACCTCTGAATTCACAGGATAGCAGAGAGCCTTGTGGGACCCCGCGGAAAATGTTTGCTTCAGTGTTCCTTTTCTGTTTGTCTCCTGTCTTCTAATCCAGAGACATCCCCCGCTTCGTCCCATCGCATCCTGGTCTGGCAGGTGGGTTGACGAGCCTGCCTCTTGGGGTTTATTTCTGTAAGTCTTTGTATCCTTGAACAGTGTGAAAAGACTCTTCCTCCTCCCACGTCTCTCTATTATTTTCTGCTTTCAATAGAAGGGAGTGTTTTGCAGGGGTCTGGAGTGCGGAGAAGTTTCTTCTCCATGCTTCATCCCTAGCTGCTTATAGCAGTTTGGGGCTGCGCAGGCGGGAGAATTTTCCCAGCAGATCTTTAGCAAGAATTAGCACTTTCCTGATCTTGCAACCTTTTTTTTTTTTTTTTTTTTCTGATATGTGAGCCTGGAAAATGCTGGGCACTGGCAAATTTGGTAGAGGGTATAACAGCTTGGGATGAGGATATAACAGCTTGGATTGGGCAACAGCAAGAGGGCGAAGGAGTTTTAAGCCCCATTTTAGCTAGAGGTGAGCTTTTCTGTCTGGAGGAAGGAGCGCTGCTGCTCCCTGCAGAAAGGTGCACTGGCAGGATAGAGACTGTGATGGAGCATTAGGATTTTTGGGGGCCAAGAAGGGTCCTTGTGGGACAATTATAACTGGCCAAGACCCACTTAGCTTTCTGGCCTTCCTCACGATGCCAGCTGCTGGAGCAGGGACCCGTGGGACGGCCAAGGGGTAAGTCTGGGCGGTGAGGGTAGCTGCACTGGGATAAGCAATACTTAATGGCTGTGAATAGAGGAGTGGCTGAAGTACTTGCTGTAGTGTCAATAGGAATTATATTCCCCTTTTTAAGCAGGTAATAGTAGAGGGTTGGCTATTGGCTCCAGGAACAGAGCTGGAGGCTGTGACAAGTGAATTGCTCTCTTTTTAGTTTAATAATCTGTTTAGGTTTAAGATTTTTTGTGGTTGGTTGGCATGAATCATGAACCTGGTGTTATCTCTGTGTGCAACAGCACCCTGTCATTAAAGGCTGGGTGATTTCCCAGGGGACTCTGGTGTGCACAGCCTCTGAAATCCCCACAGGGACTGATGGGGCCTCTCAGTGAAGGAACATTAGCGAGGGATTGTTTCTTACTTCCAGCAGCATGAGTCCTTGTTGCTTGATTTCTTGAGCATCAGGGGTGATTCTGCTTTTAAATGAATTTGCATGTGCTCCCAGGCTGCCTTGCAAACCCAACACTGTGATAAGGAAAAAAGGGTCATGTCCTTGCTGGGAAGGGCCGGGTAGTCTGGGAAACCTGCTCCTCAGCATATAGCTCATACAAGGAAGACATGGTTTAATGTTGTAATCTATAAATAGCCCTGGAGATCGCTAGGTCAGGAACATCCCAGCAGGGTTAGTGACCTTGGCTCAGCAGGCTGAGTGTGGTTTGGATTTGCCCCTCCTTCCAAGGTTGTTCATGGCTGAGATGCTGGTAAGAGCACTGTGGGTGCTCCTGAGCCTGTCCCCAGTGGGAAGGGTCAGGCTGGATGGGTGACTGCAGGCAGAGCTTGCCTGGAGTGTCATGCTCGTCCTGTCCTTGGGTGCAGATCGCTGGTGTAAGTAGTTTGCTTCTAGTGGGGAGTTGAATCTTCTCCTCTGGACGAGGTGAGTGAGTGAGGTCCTGCCGGTCCTCCTGCGGCAGGAGCCCTCCTGGCTGCAGGAGCAAGACCCTTGGAGACCTCTGCCCAAGGGCGTTGGGCTGGGGACCCGGGCTGTGGCCTTAGGAAAGCCCAAGCTGGTTCCCTGCACTAGCCACTGCAAATGCTCTCTTCAGCTTTTTCTTTTGGACCTACTTAATATTGCCAAGCAAAGAAGAGGAGATAAGTGCCTTTTCCTTCCAGGAGGCTCTTTGAGAGAGGCTGAAGCCTGTTTGCTGCCAGAAGTCAGGGGATGTTTTTTGAATTGCAGCATGCCTGCAATGCACTCCTGCTAAAGGAAGGGGATTTGGGGTTGCTGTGGGTGGCCATTGATGCATGTCTTCTCCTGTGCTCCTCATCTCCCATCAGCCCTCCTCTGCCATCTCCAGCCTGTTCTTTGTCCCACACAGTTGCAGCTGTCTCACAAACCTCTGCAAAAGGGAAGGATGAGACATGCAATGCCAAAAGCAAAATAGCAAGGGTTAAACTGGAAGCTTGGTGCACATGTGGAAAGGGCTCCCAAGGCTGTGGTCATCCCTTCTGTCACCTCCCCACCGTGGCACATAGCTGTGCCTCTGGCAGAGGAACAGGGAGCGGGAGCGTAGGGGCTGGGGGTGGGTGGTTGTGGGGTCCCGACCCTGGGACCGGACTAACATCAAGGGTCTGCTGAAGAGGGGAACGCCACGACGAGGCCGAGGTGAGGGGTGGTACTAGGTGAAGACTTGGCAGTCACCCCTTGCTTAGCCCCTCAGCCCCAGCTCTGCAGACTCCCATGATATGCCTCTGCCTACACGGCTTATCAGCTGCCAGCAAATTAGGCCTAAACTTATGTCAAGAGCCTAGACAGTTTATAACAGAACACCCTGAGGGAAGTATTTAAACTGAATCAAGAAGCTGTCACTCACTCGCAGCTAAACACTAATCACAAGCACAACTCGTGGTTGAGGGTTTAGTTGTGTTGCTCTTTTAAATTATAGAAGTGTGAACATTTTTGCTGAACCATGAGGCCTTCCTTCCTCTTTCCCCTCATTTATCTACCCAAACAGCCCCTGTTCAGCTCCAAATTCGTAGCAGGGTGTGCTGTGGCGATTAAGACTCTGCGTACAAAGATATGTAGGGACTAAGAGCTTCACTCTAGCTATAAAATTGGAGAATGGGAGCAACTCAGTGGAGTTCCCTCTCAGGTGGTCTGAGACCCCCACCACCTTTGACCATGCCACGGACTACTGGAACACCAAACAGGTTGTATCCTCCTTCCCCTGATTTCATGTATCTTGCTCTACCAATTTTTGTCTTATGTATTGAGCTTACTATATGGATTAAAGTGACTTGCTTAAGGACAGTGGAAAACTTAATAAATTGTGGTATATGTTAATGGCCTGGCGTCTTGTCAGTGAAGTGTGTTAATAAACAGAATCTGTCACGCTGCAGGTGATAATCCAGGAACGGTGTATATCAGTGGGCAGGAAGGCACTGGGATCAAGTCAGTGTGCTGCAGAACAAAGTGCATGTCAAGAGATGAAACCTGGCCATGCGCCGCCATCTCACTTCACTGGCGTGGCAGCCCCAGCCCAGGCTTGAAGAGAGGGAGCTGGTCCCCTCACCTGCCAGAAACCGTGTCAAGGATGTGTAGGATGTCCTTCCCCTCCCTCCCTTCGCCCAGTGTTGTTTAGGCTTTGCAATCGACAGGGACATCAGGGTGACTTGTTTACCTTTGCTTCTGTTGGAAACACCCCCAGCACTGCCTGGGCCCTCCCTGCAGGATGCTCTTGCCCCATGGCGCAGGAGGAAGGGTCTTCCTGTGGCTCATTCCTCCCAGCTCCCTCTCCCTCGGCAGGGGTACCGATGGGTAGCTTCACCGGTCTCCCAGCCATTGGGGCTGGCCGAGGACACTGCCTGCCTGTGCCACTTGTGCTTGATGTGCTGCTGTTGGGATCAAAGAAAAGTGAAAAGACTTCTCAGCGGGGCTTTGCCTTCCCTGAGTTCTACTCTCTTGTACAAAGTGTACGTGTGCATCAGGCCAGAAGAGAATGGGAAGGCGTGGGGCTGAATTGCTAATATGGGATTGTCTAATAAGAAAAACGGCTCTGGACCTGGAAGGTAAAATTTCTACTTTTATCTTCTGGAAAATAGCATTGCCAGCGGGGGGAAGGTTTGTGGAGCTTTGCACTGACTCACACTTCCTGTTCATTTTCAATGTGAAATACACAAAATGCTAATTTTTCCGTGAGGCCTGTGGTGCTAAATTGCCTCCGCATGTTGAAAGCGAAGCAATGGATGGATTTGTCACAGGACTCAGCAGTTTTGGAGGTTTTGAGCAACAGCAGCCCTTGACATGGACATTCCAACTGTCCACAGAGGTGCAAATTTGGATGCAGGAGTTTAATCTGGGAGACTGAGCGCTTCATATATTAAGTATATATATGTGTGTGTGTGTGTGTGTTCTGCAGCTGTTGTACCCACAAAGCCATGGATGGGTATGATGGGTGGCCAAATAACTTGGGCCAAAGATGCTCAGAGTATCTGGAAATCATGACTTGGATGTTGTTATGGGCCCATTCACATCCCTTGGAGCACTTTAAATTCTTTGAGTTGTTGGAGTGTGTCCAGAGAAGGGCAATGAAGCTGGTGAAGGGTGGAGAACAAGTGTGATGAGGAGCGGCTGAAGGAGCTGGGGGGGGTTTAGCCTGGGCAAGAGGAGGCTGAGGGGAGACCTTATCGCTCTCTACAACTACCTGAAAGGAGGTTGTGGTGAGGTGGGGGTTGGTCTCTTCTCCCAAGTAGCTAGTGATGGGACGAGAGGAAATGGCCTCAGGCTGCGCCAGGGGAAGTTTAGATTGGATATTAGGGAAAATGTCTTCACTGCAAGAGTGGTCAGGCACTGGACCAGGCTGCCCAGAGCGGTGGTGGAGTCACCATCCCTGGGGGGTGTTCATAAAATGCGTAGATGTGACACTTGGGGACATGGTTTAGGAGGCCTGAGGGGGTTGCGTTGGGGGTTGGACTTGATGATCCTAGAGGTCTTTTCCAACCTTTATGATTCTATGAATCAAAAAGTATTAAATCCATGACCGTCATACAAGTAACAAGAAGCTGACAAAACAATTAAATGAAATGGAAGGCGGTTGCTTGTGGACAGAGAAGTGTTTGTGAAGTAGACAAAATGATTTTATTAAAGGAAAAAGACCCCCCTCCCCAGTTCTTTCCCTGATTCCCCTTTTCTGTATCAAGCTCAGGGCGTTAGTGCCTGGGGCTTTAGTGCTGGTCTTTTTAGCTCTTTTTCATACACGACCACAGAGTCACTTTGCAAGTTCATTAGTTCATCACTCCTGTCCCCTGGTTTGATCTGTGGGATTGCCCACAATAAATGCTCCTTTCACACGGTTGTTCCACGCAGGTGTGGCAGGAGCCGGCTCTGCTCATGCAGCCGGCAGCATTTGTGCTTCTTGTTGGTTATCTTTAAGGTTGGAAGTCATTCTGATTGCAATGACTTATCATTTGGTCATGGGACTTGTGCTTAGAAAATGGAATAGATGTTTGTAATGGTGTATTTTGGGGGGAAAGAACCCTGTCACTTGGCCTGTGTGTGTGCTCCTCCCCAGCATGGCCCCTCTCAGAAGGCCATTCAGGCCACACCTTGGTGTAGAGAAGATCCTCCTGTGGCTCTGGACACATGATCTGGGTTCCAGGACTTCTGATGTCTATGAAGGACATCAATGAGTCACCGTATGACCTCTGGGGAGGGAGAGGGGAGATAAGGAACACTGTGCTGCTGAGGCGGTGGCAGAGGAAGCGGCTCTGTGCCTGAAATGAGCTCTTGTACAGGGATGTCCCTGCAGGGAAATCCTGCCCTGAAAGGTGCTGAGGTTGGTGTCCAGGGAAGAGCGATGCTGAGCCAGGGTGTGAGGGCATGCCTGTTGTGGGACCCAGCCCGCACGTGTGTTTGCCCACGTGCGTGCAGATCTGCTGCTTTCCTTCCCTGCGTGGTCTTTGCCCTCTCCTCCGGCTGGGCTGAGTTGTACTGCCGTGCCAGCTCGCTGCCCCTCCTTGCCAGGAGAGCGGTGCCAACGCCTGCAGCAGTCCGTGTTGCCGGCGTGGGAGGGGGGTGCTGCCTTCCAGCCCAGCTCTGGAGACCGAGCATGCGTCTCCCCACGCACTCGGGCCATTAGGAGACCCCACAGGGATGTCACTCAGAAGCAAAAAACAAAAAGAGAGGGGGGAACAGCTGTAACCCGGTAACCATAAGAACTGTGGGAGGAGAAGCAAATAGATGATTGTATATATTTTAATAAATATAGAAAAAGAAAGGGCAGAACTTCTTGTATGGCTTTGTTCATCAGAGAGCCTCTCAGAGCCTGGCAGTGGCTGAGCTTGCCTTCACTGATGGACCAGGGATGCAGGGCCAGACTCTGCAGCCGTGGCTGGTGAAACTCTGTGGCAGGGAAGAGAGCACACAGCAGGGTCCTTGCTGTCCTGGGGCAGCCTGGCTCCAAGAGCCTTCGTGAGAAGTGTCCCATCCCTTAAGTGCAATCTAGACACCATTGCCCTATGATGGGTCTGGGCCAGCAAAGAGCAGCTGGAGGCTGTGCCCCCACCAGTGCCTGTTTGCTGCCCAAAAGACTGGGTTTAGCCTAGTCACGGTGATGGCCAGGCTGGCTTTGCCTCTCTAAAAACAGGTTGTGCTGCAGCCCCACGTCTCTGCCAACAGCAGAGAGGTCAGACCCTGCGTATGACTCTTGCTCCACCATTGCTCTCGGTCAGGAATTGTTCTTTCCGTCCCAGTAGAGGTGACAGGAGGCATAGCAGCAGCTGGCTGCAGTGTTGCAGTATGTGCTGGGTACTGAAGCTTGAAGAAAAGTGGCTTTGCCTGGGGAGGGGATGTTGAGATTGGACACAAGGCACTTGCTTTTCTGGCTACACATCCAGACGCCTCAAACATCCTCCTGGGGAAAGGATGGACTTGGGACAGACAGCTGCCAGCAGGGCCTTATGCCTCTGGCTCCTTTTACAGCATGGAGTAGTGGGAGAGGAGAGATTTAGACTATAGGTTATGCAAGAATTTGCCCCAAATGTAGGTTCAGCTGCTGCTTCTGTTTGCAGACCCCAGACCCTAGAAGGGGGAGAGGAAGGGCGTTCTGGGAAGGTCTTCAATAATTTTTGGTGCCAACAGAGCAGGGGGTGTCACTGAGAGCTTTAGAGCTCTTGATGGTGCCTGGCAGGTTTGGGCAGTTACATCATGCAGGTACCAGAACGTAGGATTATGGGATCTATTAATGACCCTGGGCGGTTTGGGACTGGTTCATGATGGGAAGCAGGAGGATGCTTGGTGGTTTCTGTGGTGTGTAGCAAGCAAGGAAGCAGAAGAGGAACTTGGGTTGTGTCCTTCCTCTTTGAAACACATAGTGAAAAATAATGCAAAAATCCTAAAATACCTTGCAATAAGCCTCCAGCCCGTGGAGTTTCCTCTGAGGCAAAGCTGCCTTTTGGGTCCTGGGAACCCAAACAGCCTCTGACGAGCTCCACAGGGCACGTGCATTGCAGAGCCGCCATGGCCAGGCGCAGCCCCAGCTGGCACAGGCAGATGGGTGGGCTGTCACTGGTCCTCTGCCTGCATTTCCAATTTTAGGGGACGGTGCTGTCAGCAGCGTAGCTTTCCTGTGTGCCCCGGGTGGAAATACAGCAAGGGAAGAATGCGGTTGCAACCAGCCCACACATGAGAAAGCTTACTGAAGAAACCCAAGGTTGGTGCAGCTCTGAGGCTCCTGGTGGAGCGTGCTCTGAGGGGCAGCTGTGTTTGCTAAACTGGGATGGTGATTGTGTCTAGCTGCAGTTTAACAGTGGTAGAGATCATCGGGGAGATCTGGTTCGGATCACACGTGGCTTGATCCCAGTTCCCATGTTCCCAAGAGGCTGAGCAGTAGGGTGTCCCCCTCGCGGCGTGCCGATCGCTGCCGGGGAGCTGGCCAAGCTGGGGGAGAGACGGTGTCGTAGCGAGAAAGTGGAAGAGTGTTGAGGTTTCCATATGCTGATTACAGCGTGCATTTTTAGTGGTACATGGTTCTGGAGGAAGGAAGGAAAGGGAAGATAAAAATAAAACTGCAGTCCTGTATTTAGCTATAAACCACTTTGGGATTTTTTTTCCCCCAATAGTATTTGAAGACTATGCAATAAACAAGCTTGTTCATGAATTTTTTATTTTATACCACTACTGCTTTGAAGAAGTAGCCGGGTTGCTGTGGCATTTCTATAGCTTAGAATCCCTATGTTTGGGTAGAGAGGAGGGCCGCAAATTCTCCGTGCTGATGTCAGGAGATCTGTGTGCAGTGCAGGAGCACTTTTTTCTAAGACACTGATGTGCAACTTAACTTGAAGTCACTGTGTAATTGATAAAGGCATCTTTATCAAATAAGTGCATGAAATATTTGTCTTACTGAACCTTCATCCAGAATAAACAAATGTGCCAAATTTTAAAAATTCTGAATGATTTCATATGTGAGAATAAGAGAGAATATTTTAAAAATGCACCTGCTACTGTGGATGGGAGAAGAAACTCGGATGGAAATACATAGCAGAAATTGTCTTTCCAGAGATACTGATATAATTGGATTTTGCTACAATTTCTTAACACTAATGAAGGTCAGTGTTAAATATTTGCTTTGTTATATGAATCTGACACATGATCTGAGGCCAAGAGAGATGGATTAATTGGGTTTGAAAAGAATCATGTGGAGTTTAAAAAAAACCAACGTGCCCCAAACCCAAAAGACGAGCGTTTGACATTTGAAGAGGATGGTTGTGTATAGATATGAGCATCCTTAGCTTTCAGTGCATGCAAGATAGTGGAGGACCTGCCGGCCTGGACCTCGGGCAGTGGCAGCCATGGGGACTGTAAGACAGGGTGGTAGCTCTGTGTAAAGGTGCCTTTTCCACATGGCAGTTGGTGTGTCCGTGGCTGTGCAGCCGTAGCACTCGGCCTTTCCTCCGGGAAAGGAAGCAACGTGCTCCTCTAAACAGGCACTTAATAATCAATGGAGATTACTGTGTGTGACAGTCTCCTTCAAATGCAATTATAATCACCCACACTTGGAGTTAGGCACCTGGCTCCCCACTTTAAAGTATGTATTATAATAAGAGAGTGTATGATTTTTAAAATTTATTTTTTCTCTCCCTGAAAGTCCAGTTTTAGGATGCTGTCTTGGCCTCACAGCAATAAGTAATCTTAGTTGGACTAGAACTTTGCTGGAGGTGGCCTGGTGAAAGTATGCTTTTGGCATAATTTGTCATAGTTAAGCTCTAAGAGGAAAGACCTAACTGTGGGTTTTTTTTCCGATTAGTATTAGATTCTCCTTTGCCATGTGAGCTAGAGATGGTCAGCTAACTTCTGTGCTTATATCAGTTGATCCAGAGGGAGTCCTTGAGTTGACAGGAGTTTGGCTTGATTTCTCTTAAAGACCAAGTTTTGAATCAATGTATATCATAGAATAACCTCCCTGATGCCCAAGGCCCTGCACAGATGTGTTACGCAGTACAGAGCCTCGGCGGCAGTGTGCATATGGCAGCTAAAAGGAATTGAAGAGCTCTGGGGGTATAAAATTAAGTGGCAAATAACATCAGTGAAAATCATCTAGAGTGCTGAGAGTGAGCTGCGTTGTCTTCTGGGGCTGTGTTCAGCAGAAATTTCACATGCTGGTTGCTCTTCCAGAAACTCAGGACTTTGGAACCTGGTCAGCTGGGAACTTTTCTACAGGGGTTTGAGTTGTAAAAGGTAGAAGATGGTCTGAGGAGCCTCAGATCACATCTCTGCAGACAGCAGCAAAATCCCTAGATGTCTGCTTATTGCCAATTTAGTATTCAGCTGTCTGAAGCTCTTTTGCCTGTACGGAGCTTATACAGTATGCACTGGAGGCAAAGCTGTGGGAAGGTGGTAGCAGTGGGTTGGAGAGGCTTGGGGTGAGATCCTTGGAAGTACATCTGGCAGGAGTTGGAGCCTTTCAGCTATTTGCCTGCCTCACACTCCAAAGTTACATGCGAGGAACAAAGAATCAGCTCACTGCAGAGGCACGATGTCTCCTCTTCCAAGCTCTCCTTCCCACTTTCCACAAAGGGTCTGTGAAACTGGAGTTACTGTTATGGCACAGATGAGTTTCACTGATGAAGCCAAAGGATCAGGACCTGTGATCTTGCCTTGTGTGTCTGTACGCTGGCTTTAAAGCATTGAATGGCTTTGTTGCCTTGTGAAGGGAAGTTTCAGCTTAACCCTAATGTTTTATAATTAGTAGCTCCAGCTGACATGGGGAGCAGAATAGTGCCCGTGTTCTGGTTGGTAAATGTGGCTTGAAAAAGGAGAGCAAAGACAAGCTCTTAACCCTCTGAAATGGTAGTCTGAGAGCTGGTTGAGTTTCATCTCTTTTCTGTATGGCAGGGCAGGCTGCATGTAGCTGGCCATACACAGCTCTTTGTCTGAGCAGTCACCTTGGGTCTCTCCCAGGCATTTTGACCCCCACCCCCCAACCCCCCCTTGATCAGAGACATCAGCACTCCAAGGGATGGGTGATATATCCTCCCGGCCACGACACTTGGCAGCTGGACAGATGACTGACTCATCAGTGTTCGCGGTTTCTCATTTAATACTGGGGCTGTTCAGATGATTTAAGTGCTGGCAGTCCAGAGAGGAGGTTGTGCTTCTGCCTCCAGCATGGTTGTGGAGCCATCGCCTTGTCTGCCTCCAATCCATACTTTTCTTTGCGGGAGGAGGCTGGGGGTGGATCTGGGTTTGGTTGTCAGCTGTAGATCGAGCTGTATCTTGCGAGCCGTTTTATTTCCTCCTGCCGATTGGGCTTTTCCATTGGCTCCTCTTGCTCTCTGTTGTTTGCCTGCTGAGGAGCAAATGTCCTGTGCACAGCGCTGCCCTGCGCCGCGGGCTGCGGGGCGCTCCGGGGGAGCGGGCTCCGCACCGTGCCCACCCCGCCGGCCCCTCGCCTGAGGCCGGCGGAGCCCCTCGCCACCCATGCCCCCGGGGGGAGCGCTCTGCAGGGGGGGCACCGCCGCCTGCCCCGCAATGTAATTGCAGCCGGCGGGCTGCCAGCCTCTCCCGGCGCGGGGGGCCGCGGGTCCGGGTGCGGGTTGTGTGGGGCCGGCCCCGGAGGAGGTGCCGGGGCGGGGGCGGGCGGGGCAGGGCAGGGCAGGGCAGGGCCTCCCCCCCCCTCCATTGTCGCTGCCCCCTTCTCTCCCGCAGGCTCTCGTCGCCCGGCGGCTGCGGCGGCGGGGACGGCGGCGGGAGCCGCAAGAGCGGGGTCATTCTGGACATCGCCGCCCTGAAGATGACGGAGCTGGAGTCCGAGGTGCTGCCCCTGCCGCCCCGGTACCGCTTCCGCGATCTGCTGCTGGGGGACCAGTCCTTCCAGAGCGACGACAGGTTCGGGGCGTACCGGGATGGCGGGGGGGGGGGGGGGACGGGGACGGGGACACCCCCCCCCACACACTGGGAGGCGGGGAGGGAGGGGGACACGCACCTGGGGGGACACACTCCCTGGGGATGGATGGGGACGCATCCCTGGGACACCCCCCGCGGGTGGGACACCCACGCGGGGGGGGGGGGGGGCGGAGGGGGGCGCGGAGCTGTCCGCGGTGCTGAGCCCCGCCCGGCGCGGAGCTGTCCGCGGTGCTGATCCCCGCGGGGCGCGGAGCTCTCCGCGGTGCGGGCGGGCGGGGGTGGGATGCGGGAGTATGTCGGAGTCCGTGGGCACTGGGATGTGTTCGCAGGAACCAGTGGTCATGCCCGGGCCAGGGGGGACTGGGATGTGTGTGGGTGTGCTGGGGATGGGGGCCACGGAGATGTGTGTGGGCGTGCCTCGGACAGCAGGCGCGGGAGGGTGTGGGTGTTCCGGAGCTGCTGGGCATTGGGAGTTGTGGGTATACTGGGCCAGCAGACATTGAGATGGGTGGTTGTGCTGGGCAGCTTGCTGTGTCTAGGACTCCCATCAGGGTTTGGCAAGGAAGAAAAGGGACTGCTGTCTAGGAGATGCATGGAGCACAGTTGGTGAGGCGAGGGGCTGGTGAAACTCCCTGTTAAGCCATACGCAGAGTTTGGGCTGAGTGCATGCATTTATTTAGGAGGTAAGGCTCATCCAGGCTCTTCTCAGAGGCTGTCTTTGCAGCGGGGGTGCTGATGGGAGCAGAGTGACTCTAAAGAGCTGCTGTGGATGTGGCACAACTCTCCCTTTCTTGGGCTGTCTGGAGAAATGGCCTTTATGGACTGAGCACCAAGCCTGCTATTCCTGGCTGGCTGGCAGGGATTTATTACCAGGTTGAGTGAGCTAAAGCAAAAGGAGGAATGCCATAAGTGGCAGGTGAATTCCATGAGGAGAGCAGTTGAATGAAGCAGAACAAGAGCAACCCTCCCTTCAACTCTGTTCATATAATAAAAATCAAGGAGCTACAGTGCTAATGGGGAGTCAGTAAGATTGTAATCTTCCCCCACAACTAATTGCATGATGTAAACAGAGAGAGATGTAACTCTTGTTGAAAAAATCCCTTCAGCTGCTGGTGAGTTAGCCTTTGCTAGCTGCTGTGTATTTGGTGCACCTGCACCAAGGCTTTTGTGCATCTGTGTTAAAAGGGATATTTTTTTTTTTATGTGTAAAAGTGTCACACAAAAAGAAAAGTGAATTTGACTTTGGGAATGTGGGATTTGCAAGTGTTCTAAATAAGTCTTCCTAACTTTTATAGCTGTGTAAGAATTGATCTGCCTTGAAAATGAGGCTGTGATCCTCAAGATTTTAAAGCCCAGAGTTCCTTAAGCGGCACTTAAACATTAATATAGTTTTATGGCATAAGGTTGATAGGAAATTCCTGCTGCTGAAAATGTCTGGATTTCAGAATGGTTATGATAAGGCTCATTTGGATAAGCTTGAAGTTTAGAGTTTTAACAGTTTTCCTATTTAAGTATTTGCATGGATTTGAAATACAGAAGACAGCAATTGCAGATTGTGTTTTTTCTGCGTTTCACTGGTATACCCCTTAACCTTCATTTTCATCTAGATTTGAGTGTTTCTGATCCAGAATCTGTCTTTAATTTTAGTGTGGAGATACTCTGGATTATTTTGTTAAATTCGTTAGCCTTGTTTCTCAAGATGTCTTTGTTTCACTGGCTTTATGTGCTGCTATCTTTAGTTGTTTGACTTTCCCCTTCATCTAGAAAATATTGAAAACTTCACAGTGTGTTTGAGAATGCAAATCTATGAGCATGCATTTACTATTCACCTGTAGTCCTCTTGATTTCACTGGGAGTTGAGGTGAGCCACTGCTGTAGGCACTTGGAAATGTTGCTGTTAGGCCTCAGTTTCAGTCCAAGTCGTTAATGAGGCTGGGACCTTGTAGATGAAGCAAGCTTGCTGGAGTAATTAGGACTAGTAGATGAGTCTGTTCCAAACCAACTGAATAAGGAGCTGATTTAGGCTAGCAGAATAAAAGCAGAAAGCCTTTTTGGATTTGCTGTGCTTATAAATACTAAGCAGCTCAGAGATGTGCTTTGAAGAGCTTTGTTGCAGCACTGACAGGAATGTGCTGAGGAAAATTCCCCCACATAAACAGTATGGGGAACTGTGAGTGGTAAAATAGAGCTCATTGGACTTACAGATGTAACACTGAAGGAAAACACCCATAGCACTAAATATCTCATTTATTTATAAAAGCAATGCTAAAAACATTGATGTCTCAGATATCTGCTTTTGAAAAGCTCCCCTGGAATGATAGTGTGCTGATGAAAGTGAGGAGGTTTCTGGGGTCAGCAGAAGACTAAAAGGGTGGGAGGCCATAGGGGAATCCAGGTTTTGCTGCTTCTGGGGAATGAGAACCGCTTCTGTTAGAGATGTATTAACCCATCCTCATCACAGAGGATGCTGAGGAGACACCAACACTGGACTGAGGTGAGAGAATGAGGTAATGCTGGAGCTTGAGGAGATGAGAGTTTGCTGGAACAAGTAGATAATTAGGGAGCTGTCGTATAGCAGGAGGAGAGAGCCAGATAACCCACAGAACTGAAAGGAACTGATCAGTGAAGATAGGGTGGAACAGGTGAAATAGGGCGCTCCTAATTTACTTTTTAGAATGCAAAAGGTGAAGACAGTCAGTCTAAGTAGGGCTCACTCCTTGGCAGGTAGACTGATTGACACGAAAACTAAAATAAGACTTTGAATGTTGTGTGGAGGATGGTAATAAATCATCCAGGAAGCAAATAGGAAAAGACCGACTAGAAAAGGAATGGGGGAGGTAAGTGGATTTGTGCAACAGAGAGAGAAAAGCCTAATGACAAGCGAATCTAGACTTGTCAAGTGGAAGCGCTCCTTCCAGCATCTTCTTATTCATCTTTGGAACTCACTACCACGGGGCATCTGGAAGGCTTTGGGCTTAGCATTTCAATGCAGTGCAACTGTATTTAAATACCATGCTTGACATTTTTGCGAGGCAGGTCTTTAGGTTATAGAAACAGGATTAACTGTCATTCAACTCTAAATTTCCAGAGGATACAAACTGCTGTCTCAGGGCATAAATCTGATGGATAGGGACTGGGAGGAAATTTTTCCTTTGGGGAGCTCTTTGGGAACCTTGCAGTTGCCTCACTTACTTACCTGGCATAAGTCCTGTCTGGTTCAGAAGCTGCTTTCCCTCTTTTTGGAAGGTTCTGTCAATGTCAATACGGAGAGAAAAAGAGATCTGTTCTGCTCCCTTAGGGCAGTATTGCATTACTTCTCTCACTGAAGTTTTGTTGCCATGAAAGTATTCGGAGCCACTGGAATAGAACAGTAAAGGCGGAGTTTAAGATGTTGAACCTGTAACAAAAAGAAGGTGAAGACCTGGGGGCACGGGTACTGCTTGTGCCTGGCTGCCCTTTCACATGCTTGGCACATGACTCCTTCGGTCATGGGAATCCTCTGTGCAATGGTACCTGTGTATGTAGGAGCAAGGCCAAGGGGTGCTGGTGGAAGGGAGAAGGAGCTGCATGCAGCATCCCATAGGTGCTGCAAGTTTGGGCTCTGTAAGGTAGGCTTCTGTTCTAAAGTGATACTGGTACGTGCTGATTAAAGGCAGCTGAGAAAGCACATCTGCTGAATTGATAAATATTGTTTTATACCACAAGCTGTGGCATCCCTTTGATCTTTGCTGTCCTGACTACGGCAGTTTTTGATCTCCTGCATTCTCTTGTCTTGGACAGTGCTGACAACTGGGTTGGGGCATGTATAAAAAAAGCCCAGAAATAAAATTAACTGTCTCTCAGAGAAGTGCCATTAGGAGCTTATTTTTGCCTAATTTAAATAGTCTGAATACTTTCCAGAAAATCGTCGTCAGAAGCCACAGTCCTATTTACAGTAGCAAGAAGTAATGGATGTGACTTTGATTAAGTGCATTTTTCTGAGGCTAATTATCAGCAAAGAATCATTTTGATGGCTGAAGATGTTTGGAAAAGCTGCTTGTGCAGAAGAATTCAGCAACATCTCTACAAAAATTTTAACATCTGTTTCAAATAAAAGAATTTTCAGTTGTTGCATAACCAGGAAAAAAGGGGCTTTTAACAACTGGGGCGAATTCTTTTAAGTTTCTACTTCTAGGTTAGATAGATTTTGAAAACTTCTTTGTCTGTAAACTGACATCTGGTCTTTGTTTCTTGAATTTGTCACTGAGTGGTGGCTCTAAATCATAGGTTGGATTATACTTGACACAAGTCAACCGTAGTGCTGAAATTTTAGGCTTGTAGGACCTTATCCTTGCAGTTTTCATGCTAACATGCCCCAAGTGACTTCCTCATCAAATGCATCATCACATTAATGGATCTGAGCAGCTTTGTGTCCCTCTGTCAGGTCCCTTGAATATGTCTGTGGCTGAATCCCTGCTTCATTGCCATTTAATTTAATTGGCAATTTTTCTTATTTTATTTGGAAGATGCAAATGCTAATTTGAAAATTCCAGTTTGTATCCAGAAGTTAGAGACATTTATTTCTGTGATGGTGAGGTAATGGCCAATATTTTAGGTTCCAGACCACAATGTCTGTTCAGGCTGTACCATCTGCGCTTGTGAAGGTTTGTACCTGGATTCCGGAGATCCAGCTCTGATGCCTGTGTGCCGCAAAATTCCTCTGGTGAAGGCTCTTCATCTCCCAGCAGTTTGGCCCCTTGCTTCTGAAAGCAGGATGAAGGTATTTATTGTCTAATACCCACTCCCTCAATAAGAGTGTTAAGACCCAGTCTCCCACCAGCCCTGTGTGTAGAATCTCCCAAGGGGTGACTCAGTTGCAGTTGTGATGCCTGAGCCCAAACCAAGTAATAAATAACACTGGTGAAAATGGTGGGACCTGAAACAGAAACTTTGGAGTGCCTGTGTGACCACTTGAATTGAATTGCTTCTCCTCTGCTTTTGCCACCTGGCAAAGCAAAATCAAAACATTTATTAATTGGATTAGGCTGTTCTCCTGAGTCAACACTTTGTCTGAAAGTTTCTGTCTGACAGTACACAACCAAGTGCCTACTCCCTAAACTCAGCCAGCCTGCGGCAGTAGCCCTGCTCCCAGTTGGAGCGATTGCTGCTCCGCGTGGGCTCCTGCTCCTGAGCCAGGCAGCATGGTGAGCTGGGCGGGTGACACATACCGGTATAGCTCTTTCCAGAGTAGATGCCCACAGCTCTGCTGTGTCAGCCAAGGCTGTGGACAAGACCGAATTCAGTCCCCAGGTGCCATCTAAGTTGTTGGAGAAGCTGCCAGCCAGGAGCACCAGAGCTTATGGGGGGCAGCCTGGACACACTGCACTCCTCCGACAGGGCTTATTCCTGCTCTCTGAATGAGTGAGCAGGGGCATCCTAGGCCACCAGTCACCCGGCATGGCTCTTCTGAAGCATGTTGCCTTGGGTATAGGCTTAGCAGAGCTTATAGCAGGGTAGGGAAAAAGCACCTAGGGCAGGGTGTTGGTGTACTTAAATCTGATGCCAGACCCATTCGCCACCTTGCATGGAAGAATAACCAAGACATCTGCAGTCCTGGGTGGCCAGGTCATCTCCAGTGAGGGTGGCTGCAGCAGGTCCCTCCCTTAACGGAGGCAAAATCAACACGTATCACCACTGTGTTCCTCAGCTCGGTTCCAGGTGGGATACGCAGGGGTGAAGAGCGCATTGGGACAGCTTTATTAAGAGGGCATGGGCTTTCCTGTGTTTGTATATTTTTTTTCTTTTCATGATACATAACATTCTTAATTGCGGTTTGCTTTTTTGAGTTGTTCTGAAAGGCTGCAGTGATGATTACTAACGCGGTGTCTTAAATGAAGTGCTGTTCAGAGTTTTTTCAATGGATATTTCCTTGTAGCTATTGGTGAGCTTTTGAGTATTCGTCTTAAGGCAGGAACCCCTGGCCATCAGCAGGAATATTAGGAAAGCTATGAAAGTAGTAGTGTAAGAGAAGGAATGCACCTTTTTTATAATTATATCTATTATTTTATTTTAAAAAAATGTCATTACTCTTTTTCAGGCATATTGCTTTTACTGTCAGTAATGGACCCTTGCTAGTAATACAACTAAGTGCATGTTGCAGCCTGGTGGAATGAGTGGAGGTGTCCCTGGAGTGCTGCAGTACGTCCAGCTGTGCTCTGATGAAAAGGAAGAACAACATTGATTTTCAGTTATTTAGCACAATTTAACATTATGGGCTCAAATGTCCATCCCTCCCTGGTGTATTTTTTTGGTTTATTTACTTTCACTTTGGTTTCTGTTTTATTTATTTGGAGGATGGGCTGGAAAGGTAAAAATGTAGTGTTTCAAGTTACCTGAGAGTACCTGTCCAAGTGAAGGGGAAAGCATGAGCAGGGGTGGCAGAGGGCCACATCCCTGCTGAGAGCGGTGGGTGTAGCCCCAGCAGAGACTTACACCAGTTCAGGATCTGGTTTTTTGGCTCAGGTTGTGGGCAAGAGCAAAGGGGAAGGGCAGGGCCATGGGGAGGAGCATGGTGGGCATGCTGTCAGGGAGCACCTGGGTGGCTGACATTGGCCATACTGAAGGAAAATTAAACACATTGGCAAAATGAACATTTTTACTCCCCTTGACCAGTTGTACTGGACATGCATGAAGTCCTAATTGAAAAGTTTCCTGCAGTGAAACTGAAGAAATGGAGTGCAGAGTGGCATAAAAAATGTTGGAGTCTTGGGTCGTACCATGGTTAACTAGGGCAAATCTCCCTTCATGTGTTCTTGGCATGAGACTTTGCTGGTTACTCCAGCTGTGCATGGGCCTGGTGCACCTTTTTGCCCAGGGCTTCTTGGAGAAGCCAAGTGCTTCTCCTCCTGTGCTCAGATGGATGGCTGCTTAAACTTGCCAGTAAGGAGCAGAGAACAGAAATCACATGCGAACCAGTGGAAGAAGCTTGGTTGCATATAAGATCTTGGCACAGATCTACAAGGGACGTGGGTGCCTTTTGCACCAGGGAAGTATCATGAATGTAAGCCTGTGTCCACAGATCTGGTGAAGAAATGGTGGTATTTGTCATCGCAGCAAAACCCTGTGTCTGCACAAGTCAATGGGAGTGTTGCCGTTGCCTTGGGTGAGGGTGGAAGGTCAGGCTGAGACTGAAGCTGTCACTGCTGCTGTAGTGACAGTATGAGAAACAACTTGGCAGCTGTAGCTGTAATTGCAGAGGATGCATTAAATTTTTCTGCTGTGTTTTATCGCCGCTTTATCTCGTCACAGTTGCATCTTTGTTCCCAAGGGAAACAATTTATTGCTGTTCTGAAGGTGGTGCTCATTCCTTTTCCTCTGCACAACCTGTTCAGTGACTGACTGTGTGCAGGGAGCGTCAGAGCTCAGACATCCCCTGCTCACTGCCTCGGGGGAGACGGGGGCTCAACTCCTGCCTCACCATCGCTGCCTTCTGCAGCCAGCTCTGTCCTAATGCCGGCCCTGCTTGGGCATGAGCTGCTCTCTCATTGACCCCTCTGTGGTCAGGGTAAAAGATATCACAAGCAGAGCCCAAATAAATTGGTTAGTTAGCCCCCCCAACCCCCATTCTCCTGTAAGGCATAGCATCTTAGAGACTTCATTTTGTGGTAGACTATGCAGCTGAGGGGTTTAGAGAGGAATAAAAGGCCTGAAATTTGAATCAAAACATCTCTGTTTCTGAGAAGTTCCACCAATAGACAGGATTAATTTATTGTGAACTGTTTTCAGCTCTGCTTATCAAGAGAGATGTGAACACATTGCCTGCCGAAGCCCTGCAGCTAGTGCAGATTTCCTTGCCACCCTGCATTTGCCTCTGCTCCACTGGCACTTGCTTGGATCCGTAGCAAAGATGCAGGTATTAATTTGCAAAGAAAATACCTCATATTTCTCCTGACTGACAGCTCATTGAATGGGTCATATAGGCACTGTACAAATCTCTTGCCAGCTACCCACAGAACTGCGCTGGCCGCAGTTTGCCTGTGAAGGGTTGGCAGTGCAGGCTGCTGGGCAGTGCAAGGCTAAGCAGCACCAGCCTCCAAGTCCCTGAATCTGGAGATTTCTTCTATTATCAGTCTATTAATTTGCTGCACTGCTGCAATAAAGATAATTTTATCTTCCATTCTTTCTGATCTTTCAGAGATTTCAGAGTTTAGATTACCTTGCTACATCACACTTTGTACAAAATGATAATGTTGAATTTCATCTGCCATCATGACCTTCTTTCCTTTCTTTGTGGAGCATTTAGTTGCCATTTTAGCACATTCATGGCTGGCTGTTTTACTGCAGGGAGACAATCAAAGTCCAACCTGCTGGGGAATGCAGGTCCTTCGGGTGAAGGTCTGTGGGGAGGCAGCAGTCTCTTCCCTCCTGTCCTGTCCCTGCAACCTCATTGTGGGTGTCTTAAAATCTCCGCTGCATAGCCAGAGGCCGGGAGGAGGTTTCCAGGTTTGTGGGTCCCCTGGGTAGGCTTCAGCACCTCCCCTTCAATTGTTCTAGACAACAAATAATTGATAATGAAAGAGTTTGTGGTGACAGAGTTGAAATACAGGGCTTATATCTTGGTGGGACAGATAGGTTGTGGATGTTGGCATGTTACTAGCAGATTAAAGTAAAAAAAAAAAAAAAAAAAAGAGGCATGTTTTCCAAATCTGTCAAACTCAGAAACTTGTCCCTTCAAGCAGGAAGCCTGTAGTAGTGGGTGAAGCAATGCTTTGTAACAGTTACGTTAACTTGCAAGCATTTTAAAGAGTTATTCTCTGCTCTAAAATTACATCAGACATTTGTTGGAAGGGGCAGGTGTGCTCTGCAAGGGCCATCCACAGCTTTCTGGAAGAACTGCAAGAGCTTTGAGTCACCTTTGCCTCTTTGGAATTGCACCGGGGCCACAATTGCATGATCTTGCTTATGCCTTCTTCCTAAAGATAGACCATCTGGTTGTCGTCTGATCATCTTTCTTTGAGAGACGGTCTGGGGCTGTGCTATTTGCTGGCAGTAAAACAGGACATAGAAGCAGTGTTTTGTGAGTGGAAGCTGTAAAGCGAAGTCTGCAGACAGGCGAAACACGTTGGGATCGTGACATCCTCCAAATCAATCACTCTGTGGTCTGTTCCAATGTGCTGGGTGCAAGCCCTGTATTTCAGGAACAAAAGTTTCTGCAGTCAGATGGTATTTGCTGCGTGCGGGGATACCTGCACACGGGTGTGTTTTCCCCTGTGTTCTTCTATGATATTTTCCCCATTGAATAGGATCTCTCTTGCAATAGAGAGGGTGCAGCTTGCTCATGCTCTCTCCAATCCGATGCCATCATTGTTTTTCCCCTGCCTGCTTTTTTGCAGCAGCTGTGTGGGTGTGCATATACACGTAGCATGATGTACAAGTAGCCATGGCCGCAGCCTTTGAGAGTTCAGAGCTGGGCCAGGACGTGGGCGCAGCTGGCTGGCGGGAAGGAAGGAAGGAGGAATTGTGCTCAAGGCTGAGGCTAACAGCATACGCTGAGCGAGCCCATTAGCCATGGAGTGGGTAGCTTGTGGGGTCAGCTGGGTAATGTAAATAGTGAAATGGCAATGAATTAAATGGGTGAGGTAAGTGATTTGCTTCAAGGGCGAAAGACTGAAGTGCGGTGAGAGAGGGGATGCGTGCAGCAAGGTGTCGCCTTGGTGAAGCCAAGAGGTTCATTCGCCTCTTCCCTTTGTAGATTTACTGGTTTGATGTATTAAAGTCCTACCCGATGTGAGCTCAAAAACAGCATGAGGGTTGGTCTTGTACCTGAACGGGTTGGTTCAGCAATAACGTGCTTTTCCTCAGTGTGCAACTGCTGCTTGCAAAGTTGGGCACTAGTGAGGTGCTGGCTGCCTCATGGCAACGTGCCGCTGTGCTGCTGTGTGCCTCGGCACGCTCCGGCGGGCTGGAACCGAAGCTCCCCTGGCTCCCTGGTGTTGGAGCCGCTCCCAGCTGCGGTGTAAGCAGCAGCGCTGAGCCATTGCCTCTTCCCTCGGGAAGCGGAGCAGCGGAGCAGCCTTCCGCTGCCCAGGGAGGGATTTGTGTCCCTGGATGGGGTGCTGGGTGTTGCAAGGAACTGGTGGAGAAGAGTGCAGAAGTTCACTGTGGCCAATGCAAACCTCCTTCTGTTGCTTGGGGGTGTCCATCTCGGACACGAGCTGCTTTCTCACCCGCATGGCATTGCTCCCCTGAGCTGTGTGGGGCTGCCCAGTGTCTCACCTCTGACCCCCTGACCTCTGTGCCCTGCTGCGATCGGTTTACTGAGCTGGATTTCTTGTCTACTGTTGTCAACAGTTTCTTTGTCACAGAAGATTTTTGCTGCTGCTTGCTCATGATACTGTGGTAGAGCCCTCTTGAGGACAACACAAACATGACTCCTATCCAACAAAACTCCCCAAACCCAGGGCAAGATTGTGATTTTATTGTTCTCTCCAGGACTCTTCGCTGTCACCTGTCTTCTAGCTTTTTGTTGTAGCTTTGCATAAAGCTGACTGGTGTGGTGTGTTTGCATGTGAGATGCTGGATACACTGTCTTTAGGGTGCAGGGAGGCGTGGAGGCGGTATGTCCATGTCTCCTGTCCGGGCAGCAGTCCTTGTGCTCCCCCTGCAACAGCAGCTTAGCTGAGGCTGGAGGCTGAGATCCTCCACCCGGTCTGATCCTGCCTGGGGATGTGTGAGGGTCCTGAGGAAGGTGCTGTTGTCATCCTCTCTGCAGGTCCTGAAACCCTTGGAGTTAAATGTGGATCTGCAGGTTGTATCCCCCCTTCCTCGTGTGCTGCTTGTTCTTCACACGCTGGGTATTTGCTGGTCCTAGTTTGCAGAGGGCTGTGATGAATTCCTCACTCCGGGCTGGGGCTTGTTGCTCTCCTGCAACACTGGGAACGGACACGAATACTGTGTGTTTGTCAGCCTCTGCTATCTGGTACAACAGCAGGATTTTTAAAAAAAGTTTCATTTTAAGGTCAGGCGAAACCCACCACATCTTCTGTGATTGATCTGTGATTGAGATCTGCCTGATTTTGTTAAGTTTGGGGGGTGATTTCTGCTGCGTGGTGAACACGCATGCTCTCCGCTTTGCAGGCTGTGGCTCCTGTGGAGCCTTTTGCAGCTTGTTCGGGCTCTGCACTGCTCAGTCCTGGTCTCCAGCCGATGGGCTCACGTAGCTGCCATCCACAAGCGCTGCAGATCGGCACGGCAGCAAGTCTGTGGCGTCCTCGGGAAGGAACCGTGGGGGAGTGCGGCAGGGAGGCTGTGGAGCGAGTGCCGGTACTACAGCGGCTGTGTTTGGATTAGTGACTCTGCCGCGCTTCCTGCAGCCCACGCAGGCTCCCGCAGGAGCGGGAGTGTTGTTCTGTAAATTTAGCAGCTACCTTTAGGCAGGGAGCAATTACTTTTTGGGCTGAGGATACAGTCATCGAGCCTTTCTGCGTGTCTCATATCCATTCCCGCTACGCTGCTGGTGGCTGTTAGCAAAGCCATTGCTTTGGTTGAGCTTTGCTGCAATTGGTTTCTGACATCAGGTCGCTACAAGCAGATTTATTTGGGAATTGGACTTTCCAAGTGCTGTGCTGCTGCATTGGATTGGCCAGCCCTCTGTGAGCCTTGGCCATGGGTCCCTGTGAATCCAGCACCCATTGCTGGCATGCCAAGCAGCAGTTAGACCACGAAGCGCAAACACCATGGCTCAGTGGCAGAGTACGTGCTAGCTCCCCGATCGCAGGAGCTGTCAAGAAAAATGTCTCCTCTGTCTAGGAGAGAGGAACGTTTCTGGGGAGCAGGTGGTGAAGATGTTTAGCAAATGTCAGCTTGAGACCTTGCCATCCTGTGGGCAGAAGTGACATCGCTGAGAAATGTGATATCCTGTCAGAAAACAGCAAAAAATCCACCAGCTAAATGTTTACGAGCAAGGCAGGCCTTTGCCAAAAGTGGGTGTTTTTCCACCCCTGAGGCTCATGGAGTGAGAACTCCTCGGAGCAGTGGGAATCCTGCTCCTGCACATGCGGAGGCTGAAGGCAGGAGCTGTCGGCACTGGTGGGCAGGGCATCGCCGTCCCTCCTGGGCAAAGGCTGCCAGGCTCTGCTGACCCCGAGCCACAGCTCCTGCCTTCTCTTCTGGGTTTTTTTTGCTCCGTTGGCTCCTCTCTGGGTCTTGGCAAGAAGCAGCCTCTGAGCTTCCCCCTGCCTCTGCTTGGGAGCCCGGAGCCTTGCTCTGCGGGGGCGGTGGGAGGATCTCACCTCCTTCCCCTTCTGCACTGCACAGGGACCAAGCAGGGGCGATGCCAGACGAGCAGCTCTGGCGAGACGCAGGTGCCTCTGTCTGATAAGTGAGGCTTGGCCTTGCAACTCGTGTAACTTGGGTTTTGACAGAGCTTGGGTAGCTGGGGCTCAGCCAGCACTGCCATTTATTGCTGGTCCCGATGTGATGTCTCTATTTTTACTGGAGAGATCAGGCAGCTTGTGCCCTGCTGCAGGCAGAGAGGAAGCGAACACTTTTTGTTTGTCTCAAGTCTTCTGCTGGTTCAGCTGAGTTGGTCTTGTAACTGCTACTGTTAGGACATAAGCATCTGGCCAAGCCATGCTGCATTATTTCTGAATGCCTTAATCAATCCCCTAGAGCTATATAATTTGAAAGTGGCCTTCTTACTGCATGCAGTGTGCTATTTTGTATGTGAGCAAAAAAGCTTAAACAGAAAGGTTTCCTGCAGATGGGTGCTAAATACAGTTTTTCAAAGCTATAATACTGCCTAAAACTTTTCCTTTCAGATGAACTCTGGATGTGATTGCATGACTGGGAGTGGGGAGAGCTGTAGAGACCGAAAGAAACTCATTTGCCCAGCGTCCATGTGTCAACATGTGAAGCACATAATTACATCTGGGCTAACAGCTGTGTAGGGGAATATTGTTTGAAAATTTCTAATTTAATAAAATGGGTAGTAATTGGTTATTAGGAGAGAGTTTAATTGAAATAATTGGCATGGACACTTGTGTGCTAATTTAGTGTGGTATTTATAATGCACAGTCACGTTGTTTGTTCAAGGACAGAGAAATGGGTATTAGGTGGTGCCTGTATTTCTCAGCAAGAAGTTACAGCTGGTCTCTGGAAAGACATTTATTCAAGGAAGCTATTTAGTCACTGTTCTTGAGCTTGGATTTTGAAGATGGATTTGCTTCATTACAGTTTGATGCAATTACACCCACGGTGCTGAGAGTGAAGGCCTTTTCTGACACTTCAGTTCCCACTTCAGATGACTTGAGATTGGTCTTTCTAGTCATCCAGAGCAGCTCCACCTCTCTGGCACAGGGACATACCCTTCCTGAGGCGCTCACACACACATACGTGCATGAGTGTGCTCGCCCACGCACCAGCATGCAAGCAAGAAAGGGGATGCTCATCTTCTCTATATACCCTTTCATCCCCGCTTATCTGAAGTTCCTCAAGACCTATACATATGGCATCAGTTCCAGCTTGGTAAATCGGCACCGTGAGGTTTTCCCACGTGGAGAAAGACTTTATAATCTCATTCCAGAGTGGAGATCTCTCAAGTTGCCATCTCAGAGCTGTTGTACAGGGATTGCCATGAGCTGGAAGGCTCTGCTGCAGAAGTTAGTAATTTGTCAGGTCACCGAAAGTGTTACATGGTGAAGAGATGGTGACGCTAAGAGCCATTACATCTCATCAGCCTCTTCCAGAGCTGACATTCAACAATTGTTCCTTTTAATCTTTCTCCAAAGTGCTTTTAAAGCTCAGTATTGTCACTTTGTTTGGATTCTTCCCACACAGTATCTGCACTTAGAACTGCCCAGTGCTGATGGAGACGTTTATTACCAGCAGCTATTGTGCTAAAATTGTGAGGAAAACCAATTCCTAGTAGCTCCTGTTATGGTCTCTAATGGGAGATATTTCTTTCTTGCTAGGAACTTGTAAATGCATTTTAATGCCAGATGCAGTTCTCTGTGGCTAAGAAATGTTCAGCCTTCCAGGGTTCAGCAGTACAGATATTCCTGCCTACAGACGTGCAAAACACATTGCACATGCACGAAGGACGGAAGCCTTCCCAATGGTATGAGTTTAAAAAAAACAAACAACCCAACAACTATGAAAAAGAGCAAAGACCAGCTATCAAACCCCAAAGCTTGCTCTCCAATGCCCAGGCACATGCCTTGTCCAGTTTTGCGAAGGAGTCCCAGCTGGCAGAGCTGTGCAGCAGGTTCAGGTTAAGCCTGAAACGTTAATTAGGTAAATCCAAAGCCACCATTTGCATAGCAAGGCTATGATGCTGAAGGAAGCCCTGTGCTTGTATGTTGTCCTGGTTTCGGCTGGGATAGAGTTAATTTTCTTCCTAGTAGCTGGTACAGTGCTGGGTTTTGGATTTAGCATGAGAATAATGTGATAACAGACTGATGTTTTAGTTGTTGCTAAGCAGTGTTTATACTAAGGCAAGGACTTTTCAGCTTCCCGTGCTCTGCCAGGTGCACAAGAAGTTGGGAGGGGGCACAGCCAGGCCAGCTGATCCAAACTGGCCGAAGGGATATTTCATACCATGAGGCCTCAAGTTGCATCAGGGGAGGTTTAGATTGGAGATTAGGAAAAATGTCTTTACTGCAAGAGTGGTCAGGCACTGGACCAGGCTGCCCAGAGAGGTGGTGGAGTCACCATCCCTGGGGGTGTTCAAAAAACATGTAGACGTGGCACCTGGGGACATGGTTTAGGAGGCGTGGGGGTGTTGGGTCAATGGTTGGAGTTGGTGATCCTCGAGGTCTTTTCCAACCTTAATGATTCTATGATATAACGTCATGCTTGGTATATAACCTGGGGGGCAGCAATGGCTGCTCGGGGACTGGCTGGGCATCAGTCAGCATTGTGGGTGCTTTTTAGGTGCTGGTGTGATCCCCCATTCCCTTTCAAAGGAGGATGATTCATGAGAGGCAGTGGGTGCTGCTGATCCGCCGTGTATTAGTGAGCACAGGAGAGCACTGAGATCAGCTTTGGGGCCCGATAGCTGCTCTTCTTGAGCAACTTCTGAGAGTTGGAACAATTATCCCACCTTTTAAGGCCTTTTTTTCCCCTCTAAGCTGCCCTGTTTCCCAACACCAGATCTTAGGGAGAGAAAGGAGTACAACCGAACCTGCTGGTGCAGATATTAACACAATCATGATATAATTTAATCTTGATACCATTAAACACTCTTAATGATCAGAGAGTTTCTCCCTTGGTTTAATGGACTCTTCTTCCAGATGATGAGGCTGCAAGATCAGATGCTTATTATAAAGATCTGTTTATTAAACAATCTTTCCTCCTAAAAGCTTCTGCCTGGCCAGAATGAATATAAATGGAGAGGATGGTGTTTGCAATTCAGTCTTTAAGGAGATGCTGTGTAAAATATTGGGGCCTGTTCCTTTTTATTTTTGTGTGTCTTCATATAAGAGATGAGACCAGGCCAGGACATTTTTTTAAAGAGTGCTTTTTACTTTAAATGTATGAGGCAGTCGAGAGCCGGCATCCGTGAAATAGCATCTGCTGTCAGATCCGACTCCTGGAGCAGATATTCCCTTCCCAACAGATGATTTGGTGATGGGATTTGAACCAGAAGCTGATGTGCAGATAAGACCAACGTTGTATAATAACCTGACTTAAAAATCCTTTTCTGTGCCTTTAGTTCACGTTTTGCTCTTGGCTGGGCATGCTCAGCAGAAGGCAGCACAAAGCTTGCACACGTACAGCAGTGCTCATCTCCTTTGGGGAGAATTTCAGGGCTTTTTTGGGCAGAAGAGGCCCCCGGGGCCGCTTCCATCAGGGACATGGTGTTTAACACAGTCATCTGCACACTTTACTCATTTATTTCAGAGTACACAAAGTGTGTAGATACCCCAACATTGTAAAAGACCTTCACCATTGTGTAAATGCTGTGTTAAGGCTTTTAGGAACGTGGTGGCAGTTTGCATGGCCCGAGCGGTACACAAGAAACCTTTTTTTCCCTTTTACTGTCTTGATGCTGAGCCCTGCTTTTGGCTGAATGTGGAAATAGAGAGACCCTGTTTGTCAGATCCCCGACAGCATCTGGGCGCAGTGTGAGCTTTGACTTGGGCATTGCACATCACCTGGCTGGCAGAGACTCCTATTGCATGGCAGAACTTTCAGCTACAGCATGCTATTGATTGGTAAGCAAGTTTTTTCTCTTTGAAGTTAAAATAAGAAACATACTTGAAGAGCAATGGTCTGGTACAACCCCTTGTTCTAGTCCTTCCCACACACCACGATGAGGCTGTCATAGACTCCATGGAGTTCATGCCTCATTTCTGCAGCACATTGTGAATGTCTCTTTATATGGACTTGCTGTTTTCTCTATCTTATATAATGTATTACAAAATGAACGGTGTCAGAAACGGAAAATGTATGGCAAATGGTACCTAGCATGATCCAGCAACCCTGGAGAGGGATGAAAATTTTATTACTGTGGGACTCAGTTGGCAGAGCTGATGGAGAGTCCCAAAGTCTAAGCTTCTCTTTTAAAGAGTCATCTTTTTAAAAAACAAACGAAAAAGCTCCACCCAAGAATAAAAGTTTTAAGAAGGTTTTTATATGCTAAAATTCTCCACATTTTAAGCAGAAACTCTTAAAGCCATTTAATAAGTAAACCCTGGTTTGTAGTTTAACAGAGCATTTCATTAGAATTTTAATATTTCAGTGACAAAGTTGCCACAAAAACATCATGCAAAGAAAGGCTCGGAGTCCTTTAAAACTGAAAAGTAGGACTCACTTTGGCATTTTGAAACTCTCTGTGAAATTGCTTCCTGGCGAGCTCTGCCGGGGAGCTCTGAGAGGTGTTTTGCAGCAGCGAGCGGGCTGCCTGTGCTCCCGGCTCATTAAACGCCGTAGTGTGTCTCCATCCAGAGCATCACCGGCTCCTGAAGGCACTTTGCTGCTGAGCTGGAAATAGTGCTTGAAGGGCTGGCAAGAGCCTGCGTGGGGAGGCACAAAGCACTTTTTCAGCCCTTGCTGCCTGTCGCATCCCCTGGGAAAAGCTGGGGTGAGTCCCAGGGGAGCAGGGTGTCCCCTGGAGCAGTGCGTTATTGGACAACGTGCAGCAGGAGCAGGGGGTGAGCGCGCTGCTGTTGTCCATCCTGCCCTTAGCCGCTGGCCGAGGATGCTCAGAGCATCCCTCTCCTTTCTCCAGGTCTTGGCTCAGCCACCTGCAGAAGGAGGGCAGCAGGGGGAAGGTCCTGGCCTCAGAGGGGAGCTGTGGGGCTCAGGCCCTCGGAAAGGCTGGAGGGAAGTTAAAGAATTGCCACGGTAATTACGCCACACGATGTGGGTTTAATGCCTCCTCCTGACTGACAGCTTGGGCGCGGGGACCTCTCCTGCCCTGCCTCTCCTGGGGGTATTGAGCGGTACCAAGGGATGTTTACAAGGTGTTTTCAGATTCATGAGGGGCAAGTACTGCACAAACGCTTAAAGTAATAAACATTTATAGTGCAAAGATTGTTACGGCTGGGAGGCAATGAATTGCAGCTAATGGCAATTGAGGGCAGTCACCCAGCCTGCTCATCCCTGGCACACAGCTCGGCCAGCCCTGAGCCCTGTGCCTGGGGGAGCCCAGGAGCCCCCTGCTCCTCCTGGCTGGGTTTGGGTCCTGCCCTGCCACCTTCTCTGAGCATTGCTGCCTTCCTTTCTGCTCACCGCATTGCTCTGCCTCCCTGCGCAGAGCCGGGGCTGACTCATGCTCTGGAGAGCGCTGCCCATCCCTGCCGGCACAGGCTGCCAGCTCTGCCGGGGTGAGGACCCTGGCACTGGTCTCATTAAATCTAGGGAGGCGGATGGTGACCCTGTTATGTACTCACCTGGAAGAGTGACTCGGCCATCAGATTACTGTGCTCTGCCTGGAGACACTTCTTGCTTCCTTTGCCAATATATATTTAGATTTTACTCAAGGGCTTTTAATTTCCTCACCGGTTTGAGCAGCTGTGACAGGTATACAGATACCTTCCCTATTTCCTCCAGCCATCTTAACCTGTCGTCAGCTTTGTTAAGAAGTGGGAAGAGATTACGAGTCACTGTAAAGCTTCAGGGTCTCATTGCTCTGTAATTTACATTGTAAGCATGTAAAAGGCACCACAGAAACAGGAAACTTGTCGGAAGTCCTGTGGCTTTGTAGAGATATTTGTTCAGCATCTGCTCGGGTCTGCTCTATTTCTTCTTCTCCCTGCTAAGCAGTCCCAAGTTAACATACTGGGTTTGCAGCTTTCATGTTCGTCGCTGATGAGCCACACTTAGAGAGGTAAAAATGGGTTTGCAAAGGCTGCGATGACAGTTCTGGGATTCAGCGCGCGAGGCTCTTGTGTCGCAGTTATGTAATGGCTCTTGCCAACTCTCCGGGTAGTTGGGGAGTTACTTGGCGAAGGGAACCTGCCGTCGCTCTTTCAGGCTAGCCAAGAGGGGAGTTGTTTGCAAGTCCCCTACATCCATCCGCGGGGACCAGGGTGTAGCAGCGGGGGGACTGGCCGAGCCCCCCAGCAGTCGGAGCAGCGGGGTGCTGGCGCTGGCACAGGCACTGCTCAGTGCGCTGGGTGGGAGGGAAGCCACACGGCATGATGCCCAGCATCACTGGGCACTTTCTGAAGTCCTGGGTCTGTAAGGGAGATGCTCTCCCCTCTTCTAAACGCTAACATTTTGAAGTTGTTAATATTTGAAATGTTAATGCAGAGAACCTGCTGAAAAGAAGAGAAATCAAAGGCTCTTCTACTATCAGACACACTGTCCCCCTTTGGGCTTGTAGCCTGCCTGCAAGCTCTGTATGTATTCTCTTACTTTACATAATTTTTCCATCTCTCTCCATCAGCCTAGCTCTTCAAAGGCTTCCTTCTGTTTCCAGCTCTCTTGCTGCTGCTAAATATGCTCTCCTCCATGTTTTCTAAAATGTTCCTTCTTCCCTGAAGCTCCAGTGCTCCAGTTTATTAGAGAAGTCTCCCAAACTCTGCTGAAGGGATGCTGGGTGAGGCAGTGAGCTGCTGCCAGGTGCTGTTGCCTGATTCAGCTGCCAAGACTAAATAGGGGAAGTGAGGGAATAAAACGCAGCCAGTTAATTTCTGCCTCTGTCATGCAAATCTCTCAGGCGCCTTCGAGTGCCTGGTGTCTGGTGTGGCACCAGTTGGCCAAAGATTTCTGCAGCTGTGTGATTGAGTTAGTGAACATCAGTGCTCCCCTGCTCCAGGCTCTGTCCTGTTGGGTTTCTTTGGTTTACCTTGGTGCCGAGCGCCCTCCAGAAGTGCACTGAGGGATGAAGCCATCCCCCAAACACGCCGTGGTGGGAGATGGCCCCACAGGGCGATGCAACAGGGAGATCCTCGGAGGTGACACCCTTCCAAAGGTGGATGTGGCTGCAGCGGTGGCATTGCCTGCAGTAAACGTGCTCCATTGCAGGCTCCTGAATGGAGACAGGGACTTCATTATGGTTGTGGTTTTGCAGTAACTGCTCAGCCCAGTTGCCGCCCCAGCCAGCCGCTGTGAAGACAGAAATCCCTGCAGTTTGTGAACTTTTCCTGAAATGCTTTTAATGACAATTTAATAATAACACTTAGCGCTCGGTTCAGAACTTCTCACGCCTGGAACTGAAATGCTTTACTGAGAAGGGTAAGGACCATTATCCCCCATGTTCACAGGGGGGAAATAGCTGGATTTTATTTGTGAGAATAATTATAACAAGTGGAATTAATCAACTTTTCGTATGAATGGTGTTGCTTTTTAAAGACAAATGTCGGGAGAGTCCCAGATACAAAGGAGAACTCACAGTGGTGTAGATCCATCTGATGGCTTCTCAGGGAACTCGTCAGTGCCTGTGGTGCAAAGTCATTAACCCTGCCAAGGCAGCGTGCGGAGGGAACAGAATCCGGTGAAAATAAATGCAAGACAGGGCACACTGTTTACTTGCTTGTGGCCTAGATCTTGGTGAGCAGGCACTGCAGAGAGCCGCTGTTGCCCTAGTCCCAGCGTGTATTGCTCCCGCTGCACTTTGCCTCTCCAGCCACTCAAAGCCTCGTGGCTTGGGACGACTCTCCCAGCTCCTGAATGTCCCCTGGGTCTTGGTGCACTCTGCATAGTGCATGGAGAAATTACCCTGAAATAATTGCTGTTTCTAGTTTCTTAGCTGGAGGGGTCAAAGAGGCCATAACCTCTGAACAAGCTCCTGCGAAGTCACTGAGGGTTGAGCTTTTTTACTGTCCTTCTCTATCCTGCTCTACATCCCCCTCTTGCATCTTGGCCCTCTTCAGACTGCAGGCCTGCAGGAGAAAAGGGCTGGGTTCTTGTGCCGAGCCCAGGAAAAGAGGCTTGTTTTGGCCAGGACCTCTTGGTGTGATGGTAATGCACATGGTGAATAATAATGCCTCTGTGCACTGGGAATGCAGGTGGGAGAGTCGCTGAGATGCTTTCTCATGTCGCTGCCCTGCTGATACAGCCCATTACTGGTTCTGTTTATGGAGATGCCAAGACATGGATTCACCTCAAAGAAAACTGAAGTCCTGGGAAATCCTCCCATTATCTTTGGCAATCTGCTGCTGAGGGCCTCTGCTTGCAGGCACCGCAGGAGAGGGGAAGGCAGGAGCTGTGATCCATCAGATACAGAGTGCTACAGGAGCTTAAATGCAGACCACGTTTGCAAGTACTTTGAATTGCAAAGTGCTGCTGTGGACTTGCCTGGCCCTAACCCGGCGTGGAGCAGTGGTCTGGCCACACCATGCCCCTGGTCGCTTGGGGGGATCCATGACTCTCTCATGGGGAGCAGCCTCTGGAAGAGCCGGGTCACCTGGATGCACATCTCTGTGAACAGCAGGTAGGAGTCACCATCCATCCCTGGTTTTCCCCCAGCCCCTTTCAGGAAGGGTTTGATCATCTGTGTCTTCTAAACCCTGATTTTCATTGCACACTCATCTCCGAGAAAGATCTGCTGGCTCTCCACAGCAGCTGAGTGCTGAGGTCCTGCTCCCATGCCAGTGGCCATGTGCCAGGGAGGACCTTCCTCTCCAGGCTAATGGAAAGAAAATGGAGAGAAGTTTTTAAATTGGCTCTGGATCAATACAAACAGTATTTTCTAAGCACTTTTTTCAATAAATACACACATCCTTGCTGTCCAGAGAGGACTCCCAAGCATCTCCTGTATATTCTAATATCTCTGCAATCTGAAGTAATCAATGTATTGGTATCATATTTTTGACTGTAAAAGGAACTGAAACTCTTTGGATTCAACCCTCTCATTAGCTGCACCTCCACCTACTGATCGATAGTCAAAAAATATGGGCAAAAGGATCTGTCTTGTTTGGAAAAGAGTTACTTGAGCCAGGCTTGCGCACGGTGTGCTGTTCAAGGGAGCAGGCGAGGGGCTCCTGGGGTCTCTGGGGTCTCTGTGTGTGTCCGTCCGCTCCCACCACGTCCCTGCGTGGAGGCACAGCGCTGGCACCCCCGGGGATGGAAGGGCCAAGTCCTATGGAAAGAAAGAGGATGGAGCATCAACTTGGTTTTTTTTGCCTTTTTTTTTTTCTTTTTGACAAATTTGTTATTTTAACTGAAACAAACGTCAGAGGAAAAAATATTTTAGTGAGGAAGCAGAAGCTCCATCTTCTGTGATTTTAACTTCCTGTTGGAAAACAGAACAATTAGTAAACAGAAAAAAAAATCTTTACATTTCCTCAAAAATACTGACATTTCAGCCAACTCTGTTGAAGAGGGATGCTCCTGCTGGTGCTTAAACAGTGCTGCTTTATGCAGCTCAGTGCCAGCCTGGTTGCAGAAGCCTTGCAGTGGGGCACGGAGTTGTTTTTTGCAGGGCTGTGCATGAGCCTTGGCAACCTCGAAACATTGGCAGGTTTTGAAAAGCTATTTTGCAAAATGCATGGTGACAATGTAGGGCACTTCCCTGCGACCACAGGGCAAAACCGATGCGTGTGCACTTCTTGAAAAACATTTCAGCAAATGCCTGGGCCAGAGAGGCGTGTAATGTTTGTTGAATATTAGTAGTGCTCTAAAGTTTATTGAGCCATTAATATCATGCTGGTACATTTGTAGGGATCTTGAAATATAGGAAGTGTTTGTGGTGGTAATAAAATTGCATGAGATCTTGCTTTTCCTTGGGGTTAGTTATTAAGTAAAGGGAGGTCAGGACTGCCCTACGAAGGCAGCACAAACACAAACCAGCCTGATGAGGAGCAGCCGGAGGGGCCATGCAGGGCACTGCTCCTCGGGAGGCAGGCGGTAGCCCGAATGGAAAGGTGATTTTCCTGGAGCAGTTCACCAGCAGGTCTGCAGAACTGGGGGTTTGCTAGGGAGATGATAACGAGTCTTAATGACTTTTCAGCTCAGGGTCCCTCAAACTGGTGCTGTATTTGTATGAATGCAGCCCCTCCTGTAGAGCAGCAGCTCTGTGGTGGCTGATAAAGTCTCTCGTGAGATGCAGACGTGGTCATGGACGCAGACGTTTTCTAGCAAAACGTGCTCTCTTACACAAGCTACCTTTTGTGGTTGTTGGAAGTATCTTTACACAGTTGATGACTTTCAGGGTGATTTTTCAAGACTTTTAAAGGTATTAAACTGGCTTTTCTTACAGAAAGCTCCGCACGCTAACACTTTTAGGTTGTATCTCAACATAACAGGTTTGTTTGCCAGAAGAACTTGAAAACAACCCAACTCCTTGCTGTTTCATCAACTAGTTATAATGGGCTAGGTCATGCTTATTAATAATAAGCTGGATAGGTGCATAAAAGGAATTTTGGCAGTTGACACTGAAAGCTACCTAGATAAAAGGAGAATATTTGACAATGCAGTTGCTGCAGATTCAGTTAAGACTAATGAAAAATTTGCTTCTTTCTAAATTTTATTTTCAGGAATATTATTACCACTGCAACTGCTGCTCAGCAATTTGCAGCCATCTTTCCAGCCCCCGGCACAGCAGTGGTCTCTGCATAATGCAGACGTTGAAACGAGAAATCAGCAGTTTGTAATGGGCTCTCAAACTGAAATTAAACATCAATTTCCTGGCTTGCAGTCAGATGGTTGGCATTCAGCTAGCCGGGCAAATATTTCTTGTTCGGAATTCTTGTTTGGACTTTGATTTTACCGAGGTTGTGTTTAGTTGCTTTTTGTTCCTGGATTCCCTTGTAGAATGCTCTGTACAAACAAGGTGTTTGATGTGTAGCTTACCCTCATATACCGTGGGTGGAAACACAGACCACGCGTCGCTGCAGAGCTGACTCGCCGAGCTGTACTTCAGGTTACATTTACAGCCATGGCTCTTTCTAGGAACACGCAGTTTCCCAGCAAGAATGAGTGTCCTGGATGTACTGAGTGATACATTTCACCTGTTGTATTATTTGACTTCTGGGTAAGCATATAGCAGCCATGAATGGGCATCTCCAGCACAGGGCACCTGCAGTGAGTCTTAAATATCTTTTCCTAAGTAACAGCCCTTCACTTTCTGAGTTACAGGAAAGGGGCTTTATCTGTTCAGTGTGATCCTTTACCCTTTGACAGACAGCGATGTACTCCACCAACAACCCAGCACTCAAGTGCTTTTATTTTCCTTTTTCTCACCAGTGCCCTGGCTTCCCATCTCCCAGCCAAGAGGACCAGGGCACTTTTCCTGCACTGCTGGTGGCTCAGTGACCCAGACAGCTACACGTTGCCTTTGCTCTGAGTTCCTGCCTTACTCCTCCTCCTTCAACTGCTCTTACTGACACACCAGTGCTCGGTGCCTGTCTGGGAGGTGGCTTGGGAGGAGACACACTACCGAGGCTGTAGGTCTTTAGGTGAAGTGTGGAACACGTTGCGTTGCCTGAGAGGGGAATGTTTTTCTGACAGAACTACAGCAAAGGAGTTGCTTCAGCAGCCCAACGCAGATCCAAGCAGTCTGAGTAGCTGTGTGGGATTATCCAGCCTTGGAGAGGTTCTCCTCAGCATCAGGCGACCTCTTTTGGAAGGGAAATGGCTATTCAAAGAGGCAGCCCTGTTTGTAGTTTCTCCCGCTGTTGGATCACTCCCATCATTTCTGGTTTTCGTGTCTTGGTTTTTGTTTAAGTGCTTAACAGAAAAGGCATCTTCACGTAGAGGCTCCCACAGGCAGGAATGGAGTTTCTCAAAGGGTTCTTTGATGTGATTTTTGTCACCTTCTATACAGCAAAAGTATGACAGGAGAGTTTCCATTTTCTGTTAAAATTCCCCAGGTCTTTCTCTAATACCTTTTCTGTTCAATGCTGCTGCTTGATGGCATTAGTGCTGAGATCATAATTTAAGCATAAACCACTTTTCACATCAAACCCCAATCCTTAAATTAATCTTATTCTGGAATTAGGAATACAATGCAATGTAGAATTTGCAAATAGCTCCCTAAAAGAGAGACCTGATTGCCCCAGTCCCAGTGACTCCTGTTGTCCAGGAGGATTCATCAGGCCCTGAGCTGGGCACAGTCCAATCCAGAGGGCTAACAGCAGTAATTATATCTGGGGCTTGAGAACAACACCCTGAAGTAAACAGATATGGAGCAATAAGTTGAAGATGAGGCTGAAGCAAACCATGAAGCGGAAGGGAATGACTCTGTCGGAAAATGAATGCATGAATCATTTGGAGGCAAAAGGAGAAATTAAATGTATACTGAAAGCTGGCACATTAGTAAATGGGCTGTGGGGTTTTATCCATTTTACATTTCAAAATGCTTAAATAAGGCCAGGTTGGGTGGGGCTTTGAGCAACCTGGTCTACTGGAAGGTGCCTCTGCCCATGGCAGGGGTGTTGGAGCTAGATGATCTTTAAGGTCCCTTCCAACCCAAACCATTCTATGATTCTATGAAATAATGTCTTATGGTGAAATCCCATTAAGAAATAATGCTCTGAGTAGGGAAACAAGGGTTTGGTTAACAGGAAATGGGGACTTGGTTTCTCTTCCCAGACCAGCCAGGGACTGCCTTTGTGTCATGGGGTAAGTCACCTTTAGGTACCAATCTCAGGGGGAAGACCAGTGAGCAGAGCTCATGCTTGACGGTTCACTGATAAGAAAGAGGATGAAAAGGATTGGCCTTTTATTCCCAGAGTTTGGCACAGGACGGTGGTGCTGGGTGCTCCGGTAGCCTCGCGGAGGTATGGAAGTGTGCAGTGTGGTTAGGACACACAGCTGGTGCCAGAGGAAAACATCAGCTTTTCATTCTGAAGGTGAAGTACTTTGGATCCCAGATTTCCCATTTCAGGGCAGCTTCTGCCCTCACCTCAAAGACAGCCTTTGCACAGCTGGCCTTTCTCAGACTTTGGGAAGACTCTTCCAGGTATCAATATGTTGAGTCTTTGTACATAATGTTTATTTTAAAGAAATCCTGTGGTGGAGTTCAGTTATTTGCATTGGCTTTTCATGTCATGATGTCTCACTGGTGATCTGTCAGTGAATTTAGTCTTTATTTAAAGTATACAGTGGAGCAGCATTGCCATGCAACACTGGTGTGCAGTGGAGCAGCATTGGCACACCATGGGGCAGCATCAGTGCACTGTGGGGTAGCGTTGGCGTGCAGTGTTGGCATGCCGTGGGGAGGTGTCGGCACGTCATGGGATGATGTTGGTGTGCAGTGGGGTGATGTTGGCGTGCCATGGAGTGGTGTTGGCATGCCGTGGGGTGGTGCTGGCATGCAGTAGGGTGATGTTGGCATGCCATGAGGTGGTGTTGGCATGCAGTGGGGCGGTGCTGGCGGGCAGCATTGGGGTGCTCCACGGGGTGGTGTTGGGGCACGTTGGGGGGTGCCGGGCCGCCGCTGTCCGTGGTGCTGAGCCCTGTGCCCTGGGGAAGCGGCTCTGGCCCAGTGCGCTGCGGCACCCTCATGGTCCGCTTGAAGATGCTTTGTGTTGAGGGCTGCCATCAAGCATGAGCAGGAGCAGCTATGGACTGGTAGCATCCCCAAAAGAGAGTGGGATGCACGATCTCCCCCTTTCCAGTCCCACCTGCATACTGGGGGACTCATGGGGTTAGGTCCTACTCAGAATACCCATGGCCACAGTGAATTCCCTTTTCTGTTTGTTGAGAAATTGATGCCAAGCATGTTCAAGGAGCAGCAGCTTTTGTTCTCACCTGAAGAGGGAAAGCTGGGTTGTTCTGGGACAAGTAGTGTGCACCTCTCTGGGCGCTGTTTTAGCCTGAGCAGTGATTGAGCCCCTGTGGCCGCTGGCAGCTCCAAGGGAAGCAGCAGCGAGTTCCTCTCTGCTCAGTTCACAGCAGGTGCATTTAGGAGGGGACCTTGCTCTGATGCTTTGTGTCTGCGAGCCAAGTACGCTGAGTCTATTCCCTGGCATGCAGTCCACACACTGCTTTTTACACAGAGGAATAAGATAAAATAGCTTCCTCCCCCTCACGTTGCTACTGAAAAACAGGGATGGGGAAAAAATAATCCCTCAGCTTCTGCCCTGCTTGTGGTGATAAGAGCAGTGCAATCATTTTTTTAAAGGAGGCAGCCAAGGCAGTTACATTATTTACTAAACAAAGCCATTTCAGAGATTTCTGCATTGTGGATGTTTTCTCAGTCGTTTTGCACCAAATCCGTTGCAGCAGCAAGGCCGGAGAGTTTGCCTTGACTCCCTTCACTACCAAAATAAATGTACAGGGCAGGATTGTTCCACTGAGCAGCCGTGACTGGGGAGAGAGACGAAGGAAGGAGATGGTACGTGCCGATAGCTCTAAACTGAATGCAGTGAGGATTGCTATGTATGAGAGAGTTCAGGGGGAAAAGAGGAGGAAGTCACAGAGGCAGCCAAAGCTCACAGGATGGCAAGAGCCAAGCTGAAGAATTCCCCTTCGGAGAGCAATTCCCATGTAAAAACTGTCCCACCGGCAACGACGGAAGATGTCCATGGGGTCAGCCCCTTGTTACCAGCTCGGAGGATGGGATCCTTGGCGAGTGATGTCGGACAAAGGTATTGCAGGACTGCAGTGGTGCGTGGGGCTTTGTGGGTGGGGGAGGCAGCACCTTTTATCTTTTAAATGAGAGGGAAAGGATTAGTGCCACCACGGGCTGGAGTGGTGGTGGATCAAATCCTTTTGATAGCTATGTTAAAGAGCCACACCAGCTCCAAAGTTGTATTATGAAATAGGTAGATGGAGCAGAAGAAAGCCAGTTGCTTTAAATTTTTTATAAGAGCTTCTTGGTTTTTTTATATGCCAAAAGCATGTCTGAATGGCAGCTCTGAGACTGTGGGGCTGCCACACAACACTGTTAACTTGTATTGCGCCTTATCTGTGCAATGTAAGACTGAAGCTTATTTACACTGCTAACGCTTCAGTATGCACTGTATATAAGCACCATGTTTGCATGGAAGAAGAGATGCTCAATCCTCCATCTGAGGAATAATTTATTTGTAACTGGGGAAAAAAAAAAAAAAAAAAAAGCTACCATACAAAATGCTGCAGCATCTTTCTGCAAGCACACAGCTGATGTGTGCAGAAAGAAATGAGCTGTTTTCCAGGAAGATAAAAATGCTTCACACTGCATTTGAATTACAGTGTTTCAGAAGAAGCCAGGTCCCCTAGTTATGATGAAGATGCATATGTCAGTAATTCAGTTCTTGTTCTGTTCATTCCATTTTCTGTTTCATTTTTTTGCCATCTCTTCAGTCTTTCAGCCCTTCCATGCTCTCTTCCTTCTTGGCAAAAATTGCCTCACCTGTGATCGTGTACTGTATATCTTCTAGGATGCTTGGTGCTGTTCCTAGCTCTGGTTTCCAGTGCAAATGAGCACTGTAGGAAAGCTTCTGCTCATGGTGAATTTTACTAGCTTGGCTTTAGACTGGAAGGAATTAACGCCTCAGCTTCAGTATCTTGGTGTATATCGCTGTTGGGCTGGGGGGAGGTGGCAACAAGCCAGGATTAGCAGATGTGGTCTCCACTGGGGAAGCTGAGGTGGGAGGTGTGCGTTGTGGGAGCAAGGCAGGAGCATCGGTGTGGTCATTCCCCCGATGCTGAGCTGTGCTGGGCACATGCTTTAGTCTCCAGGGCTGGGAGGCAGAGTCCTGGCGTACTTGCAGAACTGAGAGTGCATGTCTCGGTCTCATGCGGTGTGTTAACTCTTCAGATGGCACTGATGCTGGTTCTCTGATGAGCAGACACTTGGATCTTGTGGGTCATTGACTTCATGAGGCAAGGGCTTGCACGTGTGGAAAGCTGCAAATGGGCATCGTGTGGGTGCATTGGAACTAAATCCTTGAAGCTTGTGTGGTCTCAGCACATTTTGACAAGCAGTCTGAATCTACTCCCAGTGTTGATCAGACTGCTTTCGCTCTGGTTTTGTGTCTTGCTTTCATTGCTTCAAAAAGACGTCAAGGGTGGACCTGTTCTGGGGGTACCTACATCTCTGAAGGCATGTCCTGAACACTACTGTTGGCAAAGCCTTCGGAGTGAGCTTGCTTCCTCTCTGTGCCCTTTCAGGTACTGTTGATGTACCCCTCATAACAGTGCCAGTGTTCAAATCCAGATGCACTGGGGCTAGAAAAAGACTTATACTTGCAACAGGGGGACTCTCATAAACTCATCCCAACCACCGCTAATGAGCTGTGATTAAACATGAAAGAGGGGCTTCTCCTCTCCTGTGCTCAGGGGCTTGGTGGGTTCCTGCCCAGGACCAGGGAGCCAAACCTTCATCCCAGGGCTGACCCTCCTTGTCTCTTGGAGGGAGCACGGCACAAAGGAGGGATGCTGCAAGACATCATTGGATCCTGGGGGGACAGCAGGCAACAGTTCCAAAAATCTCATAGCTACAGCATTTTAGTGGACCCTTGCCAGAAGGCTAAGTGTGCAGAGCACACCAGGGTGCTTCAGGGCTTTATAAAAGAACCCAATGCCCTGCGTTGCACTGGAATTTCAAGTGTTTTGCTGCAGTCTTTCAAGGAACTGATGCTGCTGAGAGGTAGAGAAGTTGATGGCAATGCTTTTATACTCCTCTGACTGTGCCAGAGCCCTGCGAGTTGCCTCTTGCAGTGTCTTGATTCCCGACTGCTGTGCTTTCCTTCTTCTCTGTGCACTGCTTCCCAACAATTGAGTTGGCAATTAAGATTAAGATTTGTGTGCTTCTCTTTCACCGTGTATGCAAGCAACAAAGGCAGGAAGATAGCTTCAGAAATGATGAATAGCATGTTTGAGATGCTTTGTCTCCTCCAAAGCCAGACACAAGCAGCGTTATCAAGTTAGCAGCGACAATTGTCACTGGGAGTGAAATTACCAGGTGATGGTGGAAGAAGATGCTGTATTACAGGGTGTTCTCAGGGATGCAAATGAATTCTCCAGACGACTGAAGCCAGTAAAGTTTATTCTCACCTACTTTACTTACCTCCTTACTCTTTCTCTTAGTCATTGCAGCATCTCAAAGCTTATAGGGGTTCTCAGTCAAAGCAGGAGGAAAGGATTTGAATTCATCTGAAGAGAAACCACTCCACAGCCATGTATTATTCCACACCTAGAGGCAAAAAGGAGAGTTCAGGGCTGGCCCTGGGCATCCAGGACGGGAATGCTTTCCTATGGATGGAGAGCTGCAGGCAGGGTGGGACTGGCCCAGGCTGCTCATGTGGAAGTAGCTACTGCTGAAGATGCTTGGAGCTACTTCTGTACATCAGGGGCTGCTCTGAGAAGAGGGTGCAACCAGGGCAGCCTCCCCGCTGCTCTGGGAAGGGCAGGCTCTGCTGCCAGACCCGCCGCCTGGGCACTGAAACTCTCCTGGCGCGCGGCAATCACGTGGCTGGAGCAAGCCGTGAAAGGTTGAGTCTTTTCCCTATGAGCTGAGCTTTTCCTGAGGCAGGCTGGTCCTGTATGGCTTGTGGGGAGGGGGGATTTGAAAGAGAAAGGTGTGATAGAGAACAAAGTCACAGAAAAGTCAAATGCTGCGCTGTGCTCTCCATCAAGCGTCTCTGTGTTTGGGAGGAAGCTGCTGGGAGGCATGAGGACATGTAAATATCCGTGTTTGGATCTCATTTCATGGGCTGGTGATCTCTCTGTAATACCGGAGATGTGGGTTTAAAAACACAAACAAACATTTCTACAAGATAGTTATGTCCTGTTTATGCAGCTCTGCTGGAAGTAGGGGAAACTCTGACCACTACCCGTCCTGGGACACACTGATACTCTTAAGGGATTGCAAACATATCCTTAAGGTATCTGGTTTTGAAGCTCCACCCTAAGCCCTGGGAGGGCCAGAGGCTGGTAGTGCTGTGTGTCCCCTCCCTGCCCCGCGTTTCCACCCTTGCCTCTTTGAGCCGCATTTGCTGAGCTGCCAATAGCTGAAATCTGAACTGCTGAGGTTTGGGGAAGAAAATTACTATTGCGGAAGAGTCGAGGTTGGAAGGGACCTCTGGAGGGCTCTGGTCCAACCCCTTCTCAAAGCTGGACTAACTTTAAAGTTGGCTCAGCTGGCTCAGGACCAGTCCAGCTGAGTTTTGAACATCTCCCACGCTGGAGATTTCGCAGCCTCTCTGGGTGCCTAGTTCAGGGCTTGATCACTCTCAGGGGCAATAATTTTTCCCTTGCTGCATCTTGTGCCTGTTCCCTCTCATCCTTTTACTGCGTGCATCCGAGAGGAGGCTGACTACACCTCACCCATCAGGTAGCTGAGGGCAGCAATTAGACCCTTCCCTCCCTTTCTCTCCTTCAGGCTGCACAGTCCCACCTCATGCAGCCTTGCCTCGTCTCTCAGTTTGAGATATTTTTGGCAGGAATAAATAGGACTTTGCTTCAGCCATGTTATAGTCAACAAGGTGGCTGGAGTCTACTCAGTGAGAAATAGCAGCACTCTGCTAGGGTGAGTTTAATGTAATGTTTCTTGGAGGCAAAGCACTTCAGGGAGTGAGGAAGTCACCCAAATGTGTCTGAAAATGTAATTTCTGACCAATCGATGTTTGTTTCCCCAAGGGGCAGCCAGGCGTTAACAAACAGCCCATGCTAAATGCATTTTCGTCGCCCAACACTTTCACACAAGCAGACCAGTGGAAAGGTCCAGTCTGGCCATTGAAACCACTACAACCACTCTGTCCTTGCAGCCAGATTTCCAGATGATGGTCTCCGCAGCAGGTCGCAGCAGCAAGTGTCTAGGTGCAATTCCCCCTCGTGTCGAACCATTGCCACGCTGTGTTGCTGAATCCCCTCCTGGGAGCACAATAAGTCAACAGCTAATTTTTTCTTTTAACATTTCTTTAACAAAAGCTTTTTCCAACAAAGAGCTTTTGGAGACGTATCTCTGTCTGTAGCAAATAGCATATGCTGGTTTCCCACTTCAGCTTTTGGTGAGGTGTTTTTGTGCAGGAGAAATGCTGCAGCAGGGATTTCCCCGGAGCGGGGTTTGCCCACCCCTGCCCCTGCCAACACGCACGGTCCAGCCTTGATTCTTCTGCTGCTACTCTCTTAGCTGCCCACTGAGGTTTTATTTCAGAAATTTGAGAAATGCTGAGGCCAGGGGTATCGGGATGGTTTGGTTATGGGAGGATTTCTGTGTCTGTGCCAGACCTTGCTCTTGCAGTTCTCCTCTCTGAGCTGGGACTGTCTGTGCCACTTTGTGAAGGCAGCGCTGCTGCATGTCCCCAGGGCAGGCAGGAACTGGCATCGCTGCAGGCAGGCAAGGTCGCTGCAGGAGCCTTCATGGGGAAGACCTGAAAGAGAGCCCGGGCGGTCCAGAGGGTTTCGCTTACGACGTGCTTTGGCTTTGATCCACTTTCCTTCTGGCTGGGCTGGGTAGCTCCTTGTGGGGACACATTTCTGGCGGTGGGTAACTCTGTATGGAGAGCGCTGAGTCCACGTCAGGGTTCGCTGTGCAACGCAGCTGTTTGCTGACAGGGTCTCGATGCTCTGCGATGGTTGCCCAGACTGGAGCGTGGCATTTCTGAGCTTTCCCCCAACAGTAACCAAACCGCGGGCTGCTCTTAGAGCTGGGGTCCAACCACCCAGCCTGCCTGTGGGTCCGTGCCCAGTGTCCCCGTGGGAAGGTGGCTGCTGAGCACCACTTCTCCTCGCAGCCTTGGGTGTAGTTTCCTTAGGTTGTTCTTCCAGGCACCGTCATGTGGCTCTGTGTGGGGTAGCACTGCTCACACGCCATTTAACCTGGCCATTTCTTTCCAGCGTAGCAGTGGGCATTGCTGTGTGATGCTGAGCATGTTTTCAGTGTAGGACCACTGCAAAAAGTGGGCAGGGTACTCAATTGCTGAACTCTGTTATAAGGGTAATACGCGAACGCACTGCTTGATCCTGATGAACAGGAAACAATCCCAGATCCTGGCTGCCAGCACAGCGAGCTGACAGCTGGCATCCTTCGCACTAAACAGAGCCGTTCGTAAACACAGCCAGCTATTTCATCCCGGGCTGCAGTGTGGGGACTTGAGCCTGGCTGTTTCTTGTGCTCACCCCAGAGCTGTGCTGGAACAGCCCCTGAGCTCTGCTCATCCTCCCCATTTTGTATCCACTCCTTTGCATGGGGACAAGACCCACATCACTGCCTCCCAGCCAGGGCTCAGCTCTGAGCTCCCTCCTGCAGGTTTCAGATGTGTTTCAGTGGCTGGTCCCATGTTTGTGGTCCCCATCCCTCAAATCCCTGACCCTGTCCCCAGGCACACTCCAGCAGAAAGCGTTTGCACCCCCTGGGCGCGGGGTGATGCTAACCCCCCGAGCTGGCAGCACTGCAGCCGGGCGCCTGAGGGGAACAGGCTGAGTTTTGGAAGTGCTGAGCGCTCCTCCCACGGCTGCTGGTGAGATGCCAGCACTGATGAAAATCTCGGTGCCCTATATAGGCGCTGACATGCAGACGAGGCACCTAACCTAAGGATGCCTACACTCAAAACATGCACTTGGGCTTTTGGTCTGTTTATTTTAGGCCCCTCATTCCCAATCAGGTCCCATCAGGGCATGAGGATTAGCACGTTCCTCCTCCTCCTCTTCCAGTGGAGGCTTTCCTGCTTGCGGTGAGAGCGGGATGCCAGGCATGGCCATCCCTCTGAGCGGGCACCAGCTGCCAGGGCTGCCAGCCCGGCCGTCAGGGTTGTGCAGGACTGTGATGGAGCGGAGTCTCGCAGCCCACCTCCAAGCTTGTGCGCAGTCCTTCCTCCGCAAAGCTCAGCCACTTGACGGGACCGCAGGGACTCGTTTAGCTCATTAGGAAGGGCACGGAAGTGTGCGTTAGAGCAGCCTCAGTATCTGTAGGGCCTTTTTGCCCAGCAGGCAAAGCCCAGTGCCCAGGCTTGGCAATGCCCACCCCTCTGGAAGAGCCAAAATTTTCTGGAAGGTAATTGCAGGCAGTGCCGGGAGCTGCCGGGCATTGGTCTGGGAATGGCTTGTCTGGCTGAAGCAGGCAATGCTGCTTTTTTGGCACCGCACCTTGTTTGTTTCTAAATTTTATGTATTTTAGTTGCGATGTAGGTTTTGCAGAGGAACGCCAAGGAAAACTAGCTCTGTGATTAAACAAGAGCCCCTCGAGGTGCCGCTCGGTGGGGAGGAGGCAGCTGCGCTGATGCTGCCGGTGTGCTGCCTGCCTGCCTGCGTGGCATGCTTTGCTGCCGGTGGCGGGAGGGTTTGTTCCTGTGGCACTTCTCCAGCCATCAGGCAGCTGTCAGCATGTGCCTGGAGCAGTCGGTGGCTTTTCCAGGTGCCCACCAGCACAGCTTGCTGAGCTTCCTCCAGACTGGGGGCGCTGGGGGCTCGAGTCCCTTCCCTGGCGTCATCCCTGCTCAGTCCCGCAGCCGGGGAGGTGGGCTGCCCTTCCCTGGCTCTAAGCACACCCTCCCCTCTTGCATGTGTTTGAAAGCAGGATGCATGCATCTTCCTCTCCCTTTCCCCTTCCTCTTGCTCGTTCCTTCTCCCCCTCTTTACTTTCTTTTTTCGTCTCCTCCCATCTGTCCTTCTCACATCAGGCTATTTTTGGGGATGAGTTTCTCACTGTCAATATGATAGGAACCGTGGTGCATCTCATGTCTTAGAGGATGAACACCGCTTTGGGAAGCCTTCCTAAGCAGTTACCTTGCTTAGTTCATCTTAACCCCCCCTACCTTGCCCCTGTCCTCAGAGCCGGAGGAGAGAGCCATCAGATTCAGTGCCCTTTAGCCCCCTGGTCTTGAAACACCTCCGAGCCTTGCAAGTGGTTATTAAGCAGCTGGAAGCTGAGTGTGGTGTTGGCAGATCATTACTTGTGTCTTTGTAACTTCCAGGGGCTTTTAGTCAAGGCAGGATTATTTTTTTACCTGAAAGTAATAGGAACTGCAGGACCAGAAGTGAATTTTTAATACCCTTCATTTACCAGAAATGCCTCCCAGAAAAATCAGGAGACAGTGGCGAAGGCGCAGAGCTGGCAGGGAGTTTGCTGGGAGGGAGCAGATCTCTGTGCAAGCCAAGCTGAGCTGCTGCCGTGCTTTGCTGTTCTCTCCTCCATCTGAGCATCTTCGAGCACTTTAAACACAGGGAAAGTATTTAGCCTCAAATTATCTACATGAGATGGACAAGATGCGCCTTGGCAGAGCTGGGAGGAGAGCTGGGGCAGCGGAGCTGGCAGCCTTCCCTGCTCCGGAGTGAAGGTGTGCAGCCTGAATCCTCGGGGGAGCGGGGTTTGGGGGATGCTGCCCGCATCCCTGCCCAGCTCGAGGGAGGAGAGCTGCCTTTGCTGGGGTGTGCTGGAGCCAGAGCCGAGGAGGAGGAAGGGGTGAAAAGGTGGATGCTCAGCTGAGGAGCTGCTGCGCAGCGTGCGTGGGTGGGCAGGTGATTGCTCTCTCTTGTACATAAGCAAGGTTTATTAGTTGCCTTTTGTTCTAAAAATAAATATGCCACTGTCTCTTCACCTTTTAACAAAATCTTTCCATTTTGTAAGGGGCTGCAGCTTGAAATGCAATGGCAGACCTGTCTCTGTAGCAGCAAAGTTTCTTCCCCCTCTGCTCCTCTCCTTTCTCTCGTCCTTCCCTGCTCTGCCCCTCTCTCCAGGAGATGCAGCTTGGGCCAACCAGGAGCTTGGCATTGTGGTTTAATGGTTGGCAGCACCAGGACGAGGGGCCTCTGCTTTCCCTGTCCGGGTACAGCACTTCTCTCCCAGACCCTGGACTCCAGAGGGGAGCGAAGGTCAGGCTCGCTGCCTGTGTCGTAGTTATCTTCCGTGGTAGGAATGAGATGAGTTGAGGTTTGTCTGCACAGGGATACTCAGGGAGGCAGATCTGGATGAAATAAAAAAAACGTGAATTTAAAGTAGATTATCTAAAACACATGAAAAGCCAGTGTAACCTTTCTGACTCAGTTAAATGGCTTTAATTCGGTATATTGTAACTCTACTCTTTCCTTTCAAATGAGACTGTGCACAAAAGGGTTTGTGCCGTTCTGCTAATCCTCTCTAGCAGTTAACCTGGATTAATTGTCAGATAAGTGACACTGCAGAGTCCATAGGCTGGGCTGGAGTTTGTGAGGAGCAGCAAAGGGAGGATGCTTGTGCAGCCCCTCTGGTGCTGGGTTAGCAGCTCTGCTCGGGCCGGGCTGCGGGGCCAGTGTGGGGGCCAGGTTTGAGGCTGGTCCCTGGCAGAGAGCTTTGGGGGGGAGCCGCAATGGCTCAGCCATGGGGCAGTGCTGAGCATCCCATGGATCTGTCTGTCCTTCCTTCTCCCTGCAGAAAATGTGGCCTTTCCCTAGTAAACCAAACTCTCCAAGTTGAAACTTCTAAAAAGTTGTTGGGGTCTGGAAAGCAGCCCTTTTCAGATGAGAATTAGAGTTATTTTCAGTTTTCTTAAAAAAAAAAAAGAAATCTATATTTTCTCAGCATTTAGACTGTTTATGAGCATTTGGGTGCCTGGTGGGAAGGAGAGGTTTCAGTGTGACGTCTCAGGGTCGCTTCTTCCCCCTGTGACTGGCATAAAGTAGTTCATTCATTTGGAAGCGGAGAGCACCTTTTTGTTACGATTTTATCGCGTGTGCTTTAGTCATGGCACAGAGTGGCCAAAGCCACTGTTGGGGAGGTTTATGTTCTGTCCATCACTTTGGAGTCCCTTTTATTCATGGTACCTTTTTATGAGCGAGATGTTTATTTGCCTTACAAGCCTGTGGCTTGCCTTTCTGGGGAATTGTACTGGCTCATCCCAGTGCTCTGGGACCCACGGTGACACCAGATCTTGGGGGTCTGCAGGATCCCACCGAGCTGTGTGATTAAATGTACCATTGGTTTTCAGGAACGTTCTTCTGCCTTGGGGAGCTGTGTCTGAAATAAGCCCCTGTTTGTACAGTCTTCCTGGTTGCCAGCTGGCAGTATATTAAGAGAAAACCAAATCATTTACTGTTTCTTTCCCATAAACATCTCTGTGAGGCATAAAAGGCTCCTGTGCAAAACCAAATGTGAGTGGAGGGGCTTGAACAGCCCCTGCTGCTAATGTGGGATAATCCAATTTGGCAGAAGGGAGGCTGAGCTGGTGGGGCTCCTTCCTGGGGCTGCGCTTGCCTCTGGTTTGCAGCTGGAGAAAGTCTGGTTTGTTTGTCATTAAAAAATGCCAAGGCTGCTCCGAGGGATGGCGCAGCAGATAGACCCACCCCAGGGCTTGTTCTCACTGGCAGAGGTGGCACGAGAGACCACTTGGATGTGAACTAACTTACTGCTCCGTGACGGTCGCACAAGGAAGCTAAAAATTAGCAGGGCAGAGGGGGAAGATGGCAGGTCAATGGCTTTCTTTTTGCAAGTGGATTGTTTGTGGGCAAGGCTGGGTGTGTGGCTCCAGGGGCACAAATGCAGGCTTGGGATGCTGGGCTGCCGGCGGGAGCCCTCTTGGGCTCCTCGGGGGCCAGGAGCAGTGGCAGAGGCTCAACTGGGGCTGAGCCTGCAGACCAGAGGTGGGAGCCCCTGACTCTCTCTGCAGGCAGCCCCAGCACCTCCTGCCTCGTGGCCCCCCCGAGTAAGTCCCTGTGGAAAGCTGGTGACCAGGCTCATTGCGCAGCCGCCTGCTCATGGGAAACGGGTCTGTGTGGGAGCCTTTTGTCTAGACAGAGCACCTCCTCAGTCCCCGCGCCGGCTCCCCCAGCTCCCTCCCTCAAGGGCCCCAGCATCTCTCCCAAACTGAGCATCTCCCGTGGGTCTTCTGGGTCTGACGTGGGGGGACGTTGCTGGTGGTGTCACCTGGGACAGCGGCTCCAGTTGGCACAGCCTGTGCTCTCTGCAGGGGTTTCGGCTCTGGGGTGATGAGCTCCTCCCTGCAGCCTTCGCACAGATAATAAAAGAAGAGTAGTAGCAAACTAAATCATGTCGCAGGGAAGCTGCTGTGTGTGCCTTGTAGCTGAGGGATGAATTAGCTCTTCTTTGGACTCGCATTTTAATTGAAATGTGAATTTATCGCTTTTATTTAGTTTGAACTATATTGGAGTGCTGTGGACTCATAAAGCACAAAGCAAAAGAAAAGAAAAGCCTTTATGAGCTGTAGCTGCCCCCTTTGCTTTGGATATATTTCTCGATTGCCCAGACTCCCGTTAAATAAGGAAAGGAAAGAGGGCACTGTTGAACACTGGGTGGCAGGGAAGGGCTCCGGCACGCTCCAGAGCAATCTCAGCTAACGCCTGCGGTGACGGAGACTCGTGGCCATCCACGGCGATGGATGCGTGCTGAAAAGAGTGTCGGTTTTGCGAAGGCAGTTTTTTCCTTTGCAGCTGCAATTGCTTTGTTTCATCACACTGTGCTGCTGTCTGTCTGTCTGTCTGTGGGATGTACAGTACACGAGCACGGGCTCTGTGGGTGCTGCTTACAGAGCAGGTCCCTTCGCCTCCCACCCAATCCCGGACACTTCTGTCTTCTTTCTCCCCCTGCCATGACCCCCCATGTTACCCTCATCATTCCTTTCTGTTATTTTATTTTATTTTAGTTTAGTTTGGTTTGGTTTGGTTTGGTTTGGTTTGGTTTCCCTTCTCCGGTCATCACCTGTGTGTATAAAATCAGATCTGTGAAGGAGAAACGCAATGTCAGGTTCCTAAAAACACCCCAACTGGCAGCTTTCAAAATCTAATTTCTCTGCAGAAAATGTGACACTGATTTCAGTGATGCAGTTTGTGAGACTCATTAAAAAAAAAAAACCAAAAGCATAAAAAATGTTTTTATCTGTGGAGCTGAGTCCTTAAAGGGGCCATACACTGGCAAAGCCACCAGAGCATCACCGGGTGCTCAGCATCCCCACCCTGGGGACCTCAGCAGGGACCCATCCCAGGCACGGTGCAGCCCCCGGCCAAGCGCTTGGGTGGCTGTTTGTCCCTCCGGCATTGGTGTTCCGCATGGCACGGCGCCGGCTGGCGCTCTGGTTTCTGCCTGGCAGCTGTATGTTTCCCTCACCTCCTGTGATGCTCTCGCTCTCTAGGCCTCATGCCGAGGACTTCAGCGTGGATTCCTCCTTCTCGCAGTAAGTGCACTGCATGCATTTCCCTGCGCCGGTGCTGTGGGGAGGGGGCAAGGGCTGCTGTGGCGCCGCTGGCCCCTGGGGACCATCACTCTTCCACTGGGGAAAAGCCAACTGTGTTCTCCGAAGAGCAAAAACCCGTTGCAATTTAGGGTGTTTGTGTGGTGAGCATGGTGTCTCATGAGCCAAGTATTTTGGGCAGTACCTGCTGCCAAGAACAGTGGTTAGCCTTGACTTTAAATTAGTGGCAGATTATTCTGCTTTTAAGGGAACTGATAAGGTCGAGGCTGGTCCTTCACTGCTCTTGGCACCAAGGAGTTGTGTACGGGCCCAGCAAACCCTTCTGAAAGAGCAATGGCTCCCACCATGGGGAGGACTAGCTGTGCTCAGAGACAGACAAGTTTCTTGGGGAAGAAGTGATATCCTTGGCAGCAAATTGGTGATTACCCATTAGCAATGAGCTCCATGCGCAGACTCTAATTAAACAATCCAGATTAATCAGCAGAAGCAATTATAGGAGCAGACTCATGAGTGTCAATCTCCAATGTTGCAAAACAAATAAGCCAAACAAAACACAGCATGTTATTCCATTGCTTCTTCTCTTTCTGGGTTTCAATCTTTTTTATTATTATTACTTTATTAAGAGCAAGTGGTGCCACTGTCCATCTGCGAGCAGCGTGGGGCCAGGGCTGGGGCTGCTCCATGCATCCGTGAGGCTGCGAGACCTTGGCTGGGAGACACAGCGGGAAGATGACTCAGGGGATGAGCATGTCCTTGCCCAGCCCATGGTTGGGGATGCATGTCCTCGGACAGTGCCGAGCGAGAGCCCTCTGCTCTCTGTGGGGAGAGGACTGGATGAGGCCCCTGCATAGCACATCACTGCTGGCAGGGGCTCCCTGTCCTGTCTGGCTCAGCACCCAGCTTTGGGAGCAGGCTGTGGGCCAGGGCCCACTCCCTGGCTTGCTGCAGATGTGTTGGTAGGGTTCTGCGCGGGCACGGCATGGAGCCCCTTGGTGCTCCCTTGCCTCCCCTCAGCCATGCTCGCCTTGTGCCACCTTCCCATGGTACACAGATGCACCCTTACCCAGAGCAGTGCTGTCCCCCGGGGATGGCCCCGAGCTGGGGCTCCCAGCCTGGGGAGGCACTGGAGCAGCCCTGGGATGAAGCAGCGTGCCCTGCTTCCCCCTGGAGCTGAGCTCGCGTTTTCGGGAGCATGGGATGCTGCCGGGTCAGTGCCATGCTGCCGGCCGCGCCGTGTGTCACTGCCCCTTGCTCTTTGGTGCTGAGGGCACTTGCACGGAGAGATCTTCAACCCCTGAATGCATCCCCACTGCCTCCAGTGCTTTGTTTGGTGCCTGAAAGTGAGCTCTGCAACTGCTAAATACAGTTGGAGAGGGATTGTAGCGGCCTTCGGGGAATGAGGAATTGATAAAAATTCTGGTTTCTTTGCAATGTCCTCCCTAATGAAAAAAACAGGAAAAAGAAGTCCAGCAGCAGATTTCTTTTTTATTACTACAGATTCATGAAGCCTTTCCATCAGTGTGTCAGGGATGGCCACCCCCCAGCTCGGCAGAGCCGTTGTGCCCTCGGTGCGGTGCCTCCTGCCCTGCCTTTGTCCTACCAGCACAGGAGTGCCTGTGCAGATGAGTTCAGGGCATCATTCATCTCCTGGTGCAAGATGATTAGTGTTCAAAAAACGTGTAGATGTGGCACTTCAGGGAATGGTTTAGGAGGCCTGGGGGTGTTGGGTTGACAGTTGGGCTTGATGATCCTAGAGGTCCTTTCCAACCTTAATGATTCTGTGATTCTATGATTCTGAGTGGCTGTGAGGACTGAGCTTTGAAGCCAACCTTGGTCTTGGGCAGAGTTTTTCCAGAAGCAGCTGCCTGGAGCCTGCTTTGCATCCCCCAAAAAATAAAATTGCAGTGTTACTGCTGGAGCCAGGATGACAACTTGCTGCAGAGTGGCTGGCAATATCGCTCCTTTCTCTGGGCAAAAATTATAATAAAATAGGAGATTTTTTTTTTCTGATTTATCCTCATGGTAAATGCATGAAATCTTGAAGAAACAAGGTTTTGAGCTGGTCCTGGGGCAACATGTGCCGCAGCATCCCGGTTCCCAGTGCAGTGCGTCTATTGGTGTGGGATTCAGTTTTGCTAATCACCGTTCGTGATGTGCCTCAGCGTGTTCCCTGCCCAGAGCCCAAGCTGCTCAGCAAACTCATTCCTGACGCTGTGTGCATTGTGGCTCAGAGTGCTCCGTCAGCCTGCCGGGGCCACCCAGGCAGCCTGGCCGAGAGGCTGGAGCTGGTGGGAGCAGCTGCCTTCCCATGGAATCACGACGGTGCCATGGTGCTACGATGGTGCCCGTGAGAGGCTGATGTAGGACCTGCTGAGCGCCTCGGGGCTGGCCGATGCCACGATCCACAGGGATCAGCTGGGACTCTGCAGAACAAGGGGAAAGTGGCTTCAGTATTGCGCCTTCTAAGGGATGGAGGACAAGAGTGATTCGTAGAAAATGGGCAGATTTCCCCCGTCTGCAATATTTGGCCTTTTGGACCATGCAGGCTGTCCTGCTGGTCTCCCAAGTGCTCTCACATACCTCTCAGGTGCTGAAACCTGCCCTCCTGGTCCCAGCCCTTTTCCCTGAGTCAGGTCTCCCCCCTCCCCTTCCCTCTGCGGGTCGGCAGCATTGGCTGGCGGGGGGGGCTTTGCCCCCCAAAGCAGGGAGAGGCAAGCGATGCCCCGGCTCCCAGTCCCTCTCTGGTTGCTTTGTGCTTTCTTGTTTAAAAATGTGCCAGAGATTTATTGGAGAAGTTGCTGCAGCGAGAGATGTTCAGGGTTGTCTGATAAACCCCTGGAGAAGCTGAGATATTCATGGAGGAAAGCTCCCGGCCGTGGTGCTGGTGAGCGTGCTGGTGGTGCTACACGGCTCGATGTGGGAGCGGCCGGGTGTCCAGCCACGTTCGGCTTGCAGCACAGCATCAATCCTGCCCCGCTTCTCCGCAGGAGGGGTGAGCCCGCACATCTCCCCGGCCGATGAGCGACACAGTGCAGCACGCTGCCGCTGCCCTGCGAGCACCACAGCCCGGGCCGCCGCAGGCTGCCAGCCGAGCCTGGGGCTTGCAGAAGAAGCAAGCCCAGAAGCAAAACCAGGCGGCAGATTTTGCAGAGCCCCTGTTGTGGGCTGGTCCCTGCACGGCTGCCCGGTGCACGGGGGGGATGCAGGGGACAGCGGGGCTGCGGCAGGAGATGCCTCCCGCAGAGCCGTGCAGCCCCGTGCGGTTTTGAAGCCGTTTTCTTGCACGCTCGCCGGCACTGAGCCGGTACAGCCTTGTTGAAACCCACAACCCTCATCCTTTGAGTAATTGTTCAATTACTGCTTATTGAGCGTGGGGGCAGCGTGTTCCCTGTTTTTCACTTTGGCAGGCACCCAGGTTTTCTATACACACACAGCCGTACAGCTATTCCCCCTTTCCATCTCAAAGCTGTGCGCTGGGAGCAGCTCATCGTGCCGGCGAGCTGGGGGCTCTGGTGGGAAGGGCTGTAGCTATTCCCCGTCCTCCACTCACCTCGGGAGAGATGGAGGGTGGCAAATGAATATACCACAGAGGTTGTGTTCATTATGCAAAGCTCATAATGTCATCTGTCTCGCTGTAGCTTTTGTACCCGAATGCCTGTTACCATCAAGAAAATGGTGTAAAAAAGGTAAGAGCATCTCCAAAGGAAACGAGGAGGGCGGGCAGCTGCTGGAGGTGTGTCTGCCCGGGTAGTTCGTGTGGTTGCCATCAGCAGGTATCTAAGGCTCAAGTTGGCTGGCTCGGTGGTTTATTTGGAAAGGACTTTGGCCTCTGCTCAGCTTCCCCTGGCGCGGCACGTCACAGAGATGCCCCGTGCCCAGGCTGGCTGCGGGGCAGAGGGGCTGTCACCCAGCCAGGGGCCGGGCAGCCAGCCTGGCCTGCCGCAGGGCTCTGCTGGCACCAGGCGCCATCTGTGCCGGGCCGGTGGCTGAGCGAAGGACCGGAGCAGCCTGGCTGCGGTGTGGTGCCTTTGCTGAGCAGCACGCTGCCTTTTGCACAATATCCTCTGCTGTTCCTTGCACTGCAGGATGCTGAGAGCAGAAACGTTGCAGACCTGCACTTCCATCGTGGCTCCTCACCTTCCTCTGCCCAGGGCTGCATCTGGTACCCAGAGCCCATCCCTGGTGAGCCCACCTGGGCCACCAGCACATTGCTTTAATTTCAGCTACTGTATACCACAGCCACATTTCTTATGTATTTGACCCATGTGGTTTTGCAGGGAGGATGCAGAGCCGTCCTCCGGGCTCGGCAAGAGTGGGGGAGTTAAGTGGGATCTCATTTGAGACTACATTGTCTTGGCAGAGGTTGGCAGCCACCAGATTGCAAAGATTTTGGTTTTTGTGTTGTTTTTTTTTCCCCCAAATCTCTGAAGAGTCTTGTTTGCCTGTTGCTACATGATGGGAGAAGTTTCCTGAGAATTTTCTTAGAACAAGAACAACATTTCCCGCCCAGCCGGAGTGTGAGAGCAAGGACTGGAGCTGTGGAGGGATGCTGAGATTTTTTCTTGTCTTTCAAGAGCCATATTTATTTGAAGATACGCTTCTCATGGCAAGAAGTCCCGATATTACGAAATAGAACAAAAGCACCCTGGGCACGTAAGCCCTTCTTTAGAAAGCAGCAGGGAGGCTTTGGGCAGCATCCCAGCGCAGGGGGTGGCAGCTCGCTCCCTTGGCTGGCCGGTGGATTTTGGAGCCGTCTCATTTTTCAGACCATGCCCGGCAGCTGTCACATGCCGCAGGGACCAGAGGGGAGCTGCCTGCGCCCAACCGCCCATGTAAGTCTCCGAGGGACACAGAGCTCGGGGGTACATCTCCGTTCCCCCACCCCTGCCTGTGCTGCCTGTGCGGGTTTGCCCCGGCGTGGGGCTGCACGTGGGTTGCTAGTTTTTGTGATTTACTTGTCTTTAAGGGGAGCGTGTTTATCCCCGGCTCTCTGGGGAAGGTGTAAGTATGGAGCTGGGGCTGGGCTCCTCGGTGTCTATTTTAATGCCCATGAGCCAGGCTGTGCTCATCCTGGTCTTGCATCCTGCGCTTTTCTGAACAAACAATTGTGTCTTTTTTGGGAGTTCATCATCTTAGAACAAATTGACTCTAAGCTTAGATTAATAAAGTACAATAAATAACCGAGAGAAGAAAATGAAATTGCTCAGGCATTATGAAGTGCATAATAGTGGTAATTAAACTTCCAAGCAGAGGGCTTGTAACTAAACTTGTACTGTGATGATTATCTGCGTGGCCTGGGGAGGTTCAGCCCGGGGGAGCGGTGTGCTGCCTGCTCTCTTCCCGCGGAGCACATCGCTGCCTGCGTCCCTCAGTGCTGCCCAGGCTGGCACCACGCTGCCCGGCCAGCGGGAGGGATGCCTGGAGGGGTGGCAGGGATGGGGGCAGTTTAAATGGACCAGCTCGGCTGAGATGCTGTGAAATCAGAGCGTGTGGGGGTTTGTGATTTGGGGCGGTAACACAGTCGGAGTTTAGCTTGATTTTTATTTGAAGTTAACTTCTTGACAACAAAATTAAAGGGTACGTTTTTAGATGATATAATCTCCTTCCCTCAGCTGGAAATGGAGTAGGAGCTTTGATACTTTTGGATGATTGCTGCTGCCTGGTAAAAGCTATCACTTGTTCAGCCGTGGGTCAGCTCTGGGGTGTTGGGTTAAGCTGGCGCTGCAGAGCGGGTGCCAGCGCTGGAGCGGGCTGTCGGACTGGGGTGGTGTCCTGGTCCACGTCATGCCAAGCCCTTGCTCTTCCCTCCCTCCTCCTCCAGACAGAAGCCCCATGGGACGGTCACCCCGCGGGGGCTGCCGGGGCTCGGCGGGGCCGTGACTGAGGGGTCCCGTTCAGCTCCAGGGGCCCAGCCCAGAAAGCAGCGAGGGCAGGTTGTAGCAGCAAGAGCAGGTTGTCTGCACAGGAACATGTTCTTTCTTCATGCTTTTATTTCTTCATCTCTTTGCAGTGATAAATACCCTCTTTCCCTGCCAAGACCTGCTTCAGTTGCTTTCCAACTGTTTCTTCTTCCTGTAGCCATTATGACGGATGAATACAGGGGCAACTTTGTCATAAAAATTTAGATTTCTTCTGATCATTCAGTTCTCTTATCCATCAGCGTTTATATTCATAGTTTTGAGGTGGGCTGCAACGCTATAAGATCAGCAAACCATCTGTCTGGCGACAGAGATTTATATTGCTGTTTGTTTCTTCAGTACGGAGGCGAATGTCTGGGAGAGGAATCGTGCTCCCTGAAGTCTCCCTCTCCTCAGGGACTCTGATGAATGGGGTGCCCAGAGCTCATGCCGGAGCTGAAGGCTGGTTCCTAGCATTTCCTGGGCATTTTTAATAAGCAGAAGGAGCAATTAGCTTGCGTGTGCAGTGTCATGAGCAGTTGTGGCAGCTGATCTATGCCCTGACACAGATAAATTATTTGCCAAGTCTGGCTTTGGAAATGATTCATTGTAACACATGCTAAAGCTGTGCTTATGAGACTCTGCATTTATGGCTGCTTGCTCCTGAGGCATCGTGCTGGCTGAGCCAGCACTCGTAAATTTGCCTGCTCGCTCCCCAGTGCTTGTGGTTCCCGCAGCAGGGTCTGTGGTCACCTCCCCGCCTCCCCGCTCCCTTCTCCTGCCAGCGAGTGCAGCTGGTGAACACGCACCGGGTTCGGTGCAAAGCCCCCACCCCGGCTGTGCTCCCTGCTCCCCAGGCTGGCCGGCCCCGTGAGCATCGGGGCCCCAGGGGAGATGCAGGCTGAGCTCCTGTCCCTGCTGCTGCCGCCAGCTGGGGACGTTTGGGGTGAGGTATGTTCTCGGTCAAACCCTGCAGCTTCCACCTCAGGTGCGTTTGTGTTTTAGCATTTTCCTCATTTGATGCTATGAAATGTCCTGGTGAGGAGCGACGCGCTCACATCACTGCTGATGGGTTTGCTGAGCGCTGCCGGCCGCACCTGGGCATCCTTCCCCTTGGCACTGTAACCAGCACAAATGCCAAATGTCTTAACATAGGTTGGTGACTGCCCCACCGAGGCTGTTGTTATTGTCACCTCCGTTACGGAGCTGCTCAGTGCGTGACATTCCCCCGAGGGACCCAGGCAGGGCGCAGGGTCTGCAGGGGACGTGCCTGCGGGTGGGAACGGAAGCTCAGCATTTGCTTCCCAGTTAGGGCTCCTGATTTCTTTCCTCTCTGGCTATGTCAATGGGGACAAGAGGAGCCCGCAGCGTGGAGCCCCTCAGCTCGGCCCACAGCAGCTCCGGCAGCTGGAGGGGCTCAGATGGGTGCATCTCACCCACCTCCTGGGTGCTGCCTTTGGTCCAGGCTGTGCTGCTCCAGTAGTGTTAGGGAGATGATGAAGGGCAGGCTCTTAGAGCGGATCAGCCACTCTGAGCCTGTCAGCGGGTCCCTGCCAGCCACCAGACCGGGCAGCTGCTGGTGGGTTCCCACTGTGTCACTTCAAGGGAGGTTAAGTGAGAGAGCAGTTACTGGCTTATGGCAGAAGTGTGTAAAATTTGATAGCCTGTATAAAATTTTATCCCAGCTATCATGCCTGAGTTGATGGGTTTCTCTTGATACATTTGCTTTTTGTACGTAGGAGCCTTTTAAATTAAAAATCTGACTTTTCAACCTGATAAGGGAGTCCATGAGAAGCCCCAAGGAGCTCCCACGGGTGTGTCACGCTTCTTACACGCTGGGCGGTTTCCCCAGGAGTGGTCAGGCTGGCTGTGAAATGCCAGCGGGCACCGGTGGGTACCAGAACGAGGGTCTCCTGAGCAGTCAGGGTCTCATAAAACCCCTTCCCAATTTGCTGCCCGATCAGCTCGGCATTAATGCTCAGTAAATATTTGTTTATCCCTCTGTTGTCCGAGCGAGTAGCAGCTGCTTTCCAATAAATCACGATTCGGTGGCGTGTGCCAGGCGGCATGCTTGGCTGGAGCCAGCAACGCGTGTGCACAGGGCTTGCACAGGCGAAATAAAATGGGGTGGTAGGTTTAATGACTATCACTGTGAATTTGCTCACCTCAGTCTATGCCTTGGCTTGGTAATATGCCTGATTAATGTGATTTTTGATGACCTTCGTCCAAGCAGTTAAAAAAATAGTAATAATAGTAGCACTCACTTAAGAGACTTGTTGAATACAGTGAAATAGGGGAAACGGCTAATTTGTTGCACTTAACTGCATTATCGGCTGTAACAGTAATGAACAGCCTCTGTATTGCTTAGAGTCTAAAGCCGAGGCATCAGCAAGCAATCCCTTTTAGCCTAGACTTAGCAGGCAGGAGAGTAATTTATAACCCTGCCTGGTGTGAATAAGTCAGTTTGCAAAGGGCTGCAGGCGTTTATAAAGTAATAGGAGAGGCGGGTGGCAGGTGAGCTGAGCGGGGACCAGTTTTGCTTGCACACCCTTAATCCGGGTGTGCTTGATCCCCGACCGCGCTGACATCCGTGGGGAGGAACCTCCAGCCTTGGTGAGGCTTTCCCCCATCCATGCGGTCATGGGCATCCACCAGCATGTGGGGACCGGCAGGAGGGCTGCGGAGGGGGGTCGGTGATGGAGACTAGAGCAGCTGAAGGTGAAGGAGTGCCCATGGTGGTCACAGCGGTGGACAGGCCATTTTCAGTTTCACCTGCAGCTCCTCCCTGCCAGTTTCTGCGAAGGGCCCCGGCAGGCATCTCTCTGCCGCGGCGCCTTGTCCCCGTGCCACAAGTCACCAGTGGCTCCGAATGCCAAGTGACGTTCAGAGTTGGTTGGCAGCCTCTGGGTTTTTCTGGAATGGCCAAATGTGGTATCTTAGCAACAAAGGGAATTTTTCTCCTTTTAGATTGGATTTGTTTTTTAACAACTTCGATGCTGAATGTTGCTCCTACCTGGGCAGAGCCAGGGCATGGGTGTACCAGGGACATCGCCCTCGCTGGCTCCTGCTCTGTTGCAGCCATGGGGAATTGGAGCAGATAAAACATTGCTGGGGGAGACTGCTCCAAGGGCACTACTTTTCTGAAAGTCTTTGAACATTGTAAAGTGTGTGGGAGAGGAAAAGTTTGCAAGTCTGATGTCAGCTGGTTGCATGTGAATGAAAGCAAAGCCCTTAACCCAAAATAGACCTGGCCCCGTGGGTCTCATCAGCTGCTTTGGTAGTTGTCGATGTGCCATGTCTTGGTGGTCGTAGCTGGTGGTACTGGAGATTTGGTTTGGTGGGAGCAGCTGGGAGCCTGGGGCTGAGCCCGAGGTCTGCGGTGTGCTGCTCTGGGGGGTCACCCAGCCGGGATGGGGGGACAGGGCTCCTGGGGGGCTCCGGGTCTGACCACCTGCCCCACTGACGGACTCCTCTGGGTGCTTTCCCCGCAGGGTGCAGGTCGAGTTCTACGTGAATGAAAACACATTCAAGGAGCGGCTGAAGCTCTTCTTCATCAAAAACCAGCGATCGAGTGAGTGCTCCGTGCATGGAGCCCGAGTGTCTGCTGGGAGAAACCAAACCCTGCCCAAGCTTGAGAGCCGTGCTCCATCCTTGTGGGCCGAGAAGCCATTGCCATCTGCTGGTGGCTGTTTCCCCGTGTGTCCCCAGCACTGGCTGCCCAGCCCAGGGCTGCTGCTGCCTGCTGGGTGTCGGCCAACTTGGTTTGGGGGAATGCAGTTGCATGGGAAGGAGGGGATTCTGCCTGCCACCTTCGCTCACTGGGGACAAACACAGCACAGGAACCAGCTGGGACAAATTGGCTGGGAGCAGGGTGGGCGTCAGGAGCTGCCTGGGGGGGTCAGGGAGCAAATGTCCCCGTCACGGAGCCGGAGCCGGCGATGGTCCCTGTGCCTGCAGGGAGGTCAGCGGCTGTGGGGACAGCAGAGGCAGGCTGTGAGTTACCCGCTCCTGCTTCAGCCATCCAGATTAGCCTCCACTTGACTAATGGTGTTTTTATTTTCTTTCTCTGAGATGTCATTAGCTGTCTGGAGGGAGTCTGCTCGTTAATTTATAATTTTACATTTTCTTTTCCTCCCTGCATCCTGTTGTCTTGTTAAAAAGCTGGAGCACAGCACAACAGGATGCCCACAGGGAAGTTTTTAATGAAAATGTGATGAATTTCTCACTCGTAATTTGAGTAATAACCCGATGAACTGGCTGGGGAGGGAGAGTGGATAAAGCAGCAGCTTTTTCTTGCCGACCCTCCTCCTGCAAGCTGTTTGCGGCATGGTGAGCGGAGTGGAGCCCTGGCCCTGCCTGTCCGATGCTTTTTAATGGATGCCTGCTAATGAGGGGGATACACTCCAGCAGCTCCCTCATTTGTGTCTCACATCTGTTGGGGCCAGTAAGGAGCTGATTCATCATTATTTATTTCTGTATTAGTCTCCTATATATTTGACACTGGGTAGGACGCGTAGAGCCCCAGGCAAAGCATGCGCAACATCTGTGTGCTGCCCTGGGGCTCCTGCAGCTCCCCTGGGGCTCGGTGGGGTCCTGCAGTGCAAGAGGCCCTGCAAAGCTCGTGGGAAACTAAAGGGGCTGTGCTGTGGGGTGCACAGGGTGCCCGGGGTGCATGGGGTGCCCAGGGTGTGCTGCCTGACCCATGCCGTGCTCCCCTCTGCTGCAGGCCTGAGGATCCGGCTCTTCAACTTCTCGCTGAAGCTGCTCACCTGCCTCCTGTACATTGTCCGCGTCCTGCTCGACAACCCGGAGGAGGGCATAGGCTGGTGAGTGCCGCTGCCGCCGGGGTCCCCACACCACGCTGTGCCATGGGGCGCACAGACGCGATGGCAGCTGCTCATGGCGGGTGTGAGGATGCACGACGGATGTCTTTCCTCACTTCAGCTGTTTGATTTGGTAGTTTAGCCAAACTTGCTGATCTGGTGGGCTTTGCTCCCTGCTCAAACCCCACGGACAGGCGTGTGGGTGTCCACTGGCCCTGCACGGCACACGGGGGAAGGCGGTGGAAAAATTCAGCGTCCCGTTAATTTCCAAATGCTGCCTGGCTCTAATGGTCAGGAGTGCAGCATGGCCTTTAGACACAGGCAAGAGCTCATGATTACAAGGCATCACCATGCAAGTATTTTCTGAATCCTGACGCCCTTGAAGACACTTCTGCTAAATCCCATTTGAGCGTTTGGGAAGGAAATACGTTTTGCCATTTAGAACCCCGAGGTGACAGATTATTACATACATCAGCTTTGTTCTGGGTTTCAGTATAAGCCTATTTTTAATATGTCCTTGTTTTGTTTAGCTCACATACAGTGCGGGTTTTTTTCCAAGAGCTAGGATAATTAGCAATTTGATTTTCTCTTTGTAAACGTTGCAGACAACCAAGTACATCTGCACGCTCCAAAAGTGGTTTCAAACCTGTGAGAATTAAGCATGACACAGATGCACATCCTTGAAAGGTTTAGCACGGCTCCAGTTCAGGAAAGTCCACTTTCCTGAGGGTGTATGGCAAAATAAATGCTGACCAGTGGGAATGCATACCTTGCAGAAAGGCAGGGGGAGAGCTTGGCTTCGATGCTGCCTGGCTGCTCGGGACCCAGCTAGCCTTGTCCTAGAAGCCGAAGCTCAGCAGCTTTTGCTAATTGTAACTTGGTAATTCCCAGCTGCAGCCCAGGGAGCCCCATGCCCAGCAACTATCAGCGTTTCGCAGCATCTCTGGTACAGGCTGGAGTACCTGACAGGTCTTATTCTCCAGTAATAAGATGTTAAAAACTACCCGGGTGAGATAGACTCCTGTGGAAAGCCCTGGCTATAGGGACCAGTGTGGGATTGGACCCGTGGGATTGTTGTCCGGGGGCCTCCCCCTGCATGAGGACAGAGCGGCAAGGGCACCCTATGAGCCTGGGGAGCCCACGCCAGCACCCCTTTTCCTTCCTCCCCAACACTGACTGCTTTTCCCTGTCTTTCTCTTCTCCTAGCTGGGAATGCGAAAAGCAGAATTATACAGTGTTCAACCAGTCCACGAAGATAAACTGGTGAGTTGAGAGTTGCTTCAGTGCTGGGGTCTGGCTCTGCCAAGGATGCAGGAATGCAGTGATGGATGTGGCTGGTGCTGGCAGCTGCCCGTGGCCATTTCTTGGTCATGGGACTGCTCGAGGGATGCTGAGCATCCCAGGGTCAAATCAACTGAGAAGTACGTGTGGCTGCAACCTTGGGAATGGCTTATTCCCAGTGCAGAGGCTGCTTGAACAAAGTGTGCGGTCAGGAACACCAGTACTAGTCCTGTGCTGGATCCTGCATCAGTGATGGCCTCAGATTTGCATTCGTTGGGGGGTAAAGGCACTGCTCCTTGGGCTACGGTTTAGATCTGTTCTGAATTTTCTTTGCAGGTCACACATCTTCTGGGTGGATAGAAAAATGCCACTGTGGGCTGTGCAGGTGAGTGCCCAGACCTCGGGCATGGCCATGCAGGAGCACAGCAGGAGCTGGGGTTTGATCTCTGCCACCAGCGGGTCTCTGTGCATCCTCTGCCCACAACAGTGAGGGGCAACGGGTTCTCTTGGGTGAGCAGAAAATGAGCCGGGGCTTCTGCTGGGAGCAACAACACGGCCCTGGGTGAAAATCCCAGGGACTGATAGGAGAGGAAAAGCTGTAGGAAGATAAAATCATGAGGCTGGCTCAGCTCCTCCCCAGCCTGGATGCAGCTGTACCAGTAACAGGCTGTTTTCGGGCCAGGCACCTGCCTGGGGAATGGTTTGCGGGAGGGTTGAGTGCCCGTCAGCTCCTGCTTAGAGCTGCCTGCCCGTTGCTTGTGCGTGGCAGACATTCACACAAACAGGTGCAGAGAAATCAAACGAACAGGCCAACGCCTGCGATACCCACAGGCTCCTCATTGCAGACGGGGCTCGGCAGAGGCACTTGCAGCCTCTGATCGACTGACGATGCATCAAATGAGTCCGCAGCAGCCTTTGCCTGTCTGTCTCTGCAGGTCAGCATAGCTTTGATCAGCTTTCTGGAGACCATGCTGCTCATCTATCTCAGCTACAAGGTAAGTGCCCCGGGGCGGGCGGTGGACAGTGATGCACAGTCTGGGACTGACCCCCTGGTGTGAATTCATTTCTCTGTCTTTGAGCTCTCTGAAGCCTGAAGCATCCTGAGAGGACGTTTGTTTCGGTGATGTCTCAGCTGGCTGTCGCTGTTTTCCTTTCTCATTCCCCCTTGGGCTGCTGGATAAGTGCAGAGCAGAGCTTGGGGATCTCTTTTTTTTCCACATTCCTTTAAATTCAGACCCGTTTCACAAAGGGTCACTGCCTTTTTGGAGGGCCAGATTGAAGCACACTGAGTTTCCTAAGGTTGAGGACCTGGAGCTGAGTTTGGCAGCATGACCCCTCCTTGTGCCGAGGTCTGCTGCCTCCAGAGGTAGCAGGCACTGCTCCAGGCCAGACAGGGAGAGGCACAGACTGACTCCTTTGGATCAAAGCCCCTTAAAATGGCTAAGAGAAGTGACCTTAACAAATGGCATCTTCTCGGGGGTCCTGGGACAGTTGGCAGAAAAGACTCCGACCCTGTGTCACCCGCCTGGTTTGAGTGCCAGCAGTCTGTATCAGTCACTCTCATTCTCTGTCCTTGCACGAAGCATTGTTGTCCCCTGGCTTTGGGCAGCAGCAGTGACGGACAGAGGGACGTCGTGGCTGCAGAAGGGACTGAAGGGTTTGGGAAGGCGTTACTGACTCCACCGTGTCTGCCACCAGCACTGCATCTCTCTCCTGCAGGCAAACCAGAGCATCTTTCTGGTTGCTCTGGCGTACTTCCCCCATCTAGAAGGGTCTGTGGCAGAGTGGGAGCTTTTTGATTTTCCTTTGGCAGGTTTTTAAGCTTATTTAATTATTATTTGTGTTTAATTTCTCAGGGGAACATCTGGGAACAGATTTTTCGCATCTCATTCATCCTTGAGATGATCAACACGGTGCCGTTTATTATCACGGTGAGTGTTTCCTGGTGACATTTTAAAGCAGCTTTAAGTTTAATAAGTACTGTAGTTTTGGTGGTGAAATAAAGAAAAATGGATGTCTGGCCAAGTAGTATTTAAAGCTGGCAAGAAATATTTTTCTTCAATATTTTTCAACATAATGACTTTCTCTGGAGCATTTTCCCAAAAACCATCCTCTGTTTTCTGATGCCCCACTGCAGCCAGGGGAGTGGGACCACCTTCGGTGGCAGCTTCTGCAAGGGCTGGTGCTTAGTTTGGAGATGGATTCTTCCCGACAGCGTTCAAATTGGCTGTTTATAGCCTTTTCTGATAGAGAACATGCATTTTTTTCTGCGAGTAACTCTTTATTTCATAGATATTCTGGCCTCCTTTGCGGAATTTGTTCATTCCTGTGTTTCTGAACTGCTGGCTTGCCAAGTACGCCCTGGAGAATATGATTGTGAGTTACTGGATGCTTCCCACCCCTTTCACCTTGGGTCCCTCTGCCCTAGGGTTGCCGAGGGTGGTGTGACTGGGAGGGGATCCTCGCCTGCCGCCAGCTCTCAGGCAGGTTTCTGGTGCTCAGTGCGTGCAGCCGTGCCGGGGTTGGTGGGAGGTGAGGCTTTGCCAGCTGGTGCTGCTGGGCTGTGGACCTGAGCAGGAGCTCTTCAGTGTCTGAGCCACGTTGACTCTGTTGGCTGTGTATTGACAGGGACGGTCTCCAGCCGTCCCAGGATATGGTATTTCAGCAGGACAAGATATTCCATCCATTCCCATGTGCCCTCTTGAGCTGTCTCCCCAAGCAGCAGAGCCCAGACCTGCTCACAGAAATGCACATCCCTTTTCAAGGGCCAAATTTTGGCCTGACTGCCATCTGCGGGGGCATTGCTGGAGCCAGCAAGACAGCAGTTGGTACTTGGAGGAGTGCTTTACCCTCAGCCTCCCCGAGCTGGTGAGTCCTCTCCTCTCTTCCCAGAACGACCTGCATCGAGCCATACAAAGGACCCAGTCTGCGATGTTTAACCAGGTTCTCATTCTGATCTGCACCCTCCTGTGTCTTGTTTTCACGGGGTGAGTGTTGCTCTTCATTTCACTAAACCACCTTCTTCATCCAAGGAAATCAGCTTTGCACATCCCAGGGGGTGACTGGTGGAGCTGGGCTCTCACAGGGCTTCCAGGAGGGGGAGGTGGGGTGGGACCTTCCCAGCTGTGGTGGGACGGCACTGCCAAGGCGTAACGCAGTGATTTGGGAAGCCGGAGGAGGTTCTGCCCTTAAGTGGTGTCTTCTAGCTTGAGTTTTTCAGCCTGAGAGGTTTGTGCACACTGAAGAAAGCATGACTGTTCAGGGCTGCTGATCAGATTGAACTCCCAAGCCTTTGGCATCCTTTCTTTGCTAATGGGATGAGTCTCAGTTCCTTGGGCTGAGTTTTGGAATTGGGGGAGCTGTGGCAAGAAATGTGCCCCAGGTTGCCACGTGCATCCATGGGCTTTGGCTTGGGCACAGTCACGTCTGCTAGAGCTTTGGGAGGACCCCCTGCACCATCAGCCCCCCAACACCGGGCTCCTTCCTGCCTTGTTTTGTTCCCCAGTGCACTGAACACTGGGAAGATCAATTCCTCTTTTAGAAACTAATTATCCTCCCTAATTATATGATTTTAACAGAAACTTTTTAACGGGTGCATGTGAGGATGAGGGTGTTATTGGAGGGAGGTGGGTGATGCGGACACACGAGTCTCAGAGCAGGGCTGTGAGTGCTGCAGGGTCAAGGGCAGGGACAGCAGCTTCCCGCGGGGGCACGCGCTCGGACATGTGTGACGATTCATTCACCAGGACCCATTGCGCTCACTGGCTCTGACCATGCTCTTCCTCCCCACCAAGTTACCATGGCTGCTGAGCTCGTTTCCGTAATAGGCCACTGGGGCTCCTGCTAATTAACTGGGCCCTTTACCCCACACATTGCCAACAACTCCTTTATAAAGGAGTCAGTTCTCATCGCTGGGTACTTAGCTTTGAATTAGGCTTCTTGAATTTTCCTCTGGCTCCCTTGGTCTGGATTTGAAGTACATAATACCAATTAAATTGTTGAATGGACAGGAAATTAAGCTTTTAGGCTCATGAGTCTTTGGCAATAAAGACGATCCTTTGATGTGAATGACTAATGCAATTTTGGAGCTCATCAGTGCTCCCTGCCCATGGCACCTTCTGCCTGCTGGGGCCATGGACGTGTTTCTTGGTGGATGCAGCAGGGCTACAATTCGGGTCCAGGACGACTTCAGTGACGCTTGTGTTTAGCAAGATGACTTTGAAACTGCAGGTTTGTGGAGTTATGCTTCCTGCCTAACCGCGAGGAGCGAGGCAGCTCTGTGGCAGGGCTTTGCAAGGACAGCAGCACAGGGCTGGGAGTGGGCAATCGGATCTGCCTCCTGCCTGCCAGAGCGCTTACCCCTCTATGAGTGAGAGCCCTTCCCATGGGCTGAGTCCCCCCAGAGCCTTACTGGGACAGTTGCTTGCTTCCACATTTTAGTTTTTTGCAATGCAAGGGTAGCCCCCAGGTGATGTTCAACATGCCATCCATGGCATGGTCTTACCGTGACCGGTCACCCGGGGCCTAGACTTCCCCACGCTGCTTTGGTGAGCAACCACATCAAACTAACTCCTTCATCTGTAAGTGCCATGAGCTGAATCAGTTCTGTTGGTGACATAAATCCACTGCTGATGCTGGCAGCATGTTACAGACAAGTTTCCGCTATGGACATGGGTGTAAGTCACCCTCTAGGGTTCCCCACTGACTTCAGCAGGAGCTGTGGGCACTGCCTGTCTCCCAGGCAGGGAAGAGCTTGCTGTGATGTGTGCTTTCTCCTTCCAGGACCTGTGGCATCCAGCATTTAGAAAGAGCAGGTGAGAAACTCTCTCTCTTCAAGTCCTTCTATTTCTGCATCGTCACCTTTTCCACCGTGGGCTATGGAGATGTGACACCAAAGATCTGGCCTTCCCAGCTCCTCGTCGTGATAATGATTTGCGTCGCCCTGGTTGTGCTGCCACTCCAGGTTAGACCCATGTGGCCAAGGATCGAGAGGGATGCAGAGCCTGCACCCGGGCAGCCCCGCCGATGGGGACATCAGCTCTGTGCCTTCGTTTGCAGTTCGAGGAGCTCGTCTACCTGTGGATGGAAAGGCAGAAGTCAGGAGGGAATTACAGCCGTCACCGTGCCCAGACAGAGAAACACGTCGTCCTTTGTGTCAGCTCCCTCAAGATTGATCTTCTCATGGACTTTCTCAATGAGTTTTATGCCCACCCACGCTTGCAGGTGAGGAACAAGCATGTTCTCATGTGCTTGGTCAATGCTTGCCCTTTCCGGGCTCGCAGCCTTGCTGAGCACGGCCGTGTTGCTGCTGGTGTTGAGTGCCCTGCCCAGCTACAGTGGCTGTAGCAAAGAATAAGGTAAAAACCACCCAGCCCAGCATCGGAAAACATGTGCTCCACTGGCCAAGGAGAGGTGACAAGTGGTACCCTGCGGCCACCTCACTTTGCCATCTCAGCTGTTGGGCTCTCTCTGCCTGATCCACCCCATTTTCTGGCCAGGCCTGTTACAGCACCGTGCAAGCACATGGAGAGGGACAAGAGGGGCTTTTCTGGATTTGAAGGCATCTTTGTTGAATGAAGAATCTCAGACAGAAACAGAACATGTAATTGCTAAACCTCAGTGGGATTTACCCAGCTCTAACTAACTGCAGCATTGGAGCATCCCCACATAATAAGTGTTCTTCAAACAAATGACTGTGCCTTTCCATCGCCCTAGGATGAGAGCATCACAGACGTGTTTCAGATTTGCATTTCATTCCAACACTCATATACGCTTCATTACCATTGCCCAGCCTCGATTCCACACATTCAAGCTTTAAATCCCTGCTTGTTTCTGTAACCGCAAGAGGCTCCACCTTGCTGTGCAGATGTGCCTGCATTGGCTTTGTTATACAGAACAGAGTGGTGAAGCTGCTGATGTGTTTTTCAAGACCCTTGCAGGCCCTAGAGCAGGGTAGGGGGTGTCACACATGGGAACAAATATCAGAAGCCCCAGAGAAGCTGTTCGCTCAGGCAGCAAAACCCGGTTTCTCAGCTCGCTGTGGCAGGCGTGTGCAGGACCGCCAGCCTGCCGACCCATGCGAGCCTCTCTCTTTCAGGATTACTACGTGGTGATACTTTGCCCAACAGAGATGGATATCCAGGTGCGGCGGGTCCTGCAGATCCCTCTGTGGTCACAGCGAGTCATCTACCTCCAGGGCTCTGCGCTGAAGGACCAGGACCTCATGAGAGCCAAGTGAGTAGAGAGACATGCTGCACATCCACGGCAGGGCCAGTCCTGCTGTGCTGCTGAGCTGCCTGCAGGCCTTGGAGCCACAGAGGAGGCTGTGATGCATGATGCACCCAGATGCATGATGATGGGTGTCCCTGCATGCCTTCACTGGGGTCTTGGAGGGGGCTGGCAGCACCCTGGCAGGTACGGGCAAATGCCCAGTTTTGCTGGCCCATGCAATTGCTGCTCTCTGTTTGCAGGATGGACAATGGAGAAGCCTGCTTCATTCTCAGCAGCCGAAATGAGGTGGACCGCACCGCGGCGGTAAGCCAGGCCTGGGGGATGGCACGGTCGGAGATTTTTCATTTCTCAGGCCAGAAGGCACTGGGGTGATCACTGCGTCTTGCATCTGCACGGCACAGGAGTGCGCCGGGAGGCAGAGAGGGCGAGAGCTTGGGGCTCGAGTGCTGAGCTCTGTCCCCTGGGCACCTGCACAGGCTGTGCACCCCACGTGCCCTGGGGCAGCTCACCCCAAAACCTCCTTGTCTAATACCATCTTACCCCAGCCTGAGTAGGGACTTTGCTGGGAAGATCTTAGTTTTGGAGCCAAGGGAGAGGGAGGAGGTGGCAGCAGTGACAGCTCTTGCTGCCAGCCGGTGCCAGTTATGCTGCCCAGGCTCCTGTCTGGCCGTGCTGTCCTGAGCCTGTGCGGCCCCCTTGGAGGGGTCTTTTCTGCAGGTGCTAATGTGCGGAGCAGAGGGTGCCATGCTCGTTCCCTGCTGCCGAGGCCCTTCCCTCCTTTGGCACTTGGCTCTTCTGCTTGTAATGAAGCTGTCAAAGGGTCCCCGTGGGCAGGCAGTGACCGCAGAGAAACACAGAGGTGGCACGGGGATGGCACGGGGACATGTGGCAGCACGCCCTTCCCTCTGTGCTCCCAGTTTCCCATCTCTGCTGGGTTTTGGGTAGCTGGGGAGGGAGGTTATCCTCCATTAGCAGTGGGTGTTGGAGGAGCCCTTGCCATACGTCTCCACGGTGGCTGGGTGCTTTACGGTTCATCCCAGGTGTGGAAGCATCAGGGAAAGTAAGCCATCAGACAAGTTCCTCTTGCTCTTCTCCTCGGCTAGGACCACCAGACCATCCTGAGAGCCTGGGCTGTGAAAGATTTTGCTCCAAACTGTCCTCTCTACGTTCAGATATTAAAGCCTGAAAACAAGTTTCACGTCAAGTTTGCCGGTGAGTTGGAGGGGCTGCATGGCAGCATGCAGCACTGCTCGCTTTGCTGGTCTGGACTGTCTTACCTGCCATCACGGATGTTTCCAGCGGTGTTTCCATCTCGGAGGAGTCCGTGACCTGGTGCTGAGACTCCTCCCGATTGCTGGAAGATATTTCAGGGCCGCCAGCCCCTTTATCACGATGCACAGTAAAGCTGGCAGCAATGTGCCTGGGGCCAGGGGATTGCTGCATGTGGGTACACCAGACCCATGTGTGCGTCCCCACGGACACAGCGGCGGTGGCCTTGGTGGGCTGGTGTCCACCTGGCTGGTTTCCTGCCTGCATCCCTGTTTTCCTGCCTGCATTAATCCCATTTGTGGTGTTCCCCGTGGGCTGTTGATCGGCTGAAAGCCCTCCCGGACTGGCAGGAGGAGGAAGCACCCAGCCCCCAACACCACTCCAAAATTACCGCATCCCTGGGCACCACTGGCCGAGGAACACAGCCGTCCCTCTCCTTGCTGTGACAGTCCACTCTGCCTTTCAGATCACGTCGTCTGTGAAGAGGAGTGCAAATACGCCATGCTGGCGCTGAACTGTGTCTGCCCGGCCACCTCCACCCTCATCACGCTGCTGGTGCACACCTCCCGCGGCCAGTGAGTGCTGCCCTGCCTGCCCCTGCCTGCCCCTACCCCTGCCTGCCCTTGCCGCCGCCGCCCCAGCCCGAGCGTGGAGGAATGGCAGAGCTGGTGGTGGGGGCTCTGCGCCCAGGAGGGGAGGGTGGGGGTCTGGTGAGGGCCTGGGGGAGCACACTGGGACCCGGGACCCCCAGCCAGGTTGGGAGCAAAAGCCAATATTGTAGGGGGAAAACACCAGTGAGGATGGGCTGGCCAACAGCACCTTTCCAGAGACTGGGAATAAAAGTGTCTTCTTGATACTGGCATGGACCCACTGGAGGGAAGGTTGATTCACAGCCCATGCAAACCCAGACCCTGCAGGCTGTTTGGTGGGTTCATATAAAGCACAGCTGGAAGGAGCTCCGCCAGCCCGGTAAAGCTGTGGTGTGGGTCCTGCGCCCCTTGGCCAGTCAGAAATGTCTGAGTTTTGGGTAACGTGACATCAAATGAATTATGAAACATCCTCCCCAGAGGACTCTCACCCCATACTCAGAGCCGTTTGCCAACACGGGCTCTGAACCCTGCCTCTGTGCCCCTTGAGAGCCCTTGTTAAATAAAAAGGCACTTAATATCAGAAACGAAAACGAGCTTGTCCTCAGCCTGTGAACACCGACAGCTCGTGGAAACCCGTCACCATAACCTCACCCCTGTTGGTCTAAATGACAGCTTCAGCACTTATCAGCACTCCCGCCGTGCGGCTCTGCCCCGGGAGCTGGCTGGCGTGTCGGGGTCTGTGCCGGCACCGGGAGGTTCCCGTCCCAGCACGCTGCTGCTGTCGTTGCAGGGAGGGCCAGGAGTCCCCGGAGCAGTGGCAGCGGATGTACGGGCGCTGCTCAGGCAACGAGGTCTACCACATCCGGATGGGCGACAGCAAGTTCTTCATGGAATATGAGGGGAAGAGCTTCACCTACGCTGCCTTCCATGCGCACAAGAAGTGAGGGCAGGAGGGTGACAGGCAGGGGTGGGCAGGGCATATCTGCCAGTTTGTGTCCCTGGGGGGGTCGGGGCTGGGGCTGGAGGGTGCTGCAGGGTCCTTTGTGCAGGGACAAAGCCCCGAAGGGACTTTTCTCCAGCTGTGAATGCCCCTGTCATGCTCCCGGCACAGGTATGGCGTCTGCCTGATCGGCATCCGGAGGGAGGAGAACAAAAGCATCCTGCTGAACCCCGGCCCGCGGCACATCATGGCAGCATCCGACACCTGCTTCTACATCAACATCACCAAGGAGGAGAACTCAGCCTTCATCTTCAAGCAGGAGGAGAAGCAGAAGAAGAAGGGCTTTGCGGGGAGGGGCACATACGACGGCCCGTCCCGCCTGCCTGTGCACAGCATCATCGCCAGCATGGGTGAGTCGGCGGGGCTTCGGTGGGGCAGCGGGGCTCCCCAGGAGGGCAGGGTAGGATCCTGCACATGCCGTTCTGGCTCCTTCCCCAGGTTTGGTTTCATCTCCCCAGGTCTGGTTTTATTTTGCTTTTTGCAAACTCCTTGCCATGCCCCCCGACCTGGGTGTTGCTGGGAGCCACTGAAAATCCCTTTCCATCCCTTGTCCCAGTCGCCTCACCAGTAAAATATGCACTGCTCCTTGTACACTGGGTGCTCTTAACAAGCTCAAATATTATTAAAGCTTGTGATGTCCATTATCATTAATGGTATTTGCATAAATCCCTCAAGCCCGGGCTGGAGGAATAAATGCTGTTGGCTGCATCCTAAATCACATTCATGATTCACAGCCTGACGAAGAGCATCATTTGCTCTGTAGTGAGTGGTGCATTTTTGCAAATAAAAAAATACCACAAGTCGTTATTTCCAGCTTGTGTCTGGGGAGAGCGAGTTTTGGGGAGGCTGCGCTACATGAGCAGATTATATTTCAGGCAAATAATTTATGCATTTGTACTCATGAGCAACAATTTGCATAGATTATGCCCCAGCAAGCCACGAAGTACTTCGCTGAACAGTGTTTGTCAGTGTTCTCGTTATGTGGCTAGTTCACAGAGGGACCTTTGGCAAAGAGAAATGAGAGGGAGAGAAATTGCGCGAGTGCAAGCGGGGCAGTGGTGCTCGGGAAGGCCAGTGCCTGGGCTTTGCATGCTGGGAAACTCCCCGCATTCCTGACCATCTAAAAGCCACTGTTTGGCCAAGGCACAGATGAGAGCCTCAGCAGGAGGTGGCTACCCACTGTGGGAGCAGCTGAGCTGTGCCTCCGGGGAGATGCTCCACGCAGCACTGCCCGGGCGGACGTCGGTGGTGGGTGCTTTGCCTGCACTCCCCGTGCCCATGAATGGTTTAGCTTCGTCCGGGTTGTATTTAACAGGCACGATGCATGGCCCCGTGTGCTCGACCATGTCCCTGTGCAGGGCTCAAGGGCGCGATGCTTTGCCGACACAGCTCTCTTCATCTCCTTATAGCGTGTTTGCCGTGCTTCCTTCCCCACTGTGTCCAGGTACAGTGGCCATGGACCTGCAAAACACAGAGTGCCGCCCCGCTAACAGCAGCAAGCTGGCGCTGCCGGCGGAGAACGGCTCGGGCAACCGGCGGCCCAGCATCGCACCCGTCCTCGAGCTGGCCGACACCTCATCCTTGCTGCCCTGCGACCTGCTCAGCGACCAGTCGGAAGACGAGATGACACAGTCGGATGAGGAGGGGTCAGCGGTTGTGGAGTGAGTTGCCTGCCTTTGGTCAAGCTGTCCCTTGTATGAGAGAGACGGGGACCGTTGTAAATGGTGGGCGTTCAATGGTGCCTGAGGGATGCTCAGGCTGTGCCCCTCTCGGCTTTTTCTGAGCACACCAATGTCTGTAACACGGGGAGTTGCCACTTGGCCATAAGCCTTTTGGGCTGCTCTGGAGAAGTCTCCTCTGGGTATCAGAGCACTGAGCCAGACGCTGCTGGGGATGGGCAGGGTTGTTCCATCAGTCCTCTCGCCTCCCTTCACTCACTAGCGTGAAGAGGATCCTATTCCCCATTGCACGTAAATAAAAAATACAAAATAAATATTCACTGCAGCTTTAAAGCTGTTAATTTATGACAGCCAGACAAGCACTTGCTTTGCTGGTTACCTGTTTGGATGCTGTCACAGCGATGTCGGCAGTTTACTGAGTATCTGCAGACTCTTACCAATTGGCTTTTAATTCATGTCCACTTTTAGCTGCTCTTTAAAAGCGATTTCTGCTTCTGGTTCCATCAAGGATACAAATGGTGATTTTTTTTTTAAAATACATGTTCACCAAAACAAACTCTAAAAATGGATGATGATGTTTTTTGCTTCCTTATATGGCTCAGCATTGCCCTCCTCTCCTGGAGCACGCTACCCGGCCTCCCTTCAATTGCACTTGATGGTCCCGTCCTCCATCCGTGCTGGGAACATTGCCTATTCGCAATCTCATGACCCTTTGCATAGCAAAAATGATTCCTATATATGTGTATTTTGGAAAATTTCCAGCTGCTGCAGGAGAGTTTTGCAAAGCATTTGCCAGTGATGTGCTTGAGCCCCGGGTCTGCTGCTTTTAAAAGTTCTTCCCAGTGTCTCAGTGTTGTATATGCGGAAAGCTCTCGCCATGTCCTCACACTGCTGGATTTTCTCTCTGCTGCAGGTATGTGAAGGGCTACCCACCGAACTCCCCCTACATTGGGAGCTCCCCAACTCTGTGCCACCTTTTACCTGAGAAAGCCCCTTTCTGCTGCCTGAGGCTGGACAAGGTACAATGGGGCGGCGGGTGGCTGCCTGGGGGCCACAGCCCCCCCGGGTGCAGGACGGTGGGTGGGCGGCCAAGAGCCGTGCACTGAGTCCCCGTGCTGCCTTCCACTGCACAGGGCTGCAAGCACAACAGCTTTGAAGACGCCAAAGCCTACGGGTTTAAGAACAAACTGATTATCGTTTCGGCGGAGACGGCTGGGAACGGACTATATAACTTCATCGTCCCCCTCCGTGCGTACTATCGGTCCCGCAAAGAGTTGAACCCAATTGTGTTGCTGCTGGACAACAAGCAAGTACTTTTCCGCTGATGTTTTCCATTGCACCGAGCCCTCCCCTGTGTTTTCATGGGCATCTCATACTGCGGGGGTGGGAGCGTGGGTGAACGGCAGTGCCACAGTTGCGTACCTTGGCTGATGCTGGCCCTGGGCACTCCTGTGTGGGTTTTGTGTCTATCTTTGCCCCATGGACTTGCCAAACCACCTTGCTCTCTGTTGCTCTTCTTCCAGGCCCGAGCACCACTTTCTGGAAGCCATCTGTTGTTTCCCTATGGTTTACTACATGGAGGGCACTATTGACAAGTAGGTGTTTCCACATGTGGCTGTTGTTACTTACGGTGATGCCTAAATGTGTTGCATTTACCCCAGCCTAGACTTTTGGGTCGTCCCATGAGAAGCCCCAGGGTTGGTACCACAGACCTGAGCCAACCCTTGGCTTCTCAGGTTGTCGAACCCCCCTGGTAGATAGGAGCAGGTGAAGAGCTGATGGTTGGGAGCAACCTGGGCATGCTGTAGCACTGCGCATCACAGCGTGCTGCTTCCCTGTGTGATTGCCAAGGGCTGACCCTGTGCTCTTCTCTTTGGGAACTGCCCAGCCTGGACAGCTTGCTGCAGTGTGGCATCATCTACGCCGACAACCTGGTGGTTGTGGACAAGGAGAGCACGATGAGCGCCGAGGAGGACTACATGGCAGATGCAAAGACGATTGTCAACGTCCAGACTATGTTCAGGTGAGGGGTGACCACTGCCCCGGTTCGTCACAGCCACTTACCTCTGCTGGAGACAAGACTGGGAAGGGTGCTGGTGGCTGTGGCTGTGGGCAGTGGGACACATCTGCAACTGGGCTTTACTCTAGGAAACAGCATCTAATCAACTCTTTCTGACCTCAGGCACAGGAATGATCTTGGTCTTCCTCAGGTTTAAATGCAGCGAGTCCTCTCACTTCTGAGTGAGCTGCAGGATAACACGTCTCTTTCCATTGCAGGCTCTTCCCCAGCCTCAGCATTATCACAGAGCTGACCCACCCCTCCAACATGAGGTTCATGCAGTTCCGAGCAAAGGACAGTTACTCTCTTGCCCTTTCCAAGCTAGAAAAGGTAAGAGAAGGTCTTCCCTTGGGAAGTCAATGCTGAGAGTGACTACATTTACGCTCCTCAAGGTCCTGTGCGCTTCTGCATGCTGCAGCTACCATAGTTAGTGTGCATCTACCCAAGATAACCTGCAGCAAACAAATGTGTGGGCAGTTGATCTTTGGACTAACTACCTCCTTCTATGCATTTACGTATTTATGCAGTGGCTGGAGATTGTGCTGCTTTGCCTACTGCTGTGCTGGGCACACCGGACCTCTGAATCAGGTTTCATGCAGTGACTGCAGTAAGGGGGGCAGTGGGGTCACTGTGCTGAGACAGATCTTCTGACAAGGGAGAAAATACCCCTGAAATAGACACTGGGGCATGTGAAGGCACCCTGCAAGGATGTGAATGACATCTCCCTTTCCTGTTCCAGAAAGAGCGAGAGAACGGCTCCAACCTGGCCTTCATGTTCCGGCTGCCCTTTGCGGCTGGGAGGGTCTTCAGCATCAGCATGCTGGACACACTGCTCTACCAGGTGAGAACCCTCGGCAAGGGGCCGCGGGGAGCCCCCTACATGGCCGCAGCTGCTGGCATGGGCTGGAGCATCCCAGGGGGTGTCCCCGATGGGCTCTGGGTAAGGCACCGCTGCAGGAGCAGTCGCCCCTTTGCGGCTCCCAATGAATAACCGAGCAAACCTTTTCTCCGCCTTCCTGCCCAAATGTCTCCCCTCAGTCATTCGTGAAGGACTACATGATCACCATCACTCGGTTGCTGCTGGGTCTCGACACCACGCCAGGCTCCGGCTACCTCTGTGCGGTAGGTGCCAAGTCCCTGCGGGTTGAAACCATTGGGCCAAGTCATCGTGGATCTGGTGGGATCTGTCACCCTGCGCATGGGGGTGGAGGGTTCCCCTCTTCTGTGGAAGTGGAGGGGAAGCAACATCGGACAGAACATGCCAGGTCATCGCTCCCCTGCCTCATGTGTAGGGAACCTCAGTGCTACTAAGAGTCCAAAAGCCCAAGAGCTACCAAGGACCAACGTTCCTGTTCTGGAGGCTGGGGTCGGAAATTGCCCCCGGTCTTTTTGTGGAGTCCAGCTCGCTTTGGGGACTGACGTGGCTGAGCTGGGGAAAGCTCAGGAGCAGCCCCAAGGTGCTCTTCAGTGGACTCAGGACGGCACAAGGTGGTTGATGTTTGTCCTCTGTTGCTCAGATGAAGATCACTGAAGATGACCTGTGGATCCGGACATACGGCCGCCTCTTCCAGAAGCTCTGCTCGTCCAGTGCGGAGATTCCCATTGGGATTTACAGGACGGAGTCGCACATGTTCGCAACCTCTGAGGTAGGGGCACAGCAGTGGTGTGTGCCAGGAAGGGGCTGCTGGTCATCCCAGCCAAGCATCACAGCCTGGCAGAGATGTGGTCTGTGAGGCTGGCCGGGACCATAAGGCCCCTTGGACCTGGTTGCAGCAGCGGTGGTTGGAGTGAGGGGAGGGGAAGCTCTGCCTTCGCTTCGTTAGCAGCCCCACGTCTGCATTACGGTGGTGGTATCCTGGTTCCCCAGCCGGGTCAGCGGGCTCGGTGTAAATGCCCGTCTCTCCAGGCAGCAGCCTGGCTGTGGGCAGGCAGGGGGATTTTCTTGGCACGGCTCTGCAGTGCCATGTGGCACCGAGTCCCTGGGGAGCAGGGGGAATGTGGCACAGCAGGGCTGCCCGTTTGTCGGCCTGACACTTTGTTTTTCCTTCCTTTTCCCCCGCTGCAGCCCCACGACATCAGAGCGCAGGTGAGTGCCGCTCGCATCCAGCCCCGGGCGCCCAGGCATTTGTCGGGTGTTACCCAGGCTGTCAGCGCTGCCTCCCGGGCTCCCCCGACCCAGAGGCTGACCCGTGGGCAAGCGCTGGGCTGGCTTGTGCCAGGGCTCCTCCGGCCACCGAGAGCCACCGCGCGCCTTGTGCCGGCTGTCACCCCCGGTGCCGGCACAGCGCTGCCTGTCCCTGCGGAAGGGTGATGCCAGCTGAGCTTCGGCAGTCCGGGAAGGCAAAAGTCCTCGGCTCCCTGAAATGTAATTAACTGGGATAAGGAGCAGGGGAGTGAGCCAGGCTCCGTTTTAAATACCTTCAGTTTTCAGCTTTGTAGGAAGCAGCTATGGGGAGCCCAAAGTTGACATTTAATTAAATGCAATCCACCTCTTTCTTAGAGATGCTTTAAACTGCTTTATTAATAAAGTCCAGCTCACCAGCGGGGATTGCTGTATCGGAAATGCGGCAGCGTGTCTGCTCTAAGATGAAAGAGAGGGAGACAAGGGCACGGCTGTCCCTTGGGCAGCCCGGGGATGTGAGAGATGTCAGATGCCCATTAGACTCCACTCGACAGTGCTTATTCCAAATCTACCGGCCAGGAAGTTTTATCAGGACGGAGATAATGTGCTGGGAGAATGTGTGTGTGTCAGAGGAAGGATCCCGTCCCATGGGAGAGATCCCACCCCATCAGAGACAGGACAGGCTCTTTTTGGCACCCCCCACCCCCCGTGACCTGCTGGGCTTCCAGTCACAGATCTCAATCAATGTCGAGGACTGCGAGGACACGAAGGACGTCAAGGAGCACTGGGGCATCAAGACCAGCCACCACAGGAACTCATGCTCCAGCGACCAGTCCGAGCACCCGCTGCTGCGGCGCAAGAGCATGCAGTGGGCGCGCCGGCTCAGCAGGAAGGGCAACAAGCACTCCAGCAAGACGGCCGAGTGGATCAGCCAGCAGCGCCTCAGCTTGTACCGGCGCTCCGAGAGGCAGGAGCTTTCCGAGCTTGTCAAAAACCGTATGAAGCACCTGGGCTTGCCCACAACCGGGTACGGTAAGTGCCATTCGGAGGCGCGTCTTTGTGGTGGTGCATCCTACTCACGGGCTCCTCAGGTAACCCTGTGCTGAGCCTAACCCCATGCTGAGCCTAACCCCATGCTGAGCCTAACCCCAAACCAAGCCTAATCCCAAGCCAAGCCTAACCCCGCTCCAAGCCTAACCCCACAGGCGCTGCTGGGCCTGGCTGGGGGTGGCGCCTCATTCCCCGGCTTGCTTGTGCTTCTGCAGACAAGCACGTTCAAGGCTGGGGTCCCGCAGCGCAGAGCCCCGTCGCCTGCCACCCCCCGGCCAACAGCAGGCAACCACCCCCATTTCAGGACTCTGGGACGGGTCCAGGCAGGAGTTTGCAATGGCAGAGTAACTCCCTCCCGTCTGCCAGCAGCTAGACCGAGCGCTGCCGTGCAGCCTTCGGGCGCGATGCCCCGCTTACCCCCCCACTTTCTGGCGGTGCAGAAACGGTGGTTCAGGACGCACTGACTCCAAGTCAGCAAAACCCTTCTGCCCAAGAGCTCCCCTAGTGCGGCAGGGAGAGGTGGAGCCCCGTCAGCTGGCACAAACCCCTTTTGTTACAGACTTTAATCCTTCATAAAGCTCTTCCACGGAAAACCTTTCGGTAGCTACAAGGCTGAGTGGTTTGCTTCATTGCGTGTGAAACTACTGTCTCTGGCTGTGATGAGCCCACACAGCCCCGGGGCGCCCACAGCGCTCAGGGTCCCTTCGTGCAGCCACATTTCTTGTGAAGCTTCTCACCTGCCCGTCGGTGCTGGTGTCTGTGTCCCCCCCCGGACAATTCCCCACCCCCTGGTTATGACAAAGTCTGGAGCTTCCTTGGTTTGTTCGGTTTGGTTTTTTTTTTTTTTTTCCCTTTTCTTTCTTTTAAGCCATCCTGTGCTGCTGCCTGTTTGCTGCATCTTTGAAGAGTGTCCGTCCACACTGTGCTGGCCCCTGCCCGCACGCACACCGGCACCATGCCCCAGCCGGGACGGGAGCTGGTATTGGGAGGTGGGGGGGGGCAATTCCTCCTCTCCCATCTTGGCTTCTCCTTCACAGCTCTTCAGGCATGTGAAAGAGGAGGAGAAAATATAAAGAAGTGCAGTGCAGGAGGAGGTTTGGAGCTGGAGGGGAAAAAGGCTGGCTGTGGGCATTGGCCAGCCTCCCGTCCTGGCTTGCGGCGGGACAGAGCGGGCACGGGGCACCCAGGCGAGGGCTTTGCAGCGGTGCATCCCCCCCTCTCTTTTTTTCCTACATTACTAGTCCTAAAAGTTTCTGCTGCTTTTTCTGGGGGACTTCCAGCTCCCTGCAGCTCTGTTGCAGAGTCTTGGAGCACGGCTGATGGCATTCGCTGCCTTAAAAAAGCTGTTTTACATAGCTGCTGGGCGTGGGAAGCTGGGAAACAGGGTGCACCCGAAGCACAGCCTGCGCACCCGAAGCAAGAGCTGCCGCAGCATGTGCCGCTGAGGGCAGGCCATGGCGTGGCATCCCCTGCAAGCGCAGGCAGAGGTTAAGGCAGCTTCCCCGCCCGAACAGCCTCAGCTGAGGATCCCAAGGGGCTGCCCTGCAACCCGCCCTGCCGGGATGCTCAGGGCACCGTTGGCTGGGTTAGTGTCAGTTTGCTTCCTTCACCTGGCCGATCCGGCAAACTTTGGCTGGAGCAAACTGGGGCGGGGGGCGGGTCCAGCAAGCGAAGAGGCAGCGGGGGGTGCAGGACCCGTCTCCCGTCAGGGCGGGAGGGCAGTGCCTGGCCGGGATCGGGGCGTCGGGCACAACGGAGGGTCCAGCAGCTCCCAGGCCTCCGCAGCACGTCTGCGGCCGGCTGTGCCCGGGACAGTGTGTTGTTACCGTGTGTCACCGTCAGTGTCTGGACAGCCATGGCGTTTTGGAAGAACACGTTGCTCTGCCTTCTCCCCCTTTTTCTTTTGCTCATTTTATTGCTGCAGTGCAGGAGCTCGTCTCTGATATTTGCCAAATCATGGCTTGCTGACCTCTCTCTCTCTCTCTGTTTATGTCTGTGCCTTTCCCTGTATGTTCTGTAGAGGATGTAGCAAATTTAACAGCCAGTGATGTGATGAATCGGGTAAACCTGGGATATTTGCAAGGTAATTCCCTTTCCCTGGGAGTCCCGCGTGACTCACGGCGTGCAGCGTACAACAAGATCATGCCAGCTAAGCCCAATCCACACCCTTGCCGGTTTTCACCTTAGATACCCGAGTCTTTCAAGCACTAATTTGTTGGGTGGAAAACAAAAGATGATCCTGCGGTGGTGGTGCAAATGCAGGGCTCCATACAGTCATGGAGACAAAAACCTGAGGAACCCTTTTCTAGCTGAATTCTTACAGGGAAATCACAGCCCTGTTGTTAAAAAAAAACCCTCCCTCCTTTGCTTTGGAAGTTGGTTTTCGTCTGTAAAGCCAGTGGCAATTCGAGGAGGGAATTTGCAGGAGGCTGAGCGCAACGGAGCTGCTGGGGTGTGCTGCAAGGTGGTGCTGGAGCTCCTGCACCGGCCCCTTCGCCTCTCAGCTGCACGTGGGTCAGCCACAGCTCAGGGGCAAGGCAGCACTTGGAAAGCCCTTCGGGATCCTTGGTTTGTGTTACTGGACAACTCTCCAGCGTTAGCAGGCCCTGTTTTCTAACCGGGGAGGTGCTGGGCTTGGCACGAGGCAGCAGCAGCCGCCACAAGTGCCACACATGCTGCAGATGCCCCGGGGCACCCTGTTGGCCTCTGCGGGAGCTGCAGGGTTGTTGCACCATTTACACCTTTAAGCAGGGGTGTAAAGTGTGCTGCAAAGGCCCCTTTTAATGCAGCAGCCTAGAGATGAGCAATATCCTGACCTAGCTGTATATTAAGCTTCACTAGCCCATGCTTAAGGTGAAAAGTTGGCATTTTCCTATGAACTGTGTCCTTCATCAGAGAAGCAGCCCCAGTTGGGGCTCATGGAAGCCCCTCGCCAGCAGAGTATATTGCCAGCTGGCCAGTGGGTACTGGGCAGAGCTCAGACCCTGCTGGTATCTCCCCCTCCCACAGAAGAGCTGGGGCTGAGTGAGAGCCCGTGTCCTGCCACAGAGGGGCCCAGCATCATCAATTCACTCCCTGCTAAGCCAGAAGACCCCATGGGTGAACGTCCGACGTGGTGGCATCGCTGCCGGGGGCTGCATGGGGGCAGGAGCTGGAGCTCAGCGCTGGCTCTCCCCCCGCCTCAGGAAAAAAATTGCTGGAGGGTGCTGCTGGGCTGAGCCCTGCCGCTGTGCCGCAGGGGATGATATGGCAATATACTTGGTGGGTTTAGCAGTGCCTGGCTCAGCTGCATGGGGGGTCAGGAAAAGGTGCTTCCATGGAGCAGGGAAACCTGCCGCGAGCCAGGGCCCTTCCCCGCCTCCCCCTGTCATGGCAAACCCCCGTGTCTCCAGTTGGGTCCCAGGGTCTGTGTGTCACTCGCGCCCCAGCATTGCCACTCCCTGTCCCTGCCTCGCTGTAAGGCTGAGCACTGGGATGGCCAAAGCTCTCTGGCAGCTCGAGGCACTGGCCAGTGCCTGGGGCTGGACACCCTGGCATGGGTTTGGGGGGGTGGTCCCACACAGCATCTCCTTGCAGGCGCTCCCAGTCCTCAGTGGGCTGCGGCACCTTCTGTGGCCTCAGAGGTGCCAGGGAGGTGTCTGAGCAGCAAAACAAGGGGCTCATGTCCCCCTGCAAATGCCTCTGGGTGCAGTACTGGCACAGTCCAGCCACGGGGATGCTTCGGCATCCATCTGGACTTGCACAGGCCAAATGCACGGCGAAGGCAGCCCGGGAGGGGACCTGTTTGCATCTGCGGTGGCTTGAGCTGCTGTGGCTTGTCTCATGGCTGGAGGAAAAGCCCCACTTCAGAGGTTTCGCCCCAGTCCCGAGGCTGAAGAGCAGCAGTACTCCTTGCCTGTGGGCTGGCTTGGCCACCCCCGCAGTGCCCGGGGCAATTGTGCACCTGTAGGCACTGTTACAGCAGGGGACTCGTCCTGCATCCCGCCGTGTGGCAGGGCAGCCTTTGGCTGGGGGATCCGCTCTGGGTTGTGGCCAGGGCAGGGGGACAGCAGGGACAGGGTGGTGGGCTCAGCAGGACAGGTCACAGGGAGAAGCCCTGAGATAACGCCTGTCCTGGCAGCCGGTCCCTGGTTCCGCCAAACCGAGCTCCATTTGTCCGAGATCGGCAAACACGTAGTACGCACCGATGCTGCTCAGACGCGCCTTTCTGATAGCCCGGAGAGGTGTCCCAGTGACTAGCCTTGCAGCGAACTGTCCCACCGTGCTCATCATGCTGCCCCGGCGTCTGTCTATCCATCCCCTCTCCATCCTGTCCATCCACACCCGGTCACTCAGTCTGTAAATAGTGTTATTTGTTGCAGCTTCCACCCCCCACCTCCGGCTGCCCGCAGCCTTTCACCCCCATTCATTTCACCCATGATCTTGTTCTCAGCTATTTCGGAAAGCGCAGGGCCCTCCCTGCCCTCGAGGCTGCCCATTCACCCTGCGCAGCACCCATGGGTGCAGCTCTTGGTGGCCCCGAGCCCTCCCAGGAGGTCACCGTAGTTTAGAGCCATCCCCGAATGGCATCGATGGCTCTGAAACTCCACAGAGGCGGTTTCCCTTGAGCAGAAGAAAGAAGCAATTGTTGAACTAAATCCTCTTGCTGGATGATGCTAAATTAAGTAATTGAAGAAGGGGAGAAGTGGGCAGAGTGTTCGAGTGGCCTGGGGTGGGGTTTGGCTGCCCTGACCCTGTGGTTGGAGTTGTTGTGCTATACCTAACGTGGCAAGACTAACCTGTTCCCTTTTTTGCACTAAACCAAGGTAAGACATCTTACTTTTTTGGGGGGGGAGCGGGTATTTTGAAGCGTTACATCTGCCAGTCTCCTGGGCTGTGCTGTGGTCGGAGCAGCTGGGGAGGTGCGGAGAGAGGTGGCAGCGATGCTCTCCTGGTGGCAATGCCATTGCCCATGGCCTCCCTCCATAAAGGGACTCATTTGCCATCCTTGGGGACAAGCCGTGACCCCTCAGAGCCAGGTGCTCGGGGATGCTGCAGCGGGGCTGTGGGAGGGAGGGCCACTGGGGTGTCCGTTGAGGTGTCCATCAGGGCATCCCTCACCAGCCCTTTCCCCTCCTCTCGCAGATGAGATGAACGACCATCAGAACACCTTGTCCTACGTCCTGATCAATCCCCCCCCGGACACACGGCTGGAGCTCAACGACATCGTGTAGGTGCTGCTCCCCCAACCCGCCCGCGGCCCCTGGGACATGGAGCCATTCGGCCAGGCTTCTGCCCAGGCAGGAGCGCTCCCCATGGCCCCAGACCCGCCCCCATTGCATTGCTTGCCATGATTTCTCATGAAGACCTGCAGTTTTTTGCTCCTTCCCAGGCCATTCCCCCTCCCCATGTTCCTGAGCAGTGCGCAGGCTCCCCCAGCTTTGCTCAGACGGCCAGCAGAGAGGTTTTCCCTTGGCTTTTGCTGCTGTGCAGTGCCAGGAGAAATAACTCCTGATTATTTTAACAGCTGCTGTGCTGCCACGAGCAGCAGCTCCCAGCTCAGCACTGTGGGGCATCCCCACATGTCCTGGCCCCAAGGATGGGCCAGACCCCAATTTAGGGTTTGCACAGCTCCCTCCTGCCATCGGGGAACCGGGGGGGGGGGGGAGGTTGGGGGGGTACCAGTGGCGTAACCAGGCTGTGCTCCGCAGGTACCTGATCCGCTCCGACCCGCTGGCCCATGTGGCCAATGATGGCCACAGCCGCAAGAGCAGCTGTAGCAACAAGCTGGGCCCCTGCAACCCCGAAACGCGCGATGAGACCCAGCTGTGAACAGCTCCCCCTCCACACCCCTGCTGTGAGCCGGCGGGCTATGGGGAGAGGTGGTGAAGAAGAGGATGGCCAGCCAGAGGGGGAAGGCTGCTGCTGCCCGTGGGTGCCCGCTACCCTGGGGAATGCCCAGCCTGGCTTTGCGCCACGGAAAGGGATGACCAGACCCCACCCCCGGAGGGACGGGACAGCCGGACAGATGGATGGCCGGCAGTCATACGCCCCGTGGCTTTTAACTTTTTATACAAATACCGCAACTAGTGAGAAAGTCTTCGCTGGTGCTGGTGGGACGTGGCTGAGACCAGACGACAAATGACCCTGTGTGAGCAGGAGGACTGTGTTTAATATTGTCCCCAGATGATGCAGGTCGTTTGCATTGCTGGGGCTTGTCAATACAAGAGCAAAACTGCACCGAAACCCTCGTCCTTCTCCTCCTCCTTCACCAGGTATCCCCGGGGTACCAAACTTCTGCTCTTTCACCCAATTTATGTTGTTCATCCTCTGTTGGTTTTCTGTTCCGGGCGTCGATGAGAGGAGCACCCAGAGCTGTGCTGGGAGGCAGGGAAGGATTCGCCGGTGGCCGTGGGACAGATGGGATGGGATGGAATGGGACGGGGTGGTGCAGCCCCCTCCGGTGCCACGGCAGGGGCTGCACTGCCTCCAGCGTGTCTCAGCACCTCTCAAACCAAGCCACACCAAACCCAGGTGACCGAAAGCCGTGCCATCCCTGTGGTGATGCCTGTCATCACACGTGCCTGGCTCTGGCCTGAGCCCTGGCTGCGGGCATGGTGCCCCTGGGTGCGCATCCCCTGCCGAGCTTGTCCCCCATCGCTGCTGCTGTTTGAGTTGAGCTGCCTGGGGCTGCCCGGGGGGACGAGGGACTCAGGGGTCCCCGTTCTGGGGGTGGGATGGGGCAGGCTCCCCAGGGACACGCACCCTTGGGTGTTGTGGGTCAGTGTCTCAGCTCAGCCCCTTCCCTTCCTTCCAGGGGCAGGTTGGGGCCCGACCCCCCCTGCAGCTGCACAGCCCAGACACGGCTTTCCCCCGTCCCCCTCCCCTGGGTCACAGACTGCTGACACCGTTAAAGGCAGCGGGTTCTGCCCGCTCCCCCCACTGCCCCCCGCGGCCCCCTCCTCCGCCCCGGCAGCTCTGTCCATCCTTGCTCGACTTAATAACCCAGCCAAACCACGCGTCCGAGCGGCTTCGCCTGCAGCAGAGGTGCATGAACGTACAGAGCAGCGTTAAACCATATGCCGCAGCATCGCATACGCTGGCCAACCGCTTTCAGTCTGCATCGGCCGACCCGTAGCGACCTTTCAATAGCAGAAACATGAGATGTATTTTCCATCTATTTTTGCACACTTTACAACGTTGATGTGTAAAGGTTTTATTTGACTGCCAAGTGAATAACCGAGTTGTTAACTTTATATACTTTTGCATTCATATATTAAAACTCCAATGTGGATTTTTTTTTTTTTTTTTTTTTTTTTAAAAAACAAGAAGCCTGTAAAGCACAATGTCACCATGAAATCCCATCAGCCATCCCGGACTTGCTGCCAGCTGAATGGTTTATTGCCATTAACATTCACCATTTGTTCCCCAAGACACCCCCAATAAAAGTTGTTCACAAAAAAACAAAACAAAACAAAACAAAACACAAAAAACCCAAAAACAAAACAAAAATAAAAACCCCACAACCCCAAACCTGTTTAAAATTGCAGTTTTAAACAGTTGGTGAGGTGTCCCCGGGCCGCCCCAGCCCGCAGGGACGTGCTGCCCGTCTTGCCCAGCCCGTGGGAAAAGCAGTGATGGGGGAGAAACGTGTGTGAGAGGAACAGGGGTGCCCGGGGTAGGGGTAGGACCCGTGCCGAGGCTGGCGTTGCCTCGAGAAGGTGTTGACAAAGACCTTCTGTGCCCGGATGGGGTTTGGGTGACCTGCACCAGGCACCGTCAGCCGACGGTACGTCACGGGCTCAGAGAGGTACCGCAGGTAGAAGCGATAAGCCCAGCCTGCCGCCCAACCCTTCCGCTACGCTTAGATGTGGGCACAAGCAGGACTGTCTCTGATGCTTTTATGGGTTGTTCTGTGGTTTGTTTTTTTTTTTTTAATTATTATTATTCATTTTTTTATCTATATATACACCTTTTATTTATTTCTGTTTGTAATTTAGCATGCCAAAAAATATAATTTAAAATAAGAAAGAAGTTGTTGTAGGCTAAAAAGGGAGCGCAGTTAACATACAAAAGCGCACGTTGGGTCTGTGTTAATTTAAAGCCTCAAGATGCTCAGATAACTCCAGAAATGCCCCTTCAAGTGTTAATATTTTTAATTGTCTAGATTTCAGACAGATGATTTTCCAGTCCCCACTTAGCTTCCAAGGGAGAGTGGAACAAAGCAGTATTACAGGTTTTAAAAACCCCCGACAACACAACCCCAAGCAGTGTGGGTGGTGTGCCGATCTGCACGCGTTTAACTACGCAGAACATAACAGCTTTTAATATTGTCTCATTTGACGGGCTGCCAGGGTACCGGCCTCCGGCAGCAGAGCGGTTGTGAGCGCAGAGCAGCGAGCACGGCTCCTGCAGCCCCGCGTTTCTCAGCTAAACCCACGCAGCCCGAGCGTGATGTGCCAAACGACGCAGCCCCGAGCGCCCAGCTTAGCCAAACGCTGCGGAGAGTAGTGGTCCTTGTGCCAGAGGCCCCGCAGGCTGCAAAGCCAGCAGCTGTCGCAGCAGGAGCTCAGCTTTAGGTACCTCTCCTTCCTCCCTGGGCGCTCGGAATCCTTATTGCCCCTTAATCTGAGGAAATCATTAACATAAGAGGTAACCCACACACCCAAAGGAGTGTAGACCATACGTGGTTTGTGACACTATTAAAATAACAACCCTCGCTCTTACTGTATTTTGACAATGCTTCTGTTTGTTTAATGTATAAATATATGTATTTAAAAAGAAAGCTATGTGTATAAACCATACACATTTTGCATACATTCTTTCTATGGTGTAAATTTATAGCAGACATTCTAATGGGATGTTGAAATAAATACTGTAGATACTTACCTGTGGTCAACGCCAGTCTAAGAACAAACATTTAATTTTTCTAATTCTTTAGACTCAGTTACAATACTAATGTAAAAACAAAAGTATTTTATTTTTGTAATGGTCCTGGAAGCGTTGACGCATCAAGAAGAGTTGTTTCTGCGTATAAAAGGGGTGTCTTAGAGGGGGCACAACGGAGGAGTTTCCCCTGGACCCAGCCTGGTACAACCCACCCTGCACTTGCCCTGGGGAGAGGAAAACGATTGCTATCGCTTCCAACTGCTGACAATAAACTTCAAAAAATATGATTTTCTGAAGGAAACTGTTGTGCTCCAATGCAGAGACATGACAGGCCCTGGGGGAGCGCAGAAAGGAGGGCGGCTGCGGTAGTTTCAGGTTTACCAGCGAACGGCTCCATCGCATGTTACATGTCCACTAACGGTTTCATATGCTAAATATGGACTAAATCCATGTATCATGATGCATTAAACTAAAATCAAATATTCAAACAAATGTTAGAGTACATTTATTTCCTGTTATACCCCTTTTTACTTCAACCTATACAGAACATGACGTTTTCATTTCCCCTGAGAGACCCGTCATCTCTCATGGTCAGCTCGTGCATGGATTTTTATCAGCGGCAGCAGACAACTCCCCTCTTCCCTCCCCGAGACTTACTTTTGTGACACGTTCTGCTGGGATGCACTGCAGCCAGCCACCTGGAGACGGTTCTGTACAATTACGGCGAAGATGCTTCACATCTCTGTAAAGACAAACGACAATAAAAGAGCTGCATGCAGCAACAGTAGAGGCGGCTGTCTTATTTTTTCCTGGGAGCAAACTTTTATTTTAAAATTCGTGGCAAAATGTGGCTTTAGAGTGCCAAAGTCCTACGACTCGTGCGCCCGTCCTCTCTTCACGTCATCTCTTCCAAAGAGATAGAGACTTTTTTTTTTTTAACCCGTTTTCAAAACACACTGTGCATGAACAGAGAAAGGGGATGGTAGATGGGCTGTTGTGCTGTTATTGTAACACAACTCCAACACTGTATTTAAAGGTCATTTAATTAATTTATTTAACCCTTATTTTCTATGATTCAACAAATGCATTAAATTTTGTGGCCATTTAATTGAACTTTTTTTTTTTTACTGAAGTTGAGCCAGGATTCAGTACATGTTCTTCTACCTCTAAACACTTCAAAATTTTTCACTGACATGGCTCATGTCCGCAGCCCGAGATTTCCAGAAGGAGAACCCATTTCTAGAGCATACTCCACACATACACATAGATTTTAACTTTGCGGCCAAATGCAAACAGCAGGCAACTAGAGACCGTTTTTATTAGACATTTTAAGAAATTACTGTAAAAATTTTATTTAAATCATACAGAAGGACACAAACAATATACCTTAAATAGTGAAGATAATTCTAGGATTAACATACATGTACAAGTGAGAAGTTTGGAAGCCATCACGTCATTTCACTGTAAGCTTACCTAAGTCAGGCAGGACGGCAGGAAGCCAGGTCCCTGTTAAATTACTTTTTAACTCTTGTCTTTAAACAAGACAAATCTATACGTGGAGAACAAATTCCTGCTGATTTTCCAGTACGGCTGAATTAGAATGATTCCAGCCAGAAGAAGGTAATTTCAACACCACCAATAACAGCCCTCACTGATATGAAAACCCATCAAAGACTGCAGAACAGGATTTAATACTCTGTAGGAGCAGCCACAGGTAACAGCGCATTCTGAACAAGCGCTTCTTGTTGTGCAGTTCATTAGCTACAACACAAAACTCAGGGTTTTTTTTTTTTCCTCCGACATATCTGCATTTGCTGTAGCTGGTTAAAGAAAAAAAAAAAAAAAGCTGGTTCCCTGCCTGCGAGACCTCCCGTAACTACCTTCATTTCTCAACAAACCCCAACCGCTCTGCGCCATGATTTCCAGCGTTGTGCCTCGCTTTATTGTTGTGTCACTGGCACCAGCAGATCCTGTTTCTCAGTTGCTTTGTCCCCATGCCAAGAGGACTTCATTGCTTCTCAGCAGGAGGTTGCACCTGCTTTTTACCTTGCTTCACTTTCCACAGCAACAGAAGCTGTAAAACAGGAGGAAATAATAGTGCAAAATGAATCAAAATTCATTTAAAACTTTGCCCCAACGGAGAAAAATTAGCTTCTAAGACTGAAAACTTCTTTCAAAAGAGGAAAATCTAGAGCACTAAAATATATATTAGAAGGGGGGAAAAAAAAAAAGAATAGTATTGATGTGGCTGGGAAACAAAAAGGAGGCTAAAACCATGACAGATTTTTTATTTTACTGTAAATTCAGGTTTTATAGTTATTCCCTGGAAGGCATACATTCAAAAGAAGTAAGTTTTTTTCTTCGGTAAGATTTCCATGTAATGCCATGGTAATTCTCGGAGTTTTGTATGCCTCAAACCGTTCTTTCAAGTGCCTCATTTGAATTTTAACAAATGCTGTATATTGAATATTTAATCATCCCTGCTGCACACATCAGTTTAAGCAGCTTTCCCCCTGCCCCAGTATAATAAATATGTTATTTCTGAACCAGGTCAGAGGGATGTATCAGAAAACTATGACACTATTTCAGTACCAAAATGTAATTTGAAAGTAGATTTATATTTAGCACAGATAAGCAAATAAATCCATCCTGTAATTTTACAACAGAAACGTGACTGTGCTCAGCACTCACCGTGCACACCCGCGTTCTGCTGAAGAGGCAGGCTGGGGAATGAAGGCAGGCACATAAAACATCACAGCTGTCCTTGCTGTCACAAAATGTGTTTTGCAAAGCACAATACGAAATAACGTACTAAACCTTCAAGGAAACGTGCCCGAGCAGGTAGTGTCTTACTGAGGACAGCTGAAAGTCAGACATGTTCCCAAGAGCCGCTCCTTTCACTGCTGGGGGGCTTTGAGATTTGCAGCTAGAGCCTCTTCCAGAAGGGAAGCATTCAGCAGCTCTGTGAAACCAAAAAGCATATCCCTAGAAAAATCTATCACTTGAATGTCTAAATATGCTTTAGATAACTAACACAGTATGATCTTGCAATGTGAAGTGTATAGAAAGAACGAATCCTGCAAAGTAAAAGGGGAATAGACTAAAGGTAACTCAGTTTTCATTTCATATTTCTATCACAATGAGTCTTTCCATTTCTGGAATTTATCCTTTTGCCATACGAACTGTATTTAATATAAATTAATGTAATTGATTCATATAAATTAATATTAAATATATTTAATACAGTTCTAACAACTGAAATACTAGCTTATTTTTGTCATTTATTCCACTCAAACATTGAGTAATTTTCTTGTCCGCAGTCTGGGGGACAAGAATCGCTAATCACAAGATTTGGGATCATTTATGAACAGAAAAAAAAGCACAGCATTTTAATTAGTTAATCTTTTCAGTTAATTTGACCTTCATCCAGGAGGGACATTCCATTTCCTTCATATGAAGAGCCACAGTTACAACAGCAGTTTTCTCTGGATGCCTTCATATTATGGACTTTGGACAGTCAAACTGTCAATGTAAAACAAGAGAGAAGAAACAGGCATTTTGCTATGCTTTTTACAGTACCAGCTCAGTCATATCCTCCTCTTACTCTTCAATATCATCCTAGGCAATACGCTTAGTACAGAAGTAGCGCTATAATACAGTTTCCAGAATATATTGCCACCTATAATGCTTAGTACTATACATAGTAACTTTATCAGAAATCACGTAAAATGACATGAGGCATTAACATAGAAAATTATAAATGAAGTCAGAACCTCTCCAATACCCAAATCTTTAGTGTTCAGATCACACAGGACATCTTACAGCAGTGCTTAACGCCTGTTCTGTGAATTTTCATTATCTGAGGTTACTTTGTGTTTCCTATTTATTTCAGAAAAATGAACTTGCACTATTTACTGTCTTGCAGAAAGAATCCCAAATCCTGAAGATGTCACTAACAGTTCCTTGAACTGTGGTTTCACATTTGGAGATACCCCACTGAACACACTTCTTGATAAAGTAGGTAGTGCCAGACAGACAAATCAAAGTTAGCTTTGATAAATGTTTCAGACTTTCACCTGCAATCTTATTAATTTTATTGCCTGCTAAATTCAGCGTGGTCAGGTTAGTGAAACTGGGTAACATATTGGGTCTTACTTCCTGAACAATATTTGGAGATACCAAACAATTTTCTGACCATTCAGGTTTGGAAAGCCACAAAGCAGAAGCTGTAGTCAAGTTGTTTTGATACAAACTGAGCTTTGTCAGGGGGTTCTGGAGGGAGAGAAGGCTCCAGGGTCAGTTCTTGTGATGATGCTGTTTGCTAGAGGGAGGCTTGTGCCAGGCTGCAAGCGGCGGCTGCTGAAGGCGGTAGGAATTGGTAATTCCAGTCTTGGTTACAAAAAGTAGAACCGAGGCCAGGCTTCCTGGGAAATCTAGGGAACAAGGCAAAGAAGTGTTTGCATGAATACAGACAGATTATTTCTTTTCATGTAGCAGGATTTAATCTCCTCACAGTTTTGAAGACAAAAGGTTAAAGACATCTTAGCCAGATTGTGAATTGTGAACATCAATGTGAAAAATTAAGCTCTTGTTTCTAATGCATAAGCTTATTTTTTTTAATAGCAAAATTTCCCCAATTCTAATATAAGTACTAAACAAATGGTTAAATATAGACCAGAATTACAAGAAAGGTTTTTAAAATACTGTTATATTAACATGGATTAATATAGTCTACTGCAAAGAACTTGGACATTGGCTAACTCTACCGAACGCTGTACTTAGAGTCTTCAACTCTTTTACGCACACAAAAACATCCCCAAATTAATGACAAATAACTAATGGTGACCCTAACAGACCAAACCAAGATTAAAACAAGCCACATATTCCTATTTAAGAAAGTTTAAGTCATAGGAATGGCATTTTTGATAGAAGTTTGGTTTAATCTTTAAGAGTTTATCTTACCACTTGGAACAGAAGAGCAAAAATACACCTTTTTCACATGCACACTGGAATCTTGAGATCTTCAAAACCCCTAAAACCAAAATAAGCCTTAATATACTGGCAAACAAATCTCAGAACCATAAAAGGGAAATACTTTGCTTATATAATAATTTTATATTGATAACGTATCCAAACAAAACTTAAAAAAAACCCCCACCTAAATATTTTTTACTTACTACACGATAATAGTAGTCCATTGTCTGAATGGTGATCTCAAGGTAATTGCAAAATTTTAAATGCACTGTGGGCAATATACTTACATTTTGTGATGTGTAAGTTCCTCCTGTAATTCTGGTATATTTGTCCTGACAATTTGCACGAGATAAAGGACTATAAGAATGCATGTCATACCCTTTTGTCAAAAAACAGGTCAAAATTCACTGTTTTCTTCTCTTAGTTTCTGAAGCATATAGCAGAGGCGGATTAAACGTGCCTTCATTCTGTGACCGCTCATGATTACCTGTGGGGAATCTCTTCAGATGCGTCACATCGCTGTTCCTTGGCTGCTGCAACAACGTATTAAAGCTAAAGCCATGATCAGACTTGCCATCCGTGGAAATTTCAAGTACATCATAATATACATGTTACACCAAAAAAAATTACAGAGGTAAGATGAAGTAAACTTTTTCTCCCATTTTTAATACTCAGTCTTCTTATATATAATTAAACAATAGAACATCTGATCCACGTGAGGACAAGAATTCAATTTTTGTTGCTTTAATGTGTTGAAAGACCTGTTTTAGACATCTGAAAAATATACCCAAGTCGACCACATGACTATCTCAATCTCAAACTGTCCTGAAGAATATCATATAAAAGTTTTCACTTAGCAGAAGCACACACAAAACACCTCCCCCACAAAATACTTCACAGATTTTTCCAGTTCTGCATATGTTACATAGCAGTAAAAATGGGTACAAAAATCAATCTCAAAAATCTTCTTTGCATGTCACTTTCTGGAGTGGTGTCCTTGGAGCGTCACAGAAAAAAAAAAAAACCAAACCACAAACCAGCCTCATCTGAAGCCCGAGAATTCAGCTACCGTTTGGCACCCTGACCACAAACCCACCGCAGAGATCGTACCCTGCGACTTATCCCCCCCGCACTGCCATCTTCAGTCCCACCAGAACGCAGCCACCTGCATCTCTGAACTGCTTAAAATGAGGTCAATTTAAAAGCCTAATTAACTGAAAGCTATTTAATTGGATAAGTATAGCACGAATAGCAGCTTAATACACCACCATAAAGACTGGTTATACTAATGTACAGCTGAAGACAAACCCCAGGTGTGATCCTGCTGTCAGAAAGTACAACAGGTACCAAATTCCACGGACAGTCAGTTCAGAGCAAAGATGACGCATCTTGTTTGTTGATACATTAAAAAAAAAACCAACCCAAAGTGAGGGGGTTTTGAGTGTTCTGACACTGCCTCTAGTGATCAGTTCCGAAGACTTCAGGGGAAAAAAGCTAAAGGAATGGAAAATTGAAGTTCTGAGAACTCATTCATGTTACTCTTACTTTACACTATAGCCCCAAACCCTTGGTCATAGTAAGTGAAAACTCCAGAGATCACCAGTTTCTATGCTCTTAACTCTCCAGCGTAGTGGGGAGAAAAGTCTGATTTTTTTTTTTTTTTGCACACTCAACCATTCTAACAGCCCAGCGTGTAGTGTTGAACTGCATTAAAGTTTTCAAAATAAGTCAGTATTTTCAAAACTCAGATTATTCTTGCTTGAAACTCTTACTCTACCAGAGAGCGTGATGAATATGAGACAAAGACACATTAACCACAAATGCAAACAGCACGTGTAAACACACAGACTAATGTATGAAATTTTGAGAAAAAGAAATTGCATTTAAAAGCACTTTAAAGATGTACATTCTTGTATTTATTATGTGTAAGAAACTAGTAAGAAAAGGAGAGTGGTCAAAGACAGATCTACTTTCACCCTACTCTATATGAGAAACTAATACTCTAGCTCAGAGCAAACGCAGCGAGCGCGCTGTGGTCCATTTCCAGGGAGCGCTACACAAGGCTTTATAGGTTGTTTGGCTTAGGCACATCTTCAGAAAAATTCGGTGGGGGAAAAAAACCAAATCACTTGTTTTCAGACAGCTATTACAGTGTATTTCCCTTCTACAATCACTGGGAAAAGCTGATACTGTAGCTGTAAAGCTAAAGCTCCCACTCTCTCCTCCTGCCCAAACTCCCAGAAAGGCCAACGAGAACCTTTGCGAGCAGCTGGAATTTTTTTTTTAGCCAAAGCCAGTTCTGCTTGCTTTTACACAGCTAAGGGGGAACAACCCTGGCTCTAGTTAATCCTGGTAAAAAGCAAACTAAACAAACAGCTTAAGCTGCAGGTTGACAAATTATTTCTATTTATCTACAGGAGGCACCCAGACATATAGCCTAGCACCATGCTACTGAAATAACCGATAGCTTTCCATGCATTTCAACTGTAAGGGTATTTACACAGAACTCTCAAATGGCTACGGAAAGGACAGAATTTCATACTCTACGCAGTGATTTTTTAGAAGACGTGACATCAGCAAATAAGATCTTGGCACCATTCTTCCATGACAGTCATCAGTGTACAGATCACCTAACTATTCCTGCACATAATGATTTTCAGTCATCGAAAAGTGAAGCATTAAGCGTCACGTCACTAAAACCACAGTTAGAAATGCTACGTATTCAGAATTCGATAAACTCAACACAAAAAAGAATGCTAACAAAGACGTATCTTTGTCTAGTCACAGTCCTACAACCACATTTTACCCTGGGCTGACACCAAGCAGTGAACACATTTAAGTTGACATTTTGGATTATATAAAACCTATTTAAGAAAATGAATTATTCTCCCTTCTACAAAACACTGCCTGCATTTGCCTACACACACACATCTACAGTCTTGCCACATTCCTCTGCACATTCACCTACAAATTCTATGTTATGTTCTTACAAACAAGCTTCTCTCTCTTCCTGTTTCCAGACTAAATTAATACACCATATTCCTTGCCAAGGTATTTGAGATTAAATTTTTTTTTTTTGATAACTAAAACTCACGACTTAGTTTTTCAGATAATTTAATCTCTTAGAAAATGACTTACTCTACTTCCTCTACGATCCTCAGCTTGGGACTTGGGACTATGCACTGCCTACAGATGAAGAACTCCCAGCCTCCTCTCCCTCTCCAAATGGATGTCACCTCCTATTGTTTCCAGCAGTAAACGAGCCACATTGCAGCAGGAAAAATAAGGACCTGATCTAGCACAATGAGATCCAGGAGGACACTGAAGGTGCCATTGCCTTCTTTTATTCCAGTCCTTTCTATGGGCAGCGATATCTCAGCCTGAATGAAATACAGAAAGGTACAAATCACTGGAATCACTGACTTTTTTTTTTTTTAATCTTTACAAACAAGGAGTATCTTTGAAAAATTTATTGTGCAGTCAGAAAATTATTTCTGCATTGGAAAAGTCTAGAGTTTTGAGAATGCAAATTTCACTTCTGTGCAACCAACGTGGATTCATCATGAAGCCTAAACCACCAGCTTACTTCTAAATTCTAGAGGCAACTTGTCTTTACAAATCACAAGCCAGTTAATACTGAAGAGCCCAACAAAAGAAATTCTCTTGGTGCTTCCAAAACTCTGCCAATAAGTGAACACACAGATCAAAGAAAACCCCCCAGCCAGATTCAAGAGTCTGAAGACTGATGAAATAAATCCTTAAAGAGACTGTTAAATTACTTCCCTATTTTCAGAAAGCCTTTTGGTCAAATTCTTGCACATTGCAATCAGGGTCAGGAGAACTAAGCTCTTGTCATGAAGTTATTACAGCTACTTACAGGTGAAGCTTTCTAAGAGCACAACTAAACGTAGAATAGCACATCTTTAAAGCGTATTAGTTCTCTGAGGAGATGAAGTGTCATAACAACATAAGTACACATGAAATAAAAAGGAAATCAGTTAATGATTTTTATTAAATTTCAGTGTTTCATAAAATAAATATGGTATACAATATCAAACAGTGAGAAATAAAGCACAAGCATGAAAAGCATGGTAACAAAAGTTACACTCATGACGGTGTTTAATACTTAGCACTTTAGAAACCATAAAGCCTTTAACTATTTACAAGCAGCAAACTATCTAACATAATTTACAGAGCTGCAGCAGCCTAGTCAAGGAGTACTGGAAGGGGAAAAAAAAAATGGAGAGACCGCAATGGAAGACCTTCTCTTTGCTCTGTCTAGTTAGCACTTTATTACGTACCCTATTTTCCCCTTATGTACACAACTCTCTGTAACTTCCATTATTCTCAAAGTGTAATAATTACGCTGCACTGTATTTCAGAGCTCAGTTCATCTCTAGGATGGTGTAGTGCCTTTTGCACTTCAGAGATACATATTCAAGTAACACTTCAAATAAAAGTAAACATGTGCAAACCAAAGTTATAAGCCTACGTGACCCTCAGGGAGTAGCGTCAAACCGGATGTAGCAGGCGCACGCTAATAGATTAAATTAGGTAATAGCTACTGAAACCTATTCATAAGTCTAGCCGGGGTCAAAAATGAGAAATGGGAATATTAAAAAATGGAACTGAACTGCAAATATACCCTGTTACCACAGACAAAAATTTAATCTGCTGAAACACAAAGACATTTAAGGTCATAACTCAAGATTTAATATTTCAACATGAAAAGAAATCCAAGCCGTTCGACTTATTTGGGCTTTTGAAACAAATGCAAGTGTCTCTGTTTAAAAACTGCTTTTAAATGAGAAAAACAAATCAATATATATTAATATATCACCCAAAATAAAAAAACATAACACACTCTTCATTTTAGAGCATGCTGCTCATTCAGAATAAAGACAGGACAAAAAGTAGAATTACATTTCATGATGTAATAAAAACATTAAAATTTGTGATCATTAAGTGCACCGTCGTACAGGAGTAGCGTGCTCAGAGTGGAAATGTTCTTTACCTACCAGAATCCATCTTTATTAAAGCAAACAAGTCTTTAGGACACTACCTGAAACTGAAATCAGTAATAACTGTGCTCCATTCAGCTTGCCTTAAGTTTCAGTCAGGCGTATTCCAGCTAGTAGCACCTGTATTCCTCTTCATGATTGTATTCCAGAAATCTTTAAATTTGTGAACAACTTTTTTAAAAAAAGACTGGCTTTTGCAATCCTTGCAATGCTTATCCTAAACAGATACTGCAAGTAAACTCTGTTCTGAGCAGCACAAGTTGGGGCTTTTTTCAGAAATCTGAGAGCTGGACTTACGTTGGCAGTAGATACAGTACAATAATTTGATGTATTAAACAGTTCCTCAAAAAAGTCTGAAAGGAAGATTTCCCTAAAGACTGTTTAAAAAAAACAAACCAAGCCAAACCCAAAACACTTCACCCAAGATCTGTTCAATCCTTCTACTGAAGTTCAGAGCTTGCCAACTTTAAGAATGACAGGAAAAAGGAGGGAATGAGGCAGAAAGGAAACAGAACTAAATTATTCCCAATTTGTACCGACGAAAATCTTCAAGTAAAAGGAAATCCACTAGTTAAAGATCTTGCTACATGCACAGTCCCTCATCAGCTGAAAGCCACAGTAGTTAGCATTGGGTGTAACAGCAGATTTATCATTCATAAAAAACACTGGCAATGTTCCTTCATTCTCAATAACTTGCATCCACGGTTTCTGTTTAGAAGCTTCTTAAAAAACGTTTATGGTTCTGCACATTTCATACCAAACTGGAGGAAAATGGTAGACATGTCTTCTTTCGATGCAATCCCATTCAGCAATCTTCTCCCCAAAAACTCAGTGTCATTTACGAGTCTGAGTCTTCTTTGGCACTGCAGGTCGCTTGGCTTGCCACAAGTGGTTATGAATAGTAAGAGCATCCACGCTGACAGACATGGTTTTGGCTGGAATCACATTAAACTGTTTTCTGTCTGAACTGTACTTATAGAGTTTGTCAATCATTTTCTTGGTGATGCTCTTTGGCCCTGTTCCAGTCAGCTTGTAGATTTCTTCAGTGTCAGGATAGTAGCAATAAAGTGCTCTAAACTGGCAGCCAGCATCACGGAACAAAATGATGTAGTGGTTGGCATCACATTTTTCTAGTTCCTGCATTAAAAATAAACATACACGTAGTGAAAATTCCCACATTATGCCAAGCTTTAAGCCTTCACATATAGCTGAATAAGTGTTTAAAGTTTTTTCAAACACTAGATCAGTAACTATGATTTTCAGTCCTTCTATAAACTTAAAAGTTGAACTCTTAATACAGGGTCATGTTTTCCACAAGTCCATACAGTCATGGGAAGTAAAGGATTCTCACTACAGGTGCATTTTAGAAAATGGCATTCACTACAACACATCAGCAGGATTATGAAATGAGCATGACAGATACATTTTATTGCGAGTGCATGAATAAAGTTGTATTTTAATGTTTACCTCTAATATTGAATTCTTATGTGGTTCATTCACTTTTCCAGCAAGACAGCAATGAGATATAGCATTGTGAATAATAGGTTTGTTTGATTTGCTGCTGGGTTCCTTAAATAATTTTGGACCTAAGGAAAAGAAGTAAGTAAAAATTATTTGCCCTATGTTTATGAACATTAAGATTTTCATCCATCAAAGTGGAAAAAAAAACCCTTACTTTTAGAGATCTTAAACAGAACAAAATACACCTGACAGCTTCTCAAAACCAGCAATGTGTCACATCAAATATACCACAGCTTTTTATGATCTGCTATTCATAGCAAATGCTCAAACTAAAACAAAATCATCACCTGTGTATTCTGCCACTGAAGCAATAGAAGATGCTGTTGAAGCGTTCTCCCAGTCTCTTTCTGTGTTTCTGCTAGGATTTCTGCTCAGTATTGGTAAGGACTCCATAGATTCAACTCTGTTGGGGGAACAACAACAGTAGTAACAACAATAACAACAACAACAACAGATATGCCGAGATTTGGGGTTGTTTCCCCTCCAATCTTAAATCCATTCACCAGTCACTGGCCCTGAATGGAACAGGCTATTGGCCCTTTTCCTCCCACAAAACAGTCAGATTCTCCCTGCTAGATTATCAAAGAAAAATTCTATTATTTCTTTGGGAGAACAAAACAAAATTGCAAGTTTGTACAGAACATCAGAGTTGGCAGCCACATAAAAGAGAAATTCACTAATTACTATTGTGCCTCTATGCCAATGAACTGAAGCAAACAATGCTGAATCCCAACACTATTTCATAACATAGTAAAAGAATAAAAAAAAATTAAAATTAAGCATATCTCTTTACCTCTGAGATGGTGTGCCACCAGAGTGTACACTTTCAGGTTCAGTTGTTGCTGCTGAGGCCAAAGAAAGACTGGAACCAGACTGAGCACTGCTCAAATTATCAGCTACAAAATAAGAGAAAATGTGAAACACATTTTGCTAAAGCAGATTTGCAGACTCAGTGAGAGCAAACAAATCAAAATTCTTACGTGTGGAAGAACACTTTGTCCCTGAATCGCTGTAAGATTCTTCACGATGGACTGACTTTGGCCTGGGTTTTTTAGGCTTTGATTTGGGCTTTCCAAGCCCTTGCTCCTCCAAAATTTGCTGCTGTTTTTTCCTTAGATATTCTTGCTTGATAAGTTCTCTTCGAGCCTTCTCTTCCTCTTTCCGTATTCGGTCCTCCTCAGCTTTGCGACTGAAAAGCAAAACACAACATTATATTAATAGAATCATAGAATCATTAAGGTCGGAAAAGACCTCTGGGATCAGCAAGTCCAACCGCCAACCCAACCCCCCCAGGCCTCCTAAATATGTCCCCAAGTGCCACGTCTACATGTTTTTTTTGAACACCCCCAGGGATGGTGACTCCACCACCTCTCTGGGCAGCCTGGTCCAGTGCCTGACCACTCTTGCAGTAAAGACATTTTCCCTAATATCCAATCTAAACCTCCCCTGGCGCAGCCTGAGGCCATTTCCTCGCATCCTAACGCTAGTAACTTGGGAGAAGAGACTGACACCCACCTCACTACAACCTCCTTTCAGGTAGTTGTAGAGAGCAATAAGGTCTCCCCTCAGCCTCCTCTTCTCCAGGCTAAACAACCCCAGTTCCCCCAACCTCTCCTCATAAGACCTGCTCTCCAGACCCTTCCCTAGCTCCGTTGCCCTTCTCTGGACACGCTCCAGCACCTCAATGTCCTTCTTGTCCTGAGGGGCCCAAAGCTGAACACAGCATTTGAGGTGCGGCCTCGCCAGTGCCGAGCACAGGGCACCATCCCTGCCCTGCTCCTGCTGGCCACACTATTGCTGATACAAGCCAGGATGCTGTTGGCCTCCTTGGCCACCTGGGCACGCTGCTGGCTCGTGTCCAGCCGGCTGTCAGCCAGCACCCCCAGGGCCTTCTCCGCCGGGCAGCTTTCCAGCCACTCCTCCCCAAGCCTGGAGCGTTGCGTGGGGTTGTTGTGACCCAAGTGCAGGACCCGGCACTTGGCCTTGTTAAACCTCATACAATTGGCCTCAGCCCATCAATCCAGCCTGTCCAACGCTTATTCAACAAAAAATAATTTTCCTCGTCTTAAAGATACAAGGAAGTACTCTCTTCCACATTATTACCGAGCTTCGTCTCTTTTTTGTTCAACTTCAGCCTCCAACTGCTGTTTCCGAATTCGAGCCTCCTCAGCTTTGCGCTGCTGCTTTAAAAGGAACGCCGCACGTTTTTTCGCGAGCTCATCTTCTGCTTTCTGTTCATCCTGCAAAATTCATAGGGATAGAGAGTTTTAAAGAATAGAAGGAAATACATTATGCTGGACATCACAAGATTGCTGAGGATTCCAGGAAGATTTTAGGAAAACATAAACTATTACTTTTGGAAATCTATATTTTTAGAATTGATGAGTGTAAATCAGAACTGTATTGAACTTCTTGTTGCTCAAGAATAATTTAAGAGACAGTTTTAGTGTTCCCTTAAGTCTGTGGGGAGAAAAAAAAAAGTATGGCCTAACCAGCACAAAACCTTCTAGAACTGCAAAGTACAATGCAACTACCATGTGGGTTAGGATCGACAGCACAAATAATCCCAGCGTAATGATAACCTTTGAGTCAATATTAATCGTACTACACAAAAGCAGAAGTCAAATTCACTGAGATGGAGACAGCCTAGCTCAACTTGCTTGAAACAGAAATTTAAAAAAAGTAATGTCACATCAGCACATTCGAGGTATTTACAATAATCACTGCTAAGCACAAATGAAGGTATTAAATGTTCCGATAGCAGTTCTGAACTTCACTACAAGGAGTAGACACATATTTTTCACTTGCATCTACAGCCATACAACTAAACTCTCCATTAGAGCCCTTGACTTTTAGGCTGTTAGACTGCTCAAAATCAGAGAAATTCGTGTGCAAATGCCAAAAAAAAACCCCAGTTCAGACTCCCAGCTCCCTGACAAGTTTCAAAACCCGCTCAGCAGACTTTTACTAGATACCTGTGTTCCATCGGAATTTTTTCTTTCAGTTGATGAAGGTTCACAGAAAGCTGGGATTTCAAAACAGTAAATTCTTCCCATTGCATTCTGTGATTCTTTTGTGCTAAGTATTTACAACATGTTTGTATGTTTGTCTGTTTCTCAGATAGAAAAAAAACAAAGGGAAAGAGAAGAAAAGCAAGGTTAATCCTGGTTCCTAGGAAAGTTAACAAGAACCAGGATTTCATACGTTAAGTCAAAAACTTTTTTCCTCCGCCAGCAAAAATTTTCCAATGCAGTTTTTTAAAATCCTAATATTGCAACCAGAATGTACTGTTTTCCACCAGAAAGTTGAAGAATGAAGTGGAAAAAAGAAGTTCTAATGCTGGGCAAATGTGTAACAATAACCAAATATACAAAGGCAATATATTTACCTTGAAGAAAAAACCCACACCAGACTTCTGATCACCTTCACTAATGATATCGGTAGAGCTATCCTGGTTTTCAAGTTCTCCTTCATCTGGAGCTTTTAAGTCAGACAAGTCTACTTCAATGAGATTAGCCTTGCTTCTCAGTGGCTCATCCACTGGGACGTTTTCTTTTCCTGAGCCATCAGAAGAATTCAACCCTGTTTCCTTGAAGCTGTTATTCACCTCTCTGCTCATTTCAGAAATAATATTTGCATCTTTGGAGGTGGACAGAACAAGTGCCCGTTGATTGCTCTCATCATGAAGTCTATAGGTATCAAAGAAACACTTTTCTTGAGAACCACTTCCATGATCAGGACTATTTTCCAAGCTGATTTCTGTTGGTGTCTTTGACAAGCTATTGGATGGAAATGGTCTTAAATGTGGTAAGGTTTCTAGACTTTGTGTTGGGGTTTTAACACGTGTTGAGTTTTGTTGTCTGTCTTTAGTGACTTTCAGATCAGCAGGTCTTCCTGATCGAGGACTCCTTCCTTGACCAAACCGAGGTGGTTTACGAAGACTGTTCATTCCAGTTGGAGACAGAGGCTCAACAAAATGAATTGATGGTTTTACCTTTTGGTCCTGAGAGTTACTTCTGGTTCCTGGTGATGGCACTGTTGGAGATTTCATAAGTAGTTCCTGTTGCTGAGAAATCTTTAATATAGCCTGCTGAAGTGTACTGATTGTTTCATTTAGTTTTTCAATAGAAAGATCACATTCATTTATATCCACTTCAGTAACGTTGTCTTCTAGGAGGGCAACAGAAATAATTTTACTTTTTTCCAAATCATGTATAGCAGCAGTGTCTTTTGGTTTATATTGCTCAGCAAAAGCTATGCTTTCTTGCATTTTTACTTTTGTTACTTCTTGAGAATCATTTAGCATTTCTTCTCTCTCCTCCTCTTTCACAAGAAACTCCTCGGATTTGGAACCCAAAGAAACTTCATCTAAGTCTTCACCATTGTGCCGAGAATATTCTTTTGCAAAATGTTCTGGTTTAAGTGGCTGTGGAACATCAGGAGATTTCCCTTTCTTAACCACATGCAAGAAAGCTGCCTTGCCCAATTTTAGTCGCTGCCTTGCTGATAAGGCTTCCATCTTCTTCTTCTGAGCTTCTATTGCCCTTCGTTTCTCTTCCAACTGCATATGAAGCTGCACCAATTCAGAAGCTAAAAGATTAACGTTATCTCTATTTTGTCTGTTGGGGCTTTGTTCTCGCTTTTGTTTCCATGTGGTCAGTGGTGCTGGGCAGCTTTCTGATCCATCTGGTGTGGTCTTTTGTGAACTGCTTGTGCTGGACTTTGTTTCATAGCTATTAAGTCTCTGAAGCTTTCGTTCTGCAAAATTGGTCATTCGGACACTCCCACTAGCCATTGACACACTGCTAACTTGAGAAATTGTACTCAAACATGGGCTGGAACGTCCGCTAGCATCATCCTTATCTTCATGTTCTTTTACTTTCATATCTTCCTGCAGTTTTGCAGATTCTTCCTCACCAATATATTTAGTGACCATAGGATGGTCATCTATGACTACCAAATCCTGTTCAGCATCTTCTATGTCTAAGAGATCTGAATCAGAGTCCTGTCTCACCATAGTCCACGTAGTATCCAGAACATGTGAACTGAGACTTTTCATATAACTTACATTGACTTTACTTGCTATGTCATCATCAGATTTAGCAGCATGAAGAAAAAATCCTCCAGTGGGTAGCTCCTGAGTGGAAGGATCTAAACTGCCACTAGCCAAAGGTCTGGAAGCTTCTAACCCTGCCTCCACCAGTGCCACCGACTCTGCAGTACTAGGATCTGCAACTGGAGTGAAATCAGAACTAGAAATAGGAGTAAAAGTCCTATTGAGGTCATGGTCACCATGACTGCTGTTTGTTTTCTTGCGGATCAAAGGCAAGTGTCCCTCATTTAATCTCTTTGTTATAAAACTCCTTTGTTTCCCCTCCCCACATTCATCCTCTTTATTGATTATCTGTTTTTCCTTTGCTGGTTTTAGAACAGCAGGCATTAAAGGCTCCAAGTAAAAACTGTCTGGTTTGCTTTCTGAAGTCTCGCTATTTGTTTTTGGAGACCATGCAGTTGCAACTACGCTGGGCACCCTGGCTGATGCATTCTGCAATTCAAGATCACCACGGTTTGGCCTTTCTTCAGACCTGATAATTGCAATAAGCTCTTCATCTTCGTCCTCGATTTCAACATTGTTCAGCAAGCTCTTCCCGTTAGTTTTCGTTGATGGAGGATGGGGCTGATTTTTTGGAGTTACATTAACAATGTTTGAAGCAAGACTGTCTTTGCTGATGGATCTAGCCAGACTAATGCTATCACCAGACCCAGGGTCCACGTCACTACTGGCAGAATGAAGAGCAAATGGTGTTGGCTGAGACAGAGGCCTAGAAAAGACAAGAAGAGTGTACTGACACTTAAGCATGACAAGTTAAAATTTGTTGAACTAAGGACCATGATACAGACAGCCAAAATTTTTGCTCCATTTGGAAAATGTATCCTGTATCAAAAGTGACCAGCAATACTAAGTAGCAACTTCAGATACTTAAATTTTCAACAGTGCTTACTGAAAATCAGGTCTGAAGTATTTTGAAATGCAACCCTAAAATCAGTCATCTCTGAAAACGTACCTTAAAAGAAAACAAAATTAAGCAACTCTCAGTCCACTTTTAAGGAAGTGATGCCACATTACCACAATGGAATTGTTACAGTATCCTTTCATTAAACAGTATTGTAATGCTTAAATGCATCTGTTACCTGGGTTTCCTCTCTGGCCATGCAAGAACTGAACCTCGTGGCTGCCCGTCAACACGGGTCAGAGAATTGGAACGATGCCGATGACCTGAAATATTTTTTAAATTGTTAACGGTTTAGTAATAGTCTTAAAACTAGCACTTTTACTTTATTTAATAGCAAACATAATAAACTCTTTCACCAAAAGATGGCAGCAGAAAATAGATTTGCTGAAATATTAACCAAAAGACAGACAGACAGTCAAAGCCTGAAAAAATATAATGAAAAGTGACTACATATACATATCGGACTGGTGGATTTCCAAACATGAAACTGTTCAATTTGCTTTCCCCATCAGCCCCCCAACCATTAAAAAAAAAAAAAAGAAAAAAGTCCTTATTGCATGTTGCTAGAGCCTAAGCAGTTGATATGTTTGGTTGGTACCTTAGCTGATAAAAGAAAAGAAATTCTGAGCATCTTTGTGCAAGTATAAAACCTAGATTTTCAGTATTTAAAAAAATTGTTTAGGCAAAATCAGTCAAGTACTAGAGCGAGTTTGTCACTCTGGATGATAACCTTACTTCCTAAGAGTTTTTCTAGTCTTATGAACACTTGACAAGTGGGTTTTTCCTTTCTTTTCACAGAATTGACATTATTAGTCTTAATTTCTTGCACTTGAGATTCTGAGAAATAAGCTCATTTGTGAGATGAAAAAGAAATTTAAAAATCCAGTAACTTTCTTAAAAGACCTTTAAAATCTTTTAATGCAAACAAAGATGATTTACACAAACTAAACACGCTTACCACTTGGCTGACTGCAGTTTAATTCAATTTTAGATCATTCACATGTATGAACTTATGTTTTTGTTCATTACTGTATTGACACTGATAGTCATTGCCTGTTGAAATGCAAACTCAAGGTAGACTTACCAGGGCTGTCTTCGCCCTGTAAAGATTTTTGTTGCTTTTGTCTCAAAGGGAGCAGCGGATGGGAAGGGCTAAAGGCAGGGCTTCCTCCTTTGCCACTAATTCAGAAGAGCAAAAATTCATTAGTACAAACTTTTTTTTCTATAATGAGAGAAATTATATAGTTGCGAAGTTACACTGGTAATAGTCACCCCCATCCTCTTTAAAACACAGTAATATATCATTAATTTTAATGTTAAAGAAGTTACTTAAAGAGAAAAGTTCTTTACATGTAACAATACAAAAGTAAACATACTACCTAAAATCAAACTGTTTAAACTTCTAAATACCGCAGATTTAAAATGTAGCTTATGTAAATAGTATATTAGAGACAAAGTAAAGGCTGCTATAACTTATTGGTTGCCATCAAACTTAGGTCAGCTGAAAACCCTTGGCATTAACTTTTTTGTACATTAGATCCTATTTAAGTTTGTTTTCATATCACCATTTGTAGAATACAGCGAGTAAAGATGAGCTGCTTGAACAGTTTTCACATTTCACATCTTTTTCAAAATAGAGCGACTTCTTCGATCATGCAATGGTGACATTTACTGGTGGGGCTTATTGGCATTTGCCAAACTCAGATCAAACATAGCAGTGCAAAGAGTTTCTCTGATCTCAAGAATTGAGAATATTGTAGAGACTGACTGCACACAACTCAAATTCACTCAGTTTGTAGCAAAATCAGAACATTTAGCAGCAGAAATTTCTTCCAAATGGAAGCATAAATTGAAGATTAGTCTAAGCAACATGAAAACAGACTTACAGATAGTCAGGCTCCTCAGGGTGCAGGTAGTATCTGTTGCAAGCTTCAGGGCCTGTCTGAGCCGAGGGCTGCAAGTCTGCTGGACTTGTACTAGCAGGGCTAGCCATGAAACTTCGCTTAGTTGCATTGGAAATAGGAACAGGTGGACGACTGCTCTTCTGCTGCAACACTGTTTTAACTGTGCATATATTTATAACATTAACACAACTTACACTAGCCATTAAGATAAACAAAACAGAACAGGACATTTTCAGATTGCAGTACATTAGAAGGAAAACTTCACAACACAACACTAAAATGAAACCTTAAGCACTAGTCTTTATTTAAAATATGTATCTTATGGTGACCTTAATGCAAAGAAAGTTATAGGTAAATAATTAGGGGTTTTAGGGGAAAAAAAATTACCTATCTCATTCAGGAAATTGGAACTCAAGTGGATCTAGAACTAACTTTCCTTCCATTTTTACTGCTTTCAAGGATCCTCAGCAAGCAGAAAGTTTGGGTACAAACAAAATTCCAAAGGAAACACCACTGTGCAACAGTTTTGTTGTAATATAAGTATTTTTTAAATAACATGCTAACATTTATCAAGAGTTAAAAACTTACCGTCTTTTATTTCCTGAATATCTCTTGGTTGTACAAAGTCTGGTTTGACATTCTCAAACCACCAGAAGAGTTCCGCAATGTACACCATGACGTTAGGCTAAAACAGAAAAAAAGAAAAAACACACCTCACAATAACAAAACACTTACGATTTACCCATATTTTATTAAAAAATATATCCTTCATTATGTTTCTTACCTTTAAAACCAAAGGAGCATATAACATGTCCTCCAATGTGAGGTAAAAACATTTGTTTAGATATTCATTTGAGAACTCTCTCAAAAGTTGAATATTATAGAGGCTGTCTGCAATTGATGTTACCTCCTTCAAACAAATATCTAGAAAGGTGAGAAAGATGAGTAAGTTATAACACTATTCCAATGTATTAACCCTCCATTCACAACTAACAGAAACACTACCTACAGGAACTTCACAGACTGCTTATACACCATTATTTAATATTTATTGGCTACCAGTGACATTTCTCTACCTGTTAAATACCAGAGGGATCGGAAAAGGAGGAAGAAAAACACAGATAAAACAGCATCAATTTTGCTTTCATTTTAGAATCCACATAGGATTCTGTCTATCACAGCGACAGAAAAGGTAAGCAGGCTACAAAGAACACACATGGTGACAAAATACAAAAGCAATTAAAACCAGACGTCTTCATTTGCAAATAATAAAAGGTTACTCCTAGGATTCACAGTCCTGGTTCCTTCTGAAAACATTCAGGAGCTCTGCAAGGTACAACATATCTGAGAATTTAAAAACCAATACAAAATGTTGATTTGTAGAAGCTGAATGCAACAAGGACATTGAATTATTGAGAAAAACATTTTCTGGGAAAGAGAACTCATGCTTGCAATGCTGAAGAGTGACAATTGCTGAAGATTGGGAGAAACTATTTTAAAATCTAGATTTTAAAATGGCAAATTATGTACTCCTACAGAAGAACAGGAGAATTATCAGCTAACAGTAGTGGACATGTATTCCTTTTCTATGGTCTATTGAAACCAAGCTCGGTTATATGAGCAAAGAAAGCTATATCATCTAGATCTATAAAAGAAAGTATTATTTTGCAGCTCATACCATACATAGCAGAGCCTTCTAAATACAGTAAGTAAAAAACCAAAATGAAAGACAGGTTACTTTTTAAACACGCTGACGCAGATTCCATATGGGACCTGACTAACTTGCTGTAGTCCGCTACCTATTACATGTGTTGCATTTTTATTTGGTAATGTATTTTTAGTTCAACTTTCAAAGATTGAAGAAATTTTTATTATTTTGGGGGTTTTTTTTAGAAAACTTTATTACATACCATCTAGTTTCATTTGCTCTGGACAATAGTAGTGTATCACAGCTAGAAGAGCAGCACCATCGCTACCATCCTTCATCAAATCTTCAAGCAAAGGAAAATAAGGTAACTGCCTGCTTGAAAGATGGTCTCTTCGGTAACGCACCTAACAAAAGAAAACAAGTGTTCATATGATGCTAACAAAAAGAAAAAAAAAAAGAGAAAAAAGGAATTTTTGTTAAGCACTGAAAACTCTTTACGATGGATCCTTTATAGCATTCTGCTCCAGGTCAAGAACAATTTACAAGGTTATACTTTTCTCTCAATGGAAGCCAATTCTGAAGAATACGGTGCTTCCCTTTTAATCGTTCTCCTCATATCTGGAAGCAATCTGGGCTGCTGAATTCCTAGCTCCGTTCACACATTTTAACTTATTACAAGCAATTTAAGTCAAAATGCTTCCACACAGATGCATGAATGCAGCAGATCCAAAGAAAGAGACACAGATAACTACATGAAAACATTTAAAGCTTGGGGGGTGGGGGAGTGGGAACAAAACCACACACAGCAAAAAATAATTCACATGAGCTAGCAATTTCTCATACATTACCTACATCCACAGACTTGCCACCGTGTCCACAGACAGCAAAGTCCTCTGAGAGATTCAGAACATCGTATGTCTGGCAAGCCAGTATACAATTGCACACTAATGTTGTGCAAAAGAAAAAAAACATGGCCTTTCCCAAAAATGGTCAGCAAGAGGAGCAAGTAGGCCTTTCAAATCAATGGCAAAACTCTCCTTGATTTCAGTATAGATCAATATCAAACTTCTGCAAACCACCGCCTCGCCCTCACACAATTTGGAGCATAGGTGAAGAGTAGCTAAAGCCTGTTGACTAAAGAACAGATCTTGGCATTGCTTCTTGCAATTTTTGCAAGAAAAGTATTAATGTTGATATTTCCTAGGCATCCACATGCTAGCTAGACTGCAAGGCTGTATCTAAGTTTGAGCAGCAAAGTGATCGGGCAAGCAAAAGAGCAATACACTACAAAGCCCAGCATAAATACCTTTCCATGTTGGAAAGAGATTTTTCAGACTTTTACACTTCAGTGCATTAATATCACGTAGCATCTAACTATCTTGACTGATGTGCTGGCCTAACATGCAGATATACAGAGAGTGTATTTAATCATCAGAGGAAAGTTGGATTTTACCAATGGTATCATACACTTCCCAAGACAACCTGGGAAAGCTCTCTACACAAACACACACATACTCCTATGTGTCAATTTAGGATGGCACAGGCTGAGAAAAAAATCTGTTCAAAGGAATGAAGATAATTTATAATCAGAGCAATAAGAACCTATTTCTTTTATTTATTTTGCACAAATATAAACATGCTATGTTTAGCTTCCTTGGCAAAGGCCAAGTAACTCTAAAAGCTACCTCTATACACTAATGCTATTTTTTTTCCCCTCTTCTTTTACCAGGTGCAAATTGTTTTTTTTTTTCCCCAGCCTGGAGCACTCCACAAATATTTAATGGAATGTGAATCATACTGTACCACACGAGCATATTCCACTGGTTCCAGCATGCAGTGCGATATGGCATGCATCAGATCAGGCTTACACAAAAAGAAATAGTGAGATATGCGATGGTGATTATTCAAACAAGAAACACATCAAATGCATTAGCAACATCCATTATGCACTGGAAATGTGGTCATTAAGTCTGATAAAATAAGTATGAACGCTAAGGTGAACTGGTTAGCTTAAAAGGTTCATCATTTACCCACTTAGTCAAACTAAGCATATTAAAGACAAACTTCAGAAATTTCTTTCTGAACTTTAATTCCTCCTGTATTTAAAGTAGATACAAACAGTTCCTTTCCAATAGGCTTAAATGTTATTTAAACCAGCTACAGTCAATACTGAGAACTAAACTCTAAAAGAATTCTTTATTTATTTTAGCTTTAGTGAAAAAAACCACAAATTTATCATCAAGGAGGTTTTTTTATGGATTTAATTTCTTATTTTTTGCTCAACTATTATTCTCTTAACTATTAAAGTCCTTTTTACTAAAAATTCTGAATTCTTTCTTATATTCTAAGAAGAGTTTTGAGGTTTGTTCCCCCCCGCCATGCATACAATTAATGACATTTATATGCATTAAAGTGCAGAAATGGGTGCTACTGAAATAGAGATAACTCTATATTTAAAAAAAAAAAATCACAAAAGAAAAAAGAAATATGGAAGTGACACAGTGTGACAACTACTATGGAGACTGCAAAATCTGCCAGTAAACCAGTATAATCTAAGTGGTACTGGACTAGCAGTGAGATAACCTCTATTTACTCCTTCCTTTACCACCAACTTGCTCAATGACATCCTGCAAGTCAATGCCAGTCTTGTAGTTTCTTCTACTCTCACCCAGTTGTCTCTTTAAACAAAACATAAACCTACTCAACTTCCTCAAAAGGCTATCAAATGTATGCCTCAAACACAGATGCGATCTTTAAGCACGCTAGAATGTAAGTGATAAGCACTAGGTCAATACTTCATTACGCACTGGCACAGGTCATTAAATGAGGCTGGAAGACAGGGCTCTGCCACAGATTCTATTAGCTTGCAGGTCCCCACTTGAATTTCCTTTATTTCAGATATTTAAGTTTTTACTCAAGTCTGTGCATTTGGTTCAAACAAGTAAAGGATTGAGGCAGAGGAGTGGGACTGAGCTCTCTGTGGAAAGGCAGAGAGACTGCAGGGACAGGTGACTGTCTGATCACACCTGCCTCTTCCAAGTGCACTGCTCTTTAGAATGTGCAACTGAGACAACGGCTCTTATCTTCCCAGAGAGAAAATAAAGAACACCAAATCCAGCAAGTGCAGAACAAAGGGTATCAAGGCTAAGGAAAGCAAAGGAACAAAGAATAATCTCTGCAAGTTGAAATAAAACCAGGAAACTTGGCCAAAAGCAAGCAGGCCTATATGCTAGAAGTACAATTTTATTATTTTTTATATATATATAGTGAAATTGATATTCCATTTTCACACTTCACCATAAAGATGATAAGTATTTTGTCCTGCTATATAAAATGTTAATTCTGTCTTTCCTCCCATTATGCTAGCTTCAGTCTCATTATTTTACCATACAATTCCAGCAACTGTCATAACAGGTCCAAACTGGTTTGTCAAATCTTCTAACCCCATCTCAATAATTAACAGTGTTCTGGTTTTGACAGATTTACAAACCTGTACAAGAGCAGGTGCAAGAGCAGCGCAAGAGCGTTATTTAATGAACTACTGCAAACATCTGGGTATCTTAACTATGGATTCAAAGATTAAGCAACCATTTAAACCAACCAGCTTTTATATCACCTTAGTGCTGTGATCAATTGCCTACTTACAAAAAAAATAGTAAATGCAACCATTTCAACTGTTGTTAATTTTTTAGGTTTTTGCTGCTACTCCGTACCCCTCACTCCTGCACTGTGGGAACAATTTTGAAATGCTGTAAAGTGATTATGCTATATGCTGTACAGTATGCAAAAATCATGTTATGAAAACTGATGACGCAAAAGCTTACACAGTTTGGTTTGGGTTTTTTTTTTTTTTCCCAAAGACTGTCTAAGAAGCATTGTAATGCAAGCAAACACTCTGAAGAAATTTAAAAAGCCATGATTTTGTGGATGACAACTGGTGTAAAAGTAGTTCACTTACAGGTACTAATTTCCAATACCATTTGGAAGGAGACTGCTCAGGAAGCAAGGAAAGGAATGTAGGAATAGGAAAGGAACATCAGCAATGCAAGTTAAAAGCAGTAATACTTAAATGCACTTCAGCAATAAACACTTTCATATTTTAGAGGGGTTGTAGCCTAGAAATTTAGATTTTAAAATACTTAAATGAGATCTGAAAGTCAATAGCGAGCCAAAAGGTTAAAGGGATCCTTCAGACCACACATCAACTTGTAAATTAAACAGCTCTTAGCCCCTTATCATCGAAGGATATTATTTTACCTTTGCCGCTAACAATTTAGACAACTGTGCCTCATTCATGTGTCACACTATTATCCACTTTGCACAGCAATGCCAATTTCAGGAAAGAACACAGCAGTTTTTCTTAAGGCTTCATCAATCCATAAATTGGGAGCTCAGATAGCTGATATACATTATGTTTGAGAAAGATCTACTTTACATTCTCCAGAAATGAAAGTGTACTATATTTTGCAATGTTAGTGCATTGTGGCATAATTTCAAGGGAAAAAGGTGGAAAAAACTACACACACATATAACATTTGCATGCCAAGAGTATGCTTACTAGATAGAACTTGAATAAGCCTCTGAATATACATTAGACAATTAATCAAATTAATGCAAAATTAATATGCCCCATGAGCTTTCAAAATATATATGTTGTGCTGTGAAAGCTGAGTCATATTTACCCATGTAAAGTAGATACAAGTTATTTTAAGTTGAAACAAGTTATTTTAGTCCAACTGAAACATACAGGAAAGTCAGAAGATACCAACGGGCTTGAAAGGTAAGGAAGGGCACTGATGATAGACACAAAACAAACTGCATGCACAAAATCTCAGGAGTTTCAAAACCAGATGCCTCGCATTTCTCTGACAAAGGAAATACCGAGATGTTTATATTTAAAGCCATTAATCATCAATACACAAAATCACAACTGAAGACAAATTTGTTTTACCTTTTGGTGCCCTGGACTTTCCATTAGTTGCTGTTTTAATTTAATCTCTTTCTCTGTTATCTCTCTCATTTTAAGGTTCACCTAAAAGGGCACAGCATAGAAAAGATATTAAAATACATCTGAATACATATTTCCACAAGTCAGTTCTTCTTCTCCCTCCCCTTACTTCATGCTCAATCCGTTCTACAAACAAAAAAAGTTCACAGAATAATGTGTTAGAAGAGTTTTCAAGACCAACTCTCTTATTAGCAGTAGCTATAATCACAACAAGGGAATCTTGGGTTTGCAAAGGAGACTTTCTCTTTGGAATGTGACTCTTGTCACCCAAAAGGGTTTCAGTAACTTAACCTCTACCCTTTGAACAGTTCCAGTATTTCTGTTAAATGTATTCAAGCTAGTCAGAATTAAGTCTATCCTGTTATCTAACATGAAATGATGCTTCACAAAAAAAAAAAAACCCACAAAAAACAACAAAACCAAACCCTCATAGCAGCTCATCTGAAAATAAAGAACCCAATTTCTACAGTTTTCCTAATTTAGTTCTTAATTATCTTTATTTTAAAATTTGCCTTGAAAAATTTACCAGCTTTATTACACCATCCCTAAGAAAAAGAAACTGCATTTTCCTGCTAGTCTGATTCTCTTTACCAATGCATATGGAAACCTTGGGAAGCCAAGCAAGAAGATGAAATTAGAATACATTGCAGTAATAAGGGAATCAAATACCATTAATAACAATCTGTATTAAGGGGATATTATACCCAACTATCATTGGACTTGAGGTAACAAGTAACAACACAGTCATTAAAGCAGTTCTCTTCATCTGAAGCAGAAAAGATGATAGAAATGCACAGGTAAGAAAGATGAAAGGAAGACACTCATCAGAACCTTCTTAAAAAATCTGAAAAGTGGCAATAAGAAACAGGCACACTTTTCTCAAAATAAATTTTACCTTGTTAATCCAGAAAACCATCGCATCCTCCAAATCATAGGGCAGTTCTTTTGAGGCACTGAATGTAGAGAAACGCTTGACACTAGCAACCACCTTTTCAATGCTGATCATTTCTACAGTATAGGCCATCATAAGAGCGTCAATCATTGCCATATGAGAACTCTAAAAGAAGAAAACAATGGGTATTGAAAAATAAAATCCTTTAAGAAAAATATATTCTAACTGTGTTTAAAATGGAAAATTCCTGAGGTTAGTGACCTAGAAATTAAGAGCTCTTCATTCCATTAACTATTTTAAATAGTGTTAAATAAAAAGAAGATCATTAGGTGGATTTAATTAAGCTAACCATTTTGATTGGTGCACAGCCCAGATCAGACTCAGACACAGGTGTATCATCACTCTCCATGACGTAAATCCCTTTTCGAGACAGAGCCTGGATCACTGACTGGTGTCCCTGCAGAGCAGCCACCTGATCCCCCTTCAGAATGAGGCTACAGACACGACAGTACAGCTCGCTGGACAGCAGCAGCTTGATGACGGGTGGTTTAATATGTTCTTGCTCATATTGATCTATGTAAAATGGGTCCTTCAGCTCCTCTGGGACGTTATCTGAAACAACGAAGAAAAGTTTCAACAAGTGGCATCAGTTAGAAACAAAAGTAAACACTTTAATTCAAAGATAGCATATGAAAGAACAAAAAATATCAAGCACAAAAAATGCTGAATGTAATTAAGTCTGCAGTTTCATACTGCAAACTGTTTTCAATAGGTCTTTGTGCTTAAATTTTAATTAAGTAAAGCATATGTAATTGGCTCCCGCCATATACATACTTCAGTCAAAATCCTATACATTACCAGTTGGCTTTCTTAAGATACTGGAGTCCCTTTCAAGAAAGCACTTCAACATGGACAAAAGTCCCACTGTCCTCTACGCATCTCTAGCTGTTTCCTTGAATAAGACCCAGCTTAATCAGAACAATACACCACCACCTCTACTGATTAGTGCATATTATTAGTATTATAACTTTATTTAGAATTATAAATCATTTACTTAGATTACGGGCTAAAATGCTCTGTGTATCAGACGGGCAAAGTATATATATCTTCAAAGCAAAGTTTACAGCTACTTCAAGCAATATCCCAAGCCATCTGTGCACAGCAATTAAATAACTGCAACGATCAGTCGCTACGAGTGGCCAGCCAAGCATTCTCAAATTGAAAAAGAAAACCTAGCCACCTATTTCCTGGTTCTAAACTGCCAAAGTTCATGTAAAAACTTAAATATTTGACTAAAACCTTGAGCATTTTACAAACTGTTTGCAAAACAACTGAGTCTCCAGTGAGCTGATTGCCTATGTTTTTGGAGACAAGAGAATTGAAGCAAACTATTGTGGCTTTTCAGCCTTTATATAAAAAAATTGAAGTCTACGAAGCAAAACCATTCCGCTTGGATTTGGATTCGACATGAATTTTAAACCAAGTCTAAAATTAACTTCTTTTGGAATGGCACAATTTCCACTAGTTGTCTTATGGGTTTTTCAAACCGAACACAGATCCTGGGTGTAGTAATTTACATGCAAGTTAAAATTAACAACCCAGAAGACTTCATCCTCGCACACCACTTCATCCCCACCAGTTCCCACTCCTCATAAAGACTTACACTTTTGTTACAAATCTGCACAGCTTCGTAGCTGGTGGGAAAGAAAGGCACTAACAACTACTTATATTCTGATCACTCTAAACATGCCTAAGACATTTCAAAACCACACGTTGCTAGCTGAAGTACTGCCAGTGCTAAGGGTCGTACCACTACAACAAGTAGTGCAACACCACCACACAAGGCAAATATCAACTGATTACAACAGTTGAAAGTGGAAGGAAACGCTGTTGTAAGCAATAGTTGCTTGATATTATTGAAAAGACATAAACCAAGTTAAAAACAGATATATCCCAAAATAAATACTTCTACTCATATTCAGTAATCAGACTAGAAGCTGCTGATCTTGTAACAGCCTAGCAGTAACAATGAATTTTCAACTCCGGGAAAAATACTTTTTAGCCTCAAGTGTGTTGTTGTAACAGAAGCCCAACACTTCATAATTTTCAAACATAAAATCCTATCTTTTGCTATCCAGTCACTCTGAAGATCTTCCCCCAACGTCACTTCAACCATTCATTTTAAATATGTACATCTACAGTTAAAAGGATTATTAATTTAGCAGCATATTTACTTTTCATTCAGCTAATTTCCTGAATAATTAAATTTCCCCATTCAAAAAAACCTCCTACCCACAGCATATCTTTGAACTGCAAAATAAGCCACACAGTATTTGTATACTGCAGAGCACTTAATGTTCATGAAGAGAAACTAAGACAGAATGTTATCAATTACGTGAGCCAGAAGTACACATCACAAATAAAAATACATAGTAAACCAGTGTTGTCGTAACAGCTCTAACAGCTCCTCAGTTAGTCATACGGTACTGCCCCTATTTTTCAAAATGGAAAGCTTTTTGAAGGTTTTAAAAATCAAGATCATTCTTTTTCCGTTACGTGACATTGAATGCTGTGATATACTGACTATATACTGAAGATGGGTGGAAGAGACACAATAAAACCCCACTGGCACTACACAAGCAGCATTTGTTAACGTGGGTGTCCACTTTTAGTGAAACAGATAATAAATTCAAATATTTTTCATCTTCTTAAGAATAGTCAACCTGATGTAAAATCGAAGGCTGTTGAAAGCTAATTCCATTTAACGATCATTGCCATTTCCAGAAAGAGAACTAGAGCTTCCATTTCTAAAGACTGGGGAAAGATCCAAAAACCAAAACATAAAGCAGCTCGTATAATTCAATGTTTTAGCTTCATTACAAGCAGCTACACCTTTAACAACCAAAGATACACTGCTCTTAACTAAAATTCTTTGTGAAAGGAAATAACAGAATACTAGCTCATAAAATATCCGTGAAGTAGCACCTTTCTGGTAAGAGCATTAGCGCCACTCCAAGTTTTGAAGGCTTTTTTAAAAACAACAAAATGCAAATTCAAAATGTCTGAAATCTGAAGTACTTAGATGAGGGCTTTAGTACGAACATCTGCCCTCCACCAGCTCCACAGACCCCCACAGAGCAGGGTAACCGAGGTGACTGTCTGAAACTGCGCTGTGAGTAACGGCTGGACAAAGAAACCCTGACCTTCCCCCAGCACATCCGCTGCCCAGCTCCCTGTGCCGACCACTGCATCAGCAGGCAGACAGCTCGCTTCGGATTTTCTTCAGGTCCCTTTCCCACAAGGCAGACTGCGATTTTTTTACAGACTGTAACCTCAGAAAGCAAAAAGCATTCTCTTCAACACTAACATACCCACAAGGGACACAATCTATTGGATTGGGATCTTTACACAAATTATTAAAAGAGAAGTGACTATTGGAACACGATGCTCAGCTTCCTGTGTGACAGGGGCAGTAAGACCTCCCACGTTAACTTTCATTTAAACTAGCAGCATTTTAATGATTTTTAAAAGCCTTTTCTAGCAATAAATGGACCTCGTTCTCAGGGATGAGATTCGATGTCACAGAAATCAATATCTTTAAAAATAAATATATAAATAAAAATACACGTTGTATCTTGGCTACTGCTCTTTAGTCTGGATGTCCAGCCAAGAGATCTGAAATCTTTTTCTACTATAGTGAAGAGCCCTCTAACTTCATGTTTCTGATCTCCATATAATTGCTTAAGGACTGAATAGATTTGGATTCAACAGGATTAAAGATACAGGGTGAGAGGGAATAACGTCTAGTACCAGGATTAATAATTTGAATACTATCATAAGAAGTTATTCATAAACATTAATCTCCCATAACTGCAACTTATTTCACTGTAAACACTGGCCCAGTTTTGTTTCCTACATTGGTGTATACAACACTTCTGCCAGCTAAATTTGCCCGTGACAGAAAGAAACAGTTTTGTAACTAATTTTATGTCCTGACTAAAGGCCCACACAAATTTTAAGCCATAAAAACCACACCAAAGCTCAAGAGTGGTAATATTAACTTTACTATTAAATTCAGATTTATTTCATACTGGACATAATCATAATATCCACATGGCAAGCACAAATAAATGAGAAATCAATGGCAGGAAAAACTGTAATGCAAAAAAGGATGCTACAGAAGTATGTAACTCTGAGTTGAGAAACTTCAAAACATCACAGTTGCAGATGTCCTGTACACAATGCAAGTATCTCAAGCAGGGTAGCACAGCCTTCCTAGAGAGCCGTGGACACAAAAGGTGTTCTAACTGTGAGATTATCTTCAATATTTGAAATCCGCATCTGAAAGTACAACGTAAGAGACCTATCTGATCTTTCACATCTCTGCTAATTTTTCTTATCTGTAGTATAATGCCACGTAAAACACTTACAGCACCCACGTCTGCTCATCCTCCAAAACACCCTTAAAAATGTCAAAACTCCCACATAACCAAAAATCTCAGGAATACGTTGTCAGTTTTAGAACAATTATACACCATCAGAGTTAACCTAGCGCTAATTCAAATAACACACTAGGGATACACAAGTAGCCACTGGTATTATGGATAGCTTTTCTCCCCAGTTTTTATGGATTGGGCAAACTCCAACCATGTCATATGCTCTTTGCTTGCCTCACTACAGAATGTGTCAATGCTCTTTTTGAAGAAATTGTCCCAGTCTTTCCAAATCCCAGTTTCTATAAGCATCTTTTTCAACACCTTACTTTCATGACCTATAACTGAAGTTAGATGTTAGAAATATTCAGTTCCTTAAGACTTGTGTTTTTACACCTCTATGCTTTGGAATTTGCAAAAATCAACATGAAAAATTAACTTCCGAGCAATTAACTTCTAAGCTATAGCTACAAAAATTTCTGCTTGAGCAGTTTAACAAATCCTACACCAAAGCAAACCAAGAACAATTAAACCATGTCCTTTTTTTTTTTTTTGCTTATAAAAAGGTCTCTGATATCATCTTAATTCCAAAAAGGAAGTCACTTTTATGTTACTATTGCATGTTATCGAAAAGCTTGCAAACACCTTCTGTTTTTCCTAATGTGCTGAGTTGTTACCCCAGGAAAATGTCAGCATCAACTTCAACGCAAGCTTTACAGTTGCCAGTTTTAGACAAACTGAGGTGTTCAAAAGACATAAAGCTTAAAAGCTACCAGTGTTTTTATAGTAACTTAAAAACAATGGCACTTAACCTGATAATCAGATCTGGGAAGGCATACCTCATTAACTCAGTTTGTCCTAAGTTTTCTATCAAGAATTGTCAAAGAATTTATCACGCTACGCTCAATATCAGAGTTGACGGGATCTCTTTCACACATGGATTTTATGTAAATTTTATACCATGTTACTTAGTTGCACGCAGTCAGCTTATTATAGAGCAAAACCGCTTATTTTTGCTGTTTCCCACACTTACAACAACAAAGTAATGCCATATTTTTTCCAAGTTTCAGCAGCATAAACTCTTAAGTGTTCTTGCCCCACTGAGGCTACTGGAGAGATACCTCTACCAGCTATTTTAATAAGAGATGAAGGACTCAAAAATAAACCATCATAATTTCTCAATTTCCATTTCTCAAGCAATTCTTTTGGTCTGTTCCATCATATCAGTGTGTTCTAATCTCTCAAAAAACTGTCAGTTTCAAGTATAAATCATTGCGTGCAACATAGTTTAGTTTACAGGATTACAAAAATAACTTCACTTGCAACAACCATCAGAGAGACCATTATCACCAGACTCTCCTCTCCTTGCTTTAGAGTAGGGACCATTTCTTTATCATCTCACTCACAAACGCTTGTTCAAAGATGACTACCTGATTACGATCTGATAAAGAAAAATACACCAATCTGAACAAATTTGACTTATCGCTTGAACTGGAGAAGTGGATACACCCCAGATCTTATTTTACCTCCGGAAGCATGAAGAACTGGTTTCACATGGAAAGAGAGCCAAAGCATCATGGTAAACATGACAAAGCTTATTCAAATTCTGAGTAGGATTTCATTAGTATCAGTATCTGTTCACAGAATTATTTAGTACTGCATGGATGTCCTCTAAGCTGCAGATCATGAGCAGAAGCTACACGTTCTCAGCACCTAAGACCACCTGCATTATAATAAAAACAGTCTTTGTTCGTTCTTGTTACAGAACTGTATTATAAACTCTGTAAGCAATCTATAGTATTACACGTGAAAATTTACATACAACAGGCAGAAAAAAACCCAAGCTAAAGACTTTGTATACCGCTGGTGAGAGTGACCGCACTCTCATTATCGTATCTTTTGATCAAGCTTAAAGCCACAAACCTGGATGAAGCAGAAGAGACAAAATAATAATCATGGGATTCTTCACCCCTGTGAACTTCACACAAGTAATATTCAGTGTTTATGAAATGGGCATTATTAAAGAAACAAATGTTTAACTATTGAATATTTGCAAAACACAATAGCTTTCTTAAAAATACTTGTACTATGGACCTCAGAAGAAAGCTGGCAAAGAACAGAAGCAGGGAACCCAGGGATTTAGGCCACTGAGCCCAGGAAACATGCTCACACTGCCTCTACCAACTGGTAACTGTGGGTAGCTATTACAGTACTGTAAAACCTTATTTAACAGGTAAGTACTTCAAAGACCAAAAAAAGCCACAACTTGCATTTCCCCTTACAATGCATTACATTAGTCCTTGGCTTTCCTGCCTGTATCTTGCTCAAGGTCTCCGGCTAACGTTGGCATAAGTCTGGAAACTATGTAAGGCTCCTAGCACTAATATGGAAGTAAAACCCTAAAGTTCATTTTGAAAAATCAAAATTTTACAAACTGTTTTAAAGAAGCAACAACATTTGTTAGGGAAAGGGTTGCAAACAACCCACTTGCTCACAGCAAGCTGCAACACTAAAAAACTTCCATATACTCCTTCCACATCTAAATTTTAATATTATAACTGTGATGATGGAAAACATAATCTCTATATATAAATTAATGCTGTACTAACTAAATCTGTTGAGAAATCAAAATTTTTCATTGTCATTTTCTATTTTTCCAAGTTGTACCAAATGAAAACAGAGTAGTTGTGTTTGTTCTGACTGCTGCTGCTCAGAGCCCGAGGGGACAGCGGCGCTGAAGGACCAGGTCCATTTCCCTCTGCTCAGCTCTGTGCAGCGCATGGCCCTGTTACTGCCTGGCAATCTGGTTCATTCCACCGACTGTGAAAAAGTGATCTCTCCCACGGGCGGCTTGCCAAGCCTCTCTAAACCTCCCACACTCACCTCCTGTGAACTAAAGTTCCACAAACTCAGTGGCACCCATGCTCCTTGGCCACTTAAACATTTTGAATTGTATTTTCACGCTGCTAGTACAATTCCTCAAAGTGCACATTTGGTTCTAATCAAAGTTTGCTGATGAAAAAGATAATTCTGTTCTAAACAAATTCCATTCCCTAAACTACTGTCTCAGCTAAACGGACTTTCAAGTGTATAGAAGGTTTCCAGATGTTTGTGCCCAGACTTTGAGAGTGAGCCATGACAGTACTCCCAGATTTATTTGCGGAGAGGGAGGGGGGTGACACCAAATGGGGAAACACCTTTCTTCACAACATCCCTCCCCTCCGTCTTCTGGAATCCAGACAAACAGTTTGTCGTGGTTTAACCCCAGCTGGCAGCTAAGCACCACAGAGACGCTCACAAACTCCCCCCTGGTGGGATGGGGGAATCGGAAGGGTAAAAGTGAGAAAACTCCTGATGGGTTGAGATAAAGACAGTTTCACAGGGAAAGCAAAAGCCGCACACCCGAGCAAAGCAAAGCAAGGAATTCCTTCACCCCTTCCCACGGGCAGGCAGGTGCTCAGCCATCTCCAGAGAAGCAGGGCTCCATCACGCGTAACGGTGACTTGGGAAGACAAACGCCATCACTCCCAACATCCCCCCCTTCCTCCTCCTTCCCCAGCTCTATGTGCTGAGCATGAGGCCACATGGTGTGGGACATCCCTGGGGTCAGTTGGGGTCACTGTCCCGGCCGTGTCCCCTCCCAGCCCCTTGTGCCCCCCCAGCCCCTCGCTGCTGGGGTGGGGTGAGGGGCAGAAAAGGCCTTGGCTCTGTGCAAGCCCTGCTCAGCAGGAACGAAAACATCCCGGGGTTATCAACGCTGTCTCCAGCACAAATCCAAACCACAGCCCCGTACTGGCTACTGCGGAGAAAATTAACTCTATCCCAGCCAAAACCAGCACACAGTTGTACGACCTCCCTCTGGAGTCCATCTGTGACAACCAGGCAGCCACCACAGACAGACAGGAGGAGCTATGGGCTTCCAGAAACAAACCATTCAGCCCAACCCCTATGCAATAGGGGTTGTCTCTCTAGCATTATTTGTGTTGAAGAGAGAAGGTAGCTGTGCTCCGTTGTTTGGCTACCAAAATTCTCTCTTTTCACGGCCAGAAGGGAAAAAAGCAGGAATGCACCATCCAATGAAACAAAGCCCAAACTAGGACTTCAACTCCAGATTATGTGTTATGCATGCTCTCAGTAATTTGTCCTCGAGAAAAAAAAAAAGAAAGGATGAAGATTTTTTTCTAATTAGATGCCAGCTTAGATGTGGAGAATTCAAATATCCTATAATGGTAAATAGAAAATACAGTTTCAGGTAAAACCTGCAGCAATGAATGACTTTTAGTGACAGTCTACACTAGAATCCAACTCCTGCTCTTGACCATTCCCACACTTCAGCATGAGCTTAGCCTTACTCAGATGAAAAAGAAATCCAAGATATGCACCAGCATTTGAAAGATTAAGGCACAAAATTATGCCAATTCATATATGTCAATTCCAAATCTAACATTTCAGAAAAACACTCTTTAATCAGTCACTTGAAGGCCGTTAATAGAAACCCTATCAGGTAAGAATTACTTCAGAACATAAGACACTGTTGTAGTATTATGAACAGAGAAACATTTTTCTTCCACCTAATTGACCAGAACTAAGTCTAAAGTAACTAAAAAGCCCCCAAAAACTTTCATCTGCCTAGTGGGATTTTATATAACAAATTCACAATTGCTTGGTAGCTGCCCAAGACCCACGGAACAACATCCAATATCTTAACACAAAAAGAAAACCCTGAGAGATGACAAGTAATGTATTAAGTTCAAATATTATTCAAAATGATAATCACATAGGAAACCTTTCTAAACCCATCTCTCTATGAATTCAAGAGGCTTATAAATTTCTGAGTATTTTGCATTGCTATTCCAGAAGCAATGGTTACTAAGAGACAACGCCTTGCAGAAGCCATTTCAAAAATCAAACTAAATTTCCATGGGCCATGGTGCTGCAAAGACAGAAAAAACCTTACTCACTAGAGCTAACCAACAATGCAATGCCAAAAGCCTGAGCAAAAATATTTTTTCCTACTGTTCATGGCATTTAACTTCTATTAAAATATAATCTGAACTAGACTAAATACAAGCAGAAAAACTGGCAAACGCTGCTACAGCCTTCTCTACGCTAGAGATCACATCATTGTCATTACGAAAGGTGGGTTTCTCTTCCAAAATTTGTAGTCAAAGGAAAGCCAAATACTTATGCAAAATAAGTCCCCGTTGGCAAGTGCATAAACAGACTTGCTGTTAACCAGTTAACTGGTCCAAGACATACAGACACAACCCTGAGCTCTGGAGCCCCAGAAGATACTACCAAGAAACAGGAGGCCACCATGTTTCTCTGCAGCGTAGGATCCATGCCAGTCCATTCTAATTCAGGGTTAGCTTTCTTTCGAAACAAAGTCATAATATAAATAGTGCGTCTCGTGTCTGGAATATCCATTTTATCTCTGATCACTAAAAAGTCTTCAGGAAACATTACAAACAATTTCAGCAACTGAAAAATATTTACATGAGGAAATGCCTGTTCAGTTCTTTTAAGTTATCGATGTTTTACTAACGCCCGCCCAAAATTCCCACATTTTTTAAACGTCATCTGATAAATGGGGCTTTTTTTGTCTCTTGTTGCTTTTAATGAAATACCTTTGTTAATATTAAACATTATAAAACCATGATTTTCCATTTTGCCCACAATCATTAAGATGATGAGAACAATGACAGAGCTGGAAATATTAAAAAAAAGAAAAATAATTTATAAAAATATTCCAACAAAGATTAATATTAAACTGCAGGAACGGACTTTTCTTCAGCCTTGCCACAAAGTAAGCTAGTGCTAATCCATTAAGCATATTACGAGTTTGGCGAATTAGACTTAGATTAACAGGGCTACCTCATTTTCCAAAACAGGATTTTGCACATGTTTTTATTATATGTTTTGTTCTGGATAAACAAAAAGCCACAAGTATTCCATGATATTCCTTCATAATGAAGCTACTTAAACTCAAGATGTATCCAGGAACAATAATTCAGAATAGACAGATAGATCTAGTTCAAAACAAAAATGCAAATTTCAATAGATGCCAGTAAAATACTGTACCTATGATACTCCAAGAATCTTTACTCCTCCATTTTTGACTGTAAAGGTTTACGAGAACATAAGGGAAAGAAGAACTCCTCTGTTGCCTACAACCTGCTGTATAGTGTCACAGAACACGGACAAGCTGTACCTGTTCGTTCGACATTTCTTTTATGTAAAAGAATATTGCTGATCATAAATGGATTCCTTTTTAGTTCATTTTGAAAGCAAAACCGCAATCTGACAAAAAAACCCAAAAAGCCCTAACTGAGCATACAAAGGGTGTCAAGGCCGTAGCATGCGTTGGCCAAGAGGAGTAGACAAGGAAGCGCGCTAAAGCCTTCACAGCCTGGAGGGACCTGGGGCCTGCAAGCAGTGACATACAGTTCTGTGGAGGAAAGTCAGCTTCGCTAAAATGAGGATTTAAACATTTTGAGGTACGCATTCTTCACAAGCACGATCTGTGGGCGTTCACCATTAGGTTTGCCAATTCAGGGCATCTCATATAGTTTCATTATTCCCGTCGAAGGTACCAGGAAACATGTAATATTACAAGAGAACAGACTGTCTCTTATTGATATTTAAAACAAAGGTGATTTAAGCCCAATTTAATTACTTCTAGAATGGCAGGGGTGACAGAAAAAGCAGGAACAAAACGAAGTATGACTTCCTCATAAAAGTGATCTTACCTATTCCGTAGGCTTTAGCACAGATCCATTGTAGATTAGCAGCTATTTTTGCTCTGGCTGAATCATAGAGCTCCAAAGGGACAATCTCAACTGCACTATCTGTCAGGGCATCCATTTTTCTTCTGGTACTATCTCCACCCGCACAAACATCAACATCCACCATCTAAAACAAAAACAAAAGGCAGCGGACTTTACACAAGCAATCGCTCCCATGGCATTTTTAAAACCGCGCAGGAGAGGAGTTGGCGGAATGGATCGCTGGCGCGCGTTATACCAGGCACAATACGGTGGGCTGAACGCCACAGGCCCGACATCCTTCGGGATTTTCGCTGGAAGGGTTTATTTAGCCCTTTAAAATCCATTCGGAAATCAAACGACATCCGAGGCCAGGGCGAGCATCCCTTTTTTTTGTTGTCAGCCTCGGATTTGCTCACAGGAAGCCCTTTGCACGGCCGGCGTTAGCCAAAGAAAGGCGCAGCCCATCACCTGCCCGACCATAAAGGCAGGCTGGGGCGCTCCCCCCCCCCCCCCGCCCTCCCGGCCCGCCCTCCGCCGCTCGCCCCCCGCACCGCCCGACAATGCGCGCCGGTACCGCGGGGCCGGGCCGGGGCAGGCCCGGGGCAGCACCTGCGGCTCCTTCCCTCGCCTCGCCCGGGAGAAGCAGCAGAGGTTCCTGGCCCGCACGCCCATTCCCGCAGCCGCCCCGCACCGCTCGCCCCGCCGGGCGGCGGGAAGCCGGAGGAGGGCGGCGGGGGGACGACGGCTGCTCCCCCTCCCCGCCGCGGCCCTGCCCGCATCCCCGCCCCCACCCGGGAGGAGGAGGAGGAGAGGGGGGAGGAGGAGGAGGAGGAGGAGGAGGGAGAGGGGCGCAGCCCACCCGGCGCCGGGAGGCTGCTCCGCACACACGGGAGCCGCCGAGCCCCCGCCCCGGTTCCGACCCCCCCCGCCCCTCACAGCCGCCCGCCGCGGCCTACAGGCCCCGCCGCCTCACCTTGCCGCGCTACCGCTGCCTCATCCCCGGGGCGGGAGGGGCCGGCGCCCCAGGCCCCGGCGGCGCGCCGAGAGGCGGGGGGAGGCTCGGCAGGCCGGGGCCGGGGCCGGTGCGGGAGGGCGGCCGGGAGGGACGGACGGACGGACGGACAGAGAGAGGGAGGGAGGGAGGGAGGGAAGGAGCCGCCGCCGCCGCCGGGCCGGGGCTGCCAACGCTCGGGACCGCGCGCGCGCGCATGCGCCCGCCTCGCGCGCGCGCCCTCTTCCCCCCCCCCCCGCCCCGGCCGGCCGGGGCGGCGCGCGCTCGGCGGGAAAGGAGGCGGGGCCCGGTGCCGCGCGCGCCGCCAGTCCCGGTCCGGCGCGGGAGGGGAGGCAGCAGCACTGCGCAGGCGCGGGGTTCCACCGCCCGCGGCCCCTCGCTAGGCAACGGTTACCGGGGAAACGCGGGGAGCCCCTCCCTGCCCGCGGCGTCCCGGCCTGCCCGGGTGGCCGCGGCGGCCGACGGCACCGGGCTTGTGTCACGGGTGGTGTGGGCAGCAGGAGCGGGGCAGGGACCGTGCCCTGTGCTCGGCACTGGCGAGGCCGCACCTCGAATGCTGGGTTCAGTTTTGGGCCCCTCGGGACAAGAAGGACATGGAGGTGCTGGAGCGTGTCCAGAGAAGGGCAACGGAGCTGGGGAAGGGTCTGGAGAACAAGTGTGATGGGGAGCGGCTGAGGGAGCTGGGGGGGTTTGGTCTGGAGAAGAGGAGGCTGAGGGGAGACCTTATCGCTCTCTGCAACTGCCTGAAGGGAGGTTGTGGTGAGGTGGGGGTCGGTCTCTTCTCCGAAGTTACAGTGATAGGACAAGGGGAAATGGCCTCAAGCTGCATCAGGGGAGGTTTAGATTGGATATTAGGGAAAATGTCTTCACTGCAAGAGTGGTCAGGCACTGGACCAGGCTGCCCAGAGAGGTGGTGGAGTCACCATCCCTGGGGGTGTTCAACCAACGTGTAGCCGTGGCACTTGGGGACATGGTTTAGGAGGCCTGAGGGGGTTGGGTTGGCGGTAGGGCTTGCTGATCCCAGAGGTCTTTTCCGACCTTAATGATTCTGGGATTCCCCCTTGTGAGGGAGGGAGTCCAGCCGCCTCCCCGGGTGCTGACCCTGTGCTGTGGCATCTTGGCCCTGGCTACAGATTCCGAGCACCGGGGTCCGCCGTGGGACAGTCGTGACAGTGACGGAGCCTTTCTGGTTAAACTGGGGTGAACGGCGAGAGTGGCTTGAGCCGCTTCCCCATCCATATTGCACAGCAGCTCTGTCAGGCAGGTCCTGGTCCTCGTAACCCGCCGTCCTGGAGACACACGGGGTTTGCACGGGTTTAGGGAACGAGCTCGCAGGCAGAACTGCAGGATCAGGGGTTTTGCAGGGACTGAGCTCCGCCACCGCCAGCCTGTTGTTGCCTTCGTCGCCTTGGCAGCCTGGTGCGCCTCTTCGCAGCGGTGGCACAACCTCCTGTCATCTTCACTTGGGCTTCTGTTTTAACGCAGGGAAGCACAGAAATGCCAAAAAAACTTTGTCTCTTGATTGTAAATCACTAGCTGTGGAAACCTTTAGTTACACAATAAAGTCCACTGTAGTAAAATCAGATGTTTGCTTAATCGTGTGAATTTCTAGATCTCCCTCTGCTGCCAACCACACTTGACAAAACACTGGTTGATAATCAGGGATACTTTTCGTCAGGCTGTTAGAAATAATTTCCCCCAAGACTTAATGTGTTGGTATCTGCTCATGATCAAAGGATGCCAAAGATGGTTTTCAGGCAGAAGCCTGGCTTATGCACCCTGTGCGTTTCTTAGCAAATAGAGAATTTCTTCACCTGATTTATGTCATGATCCATAGATAACAGCAAGAAATGTTTGACAGGTATAATATGTTGATTGCTGTTCTTTGCTGGGTGCACTCGGGCTATCAAAATCACCTTCGGGCCGTTCTGCTGGGAGCATTTAGACACCGTTGTCTGCCAGCCTCTGCGTAGGGCTGGTGTCCTGCCGCCCGCGCGGAGAGCCTCAGGCTCATCCCACCCTGCGCTGCGCGCTGCGTTTGTGATCAGAGCTAGATCCTGCAGATTAACTCACTTGAGAAGTGAGTTTCAGGGCTCATCTGAAAAGCGAAGCTACATGATTAAGTGAGTAGAGGTTCGAGCCTTTAATGCCTGTGCTGGTCAGATGAATTATCTTAATATCCAGGTACTGAAAATGTGATTATAAGTTTAGCTGCACAACAGTGACAGCAGACTGACCTTATTCTACCTAATTTTGTTATGATTGTCATAAATTATTTTTTGCCGCATGTGTCCGGTAGATTACATGAATGTTTCAAAATCATTACAGATTAATTTGGGTCTGTCTTAAGATTCAACATTTATTTCCTTGTATCTTTTCAAAGTGCAAGCAGAGGGCATTCTGCTATGTGTCATCAGGAAATACGATCTGGCGTTCAAAGGTTATTCCAGCCTCTAGCACTCTTCCATATTGCAAGATTGTGTGCAATTAAAGTAGATGTCCTTTGCAAACAGCTTGCTAGTTGTTTTATAATCTCCATTCAAAGAGTTCAATTTTCAATACAGTTTTTACAGGCTGTCGTTTTGTGACGTTATCATTATAACAAGCTGCTCTTGTTTTTAGATTAAGCATTAAGGCCCAATCCAAATCCCCTTAAATTCAAGAAGAATGTGTTCATTTACGTGGCGGATCGGGCATTAAATGGGCTGCAGAAACAGCCCAGCCCTTTGACTCTTAGAGCAGGTGACGGGTATGTGAGGGTAAAGGTGCAACTGGGAGAAAACTGACCTGCTTCTTCCTCTGACATGTTTTTGCTAGAGGTAAAGAATGGATCCTGTTGTTAAACTTATCAGAATCACTTAGGAACAAAATATGTTTTAAGAGGGTGGCAGGCTACCCCCGCAAAACCAAGCCAGTAGTACCTGGACCCCCAAAACTCTCAGAATAAAAAAAGTGGAAAAGTTTGGCTCAAGAAAGTGAACACTGTGGAGAAAAAGCATAGCGGGGAGTCTAGCGGAGAGGAGATTGCTCTCCTTTTACAGGCTTCTGCCGCATGTAGGATCCTGGCCTTAGAATTACCTCTTGTTCTGCCCCTTTCACTCACACAGCACTATCCTCCAGATGGGCATTTACGTATCGCTGTCCTCCAGTCCAATGTGAAATGAGCTTCCACTTCTTCCTCTATACTAATACCCTGAAACTCTGTTACTTAGGGCATTTGCGTGTCCTTAAGTGGAACCTGAAATGGATGTTTGGGGAAACTTTGTGGCTGATGATGAGGTGGTTTGTCAAGAACTCGGCACCATCCCACACCAGCATCCTTAAAATTGCCCTGGAGATAAAAAGCTTGCACTTAAAATGGGAGGGTCATCAGCAGCTTGCTAAAGGTGTTTGCTTTTTCCATGAGAAAGTAAATGACTCTCCCATATTCAGTAGCAGCAAATCCATCTTTAATTTGCGTACCACTTGTTTCTTTCCTGTACTCCACTACTAAACATGCTTCAAGGCTTTTCTTCTGGAAAATGTTAATACATTGCTTTTCTATATGAAATAATTTTCCTATTAGTCTCCTGGATTCCTTAACAGTTCAGAGTGGGTGTACATGTGACCTGACAACTACTGCGCAACTCATCTTCCAGCAGAACTCTGAGATTAATTACAATGTCATACCTTTGAGAAATTGCCGTATTCAAACACGACACCTGTGACACGTAACGAAGCTAAACCCACGTGCTTGTTTTCTGCCGTGCTGGAAGAATGCCTGGGATTTTGGTTTCTTCCACCATGTTTCATGTATCAATATGTGAGACTACATGTAGAATATCAGGCCCTTGTCATCCCAAGGACATCAGATCTGAATGTATGTTGTAAAGAAATGTATAGTCTGTAGAAATGTAAACGTGCTGTGTGCTGGGATAATACAGGGTGGCGAAGCTTCCCGGGTACGTCGAGAAAGCGAGAGCTGACCCGTCAGTGGCACTAATCAGCACCTTCCAGTCAGAAGGGCCAGCAGGACATCAGGGTTCTCCCTCAGCAGTACAAAAAGCACCTTCAGATGAAGGAAAACACGTACCTGCCAGAGACTCCATGAAAGCCCATGCTTCACTGTCTCCCTGTAGCTATTTGTGGAGAGGGAGGACTCCATGCGATGTCTCTGCCCATCACATAATGCTCTTAGCGCTAAAATCAGCAAAAAAAAGCAGAGCAAGGGGCTACAGCTTGGGAATTTTGGCGTGCTGGGTAGCCTGATTTCTGCTTTGCTTACTTTCCTCCATTAGGACTCACCACAATTTCCAAAGTGGTGATTTCCCACCTTCCACCTCCTTTCTTCCTCTCGCCAGGAAAAGAACAGTTATTAGCAGAAGAGAGAGACATTCCCTCCACCAACTCCTCAAACGCTGCCCACAATCAGCCAAGGTTTACAATACCCCAGTCCCACAGCATAAACACCGTACAGATGGGTTTGCTCCAGGCAGCACCGCCCCGGAGCAAACAAGAAACCACTCTGGTCTGGTGCACGCTGCGCGGCTGGTTTAAAACCCACACCCTTCGGGATGGAGCTGCCTGCTGCCAGCACCGCCCGTTAGCACTGCTGGGGGAGCGCTTGCTAACCCACCCCTCCTCTTCGGCAGCGTGCAAACGGGGGTGGCTCTAGCTGGGAAGAGGTTCTTTGCCTTCAGTCTTGCTCGACAGCTTCTGCCTGTGGTCTTGGAAGCAGTGAGAGAAGACAGTCAAATGAATCAACAGGATTTTTTCCTCTTATCCTTGCAAAATCTCCGTGATGGTCAAAAGTGCCAAGGATGGCCCCGGCAGAGCAGTGAGGAGCAGCTCATGCACACTTGCAGCCCAGGCTGCCTGCAGCCCTCTCCTTACGGCTCTGTTTTAAACCCCAGACTAATTTTGAACACCGTTGCATCTGCTTCCCTGTGCTTAGTTCTTCAGGGCCTCGTTTGCCCTGGCGCTGAGCACTTAATATCCCTGGCTGGGATTGACTTAGAGCCTGGGCGCTTCTAGAGGTCACTGCATGGGGCGAACGCTGGCACCACCACTGCAGGCAACCTGGCAGGAGGAGAAGTCTGTCTTCTCGATGCTGGTTGGCTTTAGCATCCCCCAGCACATGCTACAAAGCTCAAAAAAAGTTATGTCTTACTAGAAGTTCACTAGGGAAGAAGAGATGTGGTCAAAAAGAAATTTAAAATATCGCCTGAATGAATGAAGCCGGGGTACCGTACCAAGGGAGTGAAGGGGGGGGCTGGCAGACTCCCCGTTCAGTTCCTGCTCTGACAGCTTTGAAATGTCTTTTTCTCCCTTGTACAAAATAGTTTCCTATGACAGTCCATCATGTAGCCAGCCTTAAGGAGGAGGGAGCAGAATGTGATTCTTAGTAATAGAACAGTCACTTCAGTGCGATTACCAACACCACGGGAACAGTTTCTACGGCATAATGCCGTTGTCAGTAATTACTTATATCCAGTTCTGTAACCTATGAGGAATATGCAGTGGCATGGCCTTGTGCATCGGGGAACCGCATGCAACAAGCAATACTTTTCATGTAAATAAAGAAAACAAATTAAGTACAGATAGTAGGACTCTATTTCATTCATGCATTCATATTATTTTAAAGGTAATGTGCATGCAATTCAGCTATTATGCTGATGAGTCCAACAAGTTATTCAGATTTATTTCTTTTCCCCTTGCTTTAAATGTTTGATGTGTACGAAATGATGCTGTGGGAAGTACCGCTTCACACCTCTGCCTGCCATTTGGGCCTTGCCTGGGCTTCCCCTGGCAGCCCACGGGGCTGCTCCAGGGCTGCGGCCGCCCCTCCGACCCCAGGGACCGTCCTGCTCCGGGGGCAAACGAGCCGGGCAGGGACCACTGGCACCTCTGGTCCTTGCAGTGAGGGGCTTCCCCCTGCGCTGGTGTGCACGGTGTGAGGACGATCCCCATCACATTTAAAATAATACTTCTATTCAGCACTTATCTTCAAAGTGCTGTACAAACATTAATTAATGACTCCGTTATTGCCAGGGGGAAGAGCTGGCAGCGGGAGGGGTGACAGCTCGCCCTGCCTGGATGGCTCGCTGGAAGCCAGACCTTCCTTTGCTGGCTGCTGGCTGCGAGGAGCGGGATGCTCCCTCCCCGGGCTTGCGGTTATCTGCAGCAATTACAGCTCTGGAGGTGCTGGCGGTGGGTTTTAAGTGCCTGCATTAATTATAGGAAGGGGTTTAGCATATAAGATATTTTTATCTCTACGATTATTTATTTTTAAAGTCCCCGGACTATGTTTAGAAGGATGACAGGTCAATAGCATTTGCAGCCTACCAGGTTTTCCTGAGGGACTTCTGTACCAAGAGGTTGGTCCCAGCGTGCCTTCCCTATGCCTTATCCCTCCTTGAGCAACCCCAACCAGAGAGACCCCAGGGACTAGCTCGGTGAGCACTGAAAGGTTTTTGAGTGTTGCCATGATCTAATTAATTAGCAAATGGGATTTTTCTATATTTCCATGTGTCTTTATATTCATTAAACCCTTTTTAGCAGTCATCCTTGGGTAGTGTTCACACAGAAATCAATTTCAATGGGAACCGTTGATTTGCTTTACACAGATGATTTCTTTTTAAAATGCACTTCTTTCCTAAGGACACTTTGGAAAGTAAAACTATATTTACCACAAGTGTATAACTACGCAAAGAGAGAATGACTTATCTCCAGCTTTTTCACCACTATTTAAACATTACTGGAAAGCAATGAATAATTGAAAGGTAGAAGAAATGAATAAGAAAAAAAAATCTGATTGAATTCCAAAATGCAACATCTGCCCCCTGCTCCTGGCTGCGCTTTGCGAGGTGCAATACCCGAGAGCAAGACTGGGCGTACGTGGCATCTTCATCCCAGTAAATGCCGTCGGGTTTGTGGCCAGAGCAGTACAAAGTCTTGGCGCCCCGATAACCTGACTTCCAGCAAACCCACGCATCACCCTCCTCTCTCCCCATGAGCTGGTGCATGGTTATTCTCAAAAACAATGTCCCGAACCACTGCTAAGTGTTACCTTTGGGAATTCACAGCAGACTCCAGCCAACCTTTTCCAAAAATGTGTTACAACATCGTTATTTCACCGAAACCTTTTATATTCATTGTGCGGGGGGAGGTGTTCGTGTAAGCAAAATTGGGGCCGCCTTGTTCCAGGTCCCCCGGGGGATACACAAAGGCAAAAGCTGCCTGCCGGGCCCCGGAAAAATAACCTCTGCCATCCCAGACACAGGAGGGATGTACCTGACCCAGGCGTTTCCCTTTTCCTGTGGCAGGTTTGCATTATGGTCTCGAGATACAGGGGATATTTTGAGGAAAGGGCTGTCATTTGTGGATTTTAAGGCTTTCCCCTCCATAAATGTAAACCACGCGGCCCTGGGCTGAGGGGCCAGCACTGTAACTCACTCCAGGTGATTTTGATGGGCAAGGCTTCAGCCCAGAGAGGTTCTGAAGAGCAGAAACTGCCTCAAAAGCAAATGAAAGCTCCTCTAATTCCACCACAGCAGGGTCTGGCGGGAGGCAGGCAGTGCCTTCCCACTGCATTTCAACTCATTCCCGTTCAGTATTTTTAGCTCCTGCTATTCTGGTGGGACACAGTTCCTGGTTCACCTTGCTGCTGGCTCTTCACCTGGCAGCCCTGTCCTCTCTCACCCTGCCTCTAGAGAGGTGCCAAAACAAACACTGCCTTCCTCACCCCCTTGGGTCCCTGCCAGCTTGCACATGCTGCGCTTGAAAGCTCTTAAATTTGTAGCCAGAGAAATATGTTAATGTACAAATTAGTCAGAGTAATTGAAACATCTAAATCCTGCTTGTCCAGGTCCTATTTACAGCAAGCACTTGATTGTAAAACTCGGACACCGAGCAGGAAACCAAGCCACGCCAGCACCTCCGAGCCACTGGCAGCAAAGTCTGGCTGATGGACCTCAGAGCAGATGCCCTCGGCGAGCAGGAGCAGGCAGGGGGGCAGGCAGGGGCCAGCCCCGTCCCCACGCTCCTGGCAGGGCTGCGAATGCCCTGGGGTGCATGCCATGTCCCTCCCTGCTGCAGGGCTTGGCACACAGGGGCTCCCTGCACGCCCCGGGGTGCCCAGAGCAAGGTATCGCCTGGAATCCCTTCCAAAGGCTTCGGCACATGCCAAGGTGGGTAGAGGCAGCCTGCGGCTCAGCGCGGGCAGGACGCAGCCCTGTGCCAGGACGGGTCTGACCGAGGAGAGAGGCCGCAACGCTGCGAGCAGCAGCTGGGGCTGAAATGCAGTGCGGCTCATGAGGGTTCTGTTCTGCTGAGATAGGGGTGACCCCGCTGTCCCAGTCGAAGCAGGCACGGTGCTGGTGCCTTGGGCCATCAGGCATGGATGGTATCCACACGCGCGGGGCTGTACAGCCCTGGTCGCCCACGTGCAGTGCCGTACCACCCCGCTCCCCACGCGTGCTAAGGCTGATGCCTGCCCAGCACCACCCTGCCCTGGGCTCCCCTCATTCACTGGGGTTCAGAGCTGGCTGAAAGCAGCCCATATCCCCCCAGCTGGCCCTAGGAACTGGGGTGACAAGACCTCTGGGGCTGCCAGGAGCACATAGAGAAGGGGATGTTGCGAAGGACACCCATATCCGTGGGGCTGGGGCATTGGGTGCCACTGCCTGTCCTGCTGGGCAAGACACATGGATGCTATAAGACCCGCAGCAGAAGCCCCCCTAGATGGGTAAATCCCCAGCAGCGCTGACTTACCGGCGGCAGCCACTGGCATCCTCGCAGCCTCAGGGCTCACGGGGGGCTCTGGGCAGCAGCCCGTGGCTGGGGAGCCCATGGCACGTCCTGGGGGCTCAGCGCTGGGGGGCTCGGTCCCCTCTGCTCCCCGGGAAGTGCTGGGGCGAGCGGGGCAGCGCTGCGCTCCCCAGCATCGCTGGCGTCACCACGGCAACTGCCGAATGACTCATGCTCATTTATGAGTGACATCAGAGGTGCGGAGGAGGGGGCTGGGGGCTGGAGGGGCTGAGGGCGATGCCAGGAGCAGATATTCCCGGTTCAGTTTTGCTGGTTAAAGCTAGAAGGTTTTGTACAGGGAAAGCATCCAGAGCCAGCCCTGCAGCCCAGCCCGGGCAGCATCTCACCGGGGTCCTGGTGTTATTGCGCAGGAGACCTGTGGAGTCAGGAGGCGAGGAGGTGTCGGAGCCCCTCCATGCGTTGGCTCTGAAAGCTGCTCCCTGCTGGCTGCAGGGCTGGGGCAGAGCAGGACGGACACCCCGGGCAGATGGGATCCCGCTCCCCGTGCTGCCCTTGGGCCTCGATTCTGTTCAAAACACAAGCAGATTAAGGAAACTGGTTTAGAAATCACTTGCCTTGACTGGCTTCGCCTCCGTGCCGGGCACACGAACAGCAGGAGGTCACTTTCAGGGGGCACGTTGGGCTCCTCGTCTTTGGTGATGCTGCACCAGCACATCATCCCCACGGGACGCTGCCCGCACCTGGGAGGCACTCGCAGCTCCCCAGCGCTGGCGGCCTGGCACGCTCATGCCGCGGGAGCTGAAAAGTGGCCTTGCTTGGAAACCAGTCAAGATGAGGAAGAAGCTTTAGCTGGGCACGTGCACAGGGGGGTTTAGGCACGACCACAGGCAAATTCTTTGCATCGGACATTTTTCAGAGCATTTTGGTGGCACCTTTGGTTGTAGCTGTGCTGTGTGGGGCTCCGTTACCACCATCAGATAACCACAGCCAGCAGCGCTGATGCTCCGTCCCCTCTGCTCACAGGCTCTGTTATATCGAGCCCAATGAGACAGAATGAAATATTTTTAGTAGGATGAGACCTGCACAAGGCTCTGTACTTAGCAAGAGCAGCGCCGGGTCAGGCAGGGATGCAGGAGTGACACGATCTCTGAGAAATAAACTTTTCTCAGCCCTCTGTAGGAGCAGCCCGCGGGGCATCACTCAACCCCCACCCCCCCACCCCAGACGCCCTCTCGGGGGCTTTTGGGCATCCCTCCTTACGTGAGGCTGGGATCAGGGAACCCAACACTCGAGGCTTTTATTTTTAGCACAGCAAGCTATAAATACAGCCCACGGTAACCCACAGAAATCTGAGCGACTGCTCGGACTGGGAAGTGACGGCACCGGGGAAGCCCGCGGCGGCTGGAGCTGCCCGGCCAGTGCCATGCTGCCAGGTGCCCTGTGGGGAAAGGCAGCATCCCACTTCCAGACACCCAGGCTGGACAAAAATACAAGGTACTTCAAACTGCTTATGGGTTCGGCTGTGCTGGGCATGATGCCCCTGCAAGGGGGAAAGAGGGGGCTGGCAGGAGGAGCGGGCTGCTGCTATCTCCTGCCTGCCCTGGCAGGAGCAGGGAGAAGAGGGATGGTCAAGGATCACTCAGGGGCCAGAGCAGAGATTTCATGGAGGATTGTGCATTTTTTCTTTCCTGGGTGAGTGTTCGCATGTGGGAGCAGTGGAGGAAGGTGCCCATCTACGAGGAAGCCAGGCTTATGGGGGTAAAGGCAGAGAGCACCCCGTGATTCATTGCACGCAGCCTGGCAACGAGCTCCTGTGCAGGGGAAAACACAGATGGAAGAGGGCTGCTGCGATGCCGAGCCAACAGCACAGAAATAGTCGGCTAGTGTCCTTTTAAGGATGATTTAATACAGTCCGAACTATTTTCCTTTTTTTGCATGCTTCACGGAGGAGCCGTGTGGGCCATGGTGGTCCAGCAGCCCGCACTGCCTGGCTTGCCCGGGCTGGGGCTGTGCTGCTGCCTGGCTACGAGGACCTCATGGGAACAGAGCAAAAATCTCATCCCACGTGCCAAGAAATCCAGAGAGATGTCCCAGACCTGCCACGGCCCTCGCACAACAGGAAGGGGTCGAGGTGGCTGTGTGGCTGGAAGCAGCAGGTTCAGCACGGCACCGGGGGCTGTCCCATTCCAAGTGCCGCCCTGCACAGCAGCGTCGAGGAGGAGCTAAATAATTCAACCAAACTCTGGGTGTGTGGGAACTGCTGCAGGTATGGGACTCCCGGGCACAGATTCCCTGTGGAGCAGCCCTTCCTCAGAGGACAAATAGAGCTTCACTGCAACATAAATGTTGTTTATGCCCAAGCTACAGCTAATAAAAGCCAAGTAACCACATCATTCATAAGTGCTACAAGTCTTCCATGAATAATTTTTTTTCAGGGTGCACCAGCAGCCACTCACACCTGCACAGCACAGCACCGAGACCCTCGGACAGCCCTCGCCAAGAATTAAGCACGAAGCCTCCGCAGCCGTCGCTTGCGCGGTGCACGCAGAGCCCTGGCGTGGAACCAGCTCAACCAGCACCACGCACGCCGCTCCCCGCTCCCGGAGTGGGAGAGCTCGTTATGCAACTGCTGATGGCATCGTTAGCAAAACCTGTTTGAGAGCTGTAACTCTTCGCTATGACAGCAGTGGGGAAGCGGCACTGGGGATCCTGCGGTGCAGGATCTGTGCAGGACCCCAAGACGCAGGGTTTGCATCCTACCGGCTGCTGCAATAACCACCTGCAGCCACGCTGCTGGAGCCCAGCACCCAGAGCCACAGTGACTCCCCCGGAGCCCCGGGCACTCGCAGGCTCTGAACTCAGGCCTGTTATTTGGGCACCAGCTCCTCAGCCAGGCATCTCATTTACACCCTCGGGTTTGAGAGAGCTGGTCACCTCTCCAGGTTTATTTTGGTCCAGCGTGGCCTGGTCCAGCACATCTCGAGTTACTGATGTCCCTCCCCCAACGCCACCAGTGACCGGATTCCTGGTGACACTGGATACACGGGGCTCGGGCACTGCAGTCACTTCACAGGTCACGCTCGCTGGCAGTTGTACCAACGCTGTTCGCACATGTACGCTGCAGACCTGCTTGCTTTCAAGCCATTTTCCGGGACCAAACCACCGGAGTGACAGCCCAGCTCACAAGTGCCAGCCTTGCGTTTGACGTGAAGGCTTTTGAGTAGTGAAAGAAAAGAATTTGCCCCATTAATTCCGCCCCAAACCCACCTCCCCTATAGCAAAGCTTCCCCAACAGCTTCCAGAGGTGCTGCTTCCTTTGGCTAATTCCTCTCTTATAGTAAAATCACCATTTAAAAAAAAAAAAAACCAGCACCATCAAGCACAGAGCAAATGATTGGCTTGTCACAGAGGGGACTGCAGCCTTGATCGGAGCACGATGGGCTGCCAGGGTGTAGGAGCTCCCAGGGGCAGCACCTGCCGCTTCCTCCTGTTTCCGCTGGAACCCAGACACGCTAGAGGAGCCAGCCAGGCAACCGCACAATATTCTGCTCCTCCTTATGGGTTAGTGCGGCTAGCGACCGCCGATTCGTGGGAGAAGAGCGAGCACACGGAAGGAGAAAGCCTGACCGCTGCACAGCTCGCTGGGGGAGGCGACGCTGAACCACCCATTGAGGGAATGGGAGCGACTCTCTTGCCACACCATTTGTGTCGTTAGTAACGCCCCACCTTGCCGACACCGAGCTGCGTGTTCGCAGCCACGTGCAACCTGTACTTACCTTCCCCACCCTTTGTAGTGCAGGCTTCGGCTCTGATGGAGGCTGGAGGCGGCTCTCGGGCTGGAGCAGCGGCAAGCCTCTCTCCTTATCGCTGCTGAAGAACACCAGCGACACATCTCCATGCCGAAAGCGCAATTCTCATCTCGAGAGCCGACAAACACTACGCCAGTTACAACCCATCCTGTCAGTGATAGCAGCACTTTTTAATTTTTAAGGTGTGGATTTCTGCCCAGACCTGATGTACCAGTTTAGGTTCAGAAGTACCATTATCTAATGATACACCACGCGCTGCTTTAAGGGTCTTCTTAGGTTTAATTTCAAATTACTGGAGAGCCAGACCTTTGAACTGTCCTGCAGCCTACTGATAATCCGTGCATTAAAGGAAATTCGAGTTAGGGGCCACCTAGCACCAAGAGGATACCACCATTTAATAACACCACATTTAAAAACCTGCGCTGAACAACAAGCATTTAGATGTCTCATACACCAATCCTCCATCCGTCACGGGATGCAATGAATATTGCTCCAAACTCCTCACCAGCTGCTGAAACGTGTGTTAAACAAACAGGCTGCTGGCAGGTGCTCTTCCTTGCCCTGAACATTGTGTGAAAATGCTAACAGCCCCACCTCGTCTTCAGAGAAATAACCTCGCGCATTTACACTCTTCATCAGTTGCCTCTAAGGCAACCACACGCGCGTGGGCAAGGCTCGGAGGCAATTCCCAGCTCAATGCCAAATAGGCAGCAGCAGCACTGGCACTGCCTGAGCGAGAAGGGCATTTTGGTTTCGTCACGCACAGGTAGCTGCATCCCACCACGCCACCAGCTGCTATCTGCTCAAGCTCTTTTCCTTAATGAGAGTTCCCTTGTTGTGGGAGAAAAGGCCTCCAATTTATCTGTCAACAACCGTCAAGATAAATCCCTCTTAAATGGCATCAGTCCATCACAGGGGATCACCAAATCTTGCTTCACGTGGCCGTTGCAATGAATCTTACCAACGCAACTTCTTCTGGAAAACGGAGGAAATAACTTCCAGGTGCAAATTCAGCTCCTGAATCAGGATTTTCTGCCCAAATTTTGTTATAGGTTTGTTGACCAACTATTCAATATCTTACTATGAGAAACGATTCTAGCAGCCTGCAGATACAAGAAACATTCATAGAATCACATGAAACATAGAATCATAGGATACCAGGCTGGAAGGGACGTCGAGGATCATCTGGTCCAACCTTTCTTGGCAAAAGCACGGTCTAGACGATGATATTGAACGATGTGGATTCATAAACCTTTGCTGCTCCTGAAAATGATGCTTCAGAACACCTTGTAATAAATCAAAAAACTTTATTTTGAAGATATTTTATAAATTTACAACACACATAACATCAGCCTCTTCAGTGTGTATGTGTGAGCAGGTTGAAAGACTCAACATTCATTCTAGTCTTGCTCGTGGGTACGACTTCACATACTAAAGGTACACAACCGTTTCAGTCCGAACCGGTCTGGCTTTGCTAACAACCTTGATAACTTCCAGGAATATACTTCAGTAGACAACAGTGACTGCTTAAAAGGATAGCAAATTAGAGTAGTGTTTCTTACTTTTTTGCCTAGAGGGCTACCGTACGGAAGCAAAGCCTGCTGGATTCCCCACTCAGGGAGAGGTCAGCGACCCACGCGAGCATGTCCAGAATGAACCCTGAATTCCACAGGCTCCGTGACGTCCGCCCTAGTGAAGCTTCATAAAAGTAATGTTACATCTTAGAAACAGCTGTGCATGCCATACATCAGTGTCAGTGCCATAGAAAAAGTCTCTTATGCTGTACCTAATTATTTTATACACAGGTGAAATGAAAAATGTTAAGTCAGTACCTTGTAATATAATTTTATTGGTGCTGCCTTGTGGTAAGTGCTGGATAGCAAATCACATTCTTGTACAGTTCATTAAACTATGATAAAAATACGCAAATTAAAAATCTCTACAGGCCTCTGTTACCTGCTGCAAAGACACTTTGTTTTGTGGGGCTTAGTTTAAAACGTGATCCAATTTTTTCCCTCTCCCCAGAGCATGATATAAAACTATACCCAAATTCAGTAAGAATTTAATGCATTTACATTTATTGAAGTTCACATGCTGCAAACAGGATCTGCATTGAAGATCTTCAAATCTAGGACAAAACACCCTTCTGTTATACCTAGATGTCAGGATGCAGGTGAGAACCACCACCATGATAGCACATTCACGTAGACTAACATAACTCTGCAGGAGCGTGGGGATTGCCACCCCGGCCCAGCTCACCGACCGTCCTACCTCCAACTGCAGCCAACACAAATCCCTCAGGAGAATAATCGGCCCAGAGAGGAGGACACAGCCAGTGGTTTGCTTATGCCTCAAAGGACAAGGACTTATGATCGGATGGAAATACCCAGCTGCAAGCGCCGCTATGCTGCTAGTTAATAAAAATGCTATTTATTAAAAGTAGAAAAACAGGGTATTTACTTTGGATGAGACTCTCACTATCCTGTGCACGCTACTTTCGTAAAATTGCCACTGAAGTAGAGATCACTGGTAACCTCTGTATCTCTTCTACGGGCAATATTTGCTGACAGTGTTACTATACATTCGTTTGGTGCAATGCTTATTTAAAACAACTTTCAAAAATACATTAAAAGATCCTCAACCCGTGAATCACAATGCCTGAAAAAAAGAATTCTAACAGTCCCAACTAGAGGATTTCAATAACCACGTAAGTGTTTCTTGGATATAAAGATCAATCTCCAAAAGACAAGTTTGGTTCCGGGAGAGTGAGGAAAGAAATGGGGGTCAAGGTTCTGGGACACGTCTGTGAGAGAGGCTGCGAGCAGCCAGAAAGCAGCAATTAGCTGGAGGTTTCAGAGCTCTTGCAGGAGCGAACCTTGCGCCGTCCCAGAAGAGCAGGAGCGTGCTGATGACTGCTTTAGAAACCGTGCAAGTTAATTTTCCAGCTGCATGGAGAACAGAAGCGTCCTTGAAATGGCGTAAAGATCAGCGAACTGTGAAGTAGCTGGGTAATCTTGTGTGACCCTTCCCATAGAGTGATGCAGCAATCTGAAAGGAAGACTCACGTTGCTGCTCACAAGGAGAGAAAGACTGGCAGATTCTTTGGACTGGACCAGACACTAGAGGTTTATTGGGAGAGTGACACTAGCTCAGTCTCACAGGTCAAGACAGACAAGGTCCAAGCTGTAAAGCGGCCACTGGCACTTTTTCCAAATACATCCCTTTAAATGCATCCCCTATAAAGAGAGTATAAATATGAAGCCCTGAGAACAAACTTCCATATATTACATTTCTATTAAAAATATCAGTTTTGATGACAAAATTATAAGTTATACATATTTAAATAAATAGCTAGCTAGCTTTCAAGAGTCATGTAATATCAAAAGGTAGAAGATTGTCTGTATCAACTGATGGGGCAAAGAGCAAGAACTGCAAGAAACAGTCACTGCATTGTATGAGCCACCTACCACCCCATTTCCTTACTTCTTGATTTCACAGGCTTCCAAATATTCCCTCGACCATGTTATGAGACACTTAAATACAACATGTCTTTGCTAGGTATAACTTGAACACCAGAGATGCAAGCGCAGGACTTGAACCTGTAAATCCTTACTCCTGTGAGCAGTTCTTTCTCACAAAACCTTTTTTTTTTTTTAATCAAAAACTTCTATTCCCACGTGTTTAGCGACCTCTCACTGGCCTACAGACCAGATCCACCAGTCCTCTACCCTTCAGCCATGGCACAGGACAGTTTATCACCAGGCAAAGCTCTTAGCACACACACTCCTGCCTGGAGACCCGTCTGCACATTCTCAGTAGCAGTGATCTTTCAGTTTTTACAGGTTTTGTAAAAACTGGGATAATCAATGCCTTTGCAGACACGATGGACTTAACTCCCCCCTCCATTTACTGCCACGGAGTAGCAATACACCCCAGTGTGACGGGGACACACAGCTCCCTAGTCTGCTACTAATTCATACCCTACCAACTCCACTGATGTCTTGATCAATTCCTCAAGTGCTTGTTTAAACCTCAAGGGGAGTTTTCGTTCATTTTAAATCAACTCCTATGCCTTGCTGCAAACATCACACCTCTGAAGTTCTGGCCTCTTTCAGCTATTGGCCACTGGAAACTTAAAGACAAGCAGGACTATGTTAAAGCCATACCAAGCAAGAAGAGTGTTTGGTAGATCAGGAAGAACAGAGTCTCCAACACTTTAGCTGTGTGTGTGTTGAGCTCTGGAATAATGAAATCCAGAAATAACCACATATTCTCAAGCCTTCAAGCATTTTAGAGATGCACTATTCCTTTATCTCTAAGGTCTCTAACTGCTGCTGCAACATCAGGTTGTGTTGTTGAACCTGGGCATTCTTACCTCCTTCTATTAGGTAAGCGTGATTTGTTTTACTGAAGCTTTTTCCTCACTTTATAAAAGGTTCAGTGGCACCGACTCTGTTCTAACAACTTCTATCACCCTGATCAAACTGACGCTGAAGAACACGCACAGTTCAGTAGCAGGTCCTGGCAGTATCACACTCTGATCCCGTTGCTGTGGGGCTGATGCAGAGATACACAAGCAGCAGAACTTTCACCCTTAGAAGTACACGACTCTGCTCCTCCGAAGCAGGTCAGACACCGCGCATCAGGAATGCGCCCAGCTTCAACCCCCTCAAAGTTGGGGACCTGGTTCTAGTTCCTCATCCACATTGCCCTGGCTGCAGCAACAGACCGTCCTGGGGGCAGCTCCTCCCACGCCAGCAGAGGCAAGACGGGGTGCTCACTTGCCATAAGGCTAGTCCCCTAGGTTCTGCTAGCAAACCAGATGCCAAACTTCTAGATGACTCTAAAGTTGACAGATGGTCCTTGTCTGGTCTGTCTGGAAGCTCTACAGCCACTCCAGAGTCTGATCGTGTATCACTGAAATCAAAAGAAGCATTTCAACTTCACATTCTTCAAAGACCAAGACTGCTACCGAAGTAGCTGTTCGATAAGTCTGAACCTGTACTTATTCATACAGAAGCCAAAAAACCCCCCACCAGACTACAGGGTAGTTTTCCCAGCTTTGTCTTCTAAAAACACTCATTAAAAGGAATATTTACAAGAATCCTGATTGGTGGAGAAGGACATGTACCTCAACATTAAGAGCTTCAAGTAACAGTGTATTCTGGTAGTACTACAGGCAAAAAGCATCAGGGAGTAAGAAAAAAATAGAGAAAATAATCAAAACCTTTCATAACACTATAACATTCAGTCACAACTACTCACGAGTAGTTGTGCTGAACTCACTGGGTTGCAGGATCAGGTTCCTAGCTTTTACAGTGATAGGACAAGGTTACAATTTAATGTCACGCTGTCAATGTGTTCTTAGCAAGAGTCCAGGAAAATGGTTTTACCGTCCAATTTGAACAGAAGAAGCATCTCTATAAAGCTTGGAATTTGTAAATGTAGGAGGAAATATTTCAGGAGTCACGAACTGTAAAGCTTAATATGAACTTAAAAATATCAAAAAATACTGGGATAGTAAGGCAAGATAAAATCTCATGCTGTTTTGATTTCCCCACCCTTCACATTAATTATGTGAAATTGGCAACTTCAGTGCCTTGACTGCATAACAGCATAGATCAGATGCCAAGTTCAGGCCAAAACTTGTTGTAGGGTTTCGGGTTGCATCTTGTTACAGTTTTGTTTAATAAACCCAACGGCACAAAAAAAAAACCACCCAAACCCACACTTAAAAAGGTGACTTGCAGAGCTCTTCAGGACCTCTCTACTTGACAGGACATCTTTGTGCTGTTTAAGGACAGGGTCTCCATCTGGTTACTCTGCATTTTCGAGAGGCAGGTCTTGCCTAGCCTACCTTTCCAAAAAAGGGCTGTGAAACACGAGACACGGCAAGGATTATGACAGATGTCAATCAGGTTTCACTAACTTTTAGACAAACCCCATTTTTGTTCACACTGTTAAAAAACTAACACCTGCAGAGCCCAGTCATAACAAGAACTAGCTGGATATTCACCAGTGAGTTCTGTTCCTAAAAGCTCACAACTCCTGTCTGAAATCTCAAGTCAGTCTTCTAACAAAGACACAGCCTGACATTCTCGGTATTTCCAAGGTGAACACAAAAGCATCAAGAAAAACCACTTCTATCTCAAAGAAGACAATTTCAAGCGTGCTTTTAGATACGTTAAACAAGATAAAAACCTAAGCGGTTCTGCTTTTTACAGATCACCAATGAAAAACCCATGCAAATTAGTCGCTGTTTGTAAACAGTTTGTAAGAAAGTCAAAAACCACAAGTTGCCCTTTCCAAAACCGCGCACACAAAACCCACTACGTGAATATATCCCTCCTTGCGCTAGGATATGGCAGAGTATGAACTTACGAACCGCAGCCTACTTGAGAATCCAAGTCTTGGTGTAGCGAGTTCTGTCGTGAAAGAGATACTGCATCTTTAATGTAGCTGACAGAGAACCTCCTACAAGTATAACCACTGTGGGACTGCAACGACACTAACGCAGAAAATAAATAGGAAAAAGTAATGCTATTTATTAAGAGAATTCCATCTCTGAATTGTTGTTTAAATTATAATGCAAGATAAACAAGTTTGGATAGAAATGTGCTTGCTCTCCCAGTATTTGGACTTTTAAAAAACGTTTCCTAAGAATCAATTTTTAAAAAAGCATTTTATAATTTGATATAGCCATAAATTAATACTGTATGGAGATGATTAATATCCTATGCTAGTGGTCAGTGACCTTTTGTAAACACTAGCCAGGTGCTAGCAAAACTGGCTAGAAAACTACTGCCACAGGCCTTTTTAACAAGCATAATCATATTTCTTTCCAACAATCAGATTCTTCATTGTTTTCACAAAACCTTTTCCTATTTTTTGATACACTTTATTTTAAACCTAATACCTGAAAACATAAACAAGTCTTCAAACCTCTTCCACTAACACTAAATCCACAAGGCAATTAAATTCAGTTGGCCATAACTACATAAGCTCTCGTGCGAGAGACCCTTTCAGACAGGATCTCCCCCTGCTCCCCTCCCATCTGCCCCCCTCCCCAAACAATCCATGCACCCTCCCTTGGAGGGGAAGGTGAAGTGAGGGACAGTAGGAAGTGGCACAGTGGACTGGCATTCCCCTCTACGTGCGATTCAGCGTCTGGAAGATTCGAGAGATCTGTAGCATGACAGGCCCGGTTTCTGGATCATTCATCCACTGAGTGCTGTTCAAGGGGTTTTCAAGCATATCCTCGAAGGCTGCCAAGAGATGGAAATTGCAACACTCGATTAGTCCTTTAGCCAAAGGCTTCAATGTTTGGGATGCTTCAACAAGAGAACAGCTCGAAATAGCTGCAACTCAAGGGCATTGGGCAAGCATCACCCAAAAACGGTGGGAATACACATCATCCATTTACCATTTGCACTCCTAAGTCTCCGCAGACTGGGAAGCTACGGGCTGTTATGCTTTCCCCATTCCTCAGCATTAAATTCACTGCAGACAGAGGCTGATTAAATACTCAGCCTGGATTGTAGTCCATCTTACAAAACCTCAAGGACATGGGTTTGAAGAGCTAAAGCCTTAGCAAAAGTGTACACGCAGTAGCAGGGAACACGCTATGCAGTTCTTCCATTTATGAAAGCCCATCTTAGAACTGGGTCATTTGCTGCCAATACTCCTATGGGAAGACTCTTCTACAACTGCAGTCTTCTGATCAAAGATTTTCTACATCCCGGCCTAGATTTCTTAATGGCTAGTTCTTGCACCAGTATCTTTTCCCCCTCCGGTAAGTGCACAGAAAGCACTGTCACTCCCTTGCCCCTGTTACCTTTGCTTTCCTATGCTGCACTTTGGCTGTCCTACGGCCACTCTCTCGTAACATCTCTGAAGAGAAAACTAAGCCAGCAAAATAAGAAGCAGGTATACCAAGGCTGCTACCCAGGAATAAGCAGCAGAGCCAGCAAAAGTGTAGACCCTTAAGCCCCCAAATCTCAGAGCTCTATCTTTTCAGAGAAGCCCCTGGAGCCAGAAGGAAAGCAGCATCCTCCCTCTGAGCAGCATGTGCTTTCTCCTCCCTGGTGTTTAGAGAGCGGAGGGCATCAGGGAGGCAGCCAGTTCCACCTGCCTAGACATAGGCAGAATGGAAAAGGCTGTCTGTGCAGAACAGTTACCTCCATTTCTGAACAGCGACACCGATCCAAATATTTGAGTGTTTTTTTCTTTCTACACACAGCTGTCTTTACAATAAGCTTTGTTGTTTTGTTTGGTTTTTTCACATGTGCTAGTTTTTCACTCTTCTACTTACACTGAAGGAACCAGACAGCTACTGCAAGAGCTAAGCTGCAAATCTGGCAGAAGAATGGTCCAGGCAATAATTTATAAGCCTTATGACAGACACTGAGCTGGACTGCTGGACATTTGGAGTAGTCATTATGGAACAGGACAAAAAAAAAAGCAGTTGCACATCTGACCTATTCAGAAGTCACCAAAATATCAGTGTTGTAAGAGTCTGGCAGACTGGCACCAAGGTCAGTGTCTGCATTTTCCCAGGAGTGTTAAACGTACAAAGCTCCAACTGACATTAGTGGGAGCTGTAAGTACCCAGCACCTCTGAAAGGCTCATCGTTAATACCTTGCTGAAGGTCATGCAGCATGCCTACAGAAAAGCCCAGAATAAAGTACAGATCTCACTTTTCACCACTTTATTCTTTTACACAGACTCGAGAGCTTAAAACTAAAAGATTTATCAACATTCTGTAAGTATCTAACTAAATGCAAACATTCATTTTTAATAATCTGTGACATAAGCAATTTGCAGATGTATCATTAGGAATATATTCTCTGATGTTCATCCAAGCTTTACAAGCACATATAATGGCATTTCATTTTCTATTTATATTCTGAGCTGCAGTGTGGAACCCTCACTGGAAATGAAGAGACCATTTGTTCAGAAGTCAAGGTGGGAAAGGTTCTGCTCTTGAATTTTTTAAAGGCTTGCAAACTCTCCTAATTACATTTGAAGTAGTATTTTTAAAAGCTCTTTTGAAAAAGCTGCGCATACACCCTTTATTTAAAAGCAAGTCTTCAAATAAATTTTGAAGCCAGATACTAAATCCAAAACTTCTAAGATACATCACAGAGCCAATGTCATTCTTCTGTATTGTCCTCCAGTATCAGAGAGACCAATTCATCAGAGATTTACGTTTCACTGTCAGGCTCATCAGTTGGGCACTTGCTGTGCTCGCAGCCTTCCTGACCACAAACACACAGACTTTAGCATGGAGCTGAAACCCAAGCATATTTTCACGTGTTATCTCAATTTGATAGGCAAGGCCTTAGCTCAGACTTCTTTGGTTACTCTTCCACAAGTTATCTTCCGTCTCAATGATCAGGCCTCAGCACACAATAAGCTGTGCAGCAGGAGACAGCCTTGTTTTTTCTGTGAAATAATCAGAGTTCTAGACAGACATTCCTGATTCTTCCCCTCATGGCCAAAGGGAGCACACAAAAGGTCTCCTAAATCCACAAAAGCATTGCAGCCAGCAGCTATTAAAGTTCTGAGTTCAGCAAGTGTAATCCAGCAGCCTGGGGAATTAGTATAATTTCTGGGACAGCCCCAAGTTCTGTGCTGGGTTTAGCTGAGTTGCAGTATGAAGCAAACAAACAATACAGCTGCTGAAAGCGAGGAAAAGGGTACAGAGCTGCACCTAACCCAAAGTGTGCTGTCATCATCCAGTCTCTACTCTTATTTGCTAGCAACTGCAGAGACAGTGTATATATATATATCAGGAACCCAAGCAGGACTTACCTAGTAGAGTTTTAGGGTTGGTTAGCCCTAACTGTACCACTGGGTTTTCTAAGATGGCTTGGAAGAGAGGGCTATTGGTGTCAATTCCCTTATCTAAGTCCTCTGGAGAAGGCTTTCTGTCTCCCAGCAGCCATTCACACTGAAAGAAATCACCGGGCACAACAGATTTCATGATTGGTTCCATCAGAATGGAAGTGTCTCAAAAGTTTTGACAACGTGGCATGTTAAAAATATTTTTTCCTCTCACAGTAAAGACTGAGCTATACATCTCACACCGGATCACTATTCATCTGTGTGTTGCTCCCACACCTTTAGTTAATGGAAACAGCAGCAGTACCTGGTATGGTAATGAAATTATACCAACTTTGGACATTTCAAAGCTCAGGGAAGATGCATGTTATCCTACTTACGTACCGCCTCAAAGGAACCCCATCAAAATGGTTACAATGCGTCAGCCTGAAGTACCATCCAGCCCAATATCCTCTAACAGTAGCCAGCACTGGATGCTCAAGAAAAGATTCCTTGGCTGTCAGCTGTGTCCACGTAATTTTCCTTAACGTATCATCCACTAGTGGGGACTAATCAATCTTTGAAAACCTTCCTATTTTTTGATTCCATAAACTGTAGAACACATTGCTGCAGAATGGTAATTTACATACTGCATGGCTTGAATCTCTTGCTTGACCATTTATTCCTGTCCTTTAATCAGTTGTTAATTACTGGGAATACCTTTTCCTTTCTCGTGATAGCATCAGCTCTTTTACAGGCTCTAGTGAGGGAGATTCTCAAAAGCTTTTTGAAAATCCACATATGCTATCCCAACCAGATCAGCCTCAACCTCATGCATGCTAAATTCCTCTAAGAAGTCTAAAACCTTTGCATTCTAACTGTGTATCTAATTTGAAAGAGGCACAGAATATATAGTACTCATTTCATCCCCAGCAACAGTTGGGCTTTATGATAGATCAAAACATCAGCCAGTTCAATGATGAAAAGAATCAGTTGAACAGACTATTACAGCAATAAGGAACAGAAATGACATTGTACTCACGGCTGCATTTTGCTGGTTGTTGTTTACTCTGAGTGCATCTACCACTTCTTTTTCATCAAATCCCATCTCCATCAGGGCAATGACAGCCTGTATCAGATTTGCACGGTTTAATAAATGTAACATTTAAAACAAATGAGAACAATCACATCCTTTCACCTTCTGTGCAGGAGCTTTTTGTGGGGTAAAGAACCCCATTGTTTCCATCGGTAGGCCACTAAGTAACCTTATCTACAAAGTTTTCAAATACTCTCTATCAAAAGTGCCTTTATTATGGAAGAATAAATCTTATGAGCAAAGGTAGTTCCTATCCTCAGCCCTGATAGCTGAATGCAAGGCAAAGAGCAAGTGTACCTGGGGTAGAAAGGAGAGGAGCAGGACAAAACCACCTTATTTTAGGACTTCTCTCACGTCACAAAGCTTTTGTTCACATCTCACTGACAGATCAAGCTCCAGGTTCATTTGCTGTTCTATTCACTCAATTTAATTTTACTTCCTGGATTATTATATTGCTAGTGAGTATTATGTATTTAGACAAGCGTACCTAGATATTGTTATGAGAATGTTTAATCATTTAGAAATTGTACCCAGGTCATCAAATAGGTTTGCAGCTTTTGACCGAAATCACAAGAAACAGCTAGTTGTAAAAGCAAAGTGTTGGATTCTAAAGAGCACCTCCTGGTGAATTACAGTGTGATAGCAACACATATTTTCACTTCAGCTAATACTGTGTCCTGAAAAAAGGCTAACTTCTGCATTTGCTGCAAGACTTAAATCTGCTGGTGATACTTTTCCTTGCCCCCTAAATACAATAATGCTCTTCTGTCCTTTTCTACAGCAAAAGGACCTACTCCTGTCCTGCAACCCCTCCTTCCCAGACAGTCATAAAAAGCAATGCCAGGAGTCTGGCAGCTCATTTCAGTCCCATCAGTTAATTTTCAGGTGCAGAAGTAACAGTGCAAGTAATTCAGATACTCTTATCTGAGACAGCGATGCATTAATTAGGTAATATCCCTTTCAGCAACCTAAATTTAAACAGTCCCTAAAGACTTCCACTAAAATACTGTCAAGCCAGCATAATAGACATCTACCCAGATGTCCCATTTCATTTACTAACTAAACATTTATTTCGATTGCATCGTGCCCACACAGTCCCTTCCAATCCTAACAGTTACATAAATAAACAGCACATACCCGTGGGTCTGGACGAAACTCTCTTTTCCTCCGGATCTTCTTGAATATTTCTGTCAGCTCATCCTTGGCCTCTTCCCCACCCGCTTCTGAACTAGGACCCGCAGTCGCTTCAGCAGAGGATGCACCAGCTTCAGCAGAGGATGCACCAGCTTCAGCTGTGGCTTCTGATGGAGTCTGACCTGGAAGCGGAGCATCCACTGTAGGGTCATCTGCGTGTTCTATCAACCACTCCATGGCCTGTGTCACTGACATACTGAAAAGCAAATTAAAACACAAGCATGAGAAACACTCCAGAGGTACAGTAGTGTTCCACACACGTTTGCCTTTGCGTTTATTCCCGTGGTATACTGACTTGCAGGTTAATTAGTATCTGAAAAGTCATAAATAAAGTTTTGGAGCAAACCTCAGAGCACCTTAACTCTCTGTGCATTCAGGGCACCACAATCTTCTCTGAAGCCGGGAAGACAGAGGAATGAAGTCCAACTTGGACAGCTGCAACCCAGATTTTAAAAGGCATTTCTGAGGGAGTCATCTTATTCTTCACATCATCTGCTTTATTTCACAACAGACAAACACTGACTATTTGCAACTATTGACAAAACCGCAAACAAAGCATGTTCCAAATTTATGTGGAAACACCTCTCAGATGCAAGCTGCCTTGTCGCTTAAGGAGATCCATCTCAGACATCCATCCAGTGATCAATGAATGCCGTTAAAAACACAAGGAAGGGGGTGAAAACATTACACGTGCACAATACGCCTTGAGAGAGAGGAAAATTCAACCCAGGCAATTGCACTTGGACATGTACCACTCTGACTTAAGAGGAAATCTGCGATCCCTCAAAGGAGAGGCCAGGCCAAGGGAACAGAACGCCATGATCATAACATGATCACATGCTATCCACTGCAAGTGCTCAGGCTAAGGGATCTTCAGAGTGCCCCAACACATCTCTTCCCAACGAATACAGGGGGAGGAAAGAAAACGATAGGGCAACTGAACATGTAATTTCATTTGACAGACGGGAATTACTACATGTTCATAGAAAGGAGAGGAAAGCCTTTGCCTATTTGGCTTTTCAGTTACAACATGAAAGTTGGATGACATGGGGGCAGAAAGTCTGTCTAAGCCCAAAGGGAGAGATACTGGAAAAGAGTGACTGGAATATGTTGTGGATTCTCTATCATTAGAAATTTTCAAGAACGGCCTAACAAACCCCCTCTCAGAAGTGAGGCAGTACAGCTGATTCTTCTTAGAGCACGCAAAGAACTACATTACCTCCCCTTTTCCTACAGTTGCTATCCAGACTTTACAATATTCTTTGAATGTTTTTAAAAGATCAGCACAACGTGTTTTTCTACAACTGGAAGACCAATGCAGATGGGCTAGGTTTGCTTTTTCCTCTGTAAAACCTGAATTGTAAAGTGGAAGAAAGCGTGAGTTTAAAACTTGGAAATAGTGCCAGCCTGGCAGCCTTGTGAACCGCAGACGAGCTATTCTTTCCAAGTACAGCACTGTTTCCCCTTCCCTGTGCCACCTGCACGCTGCCTGAGGCAGCACTGTTCTTTGAGTTAACGCTTTTTCCAACCTAGTTTTAGGTGACCCACATACGGAGACTTTAGAAAAAATGCAATTTTTTTTTTTAACCATATCAAGTAGTTTACAGGCAGCGTGCTGAGTACACTTACTGATTTAATCGAAGGGCTTTGACAGCTCTGCTTTCTGGAAACCCCATTTCTGTAAGCTGTCGCAGAGCTATCTCATCCACTCTGTCTTCCTCATCCTCATCCAGCATGGCTACACATACACAAACAAAACAACGTTCAGATTGACTTTGAGCTAAAATAAAACCCTTTCTCAATGGAATGGCATGTGTTAAGTTCAAACCCCATTCTTCTCTTCCATCCCTGCTTTTGTTTCTGCCCCGAATTTGTTATCTCATCATTTAATTTGCTGCACTCAGCTTGGTCAGGCTCAGATAGATTCTTCCAGGACAAAGACTTTGTCCAGATGTGTTCAAGATCTCACATGAAAGACAGGTAACTCTCACATTACTGTGGTATTTCTACATAAGTAAATATATAGGAGATTCACTGAAGATCTACTTATCATTTATCTAGAAAGTAAGCTGGATCTGGTTGTAGCAGATCAAGGGCAAGCATTTCCCACAAACTGAATCAACAGCTACACCTTCTCCTCATTTTACCATCTCGTTGTGCATTTCCAACTATTCCTTACCATCTCTAAAGCGCAACTCGTGAAGTTTTCCAATTTTTTCCACTACTAATGGAAAGATGTCCCTGCTCACTGCAGGGGGGTTGGACTAGATGACCTGTAAAGGTCCCTTCCAACCCGAAGCACTCTATGATTCTATGATTCTAATCATTTTATTTTTAAATGGAACTTCTCATCCATCCCAAAGGGACTTTATAAATTCACAAGTTTTACACGACCTACACCCAGAAGGTGAAATCTTTGCCACAAAGTTTGTAGTAGCTTTGCACTTACATTAAGGTCTGGACTTCACTCTGCAAGTCCACTCTTCTGCTATGGAAGCAAACAAATTCCCAGGATTGAACTAGTAACTATAAAGATATGTTCATACCATTTGCCTTCTTAAACAGTTCAACTGCATCTGGGTTCAGTGCTAGCAATTTCTGTGCAACTTCTATGAGAGACACTAGTATCTTCCGGAGCTCTGTCTGGAACTGCAAGAAAGGAAACTGTCAAAACATTTAGACAGGAAGTCACCAGGCATCATTAAATCTTAATGTATCTATTGTTAGTATCTCAGCAGTAGCCTGGCCCCCTGTTCAGAAGGTTGCTTTATCAAGGCTTTATTATCATTGTTTAGTCTCCACCAAAGAAGCACTGGGCCTTTCCTGTGAAGTGCTACGTGCAAGTAAAAGCTACTGGGCAGAAAGGTTCTTTTATTTCTGCCACAGCTTGCCGGCCAGTACCACCTTAAGATGTGCAATGTTTGAGAAAACTCATTGCTTCACAGAAACACTTTGACTCCCACCTTGCAGAGGCGTTGTAAGAAGACAGTCACAGTAGCTCCACACCAGTGCTACTTGCTTTCTGTGAACCAATGGGCCCTCTTGGTCTACCATTTGCTTTCTCGTAATCTAAATTTGAACAACATAGATCAAAGCTATTTTCTAAACTGAAGCATCACAAATTCCTTTCAGTTGGACATTTGTTTTTAAAAATGCCATGCTCAGTAGGTCATGTTGGCCATTAAACAGCTTAAATGTCAACTGTCCCCTTTAGGTTCCTAGGGCACTCTGACAGTATGCAATATGTAGGCAGATTTGCTGCTTCGTAGCCCTGCCAGTACAGAAGGGTAAAAGTAGTCCCCACGCTGCTGAAGATAGAATGCTGAAGTTAGAAGCATTACAGACTCTATCAGCATTCAATTACTGAAGTCAAAATTTATGCAATATTTCTCTTCTCAAAACCACAAAAGGAAAAAAAACCACTGCAAACACTTGAACTATTTAAGACTGAAGAAATAAAAACCCCAACTTCACATTTGCCAGATCCTGAATCTGTTTACTGAGGCTTTCCCATGGACAAATAAAACATTCAGAATCATAATTTGGATCAGAGTGTTTTATTATCACTAAGTACTATGACCTGTGTCTAAATCTTAAGCTATCTACTTTAATATACATTATATATATCTGAATTTCTCTTATAGGGAAAAGAGAATCACATTCGCATGTAAGAGAAAAGGTTATATAAGATAAAAGCCTGTTTGGATGTTAGTGTGCAAGTTAAAAAAGTCAAGTCTAATACTTACATCCCTCATGTTGTGATGGGCCACAGTGCGATCTACATTGCGAGAGGGCAGATTTGCAGTTGCTTTGAGAATAGCATCCTTATCAGGAGCTTTCTGCTCTTGTTTCCTCTGAAGGATAGGAAACATGATCAGGTTTCATAACCCATTATCCACAGAACAGAGAACACAGCATAGCGGACAGCAGTTTCATATTCTTCACCAAGGCATCAAGCAGTGCTCTGTAACTTGCAACTAAGAGAAACAGCAGTCTAGCAATACGATTGATTAATAGCACCAGTATAATTTTGCAATTATAGAGCAAAACTGGACCTGTTGGCTTGCCCCACTTTCAGTCCTTATACCTATTCCTGTTATCTCATCACGCAGGGAAATTCCTGCGGAAAGAGGGAAAATGATATATCAAACCCAGAGGGAACTCTGAGGCCTCAGTGCTCAGGACCATATTCTGCTCCATATGGCCTGCTCACAGCACGCTCTCTTCAAAGCCGTAGTTTGTCGGGAGACGTACCAGTACTGTACACAGACAAACACTTAACTGCTTAACACTGGAATCGCTTCACCACTTATGAGTATCATGCAGAGATATACGGTGCCTTGGATTTTCAGTACATGCTTATAGTCCAGGACAAAACATAGCAGGGTACAAACTATAAATATTTCCCAGTCTTATAACTTATGCTCTTACAGTGACATTCTGCAAAGCAAGACCATACTGAAGAGAGAGACATACACACCAATACCTACAGGAAGCAAGAAGAAACAAAGCTGTGCAAGTGGAAAGAGCTAGGAATTCACAATGTCAAGCACAAGCATTGCTCAAAGTGTTTATGCGATAACATCAACTGCAGTACCACTTGTACATAAGCATCATCCCGGGCATCACTGACCCTCAGTAACAATTACATTCCAATAAAAAAACAAACAAAAAACAAACAAACAAACAAAAAACAGGAAAAAAAACCCAAACAAAACAAAAAAGAATAGTAAGGGGCAACACTTCGGCTCTAGAGATCTGGTTAGAGGGTGACAAGCCACACATCGCTAAAGACAGAAGTCAGCCTGACAGCAAGTCGACATATTTCTGTTGGGTTTTCAAACAGAGACAAATCAAAGCACCTCCTGAACTACACTTTTAACAGTTATTAGATATTTGTTCAAAGATCAAATCTATACCACTTCCACAGTGTATCTGCATGTCTTATTCTAAGGCAAATGTTCTCAAAAGTTAAAAGTGTTGTAAAATCAGCTACCTCAAAGTTTGGAAGAAATATGAATTAGTTTCCCTAGAATTTAACTGGCAGCACTTGCCTCTACAAGCAAAAAGAGTACACCACAGTAATCCTTCCCCATATCATTAATAAAGCAGTTAATCAAAATGGCCAAGCTGAAAGTCTTTCAAACTCACTTTCTCCTCCGCTGACACATCTGCCATTTTGGGGAGTGGAGGTGGCGCACGCTTCTTTATCAAAAGCAAGACATCTAGAACGAGAATGATACTGAAATGCATTAGAAAGTAATGTGAAAACAGTTCTTGCAAGATACTTCATAAATTCAGTTTTTCCTCAAAGTGAATTTTGTACTGATTGCACTGTAGCATCAGCAGACCTTTTTCACACTTTAAAACCTGTATGGTTTTACACACTCCCCCTTCAGTGTTTGCAATTCCTTAGCCCATAGTGAATTCAAAACATGGTCCGTTATTAGTTACACTTTGGCTGTTACTGGTTTCTTCCCCTCAGAATGCCACCATTAAAGAAAGGGTAATACAGGCTCCAGTTGTCTTGTACATTAATACTACAGCAATTGGCTCATGACAATAAGAAAGCATCAGCACTTTCAGTGCTTCCATTGAGAAGGAAGCAGTAGAGACAGGCCAGGGATGGTTTTTGGTCTAAGCTGGGGCCTTCTAACTGCAGCAAGGCAAGCACCAACCTTCAACAAGAACCTCCAGTACCAGGCTTCAGCTCACCGTTGTGCGTGAATGACGGCAGAGCGATTCATGGTCTACAGCAGAGATGCCTCACTGGTAGCCCACCAGGGCAAGTCTTGAGGGCAAACAAGTCTTCAGTCTCAGATATCTCACATCACCTGGCACAAGCTTGCTTTGGGCTTTTAGGACTAATACTTTCCCCTGTCAAGGCACCCTTTTTCTAGAGATCACGTGGTGCTTTACAAGTTTCTAGCACCTCAGTTACCACCACATACATTCTAAGGGTGGAAAGGTGCAGACACACTGCTTAGAGCCCAAAACGGGCCTGTGCAGCATCTGCAGTCCTTCAGCCAGATATGGCCTGACAGGGAGTTTTCAGTCCATTGTATTAAGCAGGTAAAAAGCAAACAAAGCATGCTTTGCCAACAAGTTTCCTTGGTCTGGCTCAGCACATAACAGCCAAGAGCAACAGCTGGTGAAGGCTGTTAACCCTCATTTGTCCAGCTGATCAGAATGCAAAAGGATCCACAGGCTGACTCTTGGCTGCCCTGTGCAGTCAGCTGGTGGCAATCAGCTGTTGGCTGTGATCTTGTCTCCCTGACAAGCAAGGCACGTGAAAGGTAGAGCACATTGCAGAGGGAAAAGGAGTGAAGAAGCATTCGCATGACAGCTTACTATGACTACACAGTCAATATCGCTTAGCTGCTGCAAACTGCAATTCAAAACTGCAGGAGCCAGCACCTCGCCTAGAAATCATACACCACTGATCAGCAAAAATGCTGTCCCTCGTCTTTGCCTAAGATGGCACTTCTCAGCTCCTGTTCAGCTCTAAAGGTGACAGGTGACACTGCCTTGGAAGAGAGACCAAATGGCTCGTGTCCACGGCAGCAGTTCTCCAGCCTGCATGAACTCAGGCAAAAAACCCAGGAACTCTACTCCTGCTGAGTTTCTGATTCAGACAATATTTCAGTCTACAGCAGTTCTGTTTCTCTCACTTTCTGCACCACTGCCCTTTATCTCCAGAAGGCACCATTAGCTGAATCTGTGTAGTAAAAACTGACTCCAGCTATCATCTTTAGATCTTCTTTTGTTTCACATTAATCCTTTACACCTTCAAAGTTCAGGAGCAAAATCATACCTCACATACTCTACTGTAGTCAGTGATACCATGGTGTGATGGATTCTGACTTACATTTGCAGAGGACAATGATATCTCAACTGCAGACACTCAGATACACTTCAGCAAACATCCTTCTGCCTGACCTGGAGACCTCAAGAAATCCCCCAAAGGCACTGGGTTGTCTGTCTTGGAATACTCAGCCATGATAACTACTTTTGAATCATTTTGAAGGATAAATGGTGCCCTGGAGGTTTAAAAAAATTCCCTTAAAAAGAGATGAAGTAATCTGTTTAACTTATCAACTTAATGAATGCTCTTAATTCCTTTTCAACCCTTAAATGGAAGAGTGAAGAAAAGCAAACTGCTCAAGGTGCTTTCTCTGGGGCAGCTGGGCGGGGGGGGGAAGTCTTTTTTCCTCTTCCTTTTTGCCACCTCATTACTTCCCTACGTCAAAGCAGAGAGCAGATATTAAAAAGGTTACTGTTTGGAACTCGCCAAATAGTTAAACACAATCTCATGTTTCCAGGCTGACAGGATTCAAAACCCGACAGTCTTACCTCTATCTTGAATGTTTTCCTCCAACACTGTTTTTGTGTCTGTCAGCACCTTCTCAGAAGTAGCATGTATCAACTTATGGTGTGTCACGGTTTTTGGATCCTCCAAGCTCCCAGGTACACACTGCAGAAGATAATAAATATTGAAGATCAGAAGACAGAAATAAGCCTACTACATGAATCACTGCACTTTGCACTTAAGATTCTCCACATACAAACTCTGCCATCATTTATTAGCTTCTTAATAGCTTAAGCAACAACGTAATATGCTAGAGACCAGTGCACAGAACGTATTTTATTAAAGAAACTGTGGCTTGAATTGTGCTGTAACAATACTGGCTGTGGTAGGTTTCTACCTGCATGTCCAAGCTCCTGGCTGGGAAGAATAATCAACAAAAGGAAGGATTCTAGCATTCCTTCCGTGATGCTGTTAAACGAACAGCTACATCAGGGAGCTGGACTTGATGATCCTTATGGGTCTCTTCCAACTTCAGATATTCCATGATTTAAGTTCCAACGGATAACGATGCTCTAAAAAACTTCTTTAAATAGCCAGTTTCAAAGACCTGACGTTACAGCCCAGTTGCCCCAAATCAGCCCTTCAAGGGCACCAGCCTTTGCGAGCAGATTTATACTTTTGCAGTACAGTGCATCTCTATCACACATAATTCTGAGTACTTGGTCCTATACTCAGGCCTACAGAGATTCGGAGCAAAGCAAGGACGCTCTAGGACCCGCAGCTACGTTAATGCTGTAACACATCGCTAAGGTCACTCACTCTTAATGAGAAGTCTGGGGGTAGCAATTAGTATCAGGAACTAAGAATGCAAATCTACAAAGAGCATCCAGTGTTTTTACAGGGGAGGCTATAATAATGCAGTATGTTTCTCATTTGTAACTAGTGTCAAAATAGAGGATAGGCTCACTGCTTCATCTAAGAATTATTATTAACACATACTGTCAGGCTAAACAAGCAACTGCCAGCAGTGATTTTGGTATACTTGACCTTAAACTGGGAAGGAAACGGCAGTTTTTGCACCTTGTTTCAAGCTGAGATCAACAGATTTGGCTGCTGGAGCTTTAACCTGAGTTCCTGCTGAAAGTGCTGAACAAAAATTACATTCACAACTTTTCTTCCCAACCATAAATAATCGGCATATAGTAGATTTTTTTCATATATGAATGCTGTGCTCGATTCCTTATTACAATTCTAAACTGTAGGTCAATTAATTCACTAGGAAATCAAGTTCAAATCCCGAGAAAAGAGTGCGCACAAACACACACAGAGGCCTTGAACTGACTCATCTTCACACCAGAGCGGCTCCCAGATCCACAGTGAAAGACTTCAAGAACATTACACCAGTGCATCTAGAGGCTTCTAATTTGTTTGAGTGGAAAAAGCAAGCATAGTGGTTGCAATTCCAGAAAGGCAAAATTAAAAATAACAATCTACTGAAACCATGAAATTGATGCTGCTGTTCTCGCCGCAAAACAGGACGCTTAATACTGACCTCACCTGCTCTGCTCACAGAAAACAGCTTTTAATGGCACTTCTTTCAATACACGTCTCTACCAAGCCACTTTTACCGTGTCTGCAGAAGAGTGCGTTCACCCTTCGCGTAAGAGTCGCTTCCAGAAACCCCACAGAAATCAGTGCTTCGCTTTGATGTAGCATTTAGTCCTGCTCATTGTAATATGTATCATCAGCCTCCCTCAAAAGAATCCTTTTAGTCCATCATCACCTTTTCTGTTGTGACTGCAACTGATGGAAAACTCAGCTACCTGCCCTTTTTCCAAACATAATGGACTTGTTTTCCGCACGGATCTTCAGTTCCTCATCTGAACTTCCGTACAGTTCTGATGCCTCAATAAGACTGACGTGAGAATGTTTTGAGTCCTGCTTTGTAGAACAGTAGCTTCTTACTACTCCTTCAGGATATTAACTGCTGAACAAAAGCCAAAGAATGCATTAAAGCCTAGAAGCAGCTGGGAGTACCTCCTGTAATTGATCTGATAAGTTACCCAAAATGCGTAAGAGTACATCAGTGGAACATCTCCTCTCCAAACAAGCTCAAAATATTACTGTTACAGATCCTTAGAGTCAGATCCCAAAAGGAAGAACTTGAAAATGGGAGGTGTATGTTTGGGGCGGGATGGGACACAACACAGACCTATTATCCGTTTTTTCCCCTAGCACGTGTGTAAAGGGGTGTGGGGGGGTGTGTGTGCAAGCATAATACTTACTAATAAGGTGAAAGTGTAAGCGGAAAAATGAAAGTTGCTGTTTTAAAAGAAAAGTCCTGCGGACACCTATTCTTCCTTCCCATTCCTCTAACCACTTTGTTAACAGCTGCACAGAACAATAATGCATATATAGACAGTGCATATATCAAAGAGGCTGCTCAGTGAAATACTTAGCGTATCTTAACATTTTAACATGCCCTGGAAATAAAGTCCATCTTAACAGGCAATGCCTCTACTAGCTCTCAGCAGCCCACCAGGAACCACCACCGCTAACCATCAGATCTCACTGCGGAATCCTGCTTCACGAGCACCGTATCTGCCAAAACACAGTATTTTTGTATTAAATACAACGCTTTAAAGTGTAACTGAAAACATCTTCCTGCCCAGAGAGAGAGCAGCACTGGTAATCCACAGGAAGAGCAGTGAAGGGGAGAGGAATTCCCTGTGCAGTGCAGAAGCAGCATCCGCCACACAAATGAAGCTGAGAAATCAGGGTGCACCTTGAAGCTGAGAAATCAGGGTGCACCTTGAAGCTGAGAAATCAGGGTGCACCTTGCTGCCCCGGGGCACGGCTGGGCTTAACGAGCAGTGCTCCCCTGGCAATCAGAGGCGCAGCATGCTGAGGAAGATGAGCTCTCTCTCATCTTTTGGTACAAAAGGATTGTAGGGAGAGGATCTGCTGTTTCATCATTTTGCTTCCAGCATAAATATTTGCATTTCTTTTTAACGCTGGAGTTTACAGCAGGCTGCTTTGCCAGGCAGGTGAGAAACCTTTGTTCACAGGTGCCTGAGCAACTGCTGAAATTGTAAGCCTTGGTGATGCTAAATGCTATTTGTGGAGACTGGAGTCCTGATAAACCACAAGGCTTTCTGTTTGTTTTTAAAATAAGAAAAAGCATTTTTTGTTTGCTTTTATTAACAGAACATTTGAAAATAGCACTGACACTCCCTGCTACTAAGCTTGGGCGGCTTAAACCATCTGCATCCCTCACAAAGTATCCCAAACATGCCCAGGAGCATGAACCTACCTTATCTTCGTACTCTGAGAGCTAGCACCTTGCATCTCTGTTCCACAGATACTCCTTATCATACCTTAAAACCCAGATGAGTATCACTGAGGCAGCTTAACAAAAAGGGGAACAGAAGCACAGAAGCATTAAAAGCTTGCCCCACGCTGCCAGGAAAATCACAGGTAGAGCTTACACACCCATACAGCCCACATTAGTGCATTCTGAGTGCATGACCACAATTTACATCGGTATTTCAGAAATACTGCTGAGCCTCAGCGAAAAGCAACCATCTCTTGCAATTAGAGCGTCAGAACCAGGAGCGTCTACAGCACCTCTGGCCAAGGCAGCGCTGTCCTTTGACTGTCAACACTGGGCACAAGAATTATGGATCATAAAAATATTTAAGTTAAGCTTGAGTTTCTGTGGCTAAGCTGACCCTTCTCAATTCTGAATGTGAAATGAACAGTTGTTTTTTAAGGAAACCACAGGAGAGCTCAGGGCCAGCTCCTGCTGAGGTGGTGGGGCCTTGCGCAGGGACAAGTGAACACTTTGATTGTGAAACTTGAGTTAAAAAATAACTAGGAAGGGAAACAACTTATTATCAGGTATTTCTTCACAGAATACAGAGATAGCATTACTGAAGGCAGCAGTTTAACAACATGTAATCACCACTAAATTGTTAGAGGTCAAGAGATAAAACTAGTGGGAGGTTTTTTTTTCTTTGTCTGTAACAAAAAACCCCAATATAAAATTCAGAAAAGAAAAAAAAAAAAAGACATCTAGAGTGACACCTCAGAGGTCAGTAAGCATTTGAATGTTATGGAGGGCAAAGTGGCCACCTTCCTAGTTCAAATCTCTTAAAAGTATTATCGTCCTCTGCTTCCTGAAAGATTTATTTCAAAGACTTTAGGGAACATAATGATCAGCATCTTACAAGAGATGGCTGCATAAATTATCTCAAGGTGCTATCAAGATTCATTGCAACATACCCATGATCAGGAGTCATGATTTTTCCATTTCTACTTTTCCCCTCCATAAAACTATATATTATCCATAATGGTTATGCAAATCCACACCATTAGCACAAAGCAGCAGAGAGAATGAAATCAAACATCATGCCAAGTTATCAATTGTCTCCTGCCCTGACTCGCACTGCAATGCGAGCATCTATTCAATTATGCTTCCTGATAATTAAAGGCCTTGCAGCTTTGCACATATGCATGTAATCATTACCCCACCCTGTTTTGGCGGCCTTTGCACCACTCTTCTGCTTAATCACTCAGCTGTGCTGCAGGGGGACGAGAGGGAAGCACTAGACTTCTTCCAGGACCGTAACAGCGTGGGGAGCCCTGCACCCCACTGCTTTCAGCAAGACACCCCCATTTGCCCTCAGGAAGGATCGCACCTACCTCAGGTGAAGCAAACCCAGATGGGGCCCTTCTCATCCCTAAATCAAAAAGCACTTACAAAAACTATGGGACAAGAAAAAGAACATGTGCTGGGACCTGTAGTTTCCAGGGGTTGTAGCTGAAAGCAAACAGCTAGCAGGCCAAAGGCAGAGGGCACCTGGGCTGCTGGGCACCCTCACTTCACAGCGTGCTCTTTCAGAAAATAAAACCTTTTACCCTTCAAATGAGGCTTAAGTAATGACATATTACAGGTCCATTCTCCTACTGCAACTGCGTTTTATAAAAAAGCCTTTGCAAGACTTGGAAGACAAAAAACCCCTATTAAGCGCGGTTTAGTAAATTGCGCTCCCAGAGACGGGAGTAGAGGCTCTTGTTTTTGCCACTCAAAAGTTACACGTCTCTCAGCAGAAATCCAGTGGGTTACGATGACTCCAGCTACCAGACCACGCTGCGCTGGTTCCGGAGTGGCAGACTTTAGGACAGTCCTGGTCACGGGTCACAACCTTACACGCTGTTGTTGTCAATCATGTTTTTGCTTTCAAGTAAAATACTGTCACAGATCACCTTCAAAATTCAGTCCAATAGCTTTGAAACCTCTGGTTTTAACATCTAACACCCACAAACACACCAGCGGTAATCGAGCATGTGAGTACAAAGAGCCCGTGCTTCCCGACTCAACTTCTACAGACTGTGCCTGTGCGTTTTCACACGTTTTCTCTTCCAGACAGCGATTAGTAATTCACCCTTTGGACACGTCCATTAAGACCTTACTGCTCAGCACACAGGGGGAGCACTAGAAGAACCTATTATCTCCCCACCAAACACCCTGCTAGCTACTGTGCCAGCACAGAGTAGGGCTGTACTAGAACTTTTTCAAAAAAGGGAAGATCACCACCACGGTTACTACTTTCCTTGTTTCTTCTTAAATAGAAACGAGAAGCAAACCAGGCTATAATTTCTGAAGGGAAATCGTCGGAAGCCAGTTCACCAGTCTCTTGCAATGCACGGTCACCAGTTCATAAAGCGCACGCGGGAGCTGGTGACCTCTAGCACTACTGCAAAACACACGCCAAATTCCGTAACTAAAGCTTGCAAAGTAATTCCCCCCCCACCCAATCCTCCTTTTCCAGCACACAAAACTCTTGAAACGGGCATTTTGTTGCTATATAGAACAGTTTTACATAATTGGGGAGGGGGGGGGGGGCAGAGACGGCAAACTAGGAAACCAGAACACAGAAACACTTGTTCACTTGAGCTACTTTTTAAAAACAAAAAAAAAAAAAAAGAAAACCGACGTTTACAGGGCGTTGGAAAAATCAGTCTTCCCCGCAGGGGGCCCTGCCTGCCCTGCCCCCGACCGTGATTTGCAGCCCCAGCCCCGAACACGCCGCACGCAGCAGAAAGCGCGGATATTTCGGCGCTTTCTCTGCCTCAGAGCGGCCCCGGGGGCCCGGGGCAGCGCCGGGGCCCGGCCGGGGGAGGCGGCAGCCGCGGGGCCCGGGCCGGTCACCCCTCCTTACGTGCTTCAGGCACCGCTCCTTCAGCTTCTCCACCGTGGTGTCCTCGGGGACCTCCTCCAGCCACTCGGCGCCCTCCATGGTGCACACATGGAGCCTCAGCACCTTCCCCGCGAAGATCTTCTCCTCCTGCACGAACATCGCCCCGGGCCCCGCCGCCGTTCCCGGGCCCCGCTCTGCCCCGGCGACGCCTCACCAGGCCCCGGGCCCCGCCGTGCGCCGGGCCCCGCGCTACCGCCGGCCCATGAAGGTGACCCCGCCGGGCCCGAGGGGAGCTCGGTGAGCCCCGCCGCCGCCCCGGCCCCGCCGCCGCTCCTGTCACCGCCTGGGCCCGCCGGTCCCTCCGAGGGGACGGGGGCGCTCCCGCGGCCACCGGAACCGGAAGTGCGGGGCGCCGCGCTGCACGCTGGGAAATGTAGTTTTTTAAAAAAAACACCCCTCCGGTGGTGGGGGCCGCGGGGATACAGCCCCGGGGTGCGGAGGGGAGATTTGTCGACGTTTATTACCGGCTCCGCGGCGGGCGGGAAGGCCCGGTGTAAAGTAAATAAAGAATGAAATAAATAAGCGTTTTTCCCCAGTGCATTGTGGGAATCGCAGTCGCTCCCTCCGCCCCGGAGCACTGTGGGAAGTGTAGTCCTCCCCCCCGCCCGGTGCATGCTGGGAGCTGTAGTCCGGGGCGCCCAGGCCTCGGCCAGGCCGCTGCGGCCGGCCCGGGGACGCTCGGGCAGGCGGCTGTCCCGGGGAGCCCGGCGGGGGCCTGCCCTCCGCGCCCGGCCGGGGCGGCCGGGCCGGGGCCGCGTTCTCCCTTCCGCCGTTAGAGGGGGGCCGAGAGCCGCCGGCGGGGCCGGGGCCGGCCGCATCGCCGCGGGGCACCGGGCCAGCCCCGGCGGGCAGAGGGGCGGCGGGCCCTGGGGGGAGGAGGGGGCTAGAGCCGCCCTCGGGGGCGGACCGAGCCGGGGTGGGGCCCCACGGCCACGGAAGAGCGGCCGCTGACAGCCGAGCGGGTGGTGGGCAGCAGCACCGGGGCCTGGCTGTCTGTCTGTCTAGGCCCCGCCATCTGTCCGGGGCCTGGCTGGCTGTCCAGCGCCTGGCTGTCTGTCTGGGCCTGGCTGTCTGTCTGGGGCCTGGCTGTCTGGTCATCCGGGCCTGGCCCAGCCCGTCCGGCTCAGAAGTCCGCTGCCTGTCTCCCATCCTTTTTACGTGTCCGTAGGTGCCGCACGGTGCAGAGAGTTGTCTCCCGGGGAACTCTCTCTACAACTGCCTGAAAGGAGGTTGTGGTGAGGTGGGTGTCAGTCTCTTCTCCCAAGTCACAGTGATGGGACAAGAGGAAATGGCCTCAAGCTGCACCAGGGGAGGTTTAGATTGGATATTAGGAAAAAATGTCTTCACTGCAAGAGTGGTCAGGCACTGGACCAGGCTGCCCAGAGAGGTGGTGGAGTCACCATCCCTGGGGGTGTTCAACCAATGTGTAGACGTGGCACTTGGGGACATGGTTTAGGAGGCCTGGGGGGGTTGGGTCAATGGTTGGATTTGATGATCCTCGAGGTCTTTTCCAACCATAATGATTCTATGATTCTACAATGATTCTATGAATAAGTGTTATCTACAACTAATCCCTAGTAGAAAGCTGCCCGCATGCTTTCTACACGATATGCTTTGACGTGTTTTCCCTGCTCAGATGATTGCCTGCAGCCTGACAGGCAATGGGGTCTTTTGGTGTTAAATACACTGTTAAAGGAAGCTTGAAATGAAAAAAGGCCGCTGCAGCTATAGCGGCTGGATTTTTATGTATGTATTAAATGGAGCTCTACTTGTCTAGAAAATATGAGGAATATGTCATCGCTTCACCTCTGAGAGTGAGCGCTGTAATATTCATGTTACACACTCAGTCTGGAGTTGGTTGAACGGCAGCTAAAGCTCTCTGGAAGAAATAAATCCAGACAGAATTAGCAGACCCAGAAACAATAAAGGCAATAAAGTGTAATGTGAGAAGGAGCTGAGAGCTCCGGAGAGCCAAAATTTGATCCCATCGAAAAGCAGATTTTGTTCTGGGTTGCCAAAAGCAGTAGGTACTGCTGAAGCCCCGACCCAGGACTGCATCTCAGGGGGTCTTTGTGCTTATATTGCGCTGTGCCGGCAACAGCCGGGGGTCAAACGGGAGATTTTCTTTCCTATATTCGAAGATGCGAAGGAATCCCATCCCCTTCTGCAACCGTTGCTGGCATGCTGGGCTCAGATACCAGCTCCCAGAGTCCACGAGAGGGAGCAAATTCCTCCTCAGCAAATTCCCTGTCAGCAGCAGCTCCCTTTGGGGACAGCCTGCACGTGTTTTCCCCCCAACAAGCGTGGCCCTGGAGCCGTGGGGTGCCCACCGGGGCTGACACACGGGGAAGGTGCAGGTCGCGGGGGCACCAGTGGGGTAACCCCAAGTCCTGCCCTTGCGAAGGGCCAAGGCGGAAGCCCTGGCTCCAGCCAGCCACTGCTCGAGGCCGAGCACCAGCTGCCCGACACGTCCCGGCCACCGAAGCCACCCTGCGTGGGCACAGGTGCTGGCGCGGTGCTGGGCGCCCTGCCCGGGGAGAACCGCTCTTTCCTTCTGATTACCGGCGTTATTTGCTCACTGCAACTTTTCCTGCTTCATGGGGGGAGCTGAAAGTCTGGACGCCGACTGGGGAAGGCGACTCTCGGTGACCCCGGCAGCCGTTCTCTCTGTGGGGGAGAGCAATGATAACGTTTTGCGAGGAGATATTTTAAAACAGCAAAGAAACATTGGGTAATTTCACAGCAGGCTAAATTCGGTTGTGAGCTCTTAGTGTGGGGGGGATGTGTGGATGTTACACAGCCATAAAGGGGGCTCTTAGCAGTCGCTACTGCAAGTAGAAGCAATATTTGGAGACGAATCTGGAGCTGAGGAAGAAAAAAAGGAGATTTCTGCTTTCTGGCCATATCTTGCGTCGAAACTGTGCTTGCCTAACACAAGTGGAATACTTTATTTTCATGCTCTGAATGCAGCTCCTGTGTGCTTGATAAAATGTACCCATAAAATTGCAAATACAAGGCAATTTGACTACTGATGGCTAATGCATCATAACGGCTAAGGAAATGCGAGCATTTAAAAATACCCCATTTAAACGTTGGGCATTACCTCTGTTACTTGCAGTACAGCAGAATAAATAAACAATATGTGTGTATTATGTTAATATTGTCCAAAGCCAAAAAAAATGAGTGCACAATGTGTTACTTGCTTTTTATGACTGATCCATTATGCCCAGAGACCAATGTGTGAATGAGAAAAGGGGGAAATCAACAGCTCTTTTCCTTTGAGAAATGGCTCCTTTTGTTTTACGTCTCCAGGTGAATTACTTCCCGTGATTGCATCTAGCAGCAGGAACCTCCTGCATTACTGAGGGTGAATCAAGTCCCAGGGAAGATGGTTGCAAAACTCCATTGATTTGACGGTCTCAGGTGTTGGCCTGGGGGTTACTCCACGTTATGGGGGGGGAAAGCAGGCCAGGGGAGGGGGGACGGAGCCCACCCGCAGTCAAACACCCCGAGTTCAGGCTCGCTGGGCTGCACTTAGGGAGCAGCGTAACGCTGCAAGGACCAACTGTTGGCTGGAAGCGTTGACTCCTGCAAGAACCAAAGAGGAGGGATGCGGGAGCAGGCGCTGCTGCCTAGGGTCTCCTTCGGTACAAACTGGAGCACTTTTGGGACTGCTCTAACGTCTGCAAGTTGTCTGTGGCCGTCTAGGGAGGACGTGGGTCCGAGGACTCCTCGGCACGCACAGGATGCTGGCTGTGCCTCTCCTGGGCCGATTTCTTCTGCTGCAAGGACTCCAAGGAGCTCGTTCCAGACCAACCAGTGCTGGAGGAGTGGGGACATGCAGGTCAGGGGAATCCGCACCAGGGACCTCCAGCAAACCCATAATCTCTTTTAAATTGTCTGAGAGTGGGAGGAATAAAAGAGAGTGAAAATTACACACACATCCCCCCCAGCTTTTCCTGGGCAATCTCAGAATTTATGGAGACAACTCCTGTGGGATGCTACATCATGTCATCCAAGACTTGTGTATCGACTCTCTTTTCCTGCATCTGCTGAGTGAAGATATATGATAGCAGGAGGCATAATGAAGCAGACATGTTTTCTTCAAATCAAACCAATTCTCTTTTAAGATGGGATAAGAGGGTAAAGAACTTTCCCTTCGCGATATTTTTCTCAGTAATGTGTTTTGACAATTTAATGTGGAAGTCATAGAGTAGCAAAGACAAAGTCACCCGGTGGGTGGACATCGGAGAGTTCAGTTGCCTTTGTGATGAATTGGTGATAGTACAGAGATGACAAAACAACACAGGGGGACAAGAAGGAGGCTGGCAGCACTGTCGGCAACATGCACAGGATAAATTGAACACTACACTTCATCCAGGATCTTCAATAGTCCCAGGCATCCCGATATAATTTATGAATTGCAATTAGCATTTTATTACGGCTCGTGCTTGAGCTGCGTACCTATCGCTTGGGGTCAGGTTTTGCAAGAGTTGCGGAGCAAAGTTTTCGTAAGTTTGAGGTACCTGTTTATTTAAATTAAAGCAATAAGTATGCTCAAGAGGTTGCTTTCCTGTTTTTAAGCTGCAGAGGCTGAGAGTGTGGATGTCTTGCAGAGGCTTCTTGGGGCGCTGGCTCACACGGCTCTCCTCACCCGGGCTCTGGCAGCACGTGCGTGTCCCGCTTGTGTTTGGCAGCCTGTCCCAGGAGTGCCGTGGGATTGCCAGGAAAGCAGCCAAGGGAAGCACCAGGATCTGTCTGTGCCCAACAGCTCCAGTACGGGATCTCGGCTGTGTTCATCACACTGTACCGTGGAGGAGCCATCGCTCTCTGAGCTGTCTCCATGTGTGGCTGCTGAGCCTCACGGGAGCCTTGTCCTGATGCTTCGAGGCTGATGGGTCCCAGATTTATTTCTCTTTTTCCGAGACCTGGAAAATTCTGTCTCTTGCCCCTTAGCAACTTCCCCAGGCAGACAGAGGAGGAGCAAGCATTTCTCCTGCTTCCCTCCATCCCAGCCGGGGGAGCAGCGCCCTTCTGCTTCCCCTTCCCTGCAAAGAGAGGATCATCTTAAAAAACTTGCTAAAAAAGAATGTCTTAAATTGGAAACTGGAAAAACTTGTGGGCAATATCCGTCAGGCTGTCATTGCCGGCACTGCTTCAGGACCCACAGCACCCCGGGGCCGCGGGTGGGCAGGAGGGTGCCCAGCTGGGGCTGCCCCGCTCCCCCCTGCAGCACCCCGGGACCCCTCTGCCCCATCCAGCTTCGCCTGCAGCGGCTGGGGCTGATAACCCAGTGCGGAGACCTGCAGATCTATTGTACAATTTAACTCCAGAATCACTCCGAAGGGCCCCTGACTGTGCTCCAAACCGCTCTGTAGGAGCTGTTTGCAGCACAGTCACAAAGCTTTTTGTGGGGGTATTCATGAAATTCTATCACCGCTTACCCTGGCTGGTAATGGCCTTGTTTATGTATGGGCTCTATACCTAGCTTTGCAGCCTCTCCAAACACAATTCTATTACCGTCTTTAACTGCACTATCAGTGTAGTACTTAGTGCTCTCTGCTTTCCAGCACAGCTCCTTAATGGCCAGGGAAGATATTAGGCACTGCAGTTTGTGAGTATTCAAAAGAAAGTTCAAATCTCACGATGTCTTTATTTTAAAATTCATGGAATTTCTAAGTACCAACTTCTAAGCCATGACCAAATAGTCATTTCTTTCTTGAACAGCCTTTTATTTTCCCCTCTTCCCCCCCACCAGCTAACTTGCTCTCACCAGGTTTTGGGACCCGCAGCTCTCTGGATGCCAGTTCCTGCCTGTCCCACTGCAGGGACCCCCATGAGCTCTTTTCTCCCCGGGAGCGGCTGCAGTGCGGCTCTGCCCACATCGACCAGGCGGGCATCGCTACGGGGGCACTGGGGGGGTCGCCACTTCGGGGGTTTGGCGTGGGGCAGGGGAACCCCCATGCCCTCCCTGAGGAGCGTTGGGGGGGGCAGCGGCCAAAGGAGCAGAGACAAGGGGCAAAAGAGAATTAGAAATCAGGGAGGTATTCAAAAGAATGTGACAGTACCTGTGTGGGAAGGGCAGCAGAATCAGGCCACTGGTGGTGCTGGGGGCGGCAGTGGTGCAATTAATCCTTCGAGTCCTTCCTTATCATCAGCATTTTGCTTTTTGGTACTGCACCGGTCCAGTTCACAGATTTCTCTCCTAAAGGGAAAAGAAAAACCTTTCAACTTCATATTTAAAGTCCCGCTTCCTACACACGCTTGGCAGAGAACGATGAATGTCCACATCCGCCCGCCGCTACCTCGTCCATCAGGTGCCGTTTTACCTGCGACCGTCACCGCCGTGTCTGGGTGGCAGGAGGCAGCCGGGAGGATTTGCCTCCTCTTTCTAGCTGATCGAGAGCGTTTTCTGGTTTCCTTGTACATTTTGGCAGGATGTCACAATTTAATTGTTGGAAACAAGAGGAGGAAATATTAGCAGCACCGGCACAATAGGATTTTAATTTAGCTTCAGGATAGAAATGGGTCTCTAGCAGAGTGCCAGGCTCCAGGATTGCCTGTGAGTATGAGGAGCCTGGAGTTTGCCTAATAGTTTGCACAACTGGGATAATTCTGTAGGGATGCGAGGGACTTAATTGGGCTCATGCTTAAACATCCTCGTAATGCGAGGCACACTGCATGCTCTGAGCATTATTATTAAACAGCCCATTTCACTTTTTAATGATCATCTTGGATCAACTTAACAATGATCAGCAAATAATCCTGGACAAATAAACATCTGTTTTCAGCCTTTCCACAGCTGGGGCTGCCGCCGGGCTCTGAGCATGGCTGGGGCAGGGGGACAGCCGTGCCCGCAGCCCCACGGGAGCCCCACATGCCCCCCTCCACCCTTTGTCGGGCCGGGGGGCTCAGAGGTTGCGGTTAGTCCTCAGCACGACGTACCCCTTGGGACATCAATGTCTGCCCCAACCGCTGCCAGGCTGCACACACGGGAGGTGTGTCACCACCCGCCTTGACATTGAGGTAAAATATGGGGCATCACTAAATTATTCAGTTGGTGAGAGGGGCTCTCAGCATGGTGTGTTGCTCTTCTGCAGTGTAATTAATAGTCTTTAGATTAAATATGAAATCATTCCTAGTCATTAATAATTTAGCCGCAGCGTGGCGATCTTTAGAGAGCAGCAGCACTTCATATTCTTCTCAAGTACGTTGCCTGAAATGCTTTGGGGGATGCCAGCCGCCCTTTCATCCATCTCAATTACAATTGCTGGCTGCTCATTTCCTTCTTGAACATTGTTTTGCGAAGGTGTAAAACTCTTCCACTCCTGCTTTTCCTAAGTCGGCGTTTAACGCATCAGTGTGTCCTGGAAACGATGGGCTGGAGCTCTACAGCGACAACGATCCGCCGTAGAGTGGAGGTGAAGACCTCCAGCGCTTCCCAAGTGTCCGTGCTTGAGCCCTGGCAGGCGCCATAAGAGTTTCTGGGTTCACTTTAGCTCGAACGCAGCTTCCACCACCGTCATTGTGGGACAGACCAGCTGCGGGCCCCGAGAGGTGTCTGAGCGTGCCGCTGGTCCTTGCCAACATTGCAGAGGGAGGTGGTGGGACGGAGAAGAGCTTCCCCCGGCTGAGGTTCCCGTGCTGCCGCCCTGCCATGGCTTTTGCTGCAGTGCCAGTGACCCCAGCCACAGCTGACCCACCAACACCAGTCCCAGCTCCACAGCCCAATAGTCTGGTCCCTATAATTTCCAGAAAACAGGAGCTGATCCACCGCTGCTCCGTCTCTTCCAGCCCCCAGGCCCCACTGCCGTGCTTTTTATGGGCAGGACAGTGATGACAGTTTTTGCTAATGCTGACAACTACCATAATTTAGCTTTACGCCAGCACTAAAACTGGAGAAAAAAATTCATGTCCCGGGACATCTGTGACACAGTTGCAGCTGATGGTGGATTTATGTGCAGTCCCAGCGGCTCCCAGCAAGGAAAGCACCCCGGCACATATGGGGAGGTGCAACAGCCCTGCTCCTCTTCCTCCCAAAGCGGCTCCAACCCTGTTGGTGAAACACATGAAACCAGCCATCCCGCTGCAGTTCCCCATGGGGACAAACCCCTGATTCACCTCACCCAGCGCAATCAATGGGAAGAGGGCGGGGGGAAAGCCCCAGCCGCATCCTTCTGCGACACTGGTGGCCTCCCACCCGTGTGCTGGACCAGGAGGGCATGCACGGCCCCGCTGCGCTGGTGCAGGGGTGTGAGGATGCCCTGGAGAGAGCAGGGATGCTAAAAAGCAGGAAAAAGCAGCGGTCTGTGCAGAAGCACGGCTAAATCCCCGCCCCAGCCGGGCTCCCGCTCCCCAGCATGCGATCACAACTCGGCTGCAAAAGGCCACCCATAGGAGGAGGAACATTTTGGAGCACCGGAGCCCTGGGGTGCCAGGCTGGGGCTGTGCTGGCTGCCGGCAGTGGCCCTGGAGGGACCCCACCTTTCACTGAGTGCCATAATTCCTGTTTCCAAACAGCAAACAAATGTTAGACAGCTGCTGCAGTAAAATTTGAAATCAAAGCCAGGTCCCTCAGGGATGCCAGCAGCGGCTGGGGTGAGGAGGGGTGAAGGATGAGGCTGACCCCGGCACAGGGCAGGGAAATGCAGCCCTGGGCTCTGTGGGGCAAGGGCAGGGGCTCCAGGGGTCCCAGCAAGTCCCACGGCCCCAGCAGACACAGACACTAAATGTCACATCTCCCAAAGAGCCCTAAGTAACCACGCAGCTGCTGTAACCTTTATAGAGCCCTCCTGATTCACGAGTTAGCTGTTACAATAGGATAAACTTGTTTGCACACCTGGCTGTGTTTTAAATAGGTTTAATTCCTTTGTGCCTCTCCACCGTTTCCTCTGATGACTAAATGACTTGTCAGCTGTCGAAGGCTGAATGCTGACAGCTTCAACTTGCCCCCGCACTGGTGTGTCCCCCCCCGCAGCATCTCCTGGGACAGCCGTGCCGCAGGGAGCCTGGAGCTGTCTGGGTGTGGGTGGGCTTGGCCAAGAGTGTGGTGCTGGCCCCAAAGTGCCACTTTCTGTAGGGTGGGAGGATGTGGGGTGATGGGGGCGAAGGGACAGCGAGAGGCCAGTGACACATTAGGGGGTCAAACAGCCTCCAGCAGAGCGCCGCAGTATCAGGCACCCTCCCAGGAGGGGCTGGCCCCCAAAGTCCCCATCAGTCCCTCTGCCAAATAACGGGATCCCCACATCCTCCAGGGAGAGCGGCCGGGGCGATGGGCGAAGGCACCGATCTGGTGCTGGCAAGGAGGGGATGATGCTGGGCCTGGATCCATCCCCAGATCACCCCAAAGATGCTGGTGTCCCCGTGCTGCCGTGAGGGGGGGCTGGGGGAGCCGGGGCTGGTAAGACCCCAGACATCCTCCCTGCCGGGGCTGGCGGGTGGTACCCGAGCGGTGATTCCTAATTAAATCGGACACAAACCCAGGAAGGATGACAGAGCGGATTACAGAGACCTGTTTCATCTTGGGGAACAGGTTAGTGCTAGCCCTTCTGCATGGTAGAGCGGGATATAAAAATAGGACCGTAAGGGAGCATATTAATGAATATGGAAACCTTCTTTTCTGGTATTGCGCACTCATAAATGAATCCACTTTATAGAGCCATAGCAGAGAGGAAATGACTATTCGGAGCCTGATTTATCTGCTCAAATGCTTTGTAGTACTTCAGATTAATAAAAATATTTAATAAAGAATCAAGATGGTTTATCTGTAATGCAAAGAGAATCACATCCCCTGTATTTTTATTACTGAAAAATTGGAAGCGGGAAGAAATAATGATATAAGCTACTGTATAAATGACAAAAATACCCATTCTAGTTATATGCATTGCTGTACAATCTTTTTCTATCCTATAAACATAATATATTCTTATGCCTATTTCAACTGATTCAGTAGTCATATGCTGCATTGTGCAGTTTAATACCATCCCGTCCTCAACAGCTCTGGCAAGTGATTAAATAAGAAATAAATTTTGCTGTCATTGCATTTAAAATCAAATCAAGGATCATTTGTTACCCCAAACGAACCAGTTATCCTTCTCTGCTCGTAAGTAGGCTGCTGTTTGCTGAAGCATTTAGAAATGTATATATAGTAAACTCTTTGCATAATGGCTTGTACTGTAATATGATCTTTATGAGCCTGCCGCTCTGGAGACACTCGGAAGAACCAATAAACAGTACATTGCTTTTTTAATTTAAAGTTATAGGTATGAGACATTTCATATTCTCCTTATATTCATCTGAGCCTCGTTGGCCATGCCACAGAGCTGGGGCCAAAACTTCACTTCCCACCAGTGTCCCCCAGACCCGGCACGGCCACGGCACCGTGGGGCAGCACCGCGATAACCCCCCGGTGTCGCCAGCACCGGCCGTGCCCGCGCAGCCCTGCCCGACCTCCCGAGCGCCGCTGGTCCCCGGCACCGCGGCCCCCTGGGGAGAAATACGGCAGTGCCCAACCCCGACCATCCACCCGGGAATCTGCCAAGGAGGGAGAGACAAACTGTCCCATTCACAAGTACATTAAATTTAATGTCACCGCCTCATTAATGGCGCCTTGCGTTATAATGTGTAATATAAACTTAAAAATTAATTGCGATACCTTCTAAAGCTTCTTTAACTGCTGCTGAAATGAAACCTTGCTAATAACCATAATTTTGAAGTCCATTCTTGTTAGATGATCGTGTCTGACCAAATTTCTTTTGTTGGCTCATTATTTTAATTTCTCTCCTCCCCGTGAAAGTTGCCATTTTTCGACCACCTACACATCGCTGGGATTTACCGGAGCGCAGCTGCTGTTTCTTATGGGCCTCCTCGTCGACGGACGACTCTGCAAAACTTTGATGAACAGTCTGCCTCGTGCTCCAGCTGTGTGACAAAGCCCGTGATGGGAACCACTCTTCTTAGAAAGAAAGAAAAAAAAAAAAAATTCATTAAAAAAATGACCATTGTAAGAAAAAGGAGGTTGCCTGGGGTGCCCCACGCAGGGTCGGGCATCACCGCTGGCTCCCAGCCCCTCGCTGTCAGCCCTGTGTCTGCCACGGGCCCCGCCAAATCCGGTGGGTAAATTATTTGTTGCAAATTATTTGCTCAGCTTTAATTATCAAGTTTTGGCACCCATTAGTTAAACCGGTTAATTTTATTACAGAGAAAACAACAAATCACAAGGCTGACAATAATGAGGATGAACAGGCATTTAATTATCCTTGTTCTAGACAGAACAATTATTAATTTTAAATTGCAAAAACTCATTTGAAAAGTTTGGAGTCTGGAGAATTATCGTGGGGAGCGTAATATTGCTGCGGGAGATCTATGGTCAGCTGTTTCATTAATACCAGTAAATCAAGCAAATCAATTCCTTCACCAGCCTCTTCCTCCCCATTGTAAAATGCAGGAATAAAACTAATAAACTTTTGTGGTGGTGTCTTTGTTAAAAGAGGTCTGGTGGCCTCAGAACAGGGCTGGTCTAGAGTCCCTCTCCCAACCACCGAGCTTGTGCCAGACCCGGAGACGTTTGCAGCCCCTCCCTGCAACGGCATTTTATCCTAAATCAGGGGAAGGGACCCCCCTGCCCCAGCAGGGCAGCCACCGTCCCGCTGGGCGATCCAGCCGCAGCAGGCACCCATGGGTGCCCTTCGGGGTGAGCACTGGCCCCCGGCTGCAGAAATCACAGCTCACCCTGAGCACAACATCGCCAGGTGGGGACGAGGAGGGTGTGACGTCCCTAGGTATGATGTCCCCAGGTGAGGATGAAGAAGGTGCGATGTCCCTAGGTGTGATGTCTGATGTCGCCAGGTGAGGGTGAGGAAGGTGCGATGTCCTGAGGTATGATGTCCCCAGGTAGGGATGAGGAAGGTGCCATGTACCCAGGCAGGATGGGAGCAGAGGGACGGCGCTTGCACTCACCAGGGCACAGCGTGGAGGATCCCCACAACTTTGGGACACTGCAGTTCCTTTCCCTCAGGTCCTGCCCTGAGCAGCTCAGTGTTGAGGCAACCTATAGGCAAAAGGGAAAAAAAAAAAAATCAACAAAAAAAAAGTTGGGAAAAAGAATCTGAAGCTTGAAGAAACAAATGAAATCTCATCATTTATCCCCAGTGGTCAGTGGCACAGATAACATTTTTCAAAGTGTAATTGCAGTCAATTGTACTTTCCCCCCAGTGCCCGTCAGCTCATCTTAGCTGGCGTGATAAATGTTAGCTTTTAAGCAAGAATGGATTGATTATTAATAGCTTAGATACCAGTTACAGGAACTGCAATAAAACTAGATTTTAATTTCCCTCTCTATTAAGGAATCTCATGTTTCATTCAACGTAAAGAGAAAATAGGGTTTTTTTTTTTTGCAAAGATATTAGATTTACTGCCACTATAAAAGATCATTGATGCACCGAACTCTAGGTTATATTTGACCAGTTTTTCAACAAAAGGCAGCCTGGTGGGTCACCGAGTTTCCCCTGCGCCGGGCTCGGCCCTCACTGGCGGATACGGGCTGGGAGGGGATGCTCTGACCAGTCTCGAGGCACTACCTTTAAAAAAAACAGTGCTTCAGGTGAGCAGTCGCCTCCTGTGCCAGGGGAGCTCGCTGTTGGGGTGGGAGCGATGCAGCACCCCGGGGTGCCCCATGCTCATCACCTCTCCCCACCCCGAGCAGCGCTTGGGGCCCCGAACCTCCCGGGCACTGGTGAGCAGAGGGTTTTAACAGTGTCTTTGATGGCAGCAGAGCCTGGCACCTGCTCCTGCTCTGCTCTAACCTCCCTCCCGTGCGCTCCTGCTCGCCATTAAAACAAAAATCCCTGCAGAAAATCACTTAATCAGGGTAGGGATGTTTCGGCTGTGATTTGTGTCTAAATCAGGAGAAAAAGCATAAAAGCTGCCTTGACTGAAGAACATAGTTGTGCATTTTAATCTCTTATAACTTACTTTTATGATGTAATTCTGAATTATGTTATTACATTTGTATTTAGAGAGCACACCAGATGGTGCATGCAGTAACACTTTAAATTAGGGTTTCCCAAATACACATTAAATTTAGATTTAATAAGACAGTTATCACATGGGAATTAAATACCAATTGATTATTTATAAAATACCACAGCTCAGCAAACTGTGCGACTCAGCCGTCTTCTCGCACCGCAGCTGACGCAGGGGAAACGCACCTTTAGGGAGCGACTGGGACTCCTGCCCCGGCTCCCACCAGGCACCCATGGCCACTGGCCTCCCCGAGTCCTTGCCACCTCGTCCACCTCCTTGGCACCTTTTTTGGCAGCGGAGGATGGACACGAAGGAGGGACAGTGCCATCCTCCCCCCAGCCAGGCCAGCGCCCCGGCATGCTGTCTATCCCAAGTGTCACCCAAATCGGAGCAGTGACTCCCAATCCGGCGGCCGGAGGGGGTCCGCCACTTGGCTGATGGCTGTTTCAGACCACCAGCACCCCTGGGCACATAAAATCATGCCCCTGAAGGCACCTTCAGCCACATGAACCCATGCACGTCCCCTTTGGCTGCTCACAGCCGTGCCCATCGCCTGCAGCCCCGCGCCTACACCGAGCTGTGCACATCGCTTTCGGGCAGGGAGGTGCTGCTGGCAGACGCAACCCGGCTCGTCCCCTGCAGCGGGTCCTGGTGGCACAGCGGTCCCCAGGGACATGGGGCAGCTCGGCCCAGGGCTGCCCAGGCACAGGGACCCAGCCCCGGCTCCATGTTGGGCAGCGCTCACAGCTCAGTCACTGCCCGAGCAGTTCTGTTCCCTGAAAACATCTCAGATCCTTTGCTGCCACTGATTTTTTTTTTTTTTTATTATTATTATTATTCAGAACTGCAATATGCTGCTCATATACTCTGGGTAATTTACTTTTCTAATCAAATTGATTTCCATTCAAATGAATTCTCTTGTCCGTCTCTATTCCAGTAATGTTATTTTAAGCATAAGCTGTGTCTTGGTACAAATGTATAATCAAACGGGTAGATGCAGAGGGCATTGTGGTACTTTATGGTGAATCAAATAGAAGTGAAATTATAGAAGCTTTTAGGCGCAATAATTTATGTATTGTAACTTCTGCTTGGGCCCAGCAAGTGAGATTACATTCCCCTCCTGGATTTATCTGTCGTCTTGGTTTGTGGCTCAGCATTTCTTCCTTTTTTTTTTTCTTTTTGTCCTTGCACTGAATTAGGCTGATCTAATTCTTCTCCCAGATGGAGCAGAGCCCCAGGGGGATGAGGGCTGGGTGAGGGCTTCCGACCCTGCGGGACCTGGCAAGGACCGGACCCCACCACTGAGGATTTGGGGTGCCACCCTGCTGCCACTGCCTCCATCCCAGCCCCAGCACAGACAGCATCAGCCAGGGCCAAAAATCAAGTGCCTGGCTCACTTAGCCACCCTCCCACAATGAACCCCCCGTTAGCTGCTCGGGGAGCGGCCGCACATCAATTACCTGCACGCCCGTGGCAGCTTTCCTGCAGCAACGTGTTAATGGTTGCCGTTCCACCGCCGCCGGTGCTGGCTGTTGCCGTCCCAGCACAACCCCGAGGACGTGACCGGCCGCCATGCTTACACCCCAACCCATCCCTGCCACCCCCGTCATCCCTTTGCCAAACCTGGGGCATCATCGCTACTATTTTCATTATTACTCTTAAGCTACCCTACAATAACACTCCAGAGACCCTGCCTGCAGCCCTGCTTGCCGGGCTGATTTATGTGCCGGTGGCAATCTTAATTCAGGGCCGGTGCACCCAAGTCAGCACCGCAGAGCAAGGCGGGCATGGCGGCGTGCATCAGGAATGATGCAGTTCCTACCCTTCACCCTTTATTTGTATTTTCTGTCCTGCACGATATATATCAGCCATCGCTGGTGCTGGAGTGCCGCTCCACAGTCTATTATAAAATGGCTTGGTGCAAAAGATGCATATAAATAAGAGAAGCTGTGAAGTGTTCCTCAGCCGCTGGTGCAGGGAGCGCTCGCGGCCGTGATTTATAGCATCTGCTCGATGGGCCTCTCTGACATAAATCTCACGCTTCTTTCACATGTACGGAGTTAGGGAGAGGGAGTGGTGGCACCCCAGCAGCCGTGGGCGCACGCCCTCCCCACACCACCCTCCCGGGCAGTGGTCTCAGGGAAAGGGAGGCGAGCAGGGACGGATCCGGCTGTACTGTGTCTCTCGGCTCCGTCCAGGCGCAGCTCTTGCTCTCTCCTCTTTCCCACAGAGCTGAGAGCAGGGATGGTGCCAGGCTCACACAGGAGCTTGGTGTAAGTGGAGCAGCATGGCACTGGGACACCGCAGTCCCCAGCATCCACTGGCCGCCTGCCGGCATCCCCCAGCTGCAAAGGCAAGGACCGATGCCTTCTGCAATGGCCAACGCCTTCTGCAATGGCCAACGCCTTCTGCACCGGCCAACACAGGTATGCCTGCCCGGGACTGTGCCGCTCCCTGGCCCTCCGGGATATGGTCCTGGCCTTCCAGAGCCCCCTGCTTTCCCCTATATACAGCTCATATCTACATTTCCGGATCTATCCAGGCACCCAGGAGCAAGTTCCTGGCCCTTTTGGCTTGGCCGTGTTTGGTTGCAGCTGGGTGGCCTCACCTCCTCCACCGCAGTGGGTGACGAGCTCCCCTTCACCCTCCTGGGGTGGTACATCATCAGGAGCCGGTGCAGAGCAGCGCTGGAAGAGATAAACTATAAAAAAAGAAAAAATCAAAAAAGCAGCCTAAATCTGCAGCCCAGCGGGGACTGCAATGAGTGGAACCGCTTTCACTCAGTCTGGGCTTTTATTTCCTGGAGAAGGAGGGAGCCACTGGGCACTGTGGGAGGCCTGGATGTATTTTCCCCCCGGCCATGGAGGGCGGTGCAGGGTCCCTGCTGCCCTGGGGCTGGTGTCCCAAGCCCAGCGCCCACCTGGCTCTGTCCCTGGGTGCCCATGGTGGGGACAACCCGCACCCAGGGCAGCCCTGTAACAGCCTGGGGCCAAAAACTGGCCGGGGCAGAGGTGAAGAGCCAAATTAAGGGAGTTTGAGCGGGTGCAGTGCTCTGGTGTCTCTCCCGCTGGAGCAGATCCTGAGAAAATGAAGACAGGTTGAGTCTAAAACCCACAGCTGCCTCCCAAAAATCAGCTGTGATCCAACACAGTGTCAAAAAACAGTCATTTTTTAATGCCCTGGGGAAGAGTGCACCCACGGGTGCACCCATCACCCTGCGGCCCAGCCTCCTCCCTCTCACCCGGGCCAAAATCACAGCCCCGCGCCGGGCAGAGGGAGACAGGCTGTTTTATAACAATAGCAGTAAAAATAACAACATTCACATGAAGAGGAAACCTTTCTCCATCCGCCCCACGTTCGCTCCACCGGTTTCCCCGCGCGCCGCGCCGGCCCCTCTCGGCTGCCGCAATGCGAGGCACGTTACAGCCGGTCCTACCCCCCCGCCGCCCCCCGCACACTTTCCCTCTGCACATTTCTACGGCAACATCGTTTACTTGGTTAAATAACTCATTTATCTTTTTATACTCTCTGCAGATCATAATACACCCACTCTGACAATACCGCACACCAAAGACCTAATTTTAGAAATGGTGTTTATAAGTAATCAGTTTGAAATATTGGAGCGGTCGTATGATGGGTTTTTTTTTCTGAAATACTGACGTTTGCAAGAAAGCTGCTCGTAAGGAAAATTCTGATTATAACAACTCATTTAGAATAAATCAGTTTGAAATGGTTTATATAACATGGCGGTATGTGCCGTACATGAGCATCCAAGTTTCTGTGTTTTTCCTTTCAGTAAGATGAGATTAAATGAAACCCCAAATGCAAGTGGTTTTAGGCACTTTTTTTTTTTTTTTTTTTGCTAAGCAGAGGAAATGCAGCTTCTCAGCAATTTTATGGCCAATTGGGTTGGGAAAAAAAACAGAAGAAAAGACGAAAATTATGGAGAGCAGAATTACCACCCTCGCAGCCCGCCCTGCTCCCAGTCGCCCCGACGCCCCCAGCCCTCCCTTCCAGATGGGGGGGGTCCCTTGCACCCTGCTCCACCCACCCTGCAAGGGCATCTCAGGCTCTTTGGCTTTGCCAGGGGCTTTGCCACCCTTTTCCCCCCTCCCCATCCCAAAGACAACATCAACTCCAGCAACAACCCTATCCCTGGGCAGAGCCCAAGCCAGGAGCCCCATGGCAGGGCTTGGACCTCCCGGTGCTCTCCTACGGCCTCACCACCCGAGCATCTTCCCTGCCCACGCAGGTACCTCATCCCCCAGCAGCAAGGATGGTGAACGCAGCTGCAAACACCGCATCTCACAGAGCATCCTCATCCTGCGCCGGGGCCGGCCCCGAGTCACCCGCTGCCCGAGGCCTGGCAAACTCATCACAGGTGTCCGTGGGCTGGGCGCTGGCTCCCACCCTGGAAACGGGGCTGCCAGGCAGGGAGCCGGGGAGCCGGCTGGCAGAGCTGCCCCTGCAACAATAATTTACCTGCCTGTATTTTCGGAGCCCGATTAAGGTTTTCCCTTGATGAACAGGCAGAAAGGGCTCAGCGGAGCGGGGAAGCGGCGGGTTCGGCTGACGCTGCATCCTCCAGCCTCAGCCCTGCTCTCTGGCAAAGCGCCCGAGCGCCGATTCGGGGGGCTGCGAATTCAATTTAAAAAAATAATAATAAATAAAGCGAGCGCGGGAGGGAGGGAGGGAGGGTGTGATGTGTCTGGGAAAAAAAGCCAAACGATGCCCAAAGCCAGCTCAGGTGAGGTGCGGGGAGAGCCCAGGGCAAGGCAGGGACCTCCAAAAAACCCCAAATTTGGGCAAAACCATTCAGTTGGCCAAGGTTGGGGTTTGTTTCACACCTCGGAGCAGAGCCTGGCCCCTCGGGGCAGCACGGGGATGTGGAGCCCCTTCAGCAGCTATTAACAACCACTTACTAACAACATCCACGACCCAGAAAAAAAAAAACCAGAGCGAAGAAAAGCATTTAATTGTAATTTACTTTATTATTTTGTAAATGTGAATTTTACAAAGCGTTTTACAATTAATGATCACATTGGGTTGTTTTTTTTAAATGGATTTTTCATCATATGAAAACAGCTATGAGCACAGTTCCAACTCGGGGGTCTTAATCTTTTCTCTTTTTTTTTAGTTACTGATATATCGTGTCAGCCATGGCTACAAAATAACAGTCTTAACTATACAGAGTAAGAGCACATAAATACTAGTGAATAATGCACGATAAAAAAAAAAAAAAAAAAGAAGCTAGCATCGTTCGTGGCTGAGACAGTTGAGGAACATAATTCAGTGGTACTGTGAGATTTCCTTACAGCACAGAAAGTATTTTTAACAGTCATGAATTACAGTACTACTTAATACCCTATGAAGACACTTTAAAAACAACCTTGTACTTTAAGTCCTTTTTTCCCAAACATTCTGTCCAAAGGATTAATGTTCTATTTGAATCAAGTGCCATCCAAATGTTCAAGTCAAAAATATTTATACATTTATATTCAGTTGTTTTTTATTTATTTATTATTTTTTTTTTTTTTTTTGTCTGCTAAAAATAGTATTGCAAGTTTTGGCTTTTACCTTGACATAAAAATCTCAATTTTGTGTGCAAAACGCTTAACAGTGGAAGAAACTCATTGGAGGAGTTGAGGGGTTTCCAATGTGAGTGCGTTAGATGTCGGCCCCCCCGGGCGAGCGGGGCTGGGGAGCTCCCCGCTCGCTTCCCTCCCACCCCGCGCGCTCGGGGCTCGCTCGCTGACAGCACGACCGATTCAGACAGCAGGAACACTTTGAACAGCAGTTGAAGCCCAAGATGGCTGAGGACTGGCAATGTGGTGGCGGGGATTTACTGCCGGGGAGGCGGCCGGGGCTCGCCCCGGTTTCCCGGTGGCCCTTCTCCGCATGCAGCGAGCTATTTCCAGAAAAACAAGCGATCTGAGCAAAACCTTGGTGGCAAAGGGCTGAGGGGAGGCAGCAGCCCCCTGCGTAACACCACGGCTAGGATGCTCCGCTCCCTCAAACGCCGGTTAAGCCATGGGCAATTCCAGTTTTGGGGGGCCAGGCTGGGTTTGAACCCCTCGCCCGGCCAGAGGAGGGGAGCCCCGGTGTGTGCCACCCCCGGCCGGGCTCCCCGCCACCAGCCCCCCACCCCCTTGGTCCCCCGGGGGAATTTCTAGGGTGAAACCACAGTTAGAAGAATTAAACCATCAAGGTGGCAAAAAGGACCCGCTCCCCATCTTCTGCCGGCGAGGCAGCAACGCCGGCACCACCCCTTCTCCCGAGCCCCCCTCCACGGGCAGCTCCTGCCTGCGCCGGCGTCACCGCGACCAAACTGGTGCGGGAACGTCACCGGCCCGTGGGACACCGGGGGGATCGCCGCGACCCCTGGCCAAAGCTGGACCCGCAGGACGCCGAGACGCGGGACCGCGGTGCGGCAGAAGGTCATGCAGCCCTTCCGCAAAGCGGCAGCCCTCAGGATGGTGGTGTTAATTGGCGCTAACGAGGAGGAGAAGGGCTGGCTCCTACACTATATGGCAGCTGCAGGTAACTTGTATGCTTACACTCCGTTTTTCTTTAAAGGTGCTTGGTATAACTTTAGATATATAATATACATGTAATATTGCTAATAGTCAAGCATAAGAATAAAGGTGCAGACATACCATAAATACTGATGCTTTGATTTTACACTATCAGACCTAGATGAATGCAGTTTCCTATTCACATTATAAAGCAGCCCCAAATTCTATAATTTAAAATAGTGTCGTAAACAAAGAGGAGGAAGGAGTCGGTTATGATCTGATCTTCTTAATCTGTTTCCCTTGGAAAAAATGATCAAAAAATTCTAAGGCACTCAGGAAAGCCGCATACAATCGATGGACTGCTCTGTTCTCACCTTACATTCAGTATTTTAAAGGGGTTACTTTTTTTTTGTGGTTTTTTTTTTTCAGAAGAATACAATCATTACCATATAACATTTTCAAACATATCATTAATCCTCCACACACAGGAAACATTAGTGCAAAATGCTTGCCCTCATCTACCAGATAAGGAAAAAACCCAACGCCCTTCACATTTTAGAAGTTTGCCTTCCTAATAATAATAATTAATAAAATAAACAAACCCAAATAAAAAAAAAAAAAAAAAGGAAAGAAAAAAAAAGAAAGAAAAAAACCCCAAAAATATACAGGAAGTTGTGCTAGGTATAAAAATATATATTTTCACTGTGCAACTTGACTCTCTTCAGACTCTCTGTCCTAAGCCATTCAAGTACTTCTGCTGCTGCCCCCCCTGGGTGGCCCCGCCGGCCGGGGCCGTCTCTCTGGGTGCGGGTTTGGTCCAGAATCAATACCTACAGCCAACTGCGAACCCCAGCTGGAGGGCTCGGCCTGCTCACCAAACCCCAGCAAGTGCCCAAAAGGAGGAGGAATCCTTTGCAGTATCTTTAAAATATATATATATACACACATATATATATATATGCGCACACAGACACACACAGAAGGGACGACTTTTGACCTCCGACGCCCGGATCCGCTCCCAGCTTGCCTCAAACTTTCGGCAAACCCAAACTTTCTGGGGAGGCGATGGGGGATCCTCAGCCAAACCTGACTCCCCAAGCCCCGCCAACCCGGCCGAGCTGCCCAAGAGCTGGACCCCAGCAGCCGCTCCCGGGGGGGACGGGGACACCCCCGGGGCCAAGGAACCGAACCGCTCCATCTCCTCGCGGATGGCTGGGGAAGAAGCCCACCACAAGCTCAGCTCTCTGGTCCCCCTGCTCAGGTTTGTCCTCCTCCCGCGGCACTGCCGGGCGGTGGGTGAGCTGCACCGGCTCCGGGCTTCGGCAAGAACGTGAGTTTTGTTTGCTGACGTGGGTAAAGTGCAAATAGAGCCCCCGGCCGTGCTCATCCCCACTCCCCTGAAGCATCGCGCGCCTCTGCACTGGCTCATCGTGCCACCACCCGCACCGCCCCCCCGCCACCGCCACCGGCAGGGCACCCGGTCCGCGGCATCGCGGTCGGCCCAAGCCAAGCCGTGCCATGCCAAAACCCGAGAGCTGTGCAAGGCGTGAGGCAGACACCACCCCACCGTTGATGTTTTTTCTCAGGGCAAGGAGCAGTGGAACAGGCTAAGCGCCAGACAGCTTTGTTATTAGGATGCAAAAAACTGCTTCAAGTATCGAAGAAAACAAAACAAATGGCCAAAAGTTGGGTTATCCTCTCCCCCCTCCCCCTTTCCCAATGGAAATACAAAGAAGGAAGAAAACCCTGAGCAAAGCGCTGTCTGGATTCAGGAACCAAAGCAGGAAAGAAAAGAAGAGCACAGCCACAGTAGCCTTCAAAAGTGACTCTCTGTGCACCTTGCACTTGTTCATAGTCCCAAACTTGTTAAAAACAAGCTGTAAATATCATTAAAGCACGCCGTTTAGTCACAGTAAAAATAATAATTGAAAAAGAAAAGAAAAAAGCCATACTCGACTTTCATGTCACTGCCCCCGTCCCTTGGAGGCACCCCGGCCTCAGCATCCCTGAGGGCGCCCGGCATCGCCCTGCCCGGCCCCAGCCCCGCGGCAGCACCCACGGCGAAGCTGCAGCGAGCGGGGACGGGCAGCGGCTGCGCCCAGAGCCCTGCGGGAGCCGGCTCTGCAGAAAGGATTACGGTCACTTTGGGGGATTTCTAAGGGCAAGCGGGCAGAGCCGACGCAGGCAGGAGGCAGCGAGCAGGGGGTGAGCTGGTACCTGCTGCCCAGCCAGGCTCCAGGGGCACCTGCAGGTCCCATCCCAGCGCCTGCACCGCCGAGCCGAGGCCAGCCGGGGCCACCAGAGCCAACACAGCCTGGGGACATCAGCTTTCAACAGAAAAAAATGACAAATAACTCAACATTGGGCTTTTCCCCCAGAAGGGCTTGTCTGGAGGATGAGCAAGAGGCGAAACGCCTCCTCCTTCCCAAAACCTCTTCACAAAGGGCACAAAGCTAATTTTTTTTTTTTTTTTTAAACCTTTTTGCATACAATACACTTCAAATTATTAAAAAGCGAGAGCAGGCTGCTGCTGGCCCGGGTGGAGGGGAGGGGGCAGCGGGGGAGCCCTGCATGCCGGCAGCTGCACCGTGCTCAGCCTCCGGTGCGGACGCTGCCGGGAGCTGATGCCAGGAGGTCCCGGCTCCGTGCCCTTCGGAGCCAGAACAACATGCTTTCCGTGCTCAGATTCCTCTCCAAAGCCCTTCGCAGGCAGCTGAGGGGGGCTACTCCCTGCCACGGGAGGTGGCCCCTGGGCTTGGTCCGCCTGCCTGCATGCCCCGTTGCCCCGAGTGGGGTGCAGTGGGGTGACGCGAGCCCAAGAAGCGGGTGATGTGAAGGTGCAAGCAAGGAGAAGCAAACGAAAAGGAGTTGCTGGGAGGGAGGGAGAGAGAAACCAAACCCAAAACCCAGCCGTATTGGGAAAAAACCCGACAACAACCACTACACTGGCCAGGGTCTCCACCTGCATCCCACGCAGTCCTCCCGACACATGCAAGCCTGAACTCCTGTGGAACCATCCCTGCTCTGGGGAATTGGATAAAACTCCCCGAGACAACGGCACCGAGCCCCTGCCAGCGGCTGGGCACCGTGGCACACTGCCCTGCAGCACCCTGCCCCGCAGCACCCACGGCAAGGGGTTCCCTCCGACACCAGAAGCCTTTAACGATTTCCCCCACCCTGTCCCACTTGGCTAGAGCCCTTCTGCTAGAGACAAACATCGCCAGTCACAGCACTTGTACCCTAACACACCTTGCTTTCCTGTTAAGTGACGGTAAAACTTTCTTTAGAGGACAAGGTTAACGATGGCTTTACTTCTGAGCTGAGTAATGGATGGGGTGGTGATGACGGGGCGTGGTGGTGGTTGGGGGGGTGGCTAGCTTTTCTCCTCCCCTTCTTAAAAGGAAAAAAAAAGAAAGAAAAAAAAAGGAAAAAAGCTACAATCTTATAGACTAACCTCAGGAATATCAAAAAAGGAGCCCAATATTTTTTTTTTAAGTAGGTCGCCACAGACCTAGTCATTTACAGTATAACGAATGCGATTATTTCCTTCATAAATTTTAAATACAAGCAGAATAAAAATCACATTTTTTTCAGGCAACAGTAGCAGTTCAGTAGGTAAGTGGCTTGATCACATTTTTTTGTTTTGTATTAGTAATGCATGCAAGCAGCTTTAGTATTACAGATCCCTTATAGGTCACGAAACGTTTGCTCTCTTTATAAAGTCCCTCCGTAAGTACCATCTTGTCTTCTCACGGGAGTTTCGGGCCGGCTGGAGGAGCCCGAACCTTGTTCAAAAGGTTGCGGAGTGCTTTGGGTATCCGATGCCATAGCATCTGTGGCAGCTGCCTCCTGTATCACAGAGCCAGCCCCTTCGGCATCCTCGCTCTGTTCGAAGGACTGGTTGGAACCATTGCTTAGCTCTACGTTCACTGTGTTAGTTCTCAAGGCTACTATAGTTCCTGAATCGCTCCTCCTTTCTGCATAGATTCGCTGCTCAAAGACCTGAGCAGTGTTGGGCTGGAATTCAGGATCCAGGGGGACACTGTTTGTGGTGGAGCCCATGACTGTGCGGTACATCTCCATCCCTTCTGGCAGCATGGACTTAATCTTCGGCAGCCAGCGTTTGCGGACCCGGCGGGCGTTGGTGCACATATCGGCTGCTATAACATTCATCTCGCTTTCCTTAAAGCTCGGGGCAAAATTCTGACAATACACTGCAAAGACAGGGATACATATAGCTGAGGATTGAGAGAAAGCAATAGAAAGGTGGCACAAAGGTGATCACAGCCTCTGTCCTGTCTCAGAGACCTGCTGCAAGGCTTAGCATGGGCAGATGCCATGGAGTGGAGGTCTACCCATGGGCCAGAGCTCTCGCAAGGAGAGACTTACAGACAAGGACTCCTCAGCTTGAGACAGACACAACCCAGAAGAGATAAAACCAGAAGGCATAAAAATCCCAGGTGGCATGGGGAAGGGGGCTGGAGAAGGACCACTCACTCCCCAGGAACCCAGCGAGCCCCAGAGATACCCGACTCCTGCCTGCAGGACCCAGCCTCCAGCCAGAGCGCGGCACCACGGCCGCAGCAGGCTGGGATGGCCAAAAGCAGAGATGGGCACAGAAGAGGTCAACAAGAACTCCTCAACAGTAGATCCGTTAATGGCTCTTAAAATCATGGTGGTGCAGGCACAGCTGAGGGGCTGGGAAATCTCAGAGCTGCTCTCGACCAAGCGGTGGAACCTGAAGGACTTTCCTCTGCCCATCCCACACCTTGCGTTGGCCACCGCAGGGCCAACCAGCGCTGTATGGACCACTGGCCTGGCCAGTGCGGCTGCTCCAGTATCCCACCAGGAGCACGTCAGCTGGCACGTACCCTGGAGAAACCCAGCAATACCTCGGCTGCAGCCCTGCTTCGCCACGGGGACCAAGCACCTGATGTTATGGAGCAACACTATCCCACTGCCGCGGTGAATAATTATCAACTAAAGCTTGTGCGTGGGATATTTCTCTGTAAAATTCAGGCAGTAAGATGTCATCTTATGCCCTGACATGACAGAGTGTCGTAGGCACGGTCACTGGACAACGATGCCTTTCCAACCTCTGAAACTCTTTGCAAGCCTCAGCAAGGACCAAGGCTGGAAGGTCCAGACCCAGGGCTCTCCAGGGTGAAGCTGCTAACAGAGAGGCTGTCTCAGAAGAGCACCACGCACAAGCTAGGGGCAAGCACCAACAGCACAGTCTAGTGATTTTGTCTTTATGTATTGAACATCTGCCATCTTATCCCTTTCCTCCATGCGCTACAGATCTCAGAGGGTGGCTGGAAGGCCCCTGGAGTTCAGCAGCACAGCAACAATTAGGGAGAGGAAAGATTTATCTTCCAGATCTTAAAAATAAAAAATAATAAAAAGAAGTGCTTAGAGTTTCATTTTCCAGCGCAATAATATTTACACAAAGATTTACTATCCAGAATCCAGCGAGGGTGAGAGAACGCATTGCTTTCCACTGTATCGAGCCCACGGTGAATGGGCTTTGCTGCACTAACCCATCAGGGTTTCCTACACCACCCAGCTCCTCACTCACCAGCAGGCACCTTTTGTCCTTGTGTTCAAGGGTGACTGCAAGAGCCAAATATTTAACCATTTGTTTCTGGTGCCTGCCATAAATAATTAAACTACCTTGATGGAAGTAACAAAACTCTCCTTTTCTTGTATAAACACCAGACGTCGGGCACAAACATGCACAGGGAAGGGCCATCCGTCAGGGAGTCCTGCACATCCCAGCCCTGGCTAAAGTTAGGGCGCTGTGTAATCATGCAAACACAGGGGATCTTACCTGCAGGACAGCAGAAGGGGTGTTAAACAGCTGAACCTTTCGTACCCCCAGCTCTGAGACAGAGCTCAGCCGCTCTACAGACTGACTAGCCAAGCCACACAGCATGATGCAGAACTTTGTGTGGAGTTCACATGTTGAAAACAAAAGCTCCTGTTGCTTTATGCAATCTTTTAAAAAGGCAATTATTTGCAGCAGGGCTCCCATTTTACATATTAAAAGAAATTATTTACAAAATATATGCAAGGAAATAGACTGCAAACCTAACAGAAAGGCTGCCAGCAAGATGGAGAGCAGATCCTCCCATGCTACAAGAGCTGAAGCAGCCAGTGGATTCCCTGATTCCTGGGGGCACATTTACTGCCTTGAAACCAACAGCCCCAAAAGCCCAGGGCATCACAAAGCACGTCTGCTCTCAGGCACCACCACGGCCCAGGCACCACGGGGCCAGCACCTCCACGAGATGCTCAGAGGCTGTCTCTGGGAGATGGATTGGAGCTGTACGCTCTGCTCCTGTAAACCAGGGGATCTGGCAGAGCCCTGCACTCAGATGAATTCGAATGCAAGCCAGAGCCCTGGGGCATAAAAGCCAGCACACGGAGGAGATGGCCTATTTCAGTGGTATCAAGCTCTGAATGTTGCCAAAAACATAATTTCTATTTCCTTCTTAGAGCACCCATCAATAAAATAATTTACTGCAAAATTGGTGCTTTAAAATATAGCAGAATGGTCAAGTAGCAATTATATTTTATATTAAGATACTGCCAAACAAAAAAAAAAAATTCACTTCAGCCCCTCCAAATTATGCAAAATAGAAGACAAATTAACTTTCCTATAACATAATTTCACCATATATAGTTCCCATATTACTCAACAGAGATGGCCTTCCCTGCTTAGGTTTCGGCTTTGCTCTCGGCATGCTGTTCCAACAGAGCAGCAGTAAATCTCTCTCCTTACATTTGACTGCATTAAGAACCCTGCTGTCCAGGGGCTTCCTGCTGGGATCGCTCGTGGAGGACCGGATTCCAGTTCCGCAGCTGTTGGCAAGCGTGTTCCTGCAAGAAAGGCAGAGAAGGACCCTTACCCCGGGGACTCCAGGGAACAGCGCATCACAAGGGGACACCCTTCTCTTCCCTTTAGGTTCTAATGGAGGGATCACCACGTTACGTGATTTTAAGGCAAGGAATTGGAAAAATGGGTGCTCAGGTTCAAGCAGCATTGAGAAAAAGCACAGGAATCAGTGCAGCATATACAGACGATGAAGCGCTCATGACACATTATCTATTAATGTGGTTAAACAACCAGAAAATAAACTGAATCCCTTGGGAGAGCACAAAGAGCACGTACCGATCAAAGAAGGTGGCCAGAAGACGTCTCAGAAGGACCTTGTGTTTGACACCGGCACATAAGTGGCAATTCATCAGCTGCCCCCGGGTGATGTAAACACCTGAGCCTGGAAGGGTTGGAGAGGGAGAATTCAAAATTAAACCCTTGCCTCGCTGACAGCACCGCCTCCGAGCCACGAACAAACCGCTCCTCCCGCGCTGGCCAGTCCTGGCGATGGTGTGGCACGGGAGGGAGCGCGTTCTTCACGTGCTGCTACGAAAGCCCAACAGAGACGGCAGGATTTTTGGAAAAGCCTAGCAGGGCCTGTTATCACAGTCCCGTGGGGTCTTGGCAAGCCCCAGGTAATAATAATTCCTGATTTTATCGGTACAGAAAGGAAGTCTATGGAAGTCAAATGAAAAGACTCTTTTTTTTTTTTTTTTTTTTTTTTTTGCAAAGACACACAGTGCAAGGCTTTGTTCTGTGATTTTATATGTACGGATCAGATTATTTATTCTTTCTGGAGGAAGAAAACCCCAATCCATTTGGCCTTTTCTTCTCTCAAGTGAAAGACTGTAGAACATATAACTAGAAAGAAAGGAAAAAAACCCCATCTAGCACAGAAAAGGTACTTGGTTACACTACAGATATAACTGTTTCCAAAAACCCCAGCTCATCACCTCTTGATACTTCTGGTGAGCAGGGAATTTTCCTTCTAATGCACAGGAACTGCTGACTTTGAAATACCCTGCCTTTAAGGATGTTCTCCGGAAGAAAAAGGAGCTCCTGCCAAAGCGGCTTCACACGTCCAGGGGCTTGGCAGTGCTTTCCAGCAGGTTTCTTATCAAAACACTTACTTTCTGCATAGCTCACACAGACCAAACCGCTCTTGCCTCAGCATCGGCTTGCAGGTGAAGGTTATCCTATTTTTCAAGCGTACTGTTATATGAGAGGGTTTTGGTATTTGCTTTTAATTAAGATTAAATAATGGGTTGTATCTGGATCCAGAACACGCTCTGTTCTCAAGATATAAAAACATCCACTGGAGAAATAAAATTACCTCCTGGATTTCCAGGAAAGCCTACAGATGATTGTCCCTGACCTTCTGGATGAAGACAGAGCTGCAGAGCAGCCCACGCCGGCGGGCTACGCCGGGGCAGGTGCCCAGCAGCTCCCCGAGCCCGACCTTCCGCCTGTGGATGGCAGCTGCCTGCACCCTCCCTGCCACCGCGGGCAGCCCGGGCCACCGGCCCTGCCCCAGAAAAAGCAAGCGCTGCTCCGGATCTCAGAGCCATCCTGCTTCTCACCATGCTCCGTGCACAGTATCTGTCCATCAGACGTACTATGATGACTGCAAGGCTCGTCGGAGACCCTCTCGGAGACAGCTGGTGAAGTTTGCAGAATCAATTATGGCATGAAAAATCAGAGACAAAAGGAGAATACTCCAAATGGAGAGTTGAGGAAAAGTTTTGCTGCGGCATCCTCCTGCGTGCTCTGGGGTCAAGCCCTCCTCCCAGGTCTCACCAGGTTTGAGACAGCGATTAGCTCTGAAGCCTTTCTTTGGCAGCAGTATTTTGAGAGATAAGCCATCAGAGGGGATGTCATATGCTACCGAGGGTAACTTCACTAATAAATAAAAAATAACTGAGGCAGCCACTCTCAGTTAGAGATATTAATCTACTTTTTTTCCAGATTGAAAAATGTAAATCAAGCAGAGCTGCCTCCAGCCAATTTGCAGCTCTCACTGTGAAAATAACCTGTACCACTTGATGGTTTTAAGAAGTCTCACATAAAATGAAAATGGGTATAAAATTAACATTCCAAATACAGAATAAATACTTGTGGTTGTGCGCTGTGTTGCGGCGTGTGTGTTTTACTCCTGCCTTCCATCAAAGACCCATCCTCCATCAGATGGAAACCTTTCTAGGCGTTCCCTGAAACTTAGATTCCTTCTACAGACTGAAAATAAAATCACGCTACTCACCAAGAGAGAAATGACCGCAAAGAAAGGGCAACCGATTTGGATTGATTGTGCTGCCACACGTCCTTTTCGTACCAAGGGCTTTCCAGGTATTAATTAAACCTCCCCGCCCGGGCAGCAGGTATGGGCTGCCGTGCAAAGATGACTTCATCTAAACATAGCTACATCCACGGGAAAAAACTTCACAACAGCGCGGGCTATAAGCTGAGAGGGCTAGTGCAGCCAGCTGAAGCTGGGGGGAACTTATAAAAGCAGAATGTAATTATTTAAACTGGGATTTGATCTGGACACCATCAAACATCCATCTTCTGTGCAGTGCTTGGGGTACCTGGGCTGCAGGCTGGCACGGCCACTGGTTCACAGCTACTGGATTTCATTCTTTATCCAGCTCTTCAACACCAGTATCACTAAAAGCTAAACAGCACCATCTTCCACCTCAAGTTGGCCATAAATCCTTTCTAGAGAAGTACTGAATTCTCCCAATATTGTATACTCCTCCCAAAATGAAAATAAGGATGGAAGAAAGGACCGAAACCAATTCCTCCTCTTCCTTCCTACTGCAGCATTTGACTGTTTAGCAAACACCCCCAATTTTTAAAAAACTTTCATGGGTTTTTCAAAGCTTGTTCACTGACACAAATTTTATCTCCATTGCTTTGTAAATCTGATAATGCAATGGGTTTTTTCGTTTGGTTTTTTTTTTTTTTTTTAGATCTGTGCATCTAAATCAAAACACAATTGCGATGCAGCCCACACCAATCAGGAAGAACACAAGCTGGAAAATTCAATTAAAATGCTAAATTAATTCAATTGAATAAATCCTGTTAATGACACATTTTTCTATCAGCAAATGAAAGGAAACTTTGAACTTTCAGAAGATGATTGGTGATGAATAATCCAGAAAGACACAGCAAGGGCACACAAGATGCATGACTCCCACAATGGTGCAAGCAAGATGAAGAACACATTTCAAGAAGGGAAACATCAGTGATCTCCAGGCATTCTCAAGCAAAGGAAGTTACCCCCTTATTACCTGCAACAAGCTCAAGTTTTTCTCCAGGATCTCCCTCTGAGTAGAGTTTTGGGTGACAACGGTATCCGATTTGACTGATAAGACTGGCTGGGAGAGCAACAAGATCCCGTCGTATGAGGACACAGGAGCGGTTCTCCAGTGGGATCTGCTCTGGCTTCTCTTGAGCAACTTAAAAATTAAAAGGGAAAACCATTAAAACAGTTTATTATGCAGGCACAACATTAAGAGAGGATCAGTTTTTGACTTTTTCAGGTAGCTCTTGGAAATATTTCTCCCTCCAGAAATACAACCATTCACCAAGGCTATCGACCGCAGGGCAGATGCCGCCTGACAGCATGGAAAGATGCCCTGGTCTCCCCCACCACCTACCGCAGCGGTCTCGTATGCGCGTTCGGGTTCTGCGAGAGGGATTCTTGGAATCTAATTATGCTTTAACTTTTCCTAAGTTAATAATTTATGAAAATGGGCAACTCTGCACAGCTGGCATCGTTCTGGAAGTGCAGCATACGGGGCTGGCTTCCCCAAACAATCCCAGAAGAACGACAGGTTACTTCACCAGGGGTTTCTAAAACAGGCAATAAATTGCCCGAGTTTGGTAAATATCTGCATCAGTACCATAACTACTTCTCCTGATGTTTTTTTCCTGCTGAAGTTAAAAGTCAGACTCTGCAGATACCCACTGCACCGAGAAAGGTCACTGTAGCCTCCCCTGAGGACGGCACCCACCAGCCACCTCCTGCAAGCTCCAACTCACCCCGCAAAGCACCTCCTCTTGTTCTGCCTTTTGCAGGCTAACGTTTCCTCTCAATAACAAGAAAGACCCCAACCAACAAGCCAAAAAATGTTATTAAGCTGTGGCTTCAAAACCAAATTACTGGGTTTTGCCAGGGCGCAGCTGCGACTTGCCCTGATGCACCATCCCCAGAGCCCACCACCGCCCATTTGCAACCATTACTGTCAAAAAGCTGAAACTACCGAGCTGTCCTACCAGCACTGCGCACATCTGGGGCTTGTGGGCATACAGAGGATTCACTTTCTAAAGCTCATTTACAGTGCAAGTCCACAGGCTTGCTTAAAGTTACAATTTTGACAGCAAAAGAGGGCTGATATGGGGGCACATCAACTCCAGCTGCACTGGGACATGGCAGGAGCAGTTACAGTTCTAAATCGCAGCCCAGCTCTACAATGATCTTTTTTCCCAAAAAGGTTTGATAACGTGGCAAGTGCCGCACATAAAATCAAACCCAGCTCTGTGCTTCAAATATCTGTAAACACAGACAGAAGAAAAAACCCCCAGAAATTAGCATTTCTGAACTCAAAATGTCTCCTACTCAAGAGGTGTCTTTTCCTGCAATTATTTCGGTGTTCTGGGGGACATTTTTCCACTCTCTAGATAAAATAACAAGTTTTGCAGACTTGTTGCTGCAGTAACCAAAGGGTGATGGCTCCCATACAATGGGAGCAGTGTTCTAACTAGGACATGCCCCGCGACGCCGTGCTGCGCTGTGGCATCCTATCGCAGGCATGGGGCTGGAAGCATCCCCACCCTCACCGCTCCCTCCTTCCCTAAAAAGCTGGAATACCAGGAGAATACCCCCGGCTCGTGGAGCTGCACCGTGGCAGAGCAGCATTTCCTTCACTGATTAAGGACCAACAGCAGCAGAACAATCCACATGACGTTTTAAAACTAATTTCTCTTGCTATCACGGCCCAATTATCTATGCAAAGTGGCAGGGCTTTGTGGTGCTGATGTCCAGTCCCGTTGACATACAGAATTTTCACCAACTGCAGTATTTCCCTATTTAATAGCACTCCCAAGCACTGAGGCACCCTCTCCTTGGAGATGGGAGTCATCTTCTGCTCACGCAGAGGAAGCATCTAAAAGACCTGCTAAGATTTCTGATGCTTTCAAACAGCGATAAACAGAGTATATCCTATTAAATACTAGTATTTTTTCCAGCTTAAACAAATCAAAAGCAGGTGGGCACTAGGTGTGGGGGAACCAACACCCAGGAAGGGCCCACTCCCCTGTTCTTCACAGGCTTTTTGGCTCTGGCAAGACATGCTCACCAAGGTGGGCTATAGCAGTGCAAGGGCCACTGCAAAATAAATGCAAATCTCAAGGGGAGAGGAAGCAGCAAGTATGGAGGACACCACCGCCAGCTCCCACCCAGAGTGCTCTGCAGGTTATATGCAGGCTGAACTAAAAGGTAAAATTATATATGCCACATACGCCCTGTTGTTCCGGTGATAAATCCCAGAAAACAGACTGGGATGTTCTCCTCTCCTGGCAAGGAAAGGCAGGTGCACGATGCTATTAGGGGTAAACCAGAATTTGGCAAGTGCTTTCTGTGCTAAACGCACGTCCCTGAGCCATCAGGCGACAGGACAGGTGAGGATGAGGCCGTGCCCGTGCACAGGGCTCCTGCTAATTGCAGGCAGCTCGTCAGGGCGAGCGCTCCCCATCACCAGGCTCTCCACGGAGCCACCGCTTCAGCTGCCTGGCAGGAGCAGGAAAACCATCGCAAACCCTCACAAGCACAACACTCTGCCCAGGCTGTGGGAAACTGCATTTTTAGTTTTTTATTTTTCCTTTTAACTCATGACTCAGGTCAAAAGCACCCATGATATTCATCACCACCGAAAAACCAGCACATGTTAAGCTGCTGAAGGGAGGCTGAGCAGACTGGTACGGATTCTCAGAAAGCTTCTTAGAGGAGTCCGTCATTTTTTGAGTGGTATAAAGGCTGCAGGTCTCCAGGGACTGCAATCAATACCTCAAACGAGACTGGGCTGAGAGCAGGAGTGGCAGGGAGAAGGTCCTCACTGCTTGTGACCCAATATTGCTGTAATGGGAACAGAAGAGAATTCAGCCTGGAACGGCCATCAGCCGTGCCCTCCTCCTGCCCGCTTCTCCATCAAGACTGCTGTCACTGAACAAATTAAACACCTGCAACATCCAACTGACAAGGAGCTACAGCGGACAAGGACAAACCTACCTGCTCTACCACTTACCACAGGCAAACACTCAATAAAACCCAAATTTTGGGCTAAACAGACCCTAAGGTAGCAATAATGAGGCAGGCAAGAGAAAGATCAGCACAAACACTGTCTTCACGCTCCCCTCCTGGAGAAATTTCGAAGGGTTTGGTGTCAAACCTGTTTCCTGAAAGAAAAGCAGCTTTTCAGGAAAAAAAACGCTGCCACACTGAGACCTGTGCCGAGGGGTCAGTGACAAGCCTGCCTTGAAGAAATCCTTTGCTTTTGAAGACATTTCATTTCCTACACATGGAGCCATTGAGAAGCTTACATTTCTTCTTGTGAAATCAAATACTTCATAAAACAAACGAAAATTTGGGCTAAAAAGACCAAGTATAACTCAATCTACTATTCTATTTTGGTTACATCTGTCCTGCTGGCTTGCCGTCTATAAATCTCTTATTAAACATGGGCACGAATCATTTTTGGACTTTGTTTCCATGAAAGCATTAGCACAAATTCAACGATACTAAACAAAACCAACCGAAGATTTAGGCCTTTCAGTGCCACCTCAATTCAGCAGATAGCAATTGGTTATGTAAAGAAGCAGGATACAAGAGACACTTTGGTCCCATGTTTTCAAAGAAAGCCAGTCTGTTTGGCCTTTATGCTCTGAAGAACAGGATAGTATTTACTGCTAATTAATTTGTATCTTCGGAGGGCAGCGGCTCCTTCCCTTTGAATGAAAGGGCAAACAATGTGAAGTATTGTTTAATACGGTTTTGTTCTTGACCAAGAAAGGAGCCTACCAGCTAGCGGAGAGGGGCAGGAAATCATTACAGAGGAAGCAATGAGAGCTGCCAGCCAAACACTGGTACATTTTATTTATTCAGATATATGCTTTCATCTCATACTTACATGGATGCTGCAGCTGGCAACAAGTGGTCCAGGATGGGAAATACCCTGGGTTTTCTGGCTGAAGAAGCAACCTCAGACCAACTCACCGGTCCATGCTCAGAGGAAAGCTGGAGTCGTGGGCATTACTGGTGCTCCACGGCTCCAGGCTTTGCGTGATGCTAGGGGCACATGTCGTCCTTGTCCCTAAAATGTACTGTCTGGCTCAGAGGTCCATTACACCACCTTCCTGCTGAGCCCACGATGGTTTTGGTGATGCCAGGATGGCTGCATGTCCCACCCGAGGTGCCTGGGACCAGAGACGCTGAGCCCACCCAGCTCCCATTCACCCTCATCCATGATGGGCAACAAGCTGCTCGGGTGAGTGCCCGGGGTCTGGCAGCACTGGGAATTGCTGGCCACACTCCTGGCTCCACTATTCACTTATTTCCTTAGTTTCTGACAATCCAAACGCCAGGGCTTCAAAATTATTCATGAACTCCCAATTCCCACCAGCGTGGGTTCTCCTCTTGACCATTTACTGTTACTGGATATAAACTTCAGCATAGCCCCATGGGTAAGAAGCAACTAGTTCTGTTTTAAGAACGGGATTTTCAGATACAGAAAGATCAGAGTGAAGGACCCTCACCCAAAAGTTAACATTTACAGAGCCCCAACACGGAACCACAAGTCACAAGCCCTGGTCCACCGCAATGGCTACAAAACCATCTCCATCTGCTCCACCACCAGCCACCACATATGCAAACACATGGATAATTCTCCCCTGTTCTCTACCCGGTGAGAAGTTTCTTTTCAAATAGCAATATTTTACAAACATTTTTATCCCGTTAGCCTATTTTCCACTGGCGGTGGGACTACCCCAAAAATAGCATCCCCGCTGCAGCCCCAGCATCGCCAGCATCTGCCTGCGTGCGTAAACCTGTACCACAGAGGACACACGCACGCACCACAGGACAGATATATGATATAGTCCCAACCGGGATAGTTTATGTTTTACAAATAGTACATTTATAACAACATACTGGAATGTAGAGGTTTGATTTGTGACCTATTTATACAGGGAGGTAGTCTGGAATTAGTATAGGAAAAATATTACTGGTTTATAAATACCCCTATCTTGCCGTCGCTTCAGATCTCAGCCAGGAGTGAAACATCTGCCAGCGTAAAATTAAACATCTGTGTTTTACGGTGAGGAAACCAGGACTGGAAGTTTAACGCCAAAAAAGGCCAGAGGCTGTGCACCCCCGGTGTGGGGCTCTGCCTTCCTCAGGCTGTTCAGCACCACCGGTCCCCGTGCCGGGATGGGTGATGCCGGCACTGGCCGGCTCCCGTCGGCACACAGCACACTTCCAGCGGTGGGGCTGTTTGCAGCCATGCAAAGGCCCTCAACGAAAAGCCAAAGGAAAAGTGCTCTGATGAATAAACAGGGCACCTTTTCACCACTTTATTCCCTAAAAAAACCGCTAGCTCTTTGCTCACGAGCATCCCCCTGTGTGCAGCACAGTGTCAGAGCGGCCACTGCACGGCACTGGTCCTCGCAGGATCAGATCACCATTCCTGCAGTTAGAAGCAGCTACTTTATTACGGCTGCAATTATCTGGCGTCACGAGCCGTGATTTACATCATTGCAGCGTGTCATTCCCAGGCTTGGTTCAGGATGCTGCACGGGCGGCACCGGAGCTGCTCATTACGGATTCTGGGTTGTTTCTTGCCCTCTTTCCTTACTGTCAGGAATCAGAGGCCAGGAGAGAAAAACTATTCTCTCAGCTAATTACCACAACTATTCTATAATGGCTATTTTAGATGAATTTTTAATGAAGTGTGCTCTTGTCAGTTCGGGATTTCATAACTTTCAAGTCTAGCCTTTACATTCCAGCCATTTGCTGCATAAAGATTTCTCCTCTCCCCTGCAAAGCGGCGCAGCAGGAGCAGGGGAGGAGGACGGACCCTCGCGCAACTTCACTTGCGCCTGTCAAAATTAAATTAACTGCATCTGCTAAGCAGCAAGCTTTACAAGAACGCGGTTCAGTGCAGCAAAACGCCGAGCATCTGCAAGTCCTGCTGAAACCCACTTCAGAGCAGGCCCGCGACGCTGTAATTAACAAGGATAAAAATACTTTGCTTTTGTTTAATATTTTCTGGAGTTGTGCATTCCTCAGATCAGATGCTAGAAACCTCATTAAGTCTCACTCATGTCCTCGAGGCCCACACGTTCTCTGCAACCAGACGTAGTTATAGAATAAGGAGCCATTTTACCACGATGCTCCCAGCCTGCCACAGCAGCAGGCGGGCGCAGGGACGGTGGCAGTGACACCACGGCCTCCAAATGCAGCCAGAAGCAGGTGGGAGCTGAGGCACCTTTTCCTACATCCCTCTGCAAGGAGCCACCCTCTCTACTGACACCTAAACCTAACCCTCCCATCGGCCCATGTTTCAGACTGGGCTTATCCTTTCATTTATCTGCTGCTCTTTTTGCAGGGCCAACACTTCCCCTGGTCCATCACACCAGTGCCACCGCTGCAGGTGGCACATCACTTAACCAGACCTCCTCCTCGCTCCCTCTACCACCATCAAACCCTTGGCCAAGGTGACGACGTGCTCCTTGTCCCTCTGATCCCGGCTTTGGAGATCTGGTGTGGTGAGCGTTAGCTCAGTCAATGCTTCAGCCGGGGAATGAAAAAGTGGAGAAAAAGGAGGAAAAAACCCAACCTCTCTGAAATTCAGGGCTTCATCTGCGGTGCTCCGCTTTGGCTTTGTTTTTGTTTTTACAAATGGGGTTCTCGGAAACCTTGGCAATCAGTATTTTAAAGGGCTCCCCCCTCCCCCAGGCCTTTGTCAGGCTGTCGGGATTTACATGCCAGGAGCAGGATTAGCTGGCTTTCTCTCTTCCATCTTATGGTTTTATTATTCTGCACCTTTTGAGGGTACAGTTTATCCCGAGTAATTAAAACACAGTTAGCTGTACAAGTCCAAACTATAATGGAATAGCTTAGGTTTTATTTTTTTTAATCTCTTTTTTGTGTGCCCTCTTTTCCAGGAAGCCTGATACTATAGCTGGCTTATTTAAAACAGGAAACTCCCTTGAAATGTGCTGGTGTGGAAGAGATATTTTAGCAGAAATGTGGTATATTAGAGCCTTACAGCGGGGCTGGGCAGCACCACGCTCCTGACCTGCCTCCTCCCTGCATGGCCCTTGCCTCAGCATCACGACGTGGTTCAAGTCTTCCCCCTACAGAAACCAAGTAGGAAAACTTTGCTACGAGGTGCCCAGCTCCAACGCGAGGGCTGGACGGCTGCAGCATCTCCAGTGATGCCCGAAAACGCTGCTCCTATTTTCACTTTTCCAACTGGGATGACTCCCTCACCGCAAGACTTAGGTACAGCCTAACAGCTGCTGCCTGCACAGTCCTGGAGCTGGTCCTGCCCTCATCTTCTGAACTTATTTTGTTCTGTTACTGGCGCTGTGACAACGAAGGAAAACACCGTGTCCAAGGGTATAATCCCATTGCTCTGAGGAATAATGCTGCGAGCCCAGGTGCTGAAGGCAAACCCACATTACTCACCACATGCTCTACAGCAGGGAAGTGCAAAGCAAAATAAAAACAAAACCAGTGTGCGGGAAAACAGCCTGATTTCTCTTCGGTCTGACTCTAACAGCAGCTGGGGCACGGGGCCCTGCTCCTGTCGGGTGGGTGGCCGTGGAGGAGACCCCGACCTCATCCGCATGCCCTGATCCCACTCCTCCTCGCCCGCCCAGTACCAACTGCTGCAACTTGAAGCCTGGCAGAGAGAGCAGACAGGCTTTTGAGGCTCATTTTCTACAACTGGCTCGTCCACTTTTCTCAGCAACTATTTCTAATATTAAAATAGTAACATTGCTACCAGTGTGCTTTCCTCCTTTCATGTATGGCTTGGTAAAAACGCTCAGAAAATGTTGCTTATCTGCTCGCTACCTGGCAGGGGGACATGCCAAGGGGATGCTGGGCTGCTGCTCTTTGTGATGGGATAGGGATGAGCCAGTTCTCAGTACTAGGGAAAGCCCAGCTGGCTTCAGGTAACAGAAAAGGCCGTATTTGTCAAATCTTCTCCCTTGCTTAAGAATAAAATCAAACGGCTTTAAGGAAAGCATGCCAACTCTCCAACAAATGAGAGTTAAATATTTGCAAAATCAGTCCAGCAATTTCAGCGCAGAACCGTAGCGGGGAAAGTGGCTCCAGGCGAGAGGATGCTCCGCGCCGCCAGAGCCGGCGGGAAGATGTCCCTCCCCGGGGAGCACCCGCGGATCAAAGCTGCCACCACAAACACCTGCAGCTCCGACGGGGAGGCCGCTGCGCTGAGGCCCAGCCTCCGCGCAGGATGTTGCGAGCTCCATCTGTACGGGATGCAGGCACGCCAGCGACCTGGCCGGGCATCTCCTGCTCCGGTCCTGAGCCCCCGGCTCCGTACCCCCCACCTGCCCCTGCTCTTCAACAGGGTCCAAGCCCTGCAAGGTGTGCGGGGGCATGGGGCACATGCCCGAGGAAGCCCTCTCCTGCATGGGAAGCGAGAGGGAAGGGGCCTTGTGCCTCCGCACCCGTCCCGGGGCTGAGCCGGCAGCTCCCGGCCGAGCACCACCAAAGTGAAGCCACCTCCTCTCTCTAAGGCATGCCCAGGGACTCACCTAATAGAGAAATAAAATATTATCAAAGGGTCCCCAAACTGCTTTTCCCTTTTTGACAGCGATGCGCTGGGCAAGGCTGGCAAAGGAAAGGGGGGTCTCTTCAGGCAGCAGGCATAAAAGTCCTTTTCCTTTTTTTTTTTTTTTTCAGATTTCTTAATTAACATCTATAAAAATGATTTATTTGATGTTTTTCTCCCTTCCTCCAAATGTCATACGTTCAACACTTTTTAAAAAATTTCATTCTAAAAGGGCAGGACAGAGGGAACGTGCATTGCACCTCGCTGAAGACTAACTCCCAGACCGACCATCTAACCTCTGCTGGGCTGGCAAGGGCTGACACTTCCCTTCCCATGGATGACCATCCCTCTCGGATGACCCACGGCAGGTGAGCTCAGCCATCGCCATGGGATGGGTGCCACCACCACACGGCTCGCGTAACCACCAGGCTTGTCGGCAGCCTCGGCCAAAAAGCGAAGGGCTAAGCCGACCGTGGCGGATGACGCAGCGTCTCTAATCTGAAGAGCCTCTCAGCTAGGGACACAGCCCATGAGCGATGGCATGGGTGGACATGGCCATGCCATACCCGGACATCGAGCCCACCACGTGCACTGCCTTCTGCACCGCGCTACCTAAATACACAAACGAAGCCCGTGAAGACAAATGCCTGATGAACAAGCCCAAAACTACCCATGCTGGCTGAAGAAGGACTAAGCAACCACTGAAGGAGAACAGAAAACCCAAGGAGAGAGACTGTCCATTACCAGAGTAGCCTCCCGAGGACTTGATGTACATCTGCCCGTACTGCTCCTCCACCATGGTGTCGTACGCCTCGTCGTCCTCCTCGTCCTCCTCGTTGTGGTAGGAGGTGGGGCTGTCGGTGGTGGGAATGCTGCTGGCGCCGGGGCTCGTCCGCTCCCCCTGCGAGTACTGGACCTGCTGGACGTTGGGGATGAGGGTGGCCAGGTTGGGCATCCCGTAGTAGGAGACGCGGGAGAGCTTCAGGGGACCGGCGTTGGGGCCACCGCCGCCTGCCCCATCCCGGGCGCCGGGCTCGAGGGGCCGCTTGCCAGGCAGGCCGGGCAGGGCAGCTGCCTGCAGCTCGAGGTTCTCGTGTTTGACGCGCGTGAGGAGCGGGATGGGCATGGAGGGGGACATGACATAGGGCGCTGAGGCCGACTGCAGCTGGTTGCAGGGGCTCTGCGGCTCCGAGCTGGGGTCTTCGATCATGGTGGTCTGAGAGTCACAGTGGGGAGAGCTGACCTTGAACATCAAGTCCGTCCCTTTCTCCACGATGTGCTGGATCTGCAGGAAGCCCGCCGTGTACATCACCACCAGCTGCTCGCTCGCCGCCATGGTCAGCTTCCCGGTGTAGCAGAAGGAGAGGATCTGCTGGAAGCAAGCCGGGGGGACGGTACCCGGCAGCTCAAAGGCATTTTTGCTGTTCCCACTGAACAAGTCTCGGAAGTAAAGGCTGCTGGCGGCCAGGACCGCCCGGTGCGCCTTGAAGGCTTGGCCCTTCACCACGATGGAGACATCGCAGTACAGCCCCAGCAGCCGCTGCTCGTTCAGGCAGCCCAGAACGGTGTTCCCAAAGTTGGGAATCTCTATGTGCAACATCTGCGACATGGCTCAGGATCGGCTGGAGCTCCTCAGACATTCAATGCAGGAATATCCAAAGTAGGGCACATCTGAAAAACGGAGAAGGCAGGGAGAGAGGCACAGCGTTTTTAGACAGTTCACCAAAGCAGGCAGAAGCAGAGGAACCCACCTCACCCGACATCAAAGGCTCAAAGCTAAGCTCTGAGAGCCGATGCGGAAAAGCGATTGCTTATAAAAATAACTTATCGATGTTTTCAAACAACGTTGGAAATGCTATTGGTGAATGGCAAAGGATATTCCAAAAATGCAAGCATTTTCTTCAAGTTGTGGTCTGTTTAAATAAGCACCACTGATTTATTCCCCCGGGGGTTTTACTTTATGCAGGAAAATCTGAACGGTAATGGGAGAGGAGTGAACAGTAAAGCAAACGTAAGATAGTCAGACAGATCTCGGGTAGCATTATATAAGAAACACAACAACCAGCAGCTATGTTGAAACTACAGAAAAGATATTTATAAAACAATGTGCCGTTCTGCCTGAAATAAATACAGGATTCTGCTGGAGCTACAGCTCCCAGGAAAAAGCACTTTGAAAAGCAATCTTCCCATTTGCACCAGAAAGAGGGAGCATTTCAACAGTTAAACCCCTTCTCAACAGATTTATCCTCCAACAAAACGAGGCTTATCTCCAAATTAAGCCAGACATTTGAGCCCCAATAAAACAAACCAACGTGCCGCAGCGAGCCGCGTACCAAGTTGTCTTCTTATTTTTCTCCCCTAAATCCGAAGTGGGGCAGGGGGAGCCCCAGCCCAGTCCCTCCTGCAGCCGAAGCCCCCGGCCCCCCAGCCCATCGCCCCCCGGCCGGGGGTGCCGGCCCCAGCCGAGCAGCATCGGGGACCCTCTGAGCAACCTCACATGGAACGGGCTCAAGGCGACGACGGCGATGGCTCCGGCTTTGCATCCCACCGCGGCCGCTCTTTAAGGCCAGCTGTACCTTTTGGCCATGGGGATAATTCCTCCTTTCACCGACCAAATAAAGCCTTGCGTTGGAAGGGACCTCGTCCACAGACCCCGTGCAACGGCGGAGCAGGTAGCGTTAGTGCAGCCCGTGCACTGAAAGTCCAGCGAAGCAAATCACTGAGGATTCACCGACACCAGCCAGAACCCAAACCCCGCCGTCCCCCCTCCCCGAGCTCCATGCAGAAGTCCAGGAGATTTAAAATCCTGTTTGCCTTCAATATTACTGAAGAAAAACTAATGTTAACTAGTACTGAAAGCTCATAAGAAGAATGTAAAAAAAAAAAAAGAGGAAAAAAAAAGAAGTTTATCTGAGAAAGATTTAAAAAAAAAAATCTCTGAAAAGAAAATAATAAACCACAAAGAGCTGCTCTGTTCCCACTGCTGGGAAAAAAAAAAAAAAAAGTCCTATCTGCAAGGCCACGGGGTAACAGGAAGAAAAGGGAACACACTCGGAGCCAATTTAATTGTATCTGCATGGTTAAAAAAAATTCTTCCGAGCGAGGAAGTTCCTGGTCCCCTCGCCTGGCTGGGAGCGAACGTACCTTCAGCAGCGCCCGTCCCCAGCGCGGCCGCTCGCCGGAGGGGCTCTGCGTCCCTCCGTGTGGCCCTGGCCGCCACGCTATACGCAGCGACGACGATCGCTCAGGGGAGGGGAAAAAAAAAAATATATAGTATCAAACCCTGGGTTTGTATCTGCTGTAGCTCAAGCTTTTACCAAGTCAAATCTCCCCGGCAGCGCACAGCATCTAAATGAATAGGCCGGATGCAGATTAACATTCAGGCTGCTCTCTGCAATGAATAGAGCCCTTTGATTAGGGACCTGAAGTAAATGCCAGTTTCAAACCGAAGCTTTAAAAACAGAGAAATATCAGTGCCAGAGGAATGCTCTCAGTGTTGGTACAAGACAGACTTTTGATGAGTCACTGCAATGCAAACAAAGATGGCAGAAATACTGTACTGTATGCTGATGAAATGCTTAGTGGTGCCACGGCAACTGAGACAGGTTTTAAATTTATAGTGCAGTTTTGCATATGAATGACGCTGTAAACTGCCTCCCCTGCCATCTAGTACATCCAGAGTGTCAAAGCATTTAAACTATTCCAAACAGTCTGCAGAGCTGGCACTGCTGCTGGTTAACTCCTGCCGCCGGAGGAAGGCGCGGGGCGAGGGTGGCGAGCATCCCCCAGCATCCCCCAGCATCCCCCTGCATCCCTCTGCATCCCCCAGCATCCCCCCGCCCCACCCCAGGGGCTCCCCAAACCCACCAGCCCAAAAGGAGAGCTTTGGGAATGCCCAAATCTGCCCAAAATAAAGGTGCTCCGTGGGCAGCCACAGTCCTGATCCCCCCACCAACTCCCTGCCCGCCCCCCCCCCCCCCTCAAGAAAGCCTTTCAAATGCAGGAAAAATGTTTACCCCTTGGGGAAAGCTTCTTTCAGTCTGTGGCTGAATCCACTAAAAGCAAATCCATTTGCTTAAGTAATGAAATCCTAGTCACATTGTCTCCTGGATTCAGATTTTAAATTACCTTCGCATTTATTGAGCATGTTTGGTGCTTTTTTCTGGGAAAGAGGGTGGGGCCTCACTTTGCTTACTTCTCTCTTGCCCAGAGCGTTTTTATTTCTGCTATTGCTCTCGGATTTGTTGCAATGGCTCTCCTCAGATCGTCACACACAGTTAAAATTTAAGAGATTAGAGGTGAAGCCATCCTCAGGGGAGGATAACTGTAGGGAGTGCAGACGGGGCCGGTGATGCTCCCTGCCAGATAGCGCGCCACCTCTGCTTCCACCATCCAAATAAGATGTTTGGTGCATTAAGTTCAACTCCACAGCAGCAAACTGCTGCCACTTCCGAGCGCCCAGGGGCTGGCTGCCTTCGCTTGCTCTTCCAGCAAACGGTACTAACACATCTGCTCCGCATCCCACAGGACCTGCAGTCTCCCAGTGCTTGGCAGAGCCGTGACGCTCCCAGACGAGGACCTCCAGGACCTCCATGCGTTGGGAGCGCTCAACGGGTTCATCCAAACCCGGCGTGAGGTCAATGAGATCTCTGCCTGGTGTTGAGGAGGAGGCTAAGGCACCGAGAGGGGACCAAGGTGACATCCTGAGAGGAGCTCAGAGAAGACATCACGACAGCCAAGCCCAAGACCTCTTCCAACCATGACACCATCAACCTCTATTGGAGAAGGAAAGGAGTCTGCCCTGGCAAATGCAGATCCACTCTGGACCTGTGAAAATTACTGAAATTAAATGTGCTTTACAGAAACAGAACTTTGCCATTCAGGCACCGGAAGGAAGCCTTGTCCATGCGGATGGCGGACCATGGTTGGAGGAGGATCTCCTCCTCTTTTCTTCCAGCAAGAGCTCCCTTAGAGCTGGAGGAGAGACCAGAGAGGCACTGGATGGGACCTCCTTGGACCTGCTCACAACCCCTGCCTCAGAGAAACTCAACAGGGCAGGATGAGTGGGACCAGCCAAGGACAGAACAAACCAACTTAAAATAGATATCAATCATTAACATTGCTTAGAATCTGCTCTGTAAACAATCCAGGCATGCCAGGAGGAACCCATGTCTCTCTCTAAAGACACAAAAATTGTGCCGGTTCAGGATACATTAAAGCTGGTGAGAAGCACCAGAGTGCCCCAGCCTAGCAAATTATTGGCAGATTTAATTTAAAACCTCCCATGAGACATCAGAGTTTGAACCAAGATGCTCCACACAACTGATCCCTCCCAGGGTATGCCTATGCCTTCCACAGGACTGCAGCCTGCCCTGACCACCCCGAAGGGATCCCACCCCAAAAATCGCATCACTCCAGCCCCTGGTGGCCTTTTCTCCAATTCCTGCAGATTTTTGCAGCTGCTGGTCACAAGGCTGCTGAGCGAGCGGGCGAGCTTGCCAGTAGCACTCAGTGACGGTCTAAACCTCCAGTCTTCCTGGAAAAAAAAGGCCCTGAAACGTGCTCACAGGGAAATGGTGAAAAAAGTAACTGTGTTTGGTCTAGATACAGAACGGAGGAACGCGAGCACAGCCGTACCAGCAAGCTGCCAAAGTCCAAACCACTTCAATAAACCATAGGCCAGGGCTGCTGGAATTTTGTTTCTTCCTCCCCACTTTGCCCCTACCTTTTTATGACCAGACTATAGAAAAAAAAAACAACAAAACAAACCACCAACAAGCCAAAACCCCCCAAAAATCCAAGAAATAAAAGAAGGCAGTCTTGAAAGCCAAGGAGACCCTGCTCATCACGAGACCTCACATCCCCCAAAAACAACAGCAACAAAACATTACTGTGACTAGATAGTGAATGCAATAACACTTGATAACATCTAACTTAAAAATCTCCTCTAAAATACACCTTTTTTTTTTTTTAAATAAAGAACAAAGCTACTTTTGAATGGTTTGAAATGGCTTCAGTCCATTTGACACGGGAAGAACTGTGCTGCAGGAACAATGACCTTAGCAATTACAGGTATAAACTGTATTTTGCAATCTTGTCTCCCAAGCTGAGCTGTGCCCAGGGTGCAGGAGGAGCCCCCAGTGCCATCGCCACCCAAAGAAATCCAGTCCCCTTTGGGCTGCCGTGTCCTACAGGTGACACATCATCAGCTGGACACCTCCTACCAAACGGGAAAACTTGGACAACGCCGGATTAAAACCAGCCAACCCCCCCGATCATTTAAGATATGTGACCATTCAAGCAAAACATCATTTTGTTTTCTAATGGCAGCCTCTTTTTTTCTAGCTCTTGGATATAGCAGGACAATTTGTACATGTCTGCGTGCTTTTTGTAAAGTCATAGCCTTTGTCACAAGATGTTCATAAAAAATGCAGCTGTTACTTGATACAACTTCCATGAGAGTTTGAGAATTCTCAGTTTCTGCGTTCACATGCTATGGGGGGAAAAAAAAAAAAAGCAGGTTTGTTCTTTTCTAAACTATTCTCCTGCTCCGAGACCTGAAAGGTTGGGGCAAGGCGACAACAACAAAGGAAAAAAGCATCAACCTAGAATAAGATGCTGGCATCAAAGCTCCCTCGGGAGTAATCAGAAATAATTAGATAATGTATTTAAATTGTTTTTTTCCTTAGCCAACCTACAAAGAGACTTGGAGACTTCACCCCCCAAAAAAAAGCCCACCCCAAAATCCCCAAAGCCCTAAGTTTCCCGCAGGAGGGTGTGCAGGGACAAAGGCAGCAGGACCCGCTGGGGGTGGGAGACAAAGCGGCCAAGGGCTTTCACCCGCACCCAGCCAAAGCCCCTCAAAAGAAAAGAGCTGAAAAGTCCTGCCCTTGAAGGCCCCAAAGGGTCAAAGGAAACTTCCCTTTCTTCTGTAAATGAGGAGAGAGGGGGAAAATTCCACCCTTGGATTTGAGGCTGGCAGGGGGATGTCACCCAGCCAGGCTGGGGCTCCCCAAAGCCGCCCACCCAGTCCCCCCCAGGCACAGGGGTGCCACCCGCCCAGCTCTTGCCACAGGGTTTTGGGGTTTTTCTTCCCCGCCTTTTAATGAAAAGGAAATGTGCTTTTTACATAAGCCCAAAGGAAAATACGCAACAGCTAACTGCAAAACTTGGTGGCAAAGTACCATTCCCCGAGCACGGAGCCGCTGTAACGACTTAATAAAAATAAATAGTTAAATAAAGTCAAATAAAATGCACTTCAGGTCCACGCTGTGCATACCCCGCATGCACCACAGGTCGCTGTGTGAGGGAACTGAGAAGCAAAAAAGAAAAGTCTTTGCACCCCCCCACCCCCAAAAACGAGACTCCCCTCTGCCCGTGTCGGAGTTCGGGGCAGAAAACCCGGGGAGGGGAAGGGAGAGGGATTGGGGCACAAGCGTGAAACGCCATGAATGCCTGCACAGTTTAATGCCCGTCTTTGGCAAGGGAAAGAAAACAAGGTTAACTTTGGTAATCAAATGACAGTCATGCCGAGACTCCTCTTCTCTTCTGCAGCATTTGTTTCTGCAGCTCCAAAGTATTTATTTTTGAAATGCTGCAAGTGGCAAGCAGCGAGCAGTGCTAACGTACCCTATTTTTAGTGTAGCACCCAGTGGCAATGGGTGAAAGAAGATTATTTCTGCCTTAATAAGATAGCAGAAACTGAATTTGCAAATATTACTCAGTAACACATAAGCAACACACACGGAGCAGACGTGCAGCACGGAGCTACATTTGCTTCATAACCCTAAAAGTTCGCACAGAAAGTGAAGACCTGGAGGCTCGGGCAGGGGGACGGGGGAAAAGATGGAAAAGTGAATTAAATTAATGCTGATGATCCAGCCCAGCCAGGCACATGCAGCCCCTCTGCCAGGGCAGCCCAGGGATGGGGTGCTGGGGGCTCTTCTTGGGGACCCGGCACAACCCCGGGAGCCGTGCCTGGGGACCCCGGCACCGGCGGCAGCTCCCCGGGCTCTGTCCTGCTGCAAGGTGAGTCACCAGCAGCCTGGGCGCATCACCGCCGCTCGAGGTCACCCACCCGGCAGGCTGCTGCCTCCAAAAAGTGCAGTCATTCAGCCAAGGCAAAGCGTGTTATTACCATTATTTTTTAATTAGTTTTTTTTTTTTCCCCCCTTATCTATCACTAATTTTAAGAGCTCTCAAAGCAAGAAGAAGAAAAAATAGAAAACGCAACATTTTAATTTTTTTTCGGATTGCTGCAAGAAAAAGGGTAAGGGAGAGACACAGATAAAAAATATAATTATTCTGCAGAATTTAATTTTTTGCAATCTAATAAAAGCTCAAGACCCCGACTAAGTTACATCCATCAGAATGCATACAGCACCCCATTACCATGCCTTCTGCAAAGCGTGCATTGCCTGCATCCCATCGCAAACACTAATTCACATCCGTAACACATCAAAAAGACAAGTGCCATGCTGAATTGTATTCTCCTCACTCCTAGTACACAACAGCAGAGCTAGCAATATATAACATGCATGACTCAGTTCTACCATCGTGCCACTACGGAACAGAAAGCCTTAAAATAAAGTAAATATCTTAAAAGGTCAATTAAAAAAAGCTTACAAAACATCAGACGCTGCTTCTTGCTAGAGCTCATTACCTAGTATGGTGGAGCTGCCTGTGTGTTTTTTTTCTTGTGCAAGTTAGTCTGTGAGTCAGCATTAACACACATGAGAACATCAGGAATACTGCCTAGTTCTGATGCAATGGAGGTTGTAAAAAAAAAAAAAAAAAAGAAGAAGAAATCGCGCTCCGTTTGGACAGGAGCCTGTAATTCAATTGCCTTTACTTTTCAATTACTGCATAGCCTACCCTGACCAACCTGCAGAGGGGAAGGAAACTTTGCTTACATCTCTGTCTTAAAATTAATGACTTTTACTTTTGGCTACAGCTTATTCTCCCTGCTTTAAAAGAAAAAATAGTAGGCGTAATACAATTAACCCTTCAAGGGCAGCTGAGCCCTTGCAGCTATCGGGATCTCCATGTTTTTGTAGAAATTTCAGCACTGGAAAACAATACTGCCAAAAAGTTCTGGCGAAGGAAGACATTTATACATTAAACTTTTAATACTCTATAAAGCGAAGCATCTGAGCTTGATCCTTAATGGAAATATAAGCTTGCAGAAAAGGAAAGCTAGGTACTGCAGAAATTTAACTCTGTACTTCCAGGTTTATAGAAGCAAATACTAGATTGCACAGGGTGCTTTTCAAAACTGAGGTTTCTGGTCATTGAGCAAAAACCCCTGAGAAACCTAAAATATGTGCCCTGAGGCGGTCACCTCAGCCTGATGCCCACCTTCCCCCGGCCGATGGGGGCAAAGCAAGAGACGCGCATTTTTCACACGTTGCATTTATTGCTTACGCTTCAGCAAACAATTCTCTCTCCCCCTTCTTCCCGGGGGGAAAACTCCCTGCAGACTCAGCTCCCACCCTCAGGATCGCAGCATCAAGGCAGGAACGTATACGAGACTCAGCACTGCCTTTTCATTTCTGACTTCTCTGCTCTTGCAACAAAACCCTTCACCGGTCCAACAAATTTTGTCCAAAGCTTCAGAATGTGACTATTTCTGTAACGCATCCTAAAACACCCCCAGACAACTCTGCAGCCCAGAATATTATATTATATATAAGATATTATAATATATATGGTCAATACATTATAATATTATGAAGTTTTTTTATATATATGTGGTCAAGTACGTCTTCAGAGCCAACACTAACATCTTACAAGTTTTGTGCTGCTGTGCCACAGCTGAACAGCCACCGTCCCCGTGACAGTCCCACCGAAGTACAGCTCTTGCTAAAGCACAGGATACGTTGCTTAAATTTGGGGGTTTAACTGAGATCCAAGCCTCCTCATGCAGCAGAGGAGGGTCAGAGCTTGGAGGTAAGAAAGTCTCCCCAGTGTTCACAATATGCTGCAGACATGGGCTGCAAACACTGAGCTGATCCTACACCAACGAACACCGATCGACCCGTCAAAAAAAGTGGGTATAGCTAATGCATGTGGATTAATAAGCCAGTGGATCACAAGCATATTCTAAATCCCAGTTCAGTTTGCTGGTTGTTTTCATGAGTAGACACAAGCACTATAATTTTTTTTTTTTTTAAAATACACACATATAAATAGTTATTAATGCTCATTAACCGGCAAGGAAACCCCCTAGTAATATTAGAGACCAATCACTTCTGGAGCTTCCCTCACACACAAGGGACTGTCTCAAACCAGTGTGAGCCTGGTGGGTTTTTTTTCTTAAGCATGTGGGATACTTGAATACAGATGAATTGAGTTTTAAAGGAAAAAAACCCAAGCAGCAACTTCTGGGCCAAGTTCTTGTGTGCCAAACTTTTCAACTGCCACAGCACAGCTCGACAGTGTTTCAAAAGAATTTAAGCACTGTTTTGAATACTGCTGACAATCTTCCTCATCAAAATTTGTAATTTAAATACCTCATATCTGAAAAGCACGCTCCCTGGGGCATGCTTCATTCTCCCTCCCCTCCACCCACCCTCCCCAAGCCCCGTTCGACACAAAATCTGTTGCCTTCTGTATCTGGCTGGTTTTTCCCCCACCTCCCGCAGCCCCGCATCCCCCCCAGCATCACCCCGCAGCATCCGCTGCATCCCGCAGGGACCCCAATGCTCAAGCAGAAGTTTGTTCTTCAGATTACCCGTGGATGAAATCTCTGTACGCACTGCAGCGCCCAAAACCACCGTTACCTTCCTCTTTTATAACTATGATGCTGGTTTAGAGATAAAACCGTTTACTGGTTTAGAGATAAGACCGTGCTAACCAGGCTGCCCAGACTCCTACGGCAAGAAAGGGTTAATGCAAGGAGCCTTGCTTCCCAACACTCTGCTACCCAATACATAAGATGTTCCTTCAAATGCCTTCAGATGTGTCAACAAACCCAAAAATAATTCTATGTCAATAAGTCTAATTGGTGAGGAACGGCAAAATTAATTTCTTGGGGTCTCTGTGATGTTAGAGGCAGCAGCTCCATTTTGGCAGGAGCGTGTTTAAGATTCCCTCCCAGTGCTGCAAAGCACCTTGAAAGGTCGACGAGCACTTTCATATTCTCAGATCCATCTACAACGCTGCAGCAGATGAAACGGATTGACCTAGACGAGAACTGAAACAGTCTCTGTGAAATAATCCATCAACACCCTTCGTCAGCCGCAGCCGCCTTTGTCATGGGCACGCTTGGAAATCGCACCTACCTACTGCAGCCGATCCGGGGCTCGATAGGGTTTAAATCACGGCCCTGCTCTCCTGGGATGTAACCAAACACAGCATCGATAGCTGCAGAGCCGCGGAGACAGCACGCAACATAAAATACCTCCATATTAAAGTGTGTGCAAAGCCTGTGCCCATTACCGAACTCATTAAAGACAGTGATACTTTGTAACATACTCTAATCTTTAATATTCATAGCTTGCTTCATTTGCATATCATGCCATAAATAGTTGAAGCAGAGGTAAAACACAAAGCGCTCTACTTGCATTTCTAATTATGCCTAAAATCAAATGTAAATCACAACACATCCAAGACTCAGAAAATACTAAATTTGCTGTCTCTCAGTTAAAAGTCTTTAAAAAAAAAGAAACCAAACAAACCACCACACGCGCAAACCCAATTATTTTTAAAAAGAAAAATCAAAGGGGCTTATAGGCGCGTGTAGCAGGGATGGCACTGTTTTAAGAGGGGAGCTCACACATCTGAGCCCCAGCCCTGGTGATGGACCCCAGCAGCAGCCCCGGCTGCAGCCCCTCGGGCCAGCACTGGCACCAGCTCATCTCCCCAGCCCCTAAAAAACCCTGCATTTACCACCGAGCTGCACTGCAGCTGCTCATTTAACCTTGGTCTTTAAAGAAACAACAGGAGCCTTTTCCTCCAGGGCAGCTGGGAAAGCTGATCTCCAGCAAAGGAGGTAAATTTGAAGAATCAGCTTGAATGTGGACTTCTGCTACGGCGCTGGGCTGGCTGGAGGTTGGTGCTTCAGCATCGTGACCCGGCATGTGAGGGGAAGCGTCCCCGGGGCTGGAATCTGCTAAACCCTGAGGTTCAATGAGAACAGAGGTGTTTTGGGGTGCTCGCATTCAGCAGCTCCCAGTCCATGAGAAACAGATGATTTCCTGTTCATAACCTACCGAAACCATGCCGAGGTAGCACGGGGTGTTTTTCTCTGCTCTGCTTTTTCCTGAAACATGGAAGAGCCCTCGGAGCGGGGAGCTGCCCCGTGGTGCTCCTGCACCTGCTGTGGCACCCACTGCCGGCACCGGCACCCACCCGCACCGGTCCCATGGAAAAGGCTTGAGATCCCGTTCAACCGCCAGCAATGCTGTCCGACGGAAAGGCTTGGCGTTACGGAGCCAGGTGCCCTCCAGGCGCATCCCCGACATCATCCGTTGTTATAAGAGCTAGAGCAAATTCACTGCCTCCTCCAGAAAGGGCACCAGGGAACTGGGTGGTGTCCTTAATGGCTCGTGGGACTTCATTCCCCAGCCACCCCGATCCTGGAGGGCTGGTTTCCACAACGACTCTCGAGTTATTGACTTTTAAGGAAAAGCACGGTCCTGGTGCGGCACAGGACGAGGAGCCAGGCTGCGCTCGGGGCTGGGGTCGGGAGCAGAGATGAGGCCTGGTGTCCTCACCTGTACAACCGAATTAACCACGCTTCCCCCACTTCACAGAGGCATCAGAAGACTTACCATCTGTAAAACAACTCAATATCCTCCGATGAAAAGTATTATTAGCACATCGCTGCCAATGGCATAAATAATTTCCCTTTAACAAGCTTGCTTCTGCAGCAGGCACTGGGGTCCTCTTGATTTTATGGAAGTCCATCACCACCAACACGTGAAAACGCACGTTTTTAGTTCAAGAGCACTGGCAGGGGCACGGTGTGAGCTTGCACCCGCCCGCTGCTCCCCGCAAGGCAGGTTCCTCGTGGCCGTGACCCACAGGACCTGCTGCAGCCCCAACCCAGCCCTGGCCCTGCTGCCGCACTCCTGCCCTTCCCTGCGCCGATTCGACACACTGCTGCTGCTCCCAGGATGCTCAAAACCTTCCTCCTCTTCATCCATCTCCCCATTCCTCCTCTTCATCCATCTCCCCGTTCCTCCCCTTCAGCTCCCAAGAAGCTTCTCACAACGGAGAGGCGCAGCATCCACGGTACTCAAATTAAAGTTTTACAGATTTATGCCCAAAGATTTAACTAAAATCAAACGAACCAAATTTTGCAAAAGTAGGACAAAAATCGCACATTTTGGGAAGCCGTAAAGCGCGTTTGCCTGGCAGAGGAACGCGAAGCAAGGCAGGTTGGCTGCTGCACGGCGCGGCCAGCATCCTTTCCCACTTACCTTCCCTTTACCGCTGGGACTCCAGCTGCATAAACCCACTATATCTTAATGAAAGGCTTTTGCGGGTGGCTGTCCCCAGGGAAAAATGCATTTTTAAGTCACTTGAACCAAGACTGATTTTGAAGAGCGAGCCAGCTAAATATTACCAAAGGGAGTCGGGCACCCGGCAATCGCCCCAGCCATAGCCTCTCCCTTATTAGATTTTTCCTGTCTTACAAAAGGCTTAAAGAGACTTCTGAGAATGAAAAGCTGAAAGAAAAAAAAGTATGTGTATCGTCATCATCATGTTCTGCTCCTGCTCATACGCTGGGTTTCCAGGGTCCCCAAATCCCATCAGTGAGCGGGTCCAGGGACTTGTGTCAGGGTCCCCTCCAGCCCCGCCCCCCCCCCCCATGCTCTTGTCCTCCCCTGGCACTACAGCTCATCCTGCTCCCTTTCCAGACTTGTGTCCAGCTCAACAACAATATTGCATCAGTTCTATTAGAGTTAAAGGACCTTTTCTGCAATATCGACTTCCAAAGAATTCCAGAGATGTCATTAAATTTAACCCCAAAAGGTGAGCGTTTGCTCCGTCCCCCCAGCCTGCGCCGAGGGAGAAGTGAAAGCGAGCTGCTCACAGCCTGCAAAGCTTTTTTGCTGTTCGTATGTACCCTGGCATCTTGCCCGGACCTATTTTTAAGCCCATTTACTAGAAATCCCACAAATTAAAGGAAATACGGATAATGTTGTAAGAATCCTTTGGGCCAAATAAAAGCTACACATAATTTTCCTTGTGCATCAGAGTAAGATCCTTAACCACAAAAACCAGATTTCCCCAAAGCTCTTTTGCAACAGCGAGAGAATCTTGTTTTGTAAAAAGTTGCTTTGATTCACTCCTGGATTACAGGGAGCACAGCAGACACCGCTGCCGCCTGGCCAAACCAGGAGAGGTGATTACTGTTAGGAAACAGAAAGGTGTTAGGAGAGCACAGATAAATTAAACATCTGTAGCTCTGGAATGGTGACTATTAATGACAGCAAAGCATGCAGAAAGTGCTCTGGAGAGAAGCTGTAGGATGGTTATTGGGTTTTTTTTCTCTGCATAGGAGACTGTTGTGTGTTTTTATTTTCTAGCTTTTTTCAAACCGTGTGTTCGTGGTGCTCATGAAGGGCCAACGTGCTGAAAAGCCTCCTCCAGCACACTGCCATCCTGGGCAAATTCCTGCTTGGCGCACCCCAACCCTACCTTATCCCAGCTCCGAGAAAACCCCAATAATCTTGTTTTGACAGTCCATCAAATGAAGAGACCACCAAATTCATTTCACTTGTCCTCATGCCAAAACCTGACCTGTTCCAGGCAGGATCGTCACCACAGAGCCGCTTCTCCATCTCTATCTCCAGTCCCCATCCCTAACTGCATCCCAGTGCCACGGCAGAGCTCGGGTGCTGCCCCCCCTCTGCTGCCCACCTGCACCCCCAGGACGGGGACGGGAAGATGCCGATGCAGGCTGTGCGTCACGCCAGCCGCGGTGACGGGTCTCCACAGCATCTCCTCGGGGATTTTATGTGAAACAGTGATTTTATGCAAAAATAAATCTATGCTCTGTATCTCTATATTTATATAGTTATAGCGGGGTCTCTCGTGGGGTGAGCACGAAGGAGGGGCACCACAGGAAATAACTAATGGATCTATCTGCAGAGAGCTCACCCACTGCTCTGGAAATCTCCATCCTGGGTGAGTGGTGCTGGTGCCCGGAGGCAGAAGCCCCCCCGCTGGGTGTCAGCCCCCCCGTTTCCCACGGGCACCCCTCGCCTTCCACCGCAGCAAACGGAAAAGGGGCGAGCGGCACCGATGGCCCTTCCCCTCCACGCCTGGCCTGGCTGGAGGAGGCTGCTCCCTTCCCTTTCACCCCTTGCCCACACTGGTTAATTAAAGGAGCATCCAGCTGCAGCACCTTCTGCACCAGGGCCATTGGGAAGGAAGGAGAGAGCCTGTGCTTTATACAGCATCCGCAATTTTAACTATACAGAGACTCCATTGCGTTAAATAAACTCCAGTAACAGCTCTTGTATTTTGGTGGGATTAAAAAGAAACTAGCAACCAGATACACGTTTCAATAAAACTCGTAAGACAAGCAGAAACAGCCCCGAAACACAACAGTAAAAGCAGCATTTGCGGTTAGTCCTTGTGGGGAGGGGATGAGGAGAAGGTGCTTCATTTCCAACAGCGATAAAGCAAAGCAAAGCAATCATCATTAAACCTGACTCTCCCTTCACTCTTGTTCATCCCCAGCAGTCGCTTAAAATGTCTTCCTCGCAAACATTTCAGCTTCCTTTTAAAAAGAAAAATAATTATGCAGGGGAATAACCACTTCTATTCTACAAAGGCACAGATCTGAACAGTTAAACACGCAACTTCGGGAACTTTTCCAAGATTTATATGTTTTGCATGGAAAGCAAATGTTTTTTTTCCTGCCTGGGAAAATATTTAAGTGCTAAGTTTATGAAGCCAAGTCCATTTATTCCTGGTTTATGTTGCTGCTCGGATGAAATCTAATTAGCGATTCAACCAGCAGCGTAGGGATGCGGTGTTGGCCGATGCCACGAGCCCCCGACCCACAACTGTGCCGGCACGCGGCCCCAGGGGCTCTGGCCCAGAAATTGGTTTTCTCTGTGGCACAGGACGGCAGGACTGGCTGAAGGAGGACACCATGGCCACCCTTCCCCGGAGCATCCTGAGGGCAGGCAGTGCAGACGTGCCCAGGAGAGAGCCCGAGGTTTCCTCCCAGCCCTGCCAGCGGCAGTTTCTTGCCATCGCACTTTTTGACAGAGTAAAAGTATTTTTACAGTGATGCTCTTCGAAATAGCAACACCTGATTTGCATTTGCCTGCACACCTGCCTTTCTTACTGAATTGCTGGCTTGACTGTGTGCAGATTGAAACTCCTCCTTGTCCTTCTTGCTCAGAGCAGCTTCTACCTCCTTCAGTCCCGCGTGGGACCAGCGCCCGCCAGCCGAGGCAGCGGTGAGGAGCAGTCCTGCCGCCGGGGGCTGAGATGCTGGCGGGCAAGACCGGGGACAAGCACCTTTCCCCACCAAGGTGGCATTACGTTAGCGAGACACATGATGCGACCGTCGCGGTATGGAGCGGCAGGACTCATTGCACAAGTATTATCAAACATAAACCAACCCCATTTCTCAGTCCAGGCTCTGTTTTCACCTGCACCAGTACCTTCCACAGATTCATTCCATAAACGCATGAAATACATCTCCTCTCCTTTTATTACTGCCTGCCAGTACGGTGCCCCAGCTCCCGGGGAGCCGGAGGAGATGCAGAGCAGGAGGAGGTGGCAGCAGCAGGACTGGGCGCGGGGCGCTGGTGGCAGCCACCTCGCTTGCCACCGAATTGGGGAACCCAGAGAACAAGCCTTGGTCCTTCATCACGGGCAAACGTAGTAGCAGGCATGGAAAAAAGCCCCAGTGGGGCTGGGCACCACGTGCATGTGAGAACAGGGGTGACCCCAAAGAGTAACCCCGGCTCAGCAGCACCGTCCCTGAAGCGCACCACTGGTAGTCTGGGACGAGAGCAGCCCCAGGCAGTCCCTGTGGCAGCCGGACACTCACCTCCCAGGACAAAACAAGGGAATGTGGCCCACAAGGACTTCCCATGCCGAGAAAGAGCTTCCACGTGAGAGCTGAGACCCACCACCTCCCGAGGTCCCTGCCCTCGGAGCAGAGGATGGTTTGCACGCTAGCAGCCTTCCCCTCCCTGTGCAACAATCCTGCGAACGGATTCCCATTCCCATGAACTGGGAAGGAAAAACATCCCAGTTCTCCCAGGGAACTCTTAGCCTGGGAATTACTTGTCATTTCTAAGAGGGGCTTGTTCTGGCCTGCCCCAGAGCAACATCCGTCTTTCATCAGTTAAAAGATGATACAACTCTCGGATCTGTTCAGCCCCGAGTCTCAACCACTTGCTCGGACACCTGGAGACTTTTCACCCCAGACTTAAGGCCCTTCAGCTTTTTGCAGCAACGTGGCAGGTGATTTGCCTCTATTCCTCCATTTATTTCTGTATTTTTGAAAATCTTTCTGGCCAGTTAAACCAGAACCATCGCGATTGCGAAATCCAGGAAATTTGCTGCAACGCTCTGTAACACTTGCAAGGCAATTAGCCAAAACCTCACACAAATAAGCTTTTTTGCCACACCGTTCTAACCACCAAGCATTAACCCATTTTTTTAGGAAACAACATCTGCTGAAATAACTTCCTAATCTAGGAGCAGGCGTGGAAAAAAAGCTGCTGCAAGTATCTCTAGTCCATGGTAAACAAAATTTTCAGGCAGACTTGTTCCACTCGGAGGGTACGAACTCCAAGTACCAGGGCTTGTTACACAGACCCTCTCCTTCGAATATTTATTACCTGGTCAGGAAAACCGATAGGGTCGAAGCTTTCCCTGCGGCAATGATGTGCTTAAGAGACAGTGCTTCCCCAGAAGCATGCCTCCCCCCATGGCAGAGGTGATGGTGGAGCAGCCTGGGGCCTCGGGGCACGAATTTGCACCCCTGAACCTGACTGTTGTGGGGTCTGAAATCCTGGGAGCTATAGGAGCTGCATCCTATAGCTGTAGGAATAAATCACAGCACAGGCAGGACAGCTCCTGGGTAATCGTTGGTAAGAATAAAGGAACCACTGGGCAATAAAGCAACCATTTCCATTTCCTAGCCCTGCCTTTAGACAGCTTTTCTTCCTGGGAAGATGTCAACATATAGCAACTAAGCTTTGTGATTTGCCCTAGGAAACAGTTATCACGTACAGATAAACTGAGGCAGAGCACGATAACGTAACCAACATAACACAGCAAACCAGTGCTTGCAGGCAGCAAGACAAAATCACACTCAATACCTTTCCTTATTTCAGATTCAAATATCAGCTACGCTTCTGTGCTATTTGTTATAACTCATTCCCTCCCTTATTCTCTGTCCCTGCTTTCTCCCCCATCCTGAAAAAGCTATAAAATAAAATAAAAAGCTTCCTTTTGGGAACGCAGCGGTAATAATACTGCTACCATCTGTTGATGAGTCCAAGGACCTACACAGGGAGGAAAGAGGCTGCAAAGCTGAAAGGGAGTCAAGTGTTTGCATGGTTTTATTGAGAAATGAAATCCAGCTTTAAACACAGTAAATCGGAGACTATTCTGAATCACCTCTTGAATTTTTTAATGCTACTCCTGGGAGCACTGAAGGTAAATATGTTAATTTGACTTCAATCATGGTGCAGAAAAAAAAAAAAGCATGCTGTATTAGTTTAGGGTACCAAGTCTTAAAACTATTCATGCATTTCTGCATATTTTATACTCAGCAAATAAAGTTCCAAGGTTCTATAAGGAGGCTGAGAAATTATTCTGAGTAAGCAATAATGAGGTGTGCATTATATAAGGCTGATACTAATGGTAATCTATTATTAAAATTTAAGAGCTCGAGCAACTACATTTCAAACAGTCCTACAGCAGTTTTTCTTCTCTAGGAAGGGAAAGCAGCACCTGGAGGAGGGAGGTTGCCGAGACAGCGGGTTTCATATGTGATGCATGGGGTAACGGTCTCCGACCGAGTTGTACCCCAGGTCCTTGGGGTAATCTCTCCGCTATTTCTCTAATTAACTCTTCCACAGAGTACTACCACCGCTGCGGCGAGCAGCCTCGTCCAGCCACTCAGGCATGGTCACGAGTCACGGCAGGTTCATATTCCCAGCGTGTTTAATTCTCTGCCTGATGTTTCAGCATAACGGATCTCCCAAAATGCATTAGGCATTAAAAAATTAACAGGGTTTCAAGTTTGTACATCTTAGCGATCCTCAGGGCTTGATTTCTGCTGCGATACCCCACTTAGGCTGCAAGGACAGGAACGTGACCAGTAAAACCCGATGTGCTTTTCCTACCTGTGCCAACGCTCCTGCCAAATCACCTCCAGGACCCTGAGAAAAGCAGCATCACGACATCCGGGTCAGACACACGGACCATGTCAGTATTCAAACGCACCAAGGGAAGAGTGCAGCATCGCATCCTAGCGACGCTCGTCAAGCCCAAGTCAAACTTTGCTTGGTGCTGGTGTGAGCTAGACCTGCTCTGCCCCACTGCCAGCCCCACTCCTTCCCAGGGTCGTACGCTTTCCTGAGGACTGGCCACTCAGCCCGACAGGGAATCGCCAGGCGCCGCAGGACCCATCCCAGCAAGCAGTGCGGATTATAAGGAAATATCATCTAGTGCAACGGCACCTCTCAGCACTACCGTGAGAGAAACAAACAGCAAAAAAAACAGAGTTTGGCTCATTTTCCTCCTTCCTACATCTTTTGGTGAGAATCAAAAGGAGTCTCTGGGGGCTGTAAATCTGTATCTGACAAACCCATACAGAAATAGGCACATCAGGGAGGGACCAGGTGCTCCAGCAACACCGTGTGTCTGCACATTTAACCTGTTACAGCTCCATCTCGCAGGGCTCACGGACCCCGAACACGCGCTGGGAATGCAGTAGTCTTGCTGCATCGCGTGCCCCTTAGAGGAAAATCCCCCCTTGGCTTGTATGAAATGCAAAATTAAATTTTAGCTGCATTTCAGGTTGTATTGCTAGTGTGCAGCCAAGTTCTTTTTTTTTAAATGAAATTTTTCAGTAAGTTTAGATCCCAAAGGCAACATTCTGCCCAAACCAAAGGATAATGAAGCATGATAATTTCAGGAGAAACAAACTTAGTCTGAGACCTTTCTGTGATGAAAGGGATCTTAAATAGCGATGAGCTCTTCGCTCTCCAGGCTGGAAGGGCCGCTGGGAAGCAAACCAAAGCAGAAAGGATGGAGGGGGAACAGAGCAAGTTGGCATTTGCCAGGTGTTTATGGCATCCATCCGCTCTGCCTGCCCATTCCCTGCTGTATCACCACCTACCTGGGCCGAAGGAGTTAACAACTCTTCTGGGACAGCGTAACAGGAGACGGGAGTTAGTCATCTAGGCATGTCCGGATCGGTATGAACCCGGAGCCAGCGTATGAATGAAGTTGCCTTGGAGATGCAGCCAAAACCAATGACCAGATATTAACTTTTCACAACAGGCTGCCAAGGGAAGCAGAACATGCAAAACCAGCAGGACGACAGCTTCCAGCACAGGCGGGAGCGTCCGGATACAACGGGAGGGACCCCTGAGCCCCCCTGGAGAAGTAAACCCCTGCACACCTTTGATCAAGAGGCAGGAGAAATTTCTCCTTGCAAAGCCAAGCAGGCCAAGGACTAGCAATGAAAGTCTTGGACCTTATGGGGTGGGTAAATGATGCCTGGATGCAGGACACTGTCTTCCCTTGGTCTAATTTTAAAGTTGGTAATAAAGATACCAACAGCCAGCTTCTTTCTTCTTTCTGGAACCAGCTTCATAAGCAGAAAACACAGCTACGGGCACCTTACACAAGGCAGCCGAAACAAGATGTCATTAAACAAAAACATTAACAAGTAATTCAAAGGCTGGGCTGGGGAAGAATTACAGGTCAGCAAACATCTCCCTGCCTAATCCCAGCACTTCATCTCCACTTCCAAGGGCAGTTTTGGAGGTGGCTGAGCAGGAAGGAGTGGCTGCTCCGGCCATCTGCTGGGCTCCTCCGTTGGCACCCAGCACAGCCACTCAGCAGGAGGAAACTCAGCTTCAAGCAGTGGTTTCTCAATCTCAGCTCAGAGCAAGGTAGCTTTCTACAGGGCATTTCTCCCGCCCTGATGAACGTGGTCAGCCTGCTTCCCGAGGGGACTGTGCAAGGAGGACAGCGGGTGACCCACTAGAAGGCTGCACCAGTGGGAAGAGCATCTGCTAAAGCCCGTGGGTGAAGACCATGGGCAAAGCTCAGGTCACCTGGACCTCACCTCCCTCCAACCTCACCGGAGCACTGACCCATGGAAAGAAACAGCTTTTCAACCACGACAAGGCTTGCACTGCATGAGATAAATTGGTGCGTTGTTCACTCAACCCCTGGGCGAACAACGCCCGCCACCGAAGGACACACACCGTCAATGGGCCACCCCACACCCTCCCCGGTTCCTAACCCAAAGTCCAACCTCTGAAGGCAGAGACGCTTTTCAGGCCCTGCAACGTACCTCACCTTGGCTCACACAGGGAATGACTTGCAGGGGAGGGTGAGATGCGGGACAGCCACGATCCCCGCATCACAGCTGCGCTGGGCACGAGACCCAGCCCCACCACCGCCTCCACCGCCCCGCCAGGTGATGAACGGGCTGCAAAACCGCTCTCCAGGCTCTGCGGGACATCACAGAGCTGAACGGCGCTCACTGCCTCTCTCGTTAGAAGAGCGCGAGATGAAACGGACATATTTGTATTAGAGCCTGAAATGCAGAAAGCTGCCGTTCCAATCTGCACACCAGCCCCTTGATATTTTTTCCCAGAAGGAAAAACAGAAGATGCTTTCCATAAGCAGACGATTTCAGCAGCTAATTTTACCATCACTTATGGTCGACTTTATGACTAAGATTTCATGCTGACTATATTAATCCTGTCAAATTTCAGAGTGAGAGAGAAATGATACTGTATATTTTATGGCCGCAATAACTTCTAAGCCATTAGACATGCATGCTGACATGAAAGTAATCAAATTGATTTTTTTCCTATTACAATGAAGAACTTCGTATGAGCAAATAGTCTTTCTGGCACAGGAATGAAACCCCAAGAAGCCTGCGCTCACTCAGGAAATTAGGAAATCGCCACAAGCCATTGTTCAGAAATTTGGGTGTTCTGCTTAACTCACATGTTATTGTCACCAAAGCTGACAGGAACATGTTAGTCAACGAAACGATCGACAAAAGCCAATGTGAGGCATAACTGGAGGGTTTTGAAGCAACGTTAAATATTGCAGAAGTTGCAGTCAATTGCTTTCCCAGCATCAGAGGCTCCACCGTGCCTTTTTTAACCTCATCAGACACACCGAGCCCCTCACATGGGACAGCAGCTCGCTGGCCACTTCTCCAGGTGTTGGGTATACAAGCCTGAATCGGTCAGAAGAAGTTGTTTAGAGGGCTTGTCAGCAAGTCCTGCAGACCTGGAAGTATTAATGGCTGTACTGGAGGTGCCAAGACGAAGGGCCGAAGCCCTGCCTGCATGCACGCGTGTGGCTGCCGAGGCAGCAGTAAATGAGAAAGCCCGTGTGCCAGAAGGTCAGCTGAGAAAACCAGCTTCGCTTTCAGCCCAGCCTCTGCTCCGTCCCTCTGCAGAAAGCAGAGAAAGACAGATCATTTAAAAGAATTCTTTAAATGTAAATAGGCCTTTAATGATAAATTCCACTTGCTTAGTGTTTTGCTGGGCTTTTTTAAACCCTACTCATATCTACACTTGAAACTAGGAAGCCTTTCTTGGACTTATAGCAACTACCTAAAAATCTAATTTAAGAACCTTTAATCTGACACGTTTGTAAAGTTCTAGAGAAAGTGGGGTCAAAACAGACCCCACAAAGAGCAGGACAAGTCGCAGGGCAGAGGTGACGGTCTGGGGTGTCCCCCGCCGTGTGCGGGACCCCCCATGCCAGGGCACCCCACGGCCTGGGGTGGCACGGACGCTGCGGGCACGGGCAGGGGCAAACCCATCCCAGGGCCGGGGCTCTGCAAGCCAGGCCTTGCACGGGAAGGGGGAACCTGTCTGCGTACCTGCAAGGTGCAAAAACCCGTGAAAACCTGTTTTCTTCCTCTGATCTGTGAGTGCACGTCGGGTGCGAGAGGACAAGATTGGCTAGGCTCAAAATCTTGAAAGATGCGGTAACGAGAAGCAATTAAGCGTAGGTAACATGGATAATGATGTAACAGACTTACATAGCACCCTGACAGACGTAGTCACATCTCTTCTATAGCCAATAAAATTTAGGACTTTTTTAAAAATTTTAAATATGGATCTCAGTTTTTTGTAGAATATTGATATCAATCATCAAATAACATCAGATCTTTCAAACCAAGTAACCTGAACATAAAAAATTTGCATACGTATGTGCTAAACCCGTCTAAAGGCTCAAATGAAGGGGGGTGTATGTATGTATGTATGTATGTATGTATAGCTTCTGTCGGCTAGAAAAAGAATTGCAGATTGAACATGCATTTAGTTGCAAATCAAAGTGCTTTAATGGCTCTCTATCAGAAAGTCTTATTTTTGGTTTTGTGTTGTTTGTGTTGCTTGGGTTTTTTTAAAACCAAAAAGAACTTAGAAAACAAAACCATAAACCCACAACTACATGGATCACCTAAACCAAGACTTGCTAAATGCCAGTTTTAGTGCACTCGTTTGTCCTACTACACAAGATATTTGTAAAGTCACCGGTGTTGCTGCTGCAGTGAAAACATGCAAAAGGTTTCCATACATGTTATTAAACAAAATGAACTAACTTTTTGGATCCCTTCTACACTTTTTCTTTTTTAATTTAGCTTTAATTCTAATTTAAGGTCTTGCTGCGCACCCATGTAGACGCACTTTGTTATCAATTTCTTACCTTTCAAAACCCGAATAAAACCATCCTGTGACTTTGCCGTTATCTCCTTTAGGAAGGGAGAGCTCTGCCCAAGCAGGGCTAGGCAAACCTCCCTCTGCCACTTCTTCCAGTGTTTACTGTTCACATATTTTTTACATGAATCCCCTCCCATCACGATCCAGGGAGTTACAGCCCAGCAATGCATCTATTTCATTGCCCACATTCCTTTGCAGTGACTGCAGCACTCAGCACCATCATCGCTCCCTGCGCTGCTACAGACATGGAGGGAAGGGATGGAGGCGGGGTGACACCCCCAGCCATGCTGGGGGACAGGGACAGCTTGAGGGGTTCCTATCGCTGCAGCTCCAGCTAGCATCACCTCCTGGAATTACGAGAGCAGAGTTGGTTTGGGTGGGTTTTTTTGGTTTGGGGTTTTTTTTGGTTGGTTGGTTTTTGGGGGGTTTTGTTTCGTTTTGTTTTTGAGACTGCATATAAGCAAACCCTTTCCTAACAAAACCCAGGCCAGAGGCCCATCCCACCACACTGAGCACCATTAACCAGCGCTCACCAAACAGGTTCCCTCCGCTGCCCCTGTGGTTTATAAGGATCCCACCTTCCAGAGCAAGCTTGGTCCACGTACCGGCTCAGGATCTGGCGAGCTGCAGCTCCCAGAGGAAGATGACTAGTCAGTAGGTGTGACGTGAGCCACAGCCCACCATCAGCTTCACCTGAACTGCGGCGCCTTCAGCCACCCGGCAGGAAACAGAGAATCCTTTTAGCCAAACTGTTACAAAATTGTGCTTTAAAGTTATTACCCAAACCCCGCAAATCCATAGTTTTGCAAAGGTAGGAGAGGTCTCCCGGGAGAAGCGGCGAACAATATCCATGAGTTTCTCGTGACCTTATGGAGATTGCCATGACAACACCGCTTCGATCCTCCAAACATGGATATATTCATTTGCACTAGAGTGATTGAGAATAATTAGAGCGAGATTCCCTGAGCCGGGGAGCCCGGGAGTCACAACCGTACGGTGGTTCACGGCAGCAGAGCCCAAGTTTCGAGGGAAGCAGCCCCAAATTTAAATGTAAAAAAGAAAACCCACAACACTCTTTAGAGCCGCGTGACCTAATTCATTATAAAGAATGTCAGTTAGCAAACCTTTTAAATAAAACATTAAGCTAGAGGTAATTTGAAGCCGTGTGGATTTTGTTTTACTCAATTATTTTCTAATGCTTCAACTTCAAGAATAAATATGCAGAAATATAAAATAAAATACTAAGGGTTTCATTTAATTCTTTTTCAAAAGAAATTAAGACATTCATACTAAACCAAAGTACTCTCAACCAAGCCAGATTTTTAATTAAACTCTTACGTCCTACAAAATTCTTCAAGGTTGTAATATCTGCTTCCACATCCGTGAGCTAGCATCACACTTGCACAACCTGTGTTATGCATTACTATAACTTATTTCCAAAACATATACTCATAAATTAAACCAGGTTTGAATACTCTTTTTCCCTCGCCCATAATCTACATAACCAGTTGCAATTTTCACTCTGTTTGTTGGGAAGAGTTTCCCTCCAGCAGACACAGAGACAGCAGAAGATCACGCTGGCCTCTGCTTTGGTTTTATTAATGCATGATGGTAAGAACGTGGTTGTAGTGAGGCAGGTAGGAATATAAAACCTGGTGAAGAACAGTGGAGGATAAAAGCCGCTGTTTATACGCACGGTCTAGTATGAGGTTAATTGGGAAAGGGGGGAAAACAAAGGGAAGAAGCTTGATGATTAGCACTGCAAAAGCTCTTCTAAGAAATACAATAAAACCCAAAGAAATTCTATTTCTTCATACTGCAGCCCTTCATGGAGCTTGGGCTTACCTACAGAAAGAATAATTTAAAGTCTAAATAATTCTGCTGTATTTTAAAAGACTCTGAGGTCTTTCTTCAACCTGGACAAGTTTTCTGAGCGTTTTGCCCTGGCACTGGACAGGTTCCCAAAGGGGAATACGTGACTCACGCGAAGGGAACAGGGTGCCCTGAACAGGCGTCCAGGCACTCTCCCGTGGGTCCAGGGGCTGCTCTCGACACGACCCAGCTCCAAGCTGGGGTCACACCTCAGCCCGCTTCTCCTGATCTTTGCACTTACAGTCCTTTTCAAAAGAAAAAGAAAAAAAACAGCTACCTATATGCAGGGCTGGGTTTTTTTTTTCAATTTCTTAACTGCTGCAGCAGTTCAAGAGAACTAAATTCACTCCACCCCATTCATAGGGAATATTCCCAGATATATTTCCAACTGGAAATATGAGGGGAACATGGGAAAAGAGATATCAGTTGCCCAGTGGGAGAGATAACCCTGCTGTCCTGGTTAAACCGGGGCACGCACACAGCGGGACCGGCAGAGCCAGCGACAGCGAGCCCAGCGGCGCAGCCCACCTCCGAGGACGGAGTCCACCCGGGACAACCCGAGGAGCCGTCATGGCAAGTCTACCAGCCCCACGCCACCCCGGGATCTGCAGGGATGGAGGCTCTCGGCGGGATGGCTGCTGGTCACTCCTCAGCCCTTATTCTGGGACAAGCAAATACAGTCAAAAGGAGGAGTCCTTGGGAGCAAAAAAAAATAAAGTTTAGAGTTAAATATCTGATTTTCATTTGGCATCATCACCACTTTCAACAGGATGCCAGAAAGAGATTTGCAGAAACTTGCTTAACACAGCTCCGCTAGCAAGTCTGCCCTATGAAACATTCAGGAAACAAAGAAACCCGGAAGATAAAAAGATCCCTTTCTGCCACCATGCTTAGAGTAAAACACCTCACTACTTTGATTCATCCTTCCATGCAATCTTTAAAAAAAAAAAAAGAAAAGTCATCCTTTCCCAGTAATTCATTCAGTAGGTTCCAGCACATAACTCCTCGCTCAGCCAGCAGCTCAGTACCGGGGGTGAGCAGGGTACCAGAAGATGCCCAGGGCAGGTTATAGGAAGCACAGGACAGAGCCAACTCTTGTAATTGCCCACCACCGTAATTATCACATCGCAACCACACCCTGGGGCCACTTTCAGGGTACTAAAAGTTCTCCTCTGTGCCACCGAAATATGGTATTTCATGTTGGCACAAGGTATAAATGGTGGTACCCAGCTGGGCACCGTCGTGCACATCGCACAGATAAATCCCAGGGCGCTCCAACCCGGCTCTCACCAAGGGCTGCTTCTAAAGATCGAAAACTACTGATGAATCTATTTCTCTGCAGCAGAGAATAAACAAGGATTAGTATTCACCCGTTCATAACAGGGAAACCCTGCAGCTAGAGGTGGAGTCAGTCAATGCCTGAACATCCAGCCTAAGTAGCTTGACGAATGCTAACTACGACTTCCAGCTTATTTATCTGATTTGGTTTGATTTTAAAATATTGAGTTACCTACCCAGACACAAAAAAAAAGTCTGAAAATTTCCCATGCTAGTGAAAACTCTCTCTGCCATTTTATGACGCTATAATTCATATATATCTCTGAATATTGCTGACTTTTCTCAATCACATTTGTCTTGAGAAATGCCTAGAAAAAAAAAATCAGAACAAAGGCTACAGTTTTTCAAAATGATCTTAAGTGCCTGAAAAATGGGGTTCTACAGTGAATAAGCCTTTCCAACTCTGACTGCGATCCACAGCCTGTAAATATTTTAGCCATTTAAGCCGGTTACAATATTTATTAGGGTCTGGTTTTGTCAATCAATCTATAATAAGAGCAGAACAGCCGATACTTATAAAACAATCCCCTCGATTTTAGTACAGTCTGGTGTCTGTATTAGAAAGGGGCAGTTCTGAACTGATACAACCAGTTTCTAACAAAAAAAAAAAAAATATGGAGGAGGGATGAAGGCAGTTGCAAAATCCACAATGACTTCAGCCAGGGCCAGGATCTCCTCCAGGAACTCTGGGCTGATGCTCAGAGAAACCCGAAGAAGAGGCCAAGGCTGGACTGCCTCGGGGCAGGACCACCCGTCCCACCGCGGGTGTCCGTGCTCCAAACCCCCGTCACCCAGGCAGTGCCCCTCGTTCAGGACGGTCTTACTGGTAACCAGGGATACAGAGCCTTAGCAGTGCAATAAATGGCTAATATTGGACGTTCGGGGGGTCTGACGCTGTTAAGTGTATTTAAGTCAGGTACCTACAAGCCGCTGCTCATGGCGGAGGCGATGCTGTGCACCCCTGCCTGTTGGAAATACGAGACACACCGCCAAATAATTTCAGAGAGCAACGGATAACTGAAAACTAACAGACCCCATAGTGACTATCAGTACAGATTTGAAACAATGATCTAAACGTGAAAAGCCTCCCTGTCTATTCCTGAACCCATGAGGCACAATATTCTCCCCCCCAACCCAGCCCTCATTTTAAAATTCATCCTTTATCAGCTTGAGTTGAGAAAATCCAGTAGAAAGGCACAAATGGATTGTGCTAGTAAGCAGAAAAACTGTTACATCTTCTGAATGTAATTTTGCCAAAAGCCTCTGCACAATTTTTTTTGTCACGCTTTGCATTATGAAGGAAATTTCTTTTTAGAAGAACAGGAGAATGATTTGCATAATATTCTTTGCAAGTTAATATCAGCCTCTGATAATGATCTCTGCATAATGCAAAAACGTTTGAGAAGACTGTTACAACACTAAGTAATCATATTTTAAATTATGTTTCCCTTTATAGAAAGGTGTTGCAAAAACACACAGACATGAAATCTGTCTGTTGAAGTCCCAAGAACCACCTGACCATCTTCCCACTATTCTACTGTTACAGATTGCAACACTGCCTTTCAAAATCTTACAAAACAAATTACGCTGCAACAGTCTGGCTTCACAGAAGGCAGAGCTTTTTCCTGTGCTGATGCTCCAGCACATTACATTTCACAAGAGCTTCTGATGGCACAAGTTAAGCAAGGACCTAGAAATTAAGAGGTAATACAATTAGAAGTACCGCAGCAATTAAGGTGGATTCTCCCGCCCATACTCGCACCAAGCCATACCACGCTGCCAAGCTGCAAGGTAACACCGAGTGGAGGTGGCAGCACGGGGGCATACCCTACTTGCCACCAGGTACACTGGTGGCACTGGTTTATCTGGGTTGTTTCTTTTGCCCGGTTGGCTGCAGAGCCATTTACAGTGCACTGGGAATTAAGACCGTGCCACTACTGCCACGTCCCCGCCACGCGAGAAGGTGTCCCCTCCGGCAGCCAGCAATCTTCCCGAAATCTCTCCGAGGGATTGGGTGTCGTCTGATGCAGTCACGAGATCTCCATCTCCGCTAACGCCATCGTTCATGCCTAATTAGGTCAGGAACTAAACATAAAAAGAAGAGGTCCAGGAGGAAGCCATTTATACAGGCATGCCGAGCAGCATCCTATTAGATGTGGGCACCGACTATTTCCCTCAACCCATCTCAAACGGGGGATGTGGGTGGGAAGCTAATGCACTTGGATATTAAATGCTCAATATGTCACTAAGACTTAACAACCACAACCAAGTGGTTTAAACCTGAGCTAACCTTCCCTGAACTAAAATAAAACGGCAAAAGGAATTCAGAGAGGTTCTTGGGACAGCCCTCGCACAAGGCAATAAAACACAGGAGTCATACACTTCAGTGAAGCAGAGAAAGACAACACGTTCAGACCAATCTATTTCTCATCATACAAATGATGTGGAGGAAAGCATGAGGCAGGATCCACTGCAGGGCAATGCTCTCAGAGCACAGCCTACACCGGTATGTGCCCCAGAAAGCAAGTGTCCCCAGCCTCTGCCCATAGCATCCTCAGGACCACAGAGGAAAGTACATATAGTCCAGCCAGCGCTACCCACGCCTCTAACATATACAACAGGGCATCATTCAGCACTGAGGGTGGGTGGTTTTTTTCCCCACCTACAAAACTAAGTCTAAAATTCAAATACCAGATCTGTGTGGTCAAGGCACGGAGAGAATAGCCTCCTGCATGTCAGAGTGAGCTCGGCAAGGCAGTTGTTTCTGCTCAACTACTGCACTCGGTATAGGAACCGCAATAGAGACCTGTGATCGTTCCTCTCCCCTACAAGTTCTGCTAACTTGAAGAATTTGTCCAACCACGTTCAGCAACAGGCAGAAGAACCACCAGGGTAAGCCGTCAGACCGTAGACCAGCTATAAAGTGTTTAGGGGAGCATTTTTGCAGACACTCAGCTCTTGGTGGCGCTGGCTGTCGCAGTGTCAGCAGCCCGTGTACGTGCTCGGATGTTTGCGCTGGGCCTTCAGCGCACTGAGTCTCACGCAGCAGGCTGCACCTGCAGACGCTCCGGCACTGTGGATACGAACCCCTCCATCTCCCTCCTGCTGTTCAGCACACCGCAGGGCTGGATGCTTCTGCAGGGTATTGTCAGGTCCCGGCACACCCCACCTGGAAGCAGCCCAGGCTAATGCTCTGAGAATCCTCCACTCCATCCCATCCTCTCCTTTTCACACCTTTTAACGAGTTTCAAGCAGTCCCTTTGCTACATGTCATCACAGGCTTCCTTCAATGGGTTTGCAAACGTCTTGCCCTGTCACCTCCAGAAACACCGACGCTGAACCCACCAGCAGCGTCCTCGTCTCTGTGCTGGAGTTGGGGCACCAGGCTCCTCTGCAGCTCCAAAACTCGTGTAACGGCGACTGAAATGAAAACCAGTGATGGATGCAACACTGGAAGAAGGGAAAATCAGCGGCTGCCCCAGGCTCTCATGCTCCAGCGCAGACCGTGCCCGCAGCCACGGCACACACCGAGCGGCAGTACAGGGTCAGGCTGCTGGACGCCGCAGACCTGGTGCTGGGCACAGAACTCGCTACAACTCTTTAACGAGCAGATTTAAAATCAGCTGACTCTGTTTATGGAGCTGCGAGCTGTGACCCTGGCGAGGAAGCCTGGCCACCGGCTCGCGGGGGATGCAGTTGCACAGGAAGCCCACGAAGAGGTGGCCAACCTGCGCAAAAAGCCACCACCAGCTCCAGCCACACCCAGCTGTGTCTCCAGCAAACTTACGGAAGAGTCTCTACGAACAGCAGCGTGGACATGAATTTGCCCACCTCTCCGAGTACCAGATCAAAACTGATCCTTCTTCATGATGCCGCAGCACGGTGGGTCCTGGGGTGAAGCCCCTAATGCCCTGACCGCTCAGGGACACCGAGCAACGCAAACAGCACTGGGAACTTGGTTTTTTTCTTTCAAAAATTGCAAGCAAATCTCTGCCTTCCTTCCCAAAACCGACATATCCATCCATACCGGTGGGTGGTACCACCAAATGCAATTCGTATGCCCCCTATCCACCTCCTGTGTGCCTGAGAGCCATCACCTGGACACCAAGAGGGAAAGCTTCTCCGAAGTCCCAGCAAGCACCACAGACATCGGCACGTGCGCTTGGGAGATCAGAAGGCTGTGGGAATCGCCTCGTGAACTGCCCGAACCAAATATTTCTATTCCTAATGCTGCACGTTGCATTTTACATAACATTTCTGAGCCACAGAGGAGGAGGTTAGGAGCAGGCAGGAGGGTGGGGAGCGGACAGCCAGCTTACCAACTGTCTGCGAGACATCCAAGTCATTTCAACAGCACGTATCCATGCTGCACAGTCGAGGAAGGTTGCGACAGCAGGGCTGGCACTCAGCATTAATTTGTGTTGCTTTATAAATATACTGCAATTAAACTGCTTTAAGAATCGGGGAAGGGGGAAATACCAGTTTGGAAGTGTCAGGGCTGCATTTGTTTTTCAGGGTGATATGAAATCATGACTTTCACTACATGAAACCTTACAAAACAGTAGTAAAGGCTACTGGAATATTTTTGTTCTTTAAAATCACTTAGAAAGCAACATGATGCACTGTAGACATCACCAGTGGACACATGTACCACTGTAGCAGTCCTCTGTACTTTGCTGGTGGCCAAGCAGAAAAAATAACGCTCGATGCTCTGCTGAGCTGAGGTGGGGTGCAGGGCCTGAACCAGACACACTCGGACTGCAGGTTCTGGTCTGGATGCAGACCGTGAGCGAGGTCTGCCCAGAGCTCGTCATGGTGCCACGCAGGTGATCTCCAAGAGCCTGCAGGAGATCTTTTCTCATCTCTCAGGCAGGAGCTGCCACGAGGCAGCAGCTCCCTGCCTTCAAGCCCTTCTGCAGGGGCTGGCCAGCCCAGCAGTGCTCGGGTGAGCGCAGACTGGATCTTTCTAAAAGTATCCATTGGAGTTTGGTAAAAAAAAAAAAATAATTAACGGTGTCAGTAAGATCCATGAGCCTCGGTAATAACCACACAGCTCTGGGCTATCTGCAGAAAACAACCTATCCATGCAGTGCGAGCGCTGCCAGGACTGCTCAGCTCCAAGCCCTGCCGTGCACGCGACGGCTGCCTCCAAGGACATGCAGTGATTTCATCACTTGGTTCTCCACCCGCTCCAAGCTGCACTGCCCTCCTGTCCCACCGCCCCAGCCTCAGCTCCCTTCCAAAGAGCAAAAAGTTAAGTTCTCCCTTCTGCATCATTTCTTGTGCCGAATCCAGATCAGTCAGCAAGTACTGCAGGATACACCTCCCTTAAGGCCACTCACAAACAAGACAACAGCCCGTTTGGGATCTTAAGGGGAAGATAAACGAGGAAACTTCCTAATTTTGATTGTAAAAATATCCACGAAGATACCAAGTGGCTCGAGTACCTCCAGCTGCTCTCTGCAGAAGTGCCCACTGACTCCCGAGGAGAAGCGCAGGCACTTGTCCAAGCCTAGAGCCGAGAAAGGTCTCCAGTGGGAACCTGCGTAAGCCCAGAGAGAGGGACAGACACTAATACAGGTATTATGGACAGCAGATATCAAGTGACCTTACCCACAACTGTAGCGGGCTCTGAGAAGGCAATGGCTCAAGATGCACCCAGCTCCCGTGCTCCTCTCCAGGCTGGTGCCCGCTGGGGAGCAGAACAGGACAACCCATCACGGGCTCTTCCCCAAACCAGTTCATGAATCTTCAAGGATACAGGGCTAGAAATCTTAACAATGCCGTGCAAGGATATAAAAGCTGCCTGTGTGCTGAAACCAGCATTGCAATCTGGAAGCAGGAGCATTGCCACCATTAGTGGGTCTGAAAACCGACGCAGAGCCAAGCCACCCCAGCTGGCAACACAGGGTCTCCAGCCCTCGCTGCCCGACTCCAGAGTAAACCAGCCTTGGGCTCGATGCTTACATTGCAAAACCAAAGCACTACATGTACACTGGCCTCAATCTACATTTTTACAATTGCACAACAAAAAAACACCAACAAAAAAAAAAAAAGAAGAAAAAACAAACCACTCAACAGTCTTCTGAAAGACGGGTTATTAGATTGCTTGAAATGAGTTGAAATGAAATTCCCACAGATTTTATTGGACTACTCAGATATTGATTCTGGTGTGCTTCTTGCTCAGTCTGTAACACAGAAATTCACCTTGCTAGAAATCCCACCCGCGTGCTGGCCCAGGAGCATACATTTGGGAATATTTGGGGTTGCTTTGTTTTGCTCCCTCTTCCTTGGCCTACAATTGCCAGTGCACATCAGCAAAATAAGCCAGGAATTTTGAACAGTAATCTCCCTGTTCCCTGCCTGCACGTCTGCCGCCATGCTGAGATCTAAGAGCACGGGAAGCCTCCATGCCCACGCAGGAAGAGGAGCGTGCAACGCAGATGCTGCAGCTCCCATCTCCATCCCGGGTGGTCATCTCTATGGTGGTCATCACCTGGGGGTATCTCTGAGGGCTTCTGGAGCCCTCGGGAACCTCCCAGCCCTCCTGCCCTGGGGAATTCCCTCCCCGTGCCGGCTCCCCATGGGACCGTAGGATGGGAAGGCAGAGACAGAGGTCGAACACCCCAGGATATTCTGCCGGACTCGTTGTCGCTCTGGTGGGGTGTTTTCCCTTCCCACCCCCAAAGGCAGTTTCACTTGACTAGCATAAACGCCGTGGGTTTCACCCACGAGCACAAAACGGCACCCTGGGCTACGCCTGTGCCAGCAATACACCCCCAGTTCATCCGACCCGCGGAGCTGGGGCATGGGTGGATCACTCTCCAGCGAGGTCTCCCCCATTCCTGACAAATAGGATGATTTTGGATTCTTGTCCCAAATTCTTTCAGGTTATAAATTCACGCGATGGCTAAACCCTTGACACAAAAGAACAACAGTATAAATTACTTTTTTACCCACATAAAAAGGGAATAAAACAATTAAACCCCAGCCTCTGCTGTGTGTGAATAGCTAGTTCAGAGCTCCAAGAAAGAGCCTCCATTGCCCTGGCCCACCAACATCCCAGTCCCTGTGATGAGGTGCCAGCAGCACGCTCTGTGCTTCACGGCTCGCTTCACAAGGCACGAACCCAGGCCCAAGAAACTGCCATCATTTTCTCCCAAGCCCTGCAGATGTTTCAGCTGAAGCGGGCCTCCCGGCCAACACACCAACATCCGCTCCCTCGTTCGCCTGCCCGCGCAGTAAAGCACCGTGCGACGGCACGGAGAGCTTGGAGGAGAGCGGAGCGGCTGAAAGATGACAGCTCTACGACTTCCAAATTTCTATTTAGCTTTTTTTCTTTTCTTTTTTTTTTTTTTTTTTTTTTTTTAAATTCACACTTGCGGCATAAACGCACGCTGGGCTGGTACTCCACTCCTCCCTCGTCGGGATGTGCTCATCCTTCGACTTACAGCTCATCCACTCGTGAGCTGCATCACTGCCTCGTTAGCAGCACACCCACCCTCTGACCAAGCCAATGCCCCGTCCCGATCCTGGGAAGGACAGTTGAGCTCTTCACTGAAGGACCTGCCCTTCCCAACTCTCCAGCATCCCACAGGAGGTGCAGGAGACGTGAAGCTCTTGGACAGCACAGGGCAAAGCTCTGGAGAAGACATCCAGAAGCCAAGTCTAAGCCTCGAGCCGACCGGCACAGAGTGTTCTGGATGGGCTGGAGGCTTGGCGAGGCCGGAGCGGCTGAGCGCAGCCCATGGCCCTGACGGAGCCGTGGCACGGATCCTGGGAGCTGTCTGATGAGTCAAGAAGTCCCGTTGTTCGATTCACTACACAGCCTGTGAATTAGCCAATCCTCCTCTTTCGCCTACCCGGCAGGCTGGGGGCGGGGGGGGGGCTGGCCCTCATCCAAATATTGTGTAAGCTGTAAAAAAACTATTTCAAAAGAAACAAAAACAGTTAATCTGTAGAAATACTATTTTGGAGGAAAGGGGGAAGGCTGAAGCCATAACGGCAAACGATTACTTGCTGTTCTCCCATTCCCTTCCTCCAGGAGCCTTAAAAAGGCTTCCCACCATCCGGCTACGGCCCTTCTCACATTACACTCGGGTAAACCGAAGAGAGGCATGGTGCTCGTGTCCTGCCCAAGGTCATGGTGACAACAAGCTGCCGAGGAGCAGCCGAGCCCGGCGGTTCCCGGAGCTCTGCCCCAGCCACTGACGCCGGCGTTCCGGGGCTGCGGAGCAGCAGTTCATGGGCAAGACCTGCCCCGGTGCGGAGAGCGCAGACAGGATGCGGGCAGGGGAGCGATGGAGCTACGAGGCTGTTTTCTGTCGGCTTCATTCCCATGGACGCCCACGCAGAAAGCTAACGCAACCTTCCCAACGTCTACTTTTTTAAAAGGCTTTTCTCTCTCCCTCCTTTGCTTCCCCACAGTTTTTAAAATCCAATTATAGCACGACTCCCTCAGCAGGGGTCAGTGTAGAATAAGAATCGCCCGAGTTAATGGACATGACCAAGAAAGATTAATGCCCAAATGGTTTCAAAAGTTGTATGATGCCGATTTCATTAACATTTTAATTGTAATGTATCTTTTTAATCTTCTCTCACACTAACGGTTTTATATGCTTCAAAAAAGAAAAAACTGCTGACAACAAAAATATCAACATACCAAAATTAACAGACGGAACTGAGTGCTGTAATGGGAAATGAATGAAATGCAGAAACCGTGTTAATGATGCATTAAGAGCAGGAATTGTACTCAGACAAGAGTCAAAAATTCAGCGCTTCAGTTGCATGCCCTGTCTTTGCCTTCCCCAGATTCAGCACGACCCCAGATACGTGTCTTTCAGCGGGGTCGTGCTGAAGCAATGACCCAGGCAGCATTACCAAATGCATGCATAGATTTATCCAAAAAAATTGGGCTTCAAACCTGGCAATTCATCTAATTTAATCAGGGTGATATACCGGAGCAGCAGATTCAGAGGAGGCTTCTGCTGCTGCTGTTGTCCATCACCCTCTTATTGAACAGCACTGATGTTGCCGTCACGGCTCTGCAGGCTCAGGTACCGTGGCCACAGCAAGCATTCACAGACGGGAAAGATGCAGTTACAACCACCGTGCAAAATTCTGTTTTACTTCTTAATTAGAAGACAATTAAACCTAAGCAGTAATGTTTCATTAAGCATGGGCATGTATTGATGAAGTTAGCATGTATAAATGGAGGGATGCACAAAAGGAGAAGATAATTGCAGAGCAGCCAGATGAAGTTTCAAACAACTTTTCTTTGTAGAAATGAGTGACTGAGCGATACAGATGCTTTCACCTGCCCGTGAGGCTGGGCTGCAGCTACAGGAGCAATGCAAAAACCGCAGTGTTTTACTTCACAGTCCATCAGAATTTGTTAGCAGGGAGAAGATCTAGTCAGAGGGATGTAAACCCTCCATACAATCGTTAGCGAATCATAAAACCCTAAGTTTGCAATGACAGTGTGATTCCAACCGTAACTATAACAGAACATAACCAAAAAGCACATTATCCTACTTGGACTTAGTCCTATGAAGGTCGCTACAGCCGAGGCAGCGTTGAGGCGGGTTTCCAGTGAAGGGGCACCTTCAAAGAGGGGATACCCCTGTCTGTGGGAATTTCATTCCAGCGGGATCTCAGCCACGAGCTTTGCATCCAAGAGAAGAGCCTTTCCCCAGGAGGGGTCCGCAGTGCACCAGAGCAGCCGGGCGCATCCCGTCCCGCCGGAGGTCTCCCACCCAACGCCGGCCAGGCCCATCGGCCTCTTCCCTTGGAAATCAAGTCATTTTAACCACCTTCACATGTATAAAACCTCACTCCCCCTGTCTTTTGGGCACCCGCCCATGGCCTTCTGCATGGCATGCCTTGAAACGCCAACCCTTTCTTTACACACCTGCACGTTCCACCTCTATGCAGCACAACCCCCTCACAGCTTAGTGCCCTGGAAAGCACTGAGCACCAAAACATTACCGCTCCTTTGCCGTGTCATCACTAAACAGTGGCTTCTACCATTTCTCTGCAAGGAATTATTTTTTTTCCAAGCCTAACCCTTGTTTTCCTAATGCTTCGTATAATCGGAGTGTAAATGTTTGTCCTATGACAGAGAGAACTGGCATGTAAAACATGTACCCCCGCACAACATATAGAGATAGAAATATATATATATATATATAACTGAGGCTGCCATATGCTTCCCCAGTGGATATCATGACAGGAACGCACGCGTGGCGTCGAGCCAGCGCTGGCACCCGAACACAGGACCCTTTCCACACAACCGCTCTGCCACCGAGCCCACGAGCCTGAGTAAGCAGAAGCTCGGTCACATTTAACTTGCAATTCTTCGCACACGCCGTTCTTCACCGTGCTGCCGAAATTCGGTCTCCAGACACCCAGGGATGGAAAACATCTGGCTCCTCTCCCCAAATCAATAGATCCAGAAGAGCCCTGATTGCTACAAATGAGCTGCTGCAAAGAAAAGAGGATTCTTCTTCCCCTGTTTTTGCAAGTGATTAATAGATCCTGATATTGGCTTTATTGCTGTGGGGATGACACCGGGAGGTGAAGTATTTAATCTCATCCCAGTGACTATATATGGTCACTCTGATGGAGTCACCTCCCTCCCCTCACGCTCCGCTGCCCTTCGCTCCTGGCACTGGCCGCTGAAGCAAACCGGCAGTGCTTGGGCACGGCGCCGGCGAGCCAGAAGTCAGCAGACTCCCCACGTTACTATGCTCTCTCTCCCCCTTTCCCTAGTCTTTTGGCTTTTAAAAATCTTAAACTGGGAGAAAAATAGAGAGAATACACAAGCACTCAGGAAAAAAAAAAAAACAACCCAAAACATTTTTAAGAGTACTTTATAGAGAATTGTTGCACGGGGGAAAAAAAAAAATCCTGTCAAGTTATTTACGTTTAAACGTACAGTTCATAATCACTTAGAAGTTTAAAAAAAAATAAAATCAATCCTTTTGTGAAAAGTATATCAATTTATTCAGCCCACACACCCCGGTTTGTTATTGAAGGGTAGTTGTGGCTGCCGAAGCAGTAACAGCGATTTCTGCCCCCCCATCCACCCACCTAAGGGAAAAAATGCACTGAAATTTTTGTGTTCTACTTCCTATGAAGACAAATATGTACCTGACATGCAAATTTTTTTTAAAAAGTCTGATGTGAGGACCTCTAACAAGACTGAAGCCGGTGAACAGCCCCGGGAACACATACAGCACAAAACGCACGCCAAGTGCTATTTATCTTCATTTTATCCCATTGAGCCGCGAGCTTTCGGAGGGTCTCGGTCACCGCACCAAACAAATAATTGCTCTCGTCACCACCGGCCCCAACGCCTCCTCCGGCGAGGAGCTCTGAGCTGGTGTCGTGCACGGGCTGCAAATATCAGCAGCCCCCCTGTCCCTCCTGCCCTCCCCGTCTGTCAGTCCGTCCGCAGGGCAGCCTCTGCCCCAGCTGAATCCAGGGATGAGGAAGAGTGTGGTACCTCCAGCGGGCTGAAACCCCCTGCCAGGGAAAAGGAGGAAGAAGCTCCGCATGCTCCTTCCATCATCCAGGGCTCTACGTGGCAGGCTCTGTCCCAGCAGTCCAATTTTTATTACCTCCGTCCCCGTTTAGGAGTAACCACATGACAAAACCGAGCATAATCCTGCACAGCGGAGCTCGCCCGGGGATCGCGTCTCCCTCCCTGGGATCACGGCATTTTAGCAAGTTTTCCCTTAACAGCAGCATTTATGGATACAAAGACTGGAAGATTTAATATTTTTTTAAATTTCTGTTCTGCCTCCAAACATTTGCTTAAAAACAAGTTGAACTTAAAAAAAAAAAAAAAAAAGCCAACGCTAATGAATCACAGTTCCTAGCAAATGAGCAATTGCAGTTGACACAATGAATTATGCCTGAAGCAAGCTGGGAAACATATTTTGCAAATGATCTCATCCACAGGCAAACCTGGCATGACACTTGATTTGCTAAAAAAGACACAAAGCCTGTCAAAATTCCTGTCACTTCGCAAATAAAGTCAGGTAGAGAAAACCAACAGCCTCACCCTCTTTTAAGCATGCTTCACCTGCTTCTCAGTTGCTCTACAGGCTTGATGTAAAAAAAAAAAAAATAAAACAAACCAAAACATAAAACCCCCACACAACACCCCTTTTAGGTGTGCCCATCCCAGGTGGGTGCTGAAGGCTATCGGATCCGCTTCCACCTCCCCGGACGAAGAATAGCTGGGCTGGGAGGCTGCTCTTCGGATGGCAAACACGGGCTCAGGCTCGATTTGAAGGCTAATTGCAGCAAGACACAATGCTCTCTCTGGCCATTAAGTATGGCAGGGAACTTACAATTCAGTTTAATTTCCTCCAGCTGAATGCCCGTATTTTATTTCTTTCATTGCATTCAACTAAACTCAAAGAAATGCAGGAAAAGAAAAAAAAAAAAAAGGCAATTAAAGCGCAGCCCTCCCCTGCTCCTCAGCATCCCCGGAGCTCTCCAGGACCTGGTCCTTTCAATCCAGCACAGCCCACCCGATTTCCCCACCTAAAAAGCTGGCTGGCTCAGAAAACCTGGGAAAATTCAAACCCATGGCTGAAGCCTCCTTCTAACCCCATTTTGTCAGGCCTGGGTATTTTTATACACAGGCATCGTACAGAGCAAAGCGAGAGCGGAGTCACGTCGCCCTTTCGCAGGTTCTTTCGCTGCGTTCAACCCCAATCCGCGCCATCCTTCCCCACGCGCCCCAGAGCCACGCACCAATTTAAGTACTAGTATGTCAGTAAAGCCAGCTCCCAGATAGAGCACATCCCTGCAGAGCTCCGCAGCCCGGCGCGAGCCTCCCGAAGGCCTGGCAGGGAAATCGGACTTTAGAAGAAGACAGTCTAAAATAAATACTTCCATTCCGAGGGGAGATGGTTTGCATCCCCAGGGGGATAAGCACACCCCGGTCTAGGGGATTCTCTGAAGCAAACCCAAATCTCACCGAGTCGAACGGCGTCTCGAGGCAGATTTCTTGGCACTTCTTCCCCGAGTGCCGACTGGCAACGCCGCAAAGCCGCCTCGTGCCTCCTGGCACCTCGGCTTGGGATTCGAACCGAAACTTAGTCCGGAGAGGACTGACCTGGACTTTACAAGCCGGCTCCTTCATGTTGAAGGAGAGGGGATTGTTCATTTCTGGACCTCCTAGCAGTACAGATGCTCTACGCCTCCCTGGACCGGGAGCACAACCGCCCCGCGGTGACGCTGACCTGTTGCCAGCACTCGTTGAGAAGAACCAAAATCTGCCCCCCCTTGCCCCAAATCCAAGGAGCCTCCCTCGGGAAAGCACGGAGTTACAGCTGGGGGAGGGAAAAGGCTTTCCCGTGACAAAAGTGCACTGAAAACATCGCTTCCAGAACAACAAGGTAGAGCATCAACGCGCGCATCTTATCTAGAGGTGTCCATCTTCTAGGAACAACGGAGGACTCCGGGAAAACCTTGAGGAGACCCGAGCGACCCAAAGCAACCGGTGCCGGCGGCTCCGGCCCGCGGCGAGCGCACCGCGCGCTCCCGACGGCCGGCGCGCCCCAGGCCGCAGCTCGGGCTGGAGGGGCGGAAAGGGAATATTTCCCCAGGGGCCGGTTTTTCGCAAGCAGAGAAAGCGCCCGAAGGGCGAGCGCCCGGGGAAGGGGGTCCGAGGCTGGGGACCGACGGCGCGGCCTGCCCGAAGCACAAACGGCACGTTTCGCCCCAGCGGGTCCCTCCAACCGGCGCAGAGACGTCCTGCCTGTGCGCTTACTGACGTCCGACTTTTCCCCGACGACTCGTATCATTCAGCAAGCCTTGGAAGTTTTCTTTGACAAATTTTAGAGTACTAGAAATCCATCCCCACCCATTAACGTTCAAACATTCCCACTTTTCTCCCATGAAGCCTTAATCATAAGGCCTCTACAGGAGGAAAAACCCCAAACCCCCAGTAGTTACAGCTACGGAAGGACATTTATTCTCAGGAGGAGGAGAAGTTCCCTAATTGTTTTAAATTTGCTGCTGACTTCAGATCAAACTATTATTACCTCCATTATCCACACCTTGAGGTCACAGACTTATTGTCCTAGGCTGGGCAAACAACATCAATTCAGCTAATAAGGAAAGGCTCGGCTTTATTCTTTCTAGTTGAAGGGTTTTATTTAATAGCAGGCTATGAATAAGGCAGGTAGTTTGGGTTTAGCTGCGCTCGAACGCCGCGCTTTTGAGCGGGACCGGTTTTCTCGGCCCCCCGGCACCCGGCGAGCAGCCGGGATCCCGCAGGGTTTGCAGAGCCGCCGCCGGCCCCGCCGCGGCTATCACCGCCGAGAAGCCAACGCACCACCGAGAGGGCAGCAATCATTCCGGTTTGTTTACCGATTTCAACTTCTCCTACTGTTTAATATTTCAGCTGGAGAAGGTAAACGGGCACGCCAGCCCCTCAATTACGCGGGGCGCAAGGCAAACATTTGGCAGGCACGAAGCACATCAAGCTGCCCGCAACCTCGCAAATGCCTCCTGAAAGGAGGAAAAAAAAGCGAGTATTTAAATTAACGACCCAGCGGGTAATGGAGACTTGGCTGGAAGTGATCCTGCTCTTTGCCGTTGGTCGGTACGGGTGAGCCCGGCGGAGCGCAGCACGCGATGTACTGCTGTCGTTTTATTTTCCTACAGCAGGGAAGATGTTTGGAGAAGTCCTTGAGCACAGCAAACGCACTTTAACTACAGCAGGCTGCAGACTGCAGCAGCCAGGGGAAGGCGCCTACCCAATAAAATCCCAACGGCTTACCCCAATTTTTCCCTGTTTAGGCACCCCCAAGCAGATGAACGCCCTGCCCCTCGCCGACGGGTGGGTCTGGCGTGCTGGGATGGGGGGAACGGCCGCCCGTCCCACGGCGAACCCCCAGCCGCAGCCGTGCGAGGAGGGTGCCGGCACCCCAACGACCTCAGGGATCCTTCCTGAACTCCAAATTTAGGCGTTTGGCCGGGTTTGGGGGTTTAATATCTCCCCTTTCACGGCGTTTTCCTCCCCTGGGAGAGAAAGTACGAGCCTGCGCCTGCATTTAGCCATTAAAAAATAAAACATCCAGCCAGCACCGCAGCCTCTTCAGAAAGGTATTTCTAATAATAACCCGGTTTTCCACATTCGTGCAAGGCTTCAAAACACAGCAGGAACTAACCCAATTCATCCCCAAACCCCACTTCCCACGGGGGGGGGGGGGGGGGGGGGGGGACACCCGGCACCCCTGGGTCACCCCTTCCCCCCCACCCCGCCCCAAAACCACCCCCTCGCACCCCGCTTTGGCTGAGCCCCCCCCCCCCGGCCACCGCAGTGGGATAAGGGAAGATTTAAGATTAAAGGTGCGTCTCCCACCCGCCCCCCCCCCCGAAAAAAAAAAAGGGGGGGGGGGTGAGGCGTGTTTGTGTGTTGCACAGCTTTCCCCGAGTTTGAATATTGGGGGCGGGGGGGGGGGGGGGTTGCACTTATGAAAATAGCGAAGGGGGGGGGGCGCCGGGTGGGCCGAGTCGCGGGGGCCCGCGGCGGGGCCCCCCCCGCCCCCCCGCCCCGCCGGGGCCCCGGGGGCGGCCGCGGCCTCACCTGCGGGGCGCCGGCCCCCGAGGCTGCCCTGGGCCTAGCGGCGGCCGGTGCCGCGTCCCGCGGCGGCAGCAGGAAGTGATTCCAGCCGCTCCTCACATGGACTTTCCCTGACCTCGCCCAGCAGCGCCGGCAGCCGCGGCCGCCGCAGAGAGCCGGCCCCGCCGGGAGCGGGGCGGGGCGGGGCGGGGCGGGGCGGGGCGGGGCGGCCGCGGGGGGGCGGGGCCCGCGCGCGCCCCGCCCCGCGCCCCCCGGCACCGGCACCGGCACCGCGCGGGGGGGCGGGGGCGCGGGCCGAGGAGGAGGAGGAGGAGGAGGAGGAGGAGGAGAGCCCTCTGGGCTGCTTCATCTCATCTATTTTCTTTCATCTTATTTCATCTTTTTTTAAAATTCAGCTACATTGTTTTATTACGTTTTATGGTTTATTTCATTTTATCATTTCATTTTATCATTTCATTTTTTTATTGCTTTTTAATTTTTGTATTTCCTTTTAACTTTTTTATTTCATTTTATTGTTTTTCACTAATTTTATTATTTTTATTTATTTTATTTACCTTTGTTTTATTTAATTTTTTATTTTTTTCATTTTATCATTTCTTTTTTGTCTCATTTTTTTCTTATTTCATTTTGTTACTTTTCACTTGATTTTATTTACCTTTATTTAATTATTTTATATTTTCATTTTATCGTTTCTTTTTTGTCTTTTTTAAATTTTTTTTCATTTTATTATTTTTCACTTGATTTTATTTTTTTATTTATTTTATTTACCTTTATTTTATTTTATTATTAAGTTTTTTCATTTATTTCTTTTTTGTCTCTTTATTTTTTATTTCATTTTATTATTTTACATTTTTATTTCACTATTTTATTTTATTTTATTTTATTTTATTTTATTTTATTTTATTTTATTTTATTTCATTTTTTAATACAGTAGAACAATAGTTCAGCTGCAAGGGACCTACAATGATCATCTAGTCCAACTACTTTATTATTTCACTTTATTATTTCTTTTTTTTTCTTACATTTATGTGATTTATTCCCTCTGGGATGTCAACTGGAGCGCGCGGGGACCCTCCCCCCCCCCCCCCCAGCCTGTGCCGTGGGCTGGGGTCCCGCATGGGCCCCCGCCCGGCTCAGCCGCTCCGGCCGGCCTTCCCGAGGGGTCGGCGTCGGGCAGGGTGCCCACGGCCCCGCGCCACGGTCACGCAGGGGTCGGCGTCGGGCAGGGTGCCCACGGCCCCGCACGACGGTCACGCAGGGGTCGGCGTCGGGCAGGGTGCCCACGGCCCCGCGCCACGGTCACGCAGGCCGTGGCGCGCGGTGCTGAGCGTGCCTCTGCGTCCGCGGAGGGTCCCCGCCCAAGGCCTCGCTTTCGCCCCGAATTTAAATAATTTCAGAATCTTGCCTGAAATGGTGAGTGACGTTCCGTGGCAGCTGTGTCACGGGGCTCTTCCAGTGCCCAGTAACATCCCAATATCCCCAACACACCCAGTATCCCGCCCAATAACTGACACCGTCACCCTTCCCTCTCAAAGGTTCATTTGGAATCTTCATGAAAGAAAGGGAAGACAAACCAAGGGAGATGGAAATTGTCATATTCCAAACAAACCTCTCTCAGTTCCACGTCCTGCTGCTCGGAACCCGACGACGATGCGAAACCTCAGACGAGGCGAAGGGCGCAGCCCCAGGGCGCTGCGGCGGGTACCGGGCCCCTGCCGGGCTTGTTCCACCCGTCGCTTCTGCTCCCTCGCCGCTCGCCTGCTTCCACCCCTCATCCGTCGCTCGGCCCACGGGATCTCGGGATCACGATCTTTCTTTGAGTCACCCCAAACGCCGTGCAGTCGATCCCGCGCTGTGACGGGGCTGGTCCATGGGCAACGCTGTGGGCTCTGAGCTCCGGCCGTTCCCTTCGGAGAGGAAATCCTGCAGGATTCGCCTAACGATCGCGCTGGGGAAACGCCGGCGTGTCCCCGCCCGCGTTCCCAGCCCACCCCGCTGAGCTACCTCCTGCGCCTGCAGCTCCCCCAGTTTATTAAAGCCAGCTGAGTGGTTTTCCAGCCCCTTATCTCTTTTATTTGTGCAGTTAATGAGATCTTGCCACCTCCGCCTTCTCGTTTCTGCTGCTGCCTGTGCAACCACCGGAGTCGGTTCTGCAAACGGCTGCACTTTTGGGCCCAGATTTTATAAAATCGGTGCATATGCTGAACTTTGCGCGTTGGCGAGGGGACGGCTCCATGGGCACGGGGCGTCACCGAGTCCCACTGGCTGCATCCCAAGGGATTCTGCATCCCAAGGGATTCCGCTTGGAGTCACCGTGCGCAGGAGCTGCTCTGCTCAGGGAGGGACCGAGCGAGCTGCAGGGTGGGACGGGGTGACGGATGCCGTTTAGGAGGTTTAAACCCTTGAAGTTGATCAGGAGAAGACGGTTGTGGTCTGGCTGCGGTGGTTCCCGGCTGCGGGAGCGCTCCCGAGCCGGCAGCGTTGCGGGGCTCCGGCAGCCCTCCTCCACCCCCGCCGAGGGGCTGCCGGGCGGCGCTGCACGCCCCCAGCCCACGGGAAGCACTGAGGGGAGCCCATGGGGGCACCGAGCTCCCATCCCCAGCAAAACCCAGGGGAGTTTTGGTTTTTGACGGTCTCGCAGCCCAGATTTTAATGTCGGAGGAAGACGTCCCCAGCGAACCGAGACCTGCGCTGACCCTCAGCGCCGCGTCCCCAGGCTGGAGCGGAGCCCGGCCTCCCGGCCTGCCTCCAGCTCCACTCCCATCTTCCATACCCTTCTCCTGCGGTAAAAAGCCTTTTAAGCATTATGCACAAAAGCAGAGTTATCTGAGGTGGGACTGCTCGAGACTTGTGGGCAAAATTTCATTCCAAATCTCATCCTACAGCCTAAAAAAAAAAAAAAAAAGTCATTTACCTTTCTTGCTTCTCTAAGCCCAAAATATTAAAATCAGCAAACCTATTTGCATGATTAAAGTGCGCAGTGTTAGCCCTACGTCTTCTAAATAAATTTCAAAGGAATAACAAAAAACATCTTTAAAGCACGAGCCTCTTTCTGTCTGTTTTGCATGCAAGATTGTGTCAGAACTTCTTTGAATCTGGAAGTTTCTTTTCTCTCACACGCTTGAACATTTATCATTTCAAGGCTGCCTTAAAAATCCGCAGCAAAATATCCCCATATTTTAAAAATCAACATTGGATGCCTAGAACTGCTCAAGGCTGAGGAATTTCATTAGCACTTGACACTTTAAAAAACAGTGTCAGGTCAGGACAAACACATTTTCTTTGCTGCACAAGATAAAGTTGGGTTTTTTTAAGAAATGATGCATGAGAAACATGTCCCAAAACTGCATTCTGAGATAGAACAATCGTACTACCCTTACAGTGTGACGGTCCCTGCTCCCCTCCCTTGTTTTTCATTGAAGCATCTCAACGTGATGCTACAAACGCTTCAGCACCTGCACGACACCCACTCGCCGTTTCACAGAGAAGGGAATTGGGCAATGGTGGCCCATTTGGCCACTTTCCGGACAGAGCGGAGCCGCTGAGTTTCATTCCAGTACAAATATGTGAAATATCTCCTGCAAGAGCTCCCTTATCGCAGGAGATGCCTCGGGGGTGCCTGGCTGGACCACCACGTCCACCTCCCGGGGCTGGAGCGCTGCTCGTCGGGGGCAAACGTCCCTGGGGGGACGGCCAGCACTGTCCCCTTGTCCCTCCTTGCGGGTCCACAGCTCACGTCAGAGCATCCCCGTGTCGCAGAGGACGTGGGGACGCGACTCGAGTGAATTCGTATTGCCCTGAGACGCTTCATTTACCGGCTACGTTTTCCAGCAGAGCTCAGGCTCAGCGCAGGGATGGAAGTCGGTGGTGCGGGTTTCGGAAGCCCCCCTGCACCTCTCCAAGCTTCACGGGAAATCCAGCCACCTCCCCGGGGAGCTGCGAGTTGCGGCATAGTTGGAAAACTCCTGTTCTTCCCCTAAGTGCTTAAGCGGGACAGAAAACCGGAGCTCCGTGACTTGCCCAGGGCCTTCCCCAGCTTTGAGAGAGCAGAAAGCCTGCTAATGCTTCAGCCAAGAGAGCATCTTCCCTCCCTTCAGCCATGGACATTTTAAAAATGTTCTGTGATGGAGAAAGAAACATTGCTTAAGTACCATTTGATGTCTCAGAATGGCTCCAGGGCTAGAGAAAACATGTTTATTTACTACTATGCTGATTTTAATGCAAAAGATTGGTTCAGCGACTAGAAGAAACAAAACAGGCAACATTTTCTATAATGTCTGCAAAGTGTTCTTGGGCTGACGAAAATATTTTCTTTCTTTCTCTCTCTTCCCTGCATTTTTTTTTTTAATCTCGCACTTCAAATTGAAGAATGGCTCGAGGGCTGAAGAAATCACTTGATAAAATACCCAACATTTACATTCTTACAGGAGAAAAGCTAACTCTTTTTTTTTTTTTTTCATCTGAACAGTAGTTTAGTGAAGCAGAAGAAACAATTCTGCAGTATTCCACATCCGCTTAACCCTTCCTGGCTGCAGCTTTTCAGTTAAACATTAGCTGTTCATTGCAAAGATTTAGAGATTTTGTTCCTTCTCCAAATTCCAGGCTCTGAGGACACTGAAGACAGTTAAAATACCCTTTGCATCTTGCTTCCCAGTTGTATTTCTGAGCGCCAGCGTGAGGGAGCCGGCCTGGCTGGGTACCAGACTCACAGCTGTCAGGGAGCCCACGGCAAAGCACCGCTGCACCCATCTCTGATGAAACCAGCGAGCAGAGGACAAATTTATTTTGTGCAGAGACGTGACTTTCCAGCAAACTCGGTAACGAACAAGACCTGCAAGATCTTTGTAATCCTCCTACCTCCAGACACGCCGCCGCGGGGATGGCCATCGATGTGGCCGAGGTGTGCCACGGAGCAGGCTGGGCTGCTCCCCAGCGCTTTGTGGCTGTGGGAATCACCACGCACGCACGGCAGAGTGGCTCCGGGCTGGAAGAGGATGTTGGAAGAAATGCAAAAATTACAAAGTCTGCCTGAGACACTCATTTTTCTGAAGCAATCCTTCAGAGGACCTTGCAAAGGAGATCAGTTGTCGTATTAGGATGAATTTTTGTAACTGGGACAGTATTCTTTGTAGGTAGAAACAGAATTACCTACCCAGTCCGACACATGCAACCAATATTTGCATTGTGCTGTGAACTACGAGGCAATCTGGTAGGGAGAGAAAATTACCTGCTACCAGAAACCTGTACTTTGATGGTACATTTAGCTAACACTTCAGCGTAATTGGTATTCACAGGAGAGAGGAGAGGACACAGCAGCTATATTACAGCCGTATAAAGTTCATGGGGATTAACATACCATCATGAATAGCAGCAAATGACAAAACAAAACGTATCAAAACCCCTCATTTACATACCTTATTTATTTATGGCAGAGGGATTTGCCGTTTCCTCTCCCCATCGTATCAGCCAAGTGAACTTTGCCAGATGATGAGTTTCGCTTGTTGTGCTCCAGCCCGCAAGAACAGAGACAATCTTTAATGTCCTTGTACAGAACTAAAACACTGTATGTGAGGGAAGAGTTGGTTCCTTGGGGGATTTGTTGCGGTCAGTGTCATAGAGCTGAGTGGTGTGGGAGGATACATAGGTTCTGGCCATATAGAGCAGTAACTATGCAGGTACCCACCTATCAGCCATGAAGCTCGAAACGGGTCTGGAGGTAGGCATTACGCCTGCCTTTCCCTTTGGAAAATGGAGATAAAGAGGTTAAATGACAACCTGTGACCATCCCGGGAATTTATCTGCTGGCTCTGCCTCGTTAGTCTCTTGTTCCTCTGCTCCTTGACCGCCTTGTGGTGTCTTCATTTCACTTCCCACTCTGGAATTACACTCTGCTCCCATTAGGGAGCCTTGCTGGCATGTATTTCACTGGGAAAGCTTTAACCCTGCTGCAGTAAATCTCCCCTGGGTCACGGGGGGTCTCATTCCAGCCCAGCAGTGTTTTCATGTCAGCCCTGCAGAGATCTCCTGGGAGGCCCAGGGCTCAGAACTGGCATTTTGACGGTGCCTGAGCTCTCTGAACCAGACCGTGACCCTGGGAGATAACTGCCATTGCAGCCCATTTGTAACATTAGTAATTGCGATTGCCGCGCGCGATCAGCCGTGATGGGACGATGAACGGCGCAGTCGCCGCACCTTGCTGTTACCCATCGCGCTTGAGGAGGGATGCGGTGCTGACAGTGCTAACACTAACCGCGTTTTGGGACAAGCCCCTGAAATCTTTGCTCAGCCAAAGCTGCAGGGCCCAGCGAGACACTTTCTTACCCAAGAAAGCCTTTTGTTTGTTGTCTTTGGTGGCTGTTCAGCTCAGTTATTTTTTCTCCCCTGGGTATGCTCCTTTCCCACTTTGAACGTGGTATGACAGCCCCAGCTCTCCCAACCCTCCGTCTGCTCCAGCTCACGTAATGCTGACCAGAAAATGGGAAACACCGCTAGCAGGCTCTGCCACCTCACTCCTCTGGGCAGGGCTTTCCCACGTCAGCATCGCCAGTAACACGATGAAGTCGCCGATGGGATAAGACACCGCTCAGAGTGAGCCAATGTGATGGAATCGGATGAAAGAGTTGTTCTATTTTATAAATAAAGTAAATAAAGTTCTGAGTTCTTTCCATTAGACATCTATGTGAGGCTCAGGCACCGCCCTATGCCACACAGTTGACATGGTGCAAACAGTGGTTCTGTTGACCACAACCAGGCTTATTTGGTTTACATTAAAATAATTAGGAATAAGTTCAAACCAACAGAAATGAGAATGTCTCCAAGGTGGCCGCATTGTCCTAACTAAACTGGTACAAGGTCGCGTGTAAAATGGCTTTACTTGTTTGTAAATACAGAAATCCTTCAGATCTTGTGGTGCAAGTTGCTCCAGAAGAGCAAGGCACCGCTTGTTTCCAGCTGGGCCTCCAACGGGGCGAGAGTAGGGCAATAACAAAAATAATGTATCGTTGGCCTGTTTTAATATTTATTTATTACATAATGCTATGGTGACTGTGCAAGCAGGAGAAGAGAAAAACCAGTCCCGGGAGGCATCTCCACTCTGGCTGTTAATTCCTGTGCAGGGACTAAATGCCTTGGCTTAGCTGAAGTTGCTGGGCTCTGATGCTGGAAGGCTCCTGACCTCCCTAGACACAGACTGCAAGCTTTTTTCCCAGGAGCAGCACTAAAATAAAATTTTGAGAAAAATATCTACTTTCACCTTAAAGACTCAACGTGTTGGTGGATAGAACCTCTTCTTGTAAATGATCTTGATATTTAATTGCCTTTACTGCTCAGAAGTTGTATTTAATGTGAACTGGCACAATTCACAGGCCTTTACAAGCCTTTCTCTGGCTGACTGCTCTCTCTTTAAGGTCCGGCCATGATTTCTGCTCCCAGATGCATCATCTTTCACTTGGCTGTGTAAGAACACAACACAGTAGCGCAGGAAGTACTATACCAAGCGACTTGGGGGACTGCGAGGACCCTCGTTATGATCAGCCCCTGCTGCAGGGCGTTGCATTTGAGGTCACCTGTTTGCTTTAGAGTTTTGAAACTCGGGGAAGGAGTGTCCCTTTCTGGTTTAGCAGAGAGGGTGAAGCTGGGCTCTGTGTGCCCCTGGTAACGTGGAGGGATGGCTGCAGCCAGCCGGGAAGTTTTGGGGTCCGAGCAACACCCTGTGATGCCTCTCAAACCAGAACTCCCTGCAGACTGTCTCAGGCTTGTCACATAGTATGTCTCTTTTTTGTTTTTTTTTTTGATACAACCACCACTTTTTCAAAGTCTTTCTTGGATAATAATTGTAATTAATTTAAAGTTGACCACTCAGTTGACCGCTGAGCAAATAAATGGTGTTCAGCCTCTCCCTACAGATTCCCTTCCACCCCTCACCATTTTGTGATTCAGATGCACAGAAACACAAGCAAGATGCCTTAAATCAAGCAGCTCAGGTCACCTTTGGAGGGGCAAATAACTCTTGCCAGGTGGAAAGGGGACCGGGTGGCCATGTGTCTGCTCTGTGGGAGGACAGCGATGCCCTCAACGAGGGTGTGAAACTGCCCAAGATGAAGTCAGGCATTTAATTGTTCTAAACTAAGCATGTAAATGAGAGACTTGCATAATCGGTCTGTGTTTTCTGTTCCTTTCCATAGAAGAACATTTTGGTTTGAAGTCTCTGTGATGTGACTGATGCAGCAAGTCACTGTTGTCAGAGCCATGATTCATGAGTTGATGCTGCAGTGCTGCAGGTGGAAGCGGGTAACCTTGGCTCCCCGCTCCTCCTCTGCCAGGAGCCCAGGATCCGGTGTCACCGGCAGGCACTGCTGCAAAGTGGCTCTTTCACCACTGGAAATGGGCTAATACGAATAGTGACACCCACTGAAGATTTTCTCTGTTAACGTTAGCATGTGGACAGCTAAACTAGCGGACCTGGGCTCCTGTCTTCTCCAGTGACAGCTCCGTGAGGATTGGCCGGGGCAGAGGGGATGGAGCAGCCCTGCCTCCCTGCAGCTGTGGGCTGGACCCAGAGGTCTCCTGAAATATTGCTACTGGACATGAGATAGTCTGGATTTTTATTCTGAGCAATCAAGGTGATCTTCTGAATGATTAAATAATAACTTAATTCATGGTAAGAATTTTGATGTCTAATGACTGTGAAATTTCCTAAATATTTAGCTCCAACATACTGTGAGAATGTCCTGAGAAAACGGTGCCCGACTGTCAGCTCCTCCCCCACCTCCTCTGCCCACTCAGCCCAGTCTTTCCTGGGAGAGGAGAAATGGGATTTGGGAAGTGCAAATTACAGGATCAGGCCAAACATCTGCCTTCCAGCAGTGAGGCACGCAGGGGAGGGAAATGACAAGGGGGGAAAGCACCCTGCATCGTGGGGTGCCTTTTGCACTTGCATAACGATACAGGCAGAGGATGCTCTGCAGGGACTGGATGGGTGTAAGCAACAATAAAATGTGGCACAACCCCCCAAATACTCAGAAAAACAAGAGGAGCCAGGTACTTGCCCGCTGGGCTCATTGATGGCCATTCCCTGAGCCCGCTGCGTGCGCCAGGGCCGCCGGTGGCACCGTGGCCGTGCTGGCGTTCCTCTCTGGCAGTCGCGCCGTACCTGACCTCTGCACCGTCAAATCAGGAGCATCCAAGGTAACACAGAAGAGATTTCTGAGGAGAGAAATGTGTCCAGATTTTCAGTTGTTTCTAAAGGTGGCATCCCATCACGCAGCGAGAATGGCTCCAGCAGCCCTGAGTCCCATCAGAAAACACATTTTCATTCTCCTTTCTACTCTGGAGGAGCCTCTTACTGCTCTGGTTACTGCCAGGGCTGAACTCCTCCGAGGAGATCAACTGAGCACACACAGCAGCCCCTGAAGCACCGCAGATGCGGCCAGGAGCTCGTGCTGCTCTCTGCAGAACAAAACTGATGGCTGACTGTCAGTTCCAAGCGAGGTTTTGCTCATTTTTTAAACTCAGGCTATTTTTGTATCTCTTTTGGCAGAAATCAGGAGGGGAAAAAAGTAAAAGAAAATAAATTTATTGCGTTTGATGCCTCCCTCTACTACAAAGGAAAAATGTAAATTTCTTGGGGTGACAATCCTGCCTGTTAAAGTTATCTTAGAAAATATGTATAGTTACAATCGAACCAACTTCTCCCCAGGATAAATGATCCATGTAATTTGTTCTGCAGAGTTGAGGGAGCATTTTAATACGGCAGCTACGGCAAAAAGCAGATCCTGAAGATGACCTCTTTTAGAAGGTTGGTGCATAGCACACACAAGATTTCCAAAATGACTCCTGCTGCTGAATTCAAGCCAAAACTCTTAATATTTCCCACAGAACCAGAGTGTGATCTTATCACGGGAGCCACAGTCAAAGCCCGTGCATTGGCACAGCTCCTTTGCTATTGTTGAGAAAGTCTCGATTCGAGAAAATTTAGAGTAATAATGATCCCTCCCAAAGCGCATTGTTACTCGTTACTCTGTATTATTTACCCTGGTAGCTCCACCATTAAAAATGGAGAGGGCAACCCAAGAAAAGCCATCGCTTCAACTCCCTCTGGACAATGCTGTAAGTGATGAGAAAGAGCTTTGCCAGCCAAAGATCTATTGGAAAGAAGACTTCAGCCTATTAATTCTCCAGGTTTCCCACAACAGTTTTGAGAGCTTTTGTTTCCCATTGTTATAAGACAAATTTCTAATCCACTCTTCATTAGGCGCTCTGCAGCGATGTGACGTCCTGCCCGGCCCCCAGGCTCATCCATCGTTGCGGGATGTCTTGTACCTGCTCCGAGGCGCTCCCCGCTCCTGGCTGGGCTGGGCTGGGCTGGGCTCACTGGCACCAGGCAGGAGGAGGAACTGGAGCATCAGTTCATGCACACAAAAGCATGGAAAAAACCTACTGTGATTTACCCGCACGGAGTTCAATAAACATTAGATGTGATGGCATTCATCGTTTTTTCATAGCATGCTCGATTACTGCTTCAGTTATTGCTCAGATGACATCATTCCTGGCACAGGAATTGATTGATTTTTTAATGAATATTCATATGGCATTTCAGCCAGGAGTAGGCATTAATATTCTAAGAAAGAAGAATGAAACGTACATCCTAATTTAATGAATGATTGTAAATATGTATCTGATGGATAATGTGATGATGAGCATTTAAAAAGGCATCCATAGTCACCTGGGAAGCTCTTCTTCGGAACAAAGGGACAACCAGGATGCAGGCAGGGCAAACGGGGCAAGGGAAGAGGCGGCACTGGGTCACCCCGTCAGGGTGCTTCTGCCCAGCTTGTCACGACACAGATCTCCTGTCGCTCAGGTCGGGACTCTGCACCCAGCCCAGCCCGCACCTCGAATGCCCCGAGATAAATCATTTAATTATTAGTATTAAATCGATAACACTTACTGACCCCAGGTGATACTGGGTCTGCGGTGTGGTAAGCACTGGAAAGCGCTGATGAGAGTGAGCTGCAAAGCTCGCCATGAAGAGGCAGAAGATGAGCAAGGGAGACAGGAGAGAGCACCCATCCCCTCCGTGCCCGCTGGGTGCTGGGCGCCCATCCTGCCCCCCCACCAGCGGCTCCCGTCCCACCCCGGGAATCCCGGGGGCTTGTTTGAGCAGGTCCTGCTGAGGCAGGCAGGTAGAGCGTCGGCTCTACCCTCTGTGGAGCTCTGTCATGTTCAATACCCTTCACCGTATTACGAATTCAAGGCTCGCAGTCCCTGAATGTACATATATTTGTCAGACACTCTTAAGATGTCTCCCTGTTCTGAGCACTGATCCTTTGTGAAGGCAACAGTTGTAGCACTTAAACAACGACAGCGGGCCCAGTTCTCCCCACCTCATGCCAGTCCCAGCTCTGGAAAGCACTAACACACGGGCTTAGCGCGTCGCTGCTTAGAGCACCTTAAACAGGTGCTTAATTTAAACGCGTGTTCAGTCCCGTGGGGAGAGCACACACACCTGAAGCATCTTCTGGACGCAGGGCTTAAATCAGGGCATCGCCATTAAAGTCACCGAGGTGACAGGCATGAAAGGCTATTTATATCCAGCAGCTTTCTATTGTGCAAGGGAGAGAACAGGCCCTTCTGCTGACAAAGCAGAAACACGCCTCATCCCCACGTGAAATGCAAAAAGTAATACCCTAAATTCACTGCAACCTTTGCAGAATTGCAGCCAGGACCGCACTGAAATCTTCCTTGTACTGAAACCGAGGAGCAGGGACCCCAAAGGGTACAGAACCTGTTTGGGCTTTTTTTTCCCTCTCCAATCAAATCAACCACTTGATATTCCTCTTAGCAGCTGGCAGCTGGCAGGGAAACAAGATACCTTTGCAGGCTAGCTCCTGCAACTCTGACTTGAGAAAAACAGGGAAGGAAAACAGCTCTCCAGCACCCTGGAAGAGCAGCCCTGCAGCCAGGGCTCTTGTTTGCACATCAAGATGCGTGGGACTGAGTTTGCCGATAAAAATATATACAAAGTTATGCTTGGTATGGAACAAGCAGGCAGTAGCTGCTGAAGACTTCCCAACATCCTGCTTTTGGCTTGCCTCCAAAATACCAAAACAAAACAAAATTCAGTTGGCATCTCTGCAGATTGAAGCAAGTTTTCTTTTTGCAGCAATTGCTGAACAAACGTTTCAATACTGTGCCACCGCCCCCGCCCCTCCTTTCTCCCCCGAATCATGTGCTGGAAGGATGTAAAAGATGTTCAAGGTCACGGGCAGGCTGTGAAGGAACCCGGCCATTGCCCACCTCTGTCCTCTGGGGTTTTGCTGCACCGTGCCAACCTACAACACAGAGCACGAGCCGAGGGCGATGGGTGCGTTTGCCCAGCGGGATCTGCAGCAGTGGGGTGGTTTCTCCAATGGGCCTGAGCCGCAGGGGTCAGCTCTGCTCGTGTCTTATTGTGCTGGGGGCTTTTGGACCCCGCCAGGGAGGTGCAGCTTGCACGCCTGGGCTGAATTCAACCCCTTGTGCTTGCTGTTCACACAGGAAAAGCAAACCCATCTTCCCCCTGATGGTCCCATCCACGTGCTGCTCTCAAAGGCAGCGGGTGTTTCTGTGCAAGCCGGGAAGCATGATGGCAATGTGGGAGCTACAACGGCAGCAAAGTCAGCCTGGGAAAAAACCCACAGCAGCGGCCTGAAATGAGGGACTTCAGGATTTGGCCTCGTATTTCGTGTGCTACACACAGACACAAAGCAACGTACATCTCCCGGACGTACGCGCATTGCAACTTGACCTTATGTGCATCACTTTCAAATATTTTATTTATTTCTCCAAGAAAAGGCAGTTTTGTTTGAGAAGAACACAAGGTGAAATCCTGACCTTGCCGAAAGCACTGAGAGTTTGCCATTGACTCCGGCAGAACTAGATGTTTATCCAGAGCTATAACCAGGTTACGGGTCTTGGTTCTTGCTTCCGTTCTTTGTTGGTGCTTGATGCTTTAAAGGAAGAGACGAAAAATCCCATAGCCCTTTCATGCATGCCCAACATTCCCAAAGAACAGAAAAAGCAGCATCCGTCCCCTCCTGCCCTCTCTGGTAAGCAGTTACGGTCCTTGAAGCGTGAAATTTGCTTGTCCTTATTGTAGCACATTGCTATCATGTCGTTACCGATCATAAAAATTATCCTGTGTTTTCTCAAAAGCAGGCACCGCATTCATCCCTTTCTGAGGGCGTTCACAATGTGTGAATATAGGCATAATTTAAACAAACAATCTCTGTGGAAACCGCCCCCCTGCTATTGCAAAGAGCAGCGCACTCCTCTGGCTTTGGACAGCCAGATTTCAGAAATAATCTGTATTTCTGTGATTTTTTTGACCTGGCTAGCGCTGCAAAGCCCTAACAGCAGCCCCCTTATGCACAGCAATAGCTACTTTGCAACCAAGCCTTCCCATGTACCCAGAGGAGTTCTCTTTGTATAGTGTCTTAATCAGTACATAAAATGCTTTCAGTGAAATGCTGCCTTCTTCTGTTTATTTGTCACAACTGATGCTCTGGTGAACAGTAAATAGGAAATTTGTTGGCAAATCAGCACTACCAGCTTGGTTCATTAGGAAAGGCTGGAGTATGAGACAACTGTGCACAAGTCCCCGTTGTGAATCGTGCTGGACCCGCAGTCCTTGAAGCTCAGCAAGTTGTACAAATCCTGAAGGCACATAAATCTCTCCTAAACTGAACCTGGCAAAACTGAGACAGCGCGTGTTTACCTAATTCTTAGCAATAAGGACCGGGTTATTAAAAGGACGTTGGCTGATTAAATCAATGTATGCACAAGAAGAATTCACCATCAGTTTTGCTAAGAAAACCTCACATTTAAAATTCAGTCCATTTTAGCCGTGCATGCTGCTCCCCACTCGCCTGCCTCGCCCCCAGCCCCGCTGCATTGCACAACGCCGGGTTTCATGTTTGCCACCAGACAGTTTGCAGTCAGCCTCACATGGAAAAGAAGGAAGTAACAGTGCCTACATTGCACATAACTACAAGCAAACGCGTTTCCAAGAAACTATTAAGCAGTGTTCATCTGAAGTTTAAATGAAAAAAAAAAAAGAAAAAGAAAGCCTTGGAAGAATTTTTCTTGGCTTGGAGCTTTTCATGAGATTCAGATTTTAAGTGAAATGTGTCCAGGCAACATCAGTAATGCGGCAAAGGCAGGCTGCATACAGTGATGCGGTGTCTTGGGCTCTGATGGGTGAAGTGGGGATCCAAGCCCTCCCCAGTGCCAGGCACCCGCCCGTCGTCGTCCCCCCCTCCCGCCCCAGGCATCGTCCCCTTCCAGCAGGGCTGGCGGGGAGGACCACGGACCCACAGCGCCCAGGGCACAGCCTGGCACCTCAACGCGCTCCCACCCCGGGCAGCGACTGAGAAGGGGCTGGCAGGCGCGTGGGCACATGTTCCCTTCTGCTGAGCCTGCAACGAGGCGGCACTGTCCGTCGCAGGGACATGCAGGCAGCTCCCGCCTGGCATCGCCGCCGGGCCCAGCCAACGCCTGCCCCAGCCCAAATGCCTTTCCCCAGCCAAAAGCTGCTCCATCGCCCCGCCAGGTCCCCTCCCCTGGCTGGGGTTGGCTTTGGCCCCAAATCACAGACGGCGTTAGGGTCAGCCCTGCGCTCGCCCAGCGGGGCTGGCTGGGGACCGGGGTCCCGGGGCCGCGTGGGTCCCCGCGCCCAGGGGTGCTGGCAGGAGACTCGCCAGGACACGGCGGCGGCTCTGTATGAAACGGCTCCTTTGTGCCGGGCGGGTACACAAAGCCGGGCGTAACACACAGCAGCAATTGTTCCTTCGGAGGTTTGCATGGACATGGCCACCGTCCCCCAGCAGCTTCAGACACCCTTGATGTCAGAATAAATGAACAGGCATCATTAAAGTAACCGCACTAGGCTTTTAAAATATACATCGCTCTAATTTATTTTTTAAACCGTTGTTCATTTTTAGAGGCAGGGAGATAAGACTCCTCTGCAAAAAAGCTCTTTGCCCATCTAAATTCTCCCCATTACTGAGCAAATGGTTTGCAGCAACAAATTTATTCCGCAGCGTCTCTTGTGCTCTTTTTTGTTTGAAAAAGCCACAAACAGATTGTGATTTTCTCTAACGGATTCACCATCTGGGAAATTTTTCATGCAACTCCTTTCCTCACTGGGAGCAAGTTACTCAGAGGGGAATTCCCAGCAGAGAGCAGACTCTGAAGGGATGGGTGGTTCATTTAATTAGCATGCATAATCTTGACATCCTTACTCAGGCAAAACTCTCACCAGGGCCAATGGGAGATTTTTTTTTTTTTTTAAAGAACCAGCTAAGGGCTTTGGTATTTGTCTCTTGGTGTTGCATACAGTATTTTCCATGCAGGGGAAAGTTGGCTTTTTGGATGTATTAGAGACTCTGATTTACTACAGTCTTGTAGTAAAGGTCAGGATGTGGCCCTTGCAGCCTCCGTCACATGGCTGAGCGCGGGCAGGGGGAGAGCTAGCGGCAGAGGAACAACTCCCTTTCGCACACTTACCCAGTTCGGGGAACATCACACTTTTTTGGAGCACGCTCTCTGCAGCCAGTGGAGTGTGGGCTGGAGGTCAGCGGGGGAAGAGGCTCTCCAAAACCCGACATGCATCAGCTCAGAACAGTGTCATGTTTATACAGCCCTTGTGCAAGTTACATGGCCTTTTTTTCCCCAGTAGATGAATTTAGTGTTTGAGGAAGATGCGGGAGAGGCAGGGATGCTCCTTTCATCGGTGCTAACTTAAAGCTACTCCTATGGTCAATCAGCACGCAGATAAGCCTTGAGGCGCAGCACACCCGCAGTCTTGATTCCAAGCCACCCGAGCAGAGAGCCCAGAGCAGACCCCGACACCCCAGCTCTGCTCTCACCTAAGCACAGTTTTGATAGCTGCACAAGAAAATCTTACACTAAACAATTTTCACTGGCTCATTACTGGACAAAACTTCGCTTTGAACTGACATTTTCTGGGCACGATGACTGCTTTGAAGCAGGAAGACAAAATTAGTGCAGAGAGTTGGCAGGTGAAGGAATGAGGGGGTTGGTTTATTTTTTTTTTTTTTCCCCCAGCAGCAGAGCTGTCCAGGAGCTATGGAAACCTTGTTTGGCTAAATAAAAATGCAGAAAGACAACAAGGCTTCCTGTTTTCCAGCAACATCTTCACCGGAACAGCATGCTATCTGCGCGTGCTAGAGGCTCCAGAATAGCCAAAGCCATTCCTGAAAGTAAACGTGCTGCGTTATTTTCCGCAACTGGTGGTAAATGCTGTCTCCTACCTCCCCAGGAGGGAAAGAAACAAAATCAGCGATTTAGGAGAACCCAGGCAAGAATTACAATGAGCTTTAAGCCAGGTAAGGCCCTTTAGGGTTAGGGGGCTGCTCTCTTCTCCAGTCTGTTCCCAGTGCCTTTTGGAGACTTACACCTGTAGATTTGGTCAGAACCCATCCCCAGCTTGCTTTTATGGAAGACGGCAATCCTGATCCTAAAGCTGAACAGACACAAGCAAAAGGCTCAGCTTTCAGAGCACACCCTGGGAGTAAGCTGAGTTTGCTGGCATGGCACAGCGCCTGCCTTTGAGGAACCCCGAGGCCGTTCCCTGGGGATCCTTGAGCTGGAGCACCGGGTCATTAGGCTTCGCAGCCTGGGCCAGTTGCACTGGCACCGTGTGGTGCCCAGGGTAGAAGCTCACTCTAGGAACTGGGCAAACGTATTCTTCCCTGGGAGATGGCAAAGGTTCAAGAGAAGTACTTAAAAACAACATTAATAATAGAAGATGCACATTTATATAGTACGTTCCTGAGCCTTTTACTGTCATTGAGTCCGATACTCCACAGCACTCAACCAACTTTGCCATCTGCCATTGTGCCAATAGCACCAGCCATGTTTTTGAGCATTGCTTACGGTTTCCCATGTAATACTGAAAGTGAAAATATATCCACCCTTGCCCAATTCATTCTCTCTTTTGGAAACCTCTTTCCCATTTCTTTCAAGTCCTCCACTGTGACTCTTCAGCTGTTAAGTTGGGATAACAGAAAGGAGCATCTCATACACGCACGGGGATGTGGGCTGCTTTATCCACACAAATATTTATTTCTCCAGGCGTTCACCTCCAGCACGGTCTGCAATGGTCCCCTCTGTGCTGGTTCTCTGAAGCCTGTGCCTCCGCTGGCTCCAACCTTGCCAGTCACTGGAGAACAAATCCTGTCCAGCATCTATTTCGGGGTTTTATGCTGCTGCACATAACTGCAGTACTTTCCACATAAGAACAATAGGAATTACGAAGTCCATCATAGTAGGAATATTCTTTATTCCCATAGGAATCATCAAAACTGTCTTCTGAAACAATACAGCTCTGCACTGCAAGCTCAGCTCCACGCAAGGAAAGGAGGAAAGACAGCACCTTCCAGTAATTAATTGACGTGCACCTCAGTACAAAGCGACGGTTCCTACAAATCACTCAAATGCCCACGGTGGGCAATCCCGTGTGCTTACTAGAGCCAAAGCCTAGGAGTCAGAAGGCTGTGCTGTACTCCTGGCTCTCGTCGTACATCATTGCTGAACGACCCTTCAAGGATGTAAAAAGAGGTGTTTTACCCAACTCTCAGGGCCTGATTCTCCTCTGCCATGCACTTACTCTGACTATTTGCACCAGTGCAAACAGAGAAAGAGGATCTAGGATATCCCCACATCAGAACAATACCAGCATCCCTAAGACAAAATTCTTCCTTTTTCTTCACAAGCAATCAATCCATCAACATGTTAAAAAAATAAGTTTAATGTAGGTGGCATGTTTCAAACAGAATTTAACAGGCACCCAAAACACCAGCTGGTGTCATGTTCTGAAGAGTTAACAAGGTGAAACTCCAACACTTCCGTCTCGTTCATACATTCACAGGCTAAACAACAGGCCAAGGCAGCTTTGCCACCGCACGACCATCATCCCTGGTCTTAAGTCTGTGCAGCACAGCCGGAGCCCCTCTGTCACCCAAACACCTGGAAAGCTCCGGAGTGAGCAGGAGTCACAGGGGAAGTTCTCCAAAGGGGTTGGCATGGGTCTGGGATAGACCCGCTCTCCCAAAGCAGTATTTCTAGTATTTTTCCTAATTACTCTTGAGGCCATTTTTAACCCAGTAAGTATAATACCAATATTTAGAGCCCAAAGATGGAAATTAAAAAAAAAAAAAAAAGACAGGGAACAAACCAGCTGCTCTCGCTGTTCAGGCTGGAATCGGCATGAAGGAACACTGAAATGAAAATTACAAAAGATTTTAGAGTTACAGCCATTTATATAGTAAGAAGGGAAGACTTAGGGCATCTTGGAGCCTGGTCCATCCTTCCCAGCATCAATGAATGTGGGAAGAGTAAAAAAATCCAAAAGAATATGAACTTCCCCAACTGGGCACAGTTCACAAGTACCTGCTCAACACGAAATATTTCTGGCAAATATCATTAAAAGCCACTTGTTTGACTCTTGAAAAGCAGAAAGCTCAGCTTCCCCTGTGTCCTCACTTGTTGTATTCTGCAAAGTTTGGTTTCCTCCCCTTTATTAAAAATGCCAGTTTTTTCAATTAAAATAAATGGGCGGAAAAAAACTCCAAACCACCCAGCTTAGTCTCTGCATATACTTAATATAACATTTAGTCTGCCTCCTTCTCCCTCCCTCAGTTGTGGCTTGGCTCCCCTTGAGCTTGTAAGAAACTTTCAGAATCTCAGCTCCTTGAGAAAAAAATATTTTGGCAAAGTATTCCTAAAAGCTTAAAAAAAAATCTCAAATTTAAAAACACTGAATTTAAATTCTGAACCATTACCAAGAACTTACTTATTCTGCAATCTCCTGGGGATGTTGTGAGGTTTAATTAGCTCCAGTTGGAAAATGCTTTGAAGAGGAAAAGCGCCGTAAAGGTGCCAAATACTGCGCCACTCATGTAGATCTAAAATGTTCAAATTATTACATCATAAAACAAATCATTTGAAAATTAATTCCTCTTCCTTGCCAGCATGACTTCAAAGGGACCTTACTTCCCCCACTAGCCTGGTAGAATCACAGCACCCGAGGACTGCAAAGTGTCCAAGTGCTGGTAATGACCAAGGAGGAGAGTATTTTGAACTTCATTGGGCCTTCGAGGCCTCCTCCTCAATTATTTAATCTTGGGGTTGCCTATCTTTGTGTGCAATTGCAGACTTGAGATTCAGGGCATTCTGACAGTAGGTACTTGGCTACCTTTGTAAAAGAAGAATGGGGAATCACTTCCTGCTGTCTTTAAGCAACTCAGCCTCAAGGTCTCTCTCGAGGAACATCTGGGCATTTGGCAAACATTACTTTTTTGTGATTTGATATGGACGTGTACTTTTTCCTCTGTATGCACCACTGAATCTGGATGCAGAGGGCTGATGGGAAGTCTGTGCAGTAAAGCAATGAACCGCAACACAGAAGCCCTTGTTTGTTCAACTGCTGCTGCAGGAGTGTCACGGAGCAGATTTGGACTGCTTAAAGGACCACCGCCAAAGGTAGCAGCAAAAGTGGTTTTATTGAAGTACGATGTTGTAAAAGCGAGGCTTAACAAAGTCCAATGGCAAGGTTCAATCTATTACTTACTGCACAGAGAATATAATAATGATTCAAGGTCACCAATACAAGATCTTAACGCCCTGCAACACAAGGTTATGCGCAATATCGGTCACTTACCAAAGATCTGCAGTTGGTAAGGGGGCTCTCAACCTCGAGGAGTAACCTTGAGAGGCGTCCCAACTCAAGGGGAGATCACCGCCATGCAGCCAGCTGCTTAGCAGGGAGAGCTCAAAAAAAAGCTCACTTAGGCTGTCATATTTATGGAATAAAGTGGTTGGCTCATAGTCAAATTACGTGCGATGGAAAAGGTTAACATGAGACTCCTTGTACCCACAACCTCCTTTGTTCCTTGACCAAATTAGTCTTGTAAGAACCACCTGCTATTCATGTGTTAATCGCATGATCGGTGTTCCGGTTTCCAAGCTCATATACATCAAAGCTCACCATGTCACCCAGTTCCTGTGTGGGTTTTCAAACAAAAGGTTGGAACTAGAGAAGTTCGTGACCTGGTCGCAGCCTAGACCTTTACTTCCTTTGGAGCCTGAACCAAACTACCACAGGTTTGGTCAAGCAGTCGAGGGTTTCCATCGCAAAGAGCACCCACCAGCTGAAGCAGGCACGGGTGGGGAGCACAGCAGCGCCCACATGTACCACAAATCATCCTTTTGCTCATCGTTATAAGGAGTACTGAAATACAGCCACTCCAAGGTGAAACAAGGTCCTACCATCCAACCTCCAGCCAGCCTCCGTGCTGTGCCTCCTGCGAAGGGCGAGGGAGAACTGCTCTCGGCTGTGCCTCGCTGGGGTCCCGGCTGGTCCCTCAGCTCGCACCAGGGCTGTTTGCTGGCCATCTGTAGCATGTTTCCTGCAGAAATTCTTGAGCACAGCCACCCCAGGAGTCCCGCAGTCTGCGCACCAGAGCTGCAATGCCCCAGGCTGACAGCTGTACTGGGGAGGAAAGCACCAGGCTGGGAATTACTGGGAATTCCCTCTGGCCACAGAGCAGGCTGTAGCTCAGACCTGCAGGACAGTGAGGACCTGCAGTCCAGAGAGCGATCCCAGAACAAAGCACTGTGGAGCTCTACAGTTAGGAGGAAACTTCCAGACACCGGTTTGTGACATATATACGACACTACATCTTTCCTAAAGAAAGAGCCTTTGGCTCTCGCGGGGCTAATCTAAAGTTCACACCACCATGGCCTGTTATTTATTCAGCTCTGCGTGTTCAGTCTGCATTATCTGTAACACTTGATAATGAGATAATTTCTGGGTTTGCTTTAGCTGTGAGCTTCAGACAGAAGCTTCTCTATTTTGCATCCATAAGCCTACAAATCAAAGTATGTCAGCAAAAGACTGCAACAGTCACAAGCTGAAATATGAAGTATCCTTCCCTGTGTGCAAACTGGCTTTGTTCTCAAACACATTCGTATCTCAGACCAAAGAGATCATGAAAGAACAGTCACGTATTTCCAGTCTTGCTTATTCCGTTATGATTGACTCCAGTGATTTCAGGGGAGGAAAAAAAGGGGTCTCCATCATTTTTACCGACTTCTTTTTAAACACTTCTTTAAAGAACACAAAGAAGAGAGCAATATTCCACTATAAGGAAAAATAAACAAACAAAAGAATAAAAATAAACTTTAAGCCAGCTTCTGGACTCAGTAAATAAAGAGTTACTTGATTGCAGAGGAACAGTCTGAGATCTTAGATCAAGACTAGTAAAACTGAGCTCAATGCTTAACGCCCTTCTTGAGCTGTTAGTAGAGCTCTCCAGTGACCCCACTCTCACTGCTGCAGAGGTAGGGGAGAGAATGTTTTCTGTAATCGCAGAGAACAATTACTGCCATTTCGGATTGTACTCTGCTTTCAAGCGCTCCTACGTAAGACGGTCTCACCTCACAATACTCTGTAAGACAGAAGCACCTCTGTGAGAAAACCGGAACCAATCAGTTCAGGGAAAAGTAAAACCAAATGCCAAGATCTAAACACTAAGGACCATTGCAATGAGTTCCCCTTAATCACTGCAAAATAACAACATGTTTGCCGTGACTGGGAATTCCAAGAGCACATGATACCAACACCCGCTCCCTTCACTCCAGTGGATTTGTTCTGTTAGGGTAAGAGTCAATTACTCAGCACTAACTGCCTGAAAAGGACAAAGCCATTCAAAGCTATATAATTACGTTAAAGTGAACAGAACAGTATAGTGGGTCAAAAGCATGTCTTGCACAAATCTAAAAATAAAACAGAAAAAAAAAAGCCTCAAACCCTACACTCCATTGAATTTGGCCCCATATTCTTAGCAGGGAATATGCAAAATGCAAACCGCGTAGAGAAAGGATAACACTGGTCAAGGAGGATACATATTACATGCCTGAGACATTAAGGAACATTTTTAGAAAAAAAGGGTGAAGATGGATTAAGAGCGTGGGGTGCAAAGTTATCTGGCTTCTGTCCTCCAGATAAATCACTGCCTTTTTCATGCCCACAGGAATACAGGAACAGCAGCACGGTGGGCTTCTATGGACTAGAGGAAATTGATATTAACTTGCACTGGGCAAAGAAAAAACACCCAATCAAGTGTTGCACTTTGATAATCAAAATGGCACCTCAACCCTCAAAAAGATACAAATTCCAGAGACAAGTACGTTATTTTATCAGTAAAAAGTAGCACTGATAAATAAATTAATTTATGTAAAAAAGGAAATAAGATATTGACACATTTTGGGGTAGAAGAAAAGTCACCTCGGCCCACATGCGCTTGTTTTATTTACATATCCACAAATACCATGAAACACCATCCCAGCCCCCCCACTAGCAGCATGGTCACATGAATTCCATAGATGAGCAGTTCATTCATGAGGCTGAAGTCTACCCGCCTTCGCCCCAGTAAGAGGAGGATGATGGAGAGTTTGTACTGGAAACGCAGAAAGATCCGGATGCCAAGGTACTGAAGGCAAAACAAGATAGAGAGTGCCACCCAGAGGATGGAGGTAAACAGGCTGCAGCTGAAGTACAGCAGGAAACGGATGAATCCATACATCCATCGGGATTTGAGATAGATGTCGAAATTGTTGTACTTGGTGCGCACCAAGTGAGTGGTCCTCACCGGGCCACAGGCCGAATGCAGGCAGGTCGTGTGGGGGCCGTGGAACGAACGGACCCGGCGGGGAATGGGGATTACAGGCATCAGGCACCCCACCGGTCACAGAGTCCCAGGGCAGGATTTACAGGGCACATATCAAATATTATCCATTAACATGGAAGGGTTCCAACAGCCTGGGAATGCTAACTCTTTGCTGAGTTTCCAGGAAGGAAGAGACCTGCAGGAAGGCAGAGAAGGAAAACACATTTAAGTAGCCCCAGGGGGAGGAGAGGCAGCACGGCAGATACTCTCGGGCTTGGCAGTTACTTACAACTGCTTTGCAAAAAACAACTTCGCTTAAAACAACTTCGTTTTGCTTATTTGCTTGTTGTTTACCAGGCAGACATAAAGAAATGCAATTCTGTTTCCATCATCACCGAGTCAGACTCCAAACAGCTCCCTAGTAGCACGCAATGTCAGCACTAGTCGTAACCTGTTATAAGTTTTACAGTGTTAATGCAGGAAAGATTCTGGAATTATCCTGGCTAATTCACAGATCCCTCTTAATCAAACAGCAGTCCTGCAAGAGTCCACTCACGCGAGTAGTAACATTAGTGTAGGTGTTTGCATTGGATCATATCTCTTTTAAAGAAAAAACAAAAAAGTTCTCCAAGTGCTTTTGCAGGTGAATTCTACAGCCCAGGCACAGCGGTGAGTCTAAATTTCAGCTCATTTCAAAACTTGGCAAAGCCTCACCAAATAAACAAACTGAAAATAATGGAAGGTCTTGCAAGAACAATGAGGCAATCATGTTTTTCACACTCTACAGGATGTACCGCCCCTTGCTCAGCTGAGCCTTGCAGTCTCACTGTCACTGCACCCAATGGCAAGGCAGCCTTTCAAAGACATCTCCTAGTTTATTTCTCCCTTTGGGACCTGCAGAGATAAGTGAAATATCTTGATCTTCTGCAGTGTTTAGGATTTATAATCTTAACATCCTCCCACACACCCATTGTTGTTCCGTGAGTGATGAGCAGTAGCCTGTTAGCTGCTCTCTGCTTCACCCCAGGCTTATGATGCGCCAAATTCCGGGAATTATGAAATGACAATGCACTCATCAGATAATGCTAGAAAACAACAGGGACTTCCAGCCTCCTCGCACACCCAGGCATTCAGACCCAGGCATTCAGATCTGGGCAGATCTTTCCTTTGTTGAACAAGAAATCCTATTACTCTTAAAATTAAAACTAAAGTCATTTAGAAGTTACTTCAAGAATTTTTTTACTTTGTTACTAACAAAACTAATCACAGAGTAAATTATTAGGCTGCAGGAAATTGTACTTTGATATCAGAAGCCTTCTCTGATACAATATGCATCTCTGGGTAAGTCTCTTCACTGCTTCCTGCCTCAAATTACATGTAAATAGAAATAGCAGTTCTGATCTCTTCTGCTTGGCCCCAGGTTCTAATTCCTTTTTGCCGTTACAGAAATTTGCAGTCAATCTGTTGGTTCTCCAAGAATCAGGGACTGGTGAAAAGGAGCATGGGTTAACTTATGATTAAGGAATTTAGGAAATTAAGGTCTGTTCTCAATTATCAAAGACAACCTCATAATTTTAAGTGTCTCTTTGCCATAATTTCCTGTCTGTGGAACAGAAATACTAAGCAGTTTGGAAGTGTCTTACAAGAAGGTATTTTGCAAGGTGTACAAATTGGTCAGATACTAAGCCAACACTACTTAAAAACAACACAGTTTTGTGCCTGGAACATGCGACCGAACGTGCTTCTCACATGCTGGGTATATACTGCTCGGTGTTTGTTTTCAGAGAGATTTTTAGAGGACTAAATTAGCAAGATAAGTTAAAATTCACATACTCTGGATTCAGAGCATTTCATATCTGATGAAGCAGTCTCTCCTTACAACCTCTTTCACCAGGACATAAAAGACAGCTTATCATTTTCCAGCAAACTCTTACATAGCTACTGAATCTGAGTCCCTGAGCAGCCACAGGGAAATCAGTGTGCACGCTGTTAGAGCGCGCAGCAAGAGCATGCCTGAGTGACGGAGCACAAACCCCACTTGCATAAGCTGTAGTTTGTGGGGGCAACCTCAACACACGGGCTTCATGTCTGAGCCCTGTTTTAGAAGGGGAGTTTTGATTCTGACAAAACCTTCAATAGAGGAATCCAAGAGAACCACTCGAGCGGCTCAGCTACAAAGACTTACTCTGTGAACAGCAGCAACTTGTTCCCGTTTACTGTGCCCACCACATAAATAAATAGCCTTTGGTAGGTTCGTGCTCTGTAGATAAACTCAGATATCCACGCTGGAACAGCCACAAGCAGAGGGACATTGTGAGAATAAAATAAACTTTCTGAAATATTACATTTTTAATGGTGCTGCCATCCACTCAGCAGAAGGTCGGTAATCCGCTGCCGTTTCTGGATGCCACTTAATTCTTGTAACAAGAAAGTGAAGTTTTCCTGTGACACCTGGCGTTCTAGGAAGAGTGAAAGAAACTGCTAAGGTGCTTCATAGACTCACAACATTCTACATACGAGTTGATCTAAAAGATAAAACGAGAGATTAAGTTTCAATTTGCTCATTTTGTGTGTTAAAAAATGCAGAATTACAAGGTCCCTCCCCAAGCATGAATTTTTAATCCCCAAAAGATTCTAAAAAGAATCATGCGCTCAGTACTATATGTATTACAGCTTACTGATACATCCTGGAAAGGATCAGCTAGCTTGCGTCCAGTGCCATACACAAAGACGGGAAAGAGGAAATCACAGATAAAGAACTCTTGTCAGTCACCTTCTCCTGTCACAGACCCATCACCGCTCATCCAGGGTGCATGAAACACGATGCAGAGAGCACGCACAGCCAATGTTTTCCAAACAGAACATGGAGGAGCAGGCCCCCAAACCTGTATGTTGGCACATGAGGCCTAGAAAGAGATTTGGACACCCATTCCTCAAGATCATTTTTTGGGGCCTTTCTGTTTTAAAGCACATCACTGTGAGGCTGGAAAGCTGAGTCAGTCTCTTCCGAGTATCGTCCTACAGCTCAAAGGATTTAAACTCTAAGGCCCAGGCGACTTGATGTCAGCCATGCTGCCTTTACCCCAAGCATCACAGTAATGATGGCCTCATCAGGATGTTAAAAATATGAATAACTCTTCGCTTTGGTGAGTTTTCACTCCCCCTCCTTTAAAAATGGAGCGTACGATGACAAAGCTACCGAAATACAGCGCTACTTCTCTTCATCTATCACACATTCCAGGCAAGGCCTGGCGGTGCTCGGGGTACTCGTAATTCGTGGAGGAGGAAGGATGACAGAAAGACCGCAACGTTCGCAGATGACAGGACCATCAGGCAGGACCAGCGGGACCAAAGTGTTGCAGAAGGAGCCAAACAAGGTTAGGGACAATGACAAATAAAGGTTAGTGCTGATAAATGAAAGCAGGGAGTACCGGCAGGAGGGGAAATTCCAACTCCTCCTACATCCTACCAGATCCTAAATTAAACCGCATCGACTTGGGAGAGGAGCCGCGGGCGGGAAGCTCGGCCAGGGCTTCCCCGTGGCCTGCGAGGCCCGGAGCCCGGCCCAGCCAGCGCGGAGCCCCGCCCGGCCACGGCGCCACGGCTGCGGGGAACCAGAGCCCCGCCGGGGGACGCCGGGCGCGGGGGACGCCGGGCGCGCCCCGCACCCGCTGCCAGGCCCAGACCGGCAGGCCCCGCGGGCGGTGACCCACCGGGCCGAGCGCACCCGCCGCCCCTCGCTGCGGGCCCCGACGCGAGGAGGGCCCTGTGGCGGAGGCGGCGGCCGCCGCGGCGGGGCGAGGCCCGGCCCGCCGCCCCCCTCCCAGCCCCGGGGCGCCGCCCCGCACTTACCGTCCTGCCCATGGCTCCCCGCTGGGCGGCCGCCGCCGAGGCCTGGCGCCCCGGGCCCGGGCGGATGGCAGGCCCGGGCCTACGGGCGAGCGCCGCAATGCGCATGTGCGGGGGGGGGGGGGGCGGGAGGGGGGGACAGCGGCGCTCCGGTTCCGGCCGGCGGCGGCGGCGGCGGCGGCGGTCAGGGAGCGGCCGGGGAGGCGCGCGGCGATGGCGTCATCGCGCCGCGCCGCCCCTCTCCCCGCCGGCCGGAAGCGGGAGGGCGTCGCGTTGCCCGGGCAACGGGGAGGCGGCGGGAGCGGCCCGGGACCGTTTTAAGTGTTTAACATTTTAATCAATGACATAGAGAGATCATGTCCACGCGCAGCAAGTTTGCAGGTGACACCAAGCTGAGCGGTGCAGGTGACACGCCAGAAGGACGGGGTGTCATCCAAAGGCACCCGGACAGGCTGGAGAGGTGGGCCTGGGAGAACCTCGTGAGGTTCAACGCGGCCAAGTGCGAGGTCCTGCACCTGGGTCGGGGCAGCCCCCGGTATCAATACAGGCTGGGGGATGGAGGGATGGAGAGCAGCCCTGTGGAGAAGGACTTGGGGGTGCTGGGGGATGAAACGCTGGACGTGAGCCGGCGATGTGCGCTCGCAGCTCGGAAAGCCAGCCGTCTCCTGGGCTGCATCCCCAGCAGCGTGGGCAGCAGGGCGAGGGAGGGGATGCTGCCCCTCGGCTCCGCTCTGGTGAGACCCCCTTGCAGTGCTGCGTCCAGCTCTGGGGTCCTCAGCGCAGGAAGGACATGGACCTGTTGGAGCGGGTCCAGAGGAGGCCACAAGAATGATCCGAGGGCTGGAGCACCTCTGCTACGAGGGCAGGCTGAGAGAGCTGGGGTTGTTCAGCCTGGAGAAGGGAAGGCTGCGGGGAGACCTTATTGCGGCCTTTCAGTACTTAAAGGGGGACTGTAGGAAGGATGGGGGCAATCTCTTTAGCAAGGCCTATTGTGACAGGACAAGGGGTGATGGTTTTAACCTAAGGGAGGGTAGTCTTAGACTGGATATAAAGAAAAAAATTTTTACAGTGAGGGTGGTGAAACACTGGCACAGGTTGCCCAGAGAGGTTGTGGAGGCCCCATCTCTAGCGACATTCAAGATCAGGCTGGACGGGGCTCTGAGCAGCCTGATCTAGTTGCGGATGTCCCTGCTCATGTCAGGGGGGTTGGACTAGATGGCCTCTAAAGGTCCCTTCCAACCCAAAGCACTCTATGATTCTGTGATTCTATGAAGGTCGTTTCCAATGTAAACCAGGCCGGTAGCAAACACCACTGAGGGGATTGTGGGTCCAGCTCGGTTCATCACCACACACAGGGGTTTCAGCTGCCCCTGGCCTGAGGTTGGGCCTAGTCCTGAGGGTGCCGGAACATCCCCACTAAAAGAATCACTGGCCGAGCGTACAGCATCGCCTGAAAGGAGAGCATGGCGAAAGATTTCTCCGAGACGAGAGAGGTGATTGTCCTGCTCTGCTCTGCACTGGTGCGGCCTCACCTGTGTGCAGTTTTGGATACCACAGTATATTAAGGATATAAAGCTACTAGAGAGTGTCTAGAGGAGGGCCACGAAGTTGGTGAAGGGTTTAGCGGGGAAACCATAATGACGAGAGGCTAAAGTCACTTGGTTTGTTCAGCCTGGAGAATAGGAGGCTGAGGGCAGACCTCATTGCGGTCTGCAGCTTCCTCACAAGGGGAGGAGGAGGAGGGGCAGGCGCTGATCTCTTCTCTCTGGTGACCAACGATAGGACCCGAGGGAATGGCAGGAAGATGTGCCAGGGGAGGTTTAGGTTGGATATTAGGAAAAGGTTCTTCACCCAGAGGGTGGTGGAGCGCTGGAACAGGCTCCCCAGGGAGGCATCACGGCGCCAAGCCCGGTGATATTCAAGAAGCACTTGGACAAGGCCCTCATAGATATGGTGTGAATTTTGGGGTTGTCCTGTGCAGGGACAGGAGTTCGACTCGATGATCCTTCTGGGTCCCTTCCAGCTCAGGACATTCTAGGATTCTATGATTCTATGAGTCGCTCGGCAGTTGGACCTTTCGTGACTCTGAGCATGGTTTCATGGCCAGGCGGATGCTCAAGGGTCAGATCCAGGCTTGCTGAGTGGCTGGGGCAGCGCGGGCAGTTAGGCGTTAGGAGTCAGTGTCCCGGGAGAGCCTGCAGCGCTCCTGCCTGTGCTCCTGGGAGGGTCTGTGCTTCTCCCAGGGCCTCACCCTGCTGAAGGAGCTCAAACAGTTTTAGAAAAGCAAATGTAGGAGACCCAGACTTCTGAAGAGGCCAGAAAGATCCAAAAAGTTCTAAAAAACAAACAGGTGGAGGAAAATTCCAAATCAATACATAAAAATAAGGAAAAGGAACTTCCTTCCTGCTGTTTTCCCTTAGATTTAATTAGGAATTACTTTCCATAATGGAAAGAATACAGAACTTTGTCATTGGCTCCCTGCCCTGCTTGCTATCTAGGCACTATCATGGTGGAAAAACATTAAATAATAATAACTCAAGCCATCTGCCAATACTAAGAGCTGCCGCGCTGCACAGGCAGTTGAGGCACCAGGCCAAATACCTCCCAGCGTCCCAACAGCCTCGCTGATGCACGCTTGGATTTGGTTCCTCCCCATTTGTCTGCAGTAGCGCCTGCCCTGCAGAGCAGTTTTATTCTGCAAATACAATGAGGGGCCTGAGGTGCAGGACGTACATCAAGGGGAAATTATGGGCGAGGTAAGAAGCGGTGGTGCAGTCCTAGCAAATTGCAATTCCTGTGTCTCCCACATACCTTCTGGTGGGAGGGAGAAGGGGAGGTGCGAAGGTGATACATTTTCCCAATCGCACGAAACTGGGAACATCTGTTCAGTGACTAAGATAAGCCGGAGAGCCACGTTCCAATTATTTCTTTCCGCCATTGCCTGGGACTGGAGCCACAGCCCAGAGATGGGAATTTCAGCCCTGGCAACAAAACTATGAAGGTACTCTGGTTTTCCAACTTTGCCTTGGAGAATTACGGGGATGCTGCTGAATGCAAGTGCTGCAAAGGGGGGCTCCTGGCATCCTGCAGGAACCCCTCAGGGTGGGGAAGGTCTTTCCTAGCCTCCAAAAACCCAGGCAGCTCCACTGAGCGACCCCACAACCTAAACAGGCGTGTGCAGGGGTGCTTCACAGCAGCATCGGTTCTGAGACCGACCCTTTTAATTTCTTAGGTCAGGATGACAAAAAAGCAAGATGGCACTATTCAGTTTTCTGCCTGAAATACTTTGACCCCTTTGCTGCTTAAATGCATGTGCATCTTCATAAAAAAATAAACTGTCCTCAGGTCAGGCGTGAATTGAAGCTTTGACATTCAAAGAGGAAAGATCCTGAAGGAGCCCGCGTAGCTCAGCCCGAGGGGAACCCGCCCACCACGCTCGAGCAGCGCTCTGGGTTGTATTTCTTTCCTGTGCTAATTTTACTAAAGACACAACTCATATTCCTGTTGATTGAACAGTTTTGTGTTGACAGCGTTGAAGATTTGTGATGAAACTTATCATCAGCCCAGAGAGCGGGCCATTAGTACTAGTCACAGCGGCCAGCTAGTGCTGCTATATTTTATGGCACGCTTTGAAGACAAACATACACATTTATATGTCACTTGTTGCAATATAAATGCTAACTTGTACTTCTTTCAAAACTTTTAATGAATTGTATACATTTTACAAGATTTATAGGATGAACCGAATGGCTCAAAATATTACTTTAAACATATTTGTCACTTTGGCAACAGAACAAAAAAAATCTGGAAGATATTGCCTTCAGAAATAAATCATAAATATATGCATCTTAAAAGAGTTTATTTCGGTCATTAATAGCTGATGGGCCCCCCCAGTGCAGGATTTAAAGTTAAATTATGCAAAATCAAAAACAAACCTTATAATACTTAATCAAACATGCATAAAACTGTCAGGGCCAAATAAATTCTCTCAATTAACTTGCTTCAGATTGTGATTGCATCTACTAATTTAATCAACACTAGAATAATTTGGAGACTGGGTAATGATAAATTACTATGGTGCTGCACATGAAGGGCCGCTAAGGTAGTATGGCTGAAACAAGAACGCAAGAAATGCCTTCTAGGCTGAGGGCAAAAAAGTAACCGCTGAGTTGTCACAATCATTTTATAATGGAAAAATCTTCTTATTCCCATTTGGGGGGGGAATTTTTTCCAGTAAAGACTTTAAATGCCCGTCATGGACTTTGTCTGGTTGAATGACTTCAACGTTAGCCCACAGAGTCAATCTCATTTCATTCAATCTGAGATGAGCGAAGAATTCAAACCTACATAGACATTCCCTCCACATTTTTCACTCCTTTTGTGAATGTGGTCTTTCGCTCTGAATACAAGGCCAGGAACCGTGACTTCCAGCCTTGCTTTCTGGCACCGATTCATACTTTAGCCTCGGTCAAGTCATTTAGGCTGGAGCTGGAGTAACAACCCCGTAATATTGAGATGTCCTTTAGCTCAATCCTTTTGCACTTTGAATGGATCTGCACTTACAATAAAATGGGTCTGACCCCTGTCTAGAAAAAGCTTTCAATACTATTACTTGTGGAGAGCTAAACAGCTCATTTTTGCAAGCGTAAGCAAGGTTTTATGGAGAGGTTCTCATTTACAGGTTCATGTGAAGGAGGCTGTAAGGTATTCAACCCTATAAAATACCTGGACCTCTGCAAATCAGACCCTTATTTGATCTTTAACCTTTCTAGACCTGTTTTACAAAAAATTACAGTGTCCATATAGCTGCTGTAGGAATGAACTTGTCATTGCAAAACTCTCCCCCTCATTCTTTCTTTTTTTTTTTCCTCTTTCTCTGCAAAATATACTTCCCAGAGGCTAACTGACCATTTTCGTCACCTTTTATTTGAAACAGGGATTGTGCTTTATAAATGTATAGCACCTAGCACTATTTGGTCACCGGTAGAAACCAGTAAATAAAAACCTGCGTGCTGAAAAGTATATCCAGGAAGATAGCTAACAAGTTTCCTTCGGTGACCCAGAAACAACTACTTCCACAGTAATTCTATAGCCATATAGATAGCCATAATTCTTAAGGTCTTAAAGATAATAAATGTGTTAACATATTTTTTCAAACTCGCATTCACTGCCGCCTTCCAGTCGTATCCAAAAACACCATTCAAAGCCAACAGCATCTTGTGCGAACTCCCCTGGGTTTTGCTGAGCCAGCCTATAAAGCTGAAATATAACAAATTAAGGAATTAATTCTTTCCTTTTCCTTAAAGGAGATTTAGGGTCAAGTCTGGGCCTTAAATTTTAAATGTAATCGATCCTCCCTGCAAATCTAAAGTGCAAAAGCTTGTGAAATAATTTTTCCTTATTGCTTCTTTCCAGATCTCATCTCTTAGCTGAAATGTCAGCTTTAATCAGTTTGAAGAGATTTGCATGTGGTAAATAATAATGCAGTATATTAGACTAATCAAATAAAAATATGTGTAGCAGAGAGCGGAACTAATTCCCACTTCTGCAGCACTGCAATACCCACGTGCAGCCCCCGAGCAGCGCTCGGAGCCCCGGGAAGTCAGCGGGGCTGCAGAGTGGCAGCCTCGGCTTGTGGTGTTATTCGGGGTTTCGGTAGCGTTGGAAACCGAGGGAGCGAGTGATGTACATGTGCCACCACACCCCCACCTAAAATCCACGCCGCAAAGCTGGAAAGTAGCAGTGCCAGGTAGAAATGGAAATCCCAGCGCAGATGGGAAGGTTGCAGAGCACAATGAGGGCAGGCTGCCGTGTCCCCGCAGGAATCCTAGCTCCTGTAATAACTTTTATAGATATATATTTTACAGGTGACTTGTGAAATATAAAACTAGACCAGTCTGCAGTTTCTAAAGAAATAAATGGTTCGTGTGAGGCATGGTGAGACAGTAATGTTTGATGTATTCAATATATGTGACACATCAGCATGCTTTCTGGCATAATAATCTGCCCAGTGCTGCCTCCAGCCTTCGCTGCACTAAAAAGCAGTCTGGGGGCAGCCTGCCTCCCCTCTGCCCCTGCAAACTGCTCCCTCCCCGCCACGTGAAACAGAGCAGAAGGAGAAAGGCCAACACCAGTGTGGGTGGGATCTCAGGGAACCCGCAAAAGGTTGATACACATAAAAAATGTGTGTCGTCCTATAGTGGGGACGCTTAACTGCCCCGATAACACAGAGAAAGACGGAGCCTCACTAGGCCGCTATTCTGCCCACCTTTGGAGAACAGGAAGGTGGTTATTTTAGAGATGCTGGATTCATGGAAAGATTCCTGCTGACCTCCGGGGGCTGGAGCAGGAGCCAGCTGCACACATATGGTGGGTGAGAAACTGTCTCTAAAACAAATGAAAATAGAATCGGATGCTTTGCCAGGGACAGGACTCCTGCCAAAGCTTGTTGCTGCATCATGTTGGCTAGCCCCGATCTGGCTGATGTCAAAAACTGCCTATTATGCAGAAAACTCTCACGGAGAAGTGTCATTATTGCCTTCTGTTCATTTGTAGGCTAGGCCTAATGTAAGCACGAGGTGTTAGAACAGACTCAATCCATATCTGCTTTGGGAAGCTGAGGTTTGGCGGGCAGGCTCGGGAAGCCTCCCAGCTCCTCTGGCTCTGCCCGCTTCTCAGAGGGCAATATTTCAGGGCAAAGTAACACCTTTTCTCTGGGAATCTCAGTTCCCTCTGTTTCCATTCATTAATAAGGTATCTCAAATCGCATCATGGTAGTAGCAGACGGGTCCTCTTAAACTCACTGCATAGACCCATCAGGAGATCTATCTGCTCTAGGGTCATTTTAGCAACAGCAACCTGCCCCCTGGGTCAGCAGCAGAGCTGGGGCATGTCTCGTCTCTGGCATTTCCAGTGCCCCCATCTCCGTTTTCAGAGGTATTTTAACACCCCAGGAGGGTGCTCAGCACCACACCAGCACTTAGAGCAGAAAGGCTTTGGGGCAGGGAGTTTGCACAGCCCCTTGTGCGACCGGAGCACACCACGGCTCTGCACATAAGTAGCAGCAACACCAGCAGCTAAACACTAATAACCGCCCTGGGAGCCCTGCACTGGGCAGAGTGTGTGTGTGGACTCAGATTGGGCTCTTGAGTGAGAAAACACAGGCTCGGTCTCGCTCCATTGTTCCCCAACAGTTTCCTGGAGAAAAACAGATGATGAGGAAAACCCACAAACATCAGCAAGATACCCAGGCAGACTTGAACTTTTACCCCAGCCAGTTCTCCTTCCATCCCTTTTCCAATGCTTATGCCTCAGTTATCCAACACCTGCATTCAGGGAAAGGGCAGGCGCTCGGGGAAGATGGAGAGTGACAGGAGAGAGCAGAGACAAACCTTCCCTCGGCAAAGGTGTATTTCCCCAAGCTCCCCCCCCGCCTCCATCCCTCCAGTGTGAATCAATGAAGCCATCTACTCTGGGCATTGGCTAAATGTCAAATTTAGAGACAGCATGCATTTTTCTGAGATCAATGGAAAGCAGAGTTTGCCTATATTTCTTAAGCATCATTACAGAGCATCAGTCAGTGCCCAAGCCCCCCGCTTGCCGGGATGAGCCGTGATGGCATCATTTTCAGCACTAGCGGGTTCACTGGGCCAGGAATCCTCCGGTGCTTTTTTTTAGGCTGCACGAAATATGTCTATAATATTTTAAGGTAAATTATTGTAAGAGTTCTTTTTTTTTTATTATTATTCTTTTTTTCTTTTAAACCAGCCAGGAAGCGCAGGTGTGTTAACGCCCAAACCGAAACCCCAAGCGCAGCACCTCCCACCTCGGGAAGCGCGTTGCGAGGATCAGCCCCGAGTCCCCGCGACGTGTCCCCCGGGGGTCCCCGCGGCGTGGGCAGGGCCCCGGGGGGTCCCCGCGGCGTGGCCGAGCTCGGGGCTGTGCCTGCGGCCGCGTCCCGCGTGGCGGTGCTCCTGCCCCAGGGATGCTGCTGCGGCGCCGGCATCGGAGAGGCAGGAGCGGGGGGAAGAAAGCAACTCCAAAAATTTCAAAGCTTTACGCAGCGCGAAGCCCCTTCTCCGAGCCTTTGCAAAGCCTCTCTGCAGAGAAGAGGTGCTAACCAGGCACGCTCCCCCTCTCCTTGGTCCCGGGGTGTCCTGTCCCGTCCCTCCTGATGTACCAAAGATGCGAGACGGGAATGGGGTGCTTGCGGGAAGGACCCTCAGTGGGAACCCACCGCATCGTCCGTGGCCCGACAGGGCCCCGAGCCATCTCTGCCTCTGGTACCTCTGGGGGGATAAACCAAACTCTCTCATTTGTGCTGAGCAAACTGCATCCTTTCCCCCTTTTGCTCAGCTGAATTTTGCCTCTGTGTTCACAGGGGAATTGGCACCAGCTGCCCAAGGTGTCTGAGGAAGAGTTTGGCCTCAATTTAGAAAAATGCTGTGCTGACAGTTTGAGAGAAACTTCAGGTGCTTTTTCGGGAGTCTTTTGGACATTGCTTGTGCTTAGACTGTGCAGTGCAAAGGAGAAAATGACTTTTCCAGCATCGTAACAGCAGCAACATCTGTATCAATAAAAAAGATTATGAAAAAAAAGGAACGAAGGATTTATAGGACAAAACTATCTTCAAATACATCCACATTTAATAGCCGTGTCTTTTCAAAGACCCTGCGCCCAGCTGGCGGGTGCCCCTGCAGCACCCTGCTCAGGGAGCGCAGCAGGGTGAATCGTGCTCTTTTCTCCCTAACTTTCCTGAATTTGTTGCCAGCAGATCAGCCTGTAACTTAATGGTGCAACATTTTGCAAGCAAGAACATGGAGGAGACAAAAACCCAAAGCCCTCATCAATCACAGCCTGGCTCCTGGTACAATTAGCAAGTTCTATTATCTTAAGAATGACACTTGTAGCACAGAGCAAAGCAAGGCGCACCTAATATTATAATACTGCATGTAAAAAAGGGAAGGCTTGAATTGCATTAGCATTGCATTAGATTCCCGTGACTTTTTATATCAGCACTTGTGAGTTATTTATGAATTCATTTATTTACAAGGACAGCCCTTTCTGCATTCAGTTGCCATGGTTGCTTTAACTCCTGTATCCTATTAATTCTGGATGTTATGAAATAAATATAGATCAGACAATCATTGTGTGGTGGGTTTTTTTTTATTATTATTCTTATTTTACACTTCGATCCCCTGTGTCCTGGACAGAAAGGCTTTAATACCAGGCATCTCTCCAGAGCATCCACTGCCAGATGGCTGGGGAGGTGATGCTGGGGCAATTCACAGAGCTCTTTCCCCTGCCAGTCCTTTCTGCCACAGAAATACAGCCTGGGCTGAGGCGAAATGTGGCAGTTAATTTCTAGCACTAAGCCACACACGCTTTAACACATGCTTAAACACTTGTTTAAGGCAGCAAGTGGAGAGCAGAGCTGGGAGCGAAGAGGGAATTTAGCAAGGCCGAGTGTTAGCGTGCCAGCCCACGTGGGTGGCACACCGAGGCATCAGGCACCCTCGATTTTGGGAATTGCCGCAAAATCGTTCATGATGTGGATTAGGTCTTCCTGCCTTCACCCTGCAAATAGTCTATTTGCAAAAACCATGGTTATCGAGAGTGCCAAAGTAGGCACAGCCCTAGAGAGACCTCGGAGGGTTTCTCATGTCACCTCGGAGAGATCAGAGCGTGTTTGAGCGCACGAGCCTCACATGCAGCTACTGCCCTGGCTGCTTTTGAAGGAGATCAGTTTGGCTGCCCTGTTAGCTGAGAGACAGGGAGTGACTTAATTTTACAAGGGTGAGAGCTTTGAGGCTGCTGCCTGTTTCAGCCAGGAACAGCCCTCAGCCCCCCCCGCTCCCGCCCCCCGAGCAGGAATGCCCGGGAGGCTCAGGGATTTGGCTGGCCAAGAAGGGCCTTGTGTCTTGCCCCTTAGAGAGGGCAAAGGTGCTATTTGAGGAGGACGGTCCTGGAGCCAGAGTCCCAAAGTCAACGTGCTGGAAGTGTTTTGTAATAGAATTCCACGAGAAAATTAAATCAATTACTGAGTCTAATAAAGCTCTCAAGGTTTTTAATTAAACTAAGTTTTAATTAAAGCAGCATGAGCCCATGCTCTTTTGATATTCTGCCTCCGACCCCAGAGGATTGCAACTCCTTTTTGTAATTTACATGGGCTGGATCAATCACCGGAGTCACAAAAATGTGGGAACTTTGTCAATTTTATGGGATGAAATACTGTATGTCAGCCTGAAAGCTCCGGCAGCTCAGGGCTGGGAGAAGAGTATAGATTGGGGTGACCTTTCCTGCCCTCGGCAGAGAGGAACAAGCATCAGCCTGAGCTGGTACTGTCCTGGGAAAAGTCTTCTCCCAAGCAAAACTCCTACTGTCTGATCCAGGAGGCTGCTGTAAGTGGGAAGCTATTAGAGCTCAATAATTCCCCCGTGCCATGTCAGAGCTGGTGCTTTGGCCTCCTACAAACTCATGCCCCACTCTTGCCCCAGCAGTGCGTGTCCCAGGCTGCTGCTCGGCGCTGCTCTGCCGTGGGGCACCCCAGCAGCGCTGGTCCAGGAGACAGGCAGGAAAACTGCAAGCAAACCAGACCCACATCCTCCAACCTGGACATCTGGTAAGTGGCCCCAGAATGTTCTGCCTCTATTTTAGTCTTGTTTTGAACACAATATGCCCAAAACATGCGGTATTTCTTAAGGAGATAAGGATCTTTATGTAACCCATTTTTCCTTAACGCTAAGTCCTTTGTCAGGATTAAAGAATCCTAAAACATCTGTATGGGCTTGGGTGGCAGATGTATAGAGAAAGCAGCCTAAAATAACATGGAATATTAACGTACTAAATGAGGTATTCAAAAAATGAAATAAAAACACCCTCTTGCATTCTTAGTTAGAGCCAATTCCTGACCCGGCTACCACGATGCAGGTGAGTAACAACAGTGTGCCATCCGTGGGGATTTCCATCTGAATGGTCCAAGAATTTTTATCTGATGCCAGAACTCAACTTTGCCAGGAGTCTCGGCGGTGCTGAAGGAGCAGAGCTGCCCTGACAAGGTGTGTCAGGTCCTCCCGAGCCTCCACGGGGCTGCATCCATCCGTCAGGAGGGTCGGAGCAGCCGGCTCAAGGCACACTGCGTAACGCCTCCGGACAGCGGCAACTTCATTTAAATTTATTCGATACTACTTAAAAATCAGTCCTTTGTATTAAGCAGATTGATGGACAGACACTTCAGACGGAGGGGTGGGAGGTTTGTGCAAACAGGAGGAAGGAGAAACTCTTCTCTTGGCCGTATCACTGTGGAAATGCAGCTGGGCGGCTGGTAAGATCCTCCCTCCTGTCCGACTCCCAAAGCATTTCCCCTCTTTTTAGTGGGAATAACATTACTTTTCCTGCCTAGACCCGTGACACCTTGCTCAGGGAGGTCTCACAGGTCCTCTGTTCACACCCAAGAAAAGCATGGGGAAGTTAACCCAAGGCTGCATTTGTCACCTCCAGATCTGCTTGTGCCCAGCCGACACGCTGCCCTGCACCCGGGAGGACAGCCTACGTAAAACGCCTTAGCTGGGCAAAGCGGCTGCTCTGTACCACCTCTCCCATCACCTCCCCGAAACGTGGCACTGCTGCACACCCGGGCTGCTGCAGAGACATCAGTAAACACCAGAGCCCGCCCGGATTTCCCGTGACGGCTGCAGCATCCAGAGAAGGCGAGAGCTTTACTGCTTGCCTCGCTGGCTGGCCCTGGAGGGTGACCCAGCTCCCGGGGCGGCCCATGATGGATTGCAAATGAAGAATAATACGTTTTAAAGTTTTCCAATTTTACAACCCATGGACAACCTATAAAATGGAGTGGTTTCAGAGGGATGAGGGTTTTCTTATGGGAGTCTCTCAGTCCCAGTGCCCCCTCCTCACCCTGAAGTCTTCTGAATCAGGGCCAAGCAGTGGGAAGGCTGGCAGGGTCTGCAGGCAGGACCTTGGTGGCTGCTGCCTGCTCCAGAGGGTTGCGCTGGAGTTTTCTCTGTGTGTATGTGTGTGAGAGAGAGATGTTTACATGAGTTTTCCATAATCAGCAATGAAGAAAAAACAGCAGAGAGAAGACAAGAGCCTCCCATGTTCCAAGTGAAAATACACTGAAGGTCTGAAAATAACCTAGAAAAATGTCTGCAACACCTTGCAGGGAGGGAAGTGCTAAGTGCTGAGCAATATCAATTCAACTTGTTCAGCCTGGAAGTTAGCGTGACCTGGCTGGGGCTGCTTAGGGCTTGGTCAGTTGGGTTTACGGTCTCAACTCTGGTGTATTGTGTTTCTTCCCCTTCGTTTTTATGGATTACTGCAGGGAGCAACTCTTTTGACTAAACAATTTGTCCTTCTGTTAAGAAAAGAGTTCATGAAAAGTGCATTTACTTAAAGAAGTCAGCGAGGAGGGGAGAGGGGGCACCTTCACCTACCACGTGTCTGCAGAGGGGCCAAAGGGAAACCTGCCTCCAGCTTTGCCCTGGGAAGGGCTGCCCCTGCAATACCACGGCGGTGGGAACCAGCATCCTCGTGCTGCTCCCGGCCACCACCGTGCACAGCTGGGCTCAGATCCTGGGGCCGAGGGGGCTGGCAGGGAGCCTCTCTCCAGCCTCACCCAGCGTTGCTGGTCCTTGAGGCACATCGGCAGTGTCCAAGAGAGGCTGGGAGCCGTGGTCTGCTCTCCCGTGAGTGCACATCAGGAACTGCCCCCAGCTGGCCCGGCTCCTGACACGACTGCTGCTAATCAGACAGCTCTATGGGTGCTCGTTAGCTTTAACAGCTCGGCATGGATGGATGGAGGCTCAGGTGGGTGGATGGATGGCTGAGAGCACTCAGTGACTGCTTTCCCAATACCCGTGATCAAACCTGATGGAGTTGAAAGTCTCTAGAGCAGGTCAGAAATAACCTGCAGTGCCTTGGCCAGTTAGAGCCCACCGTTAGCAGCCTCTTCTATCCTCATCTCCCGGCCCATTTCCAGCAATCCATACAGGTCCCATCAGTCCTGGCCACAGCCAGCTCCCTCCCAGCCAGCCAGCTAAGGCCATTAGTGTGATTACTGGAGGTCGTGAAGTTCAAACCAAAATGTCAATTTTCATTTGGAAGAATGGTCCCGTTTTAGGAGCAAAGGGATTTTTTTTCTCTCTCAAAGAGACCCCGACTGTGAAATCATTGCTCCCCAAAGACTTGCAAATTTCTGGCCAACGAAAGGTGCCAATAGCTGCTGGAGCCAATAAAAAGATTAACAAGGGTCACTGGTGCTTTCCTCTTTCCCTGCACTCCAAAGGCTCTAGGGCCTATTTTGAAGATATTAACCATTGCCTTTACCTTCTGCACCTTCATCAACGGGTTTGGGGTCTTTATGGATTTATTGACAAGACATTGCTATTAATCTTACCCGCAGAATGCCAGCCTGGGAGTCACTTAGGTTACATCACCCCTTCAGACAGGAGCATTTAGCCAGAGAAGTTTTAAAAGGAAGATTGAAATAAGACAAAGTAGCTGGTGGGTGAAGCGGAGTGCTGCTCTGCGAGGCCCTGGGGCAGGGAGAGCATCCGCCGAGCAGCCTCTATGAGTTTGTGAAGGCAAAGACCTGACCTTGGGGAGGCAGCTGGGTTCTGCTCATTGATTCAGCGGGGTCAGGATGCCACCCCTGTGCTCCGGGGTTAATGATCCACATCTGGGGGCAATTTGGGAGGGCAGAGAGCCAGCGAGAAGACGGGTGCTGACCCCACTCAGAGTGTCCCAGGCAGAGATGATACAGTGCAGTTATTGGAAATTTTAGTTGTATCCTTTCTGGAGAAACTCAAAATAGCTCCAAAAGGCCTTGCTCTTGTCAGACTGCTGCTGGGAATGCTGGCTGGGCTGCCGACACCGCGAGGTGGCACAGGGCAAGGCTGGGTAGGCTCTTGCCCACCGAGGAGGTGTCACACTTTTAAGGTGGGTTTTTTCTTCTATGTCATTGTGTTAAATAATTAAGTCTGTTCCATCTTTACCTACTGACAATGTGGCACTTAATTAAGTGGTTTAATTAGAAGCTGGCAGCTTTAATTAAGTTTAGGACTGTAGAGGTGACTGGGAGCCTCCAGCTGAGTTGCAGAGCCTTTCCCCGGGGGAGCGACATGGGCTGCTGGCGAGGGAAACACCTTTGCTCCCTTGTCCCTCGTCCTTAGCCATGCCAGGGAGGGAACCACAATCCCACTGTGTCTCCCCACCATCTCCCCACTGCTGAGGGGTGGGTGGTTTGGGCACCCTTTGCTCGGACATTTAGGAGAGTGGAGGTCTTCATTGGGACCATGGTGTGTAGGGAGATGTGAGGAGTATGGCCAAGCAGATGGGTGGGTTTAGCAGGAGGGGAGTGTGAGGAGCCACGGGCTCTGCCCAGCGGGTGCCCACGTCTCCTTGCTGGGGCCAAACCTGCTGACCACCTGGGATGGATGGCTGTGAGCAGGACAGGTATCAGGGGTGAAGGCTGCGGTGGGCTTAAGAACAGCATCTGCAATTCTAGACCATGCATGGAGTTGTCTAAAAGATGTATTGCTTTTTAATAATGTAAATATGTAAATATTACTGAGGTGCCATTAATCCTCGTTGCCTCATCATGATAACACTCTTAAGAACAAATGTAATAAGATATTATTAATATGCAAAGTAATAGTATGTTAACCCGGCTAACACCAATAAATTGCAGAGCTTAGCACAAAGCGAGAAGTTGCTCATGGAGCAGCCGCCTCCTGGCAGCACCCCAGGCTCTGCAGCGCAGAGGAACCCTGGTTTGCCCTGGAGGACCTATTGCCCTGGGGAAACCAAGCAGCTGGGTAGGAGCAAGGTGGCCCTGAGAGAGGAGGTGGATAGGAGCAGGCTAACCCTGCAAACCCTGCTTCTATCATCCTTATTTTGGAGCAAGAGACCTAACTGCTGAGGCTCCTTTTTCAAAGCCTCACATGTTTTGCTGAGGGATTTCTTGACCACTGTCATAAAAGATTTGTTTTAAATCCTGTTGCAAGTGTGTACTAGGAGGGAGAGTCTTGTTGGTCCCAGAAGTGTGGAAGTTAACCCAGGCTTTGTGCCAGCTTTCCTGGCTGGACTTGCTAAGAGGTGGCCAAGCCTTGATCTCGTCAGTTGTTGGATTTGTCTCCCAGGAAGCTGCGTCTTTATCCACAGACCCAAAGTCCAGCTCTGTTAAAAGCTTCAAGCCCCCCAGGCTCTTGCTGCCTGCCTTTGGTGGTGTATTTCCTCTTGAAATACAAGAGCATACAGAGATTAAAAACTGGAACGAGTGTCCTGATTTACATGTGCCAGGCTGTGAGGGCAAGCTGTTGCCACCTCTCCTGGGACGCAGGTTCAAGCTGTGCGAATGGTGAGGGGGAAGAACACACGGCAGACCAAAAGGAGCAGGGGAAGCCATAAAGTCTGAATTTAGGACTTGAAAAGGAAATTACTCTGTGCAAATGGCTGCTTCGGTTCAAATCAGCCCTGCCTTGTAAATCCTGCTCGTCCTTCTCACAAGGGAAACCCAGTGAAATAACCAATATTTCAGCAGCACACAGACTTCTGGAGACCTTCACCTCTCGGTGTCCTCTGAGCCCCGCACCCGGGCACGGGACTGGAGAGCAATTCAGGCACAAACACGGCCATGGTTTATGCAAAAATTAACCTGTTGCCCTTACTTGGGTCAAAGTAATTCTGTTTAATTTGGTAATCTGGGCCCTTTATCATTAATGAGTCCTTGGGGGGTGGGGGTCAGAGCATCTCTTTTTTGGCTGAAGAGAGCAGAAGAGATTGTTGTTAATATTCAGGCTGTTCAATAGAGCAGAAAGACCTTTCGCTATTGACAGCACTGCTGTTTTTCACCTCATTGGTGAACGGAAATTGCCAAATTAATCTCTCGTTAGGTCTGAAATTAATCCTCACTTTCATGATTAATGAACTTCAGAACCACAGATTTACCTGGGTAGAGTACATTGAGAAATTTTATACAGTAGATATCTGCAAATAATCACGAATGTATCCAAGAAAAGGAGTAAGAAATAATTATTCTTGGTTCCTCTCTGTAGAAGAATTAAGTGGCACACAGTAAAATTATCAGGCTGTAGGCTGAATTTCTTTTCCCCAGAGCATTAATGAACTGTGGAACTCACTGCTGGAGGATGTTGTGTAAGTTCTCTCTATGGAGGAGCTAGAAAAAGACTATACAAATTTGTGTGTTATTTGTCCATCTACAGCTTTCAACCCAGGAGGTTGCTGAAAAGTCAGCAAAAATCAGCGGGTTGCTAAAGGCTGGAGGGGCAGCACTGAACGGCACAAGGATTGCCCTTTTGTTAAACTCTTCCCCTATGCATCTTCTGCTCCCTCATTAGAGATGGCTCTTGGGCCAGGGGGACCGCTGTGGGCGCTCACAGGGCAGGTTACGATATCTTGCAGGGATATCAATTAAACCACTCCAAACGCAGGTAGATTAGGCTTTAGGCCAACCAAAAGAGCTCCAGTTTATTTGCCCGAGCTGTTTCTGTCTCAGTCTCTCACCAATGCACTCCTTGCATGCTCTGCCAGAGCCCCCAGTGCTTCTCTTTCTCCAATAATTGGAGCAGCCAGTTGGAGCTCACCATGTACAAACTGCCTTTCCCTTTCCAGAACGTGAACCTTTCCCTTCCTTCAAGTGTTTCTTTTATGCATCATCATTTTAGTAGGCCCTATTGTACTGGAAATCTGTTTGCCACATGTTAGCTGGAGCTCATCTGCTAAGATCCTTGGTTAAATATTCATGGAGACGTAGCTATTAAACTAGGGGCGAGAACTCAGGTTACACAGCGGAGCTGAGAATGGTGTGCTGGCAGAGGAGACCAACAATATCAAGTTAAAAACCCTCGTGGAAATGACTCACCCCACACAAGGCTTGGGCATGGAGAGGTAGGAAAAAATCCTGATCACGCTGTGCTGCTGAAGTACATTAATTACTTCAATGTGATTAGTAAAGTGGCATGTGGGGCAGCCTGGAGCCCTAAAGCACACCTCTGGCAGCAGGTGAAGTCCTGCATCAACTTGTAGCCATTAAAGAAGCAAGAGGGAATTTTCAAATGGCTCGAGCTTTTAAGGGGGGAAGAAAAATGAAATGTCCTTGCACAGCAAGTGTCTGTGCCCACATGCACAGGGCAAGGAGATGGGTTGGATAGGGAATAGCATCAAACCTGCTCTTCCAGTCCAAATGAGCGACTGAAGTGCTGCCACAGCGAGGAGGCGATGCTTGAGCAGGGCAGGGTGGGGAGCGGCACCGGCTGGGGACAGGACAGTGCCCTGTGCCTTTGCAGGAGGAAGCTGGGACAGACCACCCAGCAGGCTCCTCTCCACTGCCTCCTCCCTGGCTATTAACTCCCACAACCTGCGGGCAGGAACAATAAGGGCAAAAGGACAAGAGAGCAGAAGTCAGTCGGGGGTGTCAGGTAACCGGTTACCTGAGCTCTGCCTAAAGGTAACTTCCTCATGAATAGCCCGCAAGCGCTCATCCGAACACCGACATGCGAAGCTGGTGAATTATGCAGGGCAGCGGGCTGTGCTGAGCAGATGGCATCGCTGCTGTAACGTGAGCAGCCGCACTACACAAAACGCAAAGCCCAGCAATTAACCTTTTTGAAGGTTTCCTCTTGTCTTGGGGATTAAACCTCCTCCAACCCCCCTGCGCTCCACTCCTACCTGAGAGAAAAGAGTAATCCCCCAAATAAATAAGGGAAATAGATTTCGATACCTCCAGCAGCCCTGTGAGATTGTCACACGGGCTCCCAGCCCTCCACCTGAATACCAGCAGGTCTGAAGAGAGCGCAGGGGGAGCAAGAGCTCTGCGCTGCGTGTGGCACTTGTCCTTCCCAGCCGCGGCAGCCTCCGGGTTTGTACTGGCCCCGAGATTGCTCCCCATTCCCACGCTTCCCTCCATCTCAGGCCCACGCAGCTCCTACCAAATCAGCAAGTCCTGGGACTGCTGTTGCACAGCTCGTGTCTGTGAATTGTGTGAGCACAGCTAACCAAGCAAACGGATCTCCCTGGGTAAAGCAGGGCTTGTCCTGGCTCACGGGCAGCTGCTGGCTGCGGTGGCACGGGCTGGGGCGCAGTGCGGTCCACAGTGCTGCTCTCCTGCACCAAGAGTCATTTTCTGTCTCCCTCATACCTGCTGGCTGGGGGCAGCAGGATCACTCCAGAGTGACTGATAGCAGGATCAGCACAGAGCCACTGCAGCTGCAGACTGCTCGTGCAAGCAATGCGACATCACGGGCTCAGGAGCTTGTCATTGCCCTGATCCCATGCCATCCTGTTATTTTTCTTTGAGATGAACCTTTGGCTCCAGAGGATGCCTGGAGTCTGTTTGGGATTCAGTTTTTATTTACAGCCCCAAGCTTCAGCATTTTATTCTTTCCAGAGCCTGTCCTCCTGGAACCTGGGCCAGGGTTGATTTATGGGAAGGAAATAAAAGGAGAATAAATCATTTTTTAAATGAAGAGAACAAATTGATCTTTTACCTCTTAGAGTGAAAAAGATCCCACTATTCCTGGTAAAAGAGGTCTATGGCCATGATTACTAGGTTAAAGGAAGGGTGGACAAATGAGAAGGGGCCAGGGAAAGAGCAGCCCCTCCACAGTACAGGGCAAGTGAGGGGAGAAGAGGTTCACAAATAAAAACCCTGAGTCCAAACTTACAGCCACGTCACTGGGACAGACAACACACTTGGAAACCTTTAAGCCTTCAGCCTGCACTCAGAAAAGAGGCAGAGGGAATTTCATCCTTCAAAAAGCAACTCCAAAGACGGTTTGGGTTTGCTAAAGACGGGAAAACTGGAGCACGTTCCCTTTCGCTCCCCTTGTGGTCCACCCTGGCAGGAGCTTGGTGACCACACAGTGCAGCGGGGAAGGAAAACATGAACACGGGCAATGATTTACTATTTAGGGGAAAAAAAATATGTATCACATGCCAGGCGTTCACCTTGGTGTATGACAAAAGCCATTATTTTAACTATGATACTTAATCCTCTTCATAATTAAACTGATTAATTCACAACAATGGAGTCTATATTGCCTAATACTTTTAATTAACAAAGTGTTGTACATATACTGGCAAAGCATTACTGGCATGCTTCCTAGGCAATACACTTAATTCTGTAATAAATTATTAGTACCAATGACTAAGATACATTGCACCCTGGAAGAGACTGTCAAGAGAGAAGGACTTCAGACTCATGGTCACTGGTTGGCCCATCACGGAGCACAAGAGGTGCCAGATTAGTGCCTCGTTTTCTGTGGTGCTCTGCAGTCGGGACACTGTCTGTCCCTGCTGGGGACATTGGTGCTTTTGCAAATGGCAATTCTGCTCCAGACTTTAGGGAAAGCCAAGACAGTGTCTTCAATGCTTTTCAGGGATCCTGCCTAGAGAAATGCCAGCGCAAAAGAGAAGTCTCCCTAAAAGACAGATACTTTGTACCACTTGACCTGGAGGCTTTGCTTGTTTTCCAGCTGGCACCCTAATCTGATTGATTCATGCACGGGGATTTTGCCCGCAGCAGTTTGAGATCTGGACTGTTGCTGCTAAACCGGGTATTCCTCATTCAGGCTCTGCTTCAGAGGAGCAAAGCAAGATACAAAAAACCAAGCCCTTGAAATCAGCACACCGCGGCTAGAGAGGGATGAAAGTTAGTTTTACAGTTAGTACAAAGTTTAATGCAAAATAATTACTTAGCTCCTTAAGGTGCCTGGGGAAGACTACAGGAAATTAAACTCTGTGTGCAAATACAGTGATGCTGACAGCTACAGCACCTCCAGAAAGAGCTGACTACAGAGCCAGTTCTGCTCCTGCTAGTCCCAGTGTACAGTGACTCAAGCTTGGGGTCATCAGTCAATGTAGGGAGACCCCAGCAAGGAAAGGAGTGGGGTAACCAGGGGAAGAAAGCACCTGAAAGGGAACCAGCCACCAGTGCAGCAGGACTCCCTCCTTGGGGCATGCCGGACTTCAGGGCAGAGGGATACATCTCTGCCAGCAGTTGTCCCTATAAAAAGTCAGGTTAGAGCCTCTGGAGGAGTTTTCCCCGGGTGGGCATGCTGGAGCATCTGTCACATCCACGTGGTCCTCACACAGCAGAGCAGCCCGTGCCTGCGCACGTGTCTTGCTGCCGAGCTGTGAGGTTAGAGGTGACTGATGTTTTTATGAATGGTCATTAGGTCTGAGAAGGAAACTATGTCTTGTAAAGTGAGGATGTGAAGGTTAATGGAAGGATTCTATGTTCTCCCAGGTTTCTTGCAAATTAGTTAAGAGACAAATACCCTGGGGCCACATGCAAAGCAAAATTCATTCCTGCAACTTTTATTGGATCACAGTTGAAGAACCTCGCGGTCAGAGGTCATCAGTGTTGCTTTAAGACACAATCACGGGGGTCAAGCTAATTAGCACCAGGGATCACATCGCAGGCTTTTTCCCTTTTCTTTTTGTTTCTGAGTCCTCTCTGAACCCGGATCAGAGCCTCCCAGTCACCGCTTGTCTGCAGTTATCTGGCTGACAGACCCCTGGCTTAGCTCAGACGCTCAGCTGAAGAAACCCGCCAGGTTTCTTCCTCTCTCGTTTCAATTTGCAACCAGATGGGAGACAACCTATGGCAAACACAACTGTATCCCTCTCTCCAAATGGTGTGAGCTGTGCCTGCAGCTCAGCACAACAGGAGAGGAAAGGGATGTAGAGAGCTGGGAAGGAAGTAAAATCCCCTCAAATCAGACTCTCAGTGTGGCATGCCATTTCTCCAAGGCAGTCCTCATACAAACTTATGTCCAAAAATTATCTGTATAGAGTTGACATTAAAGGATTGCGCTGAACATATTTAGACATCAAGAAACTAGGACCTCAGCGTTACAGCACACTGTCTTGTGTTTTTTCTGGCTGTGCTCGCTCCCTTGCGAGGACACGCGATGGGCCACTCAGCCCCGCTCTGCCATCTGATGGGGCTGATTCTGGTCACCTACCCAGGACAGCAGAGCCTCAGGGACCAGCAAGGGGCTTCCACAGGCGTTAGGGAGGTGGCTGGAAGACAATAGGAATGTGCTTTCACTTGTCTGTAGCATTTGTTTTGCTGTTGTTTTATTATGGGCTCTCACATACTGCTCCTGTTTGCTGGAGAGACATATACCCATAACTGGTAATGGTGGCAAGAGCCCCACAGCAACCGCAGCTGTGTGTGAAGGCTGGATTCCTTGCCTGTGCTTGCCTGGGGATGGCCCTGCAGAGGCCAGGGCCTTGCTACACAGAGATGTTGCCTGCACACCGACCCAGGGCCGAGCACGTCTCCCTCCTGTTCCCGGGCAACGTGGGCCAGCACCACTTCTCCTCTGACTGGCAGATTTGAGCCCGTTGTGCTTGGTCAGCACATCACAATGATGAGTTTCATGCAAAAGCTGAGCCTAGCCCCAGTCTCATAAATTTGTTATGCATTACATCCAATTAATGTAAATTATTACAGTGACTAAATAATGGCTCTGCCATCGGATAAGGGAATAATCATAAGTGAGCCTGCAACTTCCCAAGGTCCAACTGAATTAACCCTCTCCCCAGTCTCCACTAGACCTGGTGTGAGAGCTGGGTACCAGCCCTACTCCTTTGACTGCAGGAGCCGAGTCTGCCTGATCCAATGCTCTTGTCACCATCCACGAAGGTCTGGGCAACACCGGAGCGATCACAGTAACTGCAGCTACCTACCAACAAACATAGCATCTGTCCTTTCAGCCACCAGGAAGAGACACCCCTCTCCCTTCATCTCTTGCTGGGCTCCACTGCCTCGACGGGAGACATTTTGAGAGGAAGGCAAGATCCCAAACTGCTACAGCTTAACTCAACAGCAAGGTCAGAAGAGTGACCAGATATTCATTACATTGGGGAAGGATGTGGATGGAGCAGTGGAAGAAGAGAAATACCCTGTGCTGGGGTATCTGCCCAGAGAGGACGGCATTTCATCAACTGAGGAGGGCCACGCTCGGGAGCACAGGGGTATGTGCTTTTTTTCCCATGCTTCAAGGCACACAACCAGTCCGCGCTGGCCACCCGCCTCCCAGGGAAGCGCAGCCAGAAGGTATTGACCCTGGCACCACCAATTCCCACACCCATCTCCCTCCAGCATGCAAAACATGCCGTGCCCCTGTGCACAGGGAGCTCAGGGTGGGAACGTAGCATCACCTGGCAGGGCAAACATGGAAACGTAGTCCCGTCTCACAGGCAGGTTTAATGTGTGCTTTTGGGGGCCTGCGGTCAGAGTGCCCCAGGCCAGGAGCTTATGCTCATCAGAAATGCCTCCAAGTGCCTGTGCTGCTGAGACCTGGAGGGACCCTGGTGTGTTTTTCAAGGCAGAAGTGATCATCACTGTTTGCAATAATTCCTGGGCTCAGATTAAATGGAATAAGCGCATGAGTTCAGAGCAATAAATAAATAGTCCTCTCCCTGCCTCGACGTGCTTCTCATGGATTCATTCGCAAGCTTTCCTGCATCTTCCTCCTTGGCTTGCTTGTGCCCAGCTCCTCGTGGTACCCATTTTACCTTGGCAGAGCAGCCCACAAATCATAGTGACACACCAATCAAGAGATCTGGAGATTTTTACACCACTCTGCCTCTTGAAAGATGAGTCACTTTCTGCACCATGTTCCTGGGCACCCAGATAAATATGTCACAAACTTCTCCTTCCCTCAAGGTGCAAAATTCTTTCCCTTTTTCAGTAGAGCGGTATTTCCTCTTTCTAAGCTCCTCTTCCTTGCCCCACCACACATTCACACCCCTCAGCCATCTCAGTATATTTCTCCCTTTGTTCCTCTTTCACTGACAACTTCATCCTAATAGTCTCCTCAAAGGAATGATGAATGCATAAGCTGCATATTGATCACTGCAGTGATTGATTACTAGATCTCTTTGACAGATGAGCCTACTAAGGTAGTTGCCAATATGGAGGTATGGATGGCAGGGCCCCCTTGTACAACAGTCTAATGGTATCTGACCTGATAGGGCAGAAAGGCAACTCCCTCATTTCAGCAGGAAGAAAGGCCTCTTTATACTCTTTATAAAATAATTCATAGGAAACTTAAAACACTCAGACACAGAGAGATTGCAAATGGGGAAATATGATGGATTATGGGTTGAAAGGAGCCGACTTCTGGAAGCTAAATTGATCCCCAGGAAAATGTTTTTGTCTGCTGTGAAAAATGGGCAATATCTCAGCAGCTCTAGAGGGCTATAATCTGGAAAATAATTTGCTTTTGATTTCCTTTAGTTTCATGCAGGTTTTTGGGTTGCGGGTTTTTTTTTTTTTTTTTTTTTTTGAAGTTGCTTCCTTGCAGGCTTTGTTGCTCAGCTGGGAGAATCAGCGATGAAACAAGCAAGGGATTAGCCATGCCGACAAATACGAGCTGATCCTTACTTATGGTTACAAAGCCCTCACCCCACCCATTGTCACTTATTCCATGAGAGATGTTACATACCCTGCAAGAAGTACTCTGCCAACCAAAAAAGGAAAAGTCAAGCACATAATTGAATATGAGTGTGTATGTGAGAAGTTAGAGAATCTCCAGCCATGATCCTGCAGAGCCCTGCAATCAACTGATGCGTGTTGTGTTACACACACACACACTCATTTTCTAAATATTTCCCGACTGCCCATGTACCTCACTAGCAACTAAGAAGACAGTGCACAAAGATTGCTCAGTCTCCTTACTCAGTCCTGGCTCATCGAGAAAACCTCTGTCTGTGATCCTGTGAAATGGGAATAACATTTTGCGGAGAACTGCTAGCAACAAACAGCCACGCAGGGAGAGAATCCCATCGGCAAGGGAGGTTGCTGGGGTCTGTGCTTCACCTGCTGAGCAGTTCCACTGCAGAGCTCTGGCTCCTTCCCAGAATTACAGAAGTGCGGGGCAAAACAAAGAGCAAACTGACTTTTTCCAACCCTCTCCAATCAATGTGCTTAACAACTGTTGAACAGCCATGGCGCATAGCTCCTCAGCGAGGCAGCTACAGCATCACCCCCGTTTGTGGACAGGGAAACTGAGGCATGGAAAAATAACGAGTGACCTCAGGTGTCAAGAGCTTGAGTGGGACCAACTCTGGGGTCACAGAGCCAGCTGAAGTCAGAGCTGGGTTCAAAACTGAGGGTTTTATTTACTGTTTCTGCACTCTAGTCACAAGGGTGTCCTGCCTCCCTGGCTTAGGGGCTGGTAAGAGAGAGAACATAGGATTGGTCAGTAAAACACATTCAGAAGCTTCCCTTCAGAAAAGGAGTTTCTCTTGCTCTCATTTTTTAAATCAGCTTCCCACTTCTACTGCTAATAATGAGAAATGGTGTTCTGGCAACAACTACAAGAGTTTTCTTTGAGTTCAAAGTGCTAAGAAGAAAATTTATAGGGAAGTAGTAACAGCCACCCAGTGCCTGGAAATTCCTTGGCAGTAGGCTTTTGCTCCAGAGAAATATTGAATCAATGGTGTGCTAGCAGCTCGGGAGCCTATTACAATAACATGCATACCATGAGTCCAGACGATCAATAACTCAGCAGGATGCAGCTACCAGAAAACAACAACAAATTAGTTAGATTTCCACAGACTACACATTTGGTGAGTAATAATCAGTAAGTAGAAATGAACCTAGCCTGGAGAGACCACTGAGCCAAACGGAGATCTTTTATTCATGGCTTCAACTACTGCATTCACTGAGTAGGATGTTTGTAGACGGCTTCAACCCTCTAAATACACACGTGCATGTTTGACTTTGCACATATTCCTACTGAGCTCAGTTATTTTATTGTTAACAGGACTTCTGTTTGCAGAGGTTTTTCAGTATAAGCCAGTATAGAGGTCCAGTAGCAAAAGACCGTCAGGCTTAAATTGAACGTATCTTATTATTTGCACATTCCTACTTTGAGGTACAGCCAAAGATGCCCTCTGCCTATCAGTAAACACAGTCCAGAGGTCAAATCTTTCTCAGTTTACATATTATTGCTGCTGGCTTGTATTCTTAAAAGTCAGCTGGAATTGACCTCTTGCTGTATAAAGCACTTAGAGCGTAAGAGCTCTCAGAACAGCAGAACCACAAATCACCAGGTCTAAGTACTACAGTTTTAGGGCTACTTCCATGGTATCTATACAGCCAAACTGCTGTTTAAAGCTAGTTTTATTATTTATTATTACTTAACTAATCTGAGTTTATTTTTCTCCCTCTAGAATAAAGAGCATTTTCATTTCTGTTTAATCATAGATACCTATCAAAAGTTGATTAGCTCTTCATTGCTAGAACTTCTATTAACTAAAGCTAAATGACAAAGAAAAGCTTGTGAATGCACGGGTGACAGCCACACACACCAAATGAATTCATCCGGGCCACAGCTGTGGCTGTCCTGCCCCTCACAGGTTTGTGTCTCAGCAGCAGTCTTACATTTTGCCCAACACCTTTACAAAAGGGGAGGGGGCACAAATGATGATCTAAATTACACTTGGCTAAATTCAAAGCAGCTCAACTTAATCACCTAAGTGTAAAATTAGATCAGAAAGTAGCCCTAGAGCATCAGAATTTTAAACATTTCTTGCACTCATTTGGTAGGCAATTTCCAAGAAGCCAGATTTCACAAGCTGGTAGATGATTTTATCTGCTCAGGTATTAAAGTCTCCTATTCTTGACAGATTTTAAGGAGCCTTTTTCTGAATATAAGTTTTTATTTAGTAGTAATTCTTGCTTTAGAGCAACCTTGAGCTCAATCTGCTCAGATCCCTGTAGCTCAGAGCTTCTATAGGATATTTCTATAAACTAACATAACTTGTACCTGCCAGCAATATCCAGGGTACCCATTTGTGCTCCTTTAAAAAAAATACCATTCCTGAAATCCTTCCAAGATTGTACCTTCCCGTAGAACCAGCCCCTGCAGCTTCACTAAGGCAGAGAATATTCGGTTTATTCTGTATCTGCTCAGAAAGGAAAGAAAAGGCTACCATTGCCTGCCGGTCTTAGCAGGCTTTTCCCAGCCTCCAGCAGAAGGCTGGCTGGGAAGTGGGGAACAGGAGTCACCTGGAGGCATTTACACAGTTGTGGGCTGTAAACAGAGCCTTGAGCCTCTGTCCAGCAGGCAGCATGGTTCTGCTTGGTAGGAAGAGGTTTAGTAAACAGGTCTAATAAACCGTGTTGTACAGAATTACTATTAGAATTAGGATTTTTGCTAGCTAGCTAAGAATTGACTTTGCATCTGAATGTTGTTGTGCCCGCTCTGATTTGTATTGCCAGCTGAAACACAAATACCAAATAGGATGTGTTACAGAGATATATTAGCTTATTGCTTCTAGTAAAGTCTAAATGCCCACTGCAAGCTCTCCGAAGAAAGGACGTCTACATTAGAAGTGGCCTCCTTCAACAGGAGAGATCATTCATAGCTTATGATATTAGTCATAAAAGCTTTTAATTACATAGTCCTCATTCTGACTGGATCTAGTGAGCAGCTACATCTGCAGATGACACCAACCGGAGTACTGAACAAGCGTACGCTTATCTGTGTATTTATTTTGATTTCATGTTCATTATTTCATTATTTTTCATTTGTAAGAAGCACAAATTTCCAAAAGAAATAAGAATCCTTATATTAACCCAAAACTCCTGGAGATTTCACACCCATCCCTGCACCACACCCTGATCTGAGCTTAGAACAGGCAGGCAGGCAGGCAGGATTATCTTAAATGAAGATATTAAAGATAAGGCTGTGCCTATCAGAAGAACATATATTAAGTTGCTCCAAGAACATATGTACCTATGGGGGTGTTGGGGAGGCTCCAAAATTGTGAATTCCATTTCAGAGAGACATTTTCCTATGTACGTGGGGAAGCATTCAGCAGTGTCATGAAGTGATCTATGTCTATTGCTGTCAGCAGCGTCGGCACAGTCCAGGCACAAGCACTGCACTGAACTTACACACTCATGCACGTGGAACTATTTTTCATGGAATTGATGAATTCTGCAGTGACGTTCATAGCAGTAGGACACATTATTGCTTCAATATATGACTATCAGTAACACCTACAAGCCTTTAGTATTCTGCAGGTGAACTGTGGAAACAGAAGAAAGTTGCTTGTAAATGCCTAATTCACAGTTTAACTGGATTGTCTGTCAAAGTAACTCTCAGATGTGAAACTTCAAGTAGGAAGCCTAAAACTCAAAAAAATGTGAGGAACTTCTTGATGGATGTTAAAAGCATTTTTGAGAAGGAGAAAACTAAGGGAATACTTTTCTGCTTTCATCCTCATCACTGAGAGTTTCAATTAGCTCTGTCTGTACAGCTATCTAATCACAGGCTTTAATACAGCCTTAGCAACTCCATTATCTGAATAGTAAATGCAGTATTTTCAAGAAACAGGGCTTTGTGGGCAGAATATGGCAAAATGGATTCTGCCCTTCATTTTCTCACTATAGGAAATGTTTCTAGCTTATTTCTATTTCACAGTTCATTTGTTTTGATGGGGGTTCTGGTTAACTTGCGCTGTGCTTCAGGATTCGCAGCTGCATTCCCTGTTTCTATCCTTATCTCTACGGATAAAATTGCTCTCCATCCGAGCGCCCAGTCACTCTCACTCAGGCACAGATGCAAGCCCCCAAATCTACCCCTCTGAGCAAGCATGCACATGGTTGTAGTCATACTTGTGACTAGTTAGTGGCAGGAGAATCTCAGACTTTGAGCTGGAATGGACAGAACAGAAGGGTTGCAATGCAAAAACGTACTGAAAAATGAGCCTTTTGTGTTATGCAAAGGGATTGTCCGCTCCTGCCTTGCTCCAACTGCAAGCCTGTTGCAGGATCAAGGTGATTTGCAGCCTGTGAGTTCATCGGACTTTGCCCGTCTCTTCCTATACACGTTTGTACTGCACTTAGCACCGTGCTGTCATGCAAACAATGAGCAATAGCTGCAGAAGCAGCAGCACAAAACAAGTGTTCAACGGCTTAAGGGAGCTCCCCCTCTCCAGAACTGCAGCGATCCAGCAAGGCACATCTTAGTTTGCATTCCCGTCAATTGAATCACCTGATAGTTCATTGCATGAAACATTCTCCAAGGGTTTGGCAGGAAGTTGTGCTTAACGGCAGACTCTCATAGGAGGCACTTGATTATATTAGACAGATAATTATTGATCCAGCTATAGTTTATCCTTGCTGCCTAATTTCAATAAACAGCAGCTTGGGGGAATTAGCAAGGGATTCTGTTCCCCCTCCCCCTGCTTCTTCAGGATTTGTCAGAAACAAGATGATTTATGTGTATTCCAGTAAAATTCTCGTTTGTTGGCAGGCTGCAGGGATTGTTTGGGGTTGGAAGTACTAAGCTTTTATATTTAAATGCTTTCATGTGAGTATTCATGGGTCTCACTGCCTTGCATTGTAATATCTGAATAATAACTGTGACTTATGCAAACCAGTTTTCAGCTGTTCACTGTGATCAATTTTTCATTTTAAGCAACTCCCTTCCATCCCAGGGAAAAAAAAAGTAATCTGATAGGCAAGAAGAGCGAGATCCAAGGAAGATAGTAATACTCTTCCCTTTTTAAATAATGCACAACTCATTTCTGGAGCACTTTCAAATGTGTTGCTTTCTATTAAGCGCAGATAATATCGCGAAGATGTTCCCCCCTCCTTTCAGGTGAGGCTTTTGGAATAACAAAGCATAAGAACGCAGGTCTGCCTGGTACAGCACGGACCAAGGCCTGGCTGGGCAAACGTCCACGAAGCACGGGCAGGACTGCAAAAGCTCTGTGTTTGACATAATGGCAACTGGGAGAATTATTCCCTGGTGCTGTGTGGTGGTATCGCAGCTACTCCACCCCATTTAAGAGGCAGCTGTGTTTTTCCCAGTGACTAGCATTTCTAGAACTAGCAATGCATGAAAAGCACTGCACAAACACAACATATCACAGCAGGCGCTTCTAAAAGGGCATGGATTATCTCTCTTCCAGCTGGTTTGGCCTAAAGGGCAATGGTTGCTGTTGAACTAAGAAAGGATTAGGAAAATATTTGCTCCCTGACAATATTCAAATAGACCAAAGCTATTAATGAGGAAAGGCTCTCCTACTGGCAGGAAAAGTGATGCTTAACTAGATAACTTCACTTGATAAATGTGAGCATCCCAGGCAATTTCACCTGAACACGAGCCCCTGGTCACTCTCCCAGGTTGAATCCACTAGTGTGCAATGGATGTCTCTGAGTTTCACTCACATGATAAATAACTTCAGTTCCTTCAGGGAACACTTTGTTGTCTTTTCTCTTTTTTAATGAAAACCTCCCACTTGGGAAGCGAAAGGAAATTCTTACTACTAATAGTTAGGTCTTTGTACCAATGCTGGTAACAATTATAAAAAAAAAAAAAAATGGTTTTATTTCTATTTCCCACCTCATTTGGGAGCCCAGGTTGCTAGAAGACTGCTAGGGATGTCGTTTTCTCTTACTAGTACAATTTGGAAGCTTGTTGTATAATACACACTTCATTAAGCACCAGACTGATGCATCATGACACGATTCACAGATGAGCGCTTGGAAATACTCTGCTTACTTCCAGGCCTGGGCTTCCCAATGGGAACGAGATTACTACTTGTGGTTTTCTCAAGGCCAGTTAGATTGATGCTCTGGTATTTCACCCTATGCCCAAGAGTCACAGGAGCCAAAAATCTTTCCTTAGCTACCAGATACAAAGGTGACACAGAAAATGACTTTCATGTGCATCCATGAAAAATCCCTGAACCAGCAGTATCACTGTACTCCCAGTCTGAGATGTTTCATGGAGCGCTCTGCAGTTAGGAGGAGCCTGGACTTCTTGCAGGCATCAGCAAGGAGTCCTTTTGTCCAGCAAAATACAAGATAGACAGATTCTACACACAGCATACAATATTTCATACTGTCACTCGATTATTTACTTTACTTTCAAGAAAGGTTTCAGGACAAGTCTTTTATTGCATTAACCTTTAAAAACTGAAAACTAAAAAAAAAACCAAACCAACCCTCTTCCCATCTTAATGTCAAGGGCTCCTTACTCCTCAGTCATAGCCCTTATAATATATTGTAAATTTTGCCTAGAAAAAGGCGAGAGAAGGATCTGTTGTAGCTGGGAATCCCAAAACAAACTGTAAAGCTGGGCTGGCATAGCTTGCCCATTTCCTTTGACCTCCCACAAAAGGACTAAAGCCCTTTTCCAGAAGCTTTTGCAGCGGTTGAGCAAGAGAACTACCTTCTGAGAGGCACCTGGCCTTGTTTTAAAGACTTCAGTGGCGAAGATCGCCACAGCCCTTGGGAAGTAAGCCCAGCCGTGAATCACTAGCGCAGCACTGCCTGAGAAAATGTAACAGGTTCAGTCAAGAATTATTGGAGTGAGACATTTTTCACAAAATATTGAGGCTCTTTTAGAAAAGATCCTGTGTTATTTTTCACTCTTTTGCAGTACAAGGCTCTAGGATCTCATTTGCTGAATATTTAGTGAACAGCATCTGCAGCATCTTAATTACAGTAGCTGTTCTCATCTTAATCTCTTGCTTCAGAATAAGGTTAAGTGTAATCTGTCCTAGATTCTTATACAGATGGTTCATTTCTTAAATACTTGAGAAGAATTTAGTCGATCTTTAATTCCTTAATCTGGGAACCAAGACCAACCAACCTGATTCTGAGTGATATTTTACCAGATTTTACAAGAAAAATGTAACACACACACCCCCCAACAGGGGTCAATTTATTTTCAGGTTTTTTGGGGTTGTTTTTTTTTTTTTTTATTCCAATAAAAAGTTGCTGGGGGTGAGAAGATCCACACAACTCACCCTTCCTCCCATATACCCTGACAACTACGGAGCATTATGGATAAAGAGCATCCAAGTGGCAGGAGAGGCTAACAAGTACCTTTTCCTTTAGTTGAAATATAGCAGTTTCTGAACAGTTCAATAATATATTCAGCAGTTGGTTTTTTTATCTATACCCAGATTGCTGGCATTGCCAAAAAATACAAATCCTGATTGGACATAGATTTCCTTTCTACAAGAAAACTGCGCCTAACCAGTTATGATTCTGTCAAGGAACAAGCTAAGACACGTAATGGTGGTTTTCAGTTAGGTTCATATTGTTTCATATCGAAACACAGCATGATTACAGCTGTGAACACTGCTGATAAATTTTTTAAAACAAAATTTTGTTTTGTAATTGTTTATCTGAGTCTTGAACCAACCTTCCTGACCTTCAGGCAGCTATAAACAAAAAAGGGTGGATTTTGCACTCAGGCTAAGGGAATAAAAACCACAAGGGTTTTGACTACATTTTTTCTTGTCGGGTTCAATTTCCCTTTACAAGCTGAGTTTCTCTCTCTTATTCTCAGCATTGTACCAATGGAACCTCAGCTGATGTGAGAGCACAGTTATGCTAGCTGCTCTACACTCCTAGTGAGAAGTGACGCCAGCCCCCAAAAGCAGCCAGAGGAAGTTGTGTCAAGCTCAGTTGTCAAATGAGGAATCACGGCCCCAAAGTCCTGTGGGAGAGTGAGCCCAGGGCACCGCACCTCCGGAGTCACAGCCCTTTGTCCAGCACACAGCCATTCTTTTCAGAGGAAATAACTGTGTGTTCACTTCTTTAAGCTAATAATCACTTCACCATTTTAATTCCCCAGCTCTTGGCTTGTGCTTATGATTTGGAGCTTTGCATTCAGTAAGACCCTAAAGGAAGCTCAAGAAATGAGCTCCCCAATACAGTCACTTCTCTTCATGAACTCTTCCAGAAGAGGCTCTGACTATGTTGACCTTGGCAAACCTCCAGGGACGAGAATTTTGACACTCTTTCAGGCAATCCTGGTAGCTCCATGCCAGAAAAATTGAGAAGCTTTATTTCCCCTGACAAAAACTGTGTTTGTTTTGTGGGTATTTTAAAAAATAACCACGATGATGCTCCTAACACTGTTCTGTGTTAAAGGAGCGGGCTCTGGAGAGCCCTTGAGTTGTTCCTGTTAAGTGCAATGGTCATGGGTTTCTGCAGTACACCTAAGTGGCACACGGCAAAGGCATGCTGGCCGCTGCAGGCAAGGACAGCTCTCCCACCTGTCAGTGGAAGGTTACTGCACAGACTTTTCAGGCAAAACCTGTGGCAGAGATGGCAATAAGTGGTGTGATGGACAGAAATCATTCCATGATGAAGAGAGCATAGCAGGGCCCAGATGAACCCCTTGGAGGTCAGCAGCAGTTCAGACCCCGACCCAAGCGACACTGTTCAGTGCACACCGTGTTGGTGCAGTTGTCACTGCAGTTACCCGCCTTCTCCAGCCCTTCTTTTCTGCGCATTCCCCTCTTTTGTGTGACAGCCCGCAGCAGACCGGGAAAGCTTCCCCATGCGCTGCATCTCCGCATGTGGGAGGGCGGGAGGCTGAAGGCATACTAGAGGTGCGTTCACTCCATCCTGTGCTTTTGAGCACCGCCCGTAAAACGTGCACGTTGCTGAAAGACCCTGACCACAATTACTCCAGTTTGAGAAAAATTGCCTAGGTACTTTATGTAAATGCCGCTGCAGTCATTACAAATACATTTGAAAATGGGGGATGTCACTGAGAGGGATTCGTCCTGGGGACGCAAAGGCCTGCCAGCGCATGGCGGCAGAACCCCAGGTCTCTTTGTTGCCTCTTTCCCCGGTCGGGAGGCGAACGGGGGGCCCCAAGGAGCCCTTCACTGTGCCGCACCCCCAGGATACCTGCGCCAGCCCTGACAATGCCCCCGGAAGCCTCAAAGCCGCATGTATTAACGCATTGATCTTTGAGTTAACAGTAATCTTTATTTATCTCTCCTCAATAAATCAGTGGCTCCTCAGGACGAAGCCTCCTCGCGGGCCTGACAGGACCCCTCCTGCGCCGTGCCTCCCTCTTTATCACGGCCCCTTCCCCCCCGCACGCCCTCAACTTCCCCAACTTCCTAATGGGCCGCTTGGCAAGCGGCAATTTTTCTCCGAGATTATAAATTTGAGCTGTTGCCCTGATACAGCAGATGTTGGTCTTCCAGCTCTCCTCGATTGGTCCCTGGTGACAGGAACCGATCGATTTTTCACCTCGGACTGCGTGGATGGATTAACACAGTGATAAATGGCTGAGGATTGATTTGCACTTAATTGACAATTTGGTGAACCTGTTCTAAAACCCCGAGGTTTGGCCCCGGCAGCGAGCACGCCGCGGTAATATACGGCCCGATCGATGAGGCGAGGCCCGGCCTCGCTCCCGCCGCCCGGCTGAGGCGCCGCGGCGGCCGACAGGGGGCAGCAGAGCCTGCGGGACGGCGGGCGCGCGGGGCGGCCGTTGGAACCGTTAAAACCGTTAAAACCGTTACCGCGCGTCCCTGAGGCGCTCTGCCGCCTTCCCCTCAGCGCCGGCATCTTTCCCCACCGCGTTTCTCTCTCCCCTTTTATTCCAGCCCCGCAGGACATGTCGCTGCCCCTCGGCGCCAGCACCAGCCCTCCCCGGGCCCGTCTCCCCGGAGCGCGGACCCTCTGCCTCAGCAGGGGTTGTACAGAGGGGCAGCCTGGGGTGCTGCCCGAATGCTTTCCGAGGGATTTTGCGGGAGCTGAGGGGACAGAGCTGCAGGCAACCTATCTGCTCCCCGCATCGTCACCCCCTGCCAGCCGCCGCCACCACCTCTGAGGCTGCTGGGGACAGGCCTTCAGCACACCGATCCCTGGCACGGCGATAGCAGGGACCATGCCACGCTCCCAGGCCTGGACCCCTCCATTTCCACACCGCATCCGCCTGCCCCACCAAGCTCTCCTGATCCCCATCTGCCTCCTGTGCTGCCCGTCCCCTCCACTCGCCGTGCTCCACGGCCCAACTCTTCAACAAGTCCCGTTCTGTGCGCTGCCTTCATTACTGCTGGATAATCCTACCCCACCAGATTCAGTGGTGGAGTTCCCCTTGCCCAGCTGCTCAGGGAGCGGTTCCAAACTCATTACTTGTGGCTTTATGTTTATCTTAAATGTAACATAAACTCACCCCAGGATCAGTCACCTATGACTACAGGGCTTTATAGACAAAGCAGGGAATTGGAGTGCTGGCAGTAGTGAAAGTAAAGGCCAAGAAAGAAGTTAATTAACAAAAACTATAACCTCCATTTGCCTTTTCTGTCATCTTTTGTTCTTTCCTTCTGTTGTGCCAAATCCCAGAGCTTTTACCCAGGTAATAGCCCCACTACACAGTCTGCATTAAGAGATGATAAAAGCTCTGTGCAATTCACAACAGCAGAGCAACATTATCCTCCAGTATTTATCTTTTATTTATCAGCAAGTACTTTTAGAGTTGACAAGAGAAGTGGTATGAAGTCAACCTGTTGAACAACTTGATTCAGTCCCACCTCGTATGTATGAATCTTCTGAAGGGCTGTACCCCCCAGAGAGCACGACCCAGTCATCCCCTAAACATAACCGATGACTGAATTTGATTTTTTTCCAATAGCTTTTCAATTCCCGCAATCTGGGCTTCAGCTCCAGCAACATCATCCAGAACCACCTCTGGATTTCAGTCTCTAGGTTACAACCACGGCTACAAAGTCTAGTAAAATAAATTGTGAAAAAACCTAAATCTTTCATCTTGAAGAATTACCTTAGGCTTCACACCTTCTCTTCCTGCTTACCCGAGCCCCATCTCACCCCTATGAAGTTGACATAAACTCCACAATAAGTTTAGGCTTCCGAAACAAACGCAGGACCCCAGACTTGATGAGCCGATAGCCCGATCCAGCAAAACAGACCCTGCACTCCCATAGCCATGCTGTGCACACAGGCAAAGCACCTCCTCCTGAAGTTGCAGAGCTCCCCTGAGGAATGGAAGCTCTGAAACTAATGACACAGACTACAGCAGGCGTCCCCTCACACTGGGCTCTGACACTGCAAGGCAGCCCTTCCTCTAGGGCAACGTGGGCCTTGCAGAGCACACAGAAATGAGGCAGTGGTAAGGCTCTGATTGAGGGCAGCGGGTTTAATTTACATCTGCCTGCTGCATGCCTAACACACAAACCCGGGCTGCTCACCAGCTTTGGGTTCTTTCTTTGGACAGAACCATTGTTACTGCTTTCTCCTTTGCTGCACATCTTGGCTTTGAAACTGCCCAGAGTACTAGCCGCTGGCTACATGCTTTGTGTTTATTTTGAAGGAGTGAAGGGACATTTTGCCAGTACAAAAATTGTAGGGCGAGGACAGATGAAGGCTTCCCAGATTTTTGTGTGTTCCTCTCCAAAGCCCATCTCAAACACAAAGCAATAAGCTTTCTTTTCTAAACTGCAGGCGTTGTCTTCAACTCTGCTTCACCCAAGAAAGCCCAGTACTACTGAAAAATTAGGCCCACCTTCCCTCTAAGGCAGCCTTCTGGGCTGTTTGGTTACACTGGTTATATAATAGAATGGAGATAGAGAGGCAATTAATTATATGGGATAAAGAAATGTTCTTTTTAATGTCACCTGTACCTTTGTAGCATCTCTGTATTGATTACACCAAAAGGAAAATAGTAGATTACCAGCCAAGTCAGAATGCACCGTCAATACATTTAACTGGAAATGAAAAGACAAGTTTACTAGTTAATTAAGAACCATATCAAAAGGCAGCTAAAATTACATGGAAAGAAAAACTTGAAATTTCTGTGGCCCCAGAATGACCTCTCCTCCTGCCTGCAGCTTTCTTTTGTACTCAGTGTAGCCAAATCTCTTTGTGTTCTTTGCCTGGAAAAATAGGAATGTAGCTGATAGTGCCAGTATGCAAAATAACTCTATATTCATTTATTATGCCAACAACTGTTATAACCCCTTAGCAAGGAAAGGGTTTAAGTAATCACATCCAATAATTTTATTTCCTTATGTAAGAATCAGTGGGTTACATAAAAAGATTGTGCTGCTGATACCACTAGAATGAAATAGCATCTTCTGACAGTTTCAGCATGGTGAAAGTTGGTGAGTGCTGAGCATCAAGGTTTTAATTATTAGACACACACAAATCATTTATTAGACATTGATTTGTTTTTTAAGAATGTTCTGGTAGTGTGAAAATAGCTGGTAATTAACCTATGATTAGATAGATTTACCTCCCTTAGCAAAGCAGGGGAATCTCTGAAGGCTTACATTTATCAACCATTTCCCTGTTAATCCTAAAAAACAAGTTAAAAGCTCATATGGCCTTGCTGGAGACACAGAAATGTTCATGTGGAGAGTCATTAAAAAAAATTGTCAGGATTCTCACTGTCCGGAAGAACCAAGAGTAAGGGTTTCAGATGTGTAAGGTTTAGGATTTTGCCTGTGATTTTATTAGATTCATAAGCTGTATGTGAAGGAACAGACAGCTAATTGGATGTTAGGTGTTCATTAGCTGTTCAGAAAAGCAATATTGGTAGAGAATAGCTGAACCCTAGGAATGGCAGAAGCTGTTGGTTTGACAGGGTTTCGCATAAGCGATCACAACATCACATTCTAAACTCTACTGCGGTCCCGAGTCCAGCAGCTTCTGATCTCCAGTATTCCTGAGCAAAATGCAATTTATCAAATGTGCGAGCTCGGGGAGAGAAGACATAGTAATCATCAAGTAGTATCTTCATTCAAAAATGGAATGTTTTTTCCATTAGGTGGTTACTACTGGTGCCTATTTCAGCTACAAATTTCCATGTGGTAAAGTTCACTGTTCTCTTAGAGGGAGGTTCATTGTTCTGGGTGGGAATATTTAGGGAGAGAAATTTGAGGGGAGTGACAATGGTGCCTTTTGTGAGTTCACGTTCTGAAGTTGGAGGTGTGAGGTGGCAGCCTCTAAGTTTGTACATTCAAATCATCCTGGAAGAATTATAATTTCCATTTCCCTAACAGCTTTCAGCCAAGAATTTCAAATCACCTACTAGCCACAGATGAATTAAACTTCTACCTGGCAGGTACAGAAATACTATTATCTATCATTTTAGAAAAGGGAGGTTTTGAGGCAGTGCACAGCTAGGGAACAGAACCCACACTTCCCAGCTCCCTGTCTTCTGCTTCATTCCCAAGATCACCCTTCTGGGGACCAGGTTCAAAATTAGGCATTTTGGGTAAAATCCCAGGCTCACTGAAAACAAGGGCCAGATACCTGCTGGCTCCTGTGGGGTCAGGGTTTCACCCAAAGGCTTGAAAACTTATCAGCTGATAAGTTATTACTTTTACTGCACTTTCACAATGGAGCTCTTTAAAAGACTTTCTTCTAAAAAAACAAACAAGAGGGAACAGAAATGAACTGCTTCGTAATCAGGCAAGTAAGTGCAGCAAATGAGACTGGCGAGCTTGAATTTCTCATTCGGATGCTATTCAATGCCACTGTTATTTCTGAGCATGATGGCGCAGCCAAGTCTGGAAATGAAGGGATTTGAAAAACAACAGGAAGAAATTCCATATCCCCTACCTGTCCTGTGAAATGTTACAAGAGACTCAGGGATAATTATTACGGGGCTGTAGCGATTGCAATCTGGGTCTGCACCAGGTGACAAAGGGTTAAGCCCAAGTTATTTTGAACAATAGATTTCACTTTATTTTCCTGTGTTTCCTACTTTGCAGACTTACATTCTGAGGCTTTACTACTTAATCCCCACTGTAGTAATAAAATTTTTTAATCCTGTGTTTAAAATATGAGATTTACTTGTCAAAATCTGGATATACAGCAGGAATTACAATCACTGTTCAGCAAAAGCAATTCCCCTCAAGTTCAGGCCAGTGTTTGGAGGAGTTTGTCAGGTGCTTTGTGTTAGTGCTGGAGGTATGCGGATTGCAGAGGTCAGAGAAGCTTTCCCTCAGCACTGGGGACACAATAAGTTCACAAGCATTTCATAGGTACCAGTTCAGGTTTCCCATTATTTCTCTTCTGGTGCTTTTTAATCCATCCATTCTTTCTGTGGTGTTAACAGTAACATTGGCTCCTTCAGCCAGCACCTGCCAGGCAATTACTACCTGGCAATTAACAGGTAAAGCCTTTGGCCAGAACTGAAATACAGAGCAGGTTTGCCATGTCAGCATCTCACAGCCACCATCGGGCAGCACTTAGCTGAGGCCTTCTGCACAAGACTTTAGTCAGGGAGTTTTAGGTAGCAAAGCGTGACCTGGAGAAGACGCCAGGAGAGCCCTGCAAGCCTTAGCACGGATCGCTCACCTGCACTGAGCGCACTAAGCAGGCTCAGGATGGCCAGGCCTCCTCAGCACAGGCACTGCTTCAAGGGGTCAAGGCTACACTTGAATTCAGAAGTATGCATGCTGATAAGGAGCAGATGTGGGCTCTAATACAGATTAACATCCAACTGACAGCACTGCCTTTCTGGGAGGGTGACTTCCAGGCTGGAGGATAGACATGACCTGGCCACTTTACTAGTAAACTTGAAATATATTCTTCACTTGAACAAAATGCATTTTCTTCACCCAATATTTATTCAGAGCGGATTTGGAATGTGCCAACCCACACGTACCGATCTTTTGTTATAGTACCATGACAGAAAAGATTCTTTATGTTCCAGTGTGGTAAAATTAATGCCAATACCCCTGAGCTGTTTAGTGAATTCTTAAACAGCTGTATGTTCTCATACACGTATCTGTATCTAGTATACAGACATTGGCATAATTCTGTCTCCAAACACATCTCTAAGAAAGGTTAAGTGCCAATTTATCAGCAGTTTTGCCTGATTTTATGTTTGGTTGTTTTTGAGACCAATAAGCTGGGAATGTTGTATTTGTCACCATGTCACCTTTTGCAGTGTTGATCTTACCCCAGCTGAGAAAAAAATAATCCTAGGAATGACTACTTTTTTTCCCCTTTAAACACAAAATCTGCCACTTTGGTAACTGTGTCATTTCCTTTGCATTTTTGTGGCTCATCTCGCCTTATTGATTCAGAAATTCGGTGCTTTGAAAGGAACACAGTTCTGTGAACTAACCTGCATTTGTGGCGGGGGAGGCCAGTTATTCTGGGGTTAGTCTTTCCAGACTAGCTGGTTATCTCAGCATTGCTTTGAGATTATTTCTCAGTGAGCTACCATTTCAGGAGAACAGCCCTTTGTCTTGTTCAACGGCAAGACTGTTTTTCCTTTCTGGCTAAAAGAAGGTTTAAATCTAGATGAGAAAGAAAAAGCTTGGAATAGTGATTATTTTTTCTTAATGGAAAAATATAAGCAACTATCAACTAAATCATCCTTCATGCTAGACATGACAGACTTAAGCACTTTGAAGTGATTTGTTTTTAAACGATATTATGATTTCGTGGTTGAAACAGTAATACTTTTTGCTTCACCAGACCCTGCGTATCAACCCATTCCTTACCCAGTAGAGACACCATTCAGTAGCAACTGGGGACACTTAGTCCTAGCAATGGAGATAAAATGACATTGTTTTATTTGTATAATGCCCAAAGGTCTCTGCCATGCTAGCCCATGTACTACACAGCACCGGCTTTACCCAGAAGGCAGCGCTGCCCTGCCTTTCTCTTCTTCCTGAGGACTGCCCTGGTGGCATCTTTCCAGTCAGGCAATGGGGGCACAAACCCAAATCACACCTGCATCCAGCCCTGGCTTTCTCCCTATTCTCTCCCACCACTGCTTCATGCAGGCAAAAAAGCTCCAAGGAATACATTGAAAGCCCTTAAAATGCAATCAGCCCTCAGCTGAAAATCATCTTACTCAGTTATCCTGCCTTGAAAGCCTGTGTCACAGAATCAGCTGTGGGTTCCAGCTCCAGCAGCTTGAGAAAAACAAGGTACTCTCCCTGCCTCATTGGACCTGGCACAAACTCCCTTCCCAGCACATCCAGTTGCATCTATGTCCAAATACTGTGACCTAAACTGCAACAAATGTGGCCAACCTTTCCATCAAGAAAGGCTTAATTTATTGTGAGCAAAGAACAACAAATCATAGGCTTTCAGATTTATGGCCCCCAGGATCTGAATTGACCATACAGCAGAGCAGCTTTTCCAGCACTCTATTCATTTCTTTAATAAAGTTGAAAATGTAAAATATGTATGCATGCAGAGCCACCCAATCTGAATTTTATGTAAAGTGCACAATAAGTTTATGGATGGTAGTAACATATGACTCCTTGTAATTTCATTATGTAGAAAGACACAGTTGGGATCTCTTAGGCCCCTATTTAAACATTTGTGAATTAAATAATAGAATGTATGCAAGACCGGGACTGGAGAACAACATTTTCCAACAGGCAGAATTGATGGGGAAAGGGTTTCAGTATTTTATGAGGCTGTAACAATCTCTTTGCTGCCCAATTAGGAGAGAGAATCTGACAGGGAGTGAGGAAAAAAAAACACCAAAGGAAAGAAATCTGTCTAGATGGGGAGAAAGCACATTTAGGACCCCAGAACAAACCCACCCAGTTCTAGGGTCAGATATGGGTGCAAACTTTAAGACTTGCATCTGCCACCCTGATGGCAGCAGGAGAACTGGTTCTTGCTTTCAGTGGACTCAGTTATCAGCACAGCACCGAAGTCTCACAGTAAGCACCAGAGCCCTGTCTAACCACTAATAAATGAGGCAGCACCAGAGAGCTGAAAACCAAAGAAGCGTCCACCGATGAAGTGCAAAGACTTACTTGGTGGGCCACACTTCGACAGCATGCAGCGTGCCATACCAGAGGAGTGCCAAGAAGGCAGCGCAAATCATCAGCCTTCCTAAACCGCAGTTGTAAAACCTCCCCATCCTTTGGCTCTCCCTGAATCCACACACAGGCAGATGATACAAATTTATCATCTTGGAAAGTCCATGTGCGAGCTCTTCCATGGCCCTTTCCACAGGAAGTTTAAGGCACCTTCAGGCACATCCAGCTATCTCCACTCAAACTACACCCCCTTTACAGGATCCCCCGAGACTGGTGGTGGCACCCAGTTGCCACAGGCGGACCCCTGTAGCTTCAGTCTGAATTCAGAGCACCAAATGGTTACGACAGCAGCTGTATGCATATACTGTGTACAAGACTTTGCAATGTCTTGTCAGACTAAGAAAAGTAAATGTGTCCATGCCCTGGATCTGTTCCTCCCCTCACCCCCCAAAGATCTTGGGTTTAATTTCATTAAGCACCTGTCATGAGTTTCTTCATAAAATAGTTTGGTCACAGTGGCAGTATAACCAAGGAAGGAAAAGGATCAAGAACATTTTGGTTTTATGATGGTATGCATGGGACATTTCATGCCCTGATTTAAGTAAACTCTAACCTGTTTGGGCAATACCTTTTGATCAATAGAAATGCCATTATTTAGACTATCACAATCAATAAATTGGATTTTCCTTTTCCAAGTGAAAGGGCTGTTATTTTTCATACAGTTTGTCAATAGGCTCTAGGTTATGAGATGTATGAAAGATATTCTATGCAGGCCAGAGAGTTATGAGCTCTCAGGCAGATGAATTATTTAAGTTCTTTTCACTTCTAGAAAAAATAGAGATGGCCAAAACAGATGCCATAAATTGTGTTTTTGATGTAGGATTTCCATTTTTTCTTGTCCGTTCTAAAAAGCCTGGGTTCTTTGTACTGAAAATCCTTTTACCATTTGCATCCTTGCAGGGAAAGACTTCATTGCACACTGAAGTAGTGTCCCATGAATGGGACTTACAGGTGAAGACTTACTACACATGAGAACTGAGAGGCAAAAGTGTGCAGTTCTGGCTGGAAGCTGGAGGCAGAGATGTTGTCTTCCTAGGTTGAAGCCTTTTCCTGTCCAGTGAGGGTGGCTTGCAAACCAACATGGGGAGGCTGCTCTCTACAGAGAAGTGAAAAGCACTGTCTTCTAACAAAGAGCTCTGGCAGCCATCCTCCAGGACATCGCCCTGGAGGATCAGGAGCAATACCACTTCCCAGGACACTTCTGGCCCCTGATGTGTAGCCCAAGGAAGGGCTCCAGCTCACCAACGCCAGCCTGGCCCAAGCTGTTGGGTCATCCAGGGAACTGCAGCAGCTGAAGACACTTCATTCCCTCCCCCTTGATCTCTCCAGAAAGCCTCACAGCTCCAGTCCCCAGTGTATCACAGCCGAGGAAAAGGCAAGAAGGCAGAGCTTACCTTCTATTTTTTCCTGACAGCTCCCCCTGTCATTCCTGCCTTTCTGCCAGTCTGGAGATAACCTGACCCATGAGCTATCGCAAAGAAACCTCGAAGGAAACTAATTCACTGCAAATAGAAATGAATTATCTGAGAATACAATAAAACCTGTGTAATCTGGGCGGAGAGCTCTTATGCTCCCATGGTTTGAAATCTGTCTTCCAGCCTGCACCTTCTCTTTGGCTTTGGTAATTCTCTCTAGTCCTCACACACCAGTTCAGCAGAATTTTCTGCCCTACCACTCCACTCTGACAATCCATTATTTAATCTTAATGTGCTCCATATACCTCATCAACACATTCAATATAATTTTTTTTTCATTTACATATGTGCTCAGAAGAGCCAGGTCAGAGACCAGGGCCTCTTTGTTGCCAGATGCTGCAGGGACATGTAAGCAGAAGGGGAGTTCTTACGTCTAATCTCATGTATTTGGATATTGCTTCCTTTTCCCCACCAGCCTGCGCTTGAAGCACTCTAAGACAGCCTGCTCTGCCCTTGCCATTTCCTTACCCAATCCACTCTAGTTAAATACCTTTTTCATAAGGAGTTTTAAATTATAAGTCTAAATGAGGCCAATAAATTATACTTCATAAAATCCTGTGCACATCATTTTCTCACAGAAAAGGCTCCAAAGAAATATTTTCCATGCCACCACCTATGTTCCCATCCCTTTGCAATATAACATTTATTCTAATATTAAAATGGCAGCTGCTCTATAAATTGTGAATCATTAGCACTCTTCATTGATTTTTTCCTTGCAGCCTGCAACCCTGGGCAGCGACTGCATGTGAATATCAGTCTATTGGATTGAGATTCATATCCTATTTGAGGGTCAAAGACCAAGACCTCATGAGCTTGAACTTCTATCAGCCTAAACCTGATCAATACTTGGAGATATATTTGATCCTGGCTGCTAGCACAGATTAAGTGGCCATAAATACAATCAAAAACGTGAGGCTGCTGGGATAAGTGGCCGGGGAATGGGAGCACAACCGCACACGTGCCAGCTCCAGTGGGCTTCCTGGGAGCAGGGACGAGCCCACAGGTGCTTCCTCAGCCCAGGGCTGGGTCCCACACTTTTGGGGAAGGGGCTGGAGGCTCAGCCCAGCATGCAGCACCTCTGGTGGTGGAAGAAAGGAGGATTTGTAACTTCAGGGACCTCAGAGACAAGATGCCACATTGCTTTCCAAGGCTGGTGATCAGGCTTGGACAGGGGACCCCTTCAAGCTCCCACACAGTCTGTGCCCAAGGTATCCCAGGAGGCGAGGAGACATGCCAGGAGCAGAGCCAGCTGCACAACCACCCCTGCACTCAGCTTGGCCTCAGCACCACAGGTGGGCACACCAGGAGGATTAATTGGAAAACATTAAACAGATAAAACAAGTTCCTCTTTCCATCATGCCTCTCACCCTCCTCCTCCATCTCCAAGAAAAACTTTAAATATATGATTAAAATGACCTATTAAAGAGGAGAGACTCATTCCATTTGAGTGTATTAATAGTGATTCTGTGCTGGCTGAGGAAGAAAAATCCATAATCATAAGCCTTATTAAAGAACAATATCCTTCGAGGGCTTTTTGTTTTCCCCTTTGGGTAATGTGAAGCCTTGAAAAATAGACATAGAAACAGAAAGAAATAGAGACATTGTGTTGCACTGCTACAGAGACCATGGCACTCAGGGAAATTACCTTCCTATTTTTAGGCATGTTTACAACATGCCTATTTGCAGTATTACCTTTGATCCTAAACTCTAATTTAAATGATTCCTTTAAATGCTTGGGAGATCCAGAATGGACATAATTAGAAATGGCATGAAGTCAGCAGAACTCTTTGAAAAAGCAAGGGGCTGCCTCTCTGCATGAAGCAGTTGTGCGAAGGGATGTAGGACATGACACGCGCCTGGACAAGCAGCAAGAGGCGTAAGCCATCCCTAGCGTGGCTAGGGACCCGTTGCCCAGGCAGACATGTTCGGGTTGGGGCACCTGCTGAGCGTGGCCTCCTACACCAGCATCTCTTCACCTGACTGTAGGAGAGAAGCCACTGTCTAGCTACGCTCAAATGCAAGCTAATGTTTATATTTACATGCCTTCATGTCCTTGTGGTGTCCTTGTGGGAAGAGACTTCATTATCATAAAGAATATGTTTTTATTCCACTACATAAGTACTACTTATTATAGTCTCATATATTTTCTGACACAACCAAGGGGTCTTTATTGTTGTACATCAAGGTCACTGACAAGTAATATATTCAATCTATTAAGTTATTAGGGAGATAAATAATTTGGATGCAAGCTGAACTCTGAACTTTTACCTTTTCCCCTGACAGACGGGTAGTTTCTTGGCATTCATACTAATCTCGCCTGTGCTTGAATAGTAATTCCATTAGGGTTATGACTGCAGCTGTACATATGCAATGACCTCAAATACAATTTCTTTATGGAGATGGGCAATAGGAATATTAAAATTTTAAGCCAAAGAGGATGTAATGTAACTTCACATTATTTATTGTACACACAAATCCTTTATAATATTAAAGGATAAAGAATTAATAAAAGAAAGATCCCATAAACAATCCATAAAGTCAAATGTAGTTCTTGATTTAATGCAATTGCTTTCTAGTGTCTTCTGGTTAGACTTGCAGCTCATTAAAAAAATCTAGTCAAGAATCAAGAGTGTCCTGACTAACTTGATGCTCCCTGGGTGTTTTTGAAAGTAGCTTTTCAACCCTCTGGTTCTGCTCTTACCCAGAGATATCCACTCCTCAGCACATTTGTGACTAATCTTAATCCAGAGGTTATTACAGTTAATCAGTCCCTGAAACTGGGACCTCTGCACCTGCTAAGCAAGGTATTGCTCTTTGCAGGACCTCAGAGCAGGCCCATGAGAGCCAGGTCTTTGCATTGTCAGGAGACCTTGGGGTAGGCTTTAACCTGGCAGTGCCCCAGGGAGGATCTCTCGCATTTGGGAGCTGGGGTTTCTCCCCACCCCGATATTCTACCAAATAGTTGTCATTCCCTATAAACCTAGGTGCAGAAACTGTGTGCCTTTGAAACTGTAATATGTGAGCGTCATGTGCTGAATTGGGAAATGGAGTATGAGCATCATCCCTGAACACTGTAGCAAGGAGGCTGCTTCCACATTAACGCAAAGCCTAATCTCCAGGATGCTGAGGGAGAAGCCAGTCAGCCTCCCAACACACCCCAGTTCAGCCATGGGTACTGCAAAGGACAGATGAGAATATAAAGTGTTAGATGCCCTCACCTAAGAAAAAATCCATAGCCAAAATTGGCACCACAAAGTAAGCCCACACCAGGCTGTGTCCACCACGGTGCTGAGCTGCTGGGATGGGGTTGGCAAGGGCAGGAAGCCAGTGCCAGGGGAGCACAGAGCACGGCTGTGCAGCCCGGGGTGGGGAGCTGAGGGGTGCAGGAGCTGCCAGGGCACACGGCTGCAGCAGAAGTCATCTTGCCCTGGCTCAGTCCCTGCTGCTCTCCCACATGCCTTGGTCTGACACAGGGCAACCCTGCCAGCTTCTGGGCCAGGCTGTGGACACCAGTTGTACTTTATGGTTTTAAATTGGGGTTTCGGTATCTCTAGGGTACGAGCACTTTCATCACTCTAACATCTTTCTCTGGGCTGATGTCATATTGCATGAGATTGCAGTCCTGGTATCAAGAACGTTAACTATGCCAAAATCACATCGTATATTTAATAGGTGTTGACAACCAATGTGTTAAAGCTGTTTTCATGTCAGTTCTCTTTCTAATTTAGCCTTATGATGTCAAGAGAATGTTTTCAGCAAGGTTTACATCGGTAGTCTAAATAATTAACTAAACTTTGGAACAAGCTTTTCTGTAATGAGACTAGAATGAAAGTGGGGAAAAAAGCAATAAGATTTTCCTACCGTGACTATTAATTTTCCTATTGCAAATACCAGGTATATTCAAATATCTCCTTATTTTAACTAATAGAATACTTAGTTTAATGAAAAAAGGAATTTGAATAATGAAAGTTACCTCATTAAATTCTAAACAGATCCTGTCAGTAACTTACCTTTTGTTGGTAATCTCCAAAATCCTATTGCAAAAACGATTAAACAAAAATTTTACATCCATTATTTCTAATAAAGCAAGCTTGCCACTCCTTACATTCCTACAGCAGTTTTCATCTGCCTCACTTTTTGGAGGAGAAAGCAGAAACCTTTACCTGCCTGAAAGGTACGGAGCGACCCAACTGGCAAACAGTAGCATTACAATTTTATCCCCAGATTTTCCTCAGGGCCCAATCTACCTGGTGCAGAAGGACACGTGTATCTGAGCCACAGCCTGCAGGACCACAAGGCAGGTAAAAATTCTGCATTCTCTCCTTCATGTCCCCAAGATGCTCATGAGAACGTGAGTCAGCATAAGAATCAGGCTGGTCGGTTTTACACCTTCTGAAATGCCCTCCTCCATCAGGGAATTTGGGAATGGGGTAAAGCATCTTCAGCACTGTTCAGAGGGAGCTTTGGGTGCAGCTGAGAGGTCAGGCAGACCACTGGTGAGGAAGAAGCCCTTCCAGCCATGAGCATGGACAGTAAACCACACACTTCAACTTTAGGATATTTTCACAGCACTTCAACATGGCTCCAAAAGGAAATTTCCAGGCATGAGAACGGCAGGTGGTTTTACTTGGACCCTAACATCTCTGTGAGGCTTCCAGCAAAGGGAAAGCCAGGGAAAAGGAGCTGTTTCTTTTTTTTTTAATGTGGGGAATCACACACTGGCATGGCTCAGCTGGCAGATACCAGATGGTAGTGGCTGGGGGTGGGTCTGTCACCCCACACCAGATCAGAGCCTTCCCCAGCCTGGGCACGCAGGCCCCAAACAGCAAAAGCCACAAGTCTGAGAAACCCCAGAGCCAGTGAGGATCCCAGTACAGTCTCATTCACATAATCCTTAGCTTCGTTGCTAGATAGTCACATGCTGATAGGATTCATGTACTTGGTGCTATAATATGTGACAAGAAAATAGCTTGATTATTCCTTTTTATTCTGTAATTTAGTATTGGACTTTAGTTTTTGCATATGAGAAAGAGGCTGTTCTAATTACTTCCTGGGATTTTGGAACTATCATTGTTAACTAACCTGTTTTATTCTTCTCTCCCAAAAACTAGCTGTGCTGATGCTGCCTCTAATTGCCAAGGGTGATGTTTTGTTCCTACTGCTGAATACAGAAGTCAAACCCATCTGTGGTGTAATGCTACTGCAGTCAGAGTTCAAGCACTTCTTTTCACATTCTCCATTCTTGCTTCTTTTTTTCTTCCTCCCTCATTTATCATCCCCTGCCCACACCCTTTCACCACTCCTCAGTGCCTTCTTCTGACTAGGACATTGCTTAGGGACTCAGAACAAGTTGCTCCCCAGGCACCTGCAGCCCCCCACCTCGGCTGTCCCTGAGGAACCCGGGCCCAAAACAGCCCTCCCAGCACCCAGCTCCCATGGACTGGCACAAATGCCTCCCTCAGCCCCAGGGAAGCAGGAGCTTTGCCCACAGGCAGTGCTTGTGAATGTCTTCAGACTACTATGGGCCAATAAATTAGCTTGATTCAAATCTGCGGTTTTTCCTCAGGTTTCCTTTTTTTGACAGTGCCTGTTGGGTATTTGGGCTGGTCCAACTCTGCTGCTGTTACAAACACTAGCTTTTGTCTTGCAATAAACAATGAGCAAAATTCACTTAACATTACATTACCACTTTCAAATCAAGTGTCCCAGATGCACTATTAATTTAGATTTAATCAGAACTATTGCTGATGAAATAATTACCTATTGATTATAAAGGACGTATGCTGAAGATGAATCATACCTGGTGTATTGCACAGCTGTTAATCCTCCTCTGGCATGACTTAAATAGTTAATCGCTAGTTACTGAACTCTCAAAAAGAGCCATTAAGTAGTTAGACTGCAGCGAAGCTGTTCTGCTCAGTATTGCTCAGAAGGGCCAGTGGGCCCATCCTGAGTGGACACAAAGTCAAGCAGAGCAAAGAGCTTCAGGACTCTCCCACAGCAGCTGGTCCCTTACCCAAGTCTGCTGTTCAATAAAGCCACATTGGTGATGGATGGGTCTGTCAGGTGGACATAAGCCCTAAATAACACCACTGAATTCTGTGGACTAGCTGCCTGGTTACACCCTGTGTCATCGGGATAGTCTTAGGCCCTTTTAAATGGGCAGTCCTGCCCGAGGAACGGGTCTCCTCCAGCTGGGGTGGGCTGGGTTATTGCTGCAGCATGCTGGGGAGCACAAGCCCTCATTCTGTTAAGGAGGGAGGGACACATGAGGGTTTAGCTTTGCTGTTGCAAATCAAAAGAATGACATGGATTTGTGGCCTATCATCTTTGACAGCCTCCTCTAAACTGCTTGTTTTAAAACAGGATAAACAGAGGATTAATAACCTTGCAGAACACAGAGCCTGGTTCCTCCCAGGGCAAAGGGAGGAAGGAAGCCTCTGTAGCATCTCTCCCCAGCAGCTGGATGAGGATCTCACCCACCCCCTGCCCTGCACCCGAGAAGCTGTGTCCCCAGAAGCAAGCTGCATGCACCTCAGTCTGCAAGAATATTCTGCAGTCTCAGGGTATGCCCGTGATTCAGTTATAGCAATAAGGTAATACTGAAACCTGACTTTCCCCTGCACTGCTTGAATTAAGGAGGGAGAAGTTTGTGTGGTAAATCTAAACATTTTCTTAATCAAAATAATTTCAAGGCCAAGTCGTGTTTCAACACTGAGGAATAGAGACTTTGCTGCTCCCCCCCCCCCCCCCCAAGTCAGATAGAAATGCTCATTTGGAACATACTTGCAAGTTAAAGCTGTTGAAAAAAATACAGTTTCCCCCACTAAACATAAACACATATATATTTACTAGTTAGTAGCTACACCAAACAGCATAGGGGGTTATTTCATCCAAGTCCCTACGCCACTCAGTCATTTCAGGGCAGATCTTCCAGCTGGCACTACCAGACAGCCCTAAAGAGCCTGCGGGGTGGAAGGGTAGAGTGGGTAGGGAAGAGCAAGAAGGTCCTCTTCCACACTTCTGCAAGACCTTGCTGACTTGAAAATGCCACATTTTCAGCAAAGCAGCAACACATCTAATAAATCACATCTGTACACTGCTTTATTCAAAGGCACTGACAGTTTAGGATTGACGACACCCAGGGCAACCTAGTGTCAAGCACTCCTAATGAAAACTATCCCATTTTGCTCCAGTAGTAGCAGCTGCCAACAGACATAATCTACTGGCATATGGAGAAGGCCATGCTAATCCCTGCAAGGTCATTAACAAGAGGGTGAAAATTACATGCAAAGCACCAGCTGTGGCATCCCCTGCTCCCTCACACTTGATGTAGCAGGGGCAACAGAGGTGAAAAATGCAAGTACATCTCGGCAGGCCAAGCATTTCTATTAAGAGCACAGATATTTCCCTCCCCGCCCTTCCCCAAACCAAGATTCTGTTAAAATTCTTCCTGTGCAGGGAGCAGAAAGCCTTTCACAAGTGTCACCTGTTTTCACTGTCAGAAATTACTTGAGGGGAGTTTAAAGTCAAGTCAGTATTGCTGCAGGACAGCTAGGGCAGACAAGCTAACAGGAAGGTCTTGGCCCACCTTGTTATGGGGGCTGTGCTCTGCCACTGCAGGAGGCAGGTAGCCACATTCAATCTCCTCTGCCTGTCATCCCTGGCACTATTGCCCTTTGTGGAACAGATGTGGAGCTTCCCCCTCAAATGCAAACAGCGTCTTTACACCCCTTCTTTCCAAGCATTTTTCTTTAAACCACACTGACAAGCCTGAGCATTGATTTTTGACACCCAACCCTTATTTCCAAGGTCCCTGGTGGCCCACCCACCCGCTCTCCCTCCTCACATCAGGGACCTCATCTTCTGCATCCATGCAGTGTTTTGCACTTGTCTTGATGCTTGGCAGGTAATAAAACCCATAACAGACAATTTGTGTCCTAGCTGCCTGGGACACCAAACGGACACCTGAACTCCAGCTTTGCACTGCTCCTTTGGACTGGGTCTTTGCTGACTGCATTGGCAGGTACAGACTTTCTGCTACGCTCCTGGGTTCACAGAGCTCCAAATGCCCTCACAGGGGTGAGGAGCAGCACTATACATGGCTAAGGGGAAACTAAGTCTCCAACCTATCTTCCCTCCAACGCTTAATCTGCAAATAAGGACCCTGTCCCTTCAGGCTCACCTCAGATTTATATACCTTAGCATTTACAGGCACATATGAGCTCTGCTTCCATTATCCCAAACTCACTCACAAAGAATATTCTACCTTCATATTTGTGTGGGAACTCAGGATCTGGTTTTCTCTTTTCATTAAGCTATGCAAACATTTTTATAAGCAATAAATCAAAAAGTCTGTTAAACCCCCCAGCAACAACTACCTAAAACAAATCTTTTTCAATTTAAATCCCAGCCTGCATAACGATCAATCCCATAAACCCCATGACTGTTAACATTACTTTGGGTATCATTTAAAAACATTAATTTCAAAAAATGTAATAGGAAAAAAGCTCTTTAAATCGGCAAAAGATAAATGGTCTCCAGCAGCATGACCTTTTTCCATACCACAGTGACATTGAATCATTTTAAAAAGTTATTTACATTTTCATTCTTCCTTGGAAAAATGTTGACAAGGCTTTCACAGGCCATAATGGATACTCAGCAACATCTATGGAAAGTGTAACTGCATCAAGAGCCCTTCCTCAATTCCTCTTCACTGCTTTGCACCAAACAGCTTTAATTAATGGAAGAGAGGTGACTTCAGAGCAAGCCTTCTCATTAGCACGACTGGCTGATCTGTGGGAAGTGACACAGCTCCCCAAAACACAGCTAGTGCAACCTGCTGGGCTGGGTTTTTTTTCTTTTTTTGACCACCAGTGTCTTTCTGCCTTGAGCATATGTGCCTTCAACTCCACTTTTCAAAGATGAATTTGACCTCCAGGCTCGTAATTGCCGTCAGGCTGCAGGTTAGCCCATGACAGCTGAAAAATACCCAAGATAAGTCTTGGCTTTACTTTCCCATCTGTAACTGGAGTATCCACCTGCTGCCAGCTCACGGTGAGAGGCAGTGTCACAGCATACACACAACACGCGGTGCCCAACGCATACACTGCGTGTTACATATAACGCACTTGTAGGCACACACAGAGCTATAGCTGTGTCGCCAATAGAGCTATCGGTAGAGCTATCTTTCAAAGGCACTTGCACACACGTGTGATGGGGTACACGTAACACCCAACACAGAGTTCTGGAGCAGTACCTAACTGTGGCTCTGCCCTAAGGAGTGCTGGTGCAGAGAGACCTGTTACTTTACAAAGCCTTTCCCTGGGGTAGGCTAAAATTTGACACCTTCCCTGCCCTAACACTCAGCAGGAGCAGGGATGGCTTCAAAAAATAAAGAGGGCTCTGGTTTTTCCCTTCCTCCATCCTCTGCTGATCATTTTGGTCTTTCTGCCAAGATTAGCAGAAAGTAAAGCGTCTGCCACGCTGGAAGCAGGAGGTGACTCTTGAGCGACTCCTGTCCCCACAGATACAGCAAGCCAGGAGCGATGGGGCCAGACACAGTCCTGGCTCATGAGCTTTCAACAGACTTCCATTATATTCCTGCTGCCCGCCCCACCCCAGGTATCCCAGCCCTCTCCCCCCAGCCTGTTGGGCACAGCAGGGAAAACACAACTGTGTCAAGGCTCCATGCACTGCAACTCGACCTCTGCTTGGCTTGATATAATATTAATGACAAGTAATGCGTCAACCCACGGAGCCACAAAAGTGATCATGTTCCAGCTGTGCTCTGCCTGAAGGAGAAACACAGGCTCACCTTGACTTCAGGGCCGTGCCAGGGCCCAAAAACCCTGCGAACGCACAAGAGTGCAGAGGTGCTTTGCACTCACAGCCCCGGCTCTCCTGCCATCCTGCCCTTGCCTCCCTGTGGCACCAAGCATGCTGGTGCTGTTAGGAGAGGCACAGACAGCTCGGGTGGTGCAGGAGGACCTCATCCAGCCACCCCAGAGCACGGAGGGACTTCCTACCCCAAGGGCAGGCTTTGGGACCCAGGGACATGTCTTGCAGCTGCAAACCACAGCCTGATACAAGGCACCAGCCTGCAAAAATCTGAGCCAAGTGCTCAGTTATTTCAGTGACAGCTTCTGTGAATGCTGCCAGTTGTGGGGTCGCTCAGGAGCCCACTGCATCACGCTGCATTTGGTCTGAACAGTTAAACTCACACATAGGACATAACCCATGGCCCTTTATATGGAAGTGGGAAAGAAATATCCTATCTGATCAAAGCATGTCCATTAGTGTTCTTCTAAGTTAATGAGATGCTCCAACTAACACAAGGGAATTTATTTCTGAAAACGATGATTTTTCTTTTGGCAAATCTAGTGATAAAATACTGCACAAATTTGTATTTCAGTGGCTCTGGGCTACAGCTACATCTCCAGACTGACTTGGTGTGGTTCCACTGCCCCTGTTGCTGCAGCATGGCTAATATCGGCATCCCACAATTAGCATGCAGCATATTAATCCATGCGAATAAATGAGCCTGGTCCTCTAGTCCAGAAAAACACTTGGGGGACCAATTCTTTATTTCTGAGAGTATGATTAGTACAAATTAAAACCAGAATAAGTTTTAATTTTGCCACATCAGGCAGGTTCATCAAAACACCCTTATCCCCCAGAGCCAAGTCCCAATAAGAGAATAACAAGGGGATGTTTCAACTAGAACGATTAGGATAGTCCAGGAAAATTAATTTTGAAGTTCATGGCAGCCTCCTATCAGAAACAGGCCACAGCAACGAGAGTATGCTCAGAAAATGAAAATGAGAAGGCTGTGTTAAGTACTGCTGGTGGCAAGGAACAGAAGCAGGATCTGGCTCTGCTCCTTCTCAATTGCTCTCATAAAAGCCACATGTAATATGAAGCCAATTCAACATGATAAACTCAACAACTGGAGCCCAATTCCCAAACAGGGAGGTCTGCTGTCCAAATCCTCCCTCATTTAGCTAAAGGCTCCCCGTAGCTCTCAGTTCGGGCTGGTCAGAGACATCAGAGCAGTCGCTGCTAGAGGTGGGCCTGAGGGGCTGCACGCTGACCGACACGAGCAGGGTACCGAGGACCACACTGGATATTTAATTTTCCAAAGAGCATAGTTACAACAGATATCTTTTTAACACCTCTATCACCACACACCCCCCACCTTCTGCCAGCCTGGGTCTGCTCAGCACACACAGCCTTGCTCCACTCCATCATCCTCAGACAAGCCCATCAGGTACCACCTGGGCTGTGGGACCTCCATCCCACTGCACCTGAGAAAACAATGGTTCTGGTGTAGTGATCCACAGTGTTTAGCCCTTCCTTAGCCAGAAGGTAATCACCATCCCTCCTCTTCTGCACACACAGACAGCTTGGTTTTTCCCTCTCATTTGCCAGAGACGAGGCAGCAGCAGACCCAGGGCAGGACTGACTCTAGGAGCAGGCAAGGAGGAATTTCAGCATCCAGTCCCCAGAAATTTTTCTGCCTTTCAAGTTTTAATTCACATTTGAGGAAGAAGAACAAATGCCAACAAATCTTAGTCCAACTTGTAGCATACGGAAGGAAAAGCCACAGCACAGCTTTATGTTGTCTTGCAAAAAGCAACCAGCAAACAACAAACAACTCCAACCCAGGCTATGTTAAAGTAAAGGCTTTGTTGTACATCAAGCTGAGATCATCTGAGTTTTATCTGGGTTTTTTTTAGTTGAAAAAAAAACTTTACATAGTAGGAACCATCCTCCCTATGGATATAAAGAGGCACATACTGCTTAGTCTATGGCCCACACTGGTGCTAGGACATATCCTGGGGAAACACCAAACACCGTGTTATAGGAATGAGATTAGCCCTACACCCCACCGAACTTACAACAACCTCTCCCAAACCCAGCCCACGCCACTGGCCCTCAGTACAGCGGAAAGGCTCAAGCCCAGGTCCCAAGTGGTCGATAGAGAGTAACCCCATAATGCTTGAGTGAGGCCAGGAATCAGCAAGGACACAGCCTTAGGAAAGGGGCAGCCAGGAGCCATTAAATAACTCCCCTCTAGCCTCACCTGCAGAGCCCAAGTGGAACTTGTTGAGGCTGATCCCTCTTTACAGGCAGGTTTGAGTAAATCAGCTGTTTCAAGTGGAAATAACCTTTCCATCCTAAATCCTGCCCAGCCCTGTGTGGGGTGCTGTGCAGGGACGCAGCCCCAGGGCCCCCGCTTCACTCTGCTGCTTTGCGTTTCTGTTAAATGCCCCCTGATTTACACCACTACAAGAGAGGGGAGCCTGGCATTGTGCCCCCCGTGCCTGCTGTTAATAAGTATTCTCCTGATGTGCTATTTCCATAGATTGAGAACAACATCCTCCCTTGGAAAAACAGAAGTGATTCCTGAATTAATTTAGATTTCCCGCTGCCTTGTTAGACCAGCTGGATATGGCACGCTTCATCTTCTCTGCAAACAGTGCCGCCGTCCCTCTGGGACACTCAGCACTTTATAAACCTGTCAAGCCCTTAAAGCCGGTGACCATGAGGCTTCACAACAAAACGCGTTGAGGTTTATGGCCACACACACACCAGCCAGCCCTGGAGAGGAGAACATGGATGGCTTTGGAAGTGAGGGGATGTTGTTTTGTGCTATGGTTTCATTTAAAAGCAAGAAAAAAAATAAATGCACTGCTTGATTTATTTTAAAGCATCCAAGCTGCTGCAAACTGCAATGCTTTGAGAGCATATGTATATACATGGGAAACAGGAGATTGTCTCCAACGTCATTTGCATTTGTCCCTTCCCTCCCTCCCTTGTGCAGTGAGTGTTTTTTAAAAGGACTTATCCTGGAGATAGATGGAATACCTGCAACTTCTGCGGAAATCGGAGACTTTTGGGTGCAGAGCACCTGATCAAGCTGGTTTTTATTTACAAAACATATTTTTCTGCCAGTTCCCTCCCGCCCAGCAGCACCTCCAACGCTGATTTATTTTCTCTACTCTTCCAACAAGCTTCAGAAGATATTTTTTTTACACAAACAACATTAATTCAGCATCTCTGTGACCTGCCTTAGGATGAGGGCTCCCCACAACCCTCAGCATGCAGCTCCCAGCAGAGCGGCGCGGGCAATGCGCGACCAACGTGCCCTCGCATCCCCTGGGCTGCTCCTTCCGTTTAGACCGATGCCCATCCCTGGAGCACGAGGCCACATGGTTTTGGGCTCCGAGCCGGAGGTTGGTCCCTGCGAGCTGCGCTCGGCTGTCTGACGCTGGCTGTCTCCCAGCTGGAGGGGGCTGCCGGCTCCTGGCCGCTCCGCTTTCCTCCCACATGGCAGTTTGCTCAGCCTAACAAGTCAGCATCTGATGAAGTCTCTGCCGTTTGGGTCCCGCAGGGATTATAATATGACTGCAGCAGGTCCCAGCTATTCTCTGCAGCTCAGCATGTTGTTGCTTCATTAAACGCCAAATTGTTACATTAATTCTAACTGCCCTGTAGAGATGTAGCTGTCAGGAATGATTTACTTGCCTCCAGCTGACTCAGAGACTTTTTACAGGCTCCTGCATAGGAGCTGGAAGAGGCCAGTGCCCGGGTGGGAGCGGGACGCAGGGTGTGCGTCCAGCCAGATACTGGCAGCAAGTGGCTCTGCCCTCCCCAGAGAGGCAGAGACGCTCCTCAGACCACAGGGGAAAAATAACCGGGGAGCTAAAAAGAGGTGTGGAGTTTGGTTTCGTCTGAACTGGGGGCTACTGCTGACCAAAACTGCCTGTTAAAATGCAGCATCTTTGCTGGAATATTTACTGAATCCACATCTCTGGGATCTCTCCTTCTCCCTAGCAGGCAGCTCTGCCTCTGCTGCGGGAGGAGGGTCCGCGTCATATATAAGTGTCAAAAAACCTCTCTGGTGAGTCAGGATGGACCCATTTGTGAGCTTTCCTCTGTGTTTTCCCTGGGTTCGGAGCAAGAATCTCAGCGCTTCATGTACAGCAAATGGGTCGGGTCATCAGCTGTGTGGGAAGGGTCCCGGGTCCCCTCCATTCAGATACTCCTCCCACGGGAGCATCCCTGTTCCCAGAGCCCTGAAACAGCAGCGAGGGTGCGTTGGCCAGTGCCGGTCCCAGCAGCGCCGCTGCCGGCTGCGTGGCCCCAGAGCCCCTGGAGCTACACCAGGTCTCCTTTATTCATTTGTTAGAAATTACCTGAGTCTTCATTCAAAATGGAAAGAAGACAAAACATCTTGCTAGCCAGTATGCAGCTTCTGCTTATAAACTGGAAAAGACCATCTAAACAGCATCTTCTGTCAGGGGATCACGGTCTGTGTTTTCTGTAGGCAGTGCACATACCTTCCTGACACTCTGCTCGCACACACGCATACACATATATATGTGTATCCTGCAAGAGAAATAGCGTGGGGAAACTGACTGTGTTCTAACATGGAAAAGTTCATTTAAATCCAGAAGAATTGCATGTTTGGCTATTAAATCATCTTTCATCCCCAGATTGCAAAATGCTGAGCGCAAAAGCAGTGCTTTCTGCATCCTAAATCAACGTTTTCCCCAGGCTCTGTTCCCTACCCGCTACACCCATGTGCCAACAAACATGCCTGCACGTGTGGTTTAGTGCAAAATGCACTCCCACCTAGAGACATAATAAAGATGTTGGAAAGAAAAAAAAACTAATTTAAACACCTTTGCTTTTTTTCTCAGCATATTTTTGCTAGCTTGGCTTTCTTGTCAGGTTTTAACAAAGTCATTTACTGCTTTTAAATGTTATTTCAGTGTACAAATCATGCAGTCTTTGCTTTGCTGCCTTGCTCCCACAGACCTTGTTGCTTGCAGGAGAGGCAAGGTGGGATGCGCAGAACACCTTTGCTCAGATGCTCTGACACATCTGGGAGAAGCCACCGGAGGGGACCCCGAGGATGACCCGGCTCCAACCACCTTCCCTGATCCCCATGGGCGAGGGGTTTCACCTGGCCCACGTCCCCAGAGGGTCACTAAGGTCCCCAAGCCCTGCGCCCCAGGGAAGCGGGCTGTCCCCAGGCCAGCTCTGCGACCCCAGCCAGGGACACCCCCCTTTCACCACCTCATTCCCCTGGATCAGGCTGGACAAAACCGCACGCCCCAGCCCCGTTTGGCTCGGCTCGCACTGGCTCCTCAAGTTGTAGCTCCCATAGAAGCCGTGCGAGCGGAGCCGGGCGGATTAGCCTCTCTCCCGGCACATGGCTCCCACTGGCCTTGCTGCTTCCAGCCAGGTTCACAGGCGTTGGGTTACTGCCCGCTGCGAGCGCCGGCAGCCTCGGCCGCTGCAAGAAACAGGTTCCCTTGCAGAGCTGACACCCCTGCAGAAATTGCAGAAAAGATTTAACAGTAAGGTGGTGTCTGTCCCTCCTAGCGGGAGGGGTATGTTTTCATTGGCCTCATACAGGAAATCAGAATAAGAAAAAAAATAAGTTACTTCTACAGTTTGACACAAAAACCTAATAATTTCCTGCATCTGTAGGGAATGCAAGTTTAGGCACAACTGCTTCTGAAAGATGAATATGCTGTTCAGAAAAAAAAAAGATTCATATGTTAGATTTTCTTCACTGAGAGCACAAAAAAATTTCCTGCCTCCCATGTCATGCACTCATGCAAATCAGGGGAGGTTGTAAAGCTCACCTGCAAATTGAGCAATGCAAAACCCCTCTTCCTAATTCTGTTTGGTTTTTACAAGCTGTCAGTCAGTTGCATAGTGTTAGTTTTATTTGCTTCTTTCAAATTGGTTTTCTTTTTAACGGGAAGAAAGCATTTATATTAATGGAATCCCTGAGCCTCAGCCCTGAAAGGAGAGGCTGAAATACAATCCCTGAATTTTATATCAGGACGTTCGGAGAGCTCTTCTCCATGTTCAGATGAGCACAAGCACCAGCGACTTTCAGCCCGTTCTGCCTTTCAGAGCAAAGCACAAAGGCGGGGGGGGGGGTGGGTGGAATTTGCATTTCTTCCTTTCTCAAATTCAGCCATCCGCTGCGAATTCCCAGAGTGAGAGGAACAACAGTGCCCGTTATTTGTTGGGAGGGAAATGATGAAAAAAAGATCTATAAAATATGTGTTCAATTACTACAGTTTCTAGACAGTGGTTTTATAACAGCAGCATTATCCTAAAATCAACTACATTTCTGTCTTTCTGTTCTTATTTCTTTCTTTTTTAAGAAATGAGTCTTTTAGAGTCTTTTTTAGTCTTTTATAGGAAAATATTATTTATACTTGAACTGCCAAAATGTTTTGATGTAAAATGCTTAGCCAGATTTGGTGAGGGTGTTTCATAGGGCAAGAGAGCAGAAAACACAGAATTCTTGAAAACAGAAACTCTTGTTTTCTCTTTGGGTGAAGTTCTGTAATCTGCTTTTTGAAAATCCCGTAATTTTCTAATTGCTCCATAAATTTCAATAAGAAACGTCCTTGCAATGTACCTACGGGCTAGCAGCAACAGTTGTCTCTTTATTAGTCAGTTCTGGAGAAGGAAGAAAAAGCAGCTCCAGAGTCTTGCTGCTGAGCCCAGCTCTGGGCTCAGACTCGAGAGCTCATACCCAAATGAGGCAAATTTCTGCCTTGGCTACAGGAGACACAGCTTCACCCATCGGAAAAATCCCCCAGGAGCAGACATGGCGAAATTTGCACATCTCACCCCCAGGTCCAAGCTGGTGTGGTGTTTTTACACCAAACTCCCATGGTGTCACGCAGTGGGGCTTCTCCCTGCCCTGCCGTAGCTCTTGGACTGGGTCTCCTGAGAAAAAGCGTGAGTTTCTCTGTTGAGTGAATATTGCAGCACTCAGGCAGTATGCACGTACCCATTTTGCTTTGGGCAGGCTTCTGATAGCTCACTGAGAGCAGAAACTGGGCATGTTTCTTCTCCTCAGGTGCAATGCATGTGTAACAGGAGGGGGAAAAGCTGTAAGGATGCTTACACAGCGCTGGTGGTTAACAAGGATTTTGCAGATCTAAACCTTTCTGCAAATATTGTCAATACCTGCTCACTTCCAGAGACGTCAGTGTCCCACCTTTGCCAAGCAAAGGCCCAGAAAGCAGGGAGCGATGGCCGAGTGTTAGGGCAAGCACACGTCCCCCCACAGCTGCAAAACAGCACGGGCGATTCTAGCAAGAGACCGGAGACAACGACACGTCACCCTGTTCCAGCAGTGTCCTTTAGAAAAGGTAAGGAACAAAAGCCTGGACTTCCCAGGTGTCACCGCCTGACATCTGGCGAGCCCTCGGGGCAACACGCCGTGCCGGGGTGCTGGCAGCCTCCCGGGGACAGCACGGCTCTTCCCCTGGGGTCCCCTGCAAAGCGCAGGACGGCCTGTGCCAGAGCATCGCCCGCGGGGCCGGGGCCGGAGGCAGCTGCACCCCGACCCCGGCGCTGCCTCCCTGCCGAAGTGCGCTGCTGGACTCGAATTCACACGCTCTCAGAGATTCTTGATATACACTGCAGACCCCGGTACAAATATTCCCCGGCTTCCCAGGGGAGTGAGAGGCTCGAAGCCCATGTGCTTTAAATAGTGTTCCCCATCTGATTCTTAAATCAGAGACTTCAGCAAAGCGCTTCGCTCTGCTTCGAGGAGTGTGACTACAGACATTTGTATATGAAGATATGCGTGTGCACGCACCTCTCGCGTGTGTGTACACACACGTGGGCTGCATATGTTCGGTCAAGCTTAATTTCTTAGGGGTTTTATTCTCTTCTTTCTGATTTCTCTTTGAAATAATCCAATAACTGAATCTCAGTGTTTCATGTGCACAACTTTCTGTCCACGGACAGACAATATCAAACTCTGCTATTTTCTATTGCTTTATCAGCACAGATTTCTGCTTTACATATTTCTACCTTTGCAATGAATGCTAAAAAATAACCCATGACCCATCAAAAATAGCTGATTGCGATCAAAGCCTGTGCATGCATAGAGCAACGGCGCTTGGATCTCCCAAGGATTGCCAGGCTCCAAAACTGTCAATTTTTTATTTCGGCTTACCAAAGCGTTTTTACATCTGTGGAGTTGCTCCTGTATTTAAAGGGAAGAGTGTACTTCCACATTTTGTTGAATCATGGGGTTGAGTTTTGGGGGCTTTTCCTTTTAGTTTCAGGTATTGTATTTACCTATATCGATGTTTTCGATGTGAATTTAGCAAAAGACTATTTAAAGTTTAGCTGACAAATTTATTTGTAATCTTGAAGTATTTGATCATCAGAGAGAAAGCGAGAATATAAATAAAAGACACTGGACATTCACATAATCTACAGTTAATTCAATAATTTTTACAGATAACAATATACATATTGTCTTGCCTTTCCTCACAATCAGCTCGCACTATATCTGCGTAAATACACAAATGCCTGAAACAGAGAAGGGTCACCAGGAAAGCGTCTGCTCACTCCGACATGCTCCCAGCGGTGCCTGGAGAACGGCTTGAACTAAACCGGCTGAAACCCTCTGCTGAGAGACCCCCCGTGAAGGTATTTGGCAACAAGACATCAGGGTGATTTCTGAGACACTTTGCAGTAAAACTGTTGCAAAGGAATTTGAAAGAAAAGCATAAGTTTCACAACCCAGAGCTGCTAGTGTTCCTGCGTCAAGAAAAGTCACCTCTTGACTGCGGGATAGAAGTGTAGTTATTTGGTAATAAATACATCTATTCACCCTTTAATGCTTATATGGAAGAATAAAACTAGCAATCTACAAATTAAAAAGATGAGAAGCAGAATTAACATATGATGTTCTTTTTACAAAGGAAAAGGGTTGTTGGTAAATGATTGGCATATGAAAGAGCATTTCATTTTAGAAAAGTTAATGTAAATTCAAAATAAAACAAAACATACCGCATCGGTGCGCTTTTTAAAAAATCTGCTGGAAGAACAGAGTTTTCTACCATGGATTTCTGAAGTGATTCACTATTAACATTTCTCCTATAGAAATATAGACATTGTCACACCTTTTACCGTGGATAAGGACTTTATTTTCTCTTTAAAAGGTTTCGGTGTGGATGGGTGATGAAGCAAGTCCTTGCTTTGGAGAATGCACTGACAACAGAAAGCAAAATACCTTATATCAAATCTGTAAAGCACAAGTCTTGGTGTTTAGTAAAGACACAATAAGCAGTTTCATTTGGACGCTCCGTATCGCTGCGGTGCGACCGTCTTTGCCCACCATCCTCTGCCAACCCACCGCTGGGTCGCCCTCCAAACGCACGTCCGCTCTCTCATGTCGTCACTTTTTCCTGCCCTGCTCAGCGACCACAGTTTGTCCCTCCTTTATTTCCAAGAATAGATGACGTTTAACAGCACCGAGTCCTTTCCCTTCCCACTGCACGGTGGTGGACCCTGTATCAAAATTGAGCGTGGTCGACTTCATCCAGCCAAGAGGCCGGGCTGGCAGGGAAATCCGGGTATCCCCCGCTGCTGCCGGTGGAGAGGTCGGAGCTGGGTCCGTTCCCGGCCAGGACCCTCATGGACTGGGGCACCCCTTGTCCGCTTTGTCCCATGATGCCCAAGCCGTTGTCTGGGTAAACCAAGCTGGAGATTAAAGGCTGGTGGCCTGGCAGTGCTTGCAAGGAAGCTGGTGACTGGGGTATCCCGTAGGGGCTGTTGGATCGCAGGTCGTGGTACTGGTCCTGAGCTGGGATGCCGCTGTGATCCAGAGCAAAGCTCCCGTTGGTCCCAGCCTGTCTCCCCAGAGCAGGGGACGCTTCATTGAGATTGCTGTAAATCCCATTGGAATGGCTCATTTCGGACATAGAAGGCTCATCTGAAAGGGAAATGGACTGGTTTTACTGGGAGAGCAATGGTCACGGCTGGCAGCGGTCGCACAGGGAGTCCTGCAAGCTCTGGGTATAAATAGATTAGATGGATGGAAGCTGAGCAGCCACACACTTGCCGCTTGTAATTCCTTATTATTCCCGTCCTTGTTGACGGATCCTTGTAGAAGGCCACGGGATTATTATTTTTTCTGAGTACAAATATCTAATATATCTTGGATTTTAAAAATATGCATGAAAAGTACATATTAAAATATAAGACTGTGGTTTAAAAATAATCCTTTAAAGGGGAATGTGAGTTCAATGTCTTTCCACCTTTTGTTCTACATTTCTATCTGGCCTTGAGGTTTATCTTGAGTTTTGATATCATTTTTAGTAGCCAACTGAACACTCACCGATGCAAGAAGAACTCTGCATTGCTCAGAAAAAAAAAATACTAAATCTCAGTAGTATATGTCTGCCCAGGAACAAGCTAATGAAATGTACCTGTATGACTTAAAAACACTTCTGAAAAATGGGCAATATTTTTTTAAGTTACCAGTAAAAATTGTTTGCATTTGTTAGGGGCTTTATGGACAGTGAGAGCTGCTCTTGTTGCCTAGGATACAAACCTGTTTGTGGCATCAAGCTATCAATAATTGTTCAACATTTTTTAGTTATTATTTATAGTATATTCATATTTAATGATGCTGATGCACAGTGTGTATAAAGAGACTTGAAAATCAAATAGGTTTTAGGAACACGGGAGAGAAGCTGCGATGCAAAGCTGTGTGTGTATAAACATACATGTGTTATAGACATATGTCTGTGTAAATACATGCACAGAGTTTTGCTTTTCAGCTTCTCTCCCGTGTTCCTGAAAACAATACACACACACACATTTGGGCACTGCGGTAGGTAGCACAGACCAGATAATATTGGCAGGGACCATTTGGCCCAGGGGCAGCTCTGGGCTGGTGTTGGCACCGGGCAGAACGTGCCCCCGAGCAGCGCTGCAGGCACCGATCCCCCCCCAACCCGGCACAGGGCCGTATCCTGCTCCTACAGCAGATGCCCTGGGTCTGGAGAGTGCGGGATGAGGCTACACAGGGCAAGAGCTAGCGTAGCCACGTCCCTGGGTTATCGACAGAAATATCTGCTCCAGAAATTGGACCCTCTGATGCAGAAACCTCCCAACGCGCAGCGATCTCCCTTCTACAGCGCAGCGGAGAGCTAATAACTCCCGCAAAACTGGGAAGGGAGTCCTAACTAGTAACTATGCAAATAAAACCACCCCTAAATAGGATGAAAAAAAAATTTCTGCATACTTTTCCTGTAGAAACAGTCAGTGATTCCGGACCCTCTGGTTTTTGTATTTCCAAGAGTCCCTTGCAAAGACTGTCTATGAGCTGCGGCTCTAACGGCCGGGGCGCCGGCCGGGGGGGCTCTCCCTGCTCAGCCTGCACCCTTTTGGACCCGACACAGCCCCCCCGGAGAAAGAGCGGAGTTTTCCCTGCAGTTCCTCAGCCAGGGCTGCTCCTCGCTGCCGGCGGCTCCGGCTCCCCCGGCCCCGGCTCCCCCCCGCCGGGCGGTAAATCCCGCAGCTCCGCACCTCTCCGCCCTCCTCGGGCGCTTGTTTTCACTCGTTATATTATGGCTGGAGATTATTAGCGTAGCACCGAGGCGGGGAAAGCAGCCCGGACACAGGCAGCACGCAGCAAAGCCCCGGCTGGGAGCGGGGCTCCGGGCACCGACCTGTGAAAGAGACCTCGGCATCGCTGTCGGGTCCCTCCTCCTGGATGCTGTCCTTGTCGGACTTGGAGGTCCCCCGGGACCGCTTCATGTTCCTGAAGTACTGACCCCACCGCTGCCTTCCCGCGTCCTTCTTCAGCCTTTTCTCCTTGGCCCGACGGTTCTGGAACCAGACCTGCAAGCAGGGCATGGCGGGGAGCTCCCTCTCGGCCGGGCCGGCCCCGTCCCCGCCGCCCCCCGCCCCGACGGGGGCCACCGGCCGCCCCGGCTCACCTGCACCACCCGCATGTCCAGCCCCGTCTCCGAGGAAAGTTGTTCCCGGACGTGCCGCGCCGGTTTGGGAGAGTTGTTGTAAGCGTTTTTAAGGGTTTCCAACTGCTTGGCCGTGATGGTGGTGCGGGGTCTCTTGGCCGTGGACTCAGCTTCTGCCGACACGGTGCGAGATGGAGGCGAAGTTACCACGGGGGGACCCCCCCGTCCTCCCTCCGGCCACCCCTCCTGCTGCCGGCACCCCTCCCGCCCGGTGCCCGAGCGTGTCCCGGGGGGCAGGAGGGCCCCGGGCCGCCTCCGCCCTGCCCTGGGGGGGTGGGAGGGACGGGGCAGGGGGTACCTCTCTGCTTGGCCGTCTCGTAGTCTGCCTTGCAGACCAGCCTGCTGTCCTCCATGAGGTAGAACTCGTCGCCGGTGGCCAGCTGCCGCTTGCAGACGATGCAGGCGAAGCAGTGCAGGTGGTAAACGAAATCCTGGGCCCGGCGGACCACCTGGGTCGGGGGGATGCCCTGCTGGCAGGCGGCACACTTCGTCCCGAAGCGCCTGAGCGGGGGGGGGGGGGGACGGACGGACAAGCGGCGGCTGCTGAGTGCGGCGTGGGGGGGGACGCGATGGGACACGAGGGGGACGGGACACGGACACGGGGGGACACACACGGGCACTGGGGGCACACACGGACGTGGGACGGGACACGGGGGAGGGACATGGACACGGGAGACGGACACGGACACGGGACACGGACTCGGAGGGGGGGACACGGACACGGGGGGGGCGGGACGGGACACGGGGGGGGGAGACACGGACACGGACACGGGAGGAGACACGGACACGGCGGGGCCCGGCCCGGCGCTGTCCGCGGTGCTGAACCCCGCCCGCCGCGCCGCTGTCCGCGGTGCTGAACCCCACGCGTGCCCGTGGGCGCCGCGGTGCTGACACCCACCCAGGCTTCTCCCCGTCCCGTCCCGCCCCGTCCCCACGCACTTGAAGAAGTCCTCCTTGCAGTACACGCCGTCCCCGCGGCTGAAGCACTTCTCGGCCAGCTGCGTCTGGCAGTCGGAGCATTTCAGGCACTTGCTGTGCCAGTGCCGGTCCAGGACCTTGAGGATGAACCTGTCCACGATGTGCTGGTTGCAGCCGGCGCACAGCGGGATCTCTGCGGGGAGGCAGCCCCCGTCAGGCCCCGCTGACCCCCGCCCCCGACACCGGCCCGCCCCGCCGCCCCCGGGGTTGCTGCCGCCCGACGGCGGACCCGGCGGTGGACCGGGGAACGGCCCGAAAAAAATTGGTATTCGTTCAAATTCGTTGGCGCGGCGCCGTGTGAGCCTCTTCCCGCGCCGCGGGGAGCAGCGAACCCCCCCCGGGACGGGCACCCCCGGGGGGAGCGCCCGGGGACACCGAGGGAAACGAGAAGGGAGGTGATGGGAACGGAATGAACCTCCGGGCCGAGCCGCCGGCAAAGTTGCAACGCGATTATTCCGGGCGCTTTTTTCCTTTTCTTAGAATTCCAAAATTCACCTGCAAATAACGGCGGGGCAGCCCGGGCGCGGCGGGGGGGGAAGGAACTGCCAAAAATTATGAGAATTGCACTGAAAAGAAAAACCCGGTAGGTTTGTCCTGTCGCCCTGGAGCTACCGACAGCGATGATACAAGATACGATAAGAAAGGTAAGAAACAGACGATATAAGGATACTGATATGAAGAAATAGAGGTACAAAAATAAACAGATACAGTAGATAGAGAACGAAAATGTACAGATATACAGACATAAATATATAGATATCGGTATATAGCTATAGCTATAGATAGGTAGGTAAAAATGTAGATATAGACGCACATAAATACAGATATATCGATATAGATACAGGCGGAGAGATATATGAACACGGCTGTAGAGATATAGGGAGATGCAGACGTAAGAGTATCGATACGTAAAGATAACCACATATGGATGTAGAGAGATGTAGGGCTGTGCGTAGGGGCAGAGGCGGAGATGGAATCGTTATAGGTATTAATCGGCTCCTCAACAATTCACCGCGGCCAAACAAATAACCCCAATAACGGGAGCGCTAAAGGCACCGGCCCCGGCCCCGATATCGCCCGGGGAGGGTCTGCGGCCCCGGCCCCGGCCCCGGTAACCCGGCACAGCCCCACAAGGTCCCGGCCCAGCCCGGTCCAGCCCGGTCCGCGGCTCTTACGCTGCATGGAGACTCGGGCGGGTCGCGGGCACCGGCGCATCTTCCGCGGGGCGCGGGCGCAGCCCCCGCCGCCCCCCGCCCCGCCGTTGCCGAGGCCGGGCCGAGGTGCAAAACGGCCGCGCTGCCCCCGCCGGCCCTCCCGGGCACCCCCGAACCACGGCGGCCGTTCCCCCCCCCCGCCCCGGCCGCTGCCACCCCCGCGGCGCCGGGGATTTAATTCGCTAAAGCGGGTTATTTTTAGACGCCGGCCCTCCCCGCCGGTGCTGTCTGAAGCGCCGGGCAGGGCATGTATTTAATCCCCTCTCCCCGGGGCCGGCGGCACATCCCCTCCCGCCGCCCCTTCCCGGGAGGGCGACGGCTCCGGGGCGCCCCGAAACGAAACGCGGGGCGGGGACCGAGCCGGGGGGAGCCGGGGGGGGGGGGGGGGGGTGGCGGCAGCGCCGGCCGCTGCCCCGAGCTCGTTGTGAGCCGCAAACCTCGGGATCTGCCCCCCTCCCCCGGCCCGGCCCGGGAAAAGCACTGCCGGGCCAACTCCCCCCCCCGCCGGGCCCGGCCCTGCCCCGGTGAGCCCCGGTGAGCCCCGGTGAGCCCCGGTAAGCCCCGGTGAGCCCCGGTGAGCCCCGGTGAGCCGCGCTGCTCCTTCCCGCCGCCTCCCCGAGCCCCGACGGAGCCCGCCCGGGGGCCGCGGTGCCACGAACGGGCGTCGCGTCCTGCGGCCGAACGGCGTTTTCGCGCCGTTCCTTTCACCGGGGGTTCGCTTTCGGCCGTGTCTCCTCCTCCCGACCCCCCCCCCCCAAATCCCCCCGAGAGCCAAAGCATCTCCCGGTTGCCGGCTCAAACGCGCAATTACGGCGGCTGCGGTGACCGAGCCGCCGGACCGGGGGCAGCAGCCCGACGGCGGGAGGCTGCCCGGGGGGCGGCCGGGTCGGTCCCGCTCCCGGTGACCCGCCGTGCCCCGCACACCGGCGGGGCCCCCGCCCCGGCTCCTCGTTGGTTTGGTTTTAAGCCCCCGCGGGCCGCGGTCGATGCTGCTGAGAACCGGGACGGCCCCGCACCGGGACAGGACCCGCCTCGGCCACCCCCGGTGAGACCCCCCCGCGCCCCGGACACGGTTGGGGAGCGCGGCCCGGTTCTCCCCGCCCCGACAGCGCTGTCTCCGTTCGTTAAACGGGAGAAAAAAAATACATTTAGGAGAAGAATTATCCGGAGTTTTTCCGAAGCGGGGAAAAAGCCGGGTGGGAGCCGGGCGGGTCGCGCAGGGGGTGACCGCCGCCCGGGGGGAACCGGCGGGCAGAAACTCCGCGTTTCGTCCCTGCCCTCGTTGCGCGGGGAGCGGCGGGACCCCGGGGAAGGAGCCGTCGCTCCACGGTGCGGGGCAGAGGTCCCGCCGGGGCGGGCGGGGAGCCCCGGTCCAGATCCGACGGGACCAACCGGGCGCCCGGAGCGGGCGCGGGGCCGGAGCCGCCGGCGTGCGGGGGACAGCGGGGACGTCCCCGGTGTCGGGGGGGAGGCGGGAGAGAACGAGAGGGAGCGGGGGTCGGCCGGGATGGGCCGGGATGGACCCCCCGGTGCCGTCGGGCCGCCCGCCCTCCCCTGCAGCCAGCCCCGACGGTGCCCCGAGGAGCGCGGAACGGGCACCGGCGGCGGCACGGTCGGGTCGGCTCCCGAGGGCCGCCCCGCTCCCGCCGGGGCTCCCAGAGCCGCCACCGGTGCCTCCGCGGGGGGACGCGGAGGTTTGCGCGCTCCCCCCCCCCCCAACAAGGTCCGCGTCCCTCACCTGGGCTCCGCGGGAAGGGACAAAGCTCCGCTGCCTTCTCGGAGCCGGCGCGGACCCGCTCCAGCAGCATCGCGGCCCCCGCGGGCGCGGCGGGCGCCGTCCGAGGTGCGCGGGTGGCGGCGGAGGAGTGGCGGAGCGGCGCGGGGGGAGCGCAGGGAGCGGCGCGGGGCTGGCGCCGCCCGGGGCGGGGCGGGCCGGGGCGGGCCGGGGGCGGCACCGCGCCGTCGGGCCGGGCCGCAGCTGGGCCGCGGGGCACCGCCGGGCTCTTTAGCATCACAAAAGCGGGAAGAGGGGGGAGACGGGGGGCACTGCCCCCCCTACACACGTCCCACGCGTGGCCGGGGCCGCCGCGCCCGATGCGTGGGCTCAGGCTGCAGCCGCCGCCCGCGGGTGCAAAGCGGTCCCGGGGGCCACCGCGGAGCCCCCCGGCGGCGGGACACCGGGGGTCGAGGGATTCACCGTCGGGGGAAGCCTCCCCCCGGGACAGGCCGCCCCCCGCCCGCTCCCGCGCCCGGATTTCGTTTGCCCCCCGCGGCGTGGGTCTGCCCCGACGCCGCCCGTGGGGAGCTGGGGCGTGTGTGTGTGTGTGTGTGTGTGTGTGTGTGTGTGTGTGTGTGTGTGCTCTTCCCCCTCCATTAATTAGTTGATGAACGCAGAGAGGTAACGGGAGATTGCCCAGGGCAATCAGCGCCCTGCGGCTGGACTGCAGGAGGTTAATTGTACTAATTGGGGACAGGGCGGACATGCACATGTGTGTAGTTGCGTGTGGGTGCGTGTGCAGGAGCACGCGTGTGCACGTAGGGGTGCAGGGGCATGCACACACACAGGGCTGTGTGTGTGTAGCGTGTGCGTGCATGGGTGTGCGCCTGTTTGTGCGTGCACGCTTGTGCGTGCAAGGTGTGTGCGTGCCAGCCTGTGTATCCGTGCGGGTGTGCGTGTAGGGGTGTGCGCGTTCCTGTGTGTGCGGGTGTGCACGCAGGTGTGTGAGCCTGCGTCTGTACCTGCGGGCTTGGGCTCTACTCCGTGGGTGTTCGTGTGCCTGCGTGTGCAGAGGTGTTGGGGTGTGTGCAGGGGGCTGTGGGCACGTGTCTGTGTGCTGGTGTGTGTCCGTGCCGGGGGGGACAGCCCCGTGCGTGTGTGCACCACTTGCCCCAGGCAGCCGGAGCTGATAATTGTGGTTGTTACTGTGAGCCCGTTAATCCCCCGAATCCCTTTACCTCCTGCTCGCAGGGGATTACAAATTAATAAAAGCAGCTTAGGGGCGGGAGCCTCCAAACACACATATGTTCCTGCCGGACGGCAGCACGGGGACTTTCGCCTGCCTGTGGAGGCAGCCGGGGAGCGGGCCCAGCGCCGAGCCCAAACCTTGCGGCACCCACATCAGTCCCGCACCGCTACTAAGCACCCCTGGGTGTCAGGCTGCCTTCCTGCCTGCTCCGGGTCCTGCATGGTGCAGGGCTGCAGGGGCTGACGGCTGGGTCAGGACTGTCCCCTCAGATGGTTCATCTGGCTGGGGGACAGGTCCCAGCCTGGAGGACAGCTCAGACCTGTAGGGTTGGAAAATAATGCAGGGAGACATTTCGGGGACCAGGATCTGGGGTCCCCAACTAAAGTACCTAGGAATGCCTGGCTGGGTACAGGCAGAGCACTGGTGGAGCATTACCAGCACTGTGCCAGAGTAATCCTGGGTACTGTGGCGGGTCCTGCTGGGTACCACCCGCACCGGCTGCGCGGAGGCACCTCGACCCTCCCCAGGGCCATGAACAGCTTCAGCGGTGGGTGGGGGGGCAGCTGATGACCCACACGGACTCTTTTAAGCTCAGTTTTATAAGTGGATTTTTAGTCTGATCCTCTAAGGAAGCAGTTTAAGAAAGTGCGTGTGTGTTTGTTTGTGGTGGTGGCTGTTCCCCACTGCACGTGGCACAGGGCAGGGTTGTGGTGGTTGTGGCCGTGCAGGATGGAGGGCAGTGGCCGATGTCCCGCTCGGGACCATCGATGGCACACACCAGCCCTGCACAGCCTCATGTTTTCAGCCCCACGAGTTGCTCACACCGTGGCACCATCTTGTCAGATTTCCACAAAAGCCACTTTGGATGATCTGTGCACTACACAAACTCTTGTACCCTCCTGCTCAGCTTGTAGCAGGCATCAGACCCTGCCCATAGTCTTCCTTATTGTGGTTCTGCCACCATTAAAAAAAAAAAAACAAACAACCCTAAACATATATTTATTCCTGTTTTTCACTCCCTCCCTGGGTTCCCTGAGAAGTCTGGGCTTAAACATATTCCCCTTCCTGTTCCCTTCTGTGGACAGACCCGAAGGCTGCACCATCCCTCCTTCCGAGGAACTTGTGCCAGTTTGCATATGGCAGCCCGTGTGTTCCCCCACCTTGACAACAGAGCATCAGATCATAGAATCATAGAATCATTAAGGTCAGAAAAGACCTCTAGGATCATCAAGTCCAACCATCACCCCAACCCCCCCAGGCCACCTAAACCATGTCCCCAAGGGCCACGTCTACACGTTGGTTGAACACCCCCAGGGATGGTGACTCCACCACCTCTCTGGGCAGCCTGTTCCAGTGCCTGACCACTCTTGCAGTAAAGACATTTTTCCTAATATCCAATCTAAACCTCCCCTGGCGCAGCCTGAGGCCATTTCCTCTTGTCCCATCGCTGTGACTTGGGAGAAGAGACCAACCCGCACCTCGCTACAACCTCCTTTCAGGGAGTTGTAGAGATCATGCAGTGAATTCCCAGCACAACCCTTAGCACCTCTTTAACACGAGGCAGCAGATATATTAAGTTGTAAGGACAGGGCACTCCTAACCCTGCCCCAGCAGGGACAAGGTCTGCATTTGCCCTGACGATGTTTAGGCAATGAGCTCGGTCATCAAGTTCCGCAGGTGAATATCACTGTTTTTGAGGCAAGGCCACAGGCCAGCAAGGAAACGCGTGTTTCCCGGAGAAGTTGCAGTGCCAAACTTCAAAGAACCTTATCTACAGGTTTAGAGATCTTACTGATTTCTGAAAATATCTTGGAGTACTTCTGCAGGTAGGTAATATTTTTAACAAGTCACCCATCCCACCTCCTCAGTGGCGCTGTTCATGCCAGCAGAAGCCGCAGAAAGGAAGCTTTGTGTACGTGTGGATATATAATGTGCATGTAATTGGTCAGAAACCAACAATTTTTTTCATCACTCCTGCAAACATTCACTGACATTTTATAAAGTTATGGGATAAGAGTGAAAGAAATGGAGTAAAAGTTTACCCGTTCCTGGTACTTTTCAAAATTAAGTACCTATGTAAAATGGCCAGTGTGGTTTGAAGTTGGTGTGTGTACAAGCTGCAAGACAGTTTAGATAAAAAGAACTTGAAAATACAAGTAAAAAGCCAAAATGCACCACTTCGCCCAAATGTTTGCGATTTATTTTAAACAAGCACATTAGTTTACAATTTAGTACAAAACGGTCACTTTTCCTTCCTAGAGAGGTATGAGACTGAGTAAAAAACCCAAACCAACCGAAACAGAACAGACTTGAAAATGTCAAGTTATTGAATTAAAATAAATAAAACATTTAAATTACCAAACTGTTATATTCACTATTTTCAACACCTCATATGCAATGCACAGACCTAGACAATACACCTTGGGCCTTTTGGTAAGGTGGCAGTTCCCATCCAGTTCTGAGCAGGAATAGCAGGATGGATACACTGCTGGAAATTAAAACTTAATGAGTTCTCAGGAACAACTTCATGAGGTTTCTTTAGCACTCGCAGTTTTTCTCCTGGCACGCTCCACAGTACTCCTCTTATTTTCTACGCAGGTTTAATATTTCCTCTTTAAAAACATTTGAAGAGCAAAGAAGGCCCCGTGAATTACAAAGGGCCAAGAAATCCTTCTCGGAAACGACTGCCGCCAGCAGGGTATGACCCACAAATGAACGTGGCGTTGCAGAAGCTTCTGCAGTACAACACAACACGCAAATAAAACCCCCAGGGCTGAGAGGATGGTGGTTTGAGGCAATTTTTAAAAAGGAAACACCTTCTTGTAACTCACCTACCGATAATGCACCACGGCAAAGCAGCATCGCGCATTCCCCAGCAGACATAATATATCTTTACAGTCAGAGTAGATGAAAGGATGTAATTTGTCATTATAAAGATAGAAAATAAGTAAACCAAGATTTACAGGCTGAATTCAAAGTCAAGAAAACTTCTCCAGATGAATTCACTACTAGCAATTAAAAGGAAAGCCTTAGCCAATTAGCTGGCAACAGAGTTGGAGCACCAGCACGGATAATCAACATCCTAGTTTCACGCTTTTACACTCTTAAGAAACACAAAAACCCCTCTAAGTTGGAGTATCCACTCATTTTGTCATGTTTCCAGCAGGGTCACAGCAACATGATAGTTAAGAAAAAAACCCACCTTATTCCAAACCCATATTTGCTGCTGTTTGAGTGGCAAAATCATCCCTATAAACCTTCAAAGCCTTTTGTTCTCGTATGCAGATGGAAATAAGCAGAGTGAGTCACAGCTAACAAACTCACATCTATGTACTTGGTAGAACTCCAAACAACAGCAGCAATGACTGATTTTCAACTTCAAAATGTGCGACAATACTGACAGCACAAAATTCAACACAGTCCCACAGAAACTCACCAAAGTTTTTGGATCCAATACTTGCCATGCTGCTGTTTTGGTTTATTTTGGTGTTTGGGTGGGTTTTTTTGAGAAGCGAAATGTCCTTGCTTCTGGGCTGATACCAACATCTCCCCAGATTAGGTCACTTAAAAGTTGCCTAACTTTCAAAATCGAATTTGGAAGCTCTGGGCTTTCCTCTTAACTAACCTCCTCCTGGAACCTCTCGTGGGATTCCAGCACAAAGCGAGCGGCACCGACGAGCCAGCCTGGACCACCTTCCACTGCTGGTTCTCTCTCTCTCGTTACTTACAAGTTGTTTTAATATTCAAGCCCAGGCCGATAAAGATAATTATTGGGACTCTTATAAATTCCTAAAGAAAAGAGAGACCCATGATGGCTCCCTGTGCCAGAACTCTGGAACAGCGAGGGTCATTAAAAAGCACAGACTGACTTACATGTCGCAGGCTTAACGCCAAGATTAAAGAGAGAAGTTTTCACATTAGACCATAGGCAGAAGCAGTTGTCCGCAGGTGCTCCCACCAGCTCTCGGCCCCGTGGAGGCAGGGTGTGGCAGAAGGCAGGAGCTGGCCTCCCACTTCCCGGAGAGAGCATGGAGTCAAGTTTCCCACCTTGGAGCAAGAGCCATCAGGTGCATACAATAAACAGTGAAGATGGCTTAGGTAAACCACAGATAATGCGCCTCTTCATGCACATCAGGCTAACAGTGTCATGTGAATGGAGATATTTTTCCTCTGACATATGTTTAGAGTAACCACAGCAGGTTTTTACTTTATGTGTGTGTTAGTTTGATAAACTTAAGGACCAAGGGACAGTAAATCTTTGAAGCTCAATTCTGTTATTCCAATTGGAAGCTGCAGAAACTCGTGTCAGAAATGTTCAGTTTTGTGAACAAACAGGATTTGATTATGAGAAAATATCCCTGTTGAGTTTTTGTGCTTTCAGACCATTCGTGTTGCTAGGCTTTAAACTTTTTATGCTAGGGCTGATGATGGAAATAAGAGGAGGACACACTAACAGTATAAATACAACAAATTGGCCAGGGACTATTTATTCTTTCTCGCGTAACAGAAGAGCTAGCAAACATCCAATTAAATTAAAAGTTGCAAATGTAGAATTGAAAGGAAAAGCCTTTTTATATAACATAATTAATCTGTAGAACTCACTGCCACAAGAAAACATTGAGGCCAAAACCTATTAGGATTAACTAAAGATTAGGTAATGGATAACTAGAACATGCTCAATTACATTGGATAGGATTATAAACTTCACTATCCAGGACGTGAATTATCTCCCACAGCTAGGATCAGAAAGGAACTCCTATTCTGAATGGTAAATTCATAATTGTTTTCATGATTTCTGCTAGTTGCTGCCAGCCAGGACCCCAGACAGCCAGACAGATCTGTAAAGGCAACTGCCATATTCCCAAGTGCCACCACATCCCAGATCGGAGCAGCTCTCGGACCTAACCATTAGTTGCACCATTCTTGACCCAAACAGAGGAGGACTCCAGCAGAAGGGCAAGGGAAATGGGCCGTTCTTCTAATGACAGAAGTTGCTTCTTCCTAAAGAAGTGTGGTGAAGAAGCGAAGAACGTAAGACGTCTTAAAGATGTCTTACAGACAACTTGACAGCTAGCAGGTGCTCTCTGTGAACTCAGAACTGGAAACACCAAGTGAAGTGTTTACCCCACCTTACAAGAATTACTATATCGTAACGGAGTTATCCAACGTCACAGGAAACTTAGCATTTCCAGATCTGTAAATCTGTTGTGGCATGCTGATGCAAATCTCACTGTCCTTCCCTGAAAACACTGTTTCCCTTTGCTGGGGTTCATCAGAATTGGCTTCCATCTGGATAACACAGTAATTACTCAGCTACTTTTCTGGTTCATAAATGAGTGAGGCGAATTATCTAATGCTCCAACAACACATCCAACAGAGGAGCAAGTAAAGCACTGGGTCCGAGTCTGTCCTTGCTTACATCTGAACTCCATCAAAACAGACACCAGCATTAGCAATCCGAATCAGGCTGCTTACTGAGATACAACCCGCCCCAAAACTCTCATCCTAGCAGAGACATACACATCCGTGGCTGGAACGCACAGGAGAATGGAAGACTTATTCGAACACGCAATGCTTTCTACTTTAAATATACAGTGTAAATAATATTTGAGAAAAGTCACACAGGTTTAGAATTGATTTAATCAGAATAGAACTCTTGTTTCCTGAACAAAAAAAAAAAAAAAAAAAAATCAGAATTCTTGCTTCTCCAAATGAAGCAGCCAAGGTAACAGCAGAACTGTTCAGTACTCTGGTAGGTAAAATCAGCTCTGGATAAATTAAAAAAAAAAAACCTGACTTGAAGTGCACAAAACAATATCCAATTTCCTTCTAAAACCAGGCACATTTGATTGCATAATGTAATGTTCACTCTGAAAATGAGTAAAGGATGTAGATGGTAAGTCACGGAAAAATCTTAACTGAAAAATGCAACTTACTTCAGTGGACATTTGATGATAGCACTATGTGCCTCAGTTAAAGATTGGGGTCCTTACAGTGAGCTCCGTATATTAAGCTAGAACACTTGTGAAATGACTTGGGAAGAAAGGGGTTTTAAACAAGGAATACTGTCTATAAAATCCCTGATCATAAATATTAAAGCTGTATCTGGTACTGAACAGCCACATACAATGAAAACGTTTCCAATTTAAACTTCTATACAGATGAACGATAATACTTCACTTTCCACCGTTTAGATCTCATTCGGAAAAAAAAGTACATTATCATTAAAAATAAGGATGATGCTACATACAGTATGACACACAGACTCATGTCTATGTTTGAAAATCCAATCCCTAAGAAAGACACGGCCTGCTTCGTCTCTTTAAGGTTAGCTGATCCAACTGCGCTTTTACCGCTACCTTTGACAGGTCCATGATCTGCTATTAGCTTATCTAACACCTTAGATTCTGAATTGAGTACGTTTTCTTTATCCTGGCTCTTATTTTCTTTGTTTCCACTTGGTTTCTTCAGTAGGCTTTTGTCTTTCACCTCCCTTGTTTCTCCCTGTTCAGTCTCACTGGAGTCAGTCTGGCTTTCGGTGTATTTATAGAGAATATTTTCACTGTTATAGTGATACTTCATGAATTGCAGAACTTGGGCTTCATTCCAGCTGTGCAATCCTTTAATTTCTTCATGACATGCAGGACAAATGTCTGGAGTTGGCCACTGAACTTTGGGAAATTTGGGATCTTCAGTCAAATCACCTAATTGGGAGGAGAAAAAAAAGATATATCAGAAGTGAATGAACTAGGAAAGCTGAACCATCAGACACTGCACTGGAAACCACAGAGAGTATTTTCCACTTATAAATAGTGAGGTTGGCAAAAAAAGCCCACAGCACAATAATGTTTATATTAAACTGAAGACAATCATGAACAAATTTGGAAATTCATAAGTTTCCTTATGGACGCATCAATTATGTTCCGAAGTATCGCTTCCTCTTTCAAAATACAAACACTAATTCTTAATTATTTTCCTTTTCTCTCAAGTAGCGTTCAATTCTAATACAACAAGGGACGACAATTGCGATGTTTTTAGAAGGCGTGAAAACACCGCCATGAGGGCCTTTCAGGGGTTAACCTGAATTACGGTTCAAAACAGCTCTTTTGCACTCAGTAGTCTTTAATCCTGAAGCTTGGTTTGCAGCAAGCAGTTTCAAGGCCAAAGACCTGCAGATATTTTCATGTTTCTATATTGTGAACCATTCTGTCCTAAGCTTGTTTTTTCATAGCTCGCATTATTACCATAGCAAACTATTCTCAGTACTTTAACGACCATTATCATATTTAAGATGTATTTTTCAGCTTGCTTTTTAGCATTTAAACATATAACGCTGTCTTGAACTAGATCCAGTTTTAACGTTTCACTTGCTCATAGCTCCGGCCACCTTTCTGCCTTGATGTCAAAGAGCTGAACACTGTAGTTAGTGTTGCACTTTGCTCTAAAAAAAGAGCATTTTAAAGTGTGGATGGAGATCATTTTTAGAACAAAAATCTCTACCTGGTAAAAAAGCTAATTTATTTATCCGATTGTTACTAGTACACTAATGCTTAAAGTATTTCAGAAATAAATATAGATTATTCTTATTATTTCTATCCTTTTTAAAGGCAGGAAACTTCCTAATGATTTTGAGCAAAATATTGTTTACGGATTCAAAGAATGCTTAAAAATATTTGTCTCCTCGACATTTACAAGTAAAAGAGTAAGCTTGCATTTCAGATATCTTTAAATAAAGATCACTCAGTAATCAAATTGTTTCAGCAGAGAAAGTAGAAACAAAACATCTTGTGGTAACATTACAAACAGAAAACTTGCTGTACCTCATGTTTTCCTGCCAAAAAGCAGAACGCTATACATTCTGTACATTCTAAAGCAACAGGAAAGAATTAAATAGGGCAGAGCCATATACAACAATCTTATGACCCGCACCTGAAGGCTGTGCCAAGGTGTTTTCATTGACCGGTCAAGCATTATTTCTCACTGAAAGCTATATATATTACCAGAAATACAGATGCAGCTTTTAGGAATTAAAATAAGTCACTGTCCCAAAGAGAAATTTTAGTAAACTTAAAAAGCATAATTTAATTTTATTATTTATTCCAGCATGTTTATACTTCTTACTAAAAGGGTATTTTAGCTGGCTGTTGCATCATCTAAATCAATATCCATGCGAGTTTTCCAATAACTTAATGTTCTAAATAAGTATATTGCTCCACTACTTAGCAACTTCAAGTGAACAAGACGACTTCTTTTTCTGTGTTCAACCTGGCAATAGTAACAAACATCAGGGGATGTTTTTATTTAATAGCTCATAATTTACTTTTTTTCTGCTTGGAGAAAGGAGACAAACTGGTTATGCTCACAACAGTATTTAATACTTCATAAATCTTGGGAATTCAGCATAACCATAATATAAACACAATATAGCATATTTAAATTGTAACTAATGCTCCATTACACAGATCCATAACAGCAGACAGAGATTAAGTGCAAAGAGAAACCAATTTTCTTTAGTGCTTTAGTTACTTGATATCCCCATAACAGAACGGATTAAATACAACCAGTATTTTAACGGTACTTCTAGTCTAGCTGAAAACATAGCAATCTAGTAGGGGAACAGATTTTCTTCATACAGTAATTTTATTTTATTCAGTTGCTGATCTGCTAATAGTTTAGGCTCTTTTATCCTGAGACAGTCTCCTGTTCAATTATCATCATTTTCTATATAGCATCTCTCCAGAACAAAATTAAGACAGGCTTTAACATCGATTTAAACTGTTACAGAAAGAAATTTAATTATTTTTTTGTCCACTGATAAATAGCTGAACTGTAGTGCTCCTTTCTGAAAAGGCTTTGCTTTGTACTCCAGAAAGATCCTCTCATCAAGCAACAGGTGAAATGTCAGAAGAAACAGTATCTTTGATAAATAATGAAAAAACATCATTATTGTCATAAGAGATAACTATGTTACTGGAGGAGAGCGTAACTCAAGTGTATTTTTCTCACTCGTGCAAAGGTTAGCGTGTTGGTCGTTAGAGTTGATTGGGATGCTCTAGGTTTTGCTCTATACGCAAGTACCCTTTCTTGTACACTGATGGAAACGTGGAGTTAGTCTTTTGAAGTCAGCATTTAATAAAAGAATGTCAAGGTGGAACAACTGCTGCTGTTGTTTCTAAACTCATGTTACAGAGCCTAATTTGCCTATCTTTGTTCAAATACAAACCACAGTGTACAAAATGCCATAGCCTTGTCTTTCAGACACAGCTACCTTTGGGAGGTTTTCCTTAAGCAAGGTCTTCCATACCTGCGAGCCTGTTATTCACGATGTTGTGTTTCTCCCAGAGCCAGAGAACAGCCTTGTCTAAGGTTTTCACGGAATCCATGGACTCTTCAGCCATTTCTTCAAAATGCTGAGCACAAGCCTTGCAGCCAAAAAAGTGGTGAATGTATCTCCGCATGATCTGAAGTACTATTTGGGGATTGTCTTCAAGACCTGGGAGAGCAGATCATAGATGCATTTAGCACCATCTGGACAAACATAGCTTCAACACAGGTACTTCAACGTACATAAAAGCGAACCACGGGAAAAGGAAAGGAAATGTTGCTACCTTCTCGTTCCATGCAAATTTACCCTTCTGCTTTAGAGATCAGAAACTAGCCACTTTTATAATTTAAAGATATCCATAGCACATGTGCCATCATACAGAACCTATAACTCAGTAAGTCACAAAGATATTAGAGGGATTAAAAGCTTCACACAGTTCTTAGAAGAAACAGCCCTCCTCAACAAAATACATATATAATATTGTCACTAAGTAGTTGTGGTGAGACATTTAGGAACCAAATTACTTGGCAATAAAGTAATGGAAGTGATCTGAAACAGTACATTTCAAAACAAACTGTTTCGAAAGGTGGTCTGGGATATCAGACACAACTACAAGGGAATTATTTCAAACACACTAAGGCTCAAAAAATGCTAGGTGAGAGATAGTGTTATTAAAAATGCAAAGTAGCTATTTATACCAATACATACTAACATGCTCGGTCTATACAATTGTGTTCAAAGTTACCCTGAAAACACAGTAAAGTAAGAGTTAAAGGTCAAATGTTCTTTACAGTGAAATTTCTCCTTTCAAAGAGTATCTTACAATTTGAGGGGGGGAACAAACTTAGCTAAATGAAAATCAAATATTAAATTTTTTTTCAGAAGCCCATTATCAGAGTACATTTTGAAATTGTTAAAAATGCAAAGTCCATGCTGTCTATACTTCACACAATTCTTCTGGAAGCAGAGATTTTCTCCAATACCTTGTCCAATAACTAAATGAATATTTATGTTACGCATTCACCATTACATTTATGCTCGGGCACTAAAGTTATGGTAACCTTGCTACTGAAAAACCAAGAGTCAAAAACCCTCTGATAAGTATTTCACAACGTGCCTGTGATATTTGTTTGTTACTCCATAACTCTGAGGTATTACAGAATACCAGAATCTCATTATAGTTATTAATTCCACGGCTTTTTTGGCAGGCAGTGAATGCCTACACATAATAGCTACTTAGCAACATTTGAACTTCAAAGAGTTACTCAGGAATTCCTTCAAAAATAAATACAAAACCACATTATTCTTTCTATAACATTCACACTTCTACGCTAGAGATAACGCAAAAGAATCACTATTTTACTCAGAAATAAGCTAAGGTCTTTACAGATTGAGAACTCTGTCTGGGCCTTTACTGTGACAGCAGGTAGTTCCTACATCTGTAAGTGGCTTGAAAACCTGATATAGTTCGTTGAAATCCTAATGGTTTCATCTCTGTCTCACAGATTTTCTGATTCATGCTTAATTGACCTAGTAAATTACGCCAAAATGTATTTACAAATGTACTATACGTTACCACGAACACACACTTGTCAAATGAAACACATTTTATGATGCAGATTGATCAAATTACCGACTCCTGCAGTTGAACACCTCTACCACGAGTAATTTACAATGCAGGTTTTGTTGGTTCTGTAGTAAAGGGTTACGGTGCTTTGCTCACTGTCCTATTCTGGCAGTGAATAACAAACAGTTTGGTAGCACATATGCCCTCCGTACGTGCATTGTTTTTTGAAAAAAAAAAAATCCTCAACAAAACCTATTCAAAACTATCAGAGTACTTATCTGCTACGTATATAAGAAATGCATGAAGACTGTCATAAACACCTTTATTTAGGACAACAACATTATATTTTTTGCCATGTTTAAGAGTCTTTAAAGCCAAAAAGAAACCATAAAAAGCAAACAATCTCTACTCAGACATTCAATATCTGTGATTGAATAGACATGTATAAATAAAAGCTATGAGATTAAAGCAGATTAAATTACAGTATTAAAAGAAAGGCTGAAAAATAATTTTGGGAAGTTGAAATGAATTTCAGGCAAAACAGTTCTACCATGTATACTAAAAATATATATTTAGAAAAAAACCAACAACAAGCACAACAAAAGCAACTACTAGCAGATAACCTCTTTACGGAGGAACAGAGATCCATACACAAATTTAATTTTATCTGTTCTCCTGTGTAATGTTGCACTCCTGAAAATTCATTTTGTGGGGAGGTCTTTCAAATTCAGCAAGAGATTAAAAAGAATCCAGATAATTTTTTTATAAAATCCACAAGCTTGTCTTATTCACGCCAATAGATCCTATTTCCTAAAACCACATTTCATATAACCAAGCATGCTCAGGACTAGATTTCTACAATGATTTTCTACGTCCTCGGATGTGAGCAGTTCTGTTCAGAGTTCCTTCGGATTCCCGTATGCTGATCCCACTTCAGGTTCAAATTACACCGTTCAAATGTTAAAACGCGTCAAATATAAACCAATAAAAAACATTCTATCAGGAAAGCCATAGCAAGTTCACACTGACTGCCAGACTCCGCAAGCAGAGGAAACTATCAAGAAAAATACAGCTGCTTTAAAAAGATAACAAACAATTGCAAAATGGCTCATTTTGTTTGTTTTTCTTTTATCAGCCCAGAGATGAATCTTCTATTAACATCTGCCACGTATCATCGTGTAATCCTCCTTTTCTCTTTCCTCCCAAACTACTGCAATTCAGGGTAACCCTAATCTTTAAAGTGGACAAGAACCATAAAACCCTACCTGTGGTGGGAAGGATTAGGGAGTACATCATGCTTTTTACTAGATGGGATTTAAACAAGCAATAAGGAGAGGAAAACCTCCCAAGACATAATCCGACAGTCTCAGACTGACCCAATTCTTTCGCCATAAGAAGTGATCATCACATATCTGTCCCGATTTAAATCGATGGTTAAGTGTGCCAAAGAGTTTTCAGGTTCTAACAATGTATTTTTAACTTTGGACTGACTAGAGCTCACGCTTGAAACGTGGGAACAATTTAAGATGCAATTTTATACAGTTAAATATTAAGAACATTTCTACGTTTAATTAGACCACCTTTGGCAACTGGGACAAAAAGGGATATTTAACTTATGCATGATCCTGTTGAACAGCTAATATATCATCCAGTACAAAAAAACCCCCAAACTCACCAGGCAGAGCACAGTGCTAAATTAAAGGGATTCAACTTACTGTCACATGAATAACAAACAAAACAAGACAAAGAGAGAAACAGAAACCAACCACATAGCTATCAAAAAAAATCCCTATTCTGCAGGAGATTTGCTATTCAGAATTGAGAGATTTTCACCGTGACTGCAAGTAATGCCGGACAGATGTATGTATCCATAATTTGAAATAATCAAATATTTTTTTCTAACATACAATCGGCAACTGACAAATTGCAAATTTCTGAGTTTTATGATCTAGTAACATTCCATCTAGTATTCTTATCTTCCTTGGAAAAGACATTAGAAAGGTTTAAAATGAAAGCTAGACAGAACTATAACCAAACAAAGCACTGTCCTGGCAAGAATAAAAACATATGAAGGCCAATATTTTAGCATCAGTAATTCTATTTCCATTGTGCGAGGAAAACAGAATCTATATCCAGCACGTTTCTTAAACACGAATCATCACCAGAATATTAACACTCTGCTTCACAAGATGCTGCAAGTGTAAAAAGAAGCAATTTTACAGAGTGCTTGCATAGTACATCGCTGCACAGATTAATGGACACTAGGTACATTCAGCTGAAAAAACCCCAGTCATAACATTCGGTATTTAAGAAATAAAATTACAGGATTGGCTAATGGTTGTACAGCTTTTATAGCTACTAAACTGTACAGTTAAATCTCGTTCTTCTCAAATTAAATTAACAGTGCAAGCTCAGGTAACCTGAACGGTCTTCATCCCTTTTCAAGTAGTTCAAAATTTCTTTGTTTGAAATTCTCCCCTTTTCCTGCTTTATTATTCACATCTTTAGGGCCACATACTTTATTTACCACATTTCTAAGCAAGAATTGACACGCTTTCTTTCAAAGCCTTCCTGCTGCAGTAAAGCTATGCTCTGACCTCTGCTGGTACAAACCTGAAAGCTAAGCCTCGAAAGCCACTGTCCTCCACCAATGTATTATTTGAGTACTTACACACAGAAAAATTTGCTCTAATCTGTTACTTTTTCTATTGCACAGCAGAACTGCTGCATATATTTGTCTCATCCTTCAAGTGTCTCAAATAAGTGCTGCTTACCTGTATTTATCAAAGCTTTTGGTCGCAGTGCAGCTTGAACAGTTAGGGTGTGAAACAGCTTCCAAAGGGAACAGGTATAACCTCTCAGCTCTGGTCTGCTGCCCTGACACCCGACCCACTGAACTTTCTTAGTGAGAAATATCCCAGAAATCTGGAAAAAAAAAAATATTTAAGATATGTGCAGCTCTGGAAGCTAAATTCACTACTGAACATAACAGCAGTCACAGTAGTTGATCCTACCTTGAAATTGAGGTGATCCAAGGATAAAGAATAGTAAATGACTCTCTCTGCACTTGTTGCTAACGAACTCATGCTTAAGGCAAACAAATTTATAACAATCCTTAAGTCTGAGATACTCTGATGCACCATTATAAAACTCATCCCTCTAGCAAACATGTTGCATGATACACAACGTACAGTCACTGATGTCAAACCTACTAAAACGCACATCATAAATGTCTAATTAGTCTGACAGAATACATTAAGCAGCTCAACTTGTAAAGTTTTTTTTAAGAACGGTATGACCACAACACGCACACACACAAATACTACTGTAAACTGAGCGCTACAGTTTCCTGGGCACATTAAAAATTCCATATTACTCAGCAAGATCTACATAACTTACAGCGGTAAAGTCTAAGATGTAGAATTCTTTATTATTTCTTCTTAAAACAAAACCACTACTTAATCATTGTACCTAAAATCCATCGCAAGACTTTAGTTTCTGAGACTTATCTCTCTGCTTCCTAAAACACACAGGAGGTTTCCAAATTTCAGATAGCAATCCTGTTTCACAGGAAGAAAGACTCGTATTAACTTCTGTACAAGGATGGCCCTACCAAAGGGCTTTGCATTACCAAAGTGAGATGGGATTCCTAGCGAGGCCTTTACTGTGCAGGGAAATGAAAGAGTATTTGGGGAAACTCTTCAGGAATAATGCCCATTTCAGTGGGTAAATTTCCCATCACTTAAACTCTGACCTTCAAGAGAATCCTGCTGGTAGCGGGCATAGCAAGCAAAGGCAACTTAAAAATATCCGCTGGGAATCTTGCGTCATTTGAAGCTGACGTTAGGGAACACGTCTATGTCAGCGATTGCTTGCTCATTATAAGACCGAGGCAGGATTGTGTATTTCAATTCTCTCATTTCAGTTCCTTCATGTGGATTTTTTTTCTGGTAATGATTTCACTTTATTTTCATTTTAACCTTCTTATAAGTCCATTATGACTGAGGGACCATCAGTAAGTGATGTCTTAGATTTATATAGAATCTTATCCTTTTCTAATGCTGTATTTTATGCTGGAAACTAGTAACAGCTTACCCGCATTTTGTTGTTGACCAGATCTAGGATAGCATCGTAAGGGATTTTGTCTAATGGAAGGCTCACCAGCCACTCTTGCAAAGTCTCTAACAACTTCACCACAGGCTGACGGCCAGGAAAAAGCTGAGAAAAAAAAAGAGAAGAAAATACCCATATTTTAAAGCACAAATCTCATTAGCAGTGAGACACTTTTATCTTTTTCTAAATGCATTGTTGATGTCTTTAAAACGCTTCAGATTTTCTTTTGTTATGAGCAAATTAATTACTTGTTCTGCTTTCAATAAAAAGCCATCTCACACGAACTTTTGCTTACAAAATTTAACAAGTTGCATGCACAAAATATTAACTGGTAACATGAAAATACTCAGCAGCAGGCAGAAATGCTACAGAACAACTTTTGACAGATTACATCAAATTTCACATTGAGGTAACTCAGCTCACAGTGTATAGTTCAAAAACGAGCATAAGACCTAAGTGAACCAGAGAGGCTGAAATCTCTTCTCACTCTTAGAAGATTAATCACAAAAACTAGTTCTTATAAAATATTTGTTCAGATTTCTGTAAATTTAGATGACGTTGGTTATCTAGAAAAGCATTTTCCTTTTCATATGTGTAATAGTGTCTTCCAAAGTGATTTGGAAATACTGGACTTCCTTAACTTGCAACTTGAAGTCAGAGACCGGCAGATGAGTATGAGGAACTGTAAATCAGAAGTAATGCCATTATTTATTTTACAGTAGAAATGGTATTTTGCTTTAGTAATAGTTGTAATTACTATAGAATTAGGCAGAGCAGGCATACCGTCCTCTAAGTACCCTTCCGGAGGGAGCAGTATTTCAGCAGATGGGGAAATAAAGTCCCTGTATCTGCTACATTAAATACATAAAGCAATTTATGACAGAACATGCTATACATATGCTAGTCATTCTGCAGCCGTTGTTGAACTATCAATAATGTCTCTAATTCATAGACAGCTTACTTGAAACCGTGCAAATCGAATGGGCAGGAACTCCCTGTTGCTAATTGTCTGTGTTGTATCTAACACAAGGGACCCTGTGCATTGTTTGGGTTCAAAGACAACTCTTAAATAGTCTGTAAAAAAAAAAAACCAGCACACCTCTGAACTACCGACGGCATACTATAATTGCATTTACTCCTGCAGGAGCCCCAGAATATCATGCACTACTATCTAAAAGAGAATAGTTGCACAGTATCTAACATAGGTATCAATCTCATCAAGGATTCAAAAAACAGACTTCTGCACCAACTGCCAAAAAACCTAATTCTACAACGAAAATTCCCCAGGTAGGGAACCAGAGACCTCTGTGACTTAGGATCCATCATCACTATGAACGCTGTTACACAGGAGGCTAGTATCAGAAGTTTCCTTATGGAAACACCTGAGAATCATGAATGAGAACTATGAGGAAAGTGTTACATGACAAAAGAACGCAAATAAAGGACAGCAGTCCCCACTTGTGCAGTGGCAGTCTGGAGACCAGCATTCCCCATTTACACACTAATAGCCAGGGAAGCAGATGACATCAGCTGGCCAGGAGCCATCAGGAAGAACAGAGGATGTTTTAGGGATAATATGATGGAAAGATTACCACTACACTTTCTTAAAGAAGAAATGAGGCCAGCTAGAGATTTCTGACCTCTGATGGCTGGGGGGGGGGCAAGAAGCTGTCTGTCTGATTTTCAGATAAATCCAGATATTTGGAAATACTTCATATAGGCCTTGTTATTCCCTTAAACAGATATTGATTCACTTTCTTTAAAATAAAACAAAGTGTTAGCTGCTCAGTAAGTAAATATAAAGAGACACTATAATGTCAGCCTACTGAAATGACCAAAGTTAAATTATTTCAATTCGTTTTCAAGTCATATCACAATATATTACATATATTGCCCCTTTGCTCAAAGGCAACGTAAGCATCTTTATTTTTTAAATACTCAATCGTATTCAATACCTCAATTACTCTGAAATACTCAATTAATTAAATACCTCAATTATATTCAAAATTTAGACAGAAGTTACTAACATCTCTAAATAGAACACCATTTGCCAAGTATGCACTTATAAAATCCAAAAGTCAAGAATGAAAAACAAAGGTTTTTTAATCTCACTTAGTTACAATAGCTACTTATCCTGGAAAGCTGATAAATGGGCTATATTTACAGTGTTTGTTCAATATGCTGCAGACTACTTAAGCTTTATTTAATTTCGAGCCCTCTAAGATTAAATTAGAATGCATTTCAACCCTATAAGTATGTCAGAACAGCATACAATAAGTCAAAAATAACATTTAAAGAAACCCACAAAACTATTTTTAAGCTAGTGAGGAAGCATATATTTAAACATTCTGAAAGACGTTTTGAGAGACTTATGTCACATAATAAATTTTATGTTAGAGTCACTTTATTCTTACAAATAATCAAAAACTAGAAGCGTATACCTTGGCAGAGATGGTAACAAAATCCTTGAAAGTCTTTAGCTCAGCTCCCTCAAGTGTCTTGTGCGTAGCGAGCTCTACCCTGAGCAGGTAATGCAATCCCGATTCAAGGTCAGCCATGTACAGCTTAGATCTGAAAGACACATATATAATGTTATAAAGTGGCAGGTTTCTTTCGCTCATTTTCTCACCAGTCATGAAGGTAAAATTGATATATAGTAGGTGTCGTTAAAACCTCAACATTTGCCACTCCACAGTGATTGCAGTATACCCTACACCAGCATGGGAAGACACAGCAGTTATTTCTGATGCTTGGTATGGTGAATGTCAAGTTCAATGAGTTTCACTGTACTCTTAAGAGAGTAATTTTATGTCATTTTGTCCAGAGATTAGACAAATGAAGCATAACCACACACAAGAATTTCTTTTATATTTGACTAAACTTTTTGCCTCACAGCCAGCTTTACCTTGTAATGAAATTAGAACCCTGACATTGTCAGCAAGGAAATAGCTAGTGTGAAGAAATTATAGCTTCCCTTCAGGACTGACCACAAATAGCAAAATGACGTGCTACGAAAAAAGGGAGACTTTTGTTGAACAAAAGTAGATTATACACTGAGCAGGAGTGCAAACAAGACCTAAAAAGGTCAATGTTGGAAAGGACTGCATCTAGAAATCCTCTCCAAAATGCAGTAGTTTTACTGTAGGTTCTTTGCACACAAGTTTAACAGCCAATTTTAATCACACCAGCTCTTAAGACAGAATTAGGTACCTTACGACAGGTACAAGTAAAACACGTAAAGCAAATCAAAGATTTTAAGAGTTCCTTCTCACAACCAAATACCTTCATAACAAAAAAACACTTTACAAAGTACAAATACATCAAGTAAAACACCCTATTTCAATGCTTTCAGAGTCCAAACTCTAGACAGTACGATATAGAGCAATGTAACCAAACAAACAAAAGTTCACATAAACACTCCTTGTAAGAGTTCAGTAACACTATTATTTCTAAAATCCAACAGAATTAAAAGAACAATCATACAAGAAACTGGCTGGCCCCACCTCTTAAATAACATGCAGGAAAAAAACATATCAAAATACAGAATAATCTATATTCTTAACAACTCAAACTACAGACTTACTCTATCTCCTTAATTAATAACGTACTCACTTAAATTTAAAAGAACAGAAAAATTCTGCTTCACGTTTCTTAAATAAAGAGACATCCATGTGAATACATGAGGTTCCCCCAAGAATCCTATTCTGAAGATACTTGGACTTGAGATTCAGATCAACAAGATTTTGTCTTGCTGGAAAGCAGCTCAATTTAACTAAGTTGTTTTGCTAACAGAATGTTTCCTATAAAATATTTTATAATAGTCATTGAAAGAAGACGACACTAATAGTGCCCATGAAAGGAAAATAAGTACAAAATGAAAGCACTCAGTCCTACATCTTTTCCATCTAAAGATGCTGGGGGATTATCTCTCTGCAAAGCCTTTGCATCCTTCTCTCAAACAGACAAAGAGGGAAAGAGGGTGAAGATAAACCTTACCAGATTTTGTATGATAAACATCTTTTACAGTGACTTTAGTATTTTCTATTATACTTGCATTTGACAAGCGCTTTTTAGTGGGCACTGCTTCATTATTATACACACAGAGAATTCTCGTTTTCTACAGAAACATTATAGCTTGTTATTTTACTATTTATTTTTTCAGGGACACTGATTACTTGCTGAAGTTTTCCAACAATTCAAATCAGTGATCTATATACTTCAGGGAACGGGTGATGAGTCCTTGGTATTTTTAAGTCAATTAAGTATTTTGCAATACTTTTGGAGGAAAATGTTCCTTCCATAGCAGTGCAGATGCTTGCTGCTAAAAACCAAATACTGTCAGCCCTCAATAATTTCACCTCTGAATTGTCTGAAACACTGCTCAAAATTGTAATGAAGTTGTAACCTTGATGCTGGAATTGAACTAATTCACAAGCGTTACCTGAATATACTGAGAAATGGATGAAGTTGAAGCAACAGCCGAGAGCATTGCTTTCAGCTTCGATGCCAGAATTTCTCCAATATTAAGCATGAGCGCCTTTAATTTTACTCGGCAGAAGAATTCAGATCATTCAGTAGTGACCAACCTATTCAACTCAAGGTGCATCACCTGGGATGGAATGGAGTAAAATTTTGAACTGCAGTAGGATTTTGTAATAAATTACAGCACAGCTTCCCACATGGCAAGAAAAAACTGCAAGCAAATTTTTATAACGAAGCATTGATCTGAAAATCGAGGGTATCACTTACTTATCAAACTCCTTCCACACCTTGATTTCTGTACTCTCCTCTTTGTTTTCTTGAACAGGCAGCTGAAGTGGCAGAAGAAGTTTTTTTCTTACACCTGGCAGGGACTTTAAATACGAAGAAAAGGAAGACCGTAGAGGCTTCAAACTGCACATAAATGGACAAAGTAAAGATTACTTTTAACCTCAGACTAAGTGAATATCCAAAGCAAACTAGCATATTTATAAAATAAGATATTCACTTTGGTTAACGTTTTACAGTCCTGGTGCAACACGTTATGTTTTGATACAAAGTGAAATGAAATAATGTTCAATTTAGGAACAGTAATAACAATCATTTGGATTAGTGGTTTGAAATTCCATTCAAAATAAGAAGACATCATGTTCATCAAAACATCAGTTCACCTTACACAAGCAATGCTTACAAGGAACAAATATTTTGACTTAGAAGCAAGGTTGTTTTTGTTGTTTTTTTTTTTTTTTTTTTTTTTTAAGAACTGTGATGCTTCATTGATTTTTTTTTTCCCCACTTTTATTCCAAAGCGTTTTCCTTTCAGAAGTATCACAGTAATACGTTAAAGCTATAAATAGGCAAGTGGTAAGCAAAAGTAATATTAGGTGTCTTATTAAAAAAACAGAGGTAACAATATTAAATGGTTCATTAAGAACAACCAGCTCATTGCTCCACATAACAAACACTGGCTTAGAGCTTTTATTTCCAGTTAGAAACACTACTTCAAATCATCTACTGAACAAATGAGTTTTGTCAGCAGTATAAACTTGTTGTTGTAGTCAAACACCACAAAGGTTATAATTAGCCACCGCACCATTTTGGCTAATCTTCCCTACTACTTGATGAAATCTAACTTCCACTGGCATAACCCATGTCTGCTTACTACAAGCACTCACAAAGACTGAACAAAACCACTAGATGATTTAATAATTGCTAGAAAGCTCTCAAGACAGGCAATTTTCAAACACAAAGAAGTGGTACACACAACTTCAGTCAGTACAATGTATTGATTACATGCCAGGACACAACGTCATTATAAATATGCAAAAGAAGGTTACAGAATAACTTATTCTGTATGAAAGGAAGCTATGGAAACTGTTTTTATAGCTGAAGTGAACCTCCCCATATTCCTCAGACAGATAACTACTTACATGCTAATTAATCCATGGGACCCATTTGGATGCATTAGATAGCATGAAGGAACTGAGGTAATGCCAAGTTTCTCAAGAAAAGGCTTATCAAAATTCAACGCTCTCTTTACAACAATGTTTTCATACTGGATCAAGTCTAAGATAACCTGGATAATAAAAAGGTGACATGAATTATGCACTGTTCAAAGAATATCCAATCTTGTAGGACAAGACATAAATAGGTGAATATAATGCATAAAATACTATAATACTAATAATAGTGAATATATAACTAATAATAGTGAATACCTTTAAGGGTATCATTAAGCTGTTCACCAAGAAGTACATCCACAAGTATTCTGTGGACACTAACAATTTCAGTTAAAGAAGATTTACTCTTCTCTAGAATTGTTTACTCCTATCCTCCATGATTTTTTCTTGGTCTGTCCTGATCTTTTCTCTTTGAAGTTTAACATCTGAAGAAAACATGAGAATGAATGATAAAATGTCCTCATAAACCTCAAAAAAGCCCAGAGGATAAACCACAGGCACCAACAGGTTTATGTTTCATGTTATATATGTAAGAGTCTAAAGGCAAATTTTCAGGTAGTGAAGAAACATTTATTTGGTCCCATCGCTTTAGGGGATTCTGATATCAAAGTCCATGACTTCAAAAACAATTAAGGGCTCCACAGGAGTTGAGGCTTTGCCTGGCAAGCCCTGCCAAATCAAGCTGTGTAGTCTGTGGTGCCAGAGCACCCAGCTATCTGTTCGGCTCTTTTTGTTTACCAAACCCACAGCAGACTCCACACAGGAACAGGTGCCTATATCTCCAAAGTTCCAGTTCACAGTCCAGCATCTTAGCTCAAACCAATCTTCATCAGCTGTTTAAGCCTGATGCTGGGCTTTTGCACTACAGCAGATATGAGCGGGCACAAATTTCTTTGCAAGGTGCGAAATACAGCAAAGAGCGGAGGAAACAGAAGAAGGTGATAACATCAGGATGCCTCAAAGATTTGCCAGGACTCAACTATCAAAATTCTTTGCCAACTACAGCCAAAGCTGCACCTACAAATATGGCAAGTTGGTTATAAGTAATGAAAATTTGCCCTTTAGAAAAAAAAGCTTACTCATTTCTTCCCTTCTTAAATCCTTCAAGGCCCCACTGTTAAAGGCATCCTCTCTTGCCATTCTCATGACCACTCCTCACATCCTTCCATTAGCCTTTGCTCTTACACTACCCTTTCAAATGTTCCATTCTTACCTACGAAACCTTCCATGCTTCCAACTCTTCTTACATTTCTACTTGTCATTCTTTTACTTTCACCCCTCTCTGCCTCTTCCATATCATTTTCCTGTTGTTAGTTTCACAGTTTCTACTATATTTTTCCCTTCCAGGTGAATATTATCTTTGCTACGTTTTCCCTCACTTTCAAGCTTGTAATTTAAGAGACCCTTCCTTCCTTCCTTTCATCAGCGATAAACACACAGCCTTCCTTTCTTCAGCTGTTGTCACTTCTATTAGCTTTGTCCATATTGTCTTATACTGTATACTTGAAAAGAATGTTATTTTATATTTCACTGAACTATTCTATCAAGCTAAAATACTACGTAACATTAAATATTTTTTCTTCTGAAAGCAGACTCCACTTCCTGTTAATCACATGACACTCGGTCTCTCCTTATAATGGCAGGTTATAAAATGAAAGCAAGTGTGATAAAAAGCTGAAGAACTTTATAATCATTAATTTCTTCTCCTCACTAATGCCCACTTGTATCAACACAGCAGTTTCCAGAAAACAAATGTCTGGAAGCAGCCTGATTCTCAAAGTGATTCTCACTTTTGGCAGCACACTCTCCTCCACTTACACAACTGGGCCATCCCAGCATCAAATCTAATTAGAAACATTTCACAGACATTGGATGTTTCTGCACAGATTATGCCTAGATAATTATGCAATTTATTTTCTTTACTTATCCTAGATCTTGGCAGGAAGAGAAAAGTAACAGTTGTCTAAGCTAACAGCAGGCTCATTAGGTGGTGAAACAATGCCAAATCAAATATTTTATTGGGGGGGTTGGGGAAGCAAAAACCCAAAGACTTCCACTTCCTCAGGGCCTCAGAGCTGTGAAAATAATTTTAGGCTATCATCTTAATTTAGAATGTAATTTCCTAAAATCTATATGGGAAGAAAGAGAACCAGAAAATTTAGATTATTATAAACAGTTGAAATCACAAAAGCTGCCCAGAAGAATGAATATTATGAACAGTTCTCTAGCAGTAACAAAACAATAGCATAATCTGACAATATTTTTGTTGTGATCCTCCAAATCTTGAAAGAAAAAAGAATTGTGCTAACAATGAAACTGACAAATTAATCTTCCACTAAAATGTGAATGGAATAAGTTAACATGACACCACATTCATTTGTAAGCAAGTTCCTCTGTGTGACTAAATACAACAGCCCATATAATCCCTTGACTTTGTGATATCTCAAATATGCAAGACCCGCCCTTTATGACCCTTGAATTCAGTCCTATTATCAGAAATTTTGTTGCTTGGCTAAATAATATAAAATTCAGCTGTATTATGATAACATTCATTCAGATTCACTATGTCATTCGTAAATCATACGTTACCTCTCGTCCAACATAGGAGTTATTACTTTCAAACACAATGGCAGTATAATGACGGCTGTTCTTGTCAAGAAGAGAAGTAATATCACCGGACCTTTTAAGAAAAGAAAAGCTATTTAGCACAGGTAGAATGCAATATACCCACTGTTATTGATGGAATTTCCTTTTACAATCTCGTAGCAGAACTGATAAGAAGAAAAAAGCTTACTTCATCTTTAATAGGACCTTCTACATTTTATTTCATTAACATAGTAAGCACACACCAGCTGTACTTTAAACAAGGAACTTACGAAACTGGATCCAATGGTGGGCAAGCAGGCGGTCTCAACTCTTGGGAATGGTTCTGTAAGAAGTCAATCATCATCTGACGAACTGTTTGCAGCTCTCGATCTGCTCCTGCTGAGTATGGATTACAAAAAGATATGACACTTCAGAAAACCGGGAAAAAATGACTCACAGGTTTTTGCTTTAGATTTGGGCTTAAAAACCAGAATACTATTCGAGGAAGAACAGGGACTAAGGATTTAGTTGTACGACTTCCTTTCAACGCTGAGATGAGATCATATTTAAAAGCTTTCATCCCACCCCAAAATTAATAAAATCTCAAGACTTTCCAAAATCTAATCATCTGCCTGCCTTGCCGATTTTCTCCTCAAACAATGCTTCATTCTAAACGCATGCTCATTTTCATAGTACTTGGTGTGGGCAACTTCAGTAGCTTTTTTGTAATAAGGATATTCATCATGCATTAAAAACTGCAAAGGTGCTGTTGGGCCAGGTGAGTTACAAAGTCACAATATGAGGAAATGATTGAAGTGTGAGACTATTTTATTTGCTTTAAAAAAAATATTAAAAAGCAGAAACTCTCACAAATGCCAAGAAGTAACAGGTACAACTATGGTCTACTTCTACATGAAGAGTTAATGGGGCAGGTGGTCTCTCTTCTGACCTCTGGCCTTTTAAATGTTAATTCATTGAAAAAGACAACATTACTTTTGTCCCCAGACAAACCACCTCAAGCTGCGATCCTGTCAGACACACAGGATAAGCCGGTTTTCAGTTAGTCAACATCTGAATAGGGGTTCCCCCAGCGAGATTCGGAGTGCCTGGAAAGTGGCTGGCAGATCAAAAAGCAAGAGAGTCAGGACTGAGCCAACTGGATCTCATGCTGATGAGGTGTGTAGGGGAAAAAAGGAATTTTAAAAAATTATCTAGCCATTTGTGAAAATTAAGAATTACATTTCAAAAAAATGAGGAATGTGAGCCCTAAGTTCTTGAACAAATGTTTTGCCTACCTAAAATTCTGCCTGATATTCCATTTTCATACAGTACTTGTAATATCATAACTTAAAGAGCTATTTAGTGGCCATCCCATCTCTAGCTGTCTAAACTAATTGACAGGCAAAGCAATTTTGATTCTTGTGTGACACATTCGTGGCTGATAGGATGACTGCTTTGGGGATTTCCTACAGTAGTATGTTCTTACCTTTGTAATTTTCTCCAGTAGTAAACTGCTTTGTAAATGCTTTGAAGTACTGTGTGGGAGAAAAAAAAGTATTATTGCTTTGAAAATAACTCACTGTATCAGACAAAAGCTCAGTTTAGAAACAAAAATGGCTTTCAAGAGTTTTTACTTTTTACAGCTCTAATTACAGAACATTTCTTTCCCTCTTAGCCTATGAATTCCAAAGTCCTGCTTCTCAACTATTATGAGGGTTGGTAATATGTAAGAGTCGAAATTCTGATATACAATAAAGCCACCTTTTAGAGGAAAAATACCATAATGCATAATTCAATACTGTGTACTGATCCATTACTGCAAACATTAACCCGAGTACAAATCAACTGATTACCAAATCAGTACGAGCAACTGTGTATATACTTCGAACACTATTCACATTTTCTCAACTCCCTCCAGTGGTTAAACAGGATATATAATGGAGCTTGACTGCCTTCTGCTATAAAAAATAAAATAGAAAGGTTCAGTGTCTAATAAAGAGTGCATTCCAATTTACACCCAAAACTTTAAAGATTAAAAAAAATATTGTTCTTTCTATCAGGGTAGAACATCACAAATTCTACTGCGAAACGTCTCCTGTTGCATTTCCTGTCATAACAAACACAGCTTATTCAACCCTCTCCATCCATCACATTCTGCTCATACTTACAGTTAATAATGTGATTACACAGAGTGACAAAGACAGAGAAGTTAAAAATTGCACTTAGACCTGAAAATGAACAATGGTAGATACTTTTGGCAAACACAAGATCCCTTTTAAAAGCCAGTTTAAGCAAATTTTGAAATTAATTAGAAAAACTGTGAAGGATCAATCAAGGGTAAACTTTTAAATAGTCATGAAATCAGCTGATTGACAATTTCAATATATCACCTTTACTTTCACGTACCAAAACTAAAAACACTATTAATAATCATGAACATTTGAATTTGAAAAATATTTATACAAATTGTTATTATCTAATGAGTATATTAAAACTAGGTGTTATATAAATGTAACAACATAGTACCTTCTAGAATAGAATCGTCCTTCAAGAAGAATTTTTCAGATTCAGAACTGAGGACTGAATTACTGCTATAAATAACTGCATCAGCTATTGCACTCAGCAAGAACTCCTCGAATTAACCTTTTATCAGCTCTGCAGTTTTCTCAGCAAAAGCAAAGTAGAAGTCCAGCTAAAGACCAACTAGTTACACGTAACACTCTGCGCAAGCATGTTTGTTAGGGTTTTAGTTACTATGAAGCATGCACCATTTACCTAGGGCCATGTATTACGCCACTTACCCTAAAAGTTGGGTAATAGTGAATACCGTATTCTTTGCACGTCTCATAGTTCTCTTCCTCCCCACAGTCCAGCACACCGACTTTAATTGCAGGTTCCCAGTCTGAAAACAAAGATATCTTTCAATTTTCAGCAGAAGTGATCACAGATCCCAGCTGATGGATTACCTTTCTTCCCACGGAAACCAGCAACAGAACTCCAACAGATTCCAATGGCGTAAAAATCAAGCCCTCGGTCAATTCTCATTTGCTATTCATTTCTATCCTCAAGTAATACAATCTGCTGATTTTTAAAATCACTAAAACCTCCCTGTTTTTCTTTGCTGCATCAGTATTTTCAATACATCTAAATAAGAAGAATCCCAACACATCCTGAACATTAGATACACCTAAAAAAAAATAAAAAAAATCTGAGTTTTAATCAGAGTGCTAAATAGGTGAGTTTGAACATCACTGTAAGTTTGCTGGATAAATGTTTCCTAGCAATAACCACAGGAGTTCAAGTATTCCTATAAATATGCTTCTATAACTTGAATAAAAGCTTTCAACTCATTTACAGATTTCTCCTTCTCATTTTGCTAGGAACTTAACTTTTTGAGCCATGCTCCACTGCAGCAATCACTTTAAGGAAGAACCGCTCGGAGAGACTCCTTAGACAGTTACTTTTTAAAGCTAAGCTAAATCAAAACAGCTGTGGGCAGAATTTGAAGGGACACCACAATTCCCAAGTATCAATAAAATTTAAAAAGCACTAAAATTAAACTTGCTTTTATAGCAAAGAGCATAAAAGCTTCATCAAGTTCAAGATCTGATTGACAGTTGTATGCCTAGCTGCTTTTGAAATTTAGCTTGACCTTTATTTGTCTTTGGAGGAGGATGGGGCAGCTGATGGAGAATTTCAGTTGTGCTGAACATGCCAACAGCTGAACAGGCACCAGGAGTAACTACAAGCATGCTAGAGCAGATGGGCATGTATTCACAGGAGCACAAAAGATACAACAGTCTATTTCATCAAATAAAATGCAAAATAAAAAAAAAAGTTTGGCTTCTGGGTGTATCTCTCATTCAACTTCCACCACTCCTCCTCCTTTTTCCACCTGTCATGATCCTCCTCCACACAATGAATGGAAGCACTAGGAACCTAATGCAAATAGCCTACTCACAACAATGCAAACCCATCTCTAGCTAAATACTTGGGTTAAAGAGCACCAGCTGGGATGTGTGCTGCTTAGCATTTGCTTCTGCTTTAAAGAGGAGCTTTTCCTTTCTAAAGGATGCGAAAGTTGCTGGAATGCACAGCCTAGACTGTGTAAGTTTACAGTGGCACTGTAGCCTGGATTGTTCTTTTAAAATGCTGATGAATTTTTAATCAGCATTAGCATTTTTGAAATACTAACTCACAAACTATACGAAACAGGTAGATGAGCGGTATCATATTAACCAACGCTATTTCTGGTTTTGCTAAACAAGTTCCAATGAATGACATCAATGTATGGGACAAACTGGAAATCCAGCAGGTTGGTCAAACCTCCCACATAAGAAATGCTGCAGAATACCAAGACACCAGTCACGGTGCATTACGAGGAAGATACTTTCTTTGCATAAACCTTGTGTATTCCCTCCAGCAGGTAGATGCAATGCCGTGTTATTTTCCCTCATGAAGTTTAACTCAGGGAGAAAAGAGATGCATCACAAGGAATCTATCCCTGGGTGCCTCTTGAGAGTATTTTAACGCAAAGGCTGCTTCCTGAGTAACGACAAGGTTTCTGCAGTTCCCCACCAAATGTGCTTAAAGAACAATTTCTAGAAGGAAATCATTACTGCTAGAGTTGGAACAGTTGTTCCAAATCCAGAGGAGTGGATTGCTTCTGCATACAATTCAAGGATTGTTGTATATGGGATTTCCAAGGGTTTGTTACTTCTGCACAGAAAATTACTTCACATAATTCCAGCCCACAGGCATTTTGGTGGATAGATCCAATCATCTTTTAAGACAGAAAAAGTACAATTAACTATAATGGCCACTTTGGACACTACTATAATAAAACTGTGATTAGGAATGCAGTAGCAATGACTCTAAGCTTAAAGCCTGTTCTGAGGCGAGAGGGAGGTATCAAACTCAAAACGTGAATTCCACAAAAGCAAGCACTGCTCCTATTTTTCAGGAGGATTATGTTCTGCTGTGAAGTCTGCAACAACAGTATTGCCAAGATTTAACAAATGAGAAATGAAACAAAATTTAAGTATATTAGCACAGGCCTTTTATGGACAAAGTAGTTGCACCTATTTAAGTGGACTACACCAAATTAGCAAATACAACCACAGCGATCCAGGAGTTCTCTAATGTAGATGAGTCTGCATTCTCAAAGATAGCTGTAATATCCTAGCAGATGAGTAAATATTTTTGAAACTTAAATGTTGAGACAGCCTAAGTGGGTGAAACGTTTTGGGGTTTTTTTTTTTTTTGGATGAAGCTACCCACGAAAAGTGTGACTGTTCTTAGTCTCCTACGAAAATCCATTCATTCCAACTTTCAAATGGAAACATTTTGCTGACAAATGACACCAGAAGCCAATTGCATTTGCTGGTAGTGCCAATGTCCACAAACATAAAAATCTACTTTTTAAATGAAAGTCTTCATAAAAACTCAATAGATTAAAGAGTAGATATGCCTTTAACTGGTTATAGTAATACAAGTGCATATCATTTGCAGTTATCATGACTGCAGATGAGAAAGAAAATATATGTTTGAAGAAGTCATTACAAGTTAGAAAAAAAAATTGCCTACAAAGGTATCACGCTGCTGTGGTAATATATAAACACATCCCTGTCTCGTTTTGACAAAAGGTCTGGTCAGTTCAGGCTCTTCATGATCTCCACTGCAGTGTTCAAACACCTCCTTGTTCTTACCTTTCGTCAAAAAAAGATTACCATCTAATACTATTCTGGCCACAAGCAAAATAAATCAGAAGGTGACAATGTTACACAAGCTTATGCAAAGAAAACAGAAAAAAGCTACTGCTTTAATAAACAAAACACCCATGCAAGTAAGGAGCATTTGAAGTGCTCTGAAGCCATCACTGCTCTGTGTTTCCTCAGGACCTATTTTCGAGTAGGCCTCCATTTCTGTATATCTTAATACACGCATACGTAATACTGCACCTGTATTTCATGTTAATCGTTAACGCTTTTCACATACAAGGCTGCCAGAGAAAAGCCAGTGCTCTTCACTCCCTCTCAAACTGAAACCATATGAATGCATTAAAACTGCTGTCTCCATCCTGGAATCATCTCTTGGGTCAAATGCTAAATTTAGAGTAGCTTAAAAGCCTTTAACACCACTATACTAAGCATAACATTTCCTACAAATTTGATCTCAAGTCTTCTCCCCACCAGAGGTACTGAATTCAACTGATACCTGAGGGGCCTGTTTGTTTCCTTACCTTAGATCTACAAATGGAGTAAAAAACTTCAGCACCTGCCAAAAAAATTGAGCAGACTAAGACAGAGAAAGGCAGGTCTCCCTCAGCATAAACCATGGAGGCCACCATTTCTTCTTAAGTCACTATCAGATAAATCTCAAAATCTGACTCTCACTCAGCATGATATTTGTATTATTATTTCCTGGTGGTTCTTTTCCCCCTTCTAGTCCATTCACACTATATTGAATTTGCAAGATGCAAATCAAACACATGCGTGGCCTCTCTAGTACCGCAATGTTTATTTTTCGTTTAGCCCCTAAAATAAGCTAGTGTCTTTACAAAACATTGAGAAGATAAAGATCTTGCCTCAAAGAGTTTAGTCGAAACATACCTCCCGTGCCTCAGCGCATCCACCTGCACGCTGCAACGCACAGAGACGCTTGCGCGTAAACCCGCCGCTGGATCGCTCTGCGTGTGCGCGTGGCGGCGATGTTTGACCCCTGGATTCCTACAAACCCTTTAATTTGGACACTCGCTACTATCAGCTGCTCCTCGCTTTGCCCCGCGTGCCGTTCCGGCAGTGTGGCAAGGGCCGTGCCCACCATCGGAGACACGGGAAGAGGGACAACGCTCACGCGCCGAAGCACGGCCACGCGTGGCAAGGCACCGCCGAAGCCCACGGGTGACGCAGCGAGCCGAGGCCCCGCCGCGGCGGAGCGTCCCACGGGTGACCGCGTGCGTCGGGGCACGACGAGGCACCGCCGAAGCCCACGGGTGACGCAGCGAGCCGAGGCCCCGCCGCGGCGGAGCGTCCCACGGGTGACCGCGTGCGTCGGGGCACGACGAGGCACCGCCGGAGCCCACGGGTGACGCAGCGAGCCGAGGCCCCGCCGCGGCGGAGCGTCCCACGGGTGACCGCGTGCGTCGGGGCACGACGAGGCACCGCCGAAGCCCACGGGTGACGCAGCGAGCCGAGGCCCCGCCGCGGCGGAGCGTCCCACGGGTGACCGCGTGCGTCGGGGCACGACGAGGCACCGCCGAAGCCCACGGGTGACGCAGCGAGCCGAGGCCCCGCCGCGGCGGAGCGTCCCACGGGTGACCGCGTGCGTCGGGGCACGACGAGGCACCGCCGAAGCCCACGGGTGACGCAGCGAGCCGAGGCCCCGCCGCGGCGGAGCGTCCCACGGGTGACCGCGTGCGTCGGGGCACGACGAGGCACCGCCGAAGCCCACGGGTGACGCAGCGAGCCGAGGCCCCGCCGCGGCGGAGCGTCCCACGGGTGACCGCGTGCGTCGGGGCACGACGAGGCACCGCCGAAGCCCACGGGTGACGCAGCGAGCCGAGGCCCCGCCGCGGCGGAGCGTCCCACGGGTGACCGCGTGCGTCGGGGCACGACGAGGCACCGCCGAAGCCCACGGGTGACGCAGCGAGCCGAGGCCCCGCCGCGGCGGAGCGTCCCACGGGTGACCGCGTGCGTCGGGGCACGACGAGGCACCGCCGAAGCCCACGGGTGACGCAGCGAGCCGAGGCCCCGCCGCGGCGGAGCGTCCCACGGGTGACCGCGTGCGTCGGGGCACGACGAGGCACCGCCGAAGCCCACGGGTGACGCAGCGAGCCGAGGCCCCGCCGCGGCGGAGCGTCCCACGGGTGACCGCGTGCGTCGGGGCACGACGAGGCACCGCCGGAGCCCACACGGGTGTCCCGGTCCCGGGAGCGACAGCGGGGACCGAGGGCGGCGGCCCGGGGGGGATCCGAGGGAGGCCGCGGGGGCCGAGGGCGGCGGGCCGGGCCCGCGGCAGCCCGGCCTCACGCCGGGCGGAGCTGTGGAGAACCGGGCGGCGGCGGTGACCGCGGCCCCGGTGCGAGCCCGCCGCGGAGCGGGGGGCGGGGGCGGCCGCGGCGGCGCCTCACCTTTGACGTCCCCCGCCAGGGCCCGCCAGGTGGGGGCGAAGGCGATGCAGTGACCGCAGGACGAACTGTAGAACTGCACCACCCAGGCGGCAGAGGAGTTGAGCAGCGCCCGCCGCACCGAACCGGCCGCCAGCACGGTCAGCGGGTCCTCCCCCGGCCGGTACAGCCGCGCCGCCGCCGCCGCCAGCAGCAGCGCCAGCACCGCCAGCGGCCCGCCGCCGCCCGCCGCCGCCATGTTGGGACGCCAGCGGCGAGGGGCGGGGCGGGGCGGGGCCGCGCCATAGCAACGCGGCGACCGTGGCGACGCGGCCTAGTGCCCGCCGCCATCACCCGTCCGCCCTCGGCCCCTTCCCGCCTCGGCGTCCCGGGGCTTCGGCGGGGGCCCCGCCGCCCCCCCCACTCCACAGCGGGGACGCGCCCGTTGGCAGCCGCCCCCCAGGGACCCCCAGCCCCGGAGGCGCAGGGCCGGGAGGCGGTAAGGCGGCCGGGCCGACCCCTGGGGACGGGGACGCACCGCAAATAAACCCTTTGCCGCTGTGTTCAGAGCCGCGTTTCCTCAGGGGGACTCTCTAAGGGAAAAAGTAAAACTAATGAGGTTAAAACAGGTAGCTTGGGGGCCGGTTCTGTGGGGCGATCTGCTACGGAAGCAAGTTTGAACTTCACGAAGCTTCTCACTGAGACTAAAACGGCGCGGCCTTTGGGTCGAGAGCTGTTTCATCCGTTTCTCCTCAAAATACGATGCGATGAAAGGCTGCACGTAGGACGCTGTGAGCTCTGAAGAGGATGTTAGAAACTGTCCTTTTAGTAAATTGATATTGGTTGTGCGCTAGTAATGGATTTTAGCACCTTTTATAGCTGTAGCCACAGTATGAAAGTCTCCTTTCATTTGTAAATACAGGCTCAAGAATTTTCATTACATTAACAGGCAGAAAACCAACGGGGAAATGTCCCCAGAGGACAACTTCAGAGGAGTTTAAAACTCAGATAATGAAAGACTTAGGTCCCCCCAAAAAATAATTCTTGCTTCTCTTACTAACAAACACTTTTAATCCTTCAAGAACAAGTAGGAAACCAATGAATCCGAATTCTTACTACAGGCCCACCAGTGCAAATTCAGAGGTTAGAATCTAGTATATAGTTTCTGGCCACTAATTCACAGACAGTGCAAGGGTGGGAATCTTACATACAGTAAAAATCTTCTCCTCTGAGAACGGAGTAACAGATTCTGCCACCTTTGCCTTTGCCTGATCTTCTTTGCTTGACCATTAATACCTGAAGCAGTTCAGTCACATATCTTTTGCATCCATATCCGCAGCTATAAGGTATGTGGTTGTCTGTATCACATCCCATCTGAGAAGTTTTCTGTCTCTATTTTTCCCAGGTACTGTAAGCAACAAAAGTAGATGGTTACAATAGCGGAGTCCAACCGCTTCAAAGAACTGAAAAATCTTGTGGCAGCTGCTAATTAGGATTTTAAAAATCTGCAGTGCCTAAGATATTTTAGAGTGCATTTTATTCAGAAGAACTGTTAAATGTGTAACGATGAAAGAGATGGATTACAGGAAAATTAAATGTAGGGTTTAACTGAGAAATAATCATTTTCTATGAAAGATAATGACTCCTCTTGAGGCTAGTATCAAGATTTATTGACCCCGGAGGTTAATATTGATCAAAACCAAGGCAAACAAAATATTAGACCTTGAAGGAGAGTAATCTTGATATTGAAGTCTTGCCACTGACTGAACAGGTCAATATATCTGGATGCCAGAATCTAAGGGTTTGAACATGGAATGGTGGGAGATACTTAATATGTCTGACATGTTCTATATGTATACACTTTTTATTCTCATCAGCTGTGGTTACTTTATAGCTGTGTCCTTCCGTATATAGCATCTTGCAAGGGTTCAGGCTTCACTCACAAACCTAATTGCAAGTATAATGGTTATCTTCCTCAAGTGTAACATATAGCGTAACATAAAGCACCGGTCTGAAATAAAACGAGTCCTTCAGCTATTCATTCACATACCTAAGTGATATTTTTAATAGCTTTCATCCCAAACACAACAATGATCCTGCTGTTGCTGCAAAACCATAGTGACAATAAACCAAAAAACTGTAGTGCTTCAATATATAGATTTGTCATTATTTGTCTAGAAGTCCAGGAGAAAAAAAAATTGAGTTAAATTCTACCATAAACTGACAACAAGAAAACATTAATCTTGGAACAAATAACTCATCTGGATTAATTAATCAATGAGGATAAAAGTTGGAGACTTAAGAAAATATACCACTAGGGACATGAAAATAGTTTACGTGAGATCAACAATTAACGCGCTTAGGGCAGAAATTGCCAATTTATTTCTGTTCATATGGCAACTACCAGGACAGGGCTTTTTGATGTCCCCAGGAGCCGCCTGCCAAACATCAAAACTACTCCCATTCACTAATAAGAACATATTGTATACACTGCTGATCTGAAATCAATTAGAATTGCAATAAAAATAACTTAAAATGAGATAGAGTTTATTTTGTTTATTCAGAAAATAAACAATTCAGTATAAAAACAGTTAAGCCATCAGTATTTAAAAATAGAAACATAAAAGGTATTTGTTTTTCCCCATCAAAATCAGATTGTAAATCTTGTGATTTCAAGTATAAGTTTATATATAGTTTAGATTTAATTGTCCTGCTTTTCATTTTATTTGAAAGACACCCTGAGTGAATGGGATTTGAGTAAGTCAGATCCACTTACATTCAATTATTCAATAATGAACAGTTTCTGAATTCCAGTAAGAAATATTTGCATAGTGTCTATTTTAAAAAAAAACCTAACAAATAAAAATTTATCATTGGTCTTCTCTTAGTGCTAAATAGGTGAACAATTAGCTTATATTTCTGTATTAAAATCTTGATTTTTCCAATTTTGCCAATACAAAATAATAGGATTATTGATTTCCTCTGTTTTGCCAGTTAAAGTACATCCTCAGCACCCTATGTTGAGATGTTGTAAGGATTCAGAGGACTCAGGTGAATTGCATGATAAATAACCTAAATCACATGCACATATATAATTTTCAGAAATTGGAGTCGTTGATAGAAAAATATCCCGTTTAAAGTGCATTCCACTGGTATTTGTCTCATTTACATAAGGTTGTAGGCATTAACACCGAATGTCTGGCTCTAGATCCTGCCAGGGCAAGTTCATTCCATATGCCACATCTCTGAAGCCATCTCCGGGCTACTTTTAACCAGTTCCACAGTGTATAAAACAAACAAACAAAAAAAGGGTGCACAGTCACCATTGTAACTCTGCTGTACCCATCAGGAAAAGTTTTAGACTTGTTCCACTTAGAGGAGTTTATTCCAAACTACAGAAGTCCACAGCAATTCAGTTTCTGGGAGATTTAATTCCATCTGCATATTTATGTTCTTAAGACAGTCACCTATGATTTTCTGAACAGTATTTTCAAAATATGATTCACTTAACATTCACAACCTGAACATGATAAAAAAGAATAAGATAATTTACACATAAATTGGTTTTGAAGCCTGTTTGTATAGACTTGTATACAATTTTAAAACGTGTTGTGCACTTGAAATACATAAGTGAATAAAGTGCTATCTTGATCAAAAAAACAACAGACAAGAATAAAATTTCCACCCTTTAGAGTCTGTGTGACATCTGTCTAAGAACAACATTGATCTTAATGAGCATTCCCAAGGCGCAAAACACAAGAAGAATATTTTATGTAATATTTTTCTATCTGCTTAAGTCTCTGCTTGCATCCTTTCATCGTAAACATGAACATATAAATTAGGCCAAGGCCACACTGGTATTGGGTACAAGTTTAGAATTAAAATTCTTAAAAGGTGCATTTTTTTCATAAAAAAAAATCAGAGATTAAAATTCCTCCATTAGGGCCTTTTAGGGAAAACTTCTAATCACGGGCTTTTCTCAGATAAATCTTATTAAGAACTCTGATTGTATCAAGGATCAAGCTATCAAATATGTCTTCAGTCATTTTCATCTTCACAGTTAATTCATCATCATCATAGTAAGTCCACTGAGATTCTTCTTTGCGGAGCTCCTGAATCTAAAATATAACATGGATATGAAGGTTTACTTCAAGAATAAGAGGAGGGTCAGTTCTGAAAGGTACTAAGACACTGTACCTAATCCAACAGCTTTGTATATGCATTGTTAATTTAATTTCTTCAGTTGAAACCACTCACAAGAACTGGAAATACTGGATTATTAGTGCAAGTGTACTCAAAAGGAAGGCAATAACTTGAAGTTCTGAAGTTATTTTAAGTAAACGTGATTCTCACAAAGGCATGAGATTTTCTAGTTTAAACCTAGAGGAAGTAAACAAATCTCCATTTGGAAAGCTGCTTACCAGAATAAGGTCCACTCTGTCTCTCTTACAGTTTCCATACTTGGTCATATTAAGGAATTTTCTTTTCATTTCTAAGTCATTCTTTTCCAGGTTCATTATTTTAATAATTTCACCCTGAACAAACGTCTACAAAATAAAAAAGGCTGAAAAGAATTCTTCTCATAGGAATTCTGTCACTGTGAAGGTTGCAAATGAGTGGCAGGAGCCAAAGTTTAGGGAACTGATCTAGAGGTAGCTGGTCACTACTGGCCAACCAACACATTTTAAACATAAGATTACCTTAGAGGTTACACCCAAGATAGTCATAAGCAGGGAGATTTAGAAGCCCAATTCCCGTTCCTCTACAGAACTCCATACACTTGGAGTATTTAGACAAATCAGCTCAGTCTGCATTTCTTCCAGCATTACAGAGCAATGCTGTTTTCTTCTCTAATCACCTCAGTTACACTGCCATCATCCTCCCAAATTTCACATTTCTGTCTTTTTGCCATTGCAACATCTGCTCTCTTCACCGACTCTTGTTATTGTACACTATACATTTCCAGAATATACCTTGACATCATTGACGTCTGTTCTTCTGCAAAGACCCCTGGAACAGTGAGATACCAAATATTTCATCCATGGAAATTTATTTGGATTTGCAGTCACTTGATATTCTGCACATAACAACTCGTGGGTCAAATCAAATATAACCTGTAACAACAAAACCCCAGTACCAACATAAATTGAATCTCTCGCACCCTTTCAAAAGTTTTCTCAGTGTGTCTGAAGGATGTTAGGCTGGTGACAGTAGAGGTTGCATCTCAGTGCAAGACTTCCTAACATCATCTGCATCGCTGATGTTCCTATAGCTGATGTCATGATGACCATTACCAAAACAGCATGTAAACCTGTACAGCAGAAGATATTTGACAGTAATGTGTGAACTCACTAAGTATGGATGGCTTATACAAGAGGTCCTGATGGGACCTTTTATAACCTCCTTGTGTAGGCTGAGGTCCACAAAACTCAATAGTTTCAGGATGCTGAGGAACATGAAGATCTGTCCAAATTCAGCAGGACATCCAAGGCAGCAGACTTGGACTCAGACTGCAGCTTTCCAAGAAGCTTGTTTTTTTCTGAACAGACCCAAACCAAACACTGGGCTAGGTGTCCAGGGTCTTATGATTGAAGAGCTCTAGCAAAGGGCTTGTATCACAGCAAGGACATCTATTTGAGTAGAATTATTTTGCAGTAGATTACCGGAAGCAGCATTTTGCAATACCTCTCTCTTTCAGTGTTCCTTTAGCTGTATTTAGTATTAGCAGCTAGAATAATATTAAGTACTAGCTAATATGAGGCAGCCTACAGAACACCAGAAAAGTTTAACAACAGTTAGAATTTTACAAATACCTGATTATACATCCTCTTGCTTTCTGTTTCCAAGTCGTTCCCTGGGAGATCATTACATTCAAAGTGCTTTGGCACACTGACTCTCCTGAAATTTGAATACATGTTTTCTGGGGTCCATAGTTCTTCTACAGCATATGCAGACAATTTCTTAACATATGAATTGTAATGTGGTACCACAAGAGGAACTTCCACAGTTTTCTTCCAAGGAGCTGAGTGCCACTGATCTAATTTGTACAAGTATTGCTTTTGTGTTTGCCTCACCAGCATATGTTGGTCAGAATTGGGCTGATCAAAGTCTTCAGAGCTTCCAAAAACACCAGCATCAAGGATTTTTATAAGGAACTTTAGTGGAGAGAAAAAGAAAAGCCAGGTGACATACTCCATATTTTTCCACAATTTTAGAGGTATTGAGATTATTAGCAACTGATTAAGGTTACACTTAAAACCATATTCTTACTCATGGGCTCAAAGAAAGGCTAACTAATGTGTCAAAAACCCCCAACTATTTTACCTGTATTTGGCAAAAATCAGAATTAGAAAGAATTCCAAATTTGGAGTTCTATGAAGATTTTTGACATTTTGAAACATTTTTGTTCTGAATTGGGACTACTCTCCCCACCCGCCAAGGCAATTTTTTTTTTTTTTTTTTAAACTTTCTGTGCTAGTACTTCCTGATGGACTATTTAAGAAGTAAAAATTAGACACCGTGGGATTGGAGCAGCAGGCATCAAAGCTTTCATTTAATTTGGGGTTCCAGTCTCCCAGGGGGCTGAACTAAGAGTCTTGACTTTGCTAGAAGCTGTCTGCAGAGCTAATACTGAATTTGAAAGCTGAAGGTCTCGCAGCCAGGAGCTGCAAAGGAGTCAGGTAGATGAGCTGACAGGTGTCCAAGTTTGCTCTGAAATGAATCAAAATTTAAGTGTGTGCAGATTTATCTGTTTTGAGTGAAAAAATCCAACAAAAAAGTTCTATTTGCTTCATTTGGACTAGCTGTAGTTATTATCCCCATGCTCGGCTCATGCTTGTCCCCCCCATACCAGTGCTATCCGCTGGCTGCAGGATAATTCCTTAAGTGAGGAATGGGTCAGATTAAGTGAGCAATCTGGTCCCAAACGTTGACATGATGTAATTTTTACGGATTATAAAGACAACTGGGCAACACAAACGCTTGCCTGCATAGACCCAATTTCAGGTCCAACACTTAAATGGACAAAAACTTTCTAACTGTACTTACTGGCAAAGTGGTTGGAGAAGTCTCTGAAGATGAATGAAATATCTTGTCTGCTTTTGATCCGTGTTTTCTTTTAATCTTCTGATATTCTTTAACTGCATCATCTACAAATTTACTTACAATTCTTTCTGCTACTGTGTGACAACCATGCATGCTAAGCATATCGAAATCACACAGTGAAACATCAGAAGCCTTTGCTGATTGTTCAGATAAGATAGCAACTGAATTTTCTTTGAGGAGAAACAGTTTCTGATTGTCTTCTTGTCTTAAGCCTTTGCCATAATTCATCATGTCTTTTTCAAAGGCACTTTTATATTTGTGTTGAGCCGTTTCAGAAAATGCAATTAAAGTGTCAAACAGAAGTTTTTTACCAAGTTCACCTGCAATATCATCAGTGGGTTTATTTCTTCTCTGATCCTCTACCAAACAATGAATATTTTTGCTTGTGTTTACCTCATCTGTGTTACCAGTCTTACTTTTCATTGGAAGCATATCTGCAAGTATCCTTTGTTTTATTTGTGTCAGTTCTGTTTTTTCTTTATCTGATCCCAAGCACGTTAAGTGATTTTGACAGAGAAATTCATTACACTTACACTGGTCAGAATGTGGAAACTTTTGCCCTTTTCCAGACAGCAAGGCAGTGTGTAACCTAGACTGGTTTTCTTTCACTTCTGATCCTCCTGCACTGTTTGTGTCTTCTGCTTTGTGCTCTGTAAGCCCTCCTCCCTGCTCATCATCTTCAGAGTATTTGCGGTCTCCTTTGAAGGATTCATTATCATAGGAGTCAGAGTCTTCATCCCCAGTGTAACTGGAACCATTTTCATTAGCCCCCAACAGATGTGAAATCTCATCAGGTCTGACAAAGACACCACAGTGCTGAGCACACTCAAAATACTTCACCCCTTTATAAGTTCCAGCATTATCGCCTTCAGCTTTGTCAAGCGCAACGCCAGCCCAATGGCCACTATCAAAACAAGTCCGTCCTTTGAACATTAGGGTTCCAGGTTGGGTCTGCTTTACTAACACTCGGTCCCCAATTTCAAATGATAGTAATGGGTCATCACTGTCTTCCTCAGCTTTGGGCAGTGTTAAGTATGTTTTGCATTGCTTCATCGTGAAGTCAGGACTTTTACTGGCCTGACCAGAAGAAGTAGGATTTGATATAGGCAGAAACTCCAAATGTTGAAAAGGTGGCTCATGTTCTCCTTGTTGGTATTCTAAAAAGCCCTCCTTTGCACTGGAAATATCTTTTGTTAAAGATTGTTCTGAGAGACTACCATCCTGAGTTGAAAAAGCATCAGTTGTCTCTTGATTAAGCAGGGGAAATTCTTCAGGCACAATGTTATCAGGTAATGGGGGTAATGCATCCATTTTTGGTGATATATCTTCATACATATGCTGTCTAGTCTCTGAAACTGTCGTTTGTTCTGGTGGAGATAGGAAATCATCCATACTGAAGCTAGGATCATCATTTTTCTTTGCATCTGCACCTAAAGGGGGAGGAGGAGGAGGATCTTCACTTGGAAGTGACAAATCCTTTTTATTAGAGGATGGCAAGTCAGCATTTCCATAGGACAATACTTCATCAACAGGAGACAGTATTTCTGACAAGGTGTCCTCATCAGTTGGGGGTAGACCCTCATCACTAATTAAATTTGTATCATCCTCACCTTTGGAAGAGCAGTTCTCAGCTTGAAACAATTGCTTTTTTGAGGAGGCAGAAGAAAACAGTGCTCCCCTCGCTTCCTTTATGGCTTGCCTTTCAGTTGGTGAGTTATTTTGATTTCCTGTGGCCACCCTTTGCAAAGACTTGAATGAATTGGTTTCTGTATGGACTTCTTCAGAAATTCCTGGCATGGTCATGGACAGAGGTACAATCTTACTGAGTTTGCTGGATGTGAGTGTCTCATTCAAAAGCTGTGCATGATTATTTCCACCTCCTGAAACTGATAAGTTTCTTGAAGATAGACATGCTAATGGTTTGTTATTTGTAATATCTTTGTCAGGTGGAAAAGAAATTATGTTCCTCAATTGGTCAGCAACCAAGTCTAGATGTTTCAAAGAACATGTCAGCGGAAACCCCGTTAGGTCTCTATTTTGATCCACAAATAGACTGTTGATTCCACCATCCTTTTTCGCTCTGCTAGTTGGAGAACTAGGTTTCTGCTGTTCACAGTTCTTCGGTGAGTAAATGTCATCACTGCACGAAGAGCTGGCAACTGCATCTTTACCCTGTTTTGTGGTCTCCTGAGAACAGGTTTTGTTTCTACTGTACTTTTCCGAGGCATCCAGATGTGGCTCATCCATTCCCTTGGCAGGGTTATCAGATTGGAAGGAATATGCTGACTTGGTTTCAGAGGCATTTGCTTTGTTTGATGGAATGAAATAAAGCAAGTGATCAGTGCAGCCATTATCTGAAACATCTCCAGGGTGTTTCTGGGAGTGTGATGAAATCTCAGTACTATCATCTTTGGGCACTTCATGTGCATCGCATTTGTCACTAGGTAACGTTTCCTTTCCATTACTTATTGCTATTAGCATCTCTTTTGAAACATTAGGAAATGCATCACCATTATCATAGATAAACTCGTCTGGGATACTGTCATCTGTGTCCTCTCCATTTTTCACCTCTAATTCAGAGTCTGAAATGGAGCTTTCTGAGATGTCAATCCAAGCTGCAGACACTTTCTGAAATTCTGGGAGCGAAGAGTCTGATTTCGCACTTTCACATCTCAGAGAGAAGTTGTTTGATTTGGACAATGACTCAGTGAAAGCTATTCCTTCAGGAAATGCTTTTAAATTTAGTTCTTTGTCAGAAGATTTATGAGAAATATGGTCCAAATGCTTCAAGCACTGACTACCATCCACCTGATGGATCTCATAAGGCACAGGTATTTCCACTTCTTTAACTGGAACATTAAAAAAAAAATCAGCATTTCAGAAAAATCTTTTTATTTTATAGAAGAGGTTGCTGACAGTAACTTAGGATTCAAATCCAGTAATCTTCAGCTGTAAATTGCATTCAAAAGACAGTAGCATTAAATACACAGTCAAGATCAGGACTCTCTTTAATATTATTATAAAAAATTAAATCAGACTTATCAAATAAAGATGAGGAACTCAGTAGCGTAGCAAACAAGCAAATACAATAGTGTCCAATGTCATTGAGCAGAAGAGTTTGAAAACAGAATTTTCATTAAGATCTCTATTATTTTAGCCCAATAAGTAGCTCCACTACCTGGTACAAGAAGTAGGCTATTATCCTCTATGGACAAACTCCAGGAAGAGCTATTACTCAGACTGTATGTTAAATAACTACAGAAACCCTGCTGGGAAGAGGATATTTCTTACCTTCTGACAAAGGGATTTCAGAAGGTACTTTTTCATCTGTATGTGTGATTTCCAATTTTCTCTCACAGTCTGTGCTAAATCTGAAAATATAACATTACAGTTGGATTAAACTGAAATTATTAAGTGTATGGTATGCACTGTTATTCTTGAATGTTGAGTAGAACATGGACATTTCTCTGGGTGTATTAGCTACCTACCGACAGCATAATGCAAAGTGTTTTAACTATTACTTCAGGTGCTTTCTGTCTAGCCCAAAGCCACCTGAAGACAAATTTCACCCCCACCCCATACTGATTTCAGCACACCTTCAACTGACTCCAAAGAATTAGATCACCTAAGAAAAATTGGTAGATAATGTCTGATGAATGTTACAAGTATTATGTCAAACTCTTTTGTAAAAGGTGTTTGGTGATTTGAGGGTTTTTTTGGGGGGGTGGGGTAGGGTGTGTGTGTTTTGGTTTTTGTTGTTTGGGGTTTTTTTTTTAAGCTATACAAGAAAAAAAATGTCCCAGGCTAACGTCATTCAGGTCTGCCTCCTCTTTCCACAAGAGGATGACAACCATGGGCATAAAACAAGCAAGGCAAGGTTTGACACATCAGTAAAAAAATCAGAAGGTAGGACTGAAGGTGTCAGCCTTGACAGATACAGTACCTCTGTTCTTCTGATGACCTTCCTTTTCTTAACTGGGTTTTCACTAACATAGCTCCATTTGAAATCAGTGTTGATCTTCTTTCCCCATCTTCATCGTCAGAAGCAAGATGTTTTTTCCTTTTCCCAGCCTGCAGAGAGTGTGACCAAGAATCACTGAATATACAGGAAACCTAAAGAATACCAGTGAATTGCTACTGGACTTCCCCCAGACTTGAGGGCAATATTTTAACATAGTACAACAAAACCTCAATACAACTTCAGTTTTTCTGCCTGCAAGCTGAGTTCCAAGCACGATATCTCTATGACAGCCAATACTGAGGATGTCTTCTGTTAAGAATTTATGTGAGGAAAACCGCAGTCAAGATAAATTATAAACTTGCCACATGCCTGAAATGGACTGCAAGGGTCCTGCTCTTCTCTTAGAGTTTTATAACTTCTCTGCTCCTTGTGTGCTTTCTCCACTATCGGAGACTCTTTCTCTAGATCTCCTAAGGATGATGTAGCATCACCTGAAATACACAGATTATTCAGCACAGAAGGCAAATACAGGGTTGTTCTTTATCTCAGTCACACGAAGTAGCCATGACTACAAGGATCTAGAACTTGCTACTAGAGTTTATGGCAGTGCCCATGCACTGACACTCTAGGTTATGAAACAGCACAAGATTCCTTGCCAAATATAAAAACCAAAAAAATCAAGTCAAAGCACTAATGGTGAAATTGTGGTCCACTGAAGTCCATGGAAAAATTTCTCTTTGCCCAAGGGACAGGATTTATTTCCGACAATTTGATGTCCACATGCTCAAAGCTAGGCTTGAGAATCTAGTTAAGGTGCAGCCTACGGCAAACTTCTATCATCAAGATCACTGTTACTAAGTGTTAATTACACAAGTCTATATTCTCCCTCACTATGGTATCTAGGAGTAAATGCAGAAAGATTGTTCATTAGAATAACAGAAATTAAATATTGTCACAATATGTAAATATTTGTAATACAGAGATTATGCGTACCCAGAACTATATAAATGATATAACTGGGACATACATAAACAGCCAGCTTTATTTTTTATATGTCCTACTAAGAGCAAGAAATATGAACTGAGGATAAAACCTGGAAACAAAAATAACTCCAGCATGTCCTGTCGAAGTCTATCTTCAACGGATCTATGCTCTTTTAAAAAGAAAACCTTAAATTATTTTTAAAATGCCTCAAAAGAGAGTAAGTTGTTAATGACACAATCACAATAAGTCATGATTTTGTTCTGAGGAAGCAGAATAATCATATCTCATGATAAACCTTTGAGAGATCTCCACCATCTTGCCTAGCAGTGATTTATATATTGGGTATAGTGAGCAAGACACTTAGGTAATAAATGAGAAGATTGTCTCTCTTTCTGTCTGGATTAAAGTTTGATTGAAGTGGTTGAAACAGATTGGACATAATAGCATTAAATATGATTTACCAGTTCCTTGAAGAGTATTTTCTGCCTGAACCAGGCATAAGTTACACAAAGTAGAAAGCATCCCCAAGCCTTTCACTGTGAACTTGCTGTCACATGGATTAATATCTTCATTGTCTTTAGGATCTATCTTTGGGTTTGAAATAAATGCCTTTTCCTCCAGCACAGATTCCTAGAATGTAAATATTTAAGACACAGAATTAATGTCCTAAGAGAAAAGGACTTCGCTGGTGGCAGACTGGCAGAAAGAACATTTAAGCGATCAGAGATTAAATCTACAGGTTCACACTAAGATATACAAGTGCATATGGACTCTTATGCATATATACCTACATTGGGGCTGTGTCACTGGTGTAGGAAATAGGAAAGAGACTAGTCTCTGCAGCTGCTATGGGCAAATATTAGTATACTGCTCCAGGGACAGGTTTAGTTTCTCCTGGCACAGCACAGCACTTACCCATGGGAGATGGCTTAAATGCATTGTCACTAGTTAACAACACAGAGAAAACGGAAGGGGCAGGAAAGTTGTGGTAAACCAGCCCATGTCAAAGTTTAGTCTTTAGCTGAAGTACACATAATCAACCCACAAGACCGATTTCTACTTGATGTTCACAACTGTCAGATGAGTCTTGTGCTAGTCCTATCTTAAGGCAAGTATAACCTGGGGCACCATTTTCTTAAGCAGAAATGGAATTCCAGAAGTGATCCTTACCAGAATCGCACACTTTCTGCCTTCTTTTCTAATGGGTGTGGAGATAGGCTCATCCGTTCTAGCTGAATTTGCGTGTTCCAGAGGTAATAAAACATGATCCTGAGCATTGAGCTCTGCAAGGTACAACATTAAGTTACAATGTCTCCAATGCTGCATTTTTTCCCCATGAGTAACTTGACTATAGCTTTTTGTTTTGCTCAGTCAAAAAGGCTTATTTAAAAGTCTTTATAGTTTGAATAATTTAGTTTTGCCCTGCACATTCCTTGTCACACCAACAGAAGCTGAAAGGACCAACGACCTTATTTATCCAATCATCACCTTATGTATCATCCAGTTACACAGTAGCAACTGTAAAGCCACTTCCAGAAATTTCTATGCTCTTTCTCTCTTTCTTCATCTATGCATAGCTGCTACCTCAACAAATCAGGTTATACCTTTGTTACACCTTCTTGCTAATCCTGAACAAATTCCTGGTACCAGAACCCACGCTGGAGGTAACCGAGGAACAGATCAACATCACAAGTTCTCTCTCATGGGCTAATTAACTCGACAGTCCTCTTCTGAAAGAGCATTTGAACTGCTCCAAAGAAGAGCTGAGACTTCAACTTTTGACCAAAGTCATTCAGTTTGACTAAGCGGTCACAAACACGGTTTGCTACAGAAGTCTTTAGAGGATACCTGTGTTCTTGCAATCTTTAACCATAAAGACCGAGTTTGTGGTTTGACTGGTAGCACCACATGCTTTCTTGGCCACCGTTCCAGACACCTCAAGACCTTGCCCACCAAGGGCCTGCTCCACACCTGGGGACTCCTCTGCCTCTTTCTGGTATTGTACCAGTGGTTTCTTGTTCTCAGTAGAAAAGCTGTAAACAGTTAGACAAGGAATTAATGGTTGGGAGTTGGTTTTGTGTTCCCAGGTTAATCATGACAAATCTATATGAAGTCAATAAATGTATGAATTAAATGCTTCTGGTAGTGCTTGATAGTACCTGTAGTGCTCACATGCGCATATGTTTATAAACCAGCAAATTAGTAAAGGCAGAAGCACTCTGAATAGCATATTTATTTCTCCATTCCCCTCCCTCTCACTTGATACTGTATTTTCTAGAGTAAGGTTTCTAATCTTCATAGACAAGAATAGGAGGAGACTGAAGAAATCATCCGCACTGAAAAGGCAAAACCAGGCTCAAACTCTGGACCTGCATGCCTCCTCCATTTCCAATCAATGATCAGATTCCAGCAGAACTCATTAAATTTTCCACTTTAAATACAGCACCACAACTTTAGGGACATTTGGGACATCAGTATCTGATTGTGATGGTGACTTTGAACTTTCTAAATAGCCTCCTTACTGCAAAAGCACAAGGCAACACAATTTACACTCAGACTTTTCCATTAGTGGCACAAGTTGTAGAATATGCAGTTGAGCAAGTTATTCTGTTCAGAAAAAAAAAGTGATCTACATGTAGTGGTGGTCTTTGTTTTGGTTCTTTTAGTACAATAACAGTTTAAAAAAGTTAAATATATCTTGAATAGATTAAAATTAACAATATGACAGTGGCTAGAAGCTAAATCCCTATTTTTTTAATATGACTAAAACAGGCCTATAGAGTATTCAATACCACTAGCGTTTAATGACTTCAAAATAAGCATCCCAATTCAGAAGACATATTCCCGATTCTTAGCTAACAGCTTGTCCATTTGTAAAAATTACAGGTTTCATATTCCTTGTTTCTAGTCTTTAATATATACCAATAAACCCCCAAACCAGCAGCTTTTTCTGCATGTTGGTAATCTGTTTATTATTTCAGTTCGCTTTCACTTTTAAAAGTATTTCCCAACCCTTTCCACCTCCTTACAGCCCTGCTTATTAACTGCCTTTCTGATCAGTATAAAATATGAACATACCTGCACCGGTGGCTACATAGCACAATTACCACTCTGCACTCTCACACAGGGAAGAGATCTACACAGAATCACTCAGCAGCCAGCGTTTGGGTGCATTGCGAGTTCCACCAGGCCCTGTCTGCTCTAGACTGACACTAATATTCACTGTTCTCCTATGAGCAGGCTTGTCAGTAATAAGAAGTGAAAGCACAGCCAAGAAACCTTTTAAAGATTTCTGTGACTTGTAATCAATAACACTATGAATTATAGATCAGTTCCATGCCGGGATTTATTTGAAAGCCTTTCCCTGTAGGGACTTAAGTAAATGCACAAACCTGACTCACCAGTCTGCTAAAGGTCTGGGTAACACTGAATGAAAAGGGGTTTTTTTTAATTCATATAGATATATATTTGTCTTTAACTGCATTTGGTTTTTTTCTGAAGCAAACTAGATCTTTTGTTCATCTGGGCCTGCTTTGGAAGACTGCTGTTCTGAGCAGTGCGAATACTGTTGGGTCCTCATCTGCACTGCTCAGCTCCGCCGGCTTAGCGGAAAGCAAACAGGGATGCTGGGGATACAGCGCTTTCTCAGAACAGTCTGACTGAACTCCTGAACTGCCTGACTGTGGACATTTTACACGATACTTCTGAGCTTCAGTTTAAGCATAAAATTAAGCTCTATGTAACAAAAGCCTTCCTTGGTTAAATCCTAAGTGAAACACAAACCTGCTCCAAGGGGTTAAGTGATACATAGGCTTAGAGCCAGAGGATGACAAAGGAGTGAATTTCACCAATTAAATCAATACATTTCTACTCATTCCATATGGGTATTTTGAAGTTTAATTAATATATAGTTGCAAAGTATTTTGAGTTTGTAGTTAAAAGCCATCATGAAAATGCAAGTTATCATTAGCTGTTGCGTGTCATCATTAAAAGATATCCTGGTTATTAATGCTATGTAAATTAACTTGCCTAGACCTGATGCTTCAAAGCTACATTTGTTCCTAACATTGCAACGACAGACCCTAGTCCCACAGACTCAGATAACACTGCTTAACATTTTATAGTGCAGATAATCATAGTGAAATATGTTTACCTGCTTGCACAAAAATGCAGTTTAAAATGAATTTATAAAGCCTGCAAGGACTGGCTTTCTTAAAGCCCAGAGGATTGTGACACTGAACGCAAGAGCATGGAGCCTTTCTAATGGCAGCACAGCTGCCTTGGGAACAAATGTCACTCCACCTTTTGCACACAGGATTAAGTACTTTATTACCCAGCGCAGCCCCTTCCATGTGCAATAAGCTTATGATGGCAGACCCACATGGCTTTTTTCAGCCTGAAACACACTTGCCCAATGTCTAATGATAAATCCAAATCACAGTACTACATTATTACATATATATGTATATAGACACAGGCAGATAGATGTGTATATGCAGACTCTCTAAATTTCAGGATTAAGGCTCATATTTAGTTTGTTCTATTGAAGAAGTTAATATTTGTGAGATAAGAAGTACTGAGATCATAATGTAACTCCCTGTGAACACCAGAAGTATTTTTTTTGCTTAAACATCAGCAGCAGTCCCTGATAAACAGTCCAGTTGGTGTAAATACCGAGTCAAACAACTTTCTGGTACAATTCAAGATTTCACTTAAAACACTTTCCCTCTGCACAGAAGGGTACTTCTTTTCAAAGAATGAAAGAATCTGAAATAAATCAGTGTATCAGTAAGAAACAGTGTAAGTGATGGATGTATTCTACCTGAAAAACTTAGTAAGTGGTATGGAAAGGATCTATCTCCAGCTATGGATCCAGACACCTTAATTTACTTGATGCTGTTCACATACATTGCATGAAGCTGGTCCCTGCCCCAAGGAACTTACTGTTTTGGACATGAGATGATAGGTTGGACATATGGGGGACACAGATAAACAGCGAGGCAATATTGGTCAGAAGGATAAGCAGCGATCTTCATGCATCAACTGCTTGAACACAGAGGTTTTTGAAACTTGTCATTATAAAACTTCCTCTTGGGAGCATTTAAAGCTCACACAGTTATCTAGGACATAACTGCTTCCGTCTTCTCCACTGGATTGGTTCTTATCTTCAGCTATCGCTGTGAAAAGGGTTTTACTTACCCCTCATGTTTTTTGCATTGTTTATTCTTTAGCTGGACACAACTCTCTCTATTCTCTGACAGAGCAGGCCTTTCTGGGTGGGCTGTAGACCCTGCTGAGGAGGAGTATAACTTCGGGCTAGAAATAAGTCTCATTGTCTTCAGCTTTATTCCTTCTTCAGTTGCTGGGCTCCTTAGAAGCTAAAAGGAAATGGTAATACATAAGGTTTCACCTGGGTTCCTTAGCTGTAGTGTCAGCTCCGACTTCAGTTATCTGCTCAAAAAACCTCACCGAGACATCTAATGACTGAGACTTAATAACCTCTTGCTTCCCGGCCAAATTATGCAGCTTTTCCTGGAGTTGTGCTGTTGAATGCCGCATCATTAAGATTTCTCTTTGCTGCTTTAATAAAAGCTTTCTTTCTTGATGGGCTTCCCTGTAGATATTTTGCAGGTGCTGGATTTCTGCCTACGCAAAGCAGAACAAGAAAGGAGCGTGAGAGAGCCAAGAGAAAAGAGACCTACTTAAAATTTTGTATAGTATTTCTTAACATAAGACAGTACTACTCAAAACATCCTGAAAATTCAACATGCAGGTTTTATTCCTTTTTTTGTAAAGGATTTTTGCAGTTTTATTTTTCACTAACGCTGACTGGGGGTTAACCTGTGAAAACTAATGACAGGTAAGGGAGATGCCTGGGAGATAGGGTGTCTCTGAGAGGTGAGACTTTAGGAAAAAATTATCTTCAGGTCATTCAGAACTACAGGATGCTGTGGTTTGCACTCTGCGTAGGAATTTCTTGAAGTAAAGGAGAGGCTTATACTACATAGTGAGTAGGACAGAAATTTTCTGATTACCAAGTGTAATTATGAGGCCAGCATTCCTCTCAGAAGCAGGAGAATTGAGACTGTAAAATTAGCTGTCAGATTAATTTAATATATTTCAACATCAGAAGCATAAATCTGCATAAATCAGTGGAAACCTACATTATATGGCCTGTTTGTTGTGGCACAAATAGAAAAATCCACAACAACAGTGGAGTAGCAAGGGGAAAAAAAAGAGAAAAGGTGTTTTCTTTTCACTAAGATTTACAGACTGCTGACTTTGGCACAAAAAATGCCTCACTGAATGTAGGAAGAAAGCAGAATAATGCATGTGAAATGGTAGTGACTTTTTTTAAAAGCAAACCCCACTTGCTCCAGCAGCTCCAGGCACCTCCCTGCATTGCATCCTCCCACTGTTTATAAGATGAAATCCAGCTCCTCTTGCTGCAGCATTACCTGCTCCTGTTTCAGCTCCGTTAGGATTTTGCGCTGCTTTGCAACCATGGCAGAGGCTCCCTTACTATCTTGCAGGTTTTCCAGACAGCTGGAGACCAGAGGAGGATGGGAATCACTATCAGATAATTAAATGCCATTAATTTTATGCTCTTCAGAAAACAATGCCAGCGATAGGATCAAAGCTCCTCTCAAAGCAGCTGTAAAAGCGGCAGTAGCTATGGAAGGGTCTGCAGAAAGTTCTGCTGGGCTTGGAGGACATGTCACCACCCTGGGGCCGTATTGCCCGAACCTCTCCCAAGGCAGCCAGACTTCCCTGAGCACTCAGTGCACAGCACCGACCGGTGAGGGATGCCACGCGCCAGCGGGGCTCAGACTGTACCTCGCCGTGCCCCAGCCCTGCCAGTGCTGAGGGACGCCTCGCACAAGGCGGGCTCACGCCATCCCCGACGGCTCCTCAGCCCGGTCGGCGCTGAGGAGGGGCCCACACCACACCACACCACGCCTGAAGGAGGCTGCAGTGGGGAGCCCAGCTGTGCTCTGGAGAGCATAAAACTGTGCAGACTCCTCTCCTTCTGCTTTACCTGCACTTACTCTTTAAGAGAAGGATTTTATATTTGCTCTCGTCCCCTGATCAGGACAGTTTTTCTTCCTTCGAGCAGGCAGCGGCACCTCCACCTCCTGCTGAAGGACCTGTCCCCGTCAGGGCAGGCCTGTGGTGTCCTGCCCACACGTCTCCCCCTCACCGTTTCTGGTGGTCCAGCCACGCCAGCTCAGCCCTGGCTTTCTCCCGGAGAGCTTTTTTGCGGAGCTCGAGGAGGGCAGCCTGGTGTCGAGCTCGCAGCTCTTCTCCCCTCAGGCACTGCTCCGCCATGGCCAAGCTGAAATGGCAGAAGGTGCTGGAGCCTCCGTAGTGCCGGCCGACTTCGCTCCACTGAGGACAGAGCAGAGCGTCATGTTTATTGGAGAAGTGTCATGATGAGATTGACGTGGGGTCTAAAAGCCAAAAAATACCCCCAAAAGAACAAACACCCCACACGAGAGCTGGTGTCACCTGGCTGTCGGAGCTGGCCTGTTCGCTGCTCTCTCCAGAGTCGTCCCCTGCACAGGTCTCCCTGTGAGGCAGATTCACTGGAGGTGTCAACAGATTCAGGGTTTGATGGTCGTGCAGCGGCTCCCCGTGCTCTGCCAGCAGGGATCCTGAGAGGAAGATTTAAAGTCACCATAAGTAAAATATTTCTCTGCAACTGAAGGAAAAAAGAGACCCCAAAAACAGTTCCCATAGCACGTGGGTTAGCGTCCACTCCTGAATCCAAGGTGCCTTTGCAAAGACTTGGCAGCCGGGCCTGTGCGCTGCCCTCAGCAGGAGCCTGAGGACATCACCCCACCGCTGTTCACTTACAGGAACAAGTTATGAACACTAACCTCACTTTCAAGTGAAAGGTAAAAAGAAAAAAGAAAAAAAAAAAAGAAAAAAGGGGGCTTATAAATAGGGTAAATAACTCTTAACTCCCACGATTATTTTCTGTAGAGGAGTCAGGAGCACAAAGGGAGATTGCTATGGTTTAAATACGGATAATAAAAGCATTCAGGTCAAAATTTTCAAAATCATTTAGCAAATTAGTGACATTTGTGATTACGTCTTCCAGCCCCTGGATGCTCTGCTGTTTCTCATGCCATGCTAGAAAGTGGTGGTGTTTGCCCAATATCACCAAATCCTCTAACTTAGTATTCACCTTCTTGAAGCACTGAGCAATATGAACCCCTTCCTCCCAGAGGTTTTCTTTCTCCCACTGTTTTGGGATCCGCTGGACTGTGATCTCTTTCTGTCTTCAATGCAGATTGTTTCAGTGAATGCATCTCTTGATTACTGAAGGTAAGAAAGGAAGGAAATATTTTCTTATTGCAGTCAGAGACTATTTCAATTCCTAGCTTTCAGAGCAAAGTCCTCCGTGGAGGCCAAATCTTTTTCAGACTAGCATGGTACTCATTTTTATGCAATATTGGAAGTTTTACCTGTGCAAAGGTGCCTTTCTGGTAACTGTATGCATAAGACTCTAGAAGTAATTCTCAAGTCTTTAATCTATGCCACTTTAAACAAACAAAAATGTGCACATACAATATTCTCACTCATACCAAGATATATGATGCTAAAACAAAGTGAGGAAAATGATGATTTCCTACAAGTTTCAACAGGGCTTCTACCTTTTAAAAAGAGTGCAAAATCTCCCACAGCATTGGAAAGGTGTTTATACTATGGTTTGTGCATAAATCGGAGTAGAAAGACTGCACTGCAAAGATGGGTACTTCACAGCAGAGATCTGAATGAATAAAATGGTTAGGCCATAGTCTTAAAGATAATGTGACGGCCATGTAAGCTGTTCTTAAATGACTTGAAACGAACATCTATTTTAGAAACAACACAGTGCAAATGCTCTAGAGCCGCGAGTCATTCATATAGTCAAACCACAGGTTAAACCATTGGAGTGCCTTGATGTATACCACCTCCTGTACCTGCCAGCTGTGTTGTCACCTTCCGACTGGTATCCTCTCCACATTTGCTCTGCATGGTCCAATCTTGGGACAGAAGAATAACTGCCTTTGGAGCTACTGCTGTCCTGCAAACATAGAAATTGTCCGTAGACCTGAATGATCCATTTGAAAGGCAGAAGTTTGAAGCTTTCTTCCCTCATCCTCTTGGGAAAGCCCTTCATTGTAGATAATGCTTTTCATATGCCAATAATTCCTGGAGTTGGATTAACTAATGAGCTGGATACTACTCACAATGAAAAAACTGTGTGGGCATATGGAAGTAAGGTAGTATAACAGCTCACAAAGTGTTGTTTATTTAGAGCTACTTTCATGGGAGTCAGGATACTGTGTTCATCCTAAGGGTTTTAAAAGAAAACCCCGACATACAGAGATCACTTCTCTCTGAGCTGTTCAAACATATTGAGAGACATTAATTGAGCTAAATTATCCTCCAAAGCAAATACTCTCAACAATGTAATGAGAGCTTGGAATTGCACATAAGGGTTGAGCTTCTGTTTATGCATATGGGGCTAAATTGTTATTCTAACAAATAGAGACTGAAGTCCATCAGTTCCTAGCTGACTTCAGAATCTGAGGCTGGAAGGTAAACAACAAATAAACAGCATTCTAAATTTTTTTTTTTTTTTTAAAGGTTACTTTTTGGTCAAGATTAGCATGTCACTAGGCTCTCCAGTCTGAGCAACTATCACAGTAATTATCTCTTGAGGACATGAAAAGCCATCTCTTTATTTTACAGCAAAACCAGCCATAGGCACCAAAAGCTGCAGTACCTAAGGGATTTCAGATCAACATCCAAATGACAGCCTAAGGTACTCCGTTACCTGAGAGGCCTGGCGCTTCCAAGGAGTTACCCTGATCTACAGTTTTTATCAGTTTAAAAACCCCTTTTGATTAAGGGACTCTGCAGAAAAAAACCCAGTGGGGATTGGAAGAACATTTTGATGAATCCAGAAATAGTAACATAGGATCTGGAACAATAACTTACCTCTGAATTGTGCTGAAGCAGGTCACTCAGAAACCTCTGGCTTTCTTGTACCTCTAGCTGTGCTTTCTCCCTCAGCACTGTAAGCTGCTGTTTCTGCTGGAGCTGATGGACCTGCGTTAGGAAATGACACGCTATAAATGATGTTTTTAACCGAATCACGTGATTCCTCAGAGCTGGGGGGCAAAGGGCAGTAAACTCCAAGAAAACGCAGCACAGGTATCATGCAGCCAACTCGTGTTGCTTCCTGCTGCCTTTGGAAGGCAGTACAAATGCTTGCATTGATTGCAGCAGAGCGATGCATTCTTACCTACCAGTGCTAGACTAGGATCTCCAGATAGCAAACTAAGGCTGGCACCTTTCCTTTACAGGTACCTGAAGTTTATAAACCTGTTGCAGAGTCAGCTGATGCCAACTGATCATAGCTAAACACACCTGAATCTGGGGATAGCTAGCACCTTTTTACCTGGGATAGCAGGACTTGAATTGCTCTTTGCTTGTTGTATAGGTTGCTTACTATACCTTCAGTTTGTGAGCCAGGAGTAGGGAGGCTTGCTTCAAATTGTCCAGATGGCTCCTGTGTTTCTCTTCCAGTTCTGTGCAGCTAGGGTCTCCCTCACCTGCAGAAGCTTAGGAAATAGGTGGTAACAGTCACCATTTCTTAATTTAAAAAATCTGTGCTCCATTTAATAGGTGCCAGCTGAAGAAAGTATCAGTGTTAACCAGAGGGAGGCACTGGAAGTAGATACTTTCAGATTCCAGTTGCTGACCTGAAAATGTGTTTCTACACTGTCAAAGTCCTTTGGGATTTAAGCATTTGCTAAGTGTTTTGCCACTAGGGCTGACTTGCTGGGTCACCACTGAGGCCAGTATACCTTGTAAATAATCTAACAGTATCATGGTCTTTTCAATGGGATACCAGGGCATCTGCTTCTTGGCGTTCTTTGCTGCATTTCAGGCCTGACTGTACTTCTTAAAACATGCCTGAGTCCTAATGCATAGACTTAAACCAGGGATCACCAAAAGAGGAAGAGGGGATGTGTACCTTGTTCCTAACTGTATTTTCCTTTTGAATCTTCCCTGGGCCTATTTCTGGAAACCTCCCAAATCTGACGCCTCCCTTTATTCCTGGAATAACTTCTCTGCATACATTTAATTCTTCTACCACATCTGAAGAAGGAAAATGTCACTACCTACATCCTGCCAAGAAATCTGTTAGCATAAAGTCCTGCAAGTCCCGGGGAGAGGGGAAGAGGTAGGACTCAAGAGGGCCTATGCCAGGAAAGAGAAGCACTGGGAAGCAGTTCCCATTCTAAGCCCAAAGTCCAGAGTGTTGCTTGTTGCCACTCTTGTTCCCACTGCTCCTTTGCTGCACCAGCCAGATCAGACCCATTAGTTACAAAAGAAGAAAAGTTTCCCAACCTGGTCACCTCTTTGGGAACTCTAACAGCATCGTGTGTGCCCCCTCCATCTTGCAGCTTCTCCCTGTACGGGGATGCAGGCTTGATTTCTCTCTTTTGTCACAGGGGAAGACAAGACCGTGAAAAAAAGCTTTCACTTTTAAGTGGGGAAGACAACTCTTGTTCCAGGTGCACCTGTTGCACTGCTACTTCCTTATTGTAACTCTCCTGTCTGTCTTTTACAGTATAGGTGATGTAATGTTTACTAGTGATATGTTCTTGGGTGCTTTGGGCTTCTCAGATGAATTGCTAATCTTATGCAAACAGGTTGGGTGTTTACTCTGTGCTGTGACACTGTCAAAGCAACCTGAGTCATAAATGAATTGAAGTGTGGGTCATAAATAGAAATAGGTTAGACTTGGAAACTTCAGATAAAATCTGTATCCCTATCCAGATTGTCTGAATCCAAATTACCCCATGCCTCAGGATAAGCCCATGACATGCAAGGTTTGTTTTTGCTTTAAATACTGAAGGATCTTTAACATGGAAGGAGCAGACATGTGGGCTTCTTTGCATGCCAGGATGCTTTTTGTGTTTACATGGATGTGAGTGAAATAAAATGTTAATGCTTTGAGCCTGATGCAGATTTTCTATTAGGATGCTGTTGTGTTTTTATAAACAGCTTGATTGCAAATTTCATTTACCTCTCACAATGTTACTATAGGAGGCTTTTCTTAACCCCCTACTCTTCAGACAAGAGACTGGATGAAAATCTTATCTTTATTTCAGTGACATGTAACTCCTGGTTCTGGAGGGTTGTTTGAAAAGGCAAAATCATACTGAATTACCTAGAAATCACATGCCCAATGAAGAGTTCATCCTTTTAAAAAGATTTTTGTTTTTACCCCAATCTTTCTAATTTTGAGGACCGATTCAGCCTCTTTAATGCTTATAGTTACCAGAGGTGATTTTGTGAAATGGTATATTTAGGAAAATCCTGTGGGTGAAAGAGCTGTTGTTTCTACAGGGAAGTTTTATTACTGGTCTTAAGCAATGTAGCAGAAAAAAGACAAGTGAACAGCTCTTCAGTGGGTAGGCAGACAGCTCATCGCTTTCGAAACCCAGATGAGGATGCCTCCAACAAATAAGGTCACTTTATAAAAAAAATTTGCAAGCTAAATTTATTGATGCTAAGTTGTCCGAGTAGCTTTTAACGCCAACAGCTGGGCCATTCTGAAGTATGAAGATCTCTTAGGATATAGTTTAAAACTGGCAAGCATTTTCAATTTGTGCCTCAAACTGACCAATGTTATTGTTGTTCTGTTCAAAGCCTGACCAATGGTATTGATCTCAAAGTGAATAGAAAGTTTGTTCTGATCCGTTTTCACCCCTTTTGAACATAATTTTCCTAATTGTGGCTATTTCCAAATGCATTTCTTGTGTTGGCAACATCCTGCATTAAAGAAAATACCATCTGGCTAAACTTCACGTCCTCTTACATTATGATGAATGGCATTTTACTGCATACCCAGATAGCTTCAATGTACATACACTCAGTCTTTTTTAAAAAAATGCTATTTATTAAACCACTTTCCGCTGCACCTGCAGAATCTCAGTAAAGCCCTGTAGAATCTCTGTGACATATAATTAAAAAAGCTGGGCTAAAAGTCTCATTTTTCTAATCACTTGAAGCTAGGCAGAAGCACTTACTGCTGCTTTATTCAAGGACAGCTTTTTCTCTTTCTGCCCATGTCAGCAATCAGTCCAAACCAGTTATTACAAAAATACATACTTGCAACTTTAGATGTAAGCACAACTTTGACTACATTATTGCCTGGAAGTGTATGAAGATGGGGTGTAAAGAGTCCTGAAATGCTGCTGTGGAATAGAGCAACAGATCCAGAAGGAATTGACCCATTTGATACCCAGGTCAGGCCAATACTTCCCCTCTCCAAATTACTGTACTAGCTCAATAGCTTTATTATTTCAGGATGCTCTTCAGATAAGGGAAGGGATGGGTGAAATACCACCCAGGCATTTCAATACTTTGTTAGCATGCAGGAGCTGAGCTGTAGTGATGACAGGTAAATGGAGATACAGAAAAAAGGTTTGCTAACTCTTGATCACAGCTGAGATACGCAGCACAGGCAAACAGGATGGCCGTTTGGCCCTTCTTCAGCAAGACCTGTGAGCCAAGAGCAATCCCTAAACAAGAGACTTTAAACTTGAAGGCTATACTTGTTTATGCAGGAAAATCAATGGGCTCATCTGCATTCTTGAGTACCTTGGAGAATCTCTATTTCCACACCTGCCGAATCAGTTTCTTCTCTTCTCTATAAATACGTCCGGTATCCCACTTGTCGTTGAAGAGTAGCTGCTTGCTAAACAAGGGGATTCATGTGGCCTGTGCTGCTCCTGTCCTCCGCATATTTTGTGTTTATAGCTAAATCCTCTAGTGCAGAGGGTTGGCCAGAGTTCAGCTTCCAGCCAGATGTTGCAGCACGCGGCAATACCTCGCCCTGCTGCTGACACTTCCACGTGCGGCATGTCACATACAGAGCAGCAGAGCAGCTCTTGCTGCAGGCTAGCAATAGAGAGCTGGGCCTAAATCTGGACCTAACCAGAACCCTGAATTTCCATGGAACGTTCCTTCTATTGCTCATCAATTATATTAAATTCCCTCAACCCATTGCACTTGCAATATGGATGCCAAAGCCCCAAGCTGTATGGCAAAGCAACACTGGACCGCACAGAGCAAGAAGTGCACGTGTGTCACCATGCTTTGCAGTGGTAGTTTACAAATAACAGCATGCTATGGAGTAGTGGCATGGAAAGGAACAAAGTCCTGACTTCTTGTGCACACACAGGCTATACGATGATTTATCGGCCAGGTAATAAGCAGTGCAAATACAGTCTCTGAGGGTATGGAAAGAAACTAGTTCAGAGGAAGAAAACTGGTATCAAAGGAAGTGAGAGCAATTCTCAGGAGCAATTCTCGTGTTGCCTGTCAACGCTGCCATCATTGCAGGCTACTTTAGAGATGTTTGGAAGCTTATGATGGAGCTCACTGAAGCTTCACCAGGCAGAAGCTTTGTAAAATACAAAAGGCAGTGGAGGATTTTGAAGCAAAACACAAAGAGCTGTCTTATCTCAAAACTATCAATCAGAGGACAATTAGCTGAAACCATGCTGTTACACTTCTTTGCTGATTCCACTAATTTAATCATTTCTCCCTCTGCTACAAGCAAGAAGGCAGCTCCCTCTAGTGATATGAGGAAATATGTCAATCAGCAGTTAAGGGGAAAGATGTTACATATGAATATATTTTCTTTGTAATCCAGGTTAAAATTCTGCATTTTAAGAATAATGGAGAGCATGCCATTTGCTTTCCTAATGCCAATTACTTTAAACCAGTAGCTAAGCTTAAGCTTCAACATTTAGAAAATAAATTTTTAACAATGAATTTCAGCTTAAACCTTGTTGTCTCTCAAACACAAAAAAGGAAATACTAAGAGTCTGGCCTGATGAAATGAGCTTTCTGGCTCATTTAGTCCAACCTGGCTCATAGTCCAATTGCAAGGCTATAGGAAGGGGCACAGGCAAAATGTTTTTTTAAATCACCTAGTTCCCTTATTTAATAGTGATATGGAAACTTGGGTACTGTGGGCTGTATTCAGAGGGTGTGCTGCAGCATCAGGGAAAGTATAGCTCATCTCCTCAGCTCCCTGTGGAAGAGACCTGGTGGTCTGGCAGGAATGATGGAAAGATTTTATGTAGCAGTGTCCCTGAGCCAAGCAGAATGTGCAAACCACTTCCTCATCAGCTCGCTTGGTTATACTAAGTTTTGTGCCTAAACTGATTAGAGATGCATATAAGAGCTATGTGAAATACTTTCCAGTGATGCCTGTGGAGGCGATCTGTGTTCATCACAGCGTGTGCTTGTAGCATTTGCAATTCTGGATTTTATACCGGCTGTGTTTAAAAAGAAAATTCAACTGTTCAGAACAGGTTCGCTGTCTTACTCCAGGCAGTAAATAGTTACAAATATTTTGTGAATATCTGCTGCTTCTACTGTGTTTTGTGATGTTTCAAGATGAAATTTGTTATTTTGCCAAGTATGTTCACTACAGAAAACTTTTCATGTCTTTGGCATAGCAATTAGCAGTTAGGTGATGCGTGTATCTTTAAAAGGTAAATATTTATATTTTGCAGCAGTTGTATAATTACACTTCATTATGCTGCATGTGCACGCTGACTTCTGTGTTCTGTGAAAGAGAACAGAATCAACTGCTGGTGTGATGCATTATAGCAGACAATACAGCCTTGCATCTGAATGCCCTTTTCCTGGTAAGAGTGGTGAACACATCCACTTGTGACCCATATTTCAAAACCACATTGTCTTCAGAGTGACAGTTCTGTGCCTCATCTGCAGCAACATGGCCCGTAGTGGAACTGCTGGCTCACAGCAAAGCCTTGGGCTTGAGCTCAAACACTGTCAGCTCCTGCAGATGCTCCGAGAAGGTAAAGGTTTCTCCTGCCATAGACAGCAGGCAGCAGTTCTATTGTTCATGTGGTGAGTAGTGGATGGCAGGGTCTTTTTGCCAGATAGCTTCCAGAACTGGCGGTTCTTAGTTATTAATATTAAATAAATACAACATCTTTTGCTTATGGTAGACACTTCAGACAACAGACTTACTGTCCAATCATGTAAGATGCCCTCCTAGTCCCCACAGGGTGGGGAGAAGCATAGTAAACAATGCTGGCTTCTCCACCTCCTCAAAATCCAATACTATGTATAAAATTTTGTGGGGAAAACAATGAAGAATCCTTAATAAGAGCAAAGGCTTTTTGTAAGTACCCTTTTTGAGGAAAGGTTATCTGATCTTGTTCTTTTGTCTCTGAAAAGCTCTTAAAACAATGCACCATCTGCTACTGTTTGGTGGAAGCAAGCAGACATCTCTTCAGACAGGGGGGCCTGCATGCTACTGTTTGCCATTTAACCCTTTCAGCCACAAACTTTCCCTTGTTTCTATGCAAACATTTGTTCTGAGCAGAAGTGGCGATGCCAAGCATCCTAGCCTTGGCCAGCCCTGCAGGATCTTTGCGCAGGTCTCTCCATTCAGCCTGCATCCTTTCTAACCCCTGTGAATGCTGCGTGCCTACAACTAGGATAATATCCCACACTTATCTGATGTGGGAATTATGAAGAATTAATTGCAAAGCTCCTTGAGAGCTTCAGATGAAGTTGCAAGGTGCTGAAAATGGCTCTGGTCTGAATAGGGTTTGTTCCATTGGGGGCTGTCTGTAGCTGTCGCTGTGTCACTCAGCACAGGAGCAACCTGTGAGGCGATGCTCTGTGAATTCACACCTGTGAGACAGCACAGCACTGCATGGGAAAGGCAAAGCATTTCTATTGCATTTTTCAGTGGGGTGTACCTCTCAAATTGGACATGAAGGTCAGGGGGACATTTTTTCTTATATTCATTCTTCACCTTTGAAACATGGAACGCGAACCAGCTATTTGAAATTCCCCCTCACCCTAAAAGTTTTTTCAGTTCTAGGTTAGCAAGAATTGTCTTGCAATGAAGGACTATTAATTCTTTTGCAATAGCTTAAGAAGTACCTTGGGAGGGCACCGAGTACCCACTGCTTTGGGAAATGCCACCTTACCAAAGTCCTGCTCAAAGCTGTCGTGAGTCTCAGCTCCAGGGCTCAGAGCAGCAGAGGGCTGTAACGTGAGGCTGTCCGGTGTCCTCAGGCTCTCTCTGGGAGTCTGGCTGGCAATTTCCTCTTGATTCTGCACTTTGAAAATAGTCTCACACCAGTAGTGATTCCTCTGAGCTGTGAGTTCTCCCTGCGGACTGCGTCAAGGTAACAACAATTACTCAGAGTTTTTGAGATCGTGCATGAGTATAAGCAATCTTTTGAACTAAAAAATGGTTATTTCATTTTAACAAAGCTATCATTTATTGAATTTTGTTAAATGGAAACAAAAGACTGACTGAAAAGTCATACCTGCAAATCCCCTTTCAAACATCCCCTTTCTTGTACCTTGATGTTGTCGGGAAAGCTAACACCACTCGTATTTACCTACTCTAAATACTGCTCTGAAAGAGCTGGATATTTTTCAACCTGGTGGAAAATAGAAACAACAACCTTGCAGTTTTGAAGCTTAATTTATGAGGGCTGCATTGTACAATCCGTGCCATTGTTAGGACTTGGTTGCACAATCTCGCTCTGAACCTTGGCAAAGTTTTCTGGGATCTTTTTAGAAACACAAAGTACTGATCTCTATTCCAGCGTTTCAGGGACATGTGCTGAGCATGGCTATGGCCCAACTAAGATTTGATATATATACTTTAATATTTCAAAACAATGTCAGCACCAGGTACCACAGTCCTGATGAAGATCTCAGCTAACTGGTTTTACTTGGTTTTGATCTGTAACTATCTGAGCTTAACTAAAAAGATTAGGAAAGAAGGTGTGAAAATGGGCATTTATTGATCAAGCCTCAGCTGAAACACAGACAGGGACACTGAGACACATTGAAATAGTGACAGATGTTCTCTTTTTATACAGAAAAACGAACGTGGAAAATGTTGGGTTTTTTTTTTTTTTTGGCAATCAGCTTAGGGAAATCTCATTTCATTTTTCTCATTAATAAGCTTTTCTTTGTTTTTCATGACCCAGAAACTGCCAAAATGATTAGAACAGCTTCCACTAAGGCATCTTGGATGTAGTCTTCAGAAAGTGGAAGCAAAGGTGGATGAGAGAGAAAGAGAAGAGGTAACAGGGATTTCTTAAAAAGCAGTTCTCATCTTTGTTGGGCAATTGCGATGAGTATTTGTGTTGTGTTAGTTTTTTAGTCAATGCCACTCCTTCCTTTGGCTCTCGAGAAATGCCTACTTTTGTTTGACTGATGGCAAGGTCCAAGTCCAACCCTGGCTGTTTCCTGGGAAGGCTACTGCCAACATCAGCGGAAATCAATGCAGATTCTACAGAAAACACTGAGATTACACAGGAGTGGCCAGCAACCCCTCTCCTCCAGACACAACCAGCTCTGCAATGGGCATAAAACATCACAATTCCCAGTGAGGCTTTTTGGATTTTTAAAGAGAAAGCATTACAGGGTCCACAGTAGGAGGCAGAGCTGTGATCTAACAGCTCAGGACATCAGGCTTCTGCCTGGTGGCTGCTTGCTCCGCCCTAGCCTGTGGGGCTGCCCAGTGCACTGAACTTATGGCAAAAGCATTACAATCTTTTTGACTCTCAAGAGATGCAGAATGTAACAGAAAGCCACTTCTGTAGGTAACTGGATCAAAAGAAGGATGAAATTGCATCCACGTTTACTGGTGGTTTGGAGAATTCCCATCAGTGAGTCATTTGCATTAGCAACAAATCTCCATCAGCCGCCCCTGCGGACTGCAGAGCAGCCGTGCATGAAATGGGAACATTTCTTATGGAAAGAGGCACCTGCGGGATTTCTTGCATGAACATGAGTCACTGTTTTCACAGCTATAATTAAACATGTAAACACAAAACTCTGCTGTCGAAACTGGCTGTGAATAAGACCATGTTCAAGTGCACTGATTTTGTAACACTGGATATTTTATATTTGTGGATGAGGCTGGAAAACAGTTTTTAACAGGTGGCTTTGTTCAGATGAGCTCTTGAAGAGAATATTTATTGTAGCCAACTGTGGCCTCCTAACTCATTATCACTGGTAGCAACAGTGGAAGTCAGGACATAGACCTAATTCAGCTGCTTTTACTATCATGTTTTCTAACCTAGCTCTAGCTACACTGGTGATGAGCTATACAGGCACGGATTTACCGAGGGCTAAAAACACAGCGCTACCCCCGCCTGTTAGCAGAGTCCTGTAAAGTTGTGTACGCTACTCAAGAGACAGCCTTCCTTTGCTACCTACTAATGCTCCCCCATATGGAGTTCATGCACTCACAGTGCAAATGTGTCTGGAGCAGGAGAAATTATGACCCTGGAAATTGTGTTCCTCAGTCACCTCCTTAACACACTGGTGCTCCTTTGCCATGTGGCTTTCTGTCTGATCAGATCGTTGCTGTATGCCCTCAGCAGGCGTGTGAATCAGCTGAGACTGGAGCAACCTCAGGAGCAGCTTGATTATGGGAGCTTCGTGCTGTCCTTGCGGGCATGTGCTGCCCACTGGTGTGTACAGAAGGACTCTCATCCACTTTTGCTTCCCATGAGTGAGCGTGCAGTCTTCAGGACTAGGTGCAAAATTAGAAACTAGATCATGTGCAAATGAAAGCTGAGGGCAATTCAAAGACAGGCTTTTACTTGGAACCTTTGTATTATTTACTTTACCAGTAGCTAAGAAAGGGCAAGACATGGGGTGGTCTTTCCTTTGTATCATCCCCTTACTGTCACTATTGCTGCATCAGGGGGATCCCTCAACCCACGAGGAGATGAGTCGGGAGTCGTTCACAATATAGCAACACTTTCCACTTCTAATCTCTAAATACAGCAATATTTCATCTGCAAGTAGCGCTCCTCATCTTTTGAAACAGCACGTGCAACAGGGTTGTGATTTATTGTTTGAGAGGTTTATTGGTGGGTTTTTTTCTGTGATGCTCTGAGGACTTTGTTTGACTCTGCTGCTCAAACGCACGGCAGCTTTGCTTTCTCAGTAATTGCATTGTTCAGGAGATCAGTGCAATCTGTCTTATTTCTACTTTGTCTGATGCTTGTCCATTACAGCTGAGGGGCTATTCCCTTCGGGGCCCACAGGGGTTCTGCACCTACCTTCCATTACTGTGAATTAGAGTTGCATATAAACGTGCATGCATCAAGACAAGAGTAATGGACCCCACCATTTTCTTCAGACTGGTGGGCTGCGCTCTCTAAGGTGCAGTGCATACGCAGCTCTGACTCTCTTCACTGCACGCTCTGAGTGCTGGGTGCTCATGTTTTATACATTTGCCATCTTCTGTGACAGAACAGCTCCATAATCCTTGCGACTGATCTCAGAGCAGAAATCAGCCCAACCTTTGTGAATGTGGTCGTTGCGCGCAAAGAACAGGGTTTTAACTCTCAGTAATTCCAGTAATTACTGTTCATAACTTTGGTAAGCTGAGCTGTCTGGACTTATCTCTCCAATTTTCATTTTCCTCTTGTTTACTTTGCACTGTAAAGCTGAAAACAATCTTCTTAAAAAGAATGCTGTGCCTTATATCCTGCCTCCAGTTAAAAAACCCCCTGCTTTTCCCACTAGAGCTTTCTGCAGTTTAACTGCAAGGGGGTTGGCACAGCCAGCTCGGTCCCAAGCACCAGTAAACTGCCTGTTAAGCAGAGCCATGCCATCCCTGCCTGGGCAGGGATCCCACAGCACCAACACCTCATCCTTCGCTCTGAACGGAAAGTTGGGGACGCGGTGGCCAGTTTGCTGCACATATGTCCTTTCTTCGGTAATGCCTGTTCAGGTCATATTTAATCTTCTAGGGTTCAGCGGATTTATTCTCTAAGGGAAGACTTCTCTGCAGAGAGACGTGTGGCCCCTGGGGGGACTCCGGCTTTGTCCTTCTCTGTGGCTGGACAGGGACACGGTCTGGTTTCCAGTTAGTGATTGCATCTGAACTAACAGGTCCCATCATGGTCCTCTCTGTCCCCAGAGATAACCCACCTGGGGCAGTTACACAAATATGTCTTTGCTCTCTAAGACACATGCTAAACACAGAGGGTTTTCTATCGCCTGCCATCTGCATTAAACATTTAATTAACGTAGGCTGACTGAAAACAACCTACGTTAATGTAATCCTTCTTTCTAAACTTCCTGCTTCACAACCTATTTTCCATAATAATTACCATGCTCTGACATGTCCGGTTCAAGGAAACTCAATGTTTGTGAGTAGGTGTTGCTCCACATACACACAACTTGTAGAGCTGCAGTAATCAGAATTTTTCACCCACTCGTGGAGCAAAGTGAGTGAAAACAATTACTAAAAATGAATTTAGAGTATTCAGTTGATGAAATAACTCTTTAATCCCTTGCAAAAAGGAGATCAGTGGAGATTTAACTAGGTATTCATAAAGATAATCGATTTATTCTTCTGCCAATGCCGTACGTTATCGAGGGTTTTATTTTATTTTACTGAGGTGGGGAGGGAGGCGTGAGCGACGTGTTCCTTTGCAAGCACAGAGGTCTGGCCTGGGGGGCCGTTGGGCTGCCACCGCCATCGCGGTCCCGGGGGCCGGTGGGCACAGCCAGCGGGGACATGCCAGGGACCCCCGGGGCTGCCCCTGCTCCGGAGTGGGGTGAAAAGCCAGAGCTCTCTCGGACAGGAGGGGCAGGGCTCAGCTGCATGGAAAGAAATCCCCCCCATCAGCTCCCTGGCTCCTCCCACTGCTGGGAGGTTGCATCTAGGGCAAAACTACTGTAGGGGAGATCCATCTCTCCAAAAAACCCCAGCTGAACCTTTCCTATTGATCCTCCAGCTCTCTACAAATAGGTGGTTCCCTCTTTCAGTATATCTTGTGTCAAAATCTGCCTACCTGGCAATTTGCTGGGTAAGGAGTAAAGAGCAGTCTGGCTCCATGCTGAATTGGTGCTATTTATTTTAGCTACGTGTGTGTGTGTGGTGCATTTAGCAGAGAATAATATATCCAAATTTGTTTACCTTCTAGTGAGGAATCTGTGAGATGGAGAGGCTGGGCTGGTTATTGGCTTTTCATGCAATAGGCTTATGTCCACCTCGGAGCCCTTATTCATAGGAAAACCTTTTAAAAAGACAAATGAAGGCATTTAATAAATATGCTCTTTGTAGAAATGAAATAGCTGAAGCTTTGGCATCTATTCTCTGCCTATTTATGTGTGAGCACTTAACTTCCATATAGCTCTTCTTATCCACAGGTTTCTAAGTACGTGGGGTTAGGTTTATAATTCCTTTCTTACTTCTGGGAAAGCCTAGGCACCAGAAGGTGAAGTGATGTGTCCAAAATCAGTGGCAAAGCCACAGATAAAATTAAGAGATGTAGTTTCACAGGTGCAATAAGGGGAGAAGAAAGTAATTAGATCATTACCCAAGTTAGATCATTACTTCTTAATGTGATGGCCTCTACTTGAGTCCCATCTCTCCTCTCACCAGGGGACTGACAGACTTTTCAGTGCTAACCATACAGGCATATAACAAAAGCCACTCACTGCTAACATTCTGGCCACCTTCTGATCTGAGGAGACTTGCTGGAATTTCATGGTTCTGCCCGACTCATCTAAAGATACTGAACAGTATATGACGTGGCACTCGTACTTGTGGCTGCCAGAGGGTCCCCAGGCTGCCTGTGCTGCCTGCTGAGGGCACCTGTGACTCTTCCTGGCATTAGATTTGTGTGCTGTGCAGAGAACAAGTCTGCAGACACTCAAGGCTCCAGCAACCACCCCCTCTGAGCAGTACAGATACAGCCTAGAAGACTCACTGCTCAGGGGTTTTCCAAGACACAACACTTCCAATAGCCAAGGGGAGATCAGGCTTAAACACCGCTTTTGTAGCTTTGAAAGACTTGGACTATGGCACCTGGGTCTCACTGTTTCATTGTGTCAACGTGATCTACCTTGCAATGTGTTGCTCAGGTCTTCGCCGTTGTTGAGATGCCTCTGTCCTGTGCTATGAGTGATCCATGGTAATTCTTTGCTCACAGCACTCCCACCAGACAAAGGAGTGGGTGTTTCCTTACGTCTGTCCAGGGCTGTTGTTCCCTCAGTGCTACTCACAAGGTTAATCCTGCCCAGTCCATGAAATTGTCTATCTGATGACACACATAACTCATCAGCATCTGGGGTGTCCAGAAGCATTTGTAGAGTCATTGTCCTGTCTTGCTCATCCTTGGAGGTCTCAGGCTCTGGGACAGAGGATGATTCATTGAAAAGGCCCAGAGTTGTCTCTGTCGATGTTTTGTCAGCAGAGACTTTAACCCTGTTTGCTTCATTCAGTCTCTTAGTTGCCATTTCAATTTTTTCTGCAAGTTCCTTGGATAGATTATGTATGGCTTTCACTCGATCCTGTTTACTTCTGTATGGAGAAAGACCAGAAGATGAATCCTCGGAGTAAGGTTTTGCATCTTTCTGAGGAAGGGAAAAGCTCAGAGGAGGTGTATGCAGAGCTGGCAGAGAGCAGTCCCTCAAGTCTTCACATTTCAGAGGACTGAGAAGCCAGCATTCGGATTCCAGTGGTGCTGGAGAAGCTAATGCCACTCTTTCTTTAGGTGATTGAACCGTATCTAGAAGTTGATTCCTGTTTAAACAAAAAGGAGAAATGTCAGGTTATAAAGACAAAGTAACAGTAGCTTTCTGCACAGACTGGTATCCTCAGCTAAAGTCCTTCACGAAAGAAAAAACAGATTTCCCTGTCTATAGATACATTTGTCAAATGATAGATTCAGGATGGAGCTTGAACTGCTGACAGATGCAGAGAAGAATCAGCCTGGGGCTGGCAAGGAATAATTATTATTTAAAAATACAAAGCAGAAAAATACAAAACATAAAAATAGGCTGAAAAATTTGCCTCAACCTGGATAGCCAGAGCATCAGTCTCCTTCCATGCTCAAAACCACTCCCAGATGCTCCCAGGTTCTGTAACCACTCTGGACTAGCGTGCAGTGAGGCTGATTTTAAGGTCGGATAGTACATTAGTCCATTGCTCTATTTTTCACAGTTTACAACAGAATATTACGAAAAGTCTGCAGCGTGTGCTGAGAAAGGAGCTTTCTAGGATGCTTTTTATGTTTGAGTACCTGCCTCTGTGATCTTTACTTAATAGAGTACAGGATGTTTTATCCACCCAGGCCATGAAACTCCTCTCCAGGATTCCACCACTGGTTTCCTCCTGAAACAGAAGTGACCATTAGTGTAAGCACCAAATAGCTAGGCAACAAAAGGACAGTATTTTGTTTCTGTTCCACTTAACTGGTTCATGTAACCAGAAAACTGCATGTGCCGAACACCAAACCTGTTCTTTTAGCTCAAGGAATGGAGATTTCCAGGCTTTTGACCCTGAAGTCAAGGGTTTCAGCCTTACTAATGAGCCCAGCAGTTCTTGCCATAATTAGAAGTTCATTGCTCTCTTTTTCCAGATAAAACTTTTTCTCCCTGACACTTCAAAGCATTTGTATGAATTGTTTCATCTCCTACATAGTTCTGTACTGATCAAGATTGGAGGGTTTTCAATCTGCCACTCCTTTATGACTTACTCGCTCAAGTTTACACTGAGGACTTCCTTTTGCAGAAGCTGTTTCCCCAATGAGCTTGCGTGTTTGGTCAGAACACATTTTCTTTCCAATAGCTTCTTTCTGTTTCCTGTATACTTCTTGCAATCTCTTATTTCTTATCTCCATGGCCTGCACCAAAGATTTTTTCTCTTCTAGACTTTTTTTCTTTCTTTCTTCATTCTTTTGATACATAAATTCCTGAACAATTTCAGGGCTGTAGGGGTGAGGTTTTTTAATGTTTACCCTCCTCTTTGAAGGGTGCTTAATGTTTTCTTTCTCAGACCCTTTCTGTGTAGGGCTGCTTGAGCCTTTCTGTCTCTGAGGAGATGTGCTTTTTCCTCTGCTGCAGTTTCCTGAGCTGCTAGCTTTGGCTCCATCTTTCATTAATGAATATCGTATCTTTTCCCCACTGAAGGCAGAGGGAGTGATGGCCCAAGGTCCAGGTGAAGGAGAATGGATCCCTAGGTATCGCTGCAGAACTACCTTTCCTTTCGCAGTATCTTTTAGGAGCCTGGTATGTCTGTGTTCATCATGATACTGGCTTTGCAAATGCAGGTTCCTGAGTATTTGTTTTGTATCCTTGGTTGGTGCATTGCTGCCCCTTTCAACAGGCTTGCTGGGGGGAACTACGCAGCTTTTGAATTCAGGGCTTTTCCCCACAGGTTCATTTCCCTTTTCTCTGAAGCTGTTTTCCACCGCTGGCATCGCTACAAATCCTCTACCAGGTTCTGTGGAAAACATTTTGAAAAAAACAGTGGTGTTATTACTTCAGAGATGTTTCAATTCCTGTATCTATCACATGCATGTCAAAACCTGCTTCCTACTATAGGTCTGAGGACTATTTGCATGTGTAGCCCAGGCTTGTACATCTGTTGTAAAATCTGCAATGCTCTAAGGAGAAGACAAATCTCTAAGTGTGAAATTTGAAGTTGCAGTGGCCAATTGTACACATGATGCATAGTCTGTGGCCCTTCAGTATAAATAGAATTTAATATACATGGGCAGTGAAACTCTTTATCTCATAAACGTCTTATGCTTGTCACTATAGCACAATGAAAACTCAGTGGCCAGCCTCAGCTATCGAAGATGCCAGGAAGTTCTACAGCTGCATCTGGCAAACCAAACCAGCTGAAAAGCAGAGTATGCTACTATGTGCAGGACATGGAGCTGATGCTGTATCTCTGCTAGGGTGACATAACCTGTGTCATGATCCAGAGAAGTCTTGTTTTAAGGACATAGTACATTTGCATTGTCTCTTCAAAACCACAATGGATTCATTGTGCCAGCTGACCATGGACAGCAGCTTTAGTAATTGTTCTGGGTGGTTGTTAACCTGACAAGTGAGTTATTGCAAGAGTCGTTAATAATAGGTGCTCAGAAGGACCTTGAAACCTTTTATTTCAACTAGTTTTAATAAACAACTTTTTTGTTTGTGTGCCAAAACAACTAGTGTAGCAGAGAGGGAACTGTACCAAAGGTGTTTGCTGTGGTCTGCTCTTCAGCTGTGCTCCTCAGATTTGGAAATGTAGGGGGTGGACCAAGCAACTTTCTAGCTAACTTCTGACCTTCTCTCCATGCAGAAGCACCAGGTAGCTTTGTACCTGAAACAGAGGATTTGTATTTAATTATTAAACCCCCACTGTTCTTTGAAAGAAAATTGCAACTGTATTATAAATCTTTTTAATGCTCATTTCCAGGAATCACACTCAAGGTGTGGGGAGATCTAAAAAGTTTCAGTCAGAGCAGGTTTTAAAAAAAAGTTGATGATACTTTGATAAGAAAAAGGTTTTAAAGCACTCAAACCTTGGAGGCTGTCACTCTGCTAGGGTCTGTTCACTGACTGACAGAGAGCTGGTTCACGAATCAGGTGAGAGCAACACATGAAGGTTCAGTGATTTCCTAAGGCTTTACCATTAGCATTTATATCATTTAACACTTGTAGCATGCTCACATAGCTCTTACCAGTTTTCCTCAGAAACCATTGACTCCCAGAATCCTCAAGAACACTAAGAGGAGGTCAGGACACCAACCTGAGAGCATCTGAGAGCATCTTTCTATGATGGCAGCTGCAGACAGCTGGTACTTACTGAGTACCAGCAGATTTGAGAACTGGAGGGAGGGGAATGATGAAAATATTATTTTCCTTGTGATTAATTCAAACTCACTAGAGTAAATTAATTAATTTTTAAACTGGTGAGAATCAGCAGGATGCAGTGTGGAAGAATCAATGAACGATACAGGATGAGGGACAATGTATAATGCAAAAATAAACGATGCAGTATGCAGCACAAACAAATTATTCTTGCTTAATAGGTGGTGTCACATAATAGACATTTATCACTGTTTTACTTCATAATTTCAGACTGCATTCACAGCATGCCAATACTTGCACTGGCATAATTATAAGGAAGAAATTTTTTACAGTGAGGGTGGTGAATCGCTGGAACGAGTTGCCCAGAGAGGTTGTGGAGGCCCCATCCCTAGAAACGTTCAAGGTCAGGTTGGACAGGGCTCTGAGCAACATGATCTAGTTGGGGATGTCCCTGCTCATGTCAGAGGGGTTGGACTAGATGGCCTCTAAAGGTCCCTTCCAGCCTAAACCATTCTATGATTCTGTGATAATTATGTATTTATTGCAAACGCTTCTCCAGCAGAAGGTGACTGAACAGGTACTTATTTGGTTTTTGTATGGAAATCCTCCCCACCAAATTCTCCCCCAATGAAAATATTCAAGATTCTTTTTAAAGGAAAGATTTTACTCTTAAGTCAGTGCCAGCCTCAGTTCAAAGACGCGGTTCAGTACTCAGTCAACTGACTGTGTCAGGCTCTTCTAGCTTCTGTTCAGTAAACTTGTCTGCGGGCTAAGCTGACTGTGTGCAGCCCCTCTGAGAATCATCTGTTGGACACAAAGCACTTTCAGAGACTGACTGGTTAATGGGATTGTCCTGAGATTCCCCTTTGCTTTGTGAACAACAGCTGTAAGGCAACATCTCAGCTACCAGCCCTGGGCTCCGTACCATGGCCGCTGAGGGAGTCACAGCCACTGACATCAGCAGAATTTGCAGCAGACTCTGAGATGATCTGGAGGCTCATGTTACTTGTACAGTTTAGGTCGTGTCACAAGAGAAATTATGTTCTTCAAACAAGGAAGAGCTTCAGTCTGTGTGGGGCTGAAGTCACTTCCTATAATGACGTGGACTTACTTGGGAAGCCTTCAGAGGAATTATTCACTAGATCTATGCAGTTCGGTGTCTGGCAGCAGGAGCCACGAGTGGAATTGCCAAAATTTGTTGGACTGGGGACAGCTGAGAATCCATCAGTGTTTTTAATGAAACACCTTGCTGTATTACTTTGTTTTCTAGTTTAGCAGTATTAAAAATGCAGGATGTATTTATTTTTATGCTGTCTTAATTTCCCTGAAAGCAACAGACAAGTTAATATGTAGATCTAAATCTTCGCTTCACCATGTTGTCTGATTTCAATTAAATCTATTTTTTATCTACACAGTGTTTATTAACTACAGAAACTATTATGCTAAAGTTCAAGAGCAGCCTGCATTTCTGATGAAAACACTTGCTAGAAGGAAATTTTTTTATTTAAATATTCTCCTGCTTTTTTCTACCTATGAACAGATGAATATTTTAGAGCTGTTGTGACTTAATTTTTTGTTAACTACAGCAAATTTATAATTCATCAAATTCCTGAGTACTATGGCTCTGACCCTTGCCCCTCATTCATCTCTTTGTAGCCCTGCCTTGGCTCTTTCACTGACAGAAACTAATAGCCAATAAAGACACCATGACACTGGCAGTTACAATGATGAATGCTTCATGTGGCATGGTCTTATTATGACCCACTCTCAGAGGAAGATCAAGCCATTTTTCAAACAATCCATTAAAACAAAAAAAAAAAAAAAGAGGGAGAAGGAAATTATTATATATTTCATGCATTTTAAATAGTACTTATGTAGCAGAGCACATGATGCCACTATGCTCATCATTTCATCTGCACGGTATTAGACAGCTTGGATTTTTTTTCTTTCTGTTTCACACCAATTACGTATCTAGTACCTTGGCTAGTGTAAATACAACCACTTTGAGTGAGCAGCACCCGTAGCACTTCCACTGTTTATGTTGTTCCCCACAAAGTCTGAATGCAACTATTTCCAATGCAAAGTGATTGCATTAAATGGATAAAATTACTCCAGTAATTAAAATCTCCACTTAGACATACCAGCCAAAGAAAACTGAGAGCTAGTGACTGGGACTCCTATTCCCGCTGTTGACTTTGTAGTAAGGCTGTGGACAAGTCATCTGACTTTCCACTACTTTGATTCAGTCCCTATTTTGCCGGCCAGGAAATCCCTGCCTTTTGGTGGCACTCTTAGTTCACTAGGAAACACAGAACTGAATAGGTGACAGACAGCTCTTCCCATCTAGGACATATGGCTTATTTTTCAGTGACAGAAAGTGGTATCAGGTGGCCAGTCTGATACCCCATCCCAGGGGCCTCAGCACAATTCACCAGCAGCTAACCTGTTTAGTTACTGTTAATTTAGAAATTAAGCCTTGTTTCCTTGTGCTGCCTGTCGTCATCTTCCACCTCCTTGAACAAATGCTGATTTTTGTCTGTTCCCTCAGTGGTTTTCTTTGTTACCTGCTTGGTATAACTAGGCCCTGGTCCTTGACTGCATATCCTAGGATTTAGTATTATTTTAACACCCAGCTAAAGATTGTGGCACATGAGTGCTGAGATGCCACTGACCACCAGTAGTTTTGTCCATCAGTTTGTGTAACTTCTCATGATTTTCATCCTCACCTTTACCTATTGCTGCTCTCTTCAGAACAGAGGACTTGGGTGAAGGCTGCCTCTGGCTTTGCATTTGAATTCTCCATGCTGAGCTTCTCTCCCTTTGGTCTTTAATCAGAAGGAAAAAAAACCCACAGAAAAGAATTAGTATGCAGCTAAAATCAAACTGCAGACATGACTGCTGTCACCAACAAACCAAACCCAGTCCCATTCACTTGGAATGCAAAAGGGGGAGTCTCTCTAATGACACTGGTCACAGAACAAGCAGGACTCACTTTTTGTGGTGCTGGAGATGTCCCAGCAAGGCAAGCATTGGCTGGGATCCCGGAGGTTATGACTATGACCCCCATCTACCCATACAACAGTGTAACGTGCAAACAGCTCTGACCTAACTGGCACATCCAGTGGGTGCAATGGGACACTTTTCCCCTTGGTGCCTCTCTGGAGATCCAGACGAACCTTTCCCGGCAAGAGTACACAAACACTGCATGCTTGGGTGAGTTGCCTGTAACAAACTGTTACGACACAGCATTGCTAACCTAGGATCTTGAGGGTTTTTTTTATAATCCCTCCCTTGTCCAGGGATGGTAAATTCTTCTCTGCGAGGTATTGTGTGCTCTTCATCAGGCAAGGAGAGAGCAGACCTCAGGTTCACAGCACTAAAGTCTAAACAGATGTTTGAAACCTGTTAGGCTACAAGGAGCAGTGCAGATGCTGGTATCTGACAGCACTGAGCTCCTGTACATCTGAAAAGCAGAAGCAGTCTTCCTAGGCCAGGCTGCGGATGTCTGACAGAGGTAGGCTCTGGCAAAGCAACCGTGACACACTTTTTTCAATGGTAGAGTACAGTCAGACAAGCTGAACAAGCTGCATCCGAACCAAGCATCTGGAGCTGTTAACCTCCAGCCTCAAAGGCTGCCTCTGATCCGCAAGTTGAACGGTTTGTCTGGTAGTTCCCTAACTCAGTTATGTAAAATGATCTGGGTTGAAAAACAAACTAAACTAGCCTTCCCCCTGAGAATGTTCAAAAGAGGCTCAGCAGGGATTGTGGCTTTGGCTTCTGGGTATTAGGAGGGCTGACGCTATGCAGTGATGACAGAAAGCGCTCCCTGATTCAGCTGAAAGGGGGAGATGGCAGCACGGACGTGGGCTCCCACAGACCCAAGGTGAGCGCCATAAAATACTTCCATACATCATTGTAAAAGGTAATTTGGAGCAAATCTAAGGGAAATGTGCATGGAAGCCAGTGGCGTGTGACAGGGATCATAGTGCCCAATGAATTAACACTAATGCTATTATAGCAATAAGATTTATTATGTACAGCCTTTCAGCCCGTCTTCTCTAGTCTAATATACCCTCAGTAATCCCCTGTTGGCTGAAAAGATTGCCAAGTGGGCAGGCTAACCGGGCTGGCCACAGGCAGTCCTTGCTCTCGAGTATTCACAGCAACCTGAGGTCTTAAATCACGCTAAACTAAAGTGACAGCTGTAGATGAATGGTACTTCAGGCCCAAATTTAGCAGCAAAGCAGGATAAGGAAGCCTAATAATATTTGCTTTCAGATTCACACTAGTTCCAGTGAATGAACCGTTAAATCCCCTGTAATGCCTCTGAACTACATAGTTCCTGCTTTAGATACCTGTGATACCTCTCCACACTACTGTGCTGCTATTTCCCATTTCGTGCTTTTTATCTGGCAAAAGGAAGAATGTGGGAGGAAAGGGGAGAAAAGAATATATTTGCAGCAAATTCTTTACTATTTTGTGGAAAGAAATTTATAAATTTGTGCATGCTGGGGAGTAAATCCAGTGAGGAAGTGAACTCAGTAAGCAGGTTGCTATGTACAGCACAGGGAGATTTACAGCTCCCCCAAGGGCTGCAGAAGTAAACGAATTTATCGCATGAACGTGGTTGCTGCCCAACATAAACCAAAGTGTGGGGTGGAAGCTGTGTGGTTAGTTATTCAGCTGTGCCGAAGCACTGCTAGGTAGTACACAGTTTCAGCCTTTCTCCATAGATGCCAGACTACTACTGACCTCTGTAAACTGGAGCAGGAGGAGCAGATGCCACTTTGCACACCTTTCTCTTCAGGGGTCTTTTTTGCTGTGGCTCTTTAGCATAGGCAGAAATCAGGCACTTCTGCTCCTGAGATGCTGCTTGCTGCTTTTGCTTCTGCTCCTGGATTCTCTTCTTGAGTTGCTCTAACTTCTTTTGGGGTGGTTTTTTCCACAACTCTTCCAGCTTCTGATCACTGGCCCTGCTGGCTGATGAAAGGTGGTCTGTAGGAAGCAGGACAGCTGTGGGCATGGGAACATTGCTCTGGCTGCCACGTGTGACAGCTGAGAACGGACTGCTCCCTGCAGGGGAGTGAGGTGGGTGACGCTGAGAGCAGGGGGACTTTTCCTTTTGTACTGTGCGACCTCTTGAATCTGCCTGCTCCCTGAAATTGTCCCTTCTTGGTTTATACAGGCCCTTTGCAGAAGACCGTGTCCCAGCTGTGCCTTCACCATCTGCAGCCTCCCTCCTGGCAAGGCTGCAAGGTGCTGAGCATGAGTTTCCCCTGGGGGACAGAGGGGTCATTCGGGATGGGCCAGAGCTCACGGCAGGGCTCTCAAGGAAACAGGTCTGTGACCAAGCAGGGGAGAGCGCAGCACAGTTTCCCTTCCTTAAGGAAAAGAAAAACAAGGCTGAATATCTCGGGTATATTATTAAATTATTCAATAGACTGCTAATATGAATGACAGTTGAGTTTCTAGAACACGCTCTGATGGTGATCTCAGTGTCTCCAAAGGATCAGCATTTTGCCAGTTACCAGCAGTTTGGCAAATGAAGGTAATATTGGGGAAGTACAAAGTGAACCGTGGTTATTAAAAGCATGGGCAGACAGACTAACCCAGCGAACTGATGTCAGGGCATTGGCTGTTCCACTGGCTTGTTTGTCAGCATTTCCAAGGGTGAAAGTGTCTGGTGACTTTTTCTTTTTTTCTAATAAATACTAAGGTGCTAAACTTTTTCTGAAGTCCCGCATCCCAGAATTTTAAATCCCTTTATGTGTGCTTTTGCCTCTTCATCCACCAAGTGCTGTACCTTCAGGTTATTATTTACCTGCAGGCTGGAGGAATCTCATTGCTCTTTTTGTCATTCAAAGCTGTTTCATCTCTGTTCCTCTCGCCATCTACAGTGTAGCAAAATTATGTCAATGTCAAAATGTCAAAAAGGTTCCTTAATCATTAAATTAAACTGGTTCATTTTACTGAGGACTATTCCCCAACCAAATCCTTTGGACCCTTTGGACCCTTTGGACACCTGGGTACAATTTCGTTCATATTTGGTAATGAGACCGGCAACATCGCAGTTCTGGGAGGGAAAAGTGAGAGTTAGTTCTTTGGTGTAAAAATCTCCGTGTACGCTGTCTCCATGCCACCCAGGTCTGCAGGGCAGACTCAGTATTTGACTACTAGCTTGCACAGAAACCCATGCTAGCTTTAATACCCTGTGTCCCACCTACGTGAGTACCATAGTATATGGTGTTAAAGTGTGCTCCACCAGGTCACATCGTGCCCCTGCCATTTAAACCCAGTGGCAAACACTCATCTCATTTCTCCTTCCCTTGTTCAAATGGCTTGGGAGCAAGAAAAAAGATTCACATGCAAAACCAAAAGCTCCAGCAAAGCTTCTAACAGATCAGCTCAACACACCTCTCTTGCTATCCTTGTTACCGAGACCGGGGTCCAGGCAGTGAGCCATCTCCTTGAGCGTGGTACCAAGCCTTACTGCTTAGGGAGGAGATAGCATCCATAAATATTAAAGGCTGGCAGCTTAAACTGTCCCTAGCCAATAAGCCATCTCAAAAACAAGTACCCAGCAGATGCAAAAATAAAAAGTGAAGTCTGTTCTTGTCATTAGTTTGTAAGAGTTCTGGAATTTGGTTAAATTTCCTGCTTTTTTCTTAACCCAGTTTTTCTTTTAGAGATGATTTTAAACACATTATGTATTTCCTGCAAAAGTAAACAAACAAAATGCTGTATTTACATCACTTCAGTTACCTCTTGGGAAAAAAACCTCAGAGGACAAGCACAAGTAGTTTTTACTTTGCTGTAGCTGGTGGGTATTAATGCTGCCTCTTTTGCCTGAGCCCTCTCCAGCAAGGTGTGACTCCTCGTGCATTGTGATATTCTTCTGGGAACATTAGTAGAAAGCTGATGAAAATATACACTCTCCTCTATAAAAAGGGCCTTTCACTATCTCTTGTCACCTTCCCTTCCCTTCAGCACCAAAACAGTCCCCCCTGTCTCAGTGTTTTCCCAGTAACTCAGAACTCACCAAAGCTTTTTTCATGCCAAAGCTTTCTTCTGGCTGTCTGTGATTTGGCACAACTCCATGTTTGATGACAAAATTTGTTTTCAATCCTTTGTAGCTGTGAAAAGGCAGATTTTTTTTTGAAGGGAGACATATGTTTTTTTTTTTCCATGGTAGCCTTTTGCTGGCATACACTGCCTCTCTGATTAATTTTGCAGCTCCTAGTTACTCTGTAAATACTGGCATGTCTAAGCATGTTCCATGTGGTATTTCCTACAGTTGGAAAGAATGCAATTGACTGGGAAGATAAGAGATTATATCAACTCACTCCATTATTTACACTTGCATGTATGTGTGCCTCAGATTTTTACCAGCGCTGCTCTGATGTTTTTAAAAACAGCATAAGCTGGAAGTAACCCCAGCCAATAGCAACTTCAAAGTGTGATACTAGTGTCAGGCCTTGACTGCGCAAGCAACGCTGCATGCATTTGGATAATATCATGCCTTCATCCAAGCAATTTCACTGTTACGATTGCAGCTGCTGTGCCTGATGTAAACATTATGTTTCCTACTAAGAGGACAATAAGGGAGAATTCAGAGGATGTCTTGGCTCAGTGAGTGTCAGCTATTATTCTGCTCAGGGCTTCAACCACAAGCAAGGCAAACTTTTATCTGCTCTTGTCATTAATTTTGAAGAGTGTTGTGAAATTTGGTAAGATTCCCTGCTTTTTTCCTTATCCTCTTTTTGTCATTTAGCAAATGATTAAAGAGGTTATATGTTCATTGCAAAAGAACAAACAAAATGGCCTGTTTACATCGCTTTCAGTTACATTATTTCCATGAAAGAAAACTCTGTGGAGGTGATGCACAGGGAGCTGACAGAAAGCAATAAAGGTACGTGACAGCAAGCATTCCCTGAACTGCACATACCACTGCTTTGGCTTTCTGAAGACTCGTCCAAGCCAAGGCCACATCTGCGGAAGCAAGAGATGAAAGACATGTTTTAGCATCTCTTCACACATGTCTTCACTATTGGCAATTTCCCCTCATGCCCAAGTCAGAATAGATTATAGAGCTGGTGGCCGAAACACAGAACTGCTCCGGAAAAATTGTGTCTGGACTGCTTTTATATACAGCTTGTTTTCAAAGTGTGCTTAGTTCTGTCAGAACTAATGCTCTGAGCTACGTTAGTGTTTATTCAGCAAAATCCTTACTGATATTAGCTGGCAGTTTTGCATGTATTTAAGGAAGACTGAGCTGAATTTCCCAATTCAGTCCTATTTGGTAGTAGTTACTTACAAAAACACCCCATACAGGATTACTTGTGAGAGTAAAAATGGCTTGTGTCTTTTTACAGAAAAAACAAAGCAACACATCAGATACAGAGAAGCTCCTAGTGTGAACTTACTGCATACCTTCAGCACTAATTGAGTCTTGATGACTTCAGGTTGAGGAAGATTCATAGAGCAGGTTTCTTTTAGAAAGCAGCATGAAATGAGGAGTTTTGGTGTTGCTGTACTGTACAAGCACAGTTACAAAACTGTCCAATACTCTCCAGACTTCAAAATATTTGCTCCGTTGTGTCTGAAGTCATGCAATCCAGATTAAACTACGCACTACAGTCTTTCAATAAGCGATAAATCCTTGGTTTATAATAAAGTTATCCAAGTCTCTGCTATGACCGTACAGAGGAAAATGGAAGCTCATTACCCACGTACCAGCTACAGGATCTGATTCTCCAGATGCAAAACTGTTATCCATCTTTCAGCTGTGCTAGAGCTCTGCTTGCTTGATATCCATGTCTGAAATAACCATGCAAAAGGACTAGTCAGTGCTGCCCTTTGAGAACTGACTAGGGCATTTTTATGCCTATATATATTTTTTCTCATCTATAATTGTTGACTGCCCATAAAGACCCTCATCATTTAAATTTCTGTGGTGTTTGCAAATGTTACCTGTTATTATTAATTTTCTCAGCCTTGTGAGGGAGTCTCAGGGAGAGACAGGGATATGCCACAGTTGGGAAATCATAGAATCATAGAATCGTTAAGGTTGGAAAAGACTTCTAAGATCATCAAGTCCAATTGTCAACCCAACACCCCCAGGCCTCCTAAACCATGTCCCCAAGTGGCATGTCTGCACGTTGGTTGAACACCCTCAGGGATGGTGACTCCACCACCTCTCTGGGCAGCCTGGTCCAGTGCCTGACCACTCTTGCAGTAAAGACATTTTTCCTAATATCCAATCTAAACCTCCCCTGACACAGCCTGAGGCCATTTCCTCTCATCCTACCGCTAGTTACTTGGGAGAAGAGACCGACTCACTTGTCCTTCTCTGGGTCAATACACCCCAAAGAGCTGCCCTGGCACCAGCTCAGGAGTCTAGGACGCTCACTTGGGGCAATGACTACATGATCAGAGAGTCAAGAAAGTCAGCTCCCTCCTATGTCCCCCTGTTACTGCCTGGTTAACACTTACCTTTTGAAGCCTTGTCCACGGATGGAACAAAGTCTCCACTTAGGAGCTGTGCAAAAGCACGTAGAGAAGCACTTTAGAGATGATCTGTAGGAGGGCTGCAGTCTTTCTACAGTGGCTAATCCCAGAAGGCCCTTCCAAAGGGAGGTGTGAGAAAGATCTCAGCACTGAACAGCCCATTTGCTGCTCCTTCCCTGGGCTGAGCCATGCACAGGCACCAGCTCCCTGGCACCAGCTGGGAATACAGAAGTTCCTCTGAGACAAGCGCCAGGTCAGTCCCTGCCCTGCCCATGAGCGCTGGGAGGCACAGGAGGACATCCAGAGGAGTCCCACTAGCCCTGCCAGCCATCAACCGTCGCCACACCTTTGTTTGAGCCCCTCTGTGTGGGGCGACAGTAGCAACAGCACAGAGAGAGGCTGTTAGGAATAGAGGAGAAAACAAACAGCAACAAGAGGAGCCTGAATGCTGATCTCAGCTTGCAAACATGTGGCAAGATGCCAGCAGCTTTCTTGACGCGCCCTTGCATCCTTTCCAGGGCGTCTGACATCCTGGCAATGACCGCTCCCAGGGCTGGATGGCTGCAGAGGAGAGGGCAGGGCAGCAGAGGAGCAGGGTGACCAACCTGGGGCCCAGGTGGAAGCAGCTCTGCAGTTCTGGGATGGAGAGATAATATGGTGCCAAACCAGGAGGAGAAACCAGACCTATCTGAGTCCTCATCACAGGGCACCTTTCCTCATTGCAGAGCACCACTTGTCATCCCAGGACACCTTCCTCTGTGGGCTCATCCAGCCTTTGATCCTGCTCTCAGCAGCACTCTCTGTCACACCTGAACCCCTGGTCTCAAGAGAGCAAGGGGCTTAATTCTGAATACTGGCTTTTATTTAGAGGGAAATGAAAGAAAGGGTTTATGGTCTTTGTGATTATAAAAGCCTGGGAAACTAAAGTAAGTGTATGCTAAAGTCTCAGATAAGGCTTTTCCACCTTTGTGGGTGTCACTTTTTTTAAGTGCCACAGTTTTTAAGTATTTGAAATCAGGGGGTAGACATTCTGGTTCTTCAGGTCTTGCTGTTCTTACCCTCCCATTTCAGATTAACATGAGGGAACAGTTTATTCAGCAAACAGCAGATGGCAAACTCAGCTTGCAGACAGCAGATGAAGCATTCAGTGCTGGGAGGCTTCGGGCCCCGTGTCTGCCAGGACAACCCCGGAGAATAGCAGTTGCCACCTTGGTCAAAGACAAACCGGCGCAGGTAGCAGCAGAAAACCTCTTGCAGTGATTCACTCTCCTCTTCATTTTCATACTCAACCTTTTCACAGAGCACCTTTCTTATGGGTTTCAATGGGCAGTGACATCCCGGAGTGAGGCCTGCCAGTGCATTTCTTGAACCCTCCCGAGATTATGCCTGCAGATGGCTAAGCATCCCTTAAGGCATATCTCAGTTGGTAGATTTGCTTTCTGTTTGCATGCTGCCCATGCATTGCTTTGGGAGACTTGGTTTATGTAGCTCTTTGCCCCAGAGTTATTCCCAGCTAATTCCTGGATCTGTGGTTATAACCAAAACTACTACAATCAACATATAATGGCCAAGACTAGGCTAATCATCCAATGCTGCTTCTCTTCCTTGGCTGGATGGCCCTTAGACATTGGTTTACTGTGAAATCTTTCCATTTCTGAATCATAAATTTGCTTCCCAGAGATATCCTTTCATATACACTGAAATTCTGCAGGTCCTAAGGCCATACTTGCCATTGGCTCAGATATTCATGGAAGGCATATGAGTACGATAAGGACAAACAAATAGGCTCAAAACACATTTCTTGTTACCCTACAGCAGTGGCCATCAATTACTGCTGTCATGGGTTGAATTTCAGTAAGTACCCTGAGAAGATGCTTTGTGTCCTCTTCTAGGTCCCACCTCACTGCAGAGCAGAGGAGACTGATGTACTGTTTCATCAGCATTTTGGTTTATATTGAATCTGGCTCTTGTTTCTGGTCTATGTCCTCAATTATTTGTTCATGCTTTATAATTCTACAGATTTGCTTTAAGCAGCAATGTCAGTATTCTAAGTGTTCGTTATTACTGGAAAGTACTCAGATGGTGAGGCAAGATACCGACACCACATCCTTTCATGTACATGGATCACTGTGGTCTCTAGAGAAGCTCTCTTGGAGAAACAGACTCAGACTGCTAATCTAATAAATGTCACTGCAGTCTGTGCTCAGATATCCTCAGCATTTCAGCTTTTCAAGTCTAACCAAACAAGGAATTCCTGAGCTGCAGACTGGAGTCACGGAGTTCCTATTTCAAGCTGTTCCAAGCCAAAGTTTTGGCCTGATTAGAGGTTTCAGTGCTAGGAATGCAGAGCTTATCCAAGAGGGGAGCCACAGCTCTTCAGGGTGTGCAAGTGATAAGAGCCCTAACTGCAGTCTTGGGGTTCACAGGCAGCTACTGTGCCAAGTGAACTGGTCCACCAAAGAGAGAGAAGAGTACAATGATGTGAAACCTCAGCGGTGGGAGGGCAAATTTCAGTGAAGATTTGGTAAGATGGGAAACTGCGACAGTAACCAGAAAAGCCCAGGGCTGGTCCCAGCCTGCTGGGTTGATGGAGGAGCCAAGTGGAGCGGGAATGCACGTGCTGTGACAGGCAGAGCTTTCGGCTACGCACAGGCAATACTTCTCAAGTCCCTCAGGTCGGACTGGCATCTATTTTGGCACTGTTTTTTCTCAGCAAGCTGTTGGAGTTGATGAGAGCCAGGAGAGTGACAGATTGCCAGTGTGTTATGCTGCACATCTTGGAGTGTTAGACCACAAATCTGCTGAGAGATGAAGTGAATCTTATCCTTGGGCCAAATCCCACTTCTGCAGTGTGTGAAACTCCCAAGTCAGGGAGCCAAGTGTGAGCCAAGGCAGATAGGAGCAAATCCATTTGGATTTGTATTTTAGATCTGTATGAGCAAAATGAGTCAGTTGTGTTTGGTTCTGGCCTGCTGACTCCACAGCTCCTGTCGCATGGAACTAAGACAGAATTAGGCCCCATGTTTTCACTCATATGGCATTTATGATGCATCAGCCCTCAAACACTGAATTTCCCCTACAGAGGTACTCAGACTACCACCTACTCGTTTTAGCAAATTAGACTACAGGCAGGCTATCACATACCCAGTGGAGCTTTTACAAAAGCCATTTCAGGCTTTTTCTGGAAGGGATATTGCAAAGTTTCTTGCAGCTAAGAATCTGCCAAGAGGGATGCTGCTAATCCATCGTGTGGGATTTTCCCATGGAGAGCATGTTGTCCAGATACAAGCCTCTGCTTTTTCCCAACCAGCAGCTTCCACTACCGTTACACTTGCATGCACAATGATGAAGTGGGACAAGAAGCGCCCAGCTCTGCCACACTGTGGCACTCTGAGCTTCAGCGTGGTTTCCTGGTGTTTTTGCAAGGCAAAGACTAAGTGGACTCCGTAATTGCTCAACCCTGTACACGGCAGTTTGGAGTCTGCAGGGTTGTCTGACATGGTTCACGCTGCAGGCTCACCTCCCAGAGGCTTCAGTTTCCGCTGTTGTGCACTGTCACTGTGTGGGAAATATTTAAACCAATAACCCACAAGGCCTAGCAAAATTCAGGAAGTGCATATGTATGTGAACCAAACGCAGAAATTCCTCCTAAGTCTCCGTGTTTTGAAACAGCTGCATATCACACAGCTATACTTTTGCACCCACCAGATATACTCCAAGGCTCTTATAAGCAATAATTCGCAGCTCTGGCAGACACACTCCTTCCTTTCTCTTGCTGGTTTGCTTTGTGTGCCTGGCTTTGTGAGAGCGTTGTGAGTTCCCTCACTTTTGGGAAATAAGTCCAGCTAAAAGGAAATGGTACTTTGTTGTTTTTTTCACAGTGCCTGACTAAGCAATTTATATTGTAAACCACTTTTCACAGCAATTCTCAGTTAGCAAACAATCAAAGCACAAATCTAAACTTCGATTGCAAGCTGGATGTGACATGAATTTTGTAGTAAGCATATGGTGGGAAGAGGCAGCTGATTAAAAAAAAAAGCGTATTGCTCTGAAGTCTGACAGCCAAGGGCCCAATCCTGCACCCGCTGAAATCTGTGACAAAGCATGAGCTGAAGTTAAAACGGATGAAGATAAAGACACTTAATAAATCGGGATTTGATTTGAACCTGCAAAGAGCTTAGGGCTGACCACCACATACTGAAGTAATTCTTAAGGGTACTTGTCATCTCTCAAATCAGCAGCATAATAAGACTGAGATAAATGGGCTGACCCATTAACCATGCCTTGTCACAGTTCCTGAGATAAGACACAAATTTCTTTCTCCACAGTTAATGTTGTAAAATACCAATATTCATGTAAAACCCTCAGAGATACGGAGGGAGGAGTCTGACCCTGGCTGCAGAATTTTTGCTGGTACCACTGATCTTTTTTCTTTTTTCTTTTTAGTCCTAGCAGCTCACGCCGTTTCCCATGTTGTTAGGAATAAGTAGATACTTTTCCCATGGTCTGTGTCATACACTCAGTTGTACTGCGTGCTGTGCAGAGAACAGCTCAAATGTAGGTGGGAGGCTACCATGAAGCTGCCCCAAGCCTAGGGAGGGATTTGCTGCAATAGAGAGATACACTTCCTTTGCAGTGATTACAGCCAGAAACACAAGGAAATATTAAGCTTGTATTTTCCTATTGGTGTCCTAAAATAACAAGAGTAATGTGTGTCAGGAAAGAACTAGACCTTCAGAATATCTGGATGTTATGCTGCATGCCAAATGATGTCTGGAAAAGGGCAAGTGTTCTCTTTGTCTGCTAAAATACAGATATATATCATCCAGTTATTGGGAGAAAGTGTGTTAAGATAGGAAATAGCTATCCATGGCCCATTTGGGTTTTTTTCCTATCAATAGGAGACTATGTGAATGGAATCTGAAGTGAAGGGGTGGTGGGGCTGCCTGCACTGTGCAGCTGAACGTGGGAGAGTGCAGGATTGCCATGGAAACCCGCTATAGTAAACGGGGCTCTCCAGCTGCATGAGAGGATTTATAGCACCAGGCTGGGAGTATGCAATTTAAATCAACAATCTACAGGTAAAATGGCACATTTCCTTGCACATTGTCTCCATGCACTGTAAAATGAAAAAGGAAGGGTAGGTGGGTGGGGAGAATTACAGGACTGCAAAGTTGTAAGGTTTCTTAAAGCTTGACCTAAAACCTGCAGAAGTGGATGCAAAGATTCTTGTGGGTTTTGGTGGGGGCTGGACCAGGCATGCAACGAGCAGACTTATGTTCCCTGTGCACCAAAACAGAGCAGTAGGCACAAGGATGCACCATACCTATGCCCAACAAACTCAGAGAGAGGAGAAGCAGAGTCTATTCCCTACTTGCACAGCCCTGCAGATGGTAGACCCTGCAGCTCAGGAATGCTGCCCAGTTTGTGGTTTTGGTTTGGAGCTGGGGAAGAATCCATCTGGTAAAGGCCCCCAGAACAGCTTGTTACACCTATAAGTGAGACAAATGGGCTATAAGCCACAAACAGTGCTTCTGTAACAAGGGATCAGATGAGTGGGGAATGATTTACTGTTTTCAGATTCTCCCATTTATTGACATTCAAGCACAGTGATATATGGAGTGGTATGAGACAGCAACAACATTATTTTTGCAGTGCTGCCTTCATCACCATACATTACCAAGACCTGAGTGACGGTGCCACATAATCTTCTCCTGGGTCAGACCCCACACACCTGTCTGACCCTGCTCCCAGCTAAGGGTAATGGTTAAATCTAACTTACATGGAACCACCTCGGGGCCAGTGTGGTCATTAGCTCCTGCAGAACTGCATGCACTCAGGTAGCTTGCCTTGTTGTCATATCTAGCAACGAAGCTCAAAAATCTCCCGACTTACCAGTGTGACTGGATTTAAATATGCAGTTTAGTACACACCTGGGTATATTTGTGATGTTAAATACAAGAAGGAAAATTCCTTTTGAGCTGGATAATACAGCATCCTTGGCAGCAAGTCTCTGTACACTCTAAGTGTGTTTTACTGTGCTCCACAGCTTTTTCTTCAAATGTTACTTTGTTCTGCTTCAACCTTTCAACAAAGCGTCAAATGGCTACCAAGAATGGCAAGATTTCAGCCTCTTCCTTCAGGAAGACTTTTATGTTCAAAATCCAAACAGTCCAAACAAAATCTGGGAATTGGGTCCTCCTGTCCTTCCTCTGCTGCTGCCTGTTTCTTTGCCATCGATTCCTGCCCACACAGCAGATGCTGCCAGCCAGAGCTTCCACTTCCCCTTTGCATGTTTTCTTCTCTGTAGTGCTTTCCCTGGACCTTCAGTGGCTTTCAAAATCCCTCCTGCCACCTTTAGGTTCTTTATGTCCACTCAGCAATTTGTAGGCCATTAGTCTCAGACCTACATCATTTACAAAGGACATAGTGAGAAGCTTATCTAATTATCTACTAAAAGGTAGAAAGTCTTGGGCAGGCTAGTACATTGTGGTGTGTACAGACACACCGTGGCAGCTCACCTCTGACGCACAACAGCTGTCTTGCATCAGAGCTGATGCGCTCTGTCCCGGTTGGGACACCAGTACAGGTGACTGCAAGAGGTTATGAGAGCAGAAGAGCTTTATATATCCCACTTACTAAGAACAGTCCCTGGGGCCATTGACCCTCTGCTCATAAATTCACCTGATTTCCCCTTGATTATATTTGTTTTACCACTAAATGCCAATCCGAAATATTGTCGCTGGAGAAGCAGCAGGGTGAGCTAACACAACAGACGGTCTTTTGCCTTGTTATGCTCTGTCAATTCAGGTTTCCCTCAGATTTGCCAGAGTTTCTTTGCTGCTATCCCCTGGGATGCTAGGCAGCACAGTCATTTAACCCAAGATCATTTATGACTGTGACTGGAATTTGTTTGTCTAGGCTTTTTTTTTTTTTCTGTCTCTTCAGATAATAATGTAAACCAGCAAAAACATTGCCTTATTATTGACAAAATTAATCTATATGGAGCTAAGTGCAAAGGAAAATAAATACTAACTGCATACCCATCTCCAATGGAAAATGAACACAGCATATGTTAGAAGGGTAAATTCTCTGCTGATGTAAAGTGGTACAGCCCTGTGTCAGTAAATAGAGCTATCCCAGTTTATGTAAGTAGAGAAGTCGACCCTGAGGAATTTCTGTTTGCTTGCAGCAAAGTTGGTGGGCGTGTTACCTCACTGAGAGAAAGAAAAGATCCTGGACACTTGGAAATGATGGTTATTTAGGGGCTGAGCCACTGTGAGCAAGGAGTGCCACTGCTATGCAAGAATTTGGTAAGAAAACCTGGACTTGGTTAATTGTGCTGCCTGGTAGAAAGGTAAGAAGTTTGTAGAGACCTAGATACATGTGAGTGAAATGTGCTGTCCTGCGCATAGCCCGGACTGGAAAGGTTCACAGATGCCCCTTTTATGTTTCTATGACAACATCATTTAGCAGCTCTCAAGCGAAACTCAAAAGCAGCAGCCAGGAGGTAGACGCGCTGTTCTGAGGAGCCAAGCCACTACCGTCACTCCCTTTGCTTTTCCAAGGAAAAGTGAGGGGATGGGATTGTAAACGTAGACTAATGCTGTGCTTTGCCACTCCCAAACCTTTCATTCAGAATCAGGACTTTGTTCTTCTCCAAGAAGCCAATGCAGCCTTCAGGCTGCAATCAACAAAGGACACAAATATTCGATCTCCACAGACAACTTGAGCAAACGTTAATATTCATCTCGTCCCTTAGGCGATACAGGCTGTTAATCACGTAGTGTGATCGATACTGCAGCACATGTTACACTAAAAACACGACTGTCATGTCAGCTGTAATGCTGAGATTTGCTAGCCCAGGAAAACTATCAAATATCAGTAGATAAAACTGATCAATAGGTAAAACAGGAGGAGTGGTTTTACAGATAACAGAGCAGATTGTCTAATTAGAGTTATGACATAACGCGGAGTAAACACTCTCACTCAGTGAATGCTGCGTCAGACCCAGAACTTGTGTTTGAACCACATATATTTAAACACCATTTTTCCAGATATCAACTAATGGAGGGTGCACTCAGTTCCTAAGAAGTTAGTTGTTCCACTGTTTAATTACGTACATTTTTTAAACATCACATCTTATTTCCAGTCTGAATTAACCTAGCCGCAAGTTCTGGGAGTGCCACTTTCTACTAGACTAAAAAGCTTTCTATTCCCAGAAGTTTTCTTGTCTATAAATTTAACTGTCACCTAAGATTAAGTCACACCTTAAAATTCACTTAAGCAAGCTAAACCAATTGACGTGCTCATTTTGCATCACTCCTGTAGCTGATATTTACATTCTTTGCTACAGCGTTGCTTTGTGGTCTTACACTTGGTTTGTTAGCTCCCGGTACCCTGACAGCCTTCACAGCCCTTTCATTTCACCATGTGCATTTTCATCTAGTTCTTGTCATCAGAACTGTAAATGCAGTGACGTTTGGCTGTGCTGGAATGCATGCTCCAACGTGTCCCACCCTACCAAACAAACCAATCCCACCTCTCTCATTAATTGTTAGTGTTCTTCTAAATTTCATTTTTTACATGAACTTTGCCAGTAATGGCAGATCATTGATAAACGTTGAATAACATTGTACCAAGAGTAAATCCTTTTGGACACACTAGAAATTCCTCCATCAGATAATTACTTTTAGATGCATGTTACCAAATTTTCCATCCGTTTAATATAAGCTACATTGATTTTGTTGAGGACTATTTTTAACAGAATGTCATGCAAGATTAAGTCAACTAACTGCTTTGCAGAAGTCTAAGCCTATTATGTTAGCTGAATTATCTTTATTAGCTGAATTTATAATCTCCTCAAAAGAAAGATTGCTTGTCTGATAAGCAGTTTTCTGGAGCAATGTATTGACATTCCATGGCCCTTTTGACTGTGTCCCATATTAGCATGGCAGCACTACAAAGGACAAAGGAGGCCGAAGTTACTTGGCTCATCCCAGTTACTTCTCTAAGATATTTCATTTCACTATTAGTGTCTTTTCAGGCCTTTGAAATTTTCCTTGTGCTCTGTTATTTGCTCAAAAATCAGCATTAATAGTGCAGAGAGTGTGCTGTGTGCCAGTTATCAGTCCTAAAATGAGAATTATTTCTTTTAGAAAATGCTGCTTACTATTGCTACAATATTGTCCTAATATTCTATTAGAATGATAAGAACAGACTTATCTTCAAGTGGAAGAAATGTAGAAAAAAAATTGTATATCCTGCCATAAACACTTAGCAGAGTTGAGCTGTAAACGGTGATATTTTTGCATTGGCTTTCATTGCTGATTAAGAAATTGATGGGTTTAGACCGGAGCCTGTGTGGTTAGACTGCAGCTTTGGTTACAACCAGAATGTGCTTCCTGTCACAAAGAGCTGGTCTGGGGACTGCGAGGGGTGATGCAGCCTGGTGCTAGTGCAGGAGCCACTGTGACCTTGTGGTGTGGTTGGTGACAGAGTCACTTCGCCCGGTCCTTCTGCTCCTTCTGCCTCTGATTCTCTGAGTTGTTGGTTAGTTAAATAGAAATAAACCCTGTCGGTTACATGGTGAGTGTTTGGAAAGCACTTGCAGAAGCTTGACTAAACAACACAATTAAAGTCTAACTATTGGCAATCTGTTTTAAAAACAAACCCAAACATGCTTGCTTGTAATTAATATCATTACCAACAGTTACAACTTAAAACAGAAACAAAGCCCCCTTCAAAGGTGAAAATCTGTATTTTCCCCTGGGCTTTCAAGCATAACAAAAGATTACTTCTTATTTCAGTTAATACTGACAGCTTTTCCCAGACTTCCGGCAGGAGAAATTGGGTTTTTGTTAGTTGACTGTCGGAAATTGGTTAAACCTATTGCCATCGTTGCAAATATGAGCTGGTCGTCACTAGGAACTCGGGGGTATTTGCCTGAGCAATAAAGCTTTGATAAAGTGCCACAAGAAAAGCTGCCTTACTGCCATTCAAGCCTTCCAAGCCCATAAAGAAGCCAGCATATTTCTGATGAACCACAAGAAAGACTCCCATCACTCTCTCGTGGTTTTGTTTGAAGTCCTAAGAAGACCTCTTGAAGTAGGCACCTTGCAGGCTGTTAAATTCTCCTGCAGGAACAGCGAGCGGGCAGGGACCATGCTCTGCAGAGCACGTGCCCCCAAGCAGTGAGAAGCGATGGGAATTTACCAAGAGATGAAAAGGAAGCAGAAATCCATGTGTTGCTTGAGCATGTCCAGCTTGCTGCAAACATCACTGAGATGCCTGGGGGCACGTGTGAGAGGCAATAATGCCAAGGCTGTTCACATCCCCGCCAGCTGGTTACCAAATATCATCCGTCTTGGATATTGCAGTCAGCTCCATCTTTCCTTCTAGGCTTATTAGTCAGACTGGTCTCAGGTAATTCGTGGTCATGGCAAAGCCAAGCTGAAATGCAGATCACACCAGTAGCCAGTTTTGATTCCAGGCAAGGAGGAACATGAGTGTCTGCAGAGACCCTGAGCACCCTGCACTGGGGTCAGAGCAGCACTGGGGCTGCAGTGCCACGGCAGGCTGGGCCAGTCCCCCCTTAGCAAGCTGCATCCAGAGAGAGCAGTGCCAGGGCAGAGGAGGAGGTTGGCATGAGGGAGAATGATGTTACAACATGCATCAGTTGCCAGTGCTTGAAACTTGCTGAGTTCAAAAGCCTTCCCAGGCACTCTGTACAAACAGTCACTCTGCTCTGAGGTAAAGAGTAAGATTTTGGCTGAAGAGGAGGTGCTGGTTTTTTTGGATTCAAGGCATATATGACATCAGCACAAAGAAGTCAGGAGAGTCCCCTCTGGCTCTGCCTAAAAAATCCCCATCTACCAAGGAGGCCAATGCCAGGCCATAGGGTTTCATTTCATCAAACAAGCTATGAGGTTGAGGGTAAGGGAATTTTAAGGGTCTCTTGCTATTTCTTTAATGAAGCATTTTCAGTCAAGCTTGAAAGCTAAGGGAAGCAGATGAGTTCTGCCTCTTTGTTTGCCTCTTCCGAGGCTGAGAGGTGTATTAATGAAAAGGAAATCCAGGGACATCAGAGACACAGGATGTACAAATATGCACGAAGCTGGAAAGGCTGAATCCTCAACTGCTGCGCAACCCAAACAAAAAGGAATGTAACTTGTGAAAACTGTTAAGGTCTTGAAGTGTCTTTTCATGCTGTACCAGGAGAAGAGAGGGGTGGGCATGAGAGCCTTACCCTGGGGTGGGGAAAGAAAGTTAAGAGCACACTTGCTGTGTTACTATCCATGTTCTGGGAAGGGGTTTGCATCTGGCTTTACTGCCCAACAGGCGTCTTACCCACCACACCGCTGGCTAGCCTGGGCAGCGTAGCTCTGGGTGCGAAGGTGAGCCCCAGAGAGGGTCTCTGCTCAGCAGTTGTGGCTGTTTCAGGCATGCATGCACACAGCTAAATTATTCAGAGAAGCTCGTTACTCAGAGCTTTCTCTGGGTCTCTGTGCTCAAAGAGGTTTTAAAAGAGACAACCACAGTCAGCAAAGCAACTCTTCACTCTCAGATAATCCTCCTTATTTCAGGTATGAATAATGTTCCTGGCTGTGAGTCTCTATTACAGGTTATTGGCAGATTGTAATAACCTTTTGTTCTTCTACTCTGGAGAGGAAAAGTGGTTCTTCACTGAGTCCCACCCTCTGAACAGAGGAGTTTTGTTGCCTTAGGACCAAATTCAGTGGAAAGAAGGATTGCAAAAGCCCTTGAAAACTGTAACTCCTTTACAGGTCCTGGAAAAAAGCTGTGCAGCACAGCAGTTTTATTTAGACCTGTAAAATCTTCCAGATGCATGCAGGGTTCTGTTCCTCAAAGAAAGATATTGAACCTTCTTCTTAACATGTTGTTTGAAATAACAGGAATGGCTAAGCGCTCCTGCTGAAACCCATCCCTGTCCCCTCACTCATGTTCCCTTTCCTCCGTGGCTCTGGGCTGTACTGAAGAGACTGTTGTTGCAACTCATGTAATTATGTTTTATGATAATCCCAAAGCCAAAGCAAATGTTCCTGGTTCACACAGGCTGTGCGTGGCCCCGATTGGCACACCAGCCTTCGCACCTTCCAGGGGCATTTCTATTATTGCCTTTTTCTTTAACAAGGCTAACTCCTCTCTTCCCCATCTTCACACTAGTTTCAGGCTTATTCAAACTACTTTGCTCACAGCTCAGTAAGATCTTCAGACGTTAATGCTTATTCCTTCCCCAGGAGGGATAGGTAGAAGTTATTTTGTTATCTCCACTTTATAAACTAGCATATGGCAGCACCAATAGTGATATAGAATCATTAAGGTTGGAAAAGACCTCTAAGATCAAGTCCAACCATCAACCCAACACCCCCAGGCCTCCTAAACATGTCCCCAAGTGCCACGTCTGCACGTTGGTTGAACACCTCCAGGGACAGTGACTCCACCACCTCTCTGGGCAGCCTGTTCCAATGCCTGACCACTGTTGCAGTAAAGGCATTTTTCCTAATATCCGATGATTCACAAGAAAGCAGTCCTGGCCAGGGCTACACTGCCCATGGTCCCCTCCCTTCCAGTCCCGTGTTCTTTGTCTGGTGCCTGCATCTGCGCAGGTACTTGCCCAACAAACCAGGGAAGAAATGGATCTAGCTGAAAAAAATACCCACTGCGTACGCAGTGCGGAGCACTTTTCACTTGGATCAGGTCTCTGATTCAGTTCAGTGTGTGGCTGCACGAACACTTGTGCTGGACCAGCACTCAGGAACCACAGGGATGGGCTAGGAGAAACAGAGGGAGCTTTACTGGTTTAGTTGTTACTGATCTAAACAAAGTTTGAAAGGATAAATTACCTGCCTGGTGGCACAGCCTTGATCAGTTACAAGAAAACATGCTTGTTCGTTATGTCAAGGTCTTTTGACATCTGTGGATTTTTTACTTAAAAGTTAAAATATAAACAACACCACAACACATGCATATTAGAGTTTGTCTGGAAAGAAAGAGCACGTGCACCAGCCTGATTTATCCTGTCTCTACAGGTTTTTGTCTCTTCAGTTTTTGCCTTTAACGTAGAACTGCTTTTGACAGCCTTTGTTCCTTCCTTGCTTATTCACCCCTGCTCACTGTAAACTACTATTGTTGTTCTTTAAGGAATTCTGCTGATTATAAATTTGCATCTATCCCCCCTCTCTACACTTCCTGCAACTCAAGCTAGTGTTTAGAAGCGTGCGCACAAAAGGAAGTTACATCCACTGGGGTACTTTGATAATAAAAAAGGTGCAAACTTCCTCAAAGATATGTTTGTCTCCATCTAAATTCATGGCTGAAAAACCATCTGATATAAGCCAAGACAAAGTTTCTCCAGTTTTGCTATGTGATTCTTTTTAGGCTGGTTTAAACTAGTACTATTCTGTCTCCAGACTAAGATCGTCGAGCTGCTTAAAACGTGAAGGTAGTGGGTAAGGAAATTATTACCATCCCCGCACCATTCTAGTTCATCTACTTTGTCCAGCTGACTGGGGATCATTTATAGCCTCTCTAACCTTCCCCAGTTTGACAGCAGCCACCTTTCAGCCTTGCTAGTAGTTTAATGATCTTTTTTACAAGTGCTCCTGAAAGCCTGCTTTCCCATGGATTTATCTCTTGTGATTGGACTCTTAGGTAAGAGTGAGCTCTAAAAGAAGCCCTGTTCTGCTACCTGCCTGCTAACATCTTCAGCCACATAACAACATTTGAGTTATCATTGTCCCACTCTCATGGCTGGAGCAATAATAGGTCTCATTATCCTAATATTTTCAAGAACCCTATAGGAACTCTCCATCCTCAAAACCATTCTCTTTCTGCCAAACTTGCTGAAAGAGAGGAGTTAAATGACTGTTAGTGGGGAAGAGGCAGAAATTGGATGCACCTGCCCATAGACTAGGATCACTTGTGCCTTCTTCACAGGAAGTCACACCAAAAAGAGCACAAGAGAAAACATTCAGTTCTACATCCACAGAAACAGAGACCATAGCCTGCTTTTCCCTGCAGACTATCTTTAAAGGAATTTTGAAAATGGCAAACTTTTTCCAGTATGCTGGACAATAGCAAGGTGCTTTCAGAACCTGCCAGTTTGAAAAATAGACAGTGCAAGATGATGGTGTTTAATTACAGCTGTTGCTGGTAAGGGTTGACAATTATAGTGCCAGTTCAGCAGCGATTTCACCTGGGGTCTGTCAGCTTCGGAAATCTGAATTGCAGTGCTCTTTTGCACATAAACCCCAGCAGAGGCCACCAGCAATCCATTTCACGAGCTTCAGGAAAGCTTCTGTGCTAATTAAGAGAGACCTTTGTGTTTTGGAGGGAGTGTCTGACTCTCTAGCGTGTCTGGATGACGAAGACAGCGAGGCAGTGGAGGAATGCTCCTATGTCTTAGCTAATCCTTAAAAGATTGGTAAAATTTGCTGGTTGACTACTGTATTGCAGTTCTGTGTTACTGTCTTGCTCTCTTCCCTTCAGCTTTCTGTGCCTTGTTGCTTTCATGGTTGTCTCTTCCAAGTGGTGGGAAATGTGGTTAGAGCTCTTTCATATTGCGTTGTGGTAGCTTTGGATATCTTTTTTTAAGAAATATTAAAAACTGCTTAAGAAGTTTTAAGTCCCACAATAGTATTGCTTAGCGCTGTGATTCTGCCTGTGTTTGTAAGTGAAGGTGTAGAGATGTTCAGTAACTAGGAGGAACGAGATGATGTGCCTTAAGATTGCAGAAACAAAAAGCTGTTGGAAGCGCAGAGGTGCGTAATGTCTGACTAACTAAAATAAGCCCTGCGTCTCCTGTGATGGATTCTAGCCTGGCTATTTTGTATCCCACCCTCTTTTTCATAACCCATTCCTCCTTTTTGCTGCTCTTTGCAGCAGCCCTTTTCATGTTTAAGGATTACTACTCCATTTCCCCTTGATCTTATCTGAACTGAACAAATCAATTTATTTTACATTTTTTTCTCATAGGTCACGCTTGTCATGTTCATCTGAAGCATTTCTAATTGCTCCATGTCCTTCCCAACACATGATTCAATGTGGACACAATTCACCAGATGAATTAATGGCATTTTTAAAGTACTGGGGTTTCTTTTTCTCTGTACTCATGTAATTGGCCTGTTTCACTGCAGCTGAGCAATGGATCTGAGTTGTGGCTCAGGTCCAAGTACTTGCAGGGAGGTTTTTGGCATGAATATGTAGGGTTAACCAAACCCAACCCACAGCAAAGTAATTGAATTATTTCATCTAATGAATTCAAATCTATTGTGACCTGTTTGCCACTTCTAGAAGAAGAAAAAGAAGCTGAGTTTGTCAGATGATAAATTATCTATTGCGAATTCATGCATTTTAAGGCCAAAGGGGACCATTATGCTCATCTTAGTCTGACCCCCTGCGTAACCCAGGCCGTGGAATTTGACCCAACGATTCCTGTGTCATTAATGTGTGGGTGACCCGTTTGCCTGGAGCTCTGTGGAATACCATATATCTGGCTGGAGCCCAAACTGGAAGCTGGCCTCCACCCTCCTTTCTTTTGCTCCCCTTTCCAGCATTGTTTCTCCAAAGGGCAATTACTCTATCTGCCCGCACTCATTAAATGCCGACCCAGCACTGTGGGCCTAGTGCAGCAAAGCACCCTCTGTCTCCTGTGGTTGAGGAAGGGCTGTAGCCAGCAGCAACAGCAGCTGGCTTTTATTTTTTGCACTAGTATTCTTGACTTGAAGACTGGTTGCAGCGGGGGAAGGCAAGGACTGTGTCCCCCTGGAAATATCAAAATCTCTTAGGGATGAACAGTTGCTTGTTTCCACGTGCTTGTGAACAGCTGCTTGCGCTAGAATTTCTTGCTTTCAGTGAAACCACAAACCTGGGAAAAAACTGGCTGGTGTGATACACAGTGTATCAGCCTGCCTTGTGGGTTCACCCACAGTCCCTCTAGCAGGGCTTCTGTAGCTGGTTGCTTGGCGGTGCAGAAGGGTTCCTTTTTTTTGGGTCATATGGCATGCACTCAGGACACCAGTGCACCTCCCTGGGTGGGGAGGCAGTTCTCAGCAGAATGGTTTCACCTTTCTCTGCTGTGGTTTATCTACAGAATTGAGACTATCCCTGAGCTAAGACACAGATACAGGTTTGTTTATGGGTTTTTGTTTTGGATTTAAATGCCCAGTCAATCAGCTCTGGGGAAAGAGGCTTCTGTGGTTTGCTAGTGGGATGTTAGTGATGATGTTGTTTTCCTGAGCAGGACCTCTGCTTGCTCTTGAGAGGGGCTTTTGTGCCAGGGGGAAACAGCCCAGTAAGTAGGGCACGGCTCTGGATTCCCTCTGACCACAGGGTTCTTGTCTGCAGAGCAAGCTGCTAGAACCCACTGAAAGCCACAATTTATACCCATGCTTCTTTGGGATGTCTGTGATGATAATGATGTTTAATTTGATGTTGCTGGATAAGTGGCACTAACTTAGACAGGCTTCTGCTGAGTGACCAGCTCACTAACTTTTACAGGAGCATCTCAAGCCTTGGAAAACTGATGGAGCTGGATGCAGCGTTTGAAGATGACCTGCACCCACCTTGAGACATTCAACAGACAATAAATAGTAAAGACCCCAAAGTTCAACAGGACACAGTTACCACAGAAAGCAAGCTGCTGCAGGCTGGAGGGAAACATCCTTTTTCCTGGTGGGTTCCTCACTACCAAAGACTCTTCCAGACTCTGCTTTGTGGCTAAGCCTGCTTGTGCAGACTTACTGGGAGGCCACAGGCCTCTGTGGCTGTGGCATACCCCTCCTGGCTCATGTAAGGTGGACACAGCTGTGCCAGGTCCTGTTCTCTGCTGCTTGTCCTAACTGCCTCCTGGTGCAGGTATTTACTTTCAAGGACAAAAGTGCTTAGGCTAAGCAAGAACAGAGACTTCTGACCATGGAATTAAGCAGCTACATATGGTGGGGGTTAGAAATCAGTAATGTAATGCAACACCCCTGGCACGTTAATGTGCAGGTATGGTGTCTGTGCCTCGCTGTGTCGGACGGCTGTGGCTCTGTCCCGCCCTGCTGTGGTAGCTCTGAAGGTAAGCGTGGAGGCACCGCAATGCGATGTTAAATCCCGGGGCCACGCACGACGTGTGGCCCACGCTGCTGCCAGGGCTGCCGTGATGCTCCCCTCCGCCGTGTCTCGGGCGGCGGGGCGATGGCGAGGCCGGGGTGTCCTGCCCGGGTGCTCGGCCCCTCTCTCCCGTCCCGTCCCACCGGCAGCCCCCCGGGGCGGGCGGCAGCGCCGAGCACGGCGGGCCGGGAGGAGGAGGAGGAGGAGGAAGGGCCGCTGCCCGCCGCGGGGCTGACATCAGCCGGAGGAGGGGCCTGCCCGCGAGTTTCTTTGCTCGGTGCATCACTTCCCGCCGCTGCCATACTCCGCTGCCCGGTGCCGGGCTCCAGCCGCGCCTGCCTCCGCCTCGGCGGGGCCGGCGCCCATGGCGTGCCTGCCCGGCGGGGACAGCCCGGGCTCCGCCGCCCGCCGGCTCTACTCGAGGTGAGCGGGGCCGGGGCGGGTGCTGGGCCCCGGGGGAGCCCGGCTGCGGACCCTCCCGGCCGGTCCCGGAGCTGCGCCCGCCGCCGCGGGCAGCGTCCCGCAGAGCCCCGGGGCCCCGGCCGGGGGGGAGCGGGGCGGCGGGTCCTCCAGGGAGGGAGGGCTCATCCGTGGGAAGGGAGAAGCTGTTGCACGCCTGGGGATCCAGCGCGAGTAGAGTGAGAGGAGACGGAGGGGAAGGACGTGCTGTTTCCTCTATGGGGCAGCTCTTGCTTCGTGTATAGGGTGGTGGGTGCTCTGGTTGCTGAGAGGAAAACTGTGGTTTTCCCTGGCACTAGCCTGGGGCGATCAGCTCCTTCTGTTAAAGCGGCTGATGCTGAAACCTTGTCGGTGCTGGGCATTTGCATGGGAGGCTCTTGATCGCACTGCAGACTTTAAGTCCCAGCTTTAAAATTAAGCGCTACAGAAATTTGCACGAGGCTGGAAAAAAATAGCTTCGGGTTGTTGTCTGGCATTCGTGAAAATACCGTATCTTGCCTATTCTCTTCATTTAGATCAAAAATGAAAAAGTCTGAACTGGAGTCAATTTGAGGCCTTACGGTATTGCTTGGAGCGTTGTTGTTTATGCTGCTCATCCTCATTGTGTTTTATTTCTTCTCTAGCAGTCAGAAGTGGAGGTAATGCAGTATCTGGACTAGAGGGCAAAAAAAAAAATGCCTGAAGTATAGGCAATATAGTAGCCTTTCATCAATTCTCTTTGCATGCTTTGCAATAATTAGCACAGCAGCTAGTGGGCTGTCTACTTTAATGAGTATTGGTTCATTAGGACAGCAGGTGTTTCTTGGTTTTGTTGTATTGTATAGCAAGTCCTGGGAAAATGACAAGAGAATGTAGAGTTAAAACCATTGCTATGCCTACCCTGGTGGAGCTAGAGCTGCAGAGAAACTGGCTTTTAATCAGACTGGATCTCTTTCTTTCTCTTCTGTTTTTCTTGAGAACTTTTTTGGGAATGACTCTGGTCACTTTTGTGAAGGAAATCCTTATGGGGGGCTGTGTGCTTTTCCAGCACAGTAAACACTACTGCCAGCTGCTTAGTGAAGAGCGAACAGAACAGAAATGGGAAGCGCCCCTCCTGTGGCTCTGGCAGGGCGTGTGGTGTTAAAATTCCCTGCAGTGCTCTTCAGGCTTGCTCTGCGGGCCTTGACTCTGCATGTTGATGGAGCCTCTCTCTCTTTACTGTGCTGTTAACTGGAGTTGTAACTTAAGAGTTTGTTCCTTAACTCCACTTGTATCGCAGTGTAGAAACTTCTAGCTTGAAGTAAGTGACTCTCAACTCCATCCAGTAGGCATATCTAGGGTGATAGGTGGAACCTCAGGTGACTGGGTGGCAAAGCTATAATGACTGGTGTCAAAGTAATCTTCAGTGTGTTTTGGTTTTGGTATTTTTTGCCTGGGAGCAGTAACTCAGGTGTAAGAACTGCAGAAGGTGCCTGTGCTGGCAGGGAGTGCCAGACCCCTTATCTGGGGCTGCTGGGGGAGGTGTATTCCCTCTAGGAAGAGGAATGGGGTGGAAGGAAGTGTGCCACAAAGAAATTAAAGTGTTTGTTCATTTGACTACATCCCTTGGTATTTCCCTAAATCCAGCCCATCCTAAACAAAGGCATCTGTTCTGTTGCTGTGCTCGCAGCAGACAATCTGTGTGCTGACTGGGCCATGCTCTTGTATTCAGGGAGACCAAAGTCAGGAGTATCTCTGCTACAGCAATAATACATCATATGCATTTTTGGAAAAGACGTCCTGTGCAGCTCTTGACGTCAGCTCTTGCTAACCTTTCTGATGCCATTTATTTCATTGCTGTTGCTACAGCAGAACTGTTAGTCTCAAGGGAGACTTGTTGGAATTACAGGGCTTTGGAAGCCGTTGTGACTCTACGGGGCTGGCACGTCTGCAGTGGCCAGCTCCTGGTATTGAATGTAGGATCTCTGGCCAGGACTACTTGGAAACATCGAGCTCTGTGATTGTCCTGAGCAAACTTGAGCTGAGCAAGTTATTACATGAGCCTGAGCTTATGCTTTACCTTCTGGGGGGGGTTGATTTGGTGCACTGAAATTAGTACCCAATTCAGCTGTGTGGAACCTCTGAGGACTCTCATTGGACAGAATCCAGGCTGTGGGAGCTGTGAAATACCTGCTTTTGCAGCAGGTACCCTTCTCTTCTCCACTGCTGCAGATGCAATCTCGCTTGCCTTTTCGCGCTGGCTGGCTGACCTTGAATGCGTGGAAAGTACCAAGCCCATTGAATGATTTCCCTGGACCATGGTTCCTGAGTGTGTGTCAAGCTCGTGCTGGGGACAAGTCCACCGGTATCCAGAGAGCTCCACTGGATTTGGCCCTTTGCTTTTAAAGACCACTTTGGAGACTTCAGAGTCTGGGAGTGAGGCATTGGCATGGTTCTAGGGAAACCATCGCTGTACTCCATTGACATCACGGAGATGTTATTGATCCCACACAGAAAGAATATTAGATAATGCTGCAATCAGACCAGAAATGTATAAATCTGGCATGAAAACTCGGATAAAAGCACGTCTTGTTCTTCCCTCCTGGGCCTCCCTTTCCCTTCCCCGCTCTGTGTTCTCTTGCAGTGCTACCTATTTTCAATAGAGCTGTTGGCTTTTGTAATGTTTACTAACTTCTCTTGATTGTGTCATAAACAGTCTCCATCTCGCTCATTAATGTCACTACAGTGGGTACCTGACCTGAATGTGCATCGGGCAATTAGCGTGCGCTCTCAGAACGCTACAGATTTTTCTAGAGAAGGCAACTTTCTCCTGTTCTGATGGGAAAGCTGAGCTGGAAGAATTGTTGGCCTTCTGATGTGGAAGGCAGCGAGAGGGGGCATAATTCAGCATGGGGATTAAGGCAGAATAAACTGGTGTTTGCAAAGCAAACTGGGAAGAAAGTCCACCATTGGGGTAGACCTCCCTCTGGAATGGTTCCTGTTTGTTTTGTACATATCCAAGGGATCACAACACCATGAAATATTCTGATCGTTTTCCAGGTGCTAGTACTTGTAAAGTAAACTTTCAAAACTTAGCATTATGTAAAGTCCAGTCTTGCAAAAAGCAATGTTGCCTTTTGTTCATTCAGAAGGGGAAAAAGTTACATATTGCTTTCTTTTAAGATACACTTAAATACCACCTCTTAGGAAGAAAAATATTTTGTATCTGCCTCAGATGAAAATGAACACCACCAGCGGTGCTAGTTTTGGTGTTCATTAGGAATTTTACTGAATACTCAAGTGAATAAGCTTTCTGGTGACAACTACTGTCTCTGTATTAACTTGGGCTGGATTTGAGCAGCAGTGTGGTGACAAAGAGCTTTGTGCCTTGCTACAAATCCTCTGAGCCCTGAGGGTTGGAGAGTTGTTGGCTCACAGGAAGATGGTAGAGGAAGAGTGCGATTAGCTTGTTCTGTGGGACTGGGAAGGGGCTCCGGTGAGGGGATCCCTTTAAACTTGTAAAAGATACCTCTGGAAATAGCTGAAGTGGTGGCAGAGTTCAGAGAGGGAGCACACCCTCCCCGAGCAGCCGGCTGAGCGCCTGGCTGCCGCTGCCATGCCGCGAGCGGCCCGGAGGCTGTTGCGCAGTTGGCCTGGCTGTGCGTGCATCCGAGTGAGCAGCGCTTCGCCGAGCAGCCAGGCTGAGCGGGTGGCAGCGCGAGCAGGGAGCTCGCAGGACTGGCTTGGGTGCTGATGCCTAGGGTAGCCCTTGATGGAAGGATGGGAAGTAACTACATGTATGTCTTTGCACCAACTCCAAGTATTTATATAAGGCAGATGAAATCTGTTACGTAAGCAGGACCTACATATAAAATACAATGTTCATGTGATTTTTTTAACCTGTTTGAGCTTGCAGGCTATTTTACCTCCTGTCTGTGTCTGACTTCTTGGCAGATTTCCCCTGTCTCCCTCTTCTGATCTTTCAAATTGCCACAGCTGTCCTCTTCTTGCCTCCAGGTAAGGATTTTCCTGCTGAAAACAACAGTGTTGAGTGCTGTGGCTGAAGGTGATCTGTCCTGGATGGGCAGGTTTGCCAAGTGGGGGTTAGTTGGCATCACAGTGAAAAAGTGGTGTTTTGTACCACCAGAAAGCTGGAAGTGACCCTTTTTTGTCCCTTTACTACATAGACCAAACTTGAAATTGCTTGATTATTAAGTTGGAGAGAGCTTTTTTAGGGGTTTTGACAAGATTACAATTTTTCTTTTGTAGGCCTACGCAGTCAGTCTCCATTAGGCAGAAGGATGTGAAAAACAGGACAAACATTTCTAAAATAGCTGTGCTGCATAATAGGTGGCTTGAGCAAAAATTATATGATAGCTTAGCATGCAGTATTGGTTTTGTTGACATCTGTTTTGGGATATTTTGAACAACTCACTTGTAGTTTCAGCATTTGTGAGTAATGTGGTCATCCCAAAGCGGAGCCAAGCAGAACATTTAGTCTTGACCGCAGCAGGGAGAGGGGACCTTTGTTGGTCGGGCCTTGGATTGGGAATCGGCGTCTGGCTTTGTTGCAGATTTCCCCAGGACCTTGGGTATCCTTTTTGATTATTCTGTGTTTCACCTTGTGGGATGTGGGGAGGGAAGCTCTCTCTTCCTTCTTCCTTTGGTCTCTGTTAAATGGGTAGAGGATGTGCCTTGTACCTGTACAGTGCCTAGCACAGTGTGATCTTATCTTACTTCTGACCTCTAGGTGCTGCTGCAATACAAACAATTGTTGTCTTCAGGGCATTAATTTGACTTGTATATGCACGTGTAAATCAAGTTGAGATGATACACTGTTCTTTTCCATGTGCTGACTTGCACTTCACTGACTCAAGTTATGCCAGACCTCCTGCTTGTTGTGCCTCGTGCTTCTGGGGTGAGAGCTGTCCCTCTGGATTCTTTATGCTGAAATACTTCACGTTGTATGAGACACTTGTGCCAAGCATACTAGGAAGAGAAATTTGTGCTTTGGCCACAAGTTCACGGATTATAGTGTTTGCTACTGTGTCAGCTAAAGTCAAATAAGCTTATGTGACTCATGTGTGTGGCCTGTGGGCAACCTTGAAGCCAGCTCCCTGTGAGATGAACATTAATGTTCTATTTGGTCACCCTAGGACCTAACTGAATGGAGAGCTGGGTCTGGACGTGAGGCAGACTTTGACCCTTCCCGGCTGGGATGTTGTCTGTGAAGCACGAGTCAGCCGTGCTACCCGGTGCTCCGTGACTAGCTACTGAGGTGCCTTTTGCTAGCTGTTGCATTAGTCATCAGGTACATCCCTCCTGGGAAAGTATCTGAAAGAGCTCATGGCAACAAGGGAGACACCCTCTGGGAAAGGTTCCTATAACCAGGAGATTGGTGGGGGCCTGGCTGGGGCACTCTTAAGGACAGAGAAAGTCCTTGGGGTTTGTAGCGGTAACAAGGGCCTCTTACCACTGGATTGCGGTTGGATCAGTGACCAGGTGTTGAAATTTAGTTGCCTCCATGGGTGGTGGGTCCCATTCTGGCTCCTGCTGGATCCAGGTCTTGTCAGAGCTTTGGCTGGTGTCTGCAGCATGGCTTGCTTACGCCACATGGAAATCTTATGTATAATTTATTTCTGTTTTCCTGGTGGATGCAACTAATTAGGGATCTGCTGCCTTTTATTTTCCAAGTAAGTTAGGGGATTAGTGCCTATTACACCAAAAGGTGAAAAGCCTTTATGAAGGCCAAGAAAGTGATTTGCTATAGAAGAGTAATTTTAAAATTCCTTTTTGGCCATTCCTCTCTTCAACCGAATGCAGCTGAACCATGATTGCTCAGGTGACAATAGCAGAGACTTGGGAGGTGATGGGGGAATAGAAGTATGTGGGTGAAGGAGACAGAAGTGGGCTGCATAGCTCAGTTGGCATTCCCCTCCTCCAGCTCAGTGAAGAGAGTGTCCCAGGCATTGGATTTATTCCTGATATATTACATAAACCACAGGGGAAAGCCTTTCCTTGGTGTGTGCCTTGAGGATGAGCAAAATCACAGCCAGCAGCAGGAAGGATAAAATTGGATATGTTGGTAAAAGGCTGGAGAATCGGTTTCTTTCCCCACTGATCAAGGCCTGCAGGCTTGGAGGGAAACATCTGCAGTATGCTGTGCAGATAGGAAGGGATTTTTTTTTTATGGACTGGGACTAATAGAATGACTTTTTTAAAATGAAGCTCATCAGGATGGAAGATCCTGCTTATATTCAAACCAGTAGAGTGTGTGTATGTTCCCATTAGAACAAGAGGTCTCCAGCCCTGAAGGCTGCCTGCCCTGAGGGGTGACATGCCTGCCTCTGGTTTCCTGCACCAAGCTGGCCACTGCGCTTGAGACGCTGCTGGTGCTTTCAGCTGGAGGTGGGTTTGAAGCTTGAGCGAGGAGAGAGGAAAGGCAATGGGGAGATGGCAGTCCTGGGGCAGGGCAGACCTTCCCTTGCTGCTCTGCAGGACCACCGGGCTGCCACCTGCCCAGCCCTCCTCATCCTGCCCCGAGGTGGATCTGGGGTGACCCTGGCTTGTGTCCTGGGTCCCTTGCACAAGTGGTGACTTTCTAGCTTGTCCTATGGCTTCTGGCATCCCTGCTCTTTTAATGTGTCCTCAGGGCACAATTTTGTTACTGCACCATAACCACATGCAGTTTGTGCTCTCCCTAGAGCAAATACCGGTATGTCACAAGCCTCCTCTCCCTGTACTCTCATGTTCCAGCCCTGCTTTCTACTCTGGGCTCCCTTCTCTGCAACAGATCAGGCCTTCTGTCACTAGAGAATATAAACTGTATTTTTGTGCTGGTGTGGTTGCTTTTATTTTTGCTGTCTAGTATTTTTCCACTTTAGGTGATGTCCAAACTTGAATTCAGTCTTGCTTGAAGAACAGATTTGAATTCTTTCAGGTCTTATACTGCAAGAAGCCACCAGCAGCAAGTTTCCTGAAGTGGAAGGATGCATCTTATTTAACTCCTGCTTCAAGAGCAATTTTATCTCTGAATTGCTGCTCAAGTTTCCCCCTCCCTCTCAGTCCTGCTCTGTGTATCGCTTTGATCAGCCAGCCCAGCTTCTAGAATTCAAAGCCACTTCCCTGTCATAAAAAAACCATGCCAGCAAAAGCCATGAAACAAAAATTCATCCTTCATCTGGGCATGCAGGCTGTGCAGCCTGACCACAAAGTGAGGCTGTTGAATTCTGGGCCTGGGCTGTTTATATTGTCAGTGGGAAAGCTTTCCATTGACTGAGCTGCTCCCTCCCTAAAGATACTTTTAATTAAATGTTATTTGACAGATCTGACTTTCGAACTGGCTTAGATTTAACTGGTGTAAATGGGATATTTTCCTCCCCCACTGAAAGCTGAAGAGAGTAGGGGTAATCTTGTTGGAAGGCTATGTGTGTTTGAAGTCACGACTATCTGCTGTTTAATGTAGTAATCTGATAGTGTTAAAAACCCTCAAACCACCTAACCCCCCTCCAAAAAAAAAAAAAACCACAACAAAACAACCCTACCACCAAATAAAAAACAAAACAACCCCCAGTCCTGCCAGTGCTTGGTGAGGAGAAGGGGAAAGGGACACCAGCTGCCTATGGCTTGGAGTGAAGCAGCTCTCTAAACAATGCCCAGCAATGTTATGCAACTGCCTAGGGAAGGAAGTGAAAATTTATCATTACAATGCAGTTTCAAGGGCAATATTAAATGAGGAATTTGCAATGCAACCCTGTACTTAACTGACTTAACTAACTTTTCCCCGGGATAAAATGACAGGGCTGGTAAGGGCAATAGCTGTGGCCTCTGCTCCCTCGAGGAGTGGAGCAAATACAGGCTCTTTTTAGAACCGAATCCGAGGCATTGGGCTGAGAGCTCTCAGAATGGGCAGCCAAATTCCAAACCAGTGTAATAGCCTGATCCTGCAAGTGCCTGGCTGATCCCTGGCCCATGGAAGCCAGGGAAAGGGGGAGCAAGCACATACTGGAGCATCTCATTGATATCTCTCATTGCTCTTCCTTATTTCAGTGGAAGCAATAAAAAGACTCCTGTGCAAGGCCCTAGACATTGGAGCAGCAACACAAACCCTGAATGAATTACTTAAAAGGCAATGCTAGCATCTGATCACTACCTTCAGGGTAGAAATAAATAGCTTAAGTCTTCTGCTATTCCCAGTCTTCTTTTAGCAAGAGGATTTTGCCCAAGGATGACGGGTACAAGAACCACAGGCCTTTCCTTTTTGACTCTGAGATTAGAACTGATATATCTAAAAAGGTTTCATCTTTTGCTTTGTATCAGTTCTGTGCAGCTGCTAAACCTGAAGGAATTTTGAATGAAGAATATTGGATTGTCTTGTCTCTCCTCATGCTTTTCTGTTACCCTTTGCATTTGCACCCTCTGGAGCAGCCAGAGGGGCTCTTCTCTGGGAGCTGGGTGCTAATGCATCTTTCCTCCAGATGCTGCAGGAGAAAGGTTAAGAAAATGGATGTAAAAATGGGGAAAACACCTATGTTATACTAATAACTCAATGTAGAAACCATTTCCTGTTGAGCCTGGGCTCCACCTGAGAGCAGATGTTTTGTCTTGGAAACTGCTTTTAAAAATGTATGGATAAAACTTAGTGCCATCAGTTGATATATGCAGTTTGCTCTCTGAGCTGTAGAAAATGACAGCTGCGTTATGCTCCTGGGAAGCAGCTTTGAACACGCGCCGTACGACAAGGCTCCTTTCCTGCCCTGGAGATCCAGCTCCGTTTCCCTCCCACACTCTGGCTGCCAGGGAGCAGGCCAAGATGGCTCGTGTGATAGCGAAGTGCTGTTCCTCAAAGCCCCTTTCCTTGCTTGCTGTGGACATGGGTCCAGCTGCTGATCCATGATGAGACCTGGGGCAAGTCATTGGATTTGCAGCCTTGCTTGTGCTTGCCTGCCCTACCTAGCCTGTGGAGGAATGACTTCTGCTATAGGATTGCAGCAGGCTCAGCACAACGAGACCAGATTTGCCATGGGGCTTCCAAGCATTGTGACGACACAAATAATTAATAGTTGCATTGAGTTCCCCAGGGAAGCTTCAGCACATTGCTGGGACAGGCAAGTGGCCCTTGCGTGTGCAGTGGAGTTTCTCCATGCCTTGATTAAAAAAGCTGCACAGCTGTGCATATTTACAGGTAGAATGGAGGGGTTTGCTGTACCAAATGGCTTTGCCAGGTTATGTGTTTCCACGACTTCCTTGACACTCCTGGGATTTTGCAGACCACTGGGCTGTATTTGCTCTTCGATGGGTATCGCAGCAGGTGCCTTTTCTGGGCGTTCGCCCCATACAGCACACTGGGGCTTGGCTGGTGGCACCTCCCTGGGCACTTTAGTGTAAATTGCCGTGATTTCCTGTGCTCTGGCTTGGAGCAGCTTGAGTGCAAATTAGCTGTAGGGGCAAGTTTCTCCTGTGATCCACGCTGCAGAGGTGAGGTTGTTCTTTGTGCACTCCATCTGTGGAGTTTCCATTCATGCCTGAGGAGAGCTGGAAAGTGCCAATTAATATTCATCTCTCTGGGGCTGTTTGTTAATTACTGTTATTCATGGTTTGTATTACGGTACTGCCTCATGTCCCACACTGCTGCGCCAGACTGAGTGGATTCTGGAAGGGTTATATCCGTTCCAGTGTTTCAGAGTGCTTGGCAAACATCAGTATTTTATTGCAGCCTTTCTGGGAAATACTGTTCCTGTTTTCAAGGGTGAGAAATTGTATAGTCTTCAGGGTGAAAGTGAATATAGGTGGCAAAGCTGGGAGCTGAATGTCCCGACTCCCACTCCTTCCCTTCAGCGCTTCCTTACGTCACAGTGAGGTTGTGAATTGAAGAGGAGACCCCGGCTTCATCTCTTACTGAACGACGCAGGGCAGTGCAGCACTTGTGTTGCACGATATTACAACGGTTCTGCTGTTCTCCTTAATATGGGAGGGAGAAAAAGGCTGTTTAGAAGGAAGTTACCAGCTGGTAAATTAAATACCAGGCTCTGCCCATTTACAAGGTGTGCCTTGGAAGGGTGGTGGGAACACTGCAAACCACAGGCCCTGGGAGAGGAAAAGGAGCAGCCTGGGTGGCTATGGGGTCTGGTCACCATGAAGAGCCCAGCTCCAGGTATTGGCTTCAAGAAAGCAGAACAGCCCTGAGTTGTTAGAGTGCTCGGGTACTTGTGAATCTACGTAGTTATCTATCTCTTGGGCTTTGAGAGGAAAGCAGTTAATTTCAAAAGGGAGAGAGTGACACAGAAAAATGTTCCCTGTCAGAAAATCGCCTACAAGTTAAATTACGTAACAACTGAGTGGAGTTCCTGGGTACCCTGCCTTGAGGGGTGGTTGTCTTTGGGGTATGGTGAAAGATGGAGAGAGAAAAACACAATCTTGATTCTTACAGTCAAGCAGGAAGATTTTGGGATGGGCAGTGGCTGCCCGTGCTCTGAGGAGGGTCCTGTTGTTACTGTACTCCAGCTATGCTCTTGTAAAGTTATATCACAGCTGATACTGCAGAAAACAGCCCCTTTTTTAGCAACTGTCTGCAGAGATTTGTACTGAGAAAATGGCATTGGGGATTGTATCTTGTTGCAAAACACAGAGGCCATCAGATCCGACTTGTTTACTGGCCAAGCTTTCTGCAGCGTGAAGGCAGGAATATAAACCACCAGTGACTAAACAAATGAAAATATCTGGCATAATAGGCAATGTGTTTTTCTCTTCCCTTTCTGACAAATAAGGCCTTCTGATTTCAGCAAGGAGTATCTTGCTTGGGAAGCCCATGGGCCAACATCTCATGGCAAGTGAACAAGGATTTACATAAGTGCAGATTAACGTCCTGGAATCGTGAGACTCCACGTGTGCCTCGAGGCATTTCCTGGCCTCTGAGTTCAGCTGAATGTCTGAGCTCCTGCGCAGGTCTAAATAATAAAACATATGAGTTCACTGCGATGCGCCCAGAATTTTAAGGCTGCAGCCCTTGGCCAGCTCTTGTATCAATTGCTTGCATCAGGGCTGTAATCCAGGAAACTGCAAGCATGAACTAGCTGTTTGATTGAAGTCTGTGGTTTGGTGCTTTCCTGGGTAAAGCCACTGGAGAAAGGGAGGCTGCTGCGTTATCTGCGTTCATCCCTTTCATGTGCACCACTGGGAGTGCAAACAGCAAAAACGTGCCAGTAAGTATGACGCACTGTGCGAGCAGATCGTGTTTGACAGGGAGCTTTGCCAACGTGTTCAGGTGTTTAAGGAGTTAACAATGAAATGATTGAAAATATCCACTTTTTCCTCTGCTGTTCTGGAAGAAAATGAAAACTCACTCTGCAAAATGTACATTTCCTTCAATAAAGCCGTTCTTTTTTGGCAGAAAGTTGTCACCAGTCATGCCATTGAGTGAGCATTTTGCAGAGAGTTGTGTGAGAGATCAGCAGAGCGAAAAAAGCCTGTGAAAGCTGCATGGGTGCCACAGAGGTGTCCTGCCATGCCACATGGCTGCAGGAAGGAGCGCGAGGGCCGTGTGCTTTGGCTCCGTCCTGCCTTGTGGCTGGTGAGCACGTTGGCTCACTGGTGAGCACGTGTCCCCTGTTATGTGGTCTGTGCTCTCTGTGATCGGACCGGTCCTGGGCCTGTTTTAAAGCCAAATACATGGTGATACAAGGATGAGGAGTGAGCAAACTGTTGTGTGACCTGCCCTTGGCTCCCCCTGACTGAACGAAATGACATTCTCCTGTAGTGGAAATCCCTTTCTGAAGGAACCTGGGTGAGGGTTTGATCAGTGTGATTTCAGGGAGTCCTTCCAGGTTTGCTGAAGCAGGGTCAGACTCCAGCTGCGCTCGATGAAGCTCCAAGCCCAAGTGCAGAGGGGAGAGCTCGCCTGCCTGGGGCCAGGGTAGCTGTGCTGACAGCAGCCTTAGGAAAGGAAGGAAGGAGATGCTATACAGACTGGGCTCCAAACGAGAACTGAGTCATTTGTCAAGGCTGACGGCTCGCTCTCAGAACTGGTTGCCTGAGGCTAACGTGGCACGCAGACAGGAGACGTAAAAATGTATCTATCTATATACACACACAGAGGAGTGAAAAGTAAAGGCTCAAAACATGTGACTGGAATTAAAATTAAAAAAAAAAAAAAATCCCAATTAAAGCCATGTGTGTTGGAGGATGTAACTGCTCCTGAAAGGCTCATAGAGGCTGTTTGTACAGCACAAATGCAGCCACTCCGTAATGCCCTGGATTAAAACAGGCAGGCTGCTCCAGCACACAAAATCTGTGTGGAAGCAGTGTTGTTCCTGCATGTCGGCAGCTTCCACAGCCCACCACCCTTAGGGGTTAAGGTAAGGAGCTGTCTTGTCACCTGTCTTGTCCTCCCTGTCACTGCTGCCTGCGCTCCTGAAGTGCATTTCTCTGTGCCGCCTGCTGTTGTGCCATGTCTTTCTTTTACTCCTAGATGATGATGTCTCTATGCCGGAACAGAGATTTTTTTTCTGAAGACATGCATTATTCAGTAGTCAGGATAAATGAACTCCCTTGATTTGGCTATGTGTGTAACCCTGATGCTATATCCTCCCTTCTTTCACCAGTGTAAGGGAGGAGGAGAGCAGTGAATTCTTTCAGTGCTACAGAGCAGCCTGTGTCCTGCATTAAGCTATTGCAGTACCTCTGAGGTTGCAACAAGGACCTAACCTAAACCTAAAATAGGTCTGTGGAGAGATCTCCACTATCCATTCCTGCTCATTCTGTCTCCTTAACCGTGTGTTTCTATCAAGCAGGTAATACATCATATAACAAACTTTTGGCTTCATCCTTTCTACATGCACAGTAACGAATACTTGCCATGCCAAGGGGGCCTGTGCAGCAGCAGGGAAGGTGAGGGTGAGAAATAAATATGGGGGGAGTGGGGGGAAGGGGGGAAAGGGATCGGAAGTTAAAGCTGTGAAGGACATGGCCTTAGGAAGCTTGATTTGGAAAGGGTGTCCCTTTTCCAAAGGATATTGGGTTCTGTCCCTATGGCTATATGTGCAGTACAGCTGCGTGGCTGGTAGCTGCGATGTGCAGAGGCAGAACATCCTGGTAAGCTGAGGATCTGCTCCTGCTCTCAGCTGGACTAGAAGCCTCACCTGGTGTCCTAGGGATGGGAGAGTGTCTGCTGTGGCATAACAGTAGCTGTTGTGTCAGATTGGAGAGATAAGTGCTGAGGTTTGGAGAGAGTCTAGGATATTTTGCTGGAGTTGGATGTGCTGCAGGCCTTTACCCTACTTTGTGAGGAAAACAAGAGGTTTTTTGGCATGGAAAAGCTTAAAAATCTGATGCTTCACCCTTTTATTCCCCTTACCAAAGGCTCAATTCCAAGAAACATATAAAAGAACATAATTTTGTTATTTTTTTTCATAATAAGTTTTGCAATTTGCTTAAAAAGCAAATCGTTAAATCGACTAACTCATGATTTTGTGGTAGCAATGAGACAATTATTAGGGAGAGTATTAGCATTCTTGCTGCATCCAGGAAGACTTTCCAAGAAACACGATGTTTATACAAATTCTTACTATGGAAGAACAGGACCAGAGTCCATTTCACAGATGCAAAGATGTACTCTGCTTTGATCCATGTGGCAAACTCGTATAATATATGCTTGCCTGTTATTTACACACGTGGTTGAATTACACTAATACCACAGTGTCAGAGCAAAACCTGACGTGGTGCCGTGTCCGGGAGGAGCACTTGCCTCCATGCACTTGATTCGTGCAGACGTTCAGTGCAGCGGTGCCAAGCGTTTCCAGGGTAGATGTTATCTGTGGAGCTGTACTAGGACAGAAGTGCTAAAAATCTGGGAAAATGTGGTGGAGGACTAAGCTACACGATCCTCTGGAAGAGGTGAAACCAGCTTGCAGGTTGCTGGAGCTCCAGGGTTCCCCACAGAGGCAGCAGACACCCACCACAGACTGTGCCGTGCAGTGCTAGACAGTGGGCCTGTTCTCCTTGGATTAGCAAAGCAGAGTGTAATTCTCACCTTGCATGGAGCTGCGTTGCTGCTGGCCGCCTGGGAATCCTGCCACGCTCTGATTTATGGGCTCGTAGATTAATCTGATGGCACGCGTAGATTTTTCCATAATGCCATAAAGAACCCAAAAGCTACAGAAACGGTGTCTAGAGACACTGGCAAGGACTGCATAGGACCACTGGCTGATATCTGAGCTCTTGGGGAGCCTCTGTTTCCTGGTTTTTCAGACAGATGTGGAATATTATCTTTACAAAATCCAGAGGGGTGCCCTGTGGCTGTGCAACAGCCAGGGAGAGCAGCAGTGTCCTGTGCCTGAGCTCTCCTGCTGTTTGCCAAGGCAGCCTTTTAAATGCATGCGTGTGTCTGGGCTGATTTCCGATATTTAGCATCCCTGAAATTTTCAGGGAGAGCATGACAATGCTTCTAACAGCCCTCAGAGCATGAGACAGCTGCAGAAGAACGATGTAGAATTAATCTGCTCTGCTACAGCTTTGCCAGTGAAAATCTGTCCTAGTGTCTCATGTTGCTTCCAGCCCAGATGCGAGCTCTGCCCACCTGCTTTCTGAGACCTGGGAGAACTGCCATGTCTGTTTTCCTTTGTGGTTTTCTCTGATTTGGGCTCAGACGGCCGTAATCGCTAAGGGGGGAACTGTCATGGGCTCTCGCTGGCACGCTCTGGCTTGCTGTTGCCCTCTTCGCTGGCTTTACCAAGTGGCAGTTTGAAAAAGGAGTTGCTGCTGCTTGTTTGGATTTGCTGGACTTGGTTGCTTGGTTCCTCTTAATTGCTTTTCAATTAGTTCTGCAGAAGGTAAAGGAGGGCCAGGTTCATCCTGTTTCTGTCACTAAGATCACATCCAAATCCTTTTCAAGTGTGACTGTTGGTGCAGAGCATCCTGAGCAGTCTCTTGGTAAGCTGCGATCGCTCAGCATCTCCTGGCTCAAGGCCTGGATGGCCCAGGAGCACGAGATCTGGGGCATGTGTTTTCAGACAGATCCCAAAGGCCTCTCACTCTTGGACCAAAATACTTGGCTTGGGACTGAAGGGAAGCAGATGAGACAGGAAAGGAACAGAACCAAATTGGCTGTAGGTTGTTGAGGAGTCAGTGGAAAAACTGTGGTGTGAACTTTGTCATCGTTGCCTTTTACCCTGCATTAGGACGACAGTCCATTTGCTGTGCCCTGAGCGTGGATCGGTGGTTTGTATGGGTATGCGGGTAGGAAAGAGGCAGGGGGTGCGTGCAGCCTCCCCGGCTGCTGGCGCTGGGCAGATCCAGGGGAGGTTTGGGATGAGGCTGTGCATGTGGAGGGGGCATGGGCAAGGGGCTGGGTGGCTGGGACCGGCAGAGGTGGCTTCCTTTGTCTGGCTGGGCTCAACCATAGTAGAATCCCTAGTGTTGCTGGGACTTGGCAGCATCTTTTCAATATGCAGTTGTTTTCCTGCTGCAAGGCTATGCTGCAAGGCAGGAACAACTGGCAGGCTCAGAGAGGAAGAAGGGGGGGGCTGCAGCTGGAGAGGTTTCCAGGCAGCTTGAACTGAGAAAAAGACTTGGGTCTGTGGCCTCTGCATTTCTGGGAAAACAAGACTTGCCTTCACTTGGCTTCAGAAAAGTGATCTGGGTGTGCAGGAAAGGAAATCTCATAAGGGAACAATTGTGCTGGGTGGTGTTTGTGGTGCTGATCTTGACCCTGCCGGTGGGTGGGGGGGTTGCAGGACCCCCGGGCAGGAATTAGGGACAGGCTGTGATGCTCTGCAGTGAAAGGTGTCTGATAGTTTGAGTCCTGGGCTGCACGCTCACTTAATCTAACCTGGGCTGGCACCGCTGTGTTGTAGCTCCACTATGGTCCATGAGGACTCATCCCTGACTTTGATGAAGAGGACAGGAGGGGCCAGGCAGTCCCCTCTCATCCCGAGAGAACAGCTGGGCTGGGGTCCAGGCTGGTCCCATGGGAGCTGGGTGCTGAGCCTCTGCTGTGTGTCTGTGGCAGGCAGGTGTGGAGAAGACCAGTCTGAGCCTGGACCTCTCTCATCTCTTTTACAGTGCTTCCAAATTAGGAAAGATAATCCCCCAGACCAGAATCCAGCCATTTTTAGTAACAACCTTGGCATGAATCAACCCCTGTATATTGGTAAAAGAAGCTGAATAGGGTAAATGAGTAATAAAAAAATAAATCGGCTGTTTTCATTGTATAGCTGTTGATGAGCTGACTATTTGTTTTTCTAATGTATATCGTAATTTTAACCCAGTGTATTTTGTAGCAGGAGCAGTATGCCGATTTAAATCTCACAGCATATATTTTAGTGAGAGGATGTGTTGACCTAATTGCCAAAGTAACGTTATAATGAAAAGCCATTCAGACTGCATGTCCTCTCTTGCATTCTGGTTTCTGGAAGTGACTGAAGGAAATAGCACTTCGCTTCTGGTGAAATCATCCCAAGGGTGTTGTTTCATTGCAGTGTGATGGATTGATTTCACTGAAGGCACCCGCATTGTACAAGAAAGCAAAATGCTCTTGGAAAACTCAGGAAGTTTCCCTCATTGTGCTGAAATCACTGAGTTAATTTCAAGTATCCTCAGGGACAAAATCTAAGCGCCTAAAAATTCATCCTGATACAGGGACTGTTTTGCTTGCTACTCTGCATGGGAGATTTCAGATGTTAGAGCTGTTACCTTTGGCTGTGGTCTGCAGGTACGGGGGTGAGAGAAATTACAGATGGCACAGATTGAGCACCCTCCTTTGTGCCTCCTGGGAAGGAGAGAGCACCCTCAGACATGAGCATCATAGTCCACTAGCATTTGGCAAGCTAGTGCTGCTGGCATCTATGCTTATTTTCCTTTAGCTCAAATGGCAGGGGGTGGTTGGGTTTATACCCTACTGATGAGCCATACAACGAGATGATGATCCAGGCTCTTCAGGTTTCATTCTCACTCTTCTTGAAAGTGGGTTCTGCACAGCTCCTCTTCCGAGGCATCTTGACCAGTTCATATGTTTGGTGCATCATTTTTTTTTTTTATTCAGGAGTCAGAACATGTTTCAATGAATTAATTTTCAAATTGGTATCTCCTCAATCATCATTTCCTTAGACGCTAGGAAGTATTTGCATCTTATAATTTAAGTGCTTTGAAACTGGGCATCAAGTGAAACTTAACCAGGGTGAGATGAAATTCACATTTGCACCTTAATCCCATCTCAAACGCTGCCAGTTAATTTCATCCTATCATGATCCTTTGATATTTGAGTAATTTTGGAGCACAAAGGCTTAAATTTATGCTCATTGCCTTTTAGAGGTTTCACTCCTCAGGTGACAGAAAAATTTTATTCTGTTCTTGCTGTGGATTAAGCTGTATTTGTGGGAAGCATTTGGTACATGGATTCAAGATAATTATTACCAGTGTATAATTTATTGAGAGCTCAATCTTTTCAGGTGTAGAGTGGGTTTCTGGAGGTCACGAGTATCTTAAGCTCCTAGAGTTGAGGGTATCTCTTTGGGCAGGGTTAGCTCTTCAGCGATTGTGTGCCATCATGTTGGGCCGGTGGCATGAGCTGTGAGAGCATCTTTGCCTGGGTGGAAAATGCTGTGTCTCTACCCCTAACAGAGGCTCCAGTTTGGGTGGTTCACTTGGTGCTTACAAGGGAGGACCTAGCAGAGGCGCTAGGAGCCAAGGCTCCTGGATTCCTTCCCATTCTCTACAGCTGACTCACTGTGGGCGAGTTATATCTTGCTGTATCTTAGCTTCCTTCTTGCAAGATGGGGTAATAGCTACCCTCACACCTTTGCAAAATATTTTGCGGTCCTTAGGTTGAAAAGTCTCTATGCATACCGGTTCAGTATCATAAGTTGCTTCATAAAATGTGACTAAAACAGCAAATAACTCCTATCTGCCCTCAATTCTCACCATCCTCATGGATCAAAGCCACAGAGGTAGTCATTCTGCATGGCCTTTGGTCAAATGGAGAGTTGTGTGCAGCTACAGGGGAATTGTGTAAGCAGGGGCGTGCTGCATGACTTTTGCTTTCAAGCAGGCAATGAGGAGTTTGAATTTGAATTTCTGACAATGACGCAGCTTGTTGGAGCCGTTATGAATTGAAATGGGGTCTTATTCAGCTCTGCTAATAAGAGGGTAAATGCAACTAAATACAGCTGTCTTCCTCACTGTCATTTGGTATTTATTAGCAAATATGCAGTGGAATTGAATCGCTTGTAAGTACTCTGCAGCTAATGGTAGATAGCAATTAACTGAAATGACTACTGTTGAGCACTGATGCTACCATCAGTGAGTAGAAGAGGAAATCTGGAGCCAGCGCACAGACCTAGTGGCTTCCAGAACTCCCTGTAGTTTTCCCCTCTGGATTCTGTGTTTCTTGCCCTTATCAAAAGGCTACAATGAAAACTGCTTCGTCTTGGTACTCCCTGGAGCTCCAGCTTGAACAAACACTTCTCAAGCAGCAGTAAATATGTGTGTGTAAAAATATATATATATATATATATAATTTTATTATTTTCAGTTTGGGGGTGACTGAAAGGACTCATTGCAGTACTACTACCAGTGAAAGTGTGTGGAGTGGAAACCACCTCCCCTCCAGATGTGCTGGTGGCACACAGCTGCCTCTGCAGCACCTCGTGTGCTTCAGGAGATGTGCAAGAAACTGGCCCAAATGCTTGGAACTAATTCAGAAGCTGGGAAGGGCTGGGTACAGGATTCATTATTTCGTCTTTGGCCTTTCATCTCCAAACGAAACAAGAGGTTATGTTTTTTTCCCCCCTCACTAATAAGGTGACATGTAGGTCAACGTGCCCCAGAGGTTCTGCCCTCCATTGACTGGAGGGAAACCAGCTTCTGTGTGCTGGTTTCAATTGAGTCAGGCTAATTTCAGGTATATCTTGATCTGTTTGTCACCCTTCCCTGCCAGCCTGTGTTTGATATGGTGCCTTGTGGGGAAACTGCTTGTCAGGAGGGGATTAGTGCTTGGGTTGTGACGTGGGTGGGAAGGGAGGGGCTGTGCTGCAAGGAGAGCTGTCAGCAGGGCGGAGAGGCATCGCTGGCTGCGTTGCACAAGAACTGGTCTTGGGAGTGAGCTAATTGAGTATTTTCATTAGTGCCCTCCCTGCAAAGCAGAGCAGGTTGCTAATGGGTGTGTTGATGATACAGAGGTACGAGCAGTGCAGGGGAGGATGAGTATTGAATAGGAGGAAGTGAATGATTGATAGGTCTGGTGTCATGGCAATGTGATGATATTTAATGGTATGAAGTTGCAAGCATGTGTACTTAGGAGCTAGTAATGAGATTTTTTTTCTCAGAGATGGAAGTTCATCATTTGGGAGCAAATGAGAGAGAGAGGCAGCTGCGTATGTGCTGGTGATATGATGACGTGAGCCCCCAGCCTGTTGTGAGGAAAGCCTTGCTTGATGAGGAGCAAGGACCCCGCCTTGGGCAGAGCAGCCAGAGAGAAACTGCCCGAAACACGTTGTGAGAGTGCCCCAGGCAGAGAAGAGCAGTCCAGACCAGCTTGCAGTGCCGGCCCAAAGCTAAACAGGTATAAATTCACCGTGAATAAATTCAGCTGTGCATCAGGAGGATCTGGGATAGCTTTTCTCATGTAGGAAAGCCCATGAAAATAGCCAGACCCTTTGTCAAGCGCAGCACAGGCTTTGGCACAGGAGAAGCGTGAGCTGGTTCATGTGGGATGTGAGCTCTCTCCGTCGTGTCCCTGCGCAGTGAAGGGGAACCGTCCCTGGGGAGTTCAAGCAGCTCCTACCCGGCTGCATGATCTGGTGGTTCAGAGTCATCGGCTGCTTTTCACGTACATGAGCTGTGCAAAGGCTGGGGAAGGAAGTTACTAAAGGGGAATAATTCCCCGCTTGATTACTTGCTTTAAGGATGTGCTGCCAGTTAATTATTTAAATGCATATTTAGTTAGTTAAGCCAGTGAATATACATTTACACTGAGCACCTGATAAATGTGATCCCTTTTTTGATTGGGGAAAAAATGTGTACTTGCCCCTGTCACCAGTACTCTGAAATTTATTTTTGTATAAAATTCAATCCAGGATGCAAGATGCTAAAATCTGTTGCTTCATTAATCAATAGATAAACTAAGGGGGGTTTTTACTACTGTTGGTGTTTTGGTGGGCTTTTTTCTGCCTTACCTCCTGTCTAACAGCTTGGTTTTTATTCCTGACTTTAGAACTACAACAGCTCTGATTGGGAATGAGTTTTGCAATCGCCCCCACTAATATGAATCAAATACCTATAAATATCTATCTATTATTTCTTTTTAAAGGCAGTTTCACCTTGCAGGCAGGAAGAGGCTCTCTTGCCCTGTGAGGCTTACAATATTTAAGGCAGCAGGTATCTGTCACCTAGCTCTGTCTTGTGACATGATTATTTTCTGCCTAGCTTGATGGATTTGTTGTCAGCAGGGTAAGTGCTGTGAGCAAGACAGTCCAAACAAGGCAGCCTGAATGTGGGAAAGGGAGGGCTAAAGTAAGACAAGTTTAATTGCTGGACACTGTATGGTTGTTTTTTCTGCCTGCCTGGAGTGGACGCGGGGCTGAGGTGCATCCCACTGAGAGGTGGGATGTCGCTGTGTCCTACTCTGGCCTCTGTGGCTGTATCTCCTGGGCTGCAGGAGTTGCAGCAGCCCTGAGCTTCAGGTCCGTGCATAGCCCGTGATCCTGCGGGATAGCTCTTGGCTAAAGGCAGTCTGCGCTGTTGTTTTGCAGCCTAGCAGGCAGATGACAATTGTGATGTTGTCCATGCAGTGTTATTTGCTTGGAATATTTGGCAAGGGAGGCGCCAAGATTTGGAGGAGACCTGGGTGTTGGGAGGCCTGACTGTGGGTAGCTCCCAGCTTCTGAACACACGTTATAAGTAGCGTTCCCCCTCTGGGGACCTATATCATCACCCAAGTCCTAATTATAGTGCTGCTTTGACAGCAGTCGTGGTGATCATTGTTAATGGCACTGATAACACCTTGTGCTGTTTGCTTTGTTTCTTACTTGGCAGTGTTCTTGGCATCCCCAGTGCTCCTGGGACCCTTCCTGCCTTCTCCGTATTGCTGCGTTGCTTGAAAACATTTGATGTGTGAGAGTCCTTGCATTTTGCCTGTGCACCTTTTGTAAAGGAACATTTTTGCTCTTAAGGCAAGGCAGCCAAAAGGCAATCTGTGATACAGATCATCATTAGCTGCTCTCTGACAGTAATGGATGACCCTGGGAAATCTTGTTGTTAAAGGCAGTATCTGCTCTTCCTGTTCTTCTCGGCTCTTTCTGTATTCAGACCAGCTATCCTTTAAAGAAAAAATTAAGGAGGAGGGAGGGAGGCCCTGCTCTGTGTTGGATTGGGAAGAGACTTCCTCATCCCTGTCACCACATGGTGGAAGGTCACCCTTTTCTGCCTCATCTGAGTGTCAGAAGCAACACCCATTCCCGGGTTTGAAATTCGCAGCTGTCACATTGATGGGGGCCGAGCGATCTGCCAGTGTTATGGCACTCACTCATTCCTCTGGCAGAATGCCATGCAGATTGCCAAACTCATTTGTGGCCAAACATTGGGTTTATATTTGGCCTCTTACTGCTTTTAAAAAATTTGTTCTTTTTGTTGTTGTTTCTTAAATACATATATTGCCCTTTTTGAAATACCTTTTGCAAAAGGATCTCAAAGCTCTCTGGGAGCCACCTTCATTGCTGTTTCACAGATGTGCACATAACCCAAGGAGCGGAGGAGCTGTGGGACTTGCTTAGAGCTCCAGCTGAGAACTGATGCTGGGACTCTTTCCTGTATGCACCAGCGCTGTTCTGATTTCTAGATTACAACTGGTGTCTTCAAAACTTTATTCTTACCTGGCCAGACTCGACGTGGTCTGTCATCTCCACACATTCAGGAGAAAACACCTTGCTATACGTGGTGTAGTCTTGGTTTGGTCTGGGGCTTGATCATCTGGGAAGGTTGTCGGACCTTCCTGGCTGCTTGTGGTGGGCCTGGAGTCTGGGATGTGACTTCTGCCAAACCTTGGAAATCCTGCCTATCTGGAAGAACACACAAATCTGTATGAGTGGTTTGCACTGATCTAGGTCAAGGCTTATGAACAGGGGCTGCTCCAAGTGAGCATCCCCCCTGCCATGTCTTTGTTCAAACCCACAGGCAAGGACATACCATGCTGTTAGCTAAAAGGTTGAGTGGTGGGGGAATTGCAATAACAAGCTCTAGCATCTTAGCTGTGGAAGTAAGAAAAGCAGCTCATGTTCTGCAGTGTCTCTCTTCTGAACCATGCCATATGGCCAAGCCCAGCACCTTCAGCTTGTCAGCAGTAATTTGCTGACTCAGGAGGGACTGAATCTTCTTTTCTGGTATTAAGACATGAATAATAGGTGCTTGCTGAGGTGGTACAGGCCCAGGCGTGTTGCCTGTGTGTCAGCAGAGAAGAAACTTAATACCCGGGGCGTAGAGGGCTGTGGCTTCTCAGATAGGGATGTTTTGGAGCCCATTTAAATGGGCAGGGATGTGCTCTGTGGGATCTGCCTTTTCCTGCTTTTCCCCAGTGTCAGAACTGCTCAGATAATTTCTGGAACTTGCAAAGCTTCCTGGGTGGCAGACGGATGAGGCCTCTTCAGAGCCTGTCAAAATAACGTGTGTTTCTGCTCAAAGATGGCCCTCTTGGAGGAACCCTGAGCTCCTCACCTGACAAGGAGAGGTTCGTAGCAGCAGAAGTCCTTCTGCTCTTGGAGCAAAGAGGCACCAACAAGAATAGCTGATGCGACCACAGAGGCAAAGTGCTTTGGGAAGAGACCAACTCAGAAAGGAGGGAGCTGCTTGACTTTGACTCTGGCCATCTCATAGACCCTAGGGCCCTTTGTGCAGCGCTGAAAATACGTGAATGAACCAAGACAGTCCCTTTTTTCTGGATTTCAGCTGTGAACTCACCCATCTGGTACCTGAAACCAACAGTGGACGAAGGACATTATATTTCTTAGAGGAAAGAGGACGTTACTTTCTCTAGGTCTCTGGAAACAAAAGCAACGTGCCTTTTCCCTTCCCTTTCAAGGGCAGCATACGGAGAGAAAGAGAAGAGTCCCAGAGAAACAAAGTTCAAGATTCCAGCAACTTACTGGTAACGTTGCCCAAGCAGATGGAGTGAAAACTGGAGAGCAGTGCATGTTGTATGGACATGAAGATGCCATCAGCATCTTCAAAACCCCGGATCCTACCTGTGAACTTAACAGAGAGACCTGTCTGCAAACTTGTGCCAAGTAGACCTCAGCCCCGCTGCTTCCTTCTGCCAGTGGGCTTGGACCTCTGGGTTTATGTTCAGAAAACGCGTAACCTGCAGAAGAAGAGGTAGGGGAGGGCTCAGGCATGTGCTGTGGGAGAAACTGGGGCTGTAACTTGAGTCTGTCTTTATCCATGGTTTTCCCTTTCCTTTGCCAGTCTGGCAAGGTGGTTCAGGTTGGCTCACTTGAGCAGCAGATTTCTATCTTCTGCCTGAATTGCCCTTCTGGTCTTTTCTTATGGACAGTTGAGCTATGGCCTTTGGAAGCTGTTGTACGTGTAGTGTTTTAGCGTGCTTGAGTTTGTTCATTGACCTTTAGTTGGTTCCTCTGCCCTTGGCATTGTGTTTGGGTGCTTTTAAGCCTGCAGTGACTGAACTGCATGCAAAGTTGCTTCCCAGAACTAACTCTGGCTGTGGGGCCCTCAGGATGTGGGAAGGGCAGGTGGGTTTTAGAATTGGGTTGTATTTTTATTAATAATTGCTATCCTTGACTCTTTTCATGGCAGCAAAGGCTTGGCAGAGTGTGATGCAGAGAAAAAGCCTCCTCTTCCTTCCCCTTGTTTGCTTAGGTCCCAAACTGAGCAGTGATGTTAATTAGATAAGGCAGATACGCTGCAAAGCAGCCTGTTCAAGGACAAACAGAGTTTAATTAAAGGCTGTGTGCAGTGGAAGGTCATGTTGCTGCCTTGTGCCTGGATAGTTACTGTGGGAACACCAGGAAAGCACCCAGAGAGTGTGAGTGTGTGCAAGTGTGTGTGTGAGTGTATCAGGATGCAGGCCACCAGGCACAGATTTTGCTTCTGGTTATGTTTCTGCTGGCAAATATGGCCCGAGTGAGATGCTACCCTTGGAGTGTGTAGCTGGGCTTTGTTGCTGTAGGGTTTTCTGTGTTCTGGGGATGGGAACCCTCACTTCAAGATTGCACAAAAAGTTTGATCTGAGCTAGACTGCAATGCCATGAATCAGGGAAATTGGTCTCCAGCTCAGTTTTTAGACAGTTTACAGTTGGTGAACTCAGTTTCTTAAAGAGAACCTGGGTATTGGGAAGAGTTTTGTTTGTGTTGAAATTTGGACTGAAATTATTTTGAAATTTGCTTCTGTCTCTGCTGTCTTCTAACTGGAATCCAACATTAATTCCTGTGATAATGGCTCATTCCTGTATTTCAAGTACTCTCAAGATTCTTTTCAGCTAAGCTGCCTGAATTTAATCTTGATGGTTTGAGTATAAGGTGTTCCTTGTCTGTCTTCAGTCCCAAGCCTTTTTTCAGCTGTTTGGGATGTATCGGCAGAGACTCGTCAATACCTGACGATAACACTAGATGACCGTTCTAGTGATCCACAAACCATGAATGTGCCTTGGGACTGACGGAAGTTTGGTATGATCCCCAAATGGGTCCCTCTAATTCAACATGCTGTAGCAGAGGCTTATTCTTACTAATTTTCATGTGGTCTAGCAAGAGGATCAGTAGAGAGAAGTTAAACATTTTTAATATTGACAGTCTTAATATTTTTATTTCCCCTATCAAACAGAAGTTGAGGCAGGGACCGATGCTGCACTGGCATCACAAGCAGCTTTCTTGCACGAGTAAAATAGCCACCCAAATGCAGGCTTTGTGGTGAGCTTGAAATCGAGTATTTGTATAGTAGTTTGAGGTGGCAGCTCAAATGAGCTGCTTCACAATTCTGTTCTTCCTCTTGTTACTTGGTGGTTTTGGGGACAAATGAACAGTGAGACAGGAGAGGTCCAGGTATGTTTGGAGGGAGTCTGCAACCAGCTCTTTTGACTTTTTTTTTTTTGTTTGGACAGATCTTGTGGATTGTCCTGCTTTGGAGGATGCCATTGGGCTGCCAAGTGTTGGGTGTTTGGAGCCATACAGAGCCAACTCAGCAGGGAGATTGCCAGGCAAATAGGATTGGATTTTAGACAGTTTATGCAATGCTTATAGAGGAACTGGCTTTGTTTCCCAGCAGCTGAGAAAAGACCATTCTGCCTCTTTGTAGGAAAAATGTATCAGGATTGGTGTTTCATATGCGCATCTCCCTGTGCCCCTTCATGGCAGGGGAGGCAAGTGCTGGGTGCAGACTTGGGCAGAAGATACTGGAGCACAGACCTGGAGCAGGAGGAACTCTGCCCTGAAGTCAGCGTGCATGGGGCGTGTGTGGGTGCACGGTGGCAGGTAGTGTCCTTAGGGAGAGAAGCCTGAGCAGCGCAGAGTGCCCTGGCTTGGCCAGCACACCTCAGCCTTGGTCTGCAGAGACCCCGGTTGCAGAGGCTGGGCCTTGGCTCATCACAAGGGTGGCTTTGGGAGAAGCATCTTCTAGGGCTCAGCAGGAAACTGCTGCAGGAGACATCAGCTGGGCTGCTGCTATTGCAGTGATGATGAGCAAGTTGTTCCCTTAGTCTGGGTACCGCAGTCAAACTTCCTGCAAGTGCTCTTTGACCGAGAACAGAACAGAAAACACCTTTGGACATTTATTACCTTTTGTCTGACCCTTGCTTTTCTGACTCTGGACAAGCGGGCTATGTTTTTTCTGAGTAGATGTCCACCTTTGACCTAGATAATTTTGACTTTTAAGAATACATTAAGCAGAAATGAAAAAGCCAAAAAGAGCAAAGAGAAGCATTTGAATAGAGGAGCAGGAACATGCTGTGTCCATCTGCCTCATGAAGGGGCTGGCTTTGCAGCTGGCAAGACGCTCCCAAATGTAAGCTTTCAAACATGTGCTCTGTCCCTTCTGAGAACCAGAGGATACTCATGGTCTAACAGGGACAGCTGTAACTTAGAGAGGACTTGGTGGAGCACTCAGAGGAGCGCGTTTCCTTTCTCTTGAAGCACTATCACTGGTCTCGCTCCTCTCCGCTGGCTTGCAGAGCGCTTGCTGACAGCACGGCATGCACCATTGCCAAAGGTGTCGAGACAACGCAAGGAAGGAAAGCTAGCCTTGGAGGCTGATGTGCAGAGTGCCTGTGGAAAAAGTGACAGCAGGGGGGTTAATGGAAAGCAGACACTGAGCACTGGAAGCTGCCTAGCCAAGAAATTCTGCACAGTCCAGGGTTTTCTCTGGTATCCAATAAAAACATGTTACAACTTGGCTACCCTCTCTGTTACCCTGGGGAAAGTGGTGGAGGTGTTGAATAGCCTGGGTACGTGGCTTCTGTGCTGTGCACCACCTGGAAAAAAAACAGATGCCATATTACTCTTGTGATGTGAATGTGTGTCTTGAGAGCCAGGAGCCCCAAGTTTCTTGTCCGGATTCCTACTGGGAACCCAGGGGCTGCCTCTGGCCACTTGCCCATATGGTCTGTAAATCTGGATGCTCTTGTGTCTCATGCCTTCGAGGCTGGTTTCTTAGAGGGGCTGAGTGCCCACCATGTCCACTGAAAGCCAGTGGCCACACCGCTGAGGTGTGCCAGCTGCATGTCCCTGAGTTGTTATCGCCCAGACAGTGTTTGACCTGGGGCTGGTGCCTTGGTGCTTGGGGCTGAATGCCCCAAGCAGCTGCTGCCTGGAGGGTGGCTCCCTCCAGGGGTGGTTTTTTTTGTAGGTTTTTTTTCTGGTGCAGTGAGGTGTACAATGAAGTAAACTTTTTAACCATTGCATAGCGGCATGGGAGCGCTGCAGTCTAACTGCTCTAGAAATGACGGTCTTGCTTTTGGCAGAATGGAGGCATCCTGCCTGGAACTGGCCCTGGAAGGAGAGCGCTTGTGCAAGGCTGGGGACTTCAAAGCTGGGGCAGCCTTCTTCGAAGCAGCGGTGCAGGTGGGGACAGAGGACTTGAAGACTCTCAGTGCCATCTACAGTCAGCTGGGCAATGCCTATTTCTACCTAAAGGAGTACTCCAAGGCCCTGGAGTACCATAAACATGACCTTACCCTGGCCAGGTAAGCATGCCAGCAGTGCTTCATCCTAATTAGACACAACCCGTCAGGGCTTGAGCGAAGGCAAGTTCTGTGGGGTCTGAACCCAGCAGCCTGAAGGAATCTGCTTCAGAAATAAGCATCCAAAACTAGCCCTGAGGCATGGGGTAACTGTCGGGTGGAGAACTCAGGAGGCAACAAGAATGGACCAGCCACCTTCAGAGCAGGGAGGAGGAGGAAGGGTTATGGATATGAGGAGGGTGCTTGGAGCAAGAGCAGGGCAGTGTCCAGTTCTCCTATCCCAGGTACTCATTGTAAGTACACCTGAAGTCATTAGAGAAGCTCACCTGAGACAGCAAAAAGCAAGAATCTGTCTTCCAAATCGAGAGAGCTTGTATGAAGCATTCCAGTCAGGTGTGTGTGCTGGGAGCTGCTGGATGTGGTGTACCTACCATGCTTCTTGCAAGAAAAGCCTGTAAGCAATTTAACACCTCTCTTCTTTCCTCCGGTCATCTTGTAGAACTATCGGGGACCGCATTGGAGAAGCCAAGGCAAGCGGCAACCTCGGGAATACGTTGAAAATACTTGGGCAGTTTGATGAAGCTGTTGTTTGTTGCCAGAGACACTTGGACATTTCACAGGAGCAGGGAGATAAGGTAATTGGTTCATGGCATCCAACAGGAAATATTTCCTAGCTTTAAAAATAATCTGTTTGCAAGTCAGTAAATGTGATATGGTGAAGGTGGGCTTTGGAAGTAGGTGGAGTGTAAAGCTCTCCCTTCTGACTGCATCACAGATCTCATGCTGCTGACAGTAACAGCTGCCATGACAGTGAAGATGGGAGAGGAAAATGTGGGCCTCTTGGCGTTGACCGTCTCTGCCCAGCAATGGAAAGGTCCATATTGGGTTGTGAAGTGTAATACCTTGCTGTTCCCTGTTCTTCCTCTCTTTAGGTAGGTGAAGCCAGAGCACTCTATAATATAGGAAATGTTTACCATGCAAAGGGAAAGCACTTATCTTGGAACATGGCCCAAGACCCAGGCTACCTGCCTCAAGAAGTCAAGGAGACGCTACAGAAAGCTTCAGAATATTATGAGTAAGTATTCAAGCTTGGCCAGCCCTTCCTCCTGCAGGGAACAAGGCTGGTCAGGCATCAGTGATTGCTAAAATGCACACAGATACACCTTGGCTGAGCTCATCCTGCTCAGATCATAATCTGTATTTGCAGTGTTTCTGCTGTGCTGACAACTTGCAGGGTCTGCAGGTTAGCTGAGCTCTGATAACCGTTAGGCTAATGATAGCTGTATGGGGTGCAAGATGACAATTTTTACTGAGTCCTGTTGGAAGCATTTGTCATAGGGAGGATTTGTTTCCTGGGCCGCTGAGTATGTGGGAGCTCTGGAAGATGTTTGTTGCAAAGAATGAGACTGTGGGCTCAGTGTTGCTGAAAATCAGGCTGCTGAATGAGATTTCGCATGTTGTGATGAATTAGGAATATTCCCCTGAGATGCCAAGTTACAATGGCAAATTAATCTCAAGGAAGGTGAAAGAGGGACTGCAAGCTTTTATAAAATTAGAGCTAGAATTCATTCTGGCATTGCCCTGGTAAAACTCAGTGTAGTTTGAGCTATGATCATGCAATTAAGTTCAATAGTCTGCTGCTTCTCAGAGCTGTATTTGGAAGCTAAACTATTAGCTCCTGTAGCCCCTGCTGCTCTCTGCTGGCCTTGATGAGAAGGATCCCCGTGTATCTCCATCGCTGGGGCCACAAACAGAAACTCTCCTTCACCCAAGGGAAGAGGCTTTCATTTGAAGTCCTGGTTGTCCTCCTCATGGATCTATAGTTTTTATCTTGCTTGTAACATCCTTCCCTTTCCTAAATAGTTTCAAATATCGCTCTGATGTCCCACACAGGAAGGTTGTCACCAGACTTCTGGGCTAATGTTTTTCTCCTTGTATTGAAGAGTTTTGCTTCAATAATGCAATTCTTTTTAAAGCAGACTTTTTAAATGAAGAGTGACAAGATCTTATTTCCATCTTCTCATATCTGAGGATGTGATAGTGCCTATATATAACTCGCCATCCTTTTTCCAAAGAATGGTGCATGTAGCATAGCCAGTGGGTAAATTTGTGCCAGCTGGGAGCTCTACACTTCCCTATGTGTGCTGTATGTGTAAAGGGGGAAAAACAAGATAAAGAAATGCTGGGAAGCTCCATGAGCAGAGCCCTGGCACAGGACGGTGGATCTTGCCCCTCTCCCCAGGTTTGTCCCTATCCTGCTGTAGGTAACCTCCTTTCTCCTATGCTTCTGGTTCTCCCCTGTACAGTGAGGTGGCCATTTCTTATTTCATGTGGGATCCTATGAGACCGTTGGTGTGTGAGCAGTTCCTTTACACAGCTCCAGATTGCCTGAGGTCAAGAGAGCAGCAGGGACTTACACCACTGGATCTGCACAAGCTCCCAGAGCTGCAGCTAGCACAGATCACCAGACTTTCACCTGCCAAGGGATGCACAGGACAGGTGGTTGGGGAGGGGAAATGCATTCTCCAGGGTTAGCTCTCCTTTCTTTACGGTGCAAGTCTCTTTGCTGTGTCTCCTGCAGAGCGTGTTGGCAGTGTCTCACCAGACATACTCCTCTGACTTCTTTCAGGAGGAACTTGTCCCTGGTGAAGGAGCTGGGGGACAGAGCTGCCCAGGGCCGTGCTTACGGCAACCTCGGCAACACCCAGTACTTACTTGGCAACTTCAGTGAAGCTATAGCCTTCCACAAGGAGGTAGGAAACTGGTGCACCTTCTTCCTGGGGTCAGGGGCTGAGACTGGCTGTTGGGGAGCAGCCTTTCTTCTCACTGCAGCCCGGAAAGTACAGGGAGGCGTTTGCCCTCAGCTGTTTTTCTCCCTCCTGTGTGTACCTCAGGGTCTGGCCCTGTTGTACTAACTCATGCTGAGCAACATCATTCTCCAGTCTCCATCAGCACCTAAAGAGTGGTTTGAGGGAAGGGTGCTGTTGGCTTGGAAACTAAAGGAGGTATCTAAGGGCAAATCGCAGCTGGGCCTAGCAAGGCTTTTCTGCTCTTAATTTGTATTGGTCTAGATTTTAATAAATGCGAGCTATGAATTTAATTAAGCTGCTGAAAGAGCTGTTGATCAGAAATAAATGTTGCTTGTAGAACATAATTTTCTGTAAAGCTTTACAGAGGGGTGAGGTGACACAGTCTCTGCCTCAATTCAAATGCTGTTCAGCTTCTAGTTCAGAGTATAATCAGTTTCCCTGCAGTGGAAGGAGCGCAGCATCTTGGAAAGTCAGCCCTGTCACAGCTCTTCTGATTTTTAAATGCTGGAGGACAGCAGCCAGCAGTGCTTTGGGAGAAGGGGCTTGAAAAGGGGCAAGAAAACTCTGTGCAGTATTTGGGACCAGAAGCAGGAGCTGCAAAGTGGAGGGATAGAGGTGGGGAAGCCTGAGGAGCCAGGGGATGTGAGAGGAGAGGGCGGGGCTGAGGTGCAGGTAAGGGCAGAGGTCTAGGGAGCAGCTGCAACGCAGATGGTGAGATGGAGTGCACGCACGTGCATGTTCGTTCTGTGTCACAGCACCACGCAAAGTGACCGCCTTGTTCCTGCACATTAGTCTGCTGATCAGCCGCATCCTTTCACAGCCTGACCTGCAGTTCTCCATTTGCCTCTTTATTCAGCTGTTGAAGTATGTGCACAACTCCTTTTGCGCTTTAGCTAAAGAGATGTGTACTGACCAGGCTGGAGTAGGAGTTCGAGGAGGGTGCGACGTTACTCCCATTTTTCCAAAGGCTCTTCCTGATCCTGAATTGCAAAGGAGGGCTGGATGCAGCAGGAAATCTCTCTCCAATTGGCATGTGCACCACTGTCTTGCTGGGCGGGAGCTTTGCAAATCAAGAAGTTAGTCTCCCAGAAAAGTTGCTGTGTAACGGAAACCTGGCAATGGCCAGCCTGTACTCACTAATCTGTGTCTGCTGCAGCGCCTTGCTATTGCTAAGGAGTTTGGGGACAAGGCAGCCGAGCGGAGAGCGTACAGCAACCTGGGCAATGCGCACATCTTCCTTGGGAGGTTTGACATCTCTGCTGAGTACTACAAGTAAGTGCCAGGGGCTAAGGCAGACTCAGGGCACATGTTCCCTGGAAATCTTGACCTATTTCAGTGTATTCATAGGCTCAGGGTGATGTGACAAGGGACCTGGAGGCCAGTTGCACGTGTGGTGCTCAGCAGTGGCGAGTAATACAGCCACCTGACAGCCTGCAGTGTGTTACAGGCATCAAGCTCAACGCAGCGCCTGCCAAAGCAGTGACTTTCCTGTCGTCTTGCAGAGGTGCCCTGCAGTGACCAGGTCTCTTCATTTCCACCTGTTCCGTGCAGGAAAACACTTCAGCTTGCCAGACAACTCAAAGACCAAGCAGTAGAAGCCCAGGCTTGCTACAGTCTTGGAAACACATACACGCTGCTTCAAGACTATGAAAGAGCAATCGAGTACCATCTAAAACATCTGGTGATAGCACAGGAGCTGGGAGACAGGTAAGGGACTGCCTCAGGAGATGGCATTTTTGCTCTGATGTGCTCAGAGCACTGGCCCTTCCCTATCTTCTTACTGTTCTCTGCTGCTGGGGCTGAAGAGCAGCAGCAGGTATTCTTGAAAGTCCTTAGAAATCTCTCAGAATCCAGGCTTTAGTCCAGTCATCTGTCAAAAATTGTGACATGATTGACACCTTTATCATGTCATTCAGACCCGGAGATTATGCCCTTAAAGCTATGTCTGTGTGGGCTGAGTGAGATTGCTAATAAGAGGTACTTCAAGAAAATACGTTGTAGTCGGTGCTTTGCCAGGAGGCTACTGCTGTTTTATCCCAGAATGGCCCCTCTAAAACTCCTTCAAATTCACAAAAATTGTATCTTCCTTAGAAACTGTGTGGTTAGGACATACATCCATGCATGCCACTTTGTCCTGTTGCTCTGAGATGATGCTGGAAACTTCCACTTAGGAATAAATGATGCTACATAGAGCATGTAGAGATGATATATGTTGCTTCTTGGCCTCATTCTTTCTTTTTTAGGAGGCTTGGCCTCTTTTGTTTTGTGGGTTTTGTTGTTGTTGTTAATTTATTTGGTTTGTTTCTTTTTTAATATATATTTTTTAAAAGAGGTTGGTTCCTTTCTCCTGGATACCGTCTCTGTGATCCTGGAGCCTTCTTGCAGCTTAAGTGACTTTGCAGCCACCTTGCTCAGCGTTACTGCTGATGGCTCTTGGGAAGCTGGGTGTCCTCCACTAGATGGAGCAGAGACATTACAATGGGAGATCTGTGGCAGTATCTGCTCAGAGAAGGTATAATCCCACCCAAGGGTGAATCATGCTGTGGGGGTGCAGGCCTGTGGGCTCCTGCATTTCTGGGAACACACCCTATGAGCAGAAGGTATTGAACAGGGTGACAAGAAAAATGTTTAAATGCTGATCAACCCGCCCAAACCTCTGAAAAGGGAGTTGCAGTCACGCTGAACCTCCCCCTGCGCCCCCATGTGCTTTTTTTATCCCATCACCCCCCACATCTGCTCGTTTGCAGAGCTGAGCAGGCTCTGATAAGCAGTAGGTCTCTGCCTGCTTGCGTAAAAGGTGCTGAGACCTGCTTCAGAGACACCTCAGTGTCTGGCACGGGCTGGGTGTACTCGGGGTCTGGGGGTGAGGGCTGCCCCAGGGCAGGTTTCACATTCGCCTGCTTTCTCTGGCTTCTGAAAACGAGCAGCACCCTGGAGGTCTTGTGGAAATAGGTCAATATTTGCTTGGCTGTTGCATGCAGTTTCAGTTTGTGCATGCATCCCCGGTGACACGGTGCTGGTATTTAGCAGGAGAATCTTGCATGCCTGCAATATTTCCTCCTTGCCACGTTCTTGTTAATTTAGCTGTGGGCTGTTGTTGAACAAAAGGGCTGGATTTTACATGCCTTCCTGATGCACTGTGCACCTCTGGAGAGGAAGCCTTGCTGTGCGAGGTGTAAGCTGGGCAGGAGCTCTGGCTTCTGCTCTCAGGCTGGTGCTCACAAACGAAGCCACCCCATTCTGGGCCCTTGTTACACTGTGGGTGCAGGCTCATTTCCGAGGCTATTGCTCATCTCCTGATCTTACTGATCCTCAGCACAAGAAGAGTTTAAGACGTACAGTGCATTTTGTTTTCCTTTGCAGAACCTTTCTGTAGGTGAAAGCATAGCTCGGAGGACTGGCTGTCGGAGCTCTCGAGAAGGAGGCCCTGAAAGGGCTGCTGTGCTGCTGGGTTTTGCCCAGCATTTCTGTGGTTGACAGTTTCCTGTTTTGCAGGGTGGGAGAAGGAAGGGCCTGCTGGAGTCTCGGAAATGCCTATGTCTCCCTGGGGAGCCATGAACAAGCTTTGCACTTTGCAAGGAAACATCTTGAAATCTCCCAAGAGGTAAGAGAAGCTGGATCAGATCAGAGAGAATCAGTCCTCCCTGTTGAGAGATTTTTATTTTACACCAATAAGTTATATTAACGTAGTTCTTCTCTTGCTATGACTGCTCTGGAAAGCCCTTGTCTATGTGGTCTTTCAATGGTGGCTTTAGGAACTGCAGAGCTTGGCTGGAAAATACTCTTTTTATGGGAGGCTCCCAGCCTTCCCCTTAATTAGAGCTAATACATTTGCTGTGCATTGCTCTTAACCAATACTCCTTGGTGAAAAAGGACCTGGGGACCAGTTGTCTGGTCTGCTGGACAAGGTGCTGTGTACCCAGCTGGTGTGAAGGAACTCAGATACCTCTTGGTGTCCAGTCTGTTAGTAAGACCCCCCCTTTCCTGAGCACAAGGCTGTGAGATCCTGACTGAGATGGACCTAGTGATTCTAGCTGTGGTCTGACCCGATTTGCTGGCCAGTTAAGTACCTGGAGAAAACAAGGCCAGCTTCTACCCAGTGGCTGGGTGCTCTAAACCTGCTGTATTTTGCACTGCAACAGAATGTACGTGTGACAACTTATTTCCTCTCAGTGGAGCTGGCAGGGGGTCCCAGCTGTGAGGTGGTAAACTCTAGCATTGTCCTAATACAATCGATTGCTGATGCTGTACAAGCACAGCCTGCAGCTAGCCCTGCACCGCTGCCGCAGCATTTGGGGTTTCATGTGTGCAGCTACTCTGGTTTTCACAGATGTGCTTGCCTAGCTAGCTGCAGCTTTCCTGGTGCTCTTGCATATGGTATTTTTAGGTGACTCAGAAGTACAGAAAGCAAGAATTCCATTGTTTGCTCTTTCCAGTGTGTTATGAGGAAATCGGCCGTGGCCTCTTTAGTCTTCCCCAGATGAAGAAATTGCCCTATTGAAGCACTAATTGAAATCACCATATGTAAGTGCTTTGTGTGTTCTCCTGCCTGTCTGTTAGGTTGGCTAAATCTTGGGGTAGGGCTGACATATCAGCCTAATTATGTACTTATTTGTACTTATCAGACATGCAGAAGGAATACTGTTCTTTGGCCTTGTATATTTTAGGACAAATTAACTTTTCCAGCTTTAGTCTGCTAGGACTGTTGCAGCGTGGGGCTGATTACTCAGAACCAGACGGCGGCTCGGCAACGTGCAGCGCAGTTGAGGGGTGCTGGGAGGACGGGAGCAGCAGTGGGTCTGGTGACTTCTGGGGGTGGAGGGGAAACCCAGCGGGTTGGGGGTTCATGGTGGTGTTATCATTCTGGGGTGATGGCTGTGATTACAGGGCATGTCAGGAGTAGGTCACTCGTGGCAGGTGGCTAATAAACTCCCCCACATCGTTAATTATGGAGCAGTGCAGAGACTGTCTGTTTGTGAGGAGAGCCTCCATTAGCTTCTAGCAGCTAGTGATTCTGTTAAAAAGCTGATGTTTTAGTTTAGCCTTGGGAGCCAAGTGAGCCACTTGTGCTGTTGTGGGAAGCACCAGCATTTTGGCCAGGAAAAAACCTAGTGAAGTTAAACCTTTGCACACTAATGTGTTTATCTCAATTCCCATCACCCTCTCCCTCTTCTAACCCGACGTAAATCTGATGGTGACACTAGAATACAAATGAAATCTGCTCAGGGTAAGCACATTGGAAGCTGCTGCAGGGTGATCAGAGATAACTGAAAATTTTCTTCTGAAACAGCTGGAGTGAAGGTTGTGTACCTAAAGACCTTGGAAGCTGTCCCAGCTCTCAGATGCTGCTCCGGAGTACCTTTCCCATCTCTGCGTGTGGCAGGGGGCTCCTGGGAAACTGAGACATTCGAGCTGAGGGCAGAAAACAGGGCTCTGCTATGATGTGTGTGGTAGGTCCTGGCTAGGATTGTTGTCCTGCCAGTGTGTTCCTCTGATGTTAATGGGGCCTTGGAGAGGATCTGGAATGAGCGGAAGTCGGGGAAGCATTGAACAGAGCATCAAGGACTGTGAGACCTAACCAGGACATAGTAATTTCTCTGGAGATGATATCAACAGCAAATCTCTTGTAATTGGCAGGGGATTTATGCCTGATGATAAGCTGTTTGATCTGCCTCCCTTTACTAGTGCTTGGGGCTTTGTCATAAAAAATGTGGGGATTTATGATTTTGTTCTAGGATGGCTCACACTGCCATATATCTCGAAGGGCCACAAAAGAGCTGTCGCAAGGCATTTAATAGGGAGTCAGGCCTCTCCAAGGGAAGGGCCAAGGTCTTCCTCTGGAACAGAGGCTGCTGTTCCTCTAAAGATTAGAGGCTGTTTCCGAGCAACCTCTCTGTGCTCACTGGTGATATGCAGCACAGTAATTTTCTTGTTCGGCTAAACTTTGAGGAGGGCCCAGCAGCATGGCTTATAACTCCCTATTTTAAGTAGCAGGAGCCACTGCAAAGATCTGTTCCTGAACATGTAACATCGTCTTCCTCAGCCTCAGGCCAGTGAGAGATGCAGATTTGGAAAAACTTGGACTCCAAAAGGTTTTGGAGTCTTGTGTGGGTAGATCACTAGGAACAACTCAAAGCTGTATGGACCTGAGCCAGGAGAGAAGGGCTTTCAGAGCATCCAAGCCCTGAGTGTGACACTGCCCACGTGGCTGATAGTAGCGTGGCTGTCTGGTGCTCAGTAACTATGGAAATACTTGAGGAAGGGGGCTGAGAGTTTCAGGGCTCTCTGCCGAGCTATATGCAGCTACAGGACGAACCAGAGGTGCACGTTTACCACTGTTGCAGTTCTGTAGCAGTGGAGGAGCTGCTCCCCCTTGGTTCCTTGTACCAGACTCCACAGAAACGTGTTTTGTGATGCAGCCAGTACACAGCACAGCATGCATAGACTCTCTCCCAAAAAATTACCACTGAGGAACAATTTTGGAGAGCTGCTGGTGCTGAAAGCTGAGCTGTATGGGTCTCTCAGGGTGTCTCGAAGCTCTCGTCTAGCTGGCTGTGTGTTTGCTTTGATATGGGACTGGCAAACCCTTTGCTAGGGGCTGTTTGCATAAAGCATGTTGCCTTTTAACCAGTTGCCCTGTTGGTTTTCACCCTGTAGATCGGGGACCGGAACGGTGAGCTGACAGCACAGGTGAATATGGCCCAGCTCAAGTCGGCCCTTGGCTTGGGCCCCGGGGATGAGGATGTGGGTACAGCTCTTCACTATTCTGGCTATGAAGCACAAGGTGAGTTTCTGGGCTTTTGCTGGCATTGAAAGGTCTCGTGAAAGATGTGGTATGGTGTGTGGGGAGGGGAGGTGTTTGCAACTGGGCAACATGGGAGGAAATACGAATGCCAGAGCAAGATGAGGCTATCAAGTGCCTTTACCAGAAAGGAGACTATGGTATGTTTGTTCTGTGCTTTCCATAAGCTGCAAGGGCAGGGGAGGATCCGCCCCAAAAAGGGCACAGAATGAGTTAATGGAATTAATCTGCATTGGGAATTAAATTATACTTGCCAAGCAGCAAATCAGCTTTTGTCTCTTTGAAAGCTCTGCAGGGCCCTTTTAACTGATTTGACTGATAAAGCAAGCTTTCAGAAGGTGACTGGCAGGGATTTTTGGCCGTTCTCATTCTGATTAGCACGCAAGGAACATTCAGCATGGGCTGAATGCAGGTTGCAAGCATCAGCATGCTGGGTGCTGTCTCACCCCTGGAACACCTACAGTGATGCCCAACTTGGAAACAAAGATGTGGCAAGACTTGGTTACAGCAGACAAAATGGCTTTACTCGCCACACTGGGCCCTGGGTCATTCTGCCTCCACTCCCCAGGGAGCAGGAGAGCACAGCTGAGTCCTCACCACAGCGTGCTGTCAGCCTGCCAGCCTGACGTGTCCCCAGCTCGGGGACCGTCTGCCTGTCCTGGAACTGCCCGCTGCAGACATTCGTGGGTGCCTGGCATGGGGCACTTCCAGCTGGTTGCTCTGTTGCTGTGGACAGACTTATTAATTCACACAGACGAAACTGCATCCCAGGAGGTGCTGGCTGATTAAATATGACCTTGTTAGTGCAAACGTGTTTTGTCAGGCGGTGTGTTCTCTTTCCTGTTGGTAGAACTGGCATAGAGAAGATGATGCTCAGGTTGAGGCACGGTGTTCTGGGATGGAGAAAGGCTGGCTGTGTGTGTTTGCTCTCTGTATTGATCTTGAAGGTGTAGCCTGCTATGTCCGTGCTAAATCTTTTCCCGAGAAGTGGAGCTGTGCCAGTGTGCCCTGCCGTGCCCCTTCAGGAGCTGCACGGGAGCTGAGCTGTTTCCTCAAAGGCCATGTGGGCCACAACAACTGCGCCAGCCTCCTTTTGCACATCAGGTCCATCTTTATAACTGCTGGGAAACTTATTAGCTAGGGCCTTCTGTTCACTTCTGGCGCCTCATTAGGGGCTTCCTTTTGGCAAATTATTTTGCTCTGAAAGGGGAACAGGAAATTAGCCTTGATATTGCTGCCCCTCCTGGGACAGAGTGAAGTGGGGAGGAAACGAGCCGATGGGGTGCCAGGTCCCTTGGGCTGGGAAATGGAGGGGTGCAGGAGGAGGGCAGCCCCAAGGACCGCATGGGCATGAGAGCACTGCATGCTGAGACACATTTGACTGCATGTGTGCGCATATTGTGTGCAAAAGCTGCAGTGGAAGGGGTCAGGCCAGATTTATCTGGCAGAGGGGCTCTGCAGCTCTCACCATATTGTATAACCAGGAGTGCACAGCCTTTTCTTAGCTGGAAATAATTAAAAAAATAAAACAAGAGGGTCTCTGCTCTCATAACACACACCCCATTGAATCTGAGCTGGAATGCAACCTACTATGGACTGGTCTGGTGTCCCAGTGCAGGGGGGACAGTGTGCCTTGGGCATCAGGGAGGGTCGTGGTCTGAACAGAGCCCTTGGAGAGCGCTGAGCCTGGTGTGTGGCGGTGTCCCCCACAGAGGTGGTGACGCAGCCACACCGGCCGCGTCGCACGCCGTGAGTCTCGGAGAGCGCTTGGTGCTGAAGGGTTAGGAATTTTGCTTGAGGCACATGGCAAGCCTGGTCAGTCACTGGGCTTAACTCTGAAGGTGAGGCAGTGCAAGGCAGAGCCAGCATGTGGCCCATGGGCTGCTCACTGCCCTCCAGTGATCCAGATGTGCCTGTGCTGTGTTAACATCTGGAGCCAGTAGTGATTTTTCTCTCCTCTGACAGATCAGTATGGCTCTGGCTCTGTGTGCATGATCGCTGGAGGGTGGGAAGAAGGGCTGAGCAGCAGTAGTCAGGGGCAGTGTTCACTGGAGGTTGCAGTGACCTTGTTAATCTGTGGTGCCATTGCTTATGTTCCCAAGGCTGGGGCTGTTGTCAACAGAAGGGCAAAATATTCTCTGGAGGAAAACCAGCAAATGACTGGGGCTTGTAGTGTGGGGAGGGAAGGACCACAGTGCCCAGGGCAGGTTCCCTTGCAGAGTAGGGCTTCCCCAGTCGGTGGGCCATGGGGGACGCTGCCCCTCGCTGGGTCCTGGGAACATGCTGGGGAGGTAAAAATCGGCTGCCCCCGTGTTTCGTGGGCTGGGGTTGTGTAGCAGCATCTTGATGGAGGAAGGGAGTGCAAGTGCTGCGGTACTCAGCCATGTGCAGGCTTTGACATGTGCATCTCGGGTGGGAAAGATACTGTCCCCGTCACATAGAGATTTGGAGAGAGGATGGGTCTGCAGGACAGCCTGTGGAGAGGAGCCTGGCTCCCTTGATTTCTCCTTAACTTTTATTCTGGCTTCAGCTCTCTTATTCTGAACTTCAGTGGAGGATAAGAGAGGCCACCAACGTGTCTCTGAGCCCTTGAGAAGAGGGGAGATGTATTTAATGACTGCCAGGAACTTTGGTACCCTCCTGTGCACCTATTAAATGATTAGAAAAGCATAATTATTTATATTATTAATAGCAGCAATTTTTACAGCAAGAGGAACATCTGTTACTGTAATAGGAAGCAGGTGAGACTTGAGATTCAAGTTGACTTCTGAACCAGCCATGCCTTCTGATGTCAACATGTCTTGTGGTGAGGAGAGCTTTCAAATCTTTTTCCCTTCAGATTATTTTCCCTGCTTAGGGTTATAAAATGTCTGCATATTCATAAGGGTGCTAAAATCATCTGATATGGCAGACATATTGTAAAACACATTATTCTAGCTGTTGATGAAATTAAACTTTCATGGCAAACTTGAGTTCCGGGAAGACCTGTACCATTGGCTGAGAAACCCTGAGCCAGACCGTTGGACCATGATGTCCTTCACAGGTTACTTTTGCTCCTAAGTCTTGGGCATTGCCTTCTGCCGGGGCCTGGGGGAGGAGGGAGTGTCTGATGTTTTTCTCTGGTGTTTTGGCTCCTCTTGCTGAGCTTTTTGTGATTTTAATTAATATTCTGAGAGCAATTGGATGTCAGAAGACAAAGCTGGAGGCCAGGGAAGTGGGGCAGTGCTGCAAAAGTCTTGTGAAAGCAACGACCTTGTCAAGAAACGCAAACACAGAGAGCTTAAAGCAACAAACCCAAAGAAGCTAGAGAGTAGCTAAAACATAAATAAACAGAGGTTGTGTCTCTTTCTCCAAACACCAAAAAATGTGGCCCTGAAAACTGATCTTGCCCTGTTTCATACACCACAAGTTAAGCATCGAGTGCTGGTAGGCTTTTGCCTTTGGAGAGAAATCAGGGAATTTGCTGTGCCGATAAGGGAGTTCTTTTGTAGGGGTGAAGGCAACCATGAACAACAAGAAGTGCTGCCTGGTGCTGGGAGATGTCCCATGGTGCAAACAGCCAGCTTTGCCCTTGGCATCGCTGCCAGACGCAGGGTGGGAGCGCTGGCTGTCCTTGCCACCCTTGCTGGCTGCCCTTTTCTAGATCAATAGGTTTGGGCTGAGGTTTCAGCATCTGCTCAGCGAGGAATCGGCTGTGCCTAGTGCTCTGCAGGTAGCAGTGAATCGGGAGCATGGAGCTGAGCCTGGTGGCAGTGCCTGCCTGGGCTGTCCCTGGGTGGGTAACTCGGGTCTCCAGTGTACGCTAAACAGAGTGCTGCCTTGCAGCATTCCCCTCTTTAACTCCTCCTTGTCAGCTCTCCCCTCTGGAGGCTGGCATCGGCCAGGGCAGCCTGCCAGCTGGGAGGGGAGCGCAGAGAAGGGGCTCACCCACCACCAAAGGGGTGCAGGTGCCAGACAGAAGGCAGAGAGCAGCCCTGGCCAAGCCTCAGTGCCTCTCCAAAGTGAAAACTGACTCTGGGCTGCTTTTCATTTGTTCTCAGCAGCATGTCAGCCTCAGTTGTTATCTTTGATGGCAGTGGTAGTGTTAGGAGACACTGAGCAACACCCCTCCTGGCAGCTGGGTGTAGGTGGGGAGGGATGCAGGTGTTCCAGAAGGCGTTGGCATGTAGATGCTCTCAGAGCATTGTAAGCTGGTTCCTGGCATGGTTTCTCTGCTGTTTGCAGTACACAGACACTGCTGCCCAGCCGTGCTCAACAAGCTCTGAGGGCAGGAAAGGACCCGGTGTGAGACTGACTTCCCCTGCTCTCTGCACATTTTCTCCCGAAGAAGGGTAGGCACGAGGCGAGTCTGCTTGTTTGGTGTTCAGGAGCCTCCGTGCTGGGTACTTCTCATCCCTGCATGAGAGGCAGCCATGCTTCAGGTTGTATTCTCAGGTGGTGAAGTGGGCAGCTGAGCCTGGGTGGGCATGAAACCTTCCTGAGCAGTAATCAGCTGTGTGGCTTTGAATGTGGGTCTTTGCGTCCTCAATGCAGTTTTGAGCTTGCCTTCTCCACAGGAATCTTTGAACCCTTGGATCAATTAGACAGGGATAGAAGAAACCTGCTTTTATGTTTCCCAGCCTGTTTGTTTTTGTTTGCTTGCTTGCTTTAAATGTCTTTGAAGTATCTAAGAAGTGTTTAGGGCTGCTGAAATATGCTAGATTGACCAGCCCTCTATTGACGCAAAGCAGGAAGAAGGCAGTGCTGCTAACCCATGCCAGCCTGTGCCTGGGGCTGGGATGCTGCCCAGGGACAGGCATGTTCCTTCTCTGTGGTTTGCTCAACCCTTCTGCGAAGGACCGTGCTGGGTGACAGCAGAGAGATGTGGTCCTCTGAGACCAACGTCCTTCTGACACTGGGACAGCCCTGCTCGCCGAGACTGCAATTTCGGTGTCGAGGTAGCGTTTGCCTTCTACTCAGCAGATGAGTACAGGGGTCACATCGCTAACGGCTTCAGCATGGAACCTGCCCTGTTCTTACCAGTCAGACTGAGTAAGCATAGCAATTGAAATTGCTTAATATTAAGTATCCTCAACTGTATCCTCAGCTATATTTGATTTTTCCCAAGAGCTGATGGGCTGCAGCTCAGCCTTTTTTCATTCTGAAAATGAAAGCCTGAGGCCATGCTGGTTAATTGTACCTGCTTATGCAGGGTTTTGATGGATGAGGTTGTTGACTGAAGCAGAGTAGCTTTTGGCCAAGTGGAAGGCAGAATGCAAGGTGGTCTGGTTGCTTTATTGTGCTCTAACAGATGCTCAGTGGAGCCTTAGCTTCTGAGCTCAGAGGATTGCTAGCGCAAATGTTCCCATGTGGCTCCCAGTAAGGCACCTGCAGGAAGGTGTCCAAAAAGACCTGAGTCTGTGGTGGTCCTTGCTGTGATGCTTAAGGGAGCAAGGCAGGAAGGACAGGAGTGCTGCTTGCACTGGGGGGCTTCTTGGGTGAAGATTCAGGACTTCTAAAGGATGCCTTTTCATGATCTTTGCAATGAGTCTTTCCTACATCTGAGTAACCTCTCCTGTTACAGCTGTTAAATCATTCCAGTGGCACTGATGGGGGAATGAACCTCTGAGTCATTTGGATTTAAAGCAAGTAATTTAACACTCAGTTCAGACTGCCCCAGTATTGGCTTTATGAAGTTTTAAAATATTCTTCTCAAAGCCTTAAGAAGTATTTAATGTTCTTCTTTCATCTTGCACTGTACATGAGCCTCCTTCCCAGCGTCAATGTAAAGTACAGCAAGACTTCTCAGCTCGCAGCAGAGGAAATGCTCCAGGACTGGAGGAGAAGATACTGTGCTAATGAAACTCAGGTGCTTGTTTTATCTCAATGCCAGGGGAGACCGCAAGTGCTGGAAAGGAGGATGAGGCCAGTTCTTGAAGCCTGTGGCAGAGAAGGTACAACGTGGCTTTTGGCAAAGCCATCCATTAAATCAAGGGACCTCTTGTTGTGGGGAGAGCTACCTTTTTGGAAATCGTCAGTTCCTTACACAAACTCCTGCTCCGAGCTGGGAAGCCTGAAGTTCCCTTTGGCTGCTGTTCTAGGCTCCTGCAGCTATCCCAGCTCTGGTGTGTGTTGTCTGGTTCCCGAATGCGCTTTCCACAGACAGTTTCATTTGGTAGCCAACGTGTAGGAAATGCCTAAGGTTATGATGATCTTCTAACAGTACAGTATTACTATTAGGAACAAGATGCCTCTGCTTACTGTATTTTCTTGCAGCACAGAGCAAGAAAAGGACCAAGAAGAAGAAAGTTCTCTTTCTCACCCAGGTAGAATTACTTTTTCTCTCTTGAAGGTTTTTGTATGGATGACCATGGTCTGCTTTGGCACTTCATTGAATGAGGCAAGGCCAGACCCTCAGCATGACTCACCGTTATCTCTTGACTGACCTCAGGAACCGTTACTCCTTCACTCAGCAGCAAGGCTGGCCCCTCGCCTGGCAGGGACAAGCACTCAGACAACAGACCTTTGCTTAGCAAAGAGACCTGGCAGCTTGTAGAGGCAGAGCTCATGAATGCAAAGTCCAGTGTGGCCAGCCACATTCCAGTAACTGGAAAGTGCCTGGCTGCTGCAGGCTGGTGACTGATTCACAACAGTATCCAGGAGCAAGGGATCAAGTACATTGTCCCTCTTTTTAGAAGGTTTTACTGAGTGTTTGATCACTGCAAACCTCTGACATGTGTGTTGCTCTTTCTCTTGCCCTCCCTGAGTCAGCCTGTAGGACACAGCTGCCATAATTGGGCTTGTCTAGCTGCTGGAGATGTTGCCTGTGTTAATTACTGTGTGTCACTTTCTAGCTCAAACGATTTCTTTTTGATCTCTGCTTGTTCAACGCAAGCTGATAATGGAAGATTGGAGGTCATGAGACTCTGCTATATACTGGCAGAGAAAATCCTGCTCTTAGAAGAAAGCCAGGTGTTCCTGCCAAGCCTCTCATGCTGTTCTTCAATTAGCCCTGAGGTTACATGCCTGCTCCACCCAGTTGAGTTTATCTCCCAGAAAATCCTCCTGTCCCCACAACTGTTAATCTGTTGAGCAGACCATTGCCTGGGGGAGGTTGTGGTTGCAGGAGGCTGCCTCTCACATGGCTCTACGCTTCCCACAAGCTCCAAGGCTTGTATTTGACTAGGTGTTAGGTTTTGCATGATTGGATGCTCTGCATTTTCTAGATCCTGCAAATACACACCAAAATACTTCATTCTTTGACCTGAATTGGCAACACTTTATTTGCAAATAAGCCTTATTCCAGTCTTGCTCAGATAGAGAAAAGCTAATGCCCATTGCACGTGTGGGGGAAAACTGGAATCAAAGATGTGCCCAACATCATGGCAATTAGTAATAGTTGCAAGGCTACAAGATGTAAGATCACCTTGTACTCAAAGATTGCAGCTTTCCTGAGCTACATTGGTTTTGCCCCCACTGGGGGAAACTAACTCCCTTGTGCCATCTCTGTCTCCACGGAGGACTTCTGCTCCAAGTCTTACCTCTTCCACGTGAATGTGAAGGCTCTCCTGGCTTGTGGTCCAGAGTGTCTCCTTCTTTCCTCTCCCCATCTGAGAAGCCTCTGTGCTAGCTGCGCGTGCTGAATGCAGTCAGCCAAATGTCGAGGAGCTCCTGGGTGCCATGTAGATGTGCAATATTCCTGTTATTTCCAGCCAGTTGTTCAGCTGTCAGACTGGATTCTGGAGGATGCAAAACTCGGGTGACACATATGCAAAGCATCTTCTGCCAAATCAGGCAGATGAGCATCTTGATTCAAAAGTAACTTCTCTTTATTACTGCATATTGTATATACATTTTTTTTAAAGGAACAGTTTTGCTGTGGAGAAAAAAGACCTGTAAAATTGTTATTCTGGAGAAGGTTTTTTGTGGTGCTCAGGATCTGTCTGGAAGGCTGATATTTGCTCAGCTGTGTACTGACTGTGTGCCAATGAATACAGCACGTCAGAGCAAACATGCTGGAGCCTGATCTTCCCAGCAGAAGAGGTTTCATTCCTGTCCTTTTGGCTCCAGGTTTTGACAATGGAGAGCTGAGGATGGAGGGCCTTGCATGGGACCAAAGCGTTCCTGAGCAAGTCTGATGTAACGCCACATTGAAAACAACCTCCCCACAGCTTGCCCTGGCCCTTAGCTATGGGTTAACTTTATTTTCACGTGTACTGTCCTTTCTGTTATAAGCCATACCTGTGCCTGACTCTTGTCTGGACCGTGCAGCCAGAAGAGCCCTCAGATAACTGGTAGGGAGAAAAATGTCTTTTTGCCTGGCTAGCCCTATGCTCAGACATAGAAGGGGCCAGAGCTGTCAGGATTCCCCTGGCCCTTTCCTGTCTAAAGGATGGCGGGGGGGTAAGCAGGTGCTCCTTCCCATGGATTGACACGCCACAGCTTGGTGCTAGCATTTTATGGTGCAGTCATCATGAATAACTGATATTATTTGCTTTCTCTATTTAGAGAAAAGTATTGTTCTATCCCAGTAACAACTGGGAAAACAAATGCCAGCATTTATCATGCAAGTGCTGGCAATAATAGAGGTCAATTGGATTTATAGTGCCAGAAGCCATTATGTGTTTGAAGACTAATTAAAGGCTTAAATGAGATGCTTGTCCTACTGGAGGCTGCTTTTTTTTCTTCCTCCCCCTTTCTCTTCTTGCTGCTGTGCTTTTCCCCCCCCCCCCCCTTTTCCTCTTTGAAGAGCTTGCTGTATTAATGGAGGACTAGCTTGACAGAGCTTTCCTGATTAGATGTCAGCAGAGTATGATTTGAGATGCTCTGTGTGCATTTGGATTGCTGGACCATATCTCCACTGTCACTTCTGAGCTTGGTAGGGTTTACAGACCAGTCTTCCACCCCAAACAACTGGCTGGCTGGTCTAATTTAATCACATTGAACAATATTTAGAGTGGCCTGCCAAAATCAAGGTTCTGACATGCTGGAGTCTGTACAAATATGGGGAGGCGCTGTCTTGGGCTGGAAGAACTCACCCAAAAGACAAGTCAGTATCTCAGTTAATACAGGTACAGAGAGAAATGACCTTTTCATGAAAATACAGAAAGTGCTTATGCCAAGATTTGTCGTGTTTTTTGTGGTGCAAAGCTTGTGCTCTGTTGTGGGGTAACTGCAGCCGCTGAGCTGTGCCTGCTGCTCAGCTGGGAGGGCTGGAGGCAGAGGGGAATGATGTTGGCCATACAACCTTTCCCTGTTGGGCTTCTGTGGAGTCCACTGTCAGGTTTAATTCTGCTTCCTCTGGTACAGCCACCCGAGGGATACAGCGTTCTTCTAGCCTGCACGCAGAACTGTCGATCTGTGTCGGGGGGGTTGCTTTGTCTCAAACAGGGATGGAGTAGGCAGCTCTCCAAGCTGCTGGAGATGGGGGAGAGCCTAGGCGTTATCAAAGCACATGTCAGCTTGATGAGAACTCCTGGCAGGGCTCCCTGAGTTGCTGCTACACGTGTTCTGCTCGATCTTGTCAACTCTGAAATTTCAGGAGCGCCAGTTGGATATGGAGACTGTCCATAGAGGAACAAAACTCTGCCCACACTGTCTACCCAGCTTTGCCCTACTGCAAATATGCATGGGATGATCCCATCACCATCCTACGATAAAACACTTCCTTGTGTTTTCTGTGGCTACATCTCACTTTAGCAGTACTTTGCTACAGAGAATTTTTGCTGCATGAGCATTTCTCCTCTAATTGCACCCTGAAAACTGAGGACTTGTATGTTGGAGGGCCTGCCTGTGGCACAGGAATAGAGTCCTTCCCTCTGCAGACCATGCTGATCCTGCCCTTCCAGGCACTGTGGCGCTGGTGACAGATACTAAGGGGACAGGAGAAGAAATGGCGGGGGTGGGGGGGAGATGCTGTGCTTACTGCACGCACCATATTAGCTCTCTGGTTTAGCCTCTCCACCAGACATGCAGGGCTCAGTGTTGCTCTACACTGATCAGCTTAAAAAGCCCAAGGGAAGTAGGGAGCGTGCACTACCAAACTTCTGGCTGTAGAGAAGAGGTTGTAAATACAGGTTCCTGTACCCATGTCATCACAGGTAGCACAGGGATGTGTGGAGGGGCCATCACTATCTCTGCAGGGTGGGGATGTGAGACAGAGAAAAAAGATGGGTATCTGACGTGGATATGTTGGGTAAGTGTCCCAAAGACAGAAGAATAGGGAGTATTTGTGAGATGGGGGGATATGAAGGAGCTGCAAGAAGCAAAGATGTCTCATATGCATGCGAGCAAGCACACGAGCATCCCCCTCTGCTCTGTTGCAGCAAACTTCCCCCTCCTTAGAATTCAGTGCTCCCTTCCGGGGAGGGAGGTGACTACTTCATCAAGTTTTAATAATACAGGAATGTGAAAACCGTTAAACTCACCTCAGGAACTAAATTGTAAAAAAAAAAAAACAAAAAAAAAACAAAAAAAAAACTAAACCCCTTGGTTCATGGTGGTGTTGAGATCAGGGTGGGTGGGGTAGGGAGGAGATTTTTAAAAAAATATTTAAAAAAGAAACAACAACCCTGAGCCTGAGCACTGAAAAGAACAACATCCGAGGAGCTCCAGGAAAACAAGGTATGAATGCAGCCAGTCAGTAGCATTGCTCAGCTGATGTTCACAAGAAGGTTTCAACTTGCTCTATTAGAGACCTCAGTAAACCTTAAAGACAGAGAGAGCATTTAGAAATGCCCCTGAGGTTTTCCGTTACTCTGCAGTAGGCTTGGTAAACATGCCAATAAATACTGGAGAGAGAAGAAAAATCCTTCCAGAGGAACAGACCCAGGTTTTCAGCTGCTCAATCTTTTACATCCACGGCTGCTGCTGTTAATCGGCACCGGGGAGAAAGAGGCAGAGTTGAACTTTCGCTGAGTATTAGGCAGTGCTGCAGGTATTTCTGGGAAAAATAACTTGGAGGAGGCTGAAAGTTACATTTGGAGCCATCTGAGGGAATGTCCTGGTCGGAGACAGAAAGTTAATGGGACTCCTTCTGTCGTGGGGTGCCTGTGAGTATGGAAATCTCTCTGCTCTCCTGGAAGATGAGTACGCGCAGGCTACCGAGCCTGTCTGCTGTGGAGTAAAGGGGAGAAGCTCTCGCAAGCGCAGTGGGAATTGCTGCCTGCGTCGATCCGGTTTATGATAGTCCTGACTGATAGGTAGCATCTTAATTCTTTTAGCTGCTCGTTTTAATGGTGCTGCTTGCTCTAGCTGTGGGACAGCTCGCAGTGAGTGGGGATGGCAGAACCACAGGCTTTTGTGAGACCAGCATTTGGTTCTGGCACTGATTGTGCTTTCTTCTGGAAGAAAATAGCTGAGTTGGATGGCTCTGCAGTTGAGTTTGTAACTCCTAACTTCTTCCTCTCTTAGCTCAACTGAATGTGAAATCCACATGGTAACAAAGGAACACCAGCATCAAAACAACGGAAAAAGACAAATTGTTCTGCATGCTGTAATTGCTGGGGTACTCTCAGCTGACTACATATATTAAATTAACAAAGGGGAAGGCAGGCTTTCTCAGATCAGAGATTAATGGTTTCTGGCCAGTGGTTTAATGCTATTGCAAATGTACAAAAGCACCTGAGGACGGAGGTGTATAATTAACGACTCTTTGTTGGAAATGATGTGTGTTTATCTAATCAGACACACTTTGCTTCTTTCTTGCTTTCCTGGAAGTGGCCGTTAAAAGCTGCTGTGACGTGTGCTCACTTCCAGATGCTGGCCTCACCTCTTGGGCATTGCTTTGAAACCCAGTGTACCATCTGATTAAGCGTTTGTAGGTGTCTTTTATTCCAGACCAACTTCACTGCTCCACATAAGGCACTAGGTTATTCTGAGGGAACTGAGAGCCATGAGCAGCTATAGCAGTGTCTAGAACGTCTTCACGCATAACCGGGAGCCACCAGGCACAACCCACCGCTGCCTTTCCCTCGCAGAGCTCCTGCCTGACCGACGTGGCAGCAGCCAAAAGCCCTTCGCTCATTTGGCAGCGTGGGAGGACACTTGGGGCCGGTGGCGGCTGCCCTGCCGCTGCACAGCCACCTCCCCTGTGGTTGCTGGTGGGAGCGTGGTGGAGCCGTGGGAGCTGGGTGTGGGCTGTCTTGTGTCTCGTGTCTTCTACAGAGGTGGTGCAGGACCTCAGCTTTGTTTAGGAGCTCTGGGTCCTCCCAGCTGGAAAGTGGTATCGCTGATGCCCCTGAGCAGTGGAAGCTTGGGTGGCATTTAGCACATGGAAGGGGAGTCCTGTATGGAATGAACCTGTGTCTCTGGCAGGGTGAGGGGTTGTTCTTGTCCACCCAGAGTGGTGCGGTTGTCTTCATTGTATGGTGGGAGAGGGCTTGGGCTTGATCATTTCGGCTGTCTTCATAGGTGAGTGCACATCTAGCCTGTGATAATAGATGCATTCAGCTGCCAGATAACCAGATCATTTCACTGGTATCCAACAGCATGAGCCAAGCCTTTCCCATCCTGTTCACAGGAGGTGCTTAAGATATGTTAGCAAATGTAAGATACCTTAGATAAGATATCTTAGTAAATATAAGTAAAGACTGGAATAAAAATGGTAAAATCAAGAGTTCTGCCTGCTTTGTCGAGGGCAGCAAAGTTGCTCCAAGGGAAGGGCAGCCCTGTGTCTGAACCCTCACCAATGTCAGCAGCAATTGCTGATCTTCTGGGATCAAATCCTGTTGGTACTGAGCTGCTACCAAATGAGCAACTGCCTTTGCAGTGCGGAAGGGGGTAGAGTTTGGTGGGAATGGTGGCTGCATATCGTTACATCTTTTTCTTGCTCTCTGGCCTTACGGTATATACACATTAATATCTGTTCTGCACATATTCGCCAGTCCTCATGTCAGTCCCTTCTGAACTCAAAGGCTAGTAATGAAGTCACCTTAAAATGAAGCTGGTGCTAATGTGCTTTTTGGAGTAGAGGCAGAAACGTGCAGAAACATTTTGCTGATTTGAGTCCTTATGGCTGCAAGAGGTAAATCATTTCAGGGTAGCAAAGAAGGAGCGAGGGGCAGTGAAATGAACTTCAGGTCATTTATAACTAAGATGTGATATACATGCATGACCCTTATTGAAGTCCCAGCTAATCTGAGCATCTCTTTGTATCTCATGAAGCAGCGCAAGGTTGAACTTCTGAAAGGAGTAGTGCCTTTGGAGCTGCTGTAGTTTAGATAAAACTGCGGTCACATCTAGAGCCCTGGCTGAGCTGGATGTGTGTTAGTGCAGGAATCCCTGCTACCTGGTGGCTTTTTCCATTTAATCACCATGTTCTGCTTACAGTCAGTCTTGAATTGGTTTATTAATTTTGCGCCTTCTCTCTCGTTAAGTTTGTCCAGTGAGCAGCTTGGTGGTACCCTGGGTTTGAACAGGGTCTGTGGGGGCTGCTGTAACGTAAGCAACGGTGCTGTTTGGTGGTGGGAAACTGGGGAATCTTTAGGTTTGGTGAGTTTGCTGTTACAAGAACCACACAAAGCTCAGTGGTTTCCGTTCTCAGGGCTCAGCATGGGGAGGATTTCTATTCACATGCATTCATTCACCCTCCCTGAGGATTTCCCCTGAAGCTTAGAAGTTGTCATGGGACCTTGAGCCCAAAGGTTTAATTTCTGCCCTGTTTGGTGTTGCTGGTGTGGGATGTCATGTGGTGCTCAGCTAACCTGAACCTTCAGGAAAAATCAGGGAAGGGGAGCCGGAGGGTGAAAGGGCAGAAGTTTTCCCAGATGTAGTGAAGGCATCCCAGGGCCATTTTGTAAAACCTGGCTGCGTGAGTGAGCAAGGCAATAGAAGCTCAAAGCAGGCTGGAGGGAGACACAGAGGTAAAGAGAGTTTGGAAAACAGGAGTCAGAGCTGAACCCACTCTTTTATTGCTAGAATACTATATTAAAAGGAATTTTATGAAATCTCAAATATAATGAATGCTGCTAAATTTTCTGATTTCCTTGTCAGCTTCAGGGCAAGGTTTTGCTCTGCTTGAGGCTGGGCCTATGATAGTGAGAAAATATTTGCTCCTTCACTTAGTTTTCCAGCCCTTGTGACTGTGGAGAAAAGCTTAAAGCTGTGTCCCAGATACATTCTTTAAGTGAAAAACATGAAGATAAAGCAACAGATCTATGCATTTATTAAACTGTATTTTTGTTACGATTTTTCTCAATGTCAGTCCTGACTTTTGTTGTTTAGAGTGGGGTTTGTAACTCCTGAGTTCCAGAGACCTCATTTGAGATCAAGGTCGTAGTGTGACCCAGCCACTGGTTCGGTAGCAAAAGCTTCACGCTGCCCGAGCTGTTGCTGACTGCGCTGTGATAGTGTTTTGAAAAAGACCCAAAACAATAGAGGAAAAACCCACGTTTGAATCTCAAGGACAGCACAGCTGCAGCATCTCGTCCTTTTGACTTTGTAGTTAACAGGAGCAGAGGGTCTGCCCTGGTTTGAATTTTATCTGTGTGACATTAGTGCTGCCAGTGAGTGACACCCTCCTGATGCCAGAGTGCGTTGTTTTGCAGGAGCCAGGCCAAAGAGACTCCAAAGGAACAGCATGGACAGCTTAGACCTCCTGAAGTTCCCTTCTGAAAAGGTAAGGAAAGATATCTGGGCTCAAAGATTAAATATCAGTAGGAATCTGTAATGGCTTGTTGACTGGCTTCACTTGTAGGGAAGTATGCAATTAGCAGATATCATTGGAGTCAATGGGATTAACCAAAGAGGGTTTCTAGAGAGCTTGGAGGAGAGGAACAGCTGGTCTAACTAAAAAGGCACTTAACAACTGAAAGCTGAAAAAGCCACTTCTGTGCTTTTTGGAAAAAACAGCCCTATATTGAGAGGATAATCGTTGGCATTTTAGCCCCTTCAGTGGCTGGTGGCAAATCTCAATGCCTTATTAGCCCAGCGGAGTGCTGCATTCAGCACAAGTAGGGAAGGAGAGGTCAGAAGCAGGAGATGGTGCGTTGCAGGAGGCAGAGGATTTTGTTCCAAAGGACTCTAAGGATTGCCTCTGCTCCAGTTTGCTGCTGGAAATGTCAGATCCAAGCAGATCAGCATTTTCCCAGTCTCCCCAGGGCAAAGGCTGTTTCTACAGTCAGCTGGGAGGCACTGAGCCTTTCCACCTACAGGGATCTTTTACGTTGCTCAGAAAATCCTGCGCAGGATTGCTGGGTCTGCCCAGTGGCAGGCACTGGTGCTGCTGTGGGGCTCAGTCATGCCCATTCCCAGAGGAGGTGGCCAGGCAGGCAGCCGTGCCCTGCCTTTTTGGAATGTCTTTGCCACAAATAATTTACATTCATCTAGTGCTTTCTAGGCACAGCACTCCCGAGTGTCCCAGGAAGCATTTCCCCCTTTTACAGAAGCGTCACAGAGAGAAAAAACTTGCCCAAGTCGCAGGTGGGCGCAGATGGTCAATGGGAAACAACCTCAGGCTTGCAAAACCATTTGAGTGCCTAAACATCCCAGTAAGCACTGGGAGGGCCAGATGAAAGCTCATCCCTAAATTAACTCTCTTTGGGAGTTAAATGCTAAATGCACTTACATATTTTTATTATTGTTCCCAACTGCCCACTGGCCGTTTTGGCTCCTACCTCCTTTAACCAGTACGACTCCATCTCTGGGGTGTTGATAGCAGGGACTGCGATGCCCGATGTCAGGGAGACGTTTGATTGTGTATCCTCATCGGAGCAGCATGGCCCAGAGGTCTGGCAGGGAGAGTTTTGCTGATGTGTGACTTGCTGTTAATGCTGTTGGTTTCCTAGCTTTTGCTGCAAAAGCTGAGCCTCGTTCAATAGTTCAGGCAGCATTATGGGATTTCATGGATTTCACAGCGAGGATGGAGTGAACAGGACCTGTGGGTAGTCCATAACCATGGAGTCAGGCACGAGTTGTCCCGTTCCCCCTGCAGTGGCCCTGTGGGGGGTGGACAAGTTCACCTCTCCTTGCGAGAGTGTTTTGGATGCAGTTCCCCTGCTGTGGCTCCGAGGGAGAGGCGATTACAGTCATGAGAGAGGGTTGTTTGCTTCAAACTTGCTATGGTGAGGGCGATAAGATTGTAAAGAATAAATCAGTGGAGTGAACTGTGATCTCTCCAGCACCCTCTCATTAATGTCTCACCCTCTCTGCCCTTCACCTCTGCTAGAGATAGCCTTCAAGTCATCAGGGACTCCTCTTACCGCACAGGCCAGGAGCTCTTGTCCAGTGCCTCTGCATGGAGATGTGTGTCTGGGCAGAGTGTAGCTGCCAGGATTCCCTGATCATCCTGCTCTCTCCAACCTGTGCCTTATTCCTTGTTTTGAGCTTCTCTGGTTTTAACTCCCAGCCATTGGTTCTCATTTATTCCTCTCTCTACCAGACTTAAAAACCTCTTTATCGCATGCTGATTTTTACCCTGAAGGTGCTTACATGCCGTAATTGAGTCATCTGTTCTTTCTGTCATGAACTAAACAGTTTGAGGGATCTAAGGCAGTAAGGCCTTGTAAGGCAGTTTCTCTCCATTTCTGAAGTCCGCTTCGGTGGCTGCTTTTCAAAATGTGGACACTGGCCTGGCTGCAGTTGGTCCCATCAATAGCTTCTAGGGAAATTAATATCTCCTTACTTCTTCTCACTATTCCTGTTTGTATTGCAAGGAATGGAAAAGTCCTTTTGGCTACAGCATCCCAGTGTGCTGTTGGTGTGCTCTGACACCAGATCCTGTTCAGTATCCTTGGTTTTTCAGTGTATGTGCCCTTAAATCCCCACCTCCTGGGCCCTTGGGTCATCTCCTGAGCTGTGCTCGAGCTTCTTTCACCTGCACGTAGGTGAAAGAAGTGAGGACACCCTGGGGAGTCCCCTCAGTGCTTTGTGTATGCTAAAGAGGTGGTTTGCAGCCCAGAAACGCTGAAGCCCAAAGCTTCAAGCAGGTTTAGGCACTCGGTTCCTACCGGTTACGTGTAAAATGCCTGGTGCCTTTAATAAGTGTCTTTGGAGCTAAACGCTGAATATTCCTGCTGGTGCTTCTGTACAAGGGTATCATCTGCATGTCAGCAGTAATGAGGCTCTTACGATAATACAGACAGGGCCATTAACCTGAGTCTTTTGACAGAGAAGGGATAGAATTGCGTGCATCTTACAGCAAGGGGGTGAGAATGGAGAGCCGGGCACGGGGCAGGGCCCGGACAAGCAAAGTGAGGAGCTGCAGCGTGAAGGACAAAAACTAGAATTCAAGAGATGTGTAATCTCTGTGACCTCAGTTTCCACACAGGGGTGATAATCCTATATTTTATTTGTCTATGGGAGGACTGAGCAGAAGGATTTGAGAGAGCAAAGGAGGACAGCAGTAAGAGAACAGGGGACTGCTTGTAACCGTCTGCTGTAGTTAGTCACGTTACCCTGCGGTCTGCATGTGCTTCTGGAAGCATGAGGGTTGGCAAAAGAGCTGAATGGGACTCCAACCAGTCATGTTAATCTGCCTTTTAGGAAACAGCTGGGTAAGGGTCTGTCTTCTTGCTGAAGCCAGTGGGAGACACTGGCCAGGCAACGCTCCATGTGTGCTGGGAGCAAAGTCCTAGAGGTGGGAAATGCTGTAGAGCATCTAGCATAGGCATGTTCCCTGCGGCATGGTCAGGTTATCCATGGGTCAGTGTGGGCTGCAGCACGGCTGGGCGTTGGGAAGAAGTGAAGATAGAGCACGTGGAAGGACTTGTGCCAAGAGTTTGGTATTCTGGGCAAGATGAACTTTCCACTCTGTTTGGAAGAGGTTTTTATGAGTGCAGTTGCCAGAAATCACTAGCAGAGTGACTGCTTCTGGACCTTTCATCTGTCATTCCCTATGCCTGTAAATAAGCCAGCCATGTCTCTTCCTCCATACCTGGATTTTTTTAAGATGACTTTTCCCTGTGGAGAGGTTGACTACTGTGTGCTGTCTGTGTGCTGTCTGGGTGATGCTTCCTCTCCTCTCATTAAAATCACCTGCTGCAGAGATAGGCAAAATGTCCTTATTTAATTCTGTACATCATGAGTGGCAACTCATACCACCTAAGCTCCAAGTTAACTTCTTGCTTCTGTGCATCTCCTGTTCTGTGGACACTTGCCAACAGATCTCCACATAAACCTGAGAAAGGCGGTTTTTGCAATGATTGTTTCTTGCTTTCCCAAGGACCAGAATGGGGACAGCCATCATGTGGGAGACCTGAAGATCTCTGGTAAAGAGTTCTTGTCATTACCTGCAAGGTCAAAGAAATACCGGGAGCACCAATCCAGTTCAGAGAGAAAGTCCCAAGGGCCAAGTACGTCACCGCTGGATACCAGCGAAGTCCGAGTCCAGGTGTCACAGTCGGTAGGAAGATGTTTCCTTTCTTCCAGTACTGATCTGGGAGTTTCTTAAGGCATATTTGTTCTTACCTCATTTCTAATGTGGTATCGGGGTAGCAGTGTGGCCTATTGGCTGGAAAACAAAGCCTGCTATAGCTCTGCTGTTGACTGTTTGGGCAACTGTAGGCGAATTATTTTGCCTTTTTGAGCCCCAGCTTCACTGACCATTAAGCAGAACAATGGTACCAACCTCCATCATGAACTGGTTTGTGAGAGCTTGGTATTTAGTGGTGGTATTGGTAACCTTGTCTTGAGGGATGAGAGTTTAGACCTGAACTTCCCTGAGTTTGAGACTGTTATGATGTGATGTCTTGAATTCCAGAAGAACAGAGCAGTTTGGAGCCCTTGCTGAGTGGAGCCTGACTTGATCAGCCTCCTGGGGTTCATGAGGAGTGGGCTTGTTGCTTTCAAGAAACAGAGCCCTTTCCAGGTTTTTGATGAGCAACCAAAAATGCTGGTTGCCTTTGCCAAATTTGGGACCTTAGATGTTGTTCCCTCTTGTCTCCTGATCACAGTGATGGTCTCCAGAGTGGCAATCTACAGAGTGGTCTCTTTGAGTTCATCAATCATTAGGCAGAGATGATATAAAAATCATTGTCTAGGAGCTTCTCTTTGGAAGCAAGTTAGGTGGAGCATGCTTCCTAAAGAGCAGAAGCTGGCAAGAGGAGCTGGCCCTGATGTCAGTGATTTATGGGTTACTGGCATGCAGTAAGTCCTGTGTTGGGTGTTGAGGAGCTGACTCAATCTGTGCTTGGCTCCCCGGAAGGTGGTGGAGATCTGTGTCCTGGAAAGCTCTCCACGTGCCTTTTTGATGTCCTCAGCCGGAACAATTGAGCTGTTTGTTAAGCCGTTATCTTCCGGTTGTGTTGATGTTTGTTGTGACACATGGCAAATACAATGCACTGGGGAGGTTTCCTGCAGCTGTGTTGGTTTTATTCTCAGTCCTGGAGACAGGAATCACACCCACAAATGATGGCATGTTTCTGGATTGTGGGAGGGGGCTTGGAGGTATTTGAACTCAGTGATCTCGAGAGAAGCCCCAAGTCCTCAGCTTGTTGTTGCCAGGAGATAGAGCATAACAGCAAAGATTTAATGATTGCATGGGTTCTTGAAAGTATTTGGGCTCTTGCTTTATACTGAGGCTGTAATGCACTTTCACTGTCCTGTGATCATGCAGTGATTCCAGATGGAATAAATCCAAGCCAGGAAAGATAGGCCTGTTTTTTCTTGGCGTTTAAGAAAAGCGAAATAAAATATTTTCATGCTAGGTGAGAAAGGGTCTGAGTTGCAGAGCTTGAGATGAAGCCTGTCTGTAGAGTGGGGATGCTTGAAAGTGTTTCTAGCACTGAATCCTTTGTTCCTGGCCTGTGGGTCACGGGGGGAACATGTCCTGCTGTACCTGTGTGCATGTGCGTATGTGCCCATCCCTTTTTGACCACAGGCATTCCTGATTTTCAGTTCTCTGACCACTGGAGACAGGATCTTTACACCAACTGGGTTTTTTTTAGACTTCTCTGAGCTCATTCTTCATTCCCAGCAGTGCTTGTGGAAACGTTCTAATAGGAAAAGCATTTCCTACTGCTCACCGGTGCAAACATGATTATTGAGAAGGAAAACAAAGCTCGTCTGAGCCAGAAAGGAGACAGCAGCACAGGGGCATCCAAGGCAATACAAAGGCAGAAAAAAACCACTTCTGCCAGAAATAGCCTTGTATTTTTAACTCAGACGTTCAGCCAGAAACCAAACAAAAGTCATGCTCCATCCAAGAGTAAGGCAAAAAGCATTCCTCGGGAGTGTAGCTGTGAGTACATAGGCTGTGTCTAAGAAAAGGCCCCATAGGACATTGCCAACGACCAGTGACCTTGTGATAGTACACATGGGGTTTTGGTGAATGTCCGTGAAAGAGCAAGTGTAGACATACACACTCCAGTCACAGGAGGTGCCTTTCAGACTCCTGGGGTACATGCTGGTTCCTGTCTCTGATGGAAGTGCGTGAGCAGGCGAGGGTCACGCTGCTCCTCCCACCCTTCGGGGATGGGGGGACCATGCAGCAGGGATGCAAACCCCGGGCTTCGCTCTTGCAGAGGGGTGGCTCAGGCTCTACCTGACTGCTGCAGTCTGGTTCTTTCACCAGCTGTTCTCCCAGGGCCTCTTCCCTGTCTTTGCAGTGTGTTTGTGTTAGCTCCTCTCTTGCTCTGGGTTTGGGAGCTGAGCCCTGAGAGTCCATTTTTAGTTCAGTTCCCAAGCATGTCTGGTGCACGTGGTAGTGAAACAGCGAGAGTGAATTTAACAGGATATGCAGGGCAGCAGTGTGTGGGAAAAAATGACATTTCCCTCCTTGCAGACACTAAACATGTCCAGTTTTATCCCAAGAGAGAATAGATCAATGCACTCAACAGCGCTCTTGGCTGGAGAAGGGTGGCTGCCTGTCTTACATTTTAAAGAATGCCTCTTATTTGGTGTCTAATGGAGCATAGTCCATATCCCATAAAAATGACAGTGACAAGTGTTTTATTGGGTTTTTCTTCAGGCCAGTAGATACGCAGAGTTACATAACACGATTGGGGTTGCAGTCTTTGTAGGCAGATACTCTGAATGGCAGAGGGAAGTCTGCTTGCCAAAATGCAGGTGGGACACCAAAGCCTCCCAGCATTGCTCTCAGTGGGGCATCCTGCCATCCTTCCTTGCCAAGGAGGCCAGAGCCCCCAGCTAGGTTTTGCCTCTGCCTGTGCACCCACAAAGTGAAGGCAAGTGTGGTTATATCCCCTTCCCTAAAGCTGTTTGAAACACCCTCAGAAGTCCAGGAGGTCCCCAGAAACCGGAGGTGGAGAGGCTCAGGAGGCGTTTGAAATTCTGCCCTGATCCCTGCGGTGCCTGGCGGCGCTGTATGCGTGCTGTTTGTCCAGGCACAGGAGTAAATGGTCCGTCACCCCTGTTGCAGGCAGCAGAGCCTCACCGGCACATGGCTTACTCCAGCTGGTTGTCTTCAGACCGTGCCCTGCCACACATCAAACACCCTCCAGAAAGGGCTCTCTTGCTAGGAGAACATCTCTGCAGTATGCTCTGGTGGACAAGGCTGGGTCACTTCAGGTGAATTTTGTTTTGTGTTGGTGCTCCCAGATGACAGTTAAGCCAGCCTGGCTTTGTAGCATAGGCCAGACAGACCTCAGAACGTTTAAAGTCAATGTTGTCTTGCAGGTACTTGTCAGAAGCAAAGCAACCCATTGCCTTGTGTTCTGCGTTTGCCCCTGTCTCAGAAGGCTACCAGGACCACGTGGGGCTGTTGTGTGGGAGTGGGCTTTTTTGAAAAGCTGTAATTCCCATCCATGTGAGATTTTTTAAATCAAATGTAGCAAACCCCACCCAAGATGGGAGAGAAGCTTTCCTTGGTCAGGCTGTTCAGACAAGAGTCCCCCCAGATTCCTCATTTTCTGAATGCTCAAAGCAAAAATACTCTTTAATCCATCAGTAAACAGCAAGTCCTTAATTAGAGGTGAGCTCTAATGGTTGATTTAAGGTGCTTTTATGGGATGCCACAATACCCGCTGTCCCATCAGAAGGAGTGAACCCAGGCTGCGCAGGCAGTCCTGTGTGCTGCTCTCCCACGGTCGTTTTGCAGCAGGGAACCGAGGCTCTGCGCAGGGACGCCCGGGAAAAAAACGTCATCCCAGGACTCCCAGGCCCCAGGCTGACGGGTGTAATCTGTGGATAAGTCCTCCTGTCCACACAGCCACTGACCTCCTTCCGAAGGGGTCTTACTGCAGCGGGCAGCTCCCTGGGATGGGGAGGTCCCGCGGGTGCAGTGCCTGAGTCAGAGCTCCCGGTTCGCTGCCCATCTCTGCCACTGACTGCCTCTTGTTTACCTCCCTTTTCCTCATCAGTGTGATGGGATAACGCTGCTTCCCTGCCTACCCTGGGGAGGTTACAGAGGCGTGATGATGGCTGTAAAGTTGTTTGAGCTTTGGATGGCAGGAGCTGTGGTGGTGTTATTAGCATTGGTGATGATGATGCTAATTACTGAGCTGCTGGGAAACTCCCCATGGGAGGAGGCGGGAGAGGGGAGGGGAGGCAGGGAAAAGTGAAGGGAGGCGAAGAGAGCTCAGGGATGGAGAGGAGCCTGTCCCTGCTGGCAGCTCTGTCGGGCCCTGGGAGAAGGGCTCAGCCTGTTGGTAAAGCCGTGGGGATGCTGGGATGGATAGGAGAAGCAATGGCCCAGGTGCTGCGTAAGGTAGGAGAGCGTGGCAGGGCCTGTGGCAGGTCCCTCTGTGCGGCTTAGACCTTCCTGCCACTGCTGTGCAAGATGCTGGTGTTGCACACGATGGAGAGCTTGTGCAGGAGGTCGCGTTGCTGGTGGGGCGGAGAGACGGGCTTCCTTACCCCTCCTGTGGCCCCATGAAGTTGGGAAATTTCCCAGCCGTGGCTGGTGGTCCCCAGGAGGAGAGGGACCGGCACTGCCTGGGTCTGGGGGACAGGCAAGGGCAGGGTCCTCTTCATCTCTGAGGTCAGGTCTGGAGCTCCCTTGGGAATACTCAGGGCTGTGAGTGCCTGGTTCTCTACAGGCAGAGCAAAAGAGGGTTTGGTCTGCGAGGAACTGGTGAGGGCGAGACGCGTTTGGTCACATTTTCTCTCTGTTGCAGCAGAGCCCTGAGCAAAAGTAGCCGCATTAGATCTTGGTCCCTGTGCCTGCAGTTGCGGGCGGCCAGATCCGAGTGCTCCCTGGGACTCGTGCACCGCACACCTTCTGAGTTTCCTCTCTTTTAGAAGTAACATCAAAGCAGAAGGTTTTGTACCACATAAAGCTTGCAGACATCAAAGGCTTGCTCATAAATTTAACCCCTCTGCTCTGCTGTGGAGAAGGTCATAACGCTCCAGCTCTTGATTCACTTGGTAACAGCTGTATTTTAGAGAGTTACTAGAAGGATGGGATTTTTCTAACACTTCAGAAATATCAGCGGTTGCATGTCCCTTACCCCTCTTACCTGTGGAGAAAGGAGAGGGTCCATGGAAGAAAGGGGCTGTGTATTCTTGAAAAGACTGCCTGGGAAGGGATTGGGGACTTGCCCCAATTCTGGGCCTTGTGTTTAAGGTCAGCACCGAGCTAAAGTCTCTGAGGTCAATGGGACTGTGCACGTGCCAGAGTTCAAGGGCTAACGCACTTTACTGGGTCAAGGTCCAACAGCTGGAGCAAAAACGATGGAGAGAGGGAAGGATCAAACCCAATCCTCTCCCCTCCTTGGGGATCCATGCTCTAGAAATGGTCCTGTTCATCTGGAGTCCCCTCTTCCCCAGGGAGTGCATCAGCTTGAGGGAGCACTTCCTCACGCTTCAAACCTGTCTTCCACCCTGTCCTCAGCAAAGACCATTTATAGTCAAGAGAAAGAGGAGCCGTGTTTGATTGCAGTGACAACTTGCAGAGATGGCTTGCTGATGTATTTGAACACTGAACAATTTGCAAGCACACTGCATCGCCAAACGTTCCCTAGGACAAATGTTTCTGTAAGACCTTTTTTATGATTACAGGGAGAAGCGACCATAAAAGAAGGGAAAATTTTATAGATCATAACCCCTTGCCCCAAAGGCAGTTTGCCAGAGCTCTTTTGATGGTTTTGTGTCTCGTGATTTACTAGGGGATTGTCAGGTTGCAGGAGCGACACACAGAGCAGATGCTGGTGGTTGACCCTCTGCCTGGCCTGCAAGTATGAGAGTTCAGTTCCTGGTGTCGCTGGGCAGGGAGCAGCGCTGGAGGGCAGCGTGGCACCCCTGGCAGGGCCGGGCAGGGAGGTCCTGCCTGCCGCTGCTGAATCATGTGCTGTCCAGGCAGTGCTAGGATGTCAGGTGCCCCCATCCATCCTCTGGGACTTCAGTGTGGACCGCAGAATTGGCCAGATGGATGCTGGGGTGCAAGGATAAACACAGCCTCGGAAGCTTCCTCCCAGACGCTTGCACTCTGGCCCCAAAGCATCTTTTCCCTGGTTGTCTTGTATTGTTTGAGAGAAGATTAAACTGATACTTCCTTGCAGTCCCTCAGGAGCTTGAACATGGGGGGTTGCACCGGGCAGCATTTGGTGCTCTATGGTGGCTGTCTGTGCATCATCCCTCTCTTTTAAGATGAGGTAGCTTCTTTGTCTCGTTGATGTGTAAACTACCGCAATGCAAGGGCAGTGCAAATGCACGCCCTCCATTATCCCACAGCCTTTATGTTTTGTTTAACTGCATGGGTATAATTATGCCGTTATTGTTGGTCAGACTTTCTGGTGTAAACGTGCTTGGAGAATCCAAGAGCAAGGGGGATGGAGAGGAAAAGAGAAGCCAGAGTCAGGGAGAGAGAAGGCAGCTGCTGCTAAATTTAAGACTGTTCCTATGACACCTGGAGGCTGCTGTGCTGGTGTCAGTCCTGTTGGAACTGAGCAGGTAAACACTGAGTCACAGCTCGTTCTTGTAATGCTTTATCTTCCTGTTCAGTTTGTGGGACCTTCTGTAGTGCTTTGGGCAGATGCAGACCTGGGAGAGAGGCTGCGCTGAGATATTTCCTAGCTGGGGGCAGGATGCACCGGAAAACTTTCTGGAGGGCTTGACTCTGACAGGTATCGGGAGGCTCTTCCAGAGATTTGGGCTGTTTGGAGAAGCAGCCAGTGATCTGGTTGCCTCCCCAGAGTCATCTTAAATTGTCTGACCTTTCTTTCCGTATGTCTGTATAAGTCTTTTTGTTAAGCTCTAGGGCCCTTCTTTTCTTTAGCTCCTCTTCTCTGACTCAGGTGGGCTGGTAGCACAGACGATGCATGAGCCAGGAGAGATTTAAAAAATCCTCTCCCAAGCCTAGAGGTACAGCAGAGAGCAGAGCCAGAGCCAAGAGTCTTGGGAGTTTTGCAGTGCAGAGCCCTGACACATGCTGTTGTTCCTTGCTGGGACTTTGGTGTTAGCATGGGAGGCAGGGAAATAAAGGGGTAGATAGAAAATCTCTGCAAAGTAAATGCACAGAGATGGTGGAGGGAGGCAATAGCATTTTCTGGCTTGCACTGCCTCTGCTGCATTCATTGCCTCAGAGGTAAATTATCAGTTTCTTCCTTAAATATTAACAGCTGCCAGGTAATGAATTCCCCCTCTCTGTTTTATAATGGCACTAAAATTGGGATTTGCCTTGGTTTTCTCTGTAATTATCCAATGAGGGTGTGTGAGTGAGAGGGAGGCATGGCAGAGCTGGGTCTTGCGGGCTCTGCTGCGGGCAGGTGTCGTGCCTGGGGGATTGAACCCAGGCACGACCCTTCCCAACAGGCAGCTCCGGCGTGTGGGGCTGGGGCTGCACAAGCAGTTACGTGAGGCTTATGGTTTTACGATCCTTCATTAAGTTACTTTTCGTCATGCAGAGGGGTGGGTTTGGGAGGTAGGCTAGCATACATGGTTGGAGTAAAAGCCAGAATTACCTGCCAGGCTCCTCGGCATCCCACGGAGGAGAAGCTGGTCCTGGTGAGCTGTGGTTGGGAGAGCGCGTGGGGAGGGAGCAGCTTCCCTGGTAGGGAGAGGTGAGGCAGGAGCTGTCCTGATTCTTTGGAGTGCTGGGGCCAAATGCTGCACTCGCCTCTCTCCAGGCAACCCCCTCCTCACTGGGAATGGCACCTGCATTTCAGACAACTCGGTGACTTGAGGTTTGGTTTTGTGAGAGACCAGCTGTCTTCAAAGTGCCGTGCATGGCTCCGTGCGCTCTGCTGCCGAGTAACAGTCCATGTAGTACCAGCCCAAGGCTCTTCCTTTGCATCCTCTGCCTTGCTTATCTGGGTGGCCAGAGTAGGCTTCCTTAAAATCACCCCTGCAGAGTCCAAAAACGGGAGCCCAGAGACTCTGCCTTACGTGTCTTGGGTGCAATGTAGATGGCTGCCTGGCTTGATTTGAGAAGCAGTGATTCTCTCTTTTACCCAGAGCTTTTGCTTATGAGAAGGTTATGGACACTGGGTGCTTCAACCACCCTTTGCAGCCAGGTCCCAGGGGTGTCTCTGCTCAGAGCAATGGGCTTTGCAGCACTGAGGAGACTCTCAGTTTATGCTGTTTTCATTTTGGGAAAGTGACTGCTCGGCTACGGAGCCCCTGAGGGTGCTGGGAATGGTTTTGACATTTCTTAATTTAAGCCAGGAGAAGGCCAGACTGTGACCTCTGGGTCACCTGCGAATATTCGACCCTTCTGGGTCCTGAAGCAGGAGAAACGACCCCTACAAGGTGCACTGCGCAGCACAGGACAAGTATTAACTATTCCCTCCCCTTTGTCCTGCAGACAATATGGACAACAAAAGCTAAGTAGAAAAGAGAACCTGTCACCACTTAAAAGGGGCAGATAACTCCCACACGCTCTGTGGGACAGGACTGATGTTGGCAGGGCAGATGGTATCTGTATGGGCCACAGCATGATCGGTATCCTTTATCTGGGGCGGCGATGGGTTTGACGACTGCTTGCTCAGGGCTGGTCCCAGAACTGTCCTTGCAGTGTCCTGCCCACGTTTTGCTGTGAACAAAAGCAAGGCAGAGGTGTCACTGCCTCCGTGCCTGTGTGTCAGCCCCTAGGCCTTGTCCTTGGGGAGATGCTTCAGTGCTTAGGGTCCCAGAGGTAAAGCTGAATTCCTTATCTTCCTGTCTTCGGGATATTCTTGTTGCTGGGACACCCTCTTTCTGCTTTTTCCCACTATACCTGTCCCTGGTTTTTCCTCCTCCCAGACTGAGGTCAGGTTGTGAATCAAAGCCGTGCAGTGGAAAGAAGATAGGAGGCAGGATTTAACACAAGCCTGTGCTTGCGCATCAACCGCACACAGAAGAACGAAGGTACTGGCTGCCCCATGTGCAAGATGGCTGTCCAAGCCCGCAGCTGCGCAGAAGTTAACACCAAGAACACAAGGTCTGGATACTTCTCAGATCCCTTGGGCTGAGGATCAGGGGAATCTACGAAAGCATGTCTGAGACCCCATATTCCGTCCATAACTGACTAAGTGTGGAGGCCAGTTTTGGAGCTAGAAAACTGTAAGAAAGAGCCTCTTACCAGAGGAACCTGCTCTAGGAAGGAGGTAAAAACTGAACTGGTTGTCCAAAGTCCCCCAGCAGACCTTTGTGGGAGATTACGACAGAAGGTTTGCAGACCGGCTAGTCCAGTGGTCCAGGCTGGAGCTGACTAACCAAGCTACCGAAATACATTCTTCTTCCCCTGACTCATTGTAACTGAATTTTCAGTTATTGGCACTTCGAAGCCATAATTGAGGTCTGCTTTCCTCCTTGCACAGCCTTTTCTCCCGGCAAATTGTCAGCCGTCAAGTGGTATGAGACAGTAAAAGAGATGTTACATTCACCATTTCCTAGAAACTGTCACTTTAAAGAGAACAATACTAAAAAGAGGGATGAATTTGAGCCACACCCGGAGCAATAAAACTCCAAATGTTTGACTTGTCTCAAAATCTGGAACTCTTCATTCGTTTCTAGGGTCTCTGCCGTGCCTGGGGCACTTTGTATATTCACAGTTCCGGCCTCTCACATTTAATAAACTGCACATGCCAGAAGAGCTTAGAAAAATCATAGTCCAGGTCCTCTTTGGTTGTAAATCAGCATAAATCTGCTTAAATCACTGGAGCTGTGATGACACCAGATGACACAGAGGCCTCCCAGTGACTGGGGATTTTGTTTGGTTTTCTTGCATGAATCTCTCTTGCTCAGGCAAATGCAAGTGCAAGAGGTAGCGTGGCTGTGCCTGCGTTTTGCGGGGGTGCCAGCAGTGACCTGCATCCGTGCCAGCGCTGGGGGCTGAGCTCCCAGATGTAGCTGGTGGGATCTGGCATGTAAGAGAGCACCTGATGGATCCAGCCGGTCTCTGTGCATGGACCGAGGCTGGGAAGGGAGCGTGGTCTGGCTGTGCTTGCTGGAGCCATGCTGTGTGCTTTTCCAGTGGTTGGTGGGTCTACGTAGATAATCTTTTCTGTCCCAATAGCTTGTGTTTCTCTTTATATGAGCTATATTTAAAAACAGGGAAATGCACCAAATAATAATATGGGGTTTGGGTTTCACTTAAGGACAGACCTGTAGCAGTGCTGGAGCCTGTATAATCAGACCAGTTTTGTCTGTACTTTATCTTTGATAGCGGCTGTTACCAGCTGCTGGACAGGGCTACGGCGCTGGAGGCTCTCCCAGAAGACATAACACAGCACAACCTTGGGGCGAGTTTGGCTTTTGTCTGTTATTGCCCAGCTTTGGGGAGGCCAGATCTCAGCCTGTGAGCAGCTTGTCTCGTGTGGTCGCCTGGGCGTCCTGCCCACTGCCTTTGTTCATCACCAGCGCGGCGCCGTCCCCAGCGTTCGTTTGCGGTCAGGCAGGAGAGTTCCACGACCCAGGTGATGGGCAGTAACCTCCTCTGGTAGCAGGTTGTTCTCTAACCCACTGCTTACGGATAGACGCGGTCCCACCTAATGCCAATCCTCTCTTCTGGATTTAGGATAGCCTTGGGGTGAGCAGAGGTTTTGGGGTCTCTCTAGGCTGTCCTTGTGTCTGTGCTTGGACTAGGTGCAGGAAACTGAGGCTCCCTGGGAGCTGGCTGAGGGTCCTCCACGGTTGCAGGAGTAAGGAGAAGGATGTGAATCCATAAATCAAAGGAGCCTGAAATGAGGAAGGTTCAAGTGCTGTTTCTTGGAGCTCTCATGGGCAGCAGGAAGGTTCCCTCTGCCCCTGTATGTGTGTGAATGTAGCTGTCGGGGCGGGGGGGATGTCCGGGTTGAGGTGCAGGCAGGCAAGTCCCAGCTGGGCAGGAGAAGGTCTCCCTGCTTTTGGCAGTTGCTGCTGGCTGCCCGCTGGGCAGGGCACAACCTGCGTCCGGGATTAATGTGGCAATCGTGAGCCTCTGCTCAGACCTCACCTTCAGCCTGCGTCCACGTTTCCCATTAGCAGTGCTATTTTTGAGCCTCCCAAGGCAATTAACACCAATTAATCTAAAAAAGCCTAAATAATGGTTTTTCAGAGCCCCCGGCTCCTTCCTGTTCCCCATGCGGCCCTGGAAGACTGCAGCCTGAACCTGGCAGAGAGCTGAGCCCATTTAAGTGCTTCATGTGCAGGGACTGCTGGGGAAGCTTCCTGGGGAGATGTGCAGTTAGAGAAGGGCCCCGAATGATCCCATGGATCCAACTTTTCCATCCTGGATCATGGTGTCTGTGCCACAGAGAGAGTTGCAGTTCCCTGCAGTGCTCGTTAGGCTGGAGGAGAGGGGAAACCAGCTTCTGCAGAGCGGTGCAGCCCTCTCTTGAGAGCCAGCAAAGAGTGAGACCACTGAATATGCTTGGGTGCAGGAGGTGCAACTCCTCTGGGATTTGCAGAAAAGTCCCTGGAGGATTTTTTGCCCGTATCTAAAGCCATTGGCATCCTGGTATTCTCTGGGCACTGTCATGTGGAGCAAATCAACCTCCCCGCCTTTGCCTTCCCCAAACGGGGTGTACTTTCATATTGCCTTTTTAAACAGCATGTACCAGAGCAAGAGCTGCTTTTTGCTGTTAGGAGAAGCTGTTGCTGTGTTTGCATGTGATTTTTGTGTTACCTGTTTAAGCTCTTCTGAGAAGGGCTGTGTCTGACCAGCGCTGAAATGGTAAACCCACGGGTACCGGCCCCAGGATCCTCCCTGCCCCAGCAGGGCCAGGATTTCATGTTTTGTGGGGTGCCTTGCATAACAAGACCTTGATCTTGAGCGCGGCCTTCAGGCATTACTGGAATATGAGTAAATAATAATTAAGGTTTGGGCGTTTGCTGCAGTGAAGGGTGTTTATATGAAGGTTAGTTGTGCGTTATGGGTGCTGATGTAGATGGGTGTGTGCGGATCCACCGACTAACTTCACCCGATCGTTACCGCTCCTAGTAAAGGTGCTGCATTTATTCAGCTGCTTTTTAAAACAGCGCTGTGCTAAGAGCAAGTAGGTGTCTAAATAAAAGTATGTTTCAAGAAAGCAGCACAATTTTGGCAGTCCAGAGACAAGTAGGCTTTTTTGCAAAGCGTTTTCAAAGCAAATTGTCAGGAGGTTCCAATTTCAGATGCACCGAGCGCAGTATATTGTGGGGAGGAGGGCATATCTGCTGCTGGGGGAGCATTGGATCACTTCCATCGCTGAAGAGGAGCGTGTCCTTCGCTGGCAGCGGGCTTATAGTCACCTGTCTCCTCCATCACCTCCTACTCCTCGGTAGGGCTGGAACTGGGGAGGTGGTGGTGCGGTCTAGTGGATAGAGTAGGTGACTGGGAGTTGAGCACTATATATTAACCTTGGCTTTGTGCTAATTAATCAAGAATATGGGTTATATCCTTTAAAGCAACAGAGTTATTTCGGTTTAGCAAATTACTGCTGCTCAGCTGAGACTCAACAGCTGAGCGTGGTCCTAGTTCCACCCCCCTCCAACTGCAAAGTAAATGAAATGGTGCAGCTAGTTTCAGCTAAAACATTGTGCTTTGCTGCTCGGGTGCGTTACAGTGTACGCACGGCCGGGTACCGGGGCTCTGTGTGAGGGTGAGCATCGGTTACTCTACAGGAACTTACTGCTTGCTGGCATCTGCCTATAAGTGGGACTGTTTTGCACAAGTAGTTCAGGTTCGCTCCCAGTTTTGGTATTTAAGGGATCCTCCAGGGTTTTGATGGCCCAAATTGACCGCTATAGCTGCCCATCTTCTTCCATAGACGGGAGAGACTGACCTGGAATGATAATGCTTCTAACTTGTCTCCTTGGTTAGTAATTTAAGCTTCAGGTGCTAAATCTAGGCTTGTGTGTTTGTATTAAATGGTGACAGGGAAACCCAGCCTGGCATGGTAAATGCTGTCAAAACGTATGTGGAAAAGTTGCTACATTAACTAGAGAGTATTGCTGTAGCTCTTTGAGGACTGTTTGAATACACTGACTAATATATTGCCTCCCAAAGAGAAAGAAGAAGTAGTTTCCATGCCATGGATGCATTGCTCTCAGCAGTGAGGGCTGGCTACCTGACCTGTGATTTCAGGGTAAGTTACCACCTAGCTGGGGAAAAAGTGTAAATCCAGTATTAATTAGGTGGTTGCACAAAGTGGCCAAATCTGAGCATGGTGGCAGTAGCTTTCAGGCAGTTGGGTTGGCACTGCAAGTAGCAGAGGTGTCAGTAACACTTCAGCCAGCCACCCACGCGGGCATGCCGTGCTCTGTCTCAAAATAAAATAAAACCCGATACTGTCACCTGCCATTGATCCAAAGGCATGGATTTAAGCCGTGTGTGGCAGTAGGGCGTGCTCCCAACAGGTCAGCAGTTACTGTATTAGGGAAGGAGGGAGCGTGGGTGAGTTATTTTGATTTTGTTTGAAACAATAAAACCCAAGTTATTTGAAATCTTAACAACAGAACCAGCTTTTAGCACCGGCTTTTATAGGGATGAGTGGGCGAGTTGTTTAAAGGAATAAAAATCTTTGAAAACAGTCCAAGTAAGGGTGATAATTTCATCCTACAAGGGAAGCGCGGTGCGCACGTCCTGTGTTTGAGCAGTGTGTGTCTGGTCTGCACCAGGGTCTGTGGCTGTGCAGTTTGCAAGAGCGTGCTGGAGGGCACCCGTGTGCCGAGGGCACACTCGGGCACACACTCGCAGCTCCCTGCCACGAGAGCCGGGACCTGAAGTTGCAGGTGGTGTCTCTGCAGATCACGGATGTCTCACTCGCTCTCCTTTGCTGCATCCTAAACCCAGATGCAAAAAGTAATTTCCTCTTGCTGTTCCAAGCACCGACCTCTCGTGTGTGGGCTCTGCTCCTGTGTTATACCTGTCTTCTGCACTTCACCCTCAATACCAGCTTCAGATGCCCCCTTTCATAGCTGTCACCACTCGACTCAGCTCTTCAGATGAGGGGCAGGGTCTCAGTTCTGGTTCGTTCCCCTCTTACCCCTCTCCACTGAAGTATCCCCTTAACTCGGGCCCCCAGCAGGGAAACGGTGACCGCAGCACAGACGTTCAGCTCACGCAAGCTGCAGCAGTGCCCGTGCCCTGCACCGAACCTGCCAGCAGGCAGGCCGGCTGTGCCCAGCCCCTTGCCCTTCCTCGCCCCTTCTTTCCCTCCCCAGTTGCTGTAGCATTTTTAAAAATTAAATCACAAACTAAATTGAAGTTTAGTATGTGAGCTCCCCAGGCAGCAGCTTAGTTTGAGGCCGGTTCCCAATTGTCTCTTGCCTTCCATAGCCTGTGGCACCAGAACAAAATAGGTGCAGAGTAATTGCCTTTTGCCCGCTCTGTCCTGATACTAGGATTTTGTGAGGTCCTGCGTGATGGAGAGTTGGCCTCTTTTCCTGGCACACGACAGATGGGGCTGCCCCACAGGACAGATCCTGGCCAGCGTCACTGGTGCTCCGGGGGTCCATCTTGCATGTCTGCAGCATCCCCACCGTGGCAGTTCTGCCCGTGGCTCGTCAGCACAGGGCGTTTTATTACTTGTTGCGTCAGAGCTTGTGTTTGCCCTCGAGCACAGCCTGACCCCCTCCCTGTCAGCCAGATTGGCCTTGTGGGCGCCGATGGATTTGCAGTCCGCAATCGCGGCTGCCCCAGCCCTGCTGCACTCCCTCTGGAGGTGCTTTATGCACCCATGATGCCTCGCCCTTGGGTCCAGGATTGTTGCGAAGCCCAGCGAGGCTTCAGAGCCCCTCTTGGGGATAGGAGGGGTCTGGGGGCTGAGACCTGCCATTACCTGCGTGCAGCCTGGCAGCGAGCGGGGCCAGGTTCCGAGCCAGGAGTCCTGATCTCCGGCCCCACGCAGTTTCTGTGTTTCTAGTTACTGTGTGACTCCTGGAAATAAATTCCCTGGTATGGAAAGGCACGGGCAGTCCCCAAAAGATGCATTTGTTCAGGATAAAGAAGTCTCCTGCTTTTGCAATGAAAAATGAGAATGAAGTGTAAGAGGACAGTGTGGACAGAGAGCCGAGAGTGCCAATGGGGCTCTGTCCCCATTTTGCCACTGCGCTGGCAGGTGGCCTTCGGCAAGCTGCTGCTCTTTCCAGTGACCCGTTTCACTGTCAGAAATTCACATTTCACAAATGGGAGGTAAGAACAGCTCTTTGGCTGTTGCGTAGCATTTCCATCTTTCCCTGTTAAAAACCTTGTTGCAATTAGAAATTTCCCTCTGTTAGCCGGTGGTGCGTTTAAATTAAGAGATGCTTGTGGCTGATCATCTTTGGCTCTTGCAATAGGACAAAAAAAAAAAATCACGTATCTAATAATATGAGGAAAGGAGGGCTGTCAGGAACTAAAAATGGTCTTTCAGTGTTTTGGTGCTTTAAATCTGAGTGATCATATTGTGTCTGTATGTGCACAGTGCATTTACTGTGGTAGTGCGTGTGCCTGTAGAGCTGAGTGTGTTTGCAGATGTAGTTTCGGAAAATTGATCCAAATCTATTTTTAAGGTAAAGTGTGTGTGGTGGGTAGGAGGTGAGGAGGTGGAAGGAAAGCTAAATATTCACATAGCTCCACTGTGTGTTTAAGAGCATCATCTAATAACACTGGGATCGTGGCAGCGAGGTGAGGGAGAGAGGAGCGCTTCGCTGGAGTCCACCCCCTCGTGCAAGGGCACAGGAGTGACTCCGGGAGGAGCGTCGCAAGCAGGGCTGTCGCTTTAAGCTGCATCTCGCACCCAGCGGGTCATTGGTGCTGGCGAGGTTCTTCACATGGCTGCGCGCTCCGCATAAATCTCTGCTCCGGCAGCCGGAGCGGAGCTGGGGAGAGCTCTCTCTGGCTGCTAGCAGTAGCTAAAGAGCATCGAAGCGGCAGCCCTGCATCGCCGGCCTCTGCCCTGCGAGGTGAGGTCGTTCTTGCCTGTGGACATGTAAAAGCTGGAGCCTGGGGAAGAGCTGGCTGCTGAGGTCAGTAAGTAAAACTCGGGTTTTGCTTGTGTTTCCTTCCTGTCCTCTGAAATGAGAGGCTAGGTCGGGAGTAAGAGAAGGAGGGAGATACAGAAGCTCGGGCCAGGGCTTGGGTATTGCCTGCGTATGCTTGGGTTTTTTTTAAAGTTTACAGATAGATCCAGTTTGAACTTTTATTATTAATATTTTTACAACTTTCCGGGAAATAGACGCAAGCACAGACTGTTCGGGTGCCTGCCAATGTCTTACAACAGCATGTGGCGAGTGCAGTTGGTGGTTCTCCGTGCCTGGCCGTGCTTACTGGGGGAGGACGGGGTGTCTGCTGGCCAGCCCTGCCTTTCAGAGGGAGCGTGGCAGCAGTGCTTAAGGATAGGCATTGGAAAGGAAGTGCTGTCCTCAGCAAAGACTGGACAAGTTCAACAGCTTTTCTGACTCTGAAGACAGTGGTATCATCAAGGCGTAGAGACTCCAGCCAGCACTGAGCTGTTGGTGGCCAGGGACTGGGAGAATCCCACTCCTGAGTCCAGAGGTGATGCTCCAGACATTTCACCTACCTGTAAAACAGGCTGCAGCTTTTGGCCAGGGGTTTCCTTCCACTCCTCTCCTCCAGCCCCCTCTTCACCTTCTGGGAGGCTCTTTTCAAACCTCCCTTCCAGTGCCTTTTGCCAGGTGAAGCGATGGTTTGGGGAAGTTAGTTCAGTGCTTGAGGCACCTGCGAGGTGACAGGGTTTGGAGTCGTGGTCATGCCAGCAGTGCTGGCCCCCACCACGGGTTCCTCCGGGGCGAGGGTTTGGCGTGGTGCAGGCAGAAAGCAAAGCTGCACGCAGGGGACTGTCCGGCAACAGAGCAGCCCAGGATCAAGCGCTCCCAGCACTGGCTGTCACCAGCACCGCCACAGCCCCGCTCCTGCCTGGTCATTTTGGGATCGACTGCCTTGAAAAGAGAGCAGGAAAGCAGTTGTGATGCATCTGGTTTATAGAGGGAGAGACAGATAAGGCGTGGCACATGGGTGTAGATGTGTTGGGATGAATATCTGCCAGGCCCTGGGCAGATAACTGCCTGCTAGAACAAGGGGCACCATTTTTCCAAGAACTGCCTGCAGTCGAGAGCGTGGCCCTGGGGACAGATCGCTGGATCCTGTCCCAGCTCTGCCACTGCATCACTGCAGGACATGGTCAAGTCACTTCACCTCCAGGTTGTCTCCTCCCTGAAATAAGGTGAGGAGGAGGAGCAATCCTTGGTGGACACATTTAAATGCCAAGGCAGTGTTCTCTGAGGGGCTGCTGTGGGAGTAGCGGTGAAACCTGCTGTGTTATCCCTGAACCTTCTGCTGTCTTGACCTCATCCCTGACCTGGCCCACACACCAGAGCCAGGCCGCCTTTGAGCAGCAGCTCCTGAGCTGGATCCACTGTGCCAGACCCGCTGGGGTCCATCCACCACTGGGCAGCGGGTCCTGCCTGCAGGTAGGGCAGTGCCGACCCCCTCGGAGGGCTGGGTGAAGCTGGAGTGAGCAGTCCTCGAGCTTGATGAGTGCTTGCTGCATCGGGGCAGGGCTGCAAGAAGCTGAGCCTGGAGGAGAGGAGGGGGGACCAAAGGCAGGCCAGTGCCCTGTGGGGACACTGGCTGCAAACAGAAGCTGACCTGACGGAGGAACAAGCCCTTTGGGTAGCTCGTGAGAACATCTACAGTTTGGTCTGCTGGGCAACGCTCCCTTTGAAGGGGACGTTTCACCCATGCATGGTACAGCAGGTGCTTTTAACACATGGCAGCAGCAGGAATTGCTGGGGGACGTGCCGTGGCTCTGCCAGTGCAGAAATCATCTGCCGTGGTCCTTGGGGGCCTCTTGAGCCCTGTCCCAGAGCAACCTGGGAGTGTGTTGTCACGCAGGCTGCGATCAGACAGGCTTTTGGTGGGGCTCGGCAGCAAATGTGGGGAGAGCTGCATCCTGCCCTGGCTGCCACTGCTTCCTGGGGAGCCCTCCGGCTCTGCCTGAGCTGACTTTAAACCCTGTGGGGCAGCAGGAAGCTGTGGGAGAAGCCACCGTTGCCGGAGCCGTTTGGTTGAGGATATTTCCAGCAGCTGGTGCGTGGTGGGGGAGCGCAGCCGGGACTGGCAGTGGGTACGGGCTGCTCGGGTGCCAAAGCGAGACCGGGGACAGGGTGCTGCCTGGGAGCTGGGGCAGTGTCGTGGAGCAGAAAAGTCCAAGCCACGGTGCCAGTGTCATTGCCCTGCTCTGACCAAAGACTTACTGCTTCTGGCCTGGGATGTGTGTGTGGGGCTGGGCACGAGGACCCCTCACGTCTGCCTGCCAGGGAGTGCCGTGTCCTGCTCCACATGGCCCTCGGGGACCTCAGGCATGGGAACACCATGTGAGACTAGCATGGAAATAATTAAAACATTCTCTGCCAATCCCAGGATGGGGCTTAGGAATGGGAACGTGTCAGAGAAAGGCTCTTCTCTATGGAGGCACCGGTGGGCAGCGACATCCGAGGGCAGAAACCCTAGAGGGCATTTGTGGGCTGTGGCTTCGGTTGTTGGGAGCTGGAAAGTGCTATAGTTCCTGCAGTTAGGCCTTCTACATTTGTATAATGGCTTTCCTGAATCCGAGTGAAGATGGCCAAGGGGGTTTAGGCACAGGAGTCTGTTCTGACTTTGTTTTGCTTTGCCTGGGATCGCTTCAGCCTTGGTCTCATCTGTGCATCCAGAGCAGCCGATGTGAGGGGTTTCTCCACGAGACGCTGGTCTGTGCCCTGCACTCCTGTGCCCGGGGGACAGAGACGGACAGCCCAGGACCTTCTCAGCCAGAGACTGTGAAAGGTTTTATTTAGCATGAGTGAGTTTGTTGGAGAGGAATTAGGGTGCGTTTGTGCTCCGCAAGGCAGCGACCAGCAGCTTGGGAGAGGCAGGGGCTTGAGGCAGCCCCAGCACCAGGCTCCCCTGACCCGTCCTGAAGAGCCGCCAGTCCTGGCCGAGCAGAGGGGCTCCCAGGGGTGGCATCACTGCAGGGAGAGGAGCGGCAGCAGGCTCCCCATCACTCCCTGCAGCTGCTGTTCGCTGCCTTTCCATCACCTCAGCTGTGTTTTACACAACCTGGATCCAACCTGGCAGGTTAAACAGCGTGTTCATCCACCAGCAAATAAATGTATGCAAAAGCCTGGATGCCTTCCGGTGAGGGAGACCTGTTTCAGGTGAGCGAGTCCTGCTCCTAGGCTGTCCTTAGCCAGGTTGCTCAGTTCTCTGATGAGCCAGCAGCACCCAGGTGGAAATACCACTCTCGGAAATTGGGAATGAAGCTCTGACCCCCAGGTAAGGGGCCTCTGCCTGCCTGGGACGGTGGCTGTCCCTGTCCTACCTGGGGTTGGGCAACAGGAGCAGAGGCTCCACGCTTGTCCTGGTGTCCACATGGGGAGAGATGTGTGTGTCTGTGCCTGTGCTGAGGGCGAGCATGTTTGCAGCCGAAGCTGCAGACCGGATCACCGAAGGGCAATTCTGCAGCGCCAGCAGCCCCCGGTCCACAGGTGCCAGCAAAAGCCCCAGGGCTCTCTGCCCAGTGCAAAAGGGGTTGGTCTGCTGCTTTGCCCGTGATGGAGGCTGGTTGACCAGAGGAAAATAAGTTTGCAGAATTTGGGCAGTTGTGGTGCTAGAGGTAGAGGATGGGGGATGAGGCCAGACAGGGACACCAGCCGTGGGGTGAGAAGCGATCTCGACCTGGAAACCAAAGCTGCTGCCTAGGAATCATTTACGGCTCTGGATGTTGGGCCCATGGTGACCGGTTGTTGTATGTCTGTGCTATCGCAGGACCGTTGCTTAAGCCCCGTTAGGGGATGCCCTGGCTCTTGGGAAGCCTCCTGACTGCCCTGGATGTGCCAAGCCCTGGGCAAGCACAGCTCGGTAGCAGACGGTGGGCCCCAGGGTGTGATTGCACATCCATCTGCCCTTGCAGCTCGTTCCTTGGGGCCAGGAGCAGACTGTGAGCGGAGGGAGCCAAGCGCTCAGCGCCTTGTCGTATTTGGGCATTTTAATTAGAGAGGCGCAGGCCTGGGGTGCGGTTTGGCTGGGGCAGCGCTGGAGGGATCCTGGCGTCAGTGGGTGCTGCTGCTGTGAGCCCTGCGGCACCCCGTGTCCCAGGCTGGCGCAGCACGCGCAAGCCCTAATGCTGGCCCACGGGCACTGGCCGCCTGCCCCTCCGGGTGCCACCGTACCGGGAGGTCCCCAGGCATGCAGCCAGCCCCGTCCCACGCTTCGCAAGCACCGGCTGCTCTTCCTACTGATTCAGAGCATGCTTTCCTCTCCTGGGCATGTTTTGAGCAGAAATCCTGACACGGGAAAGTGCAGGGTCCCTGGCAGGATGCGCCCCGGGGGGAAGCCCCAAGCTGGGGGCTCTGACCAACGTGCTGCCCGGCTGCTCCCTGCAAGGCAAAACTTCTCCTGTGGACCTGCGACTGCTCTGATTTACTCTCTGCATTTGCGGGAAAGCTAGAGGGAGGTTTGGTGTGAATGAGCTGGCTTCCTCCTCTAGCCTGAAATTTGGGTCACGGAAGCCAACATAGCAGAGCTGTGGGAGATGTAGTTCATCCTCGGTTCAAGCCCAAGCAAGCTTTGATTTCTAAGGTGCAACTGTTGATGGTTCAGAGTGTCCATTTGAGCCACTGTTTCATTAGCGGATCGGCACGTGGAAAGAGGTGAGAGGGGTTTTTCCCCTCCCTGATCAGCTCCCACATTGCTAATGTTCCTCTCTGGCCCGCTGCTAATTTTGATGCTGCCCTAAATAGAAGCTGAGTGCATCTCATCTGCTTCGCTTAGCGTACAGGAAAATTGTTTCCCTTCATTTACTGAATCCAACTTGTGTCTTTAACCCTGTCAGCACAAGGCTCTCCCCAGCCCGGACCTCCCTTGAAGGGCTTCGCTTACCTCTGTCCTGGTGAAGAGCTCTGCTGGGAACAGCAGCACACGTGGTAGGAGAGGGAGGGCTCCCGGGCTGCCCAGGACAGCCACCAGCAATGCTGGGAGAGAGAGGCTTTGCTTCTTGAACAGCCAAGGAGATCCCTTTCCCTGCTGAAAGGCCTGGCGCTCCAGGCTGGCTCTCCCTGTGCTCTCTGCAGTGGGGTGTGCTGCTCCCTAGGAGGGACCCAGCGCCCCATCCCAGACCGGCCTTTCCCAACCCTGTGTTGGAAAACAGCTCAGCACAGGCAGACCCAGTTGTAGGAGTTTTAATTTGTTTCTGTTGTATTTTTTTCCCCGCATCTGGTGGGACCAGCTCAGCACGCAGGGACCCTTTCTGAGCCTGGCAGATGCCCCTCTTATCGCTGTCTAATTTTATATCCTATTCTCAGTGGCTTCTTGGAAAGATCTGCTCTTCCTACTGCACCGGCCGCTCCAGAGCAGGACTCTGGGTTCGCTGTCCCAGCACGGGGCACGCAGCCCCTCGCTGCGCTGGAATTGGACACAACACAGCGCTTCTGAAAGGCTGCCTTGAACACGAACCCTTCTCCAGCACGACTTAAATATAACACTGTCTAGTGCAAGGTGCTTGTTTGGGGCTCTCATGCAAGAATGGTTTTCCTGAAAAACTATAATTTTGTGTCATTTGCAGCTCTGTGACAAGTGGTGTGCGGAGGACACAGGAGCACCGAAAACAAGCATTGGGAGCGCGGGGGTCAGTGGCCTGCAAAGGTTAAATTTAGCTGATTAGAAAGGACGGCTGAGCGCTGGCACGCCTGAGCTCGAGCTGAGCCTTAGCTGGGCGCACGACAGCGCTGCAGCCAGGGCATCCGCACGGTTCCCCCTCATCCCTCGCGCTACCGACCGCGGTCCCTCTCTGAGCCCTTTGCCAGCCCAGAAGCTTGTTTCCCCGCAGAGCTGTGCCAGGATGAACGCTGTCCCCTTTCCTACCCTCTTTCCCTTTCAGCCTCCGGTTTGTTCTGAGCGCTCAGGATGCTCTGCAGCGATGGATGCTGCCCTGCGCGAGGCGAGGCTGCTCACTAGTAGGAGCCCGGCTCTGGTTTAGGCCGTAGTAGTGCCCAGAGCTTCTGGGGTCGGCCACAGCTCTCCACAGCTGCCCCTCTCACGGAGCACAAGTCACAGAGCAGCTCTTCACCCCGTTCCCGCTCTGGAGGTCCCGGCAGGAGAGGGGACCTTTGTGATGCTCTGCCTGTGACCTCTTCTAGGAGGATGGTGTTAAATTGTCCACGCCAAAGGGTGGCAAGAGAAAAAAGGAGAAGTTATTTCAGAGCCAGGAGAACAGAGGGACCAAGTAGCCGTGACCCCCGGCAGGCTCCAGGCTATGGGGCTTGGCAAGCCGCGGGCACAGCCAGGAGCCGGCCTCTGAGCAGACCAGGAGAGGGCACAACGCGTTGCCAAGGCCACGCCAAGCGGAGCGATTGAATGCGGGGAGTTGTTTGGGGTGTTCTGACTCCCTTCTGTATTTTACTGTCTTTCCAGAAAATCAGCCGGACCCCTTCGGATGAGGAATGCTTCTTTGACCTGCTGAGTAAGTTCCAGAGCAACCGGATGGATGATCAGCGCTGCCCGTTGGAAGAATGCCCATCGGAGGCTGCAGAGGCAGCTGCCACACCGGTCCCTGCCCTGGAAGAAAGGATATGTAAGCACTGATGCGTTTATAAGTCTCTATGACTATGGGAGTGATGCTGCTCCCATGGCGTGGCCAGCTGTCGTGGTTTTACTGTGAATCTTGTGATGTTTTCCCCAAGCCTCAGCTCTCTGAACTTACCAGTTCTTTGGCAATCTCCATCATTATTTAAGGAAGAAAGAAACATTCTTATGTTAATGGTTGCTGAGGGAAAGCCTGGAGAATATGAACTAGGGCTTGGAAAGTAAACCAGCAAGAGAAATGCAAAATATACTTGGATTTTTTCAGTGTGGATCTTTTGAAGGTCTGGCCTTCTGAACAGTGAGGTTGGCACAAGGACTTCTGCCTCTGCCAGCGTCTCCAGGAGGAAGATGCTGATGGTCATTACTGAGGGAGCCTTGTAAGAGCCTGGAGAGCTGGGGCACGCAGAGGGCTGGGCTGGGCTTTCACAGGCAAGTTAAAGTATTGCCAGTTTTTCTCATAGTGTTGCCATGGAGGAAAAACTTCTGGATTTTGTACAGTTCTTGGATGCTGCGGTGATAGGGGCTGTGTAAGAACAGAGAAGCCAGAAGGATGGATAAACAGTAGGAAGCTCCAGCAGGCAGACAGCTAGCTCGCCCGTAGGAAGAACAGGGATAAACTGAGGAAGCTGTCTGACAAATAGATGGGACAGGAAAGGCAGGTCAGGTCTGTGTTTGCACTTTGGTTTCACGTCTTTTTTGTTTTATGGTACGGTGTTGAGGTCCTTTGTTTAAACCAAGCTGGAGAGAAGCACTAAAACGTGCAGGTCACACTTGCACGCGTAAGCACCATCACAAAGGGCTCAAAACACTTGATTTGAACTGATGGATTTGTTTTTCGGTTTCCAAATGACCATGAAGTACAAGCAGCAGAGGAGGAGACCCCTGACATCCCTCCGAGTGTGGCAAAAGCCGCAGCACAAGACTGCTCAGAGAAGTAGGTGGCAGGAGTAGGGGCTGAAGCGGCAGCGAGAGCAGAGCAGGAAGGCAGGTTGGCTGTGAGGTGAGCAGGTTTTTATCTTCTAAAAATAGAGTGGAAATGAGCATTACTTTTTCAAGATACTCGTCTCTGATACAGGAGTGCATTTGGCTGTAACAGCTGTGTAATTTAGGAGACTGAGTTTAAAATACGAAGCTTTATAAAGAATGTACAAGTAGGCACGCGTTCTGTTCCGCTCTCATTTGGTCTCTGAGCCTTTCGGACATGTTATTTTCAAGGTTTCTTTGTGAGCTGAAGGGGAAGAAACTCATCTTTGTGTTAGCACCGAGACTTTTATGCATTTCTGCAACTCCACGAGCTGCAGCTCTAAAAAGAGCACGTCGTGTCAGGAGGCTCGGGGCACCCTCTCCTCAAGTGCTTTGTGCTCACTGGGACAGTAACACCAATCGTGCCGGGTTCCCTACAGTTTTCTTTTGCTTGTCCCTGTCCCGAGCGCCGTGTCTGTTGTTCGGGAGCGTTTCACTGCCCAGCAGCTGCCAGGAGCCAACAGGCCCTTTTCATTGAGCGCTGCCCAAGAGGCGTCTCCCGGGCTGGGGACTGACTCGCTCGCTTTGCCGAGATCCCGGCATTGCTCGTGGTGCTGGGTTTGAAAATCCTCCCTTTGTCCTGTTGTTGCTCTGCCCCGCGCGAGCCCTTGGTGGTGCCGATGCGATGCTGCCCGGAGCAGGCATGCCAAGGCTGGGGTCGCTGCCCGCGCAGGGCTGCGCTCCGGCCGTGTGGAGCCCAACGGCTCCTCCCTAGGAAGCACCCGGCGTGTTGGGTGTCTGGATGGGATACTCCCCCCAAGGGTTTACAGCGCATAGGTCATATGTATAGGTTCTGAACGGGGACCCCCAATGCCAGCTTGTGCCAGCCCCCTCCTGGCAGGCAGAGCCCAGGCTGGCTCTGCTCCGCTCTGCCCGGTGAGAAGAACCAGACCCCACGAGTGTTTTCCTCACGCGTGCTGTGACGCAGGTCCTGCAGCTCATGACAGCTGGAGCATCTGCAGGGCTCACCTTGGCAGCGCCTCTGCTTGAGCTGGCCCAAAAAGGCCGGGCTTCCGGGGGGGGCCTGGGAAGGATGTGCCGCCAGGTGAGTGGCTTAGCCAGGCTCGGGCTTTGCCGATTACCTGCCTGTAATTACACCCGGCCCTCGAGACCGTGCAGGGTGCCTGTCACGGAGCCACACAAGCGCTCAGGAACCATGCGCTCACCTGCAATTGCCGGTGTCTGCCCAGCCCTGTGCCCCGAGCGAGGTGCGGGTTGGCCCTTGCACGGCGGTGCCTCTTGGCTCGAGGTGGAAACCCGAGTGGAAGCAGCAGCGGAAGCTGCCTGTAGTCGTGCTGGAGACAACAGTGATCGCTCACGGGCACCGGTTAATGTCTGGGCACTGGATGTTCTGGGCTGAGGCGGTATCTTTGGTGCTCTCCAGGAGCTGGCTGCAGCGCAGTAGACAGCAGGGAGCCCCTTATGGGAGGTCCAGCAGCGGGAGATGTGTACAGGAGGTTCTGCTCTTTACCCTGCCAAGGCACCTCCTTTCCCCTCTGCTGCCTGACGGGTTTGTGCATGCACGGCAGGCGTGTTGTGGGAGGCATGCTCTGGAGCACACCGTACTGTTTTCACAGCCCAGCCCCATAAACTGGATGCGTTAGTTTAGGGAGTTTGTTGGCCAGGGAGCATGTTGGAGGCAGCGTGCACAGCCCTTGGGGGAGACTGCAAATGGAAACTGCAGCTCTGCTGAACCGGAGCTTTACTGCTTCCATAGGGAAGGCAGGGCAGAGGATCCCACCAAAGGCCTTGGCTGCTGGGCCGGGAGCTGTGTGCAGGCAGGCTCCTCGCAGCCGGTCCTGCTCGCCCTTCGTGCAGGGCAGCCACAGGGATGCAGCCCACGGCCTTTTTGGGAGGAGGGTACCAAGGGCTGTGCTATAGCACCGGCCTTCGGAAAAGAGAGCGAGCAGTCGCGAGGTGGGGCAGTGGGTTTTGCTCCCCGTAACACTTGTTGCTTTGATGGTAAGTTTTTGCTCACTTGTGTTGCTGGCACCGGGGTTGTTCCTGCTTCCCCGCGCAGGCTGGAAGGAGAGGCCAATGGTCACACAAGAAGCCAGCAACCCACCCGGCCCAGCTCCAGGAGGCCTGGCTGTACAGCAAGGCCCTGTCCCTCGGGGGGAGTGTGTAAGGCTGGGCTGCAGCCCGGTTGGTCGAAGAGCAATTCGGTGATGAGGATTTGGGCTTTCTGCAGACAGCAGAGCTGCAGCTCAGGCATGAGCAGGCAGAGCCGTGACCCTGCTGTGTGCTCCTCTTCCCCACGCGCAGCACAGTCCTCCTTAATGGCATCTCCGCAGACGGAGGAATTCTTCGATCTCATCGCCAGCTCCCAGAGCAGACGGCTGGATGACCAGCGTGCCAACGTGGGCAACCTGCCAGGCCTCCGGATAACACACAACAACCTGGGGCACCTGCGTGTGGAGGGGGATGCCCAGGAGCCCGGGGACGAGTTCTTCAACATGCTCATGAAGTGTCAGGTACCGGCAGGGCTGAGCGCGCTGCCAAGCCGGAGCGGGGACGCTAGTTTCTCCCACACAGGCGAATGCCATCCCTGATCCCACCTGCCCTGCTGGGAGGGGCTGCGGCCGGCTGTTGCCCACCCGCAGCCCAGGGCAGGGGCTTGTCTTTGCCTCCAGGTCCTTCTTTTTCCCCTGTACTGAGGGCTGAGCTTTGTCACCGCCTTACAAGTGAGAGGGTGGCTGGAGAACCCACCTTCCACGCAGCGCCTACAGCCCTGGGCTGGGTCGCAGCTCTTCCCTTAGGCTGGAGCCCGCAGCGGGGTGCAGCACTGCTGGTCCTGCTGCCCTGCACCCCCAGACGGGGAGCACGGGCTCTGGACGCTGCTTGGGCACTGCCCCCAGCCCTTTACTGCCCTGACAGGACTGTCTTGTCAGTACTCGGTCCTAAAGCCTGTTCTCCTCCCCGTGCAGTCCTCCAGGATAGACGACCAGCGCTGTGCACCACCGGACTCCATCCCCCGTGGCCCCACCATGCCGGACGAAGACTTCTTCAGCCTCATCCAGCGCGTCCAGGCCAAACGCATGGACGAGCAGCGGGTAGATTTGGCCTCAGCCCAGGAGGAGGCAGGAGAGGAGCAGCAGAGGCCTGGTTCCAGCTAAGAACCGGGGTTTGGTTTGGGGGGGTTGTTTTGGTTTCATTTTGTTTTTTAAAAAGAAAAAAAGGGTAGGCGGTTTCAAACCCGAGCGCTCCTGTGCTGCCACAGACTTCTCCCAGGAGCCGCCCCAGGGACGCGGGGAGCTGCACCTCCGGCGCGTTGTACCTGGCTGCTCTGCGGAGGCAGTGTTACAGGAAGGCCCACCAGAGAGGGGACGGTTTTTAAACACGGGGTTTTTTAGGACGCATGGCCGCTGTAACACTGGGCACAGCACAAGGGAAGAAGACTTTGGCGCAGCCCCTTTGCTTATCACCTAAAAATCCAGGAACTTGTGGTGTCAGCCAAAGGAGGAGCCCAGAGTGTGTAGTTATATCCAGCCTTGATGTCTTTTATTTCCACAACACTTTTAATTTAATGGGGGAAAGGAATAACACCTTTTCCATTTTTGAAGTCCTCCTGTCTTGCCTGCATCACGAGGTGACACAAATTGCTCTGGAGCCTTCCCTGGAACGTCCTGCTCAGCTTTGTTCTTTCTACAGGAGGAAATGAGCCCAAGTCAGAGGCTACACCAGTCCTTCTAAACCTCACCCCCACCTGCAGTCCTGGTCCCACACACCTGAAAGTTTATTTTAGGTTTGCCGCAGGTTTATTTTAGTTTATTTTAGGATTCTGCGGTGAGGCCTGTGACACCCCCTCTGCTTCCCCAGCCGCAGTCCTGTGCCGAGCTGCACCAGGACCTCCTGAAGCAGGAGCACAGCCTTGCTCGCCCTGAGCGTTGGTGGGATTTGGTTACCTCTGGAGAACAGCTGTGCAGCCCAAGCTGCAGGCCTGAGGCAGGAAGACTCTCTGCCCATCTGTTCAGCACAAGGCAAACTCGGGCAACTCATCGCTTCTGGTGCCGCTGAGCCAGAAGTCTTGTGTAGGATTGTCCTGTGTGCAGGTGAGTGTGCCTGAGGCAGAACCCTGCATTTGGCAACGACCTGCTTCAAGAGCCAGCAAAGTTTTCTGGCCACGGCTTGTCAGGAGAGCAAGCAGAACCTTCCCCTCCTCCCTTTTGTGTCCAGGAGCAGTCAGGGATAATAGCCCTTCCCTCCCCTTGTTCCTTCCCAAACCAGTGCTGAGCTTCTCCCTGTCCCTGCAGAGCTGCTCTCGGCAAGGTGCCCATCTTCCCCAATCTGTCACTAATAAATGGAGCCTCACGAGAGCTCCAGACTGGGCTGTTGGCTGGGAAGTGAGGTCCACCCCCCCCACACAAGCGCAAGGGTCTACATTTGCTTTCATTCCTTCCCCTTTTGGAAGAGCAAGCCCAGGGAGGAGGGGAGCACAGATCTAACTTCAGGAGGTAGAGTATTTTTTCTTTGCTTGACCAGATTGGCTAGCTTGGACTTCAGAAACTCCAGTAATGAGTTCTGCCAAAGCAGATATGTTCCTATAGAGAACAAATCAGCACTTTCTATTTGAAATGCATTTGATGGAAACATTTCCAACCAGCAGTAAGATTTTTAGACCAGTGATGCTGCTCATCGGGCATTTAACCTGCCTGCACTGACCACGTGGAGGGGTAGCTGCATTTTACCTGCTACCAGGGAGCACTCACCTGCTATGCTGCTGCATGGGCTGCTTGGCCGAGGCTCGGCCTCCTTCCCGGGGCTGGTCAGAGCTCTGGAGAAGGGATGGGACCTGCCCAGCCACCTATGTACTGACCCAGCTTGCATTTGTAAAGAGGAGGAAACCATTGAAGATGAAGATGACTTGACCAGCTGCAGGCTCAGGCCTGTGCAGCTCTCGGCCAGGTGGTGAACTGGAATCTGACCGTTAAGCTTTCAGAGGTGTTAATTATTTGCCATATACTTGAATGTATGAGCTTATTTATTTTTTACATGTGCATTTGCTAATGTCATTTTAATGGGGAATTTCCAACCCACAGGTACTTTTTTTTCTAAAAAATAATCTGCCAAATGAATTAATATATTAGAAATGAATACAGCTCAAGGGGAAGGCGGGGTTGTGCTTAATAAATATTTGTGTCTAAGCTTCAGTGACAAACATTCATTTCCATTATTTCTTGGCCGGCGTTCCTGCTTTGCCGACAGCAGAGCTAATGCCGGCTGTTTGGAATGGGGTTGGGGGTGGGTGGTGGTCTCTTGTGGCAGACACCACCCTGCGTAAGCGTTAAGAAAAGGGTGTATGCGCCCACCTACACCCCCCTCCCTGTACATTAAGAGCACCCAGGTCTGAGGCAGCAGCCGCCATCCCCAGCGCTGCCTGCCTTAAATGCACAGCATCCATCTGCGCAGCTGTCGGGGGAGACACAAAGCCCTGAGCGTTCCCTGGCCAGAGCAACGGCCTAAGCCCAGAAGTTACCAGGACGACAGGGCAGACAAAGCAGCCCTGCAGTGGCCGAGAAAAGACCCAGCTTTTCTCAGTCAGCTTGAGCCCTCCCCAAGCCTTTCCTTTCAGGCCCTGCCTGGGGGCTCCACCTCAGCCCTGTCTCGGTGCCTTCTCGGCACCTGGCCCAAAAGCTGTGTCTTGTTTCCCCGGCGGCAGCTACCAGAGGAAGAGGGCAGCAGATGCTGTGCAAAGCCATGGCATCAGCCCTCAGTGAAGATGCAAAGCAGCAGGCAGCAGCGCTAGCTCATTCCAACACAGCAGGCGTGAGCAGGCCATTAGACTTCACTAGAAGGTGGACCTGAGAGCAGCAGATTTTGGATCCTGAGCCCTGTGAGAATAAAGCCAAGTCACAGCTGGTCTTCCCACGCCTGGCTAACTTGTGCTGGCCACTGCCAGTCCTGATCAAAGATTAATGAAGAGCTGCCAGCTTGTTCTCATCAGGCATTCTCACACCACTCAGTGCCTGGACAGAAGAAGCTCTGTGCTAGAAGTCTCTGTGTGTGACTTGGGGACAGAACCTTGCCCCTAGGTATGCAAAGGATAGAGGCTTAGATTCCCAGAACAGGTGAAATCCCTGTGAGTGATTGGTGGGGGGTCTCACCTGCAGTCTCTTTTGCTGTCATTAGCAGCTGGGGAAGAGAGCACAAGCTCTCCAGTAGATGTTCTCTCTCTCTCTCAGCACCTACCAAACGCAAAGAGCCCCTGTGAGCAGAAGGCAACGGCTACAACTGAATCACCAGAGCAGATCACAGCCTGCAACCATCACTGCTCTGCAGAAGCAGACACAGCAGCGCACCCGTGTCCAACACCAGCCCTTCCCTCTCCCACCCTGCCAAGCCACCCAGGCCAGCAGAGCTTGATCCCGCTTAGGGAAGAGCTCTCCCATGCTGACACCCACCGGATAGATGTGGGATTGTCGGGGCCTGTGCAGCACTAATGCGGGTGGCTTTAGCTTACGGAGCACTGCTGCAACAGCTGTGACGTGCAAGTTAGTTACTACAGTGCAGGGTCCTGTCCCTGGTGCAGGTCTGGAGGTGAAGAGAAATGCTAAAAAAAAAAAAAAAACAAACCCCAGCAGAAACACAAGATACTGATCCTTCCTACCCAGCTGTACCCAAGCCCTGAGAGGCACTTGCGAGACAGGGCTGATGTCAGGCCTGTGGGGATTTTTGTATTGCTCATCAGCCAAGTCACGTCAGGGCTGAGTCTCTGCATTTACCTCACCTCTTCCCAGAGCCTCGTGTTATAACTGCTCCAGTCATCATTGATTGTCATCTGGCTGGAAAGGCTCTCGGCCTGTAGGAAGGGATATGCTGGCCCAGAGCACCCCGGCACTGTAAATGTCAGTCTGGAATTGGACAGCTTTTGGCAACTCTCCATAGCAAACTCCTGGGTCCCCACCAGGCCAGGACAAAGCCATGGGCTGAGTTAACTCCTGCACAGCTTTGCAGTAAGGCGGCGCCATCCCTGCACTGAGTATCCCAGTGCAGGGACACAGCGCAGACACGTGCATGCAGGGTTTTGAGCGGAGGGCTCCCTTACCCTCGCTGTGCCTCTCTGCCTGCACTACAGTAGGACCTGGAGGCCCAGAACCCACCTAAGTTAGACGCTATGCAAGCAGCACAAATAAGCAGTGACTGATTTCACAGCTCCCAGGGCCCCTGCTCACTGCCCACACTGATGCTACAGGAAAAGACCCATACCTGCCCCATTGCCACCTCAGTGAGGCAGGCAAATCCCCCGGAGAGGCTCCCAAGCGGCTCCTCGGTACAGCCGAGCCCTCCACAGCACACCCAGGCATGGTGGGGTTTAGAACTGCCGTCTCTGCGTAAGGCAGCAGGAGGCACAGTCCTGCAGAGCGCACACAAATTCATGCACACGAGTAGCAAAAAGCAGCATGGGGTTATGTCAGATAGCCCCAGCAAACGAGCCTCTGCACTCCCAGCCTCCCTCTTGTCTGGGCCTGCACAAAGGCCTTCCCTCTGCAAGTTCTGTCACCACTCACCTCCCAGCCCTGCAAGGACCCCATCGCAACCACCTTCCCCAACACCACGGCCTTCCTGCTGAGCGCGGGCCAGAACGCCAGCAACCCCTGCAGCTAACAGGCACGACCCATCAGAGTCCCCCACCAGCTGGATTAACCCTGGAATTTGGCTGCACTACAAAAGGAGGATTTGCTCAAAAGTGGCAGAAAACAAGAGGCAAAGTATTTGCCATTTTGCAGAAAAGGGCACATGGGACAGGATTCAGGAAGATCCATCCCTTAACAGCCACAGTGGAATGCCTCAAGGAACGTACAAACAGCTTTTTATGTTTGCTGCCCAGCCTGTGAATGCTACTTTGCTCCCCTTGAAATCACCACCTCTCCTCTGTGCTGCGAAGACTTACCCTGGTCGGCTGCGCCTTCAGTTGCTCTCCTCTGCTCTGCTGCACCAGGCCGTCACGTCACTTTTTTCCCATCTTGACACACCTCCAGCTCAGGAGAAAGGCTGCTTCTCTTCTTCGGCTAAAGCAAGGTCTGCTGGGTTCCTCCTAGACAAAGCGTGCTCACTTCTCTCCTCTTTCAAGAATAGAAACACTTCCCTGTGACATAACATTTTTCAGAAAAACCCTCTTCAAAAGGGAGCACAAAATTCTTTTTTTTACCTGCAATCTATTAGCAGCAAAACCTTCTGCATTACATGCAAATTCCCTCACGTAACTGCAACCCTCTCCCCTTCCAGCTGAAAGCCCCAGAACGCTTTGTCACGAGAAGCACCAGCGTCCTGCACTGTTGCAGACTGCAGCCTCAGTGCTGGGTGCTAACGCGTCGCTGGGGGCGGCACGCCGTACGCACCCGGCCTGCTGCAGACCTTTCGCAGGCAGTGCTGCGCAGCCAGCTCCCCACGCTCCCCAACCAGTGCCTCACCCTGAACATTTGCCCACTCCCTGTCATCTGCTGCCTCCTGTTTTCATAGAATCATTTAGGCTGGACTCAACCACTTCCATGGGCAGCACTGTTCCGGTGCTTGATAACCCTTTCAGTGAAGAATTTTTCCTAATGTCCAGTCTAAACCTTCACTGGCACAACTTGAGGCCGTTTCCACGATGCTGGCCTGAACCTTCAGAGCAGCGGCAAAACCACGCCACCCTCCATCCTCGGATCTGGGTGCTGCAGAAGGCGGCAGCAGGCCAGCCTGCTGCACCAGCACCCAGCTGCAAGCCCCGAGGCACAGGGACTAGCACTCTGTCCTGCCTCCAGAGAGCACCCAGTGCTGGAGGATGCTGGGCCGAGGAAACACTAAAATCTAGTAACAGCCAACATGGACAGACTTTGCTACAGTTTCTACTGTAGCGCAGCAAAAACTAGCACCACCTTTCTGCAGCTGGGGCACAGTAACAGGTAAGAAAGGTAAGGAAAACAGTATAAAAAAGTCAGGTTGTAAATGAACTGTTTCCAGGGCAACGCAGATCCTGCAGCAGTTGCTCTGTTCCACCCCATCAGAGGCATTAGTGCGATGGAAGCAGAATGCTGATTTTCAGGTAAAAGGTAATAAAATAACCACTCTTCCAGCAGAGCGCTAAAACACGCCAGCAACTCACAACAGGGTGAGCACACAGCAATGCTCCGAGATGCAAGACTCCTGTTTCTTAACATGTGGATCACTCTAGCATCTAGTTGACTCAGAGCGCGCTGTATTTCATGAGGATCTGAACACGCACAAGCCGGCTGGCGGATGTAGTTCCTGCCCCTCAACGCGGTTTCATCACTCTGAACTTACATACCAGCAGGAAAACACAACCCCTTCCCTGTCGCTCTGATCCATGCTCACAATGCAATACATATAAAATTACTACAAACGCTTCAGATAAATGAAGTAAACTCATTAATACATGCAATGCCCTCACAGAATACTTGGCTGATTAAGGACCACGAGCACCTGGACATGCTCGGCTGAAAGAACTGGGTTTCTTCGGCCCAGAGACACAAAGGCTAAGGGGGATTTTACTGCTTTCTGTAGCTCGCTAATGAGAGGGCGTAGAGAACAGAGAGACAGGCTCTCCTCAGAAGCACACAGTGTTTGGAAAGAAAGTAATGGGTGCAAGCTGAAACAGGAAATTGGGTTTTTGTCACTATTGGATTGGTCAGATACCAGAGGAGGGGTCCAAAGAGGTTGTGGGATCTCCATCCTCAGAGATATTCAAGACAAGACCCTGAGCATCCTCCTGTGAACGAGGAGGTTGGACTAGAAACCCCCAGAGGTCTCTTCCAACCTGAATTATTCTTTCATTGCAAGTTTAAAACCACAAGAAAGCAGATACTTCACTGTACTTCAGGTTAATGGACCTCAAGAGAAGTTAAACTTTCAAGCAGGCAGAGGAAGTAAGCCCTAACAAAGTGCAATATGATCACCTCACTGCCTGATTCATCGCTACCTGAGTGCTATATGCTGGTAAACACCTACATTGTTCATTTATTAAATTATTATTTTTTCTTCTAACTGATCTTAACATGCAGCAGTAGCGTTAATAAGCACCACAATATCTGTCAAGTAACTCTAAGACAACTTTCTAGGTGCTCTACTTATCTCCAACCTGTTTCACAAACATTAATTTTGCCTTCACGCCCATCCTCCCCCTCACCAACAAGGAAGTTGCACAACCCCAACGCCGGGGAGCCGCTCGCCGACTCATCGCCCCGAGTGGGGCTCCCGAGCGTGGGGGCTGACGCTCCCACAGGGCGGCTCACGCCATAACCCACAAACACAGAAGACTTTCAGCCCTGATACAAGGGGAACAGAAGCGAAACTCTGGAAGATGGCCAGGGAAAGAAAAAAGCAGCACGCGACTGCAGTAAGAGCTAGTGCTCTGACCCTCCTGCAGAGCCTCGGCACATCTCCTCAGGTGGCATCAGCTGCTGCCATGCAACACCTGGGCCAGGCCAGGAGACATCACTAAAGCCTCCAGCTACAGCTGCACCTCCCGAGGCCAAAGCACACAGACAAAGAAAACAAAGCAGGGCTTCCAACACTGCTGAAGCACTGACTTGCCTGAAAGTCAGCAAAACAAGTACTGGGAAAAATATCCACGCTCCATCTCTAAAAACATTAGTTTCATCAAAGGCAAAACTACATAAGACAAAGACACACAACAAAGACCAATGCCTGAGTTTATTTTAAACACAGAGATTTCCCGTTGAAATCAGGGAATGAAGGTTAAGAGTCTCTCTTGCCATCAGCAGAACACCACAAATGCCATTTGTCAGGTCTGTCCCTTGCTGCCAGTCTCTGGGGGGGCTTCCCCGCTTTCTCCCTCCGTGAGCTGACCTCCAGGCCCAGTATCTGCCGAGCTTTCCAGAAGCAGTTCCAAGGCTTCCTCACCAGCCACACGTCTCACCTTCTCCCCTTTGGCTGCCAGGATTTCCTCAATATTCCTTAACAGCGATGCGAAAACCAACAGTGACACCACAGCAAAGGCCAGACCTAAGAGTCAAGCGCCAGCTCGCTCTCTCACGTTTTGCTCTCAGGATTAGCACTACACAGTGAATCACACATGAGCATTACCGTGGCATTCCTCTGTAAAGAGTTTGGGAAGCCAATAAAACCACCCAAACCTTCTGGGACTATTTTCATCCGTTAAGATCAATAATTTAGCAATTACGGCTAAAGAGAAATTTTTAAAAGTATCTCAGGGTGTCAGAAATCATTGAAACTCAGCAGCAGGTGGGTCTACATATTTGAAACGCTTAACCAGGGAAACCTTGCAGTGATTTGATAAAGCCTAAGGAAGAACAGAAGAAAGCCCTCCACAGTAATTCACCTGCTGGCACAACAAGGGCGCCTGCTGATCACACAGCTTCTGCTGCAGCTTTACGCCATTTATTTGCATCTTAGGTAGCAACGGGCAAATTACAGGAGATTATAAAACTCAGTTCGCGTGCTTTAAGAAACTGGATGAAACAGAATTATACCCAGCAAAAACTTTGGTTTTCTCTGAACCACATTTTAAAAGCATGAAAGAAATAACGTACCAGGCTCAGGAGGATCCAGTTACAACTCAGCGGTCCTTTCCCTTCCTAAACTGGGTTTAGGAAGGCTGGCACACCTACCTCTTGCCTTCCAGGTCTGAAAACCACCCCAGGTTATCCGCTATGACATGGTGGTTCCCGCAGCCGGGACACTTCACTATCACCACCCCGTTATGGTAGGCTAACTTGGAAATGCTTTTTGCTGATCGGGTCTGGCACACCTACGAAGGGAACAGAATGGATTTTATGACCACGGTAACCGCAGCTTCCGGGCTTTTTAAGAGAAAAACGTTTTATTTACCTGATTAAAAGGTTTCTGCCCCCCGGCCCCCCCATATCTGTAAGCACCGCGAGGCGGCCGGGCCGCGCTCGGATGCCGGGCGGCTCTGCAGCCCCAGGCTCCAGGGGCCGCATCCCGGCGGCGGGACGTTTCCCCGGGAGGAGCCCCTCACCTCAGCCCGCGGCGCCGCCCCGGCCCCTCACACGCCGCCCCGGCCGCGCCCTCCCGGCCCGGCCCACCTTGCAGGTGTACACCAGGCGATAGCGGGCGGCCCGCGGCTGCCCCGGGGCGGCGGCGCTGCAGGCCGGGCGGAGCGGCGGGTGGCGGAGCGGCGGGGGGCGACGGGGCCGGCATGGCGGCGCGGCGCGGAGCAGGGCCCCGACCCAGGCCCGCGCCACCCGCTGCATGGCCACGGCGCAGGCGCGCCCAAGGGGCGGGCGCTGAGGCGGCGGCCGCCATGTCGGGGGCGGGCGCTGAGGCGGCGGCCGCCATGTCGGGGGCGGGCGCTGAGGCGGCGGCCGCCATGTCGGGGGCGGGCGCTGAGGCGGCGGCCGCCATGTCGGGGGCGGGCGCTGAGGCGGCGGCCGCCATGTCGGGGGCGGGCGCTGAGGCGGCGGCCGCCATGTCGGGGGCGGGCGCTGAGGCGGCGGCCGCGGCACGCCCGGTACCGGGAACCGAGCAGCGCCCCCGGCCCGTGGGTCAGTGGGGCCCGGCCGCCTCTTGCCCGCACAGGCCGGGGCTTCTCCGGGGCCCTGCAGGAGCAGGGACGCCGCGGGGAAATCGCACCAGGGACGCGATTTTAATTAAAGAGCTGCTCAGCCCGGGCACCCAGCCTCGGGGCTTTGGGCCCTCACCTGTTTCATCCTGTAAAACTGTTTAATCCCGTTCATTTTATTTGTGCGCCGCACAGCACGATGGTCACCTCAGTGCAGTTCTAAGAGAGAGATGGATGAGGGGATGGCGGAGCTAAATGGTTGTAGTGGGACTGTATTTTTTAACTTTTGATAAATGCTTGTTTAGGTGGCTTTAAAAGGGCCCAGCCGCCCCCCGACGCCGCTGCATTGCCATCGCGGGTCGGATCCCGCTCTCAGGAGCCTTCGGTGTCGGTGTTGTCGCTGCCGGTGGTGTTCTCCCAGTCGGCCTCGTGGTGTTGGTCCTTCGGTACCCTTCGCAGTGCTCTTTTTCTGAAAACAAGACCAAGCGTTTCAATTTTAGAAGATGTTTTCTGCAAACAAGCGGCATTTGAATGCTTTAGGGAGTTTACTGGGGCAGTTCAGTATGTATCAATGCGCTTAATGTTTAATTGAATGTGAGGGTTTGCTCACACATCCAACATAAAGCGGCAACTGGTGGCAAGCACAGGGTAAAGGGAAGTGGTCTAAATTGATGAATACATTCTTGTATTTCTTGAAGTATGGTGTATTGTTGATGCTCGGTTGAAGAAGCCAAGAAATCCTACCCGCAGTCCTTTAATGAAAATCAGTATTGTCAACAGTCAAAAGAGTTGTTTACAGTGCAATTAGGAGAGCTTCTATTTAATGCTAGAACTAAGGTCCCTGTTTTACAAGATTTTCATTGGTCTTGTGGTCCATAAAGGCAGTGATCAGTGAAGAGGCCAGGCATTTAGAGAACAGGCCTTCAAACAAGAGCATTTGAAGAGGACAGAGGGTGGAAATCTGCTCCCGTTCAGTCATGGGAGCTTGGTCTTGAATGTCAGCAGTGGATTGATGGACAGTGAATGTCAGACAGATTTCACTCGCATAGGAGAAATCTATTGAATTTATTAAACCAGCAGCTCTTTGGAGCCACCCCCACTACGCTGTTGTGGAACCATCCGCATGGTCCAGAGTGAATGCGATCATTGCTATCTTGGCTACCTCTAGTACTAAAACAGGAGTCTCAACCAGTTCAGCTAGAAGGATGAGCCTCTGAAGATCTGTAATGAATTTATGCCCTGCATGAATCAAGCCTGGGGACAGGCAATAAACAGAAAAGAGGAAATACAGACAACAAGCTAATCAGTTAAGTCACATGGGTATGTCTAAATTAGTTCTGCTTACTAAAGTCCAGACCTTCGGTAACGCTCAAAACAGTCCTTCATCCTCCTCCGCTCCTTTTCTGCCAGTTCCTCGTTGGCTAAGCCACACTCCTTGAACTGGAAAAAAAAATCCAAAACAAATATGAACTGGATTTCTCTGAAGATCAGATCAATGTTAGCACCAGGTAGTGCAAACCTGCTCTGCAAAGGTGGCCTGTTCTGAGGCTGCTGTACTGCATCTGGCCTCTGCAGGGTAAAAGGCTGCAGGCTACCCAAGTAAGCTCGGTCATTTCTCCTCTGTGACTTGTTTGTGCAATGAATCATTTTATATTTAAATGAAGGAGGAAAAAAAAAAAGTGAACCTATGCCTTCAGATGACCAAGAGCAGCTGTTCACTACCAAAACCCTCATCCAGGAAAGCAGTCCACTGCATCTGCTTGGGCCTGCAGAATGAAGTGCAGCATGTTCATTTCTGGGCTGTCCACTATTGTGTGTGCAGGACGGTACTACATCTGTTTCACATAGTTTTACCATCTTTATTCTATCCCATTTGTAAATTTGGGATTCTGTTTCCTGTACGAACAGTAATACTGCAGACAATTAAACTGGAAAACATCCATACCTAGAGATGAAGACCAGAAAGTAATGAGAAGAAGCTTCTAGGCACAGATGAAGAAAGAAGCACAATAAGTGTTCTGCTGTTCAGAGCTCACCCTTTTTGGAGGGTGAATTTTGCACAAAGTGCTCAGATTTTGGAAAAGCAGTAGCTGCTTACATGCTTCTCAAACCTGGTAAATCAATCATTAACAACAACATTAAAGATCACAAACCCCAGTCATAGTAAAGAAGAGCCCACAAAGATTCTCTTACACTGGGTGGCTTTGGAGGCAGACTGCTCTCTCGAGTTACAAATTGCTGGTTTTGTACTTCAGGGCAATCTTCTAAGAGAAGGAAAATTCACAGCTTTAGTCATAGTTGCCATTGTGAAGTAACTTCTCCCTCCGCTAGTTCATCAGACAGAATAGCTGTAATGACTCTGTGGAGTGCTGGGCAGCTGTTACAACAGCAGAACTGAAACCAAGCCTCAAAATGTCCAGGATTCAGTCCTATGATCAATGCACGAGCCACTTCTCATTTTACTTGAGCACTGAATCTTGCTTAGGATGATGGAGTTCCCCATCAGAAAGAGACAGCAGCTTTCTAGTTTCTGCTTATGCAGGAGCAAAACAAACCTTTGCAAAGCAGCACCTCTGCTTAGCATCATAAAAAAAAACCACGTTAGACATCACCACAAGAAATCATGTTCATCATTATTTAAACCATAATTTGTCCCTGTTCCCCAACAACTAAGTTGTGCGTATCAACTTAACATCAGACCGTATTTTAGTGAAACTCCTTGTGTAGTGATCAGGTACCGTGATACATGTTTTTGAACCAAGTGAGGTAGAATAATAAAAGGCTTTTTGGATCGGTGGTGTTTAGCTTTTGTGAAAAATCTCCCCTCTCAATGAAAAGATCATTTACATCTTCCAGGAGATCAAAACAGAAAATTTCTTCTACTGTGCTAGCTTCCCTCCTTTCTCAACATGTTTTGAAAGAGAATTTCAAGTTCTTGGAGGAGCCTATTAATTCCTTTCCACACTGCTGAATCATTTCCACTGGGGATGCCACAGAAACAGAACCAGTGACAGCGTTAACTACATGGTTCTGCTTTTGTGAAAAGAGCCTGCAACATAAAAGGGAAGAGGGGAGGGAAAAATCCCTGGAGAAAGCCACATGGTCTAGCTGAAGTGGAAGGATGTTTGTTCTGTTCTCAGCTCTGCCACAAATGCAAGTAGGGGGAAAAAAGGCACCCAGGAGCTATTTCTCAAAGGCACGAGGTACCAGGTGATTTTTCATGGACAAATTCAATAGACAGATTACCTCAGAAAAAAGACTCGAGGTCCTGGGATGGTCTAATGATACCGCTTTTCCCAGGTCATTCAGCTATATGAAAGATCCTTTCAGAGACCGTGTAGTAAAAAGATAGCCTGTGGAGTTTCTTTTTCTCTCAAAAAAGCTTTACAAGCATTCACTGTTCCCAGCATCTGGGGACACATTCTCCTTTTTACAGGTGAGAAAGATGGTGGTATGGCAGAATGCCTTGTAGTATGGGTACCTGTTCTGAGTCATCTCAAGGAGGTCAGAGTGCCAAGCATACCCCACTGAGAAGCTTCTCTCACAAACTGAGTCCCCAGTCTGACTACCTGTTCCTCACTAAAAATAAAACCCAGGAATGTCTTTTCCTGTCCCTTTGAAACACTGGACCATACTCTCAGGAATTCCTCTCTACGTTTTCCCAGGAAAATACTTACTTTTAGTTGGTTGTATATCTTCATCTAGATGACTGTGAAGAGTAAGCTATGGGACAGAAACAAAGCAAGGCCATGAGAACTGCCCCTTATTCTGTCTCACACAGTAGCTAGGAACAGATGGAGGAATATAGGAAACGGGACATGCGTAGAACGAACGTTTCCTTAGTGCGTCTTGCTGTCAGCAGAACAGGAGACTGAGCCAGAAGTTACAGATCTAGTCATGGATTTATCCTCCCTGATTTGGCCTCATTTATACTTTTAGCCTCCAGACAGTGTGACAATCACTTCCGCACTGAAGTTATGAGCTAAGTGAAAACTCTTCACTACAGATGTCCCCGGGGTGAGACTTATTTTTGCCTGTTCTCCCACAAGAGAGACAGTTAGAAGCAACTCAAAAGAATTCAATTCCCCTGATTTGCTTAGACTCAACAAATCTTGCTGACTAATGCTATAACTATGTCCTACACTTAGCAATCGCAGGACACGGAGATTCTGTCACTGGTCTGTTTTGCTGCCTCTGTACTTTCTGACATCGCTGAAATGAGCCTGAGCCATGGATTGAAAACTGCTGTTACTTAGGGAACTGTGCACAAGTGAGGAATTTGAAACCATCCTAGAAGAAAGTAAAAGGTAAACAAGGCACCCTACTCACTTCCTGGGAGTCTCTGGAGGAGGTATCGTCCAGGTCAGAGGTCTGAAATAAAACCAGTATAAATTAATCATTCCTCATAGGCAAGGAGGTGGTAGTAAGGGAATATACAGGAGACTGAAAGTTCCAGAAAACAGAGAAGTGTGGACTTCCTCCCCGCTACACTCCTGTCTGACCGCGTGGAGAAAGTATACAAGATGCCACATTAATTAAAAGCCCTTGTATATCTAATTTCATTCCAGAACCTTTAGCACCCTTATGCCCTGCTCCCATTTCATCCAAATAGCTCATACACGGTCTCTAAAAAGAGTTCACCCTTTGGTGGTTGAGCATCCCCTCATCTTTGGACATGGTGCAAACACAAACACAGAAGGCCTCAGCTTGCATCAGTCCAGCTTAACCATGCCTGGAACCAGGGTGAGGTAATAGGAACCATCACATCTTTCATTTTGATAAATTCAAGATTTGCATGGAGATGGTTACCCAGGCAGCTGGCCACTGCCTGCTGAATTCAAACTGGTTAGGTGCAAAGGCCTCGGAACAGCCACACTCTGGCCCTACACTCAGCTTCCCAACCCATCACACAGATGACCACCCCACGGACATACCGGTGTGGGTAGCTCCAGTTGCAACCTTTTCAGCTTGGCTTCAGTAGCCAGTAACTGACTCTCCTTTTGGAATAGCTGCAGTTGCATTTCGTCACATCGCTCCCCCAGTTCCCGAATCTGCTTGCGGTAAGCATCCCTCTCAACCAGGTTCTTGGAGTACTGCGTGTAGAACTGTTCTCGGGTCAGGAGTGCCTGGCGTAAGGGAGAACATGTCGTGACATGTCACACAACAGTACATTCAGGGTTACAGGATCTGCCCGCTTCAAGCAGCGAAGCAGGGATTAGCAGCAGCTCCAAGAGGAATGTTTTATCACCTGGTCTCTTTCTGAAGCAACTTCCTCCATCTGCTGCAAGACGGCTTCAATCCGTTTTTTATACATCTGGGAGTCCTTCCTCAGAGATGTGCACTGTAGTTCAAGCATCTCTTTCTCCTCTGCATACTGCTGAGACAAGGTCAAAAGCACCCTGCTTGTGGGCAGAGCCTGAGCTAGACTCTCACCACTTCTGCTCTGTGCTAGGGCCGGACCTCCATGCAATGTCAAAGTTCAGCCAGACTGTCCAGTTGGAGCAAGGCCAACCAGAAGGTTGGTCAACGTGACTAGAAGAACTGCTAACATGATGGATTTACCTGTACCTGAGCTGTCAATCATGACAAAAGCTCCCATTACCCTCCAAGCTGAAGCAGGGACTGTTAATTAACACAGGCATTAACAGGTAACAGTTAATGCCACAGACACAGAATGCTAAAATATTAGCGTGCCTTTTTTCAACAACTGTAACACAGACACTAGAGTAGGAGCAGCAAGGACTGCTGCTGAGCAGCTCCTCTGCTCCATAGGCAAGACATTGCAGGTGCTTCATCTGCCTATGTTACCCACTGACCCTCAGCAGGAATTTGCAATGCATCACGTACTTTGTCTTGGAGTGCCTCGGCTTGCCGCAGCTCCTTGCGAAGGCTGTAAATGGTGTTTATCAGCTCCCGGCGTTCTTCTAGTATCTGGCTGCAGTCATTCTCCAGAGTCTCACTGGAGAGGCTCTTCTCCAAGTTCTGTTCCCTGGCAACCTGCTGGACAAAAAAAAAAAAAAGTGAGATACAGCAACCATCTAACTCTGTATTAACTCTCTTCCCACAGTCCCATGTGCTCTATTTGACTTGGGAGAACAAGGCCACGGCTGACCCACACAATCTTCAGTGCAGCCCCACCGCTGCCCTGGCTGCTACAAATAATCACTTCTCAGGAGCCCATATCCAGCCACCCCCACCAACCTGGAGAGTGTTCTCCAGCTCCTGATTCTTGGCCAAGAGCAACTCCTTCTCCTGCTGGATCTCCCACATCACCTCATGGCTTGGACGCTGCTCTATGGCGTGCTTCAGTTTCATTGTGTGTTTACGCTCCAGTTTGCAGTCATCCTCAGCCTTCATGAGGCTGTGCTTCAAGTGATCGATCTACAAGAAGGTTCAGAGCTCATCAGTAACAAAGAAAACTCTGGCCTGCAAAAGCCGTTCTTGCTCCATTCCCCAGACAAGCATGGGGCAAGTTTCTCCCCAGCTTTGTTTTCCTCAGGATGCTTGGTGCTCTGGGGACCAGAGTCCTGCCTGTGTGCTAAATAGATACAACACGTTGCTCTTGTGAGAGGGCCCAGTCTTGATGAGGGGAAGACTGTTAATTCTTCACAGCATAACTTGTAATACATGGGCCCACTGGACTGAGCTAGGGACCACCAAGACACGCCACCTGCTAGAGAAAATGCACAGAACCTCATGCTAGACTGGTCCAGACCATCCCGGGCAAAGACAAGTCTGGTGAAGAGCATAGCCTTCCAGGGATCAGGTAAGAAGGGGGAAGCTTTAGAAAAGGGTGACTGACCTCTAGGATCAGGTCCCGGTTCTTCATGAGGGCAGCGCTCTTCTCCTCGCTCTGTTTAGCATAGCTCATCGCCAGGTTGTAGTTCTCGTCCTTGCACTTCCGCAGCTCCTTGCTCAGACTGTCCCTCTCCTCCTTCATCCTCTGCGCCCGCTCTTGGTGCTTGCGGAGCAGGCTGTCCCTCACCCACATCTCTTTGATCGTGTCCTCTTTAGTGTGCAGCCACACAGTGAGCTCCTGGGCCTTCCGCCGCTCCTCCTGCACAGTGCTCTGCAGCTTCATGATCTCGTTCATCAGGAGCTGGCTCAGGCCGGATTCCCCAGCAGTGTCTGTTTGGTGGGCAGGCGTCAGCCACTGCTGTCCTGTCTGCTCCCCGGATGCACATACAGCACAGGTTCCCACCCACCTATCGCTGCAGCTCAGGATCATCACATGCCACATACAAGCGTGCAAACCCTGAAGACGTGGGTGATCGAATTATCCCCACTGTTTCCCCCCTGCTCTGTGCCTTTCTACACCACAGTGTCACTGACAGAACAGGCAGAAGGAAGAATCGATCCTTCTGCTTCCTCCTCCACCCTCCCAGGTTCAGCCTACAACGCCAGACAGCAGGGTCATTCTTGCCAGCACCCCTCCGAAGCACACAGGGAGCAAGCCAGGGAACGCTCCCGACTCTGCTCGCCGAAGCTGGGGAGAAGCAAAAGCGGAGGTGAATCCCCCCTTAATTTGCACAGCAACACCAAACAAAGAGCTGTTTTTTCAGAACACAAACATTACCTATAATCGTAGAGAAAACCCTGCTGGGCTCCTTGCCAGTTATTTTTTTATACAGCTGTGGATAATAAAGCTCAAGACTCTCCAGAAATGCCTCAAAGCCCTTGTGCCCTGTTCGCTGAAGAATGTCCAGAAGAACACCTGAAATAATAGCAACAGGATATTCTATTAATGTATTTATCTCTTTACCTATTTCTGACGTAACAAAAAATTGCTGCAGTTTCTCCACATGCAGATTAAAGTCCCTGGGATGAAATCCGCCAGCCAATCCTAAACAAATCGCCCAGTAACTATACAAAAGTATTTTAACTGTGAGGGAACAGTTAAAACTTAACCCTTGTGCCTAGCTCCTACTACAGTGGGTGTAAAAAGCAGATCTCAGAAGGGCACTTTATGTTATCCTGCTGATAACTGCAGAAAAGGTGAGTTAAAACAAAGCACCACAACAGCTTCTGCAGCTCGAGGCTCCACTTCCAAATACCAGAGGCAAATATGGCAAAAAAGGGCCACTAGTGTAAGAACACTGTGTGTAACTAGAGAGGTAGCAGGGACAAGCCTAAGAGAGCCTGGACTAAAGACTTTGAGCTCAGTTCCCTACTTCATCTAGAAGTACTCTACCAAATCAAGCCCAGGGGCCTTCTTCCCTGTGTGCTGCAGTTTTCCAATCTGGAAAACAGGGAAAATAATTTTTTTCAATGACCCTCAGTAATTTATCAATAACAGTTAATCCAATCCAAAAGAGGTACTAATAGCACAATGAATTCTGTCATTCTCTCTGGTTGAAACAAGACCAGGACTGTACAGACAGTCACAAAGAATTTGCTTAATGTGCTGCCAGTGTTCCCTCAAACATCAGACGACAGGAACGGGGGACAATACATGCCGCATTAATCTTGGAAATCTCCCCCTGCAAAAGTGTTACACGAGAATAGCCTTGCGGGTCAAACCAAAGCAACTACCTCCCTTACGCTAATCTAGAGATCCAGAACACCAAAAGGCTGCAGGCCCTCTGTGCTCATGTTACCCTTACACAGCTCAGGAAGGCATTGATAGAGCCATCTCCGTTCCTCCTCTCCCCACAACAATGGGCTGGGGAAAGGGAGGGGAAAGGGACTGCATAGCAGTGCCTACAACGTTTGTGTCTAAACACAGGTAGATGGTAACCGGGAAGCGATGTGTTCCTTCAGGCCCAGTCCGTTAGCACTCTGTTCCAACCTGCTCCCAAGAGCCAACAGAGCACGGAAGCATCTACGGAACCAAAGGCTGCACTTCACCCACCTGCCTTCCGTTTGCGCATGACCAGGCTGGGGTCATTAAGAACTTGTTCCTCATCATCATGGTTGATCACTTTGCACTGGCGAAGATAGGGCGTTATACGGGAAGGATCTATCACAGAGATCAGCTTCACCCGGAAGTTCTCCAGGTCATTCCAACATGTCTCATCGTTATCTTCTTCCAACATGTTGGTGAGTGAGACGTATTAGTGAGCAGTGTTGTCCTGTTTTGAAAAAACAAAACCAGAAAACAAACAAGCAGACTCTTAAGCCTCCTGGGGTGGTGGTGGTGGTGGTGTGGTAAAACCAAGTATGTTAACAGACTGAGAATAGAAAAGCATCTTTTAGATAGAGGAACATATCTCCCATGTGGTCTTTAACTCAGCGCTTACAAATCACCTGCAGAACACGGCGATACACTACCATCATACCTGAAAGAACAGTGTGGTACCAGACTGGAGATACCAGCAGCTGTGAGGCTAGTGCCAATGCTGCTGAAACGTAGGTGAAGGAGAGCTAGCATGAAATGCTGAGAAAAGAGAAGTCACCAAAGCTTCATGATCTTCCTCCAGCCAGCTGAACATCTCCCAAATCTCACTGCAAGAGGAAAGTGAAACTATTTAGCAACAGGTCCGCTGGCAATAGGCAAGTCATTGAGAGCCCCATGAACAGAGGAAAACCCAACTAAATCTAGATTCCCAACAGCGTACCCCAAGAAAGTGCTGTCAAATCTCACTGACTTCACCATGTGTTCTCCAGATGCTCAGCTAAGCTTAGAATTAAATCTTTAATCCCCAAAAACAATACAAAAAGGATGGAACACAACACAGGATATGCTGATGGCAAACTGCAGCTTTCCAATTTGAAACTAAGCATCCCCTGAAGAAGTGAAAACATGTTTAAAGCTCTCCTAATTAGCTGTTGCCTCTGCTTTACAAACAGTTCACACTCCTCCTTCTCCATTTCCCAGCATTCAGGAGATCCCTGTATTCTGTCTGACCACAGAGTCACGAAATCTAACACCCATAAAAGGCTCTGTGAAAACCCCCAATGGCGACAGCCTTAACTGCGTTCAGCTGTAATCATACAAAAGCTGTTTTTCTGCATGCTGTACTTTATCCATGTGCAACAAAAGGGAACACACAGCTGTATACAATTTTCACTGTAAACACAGAGGTGCACCTCACACACTAGGAAACCATGAAGTCAGCTGCCTCTCACGTTCCCCCCAGATTCCACCTGTGCAGCTTCAGCAATTTATGCTCACAAACACCACCTGCGTGACTAACACACAGACACACTGAGAGGCCACAGAAGCATTCCCGTTCATGAAGAGTGCTTCCGTGTGTTTGTTTGGTGGGAGCTTTCTGCAGTGCTCCCCTGGAGCTGCTGTACTCTGAGGTTACTAGTTACCCACTTCCCGACAAGAGCCTGCTATTAACCACAGGGACAGAAAAACTACTTCTTCTCAGCCTTGAAGCGTGCAAGTAAACAGATGCAGAAAACCCAACTCTTCCATACTGAGGCTTCTTTGCCTTTCCAATAAGAAACTGGCATTATTATTTCTTCGCCCCTTTGTGGTCAGCCTGTTCCATAATGAGCACCTTCTGAAATGCTAGTGATTAATTACTATGCTTATATTACATGTATGAGTTGACTGCAGTAGCCATTGTCATTTGCAGTGGCTCAGGAAGGCTGCCAGAAACCTCAGTATTCATGTTTTTAGGCATCTTGTTTGGGGGCAGGGAGGGTGGGAACAGAGTTCTGACCATCAGCAGCTACAGAGAGGCTGGGATTTCACACACACCTTACTGCATCTCTCTCCAAGGTCATCTCGGACCTTCATTGTTTTTTCTGCTCCAGCACAGAGAAAGACTCCAACCATCTTCAGCACATACTTGTTACACCTTACATTGTCAGTTAACTTTAATGAGCTGGACTGACAAAGAACTAGTCATTACTTATCATGGAGAAAATACTCTGCTCTACCTGACATGAAACCAGCCCCAGCAGATCAGAAGAAATGCATTCCTCTGTCGATAAACACCACATCCTTACCTCATAGCTGTAAAATATAAAAAAAAAAATTCACTGTTAATATATTAACCATTCTGCATTACATGGACCAACCTGAGCCTGTGCAGTCAAAAAAGCCTTCTTGTTTCCTCTCCTGGTCTAGCAACACTCATCTGTGTCCGGTCTCTGAGAAAACTTGTCTTGGATGTAGCCTCCCCTTATATTCTGGCTAGAGCAAAGATCATTCCAGGAGCAAAACTGGTTTGAGAAAAGAGAAAAGGGGAAACTACTCTGCTATACTCTGAGATATGGGGGGGGGGGGGGGGGGGGGAGAGACATTAAAAAAAAAAAGGGGGAAGCCAGAATGGGTGACGGGGGAGGAGAAAAATGCTAGTCGCGTTGCGAGTCAGCAGCATTACGCATGCAGTGAGTTTAGACCTGTTCTGGCTTTTTTTTCTAATCTCTTCCACTGAAGTACCAGCGAGGGTCCAGAACATTTCTCTGTGTAGTGGCCAGAAAGACTAAAAAGAGTGGAGGTCACAGGCATAGGTCTGTCCAGCTGATTTCAGGGGACAAAACAAGTCACAAAATTAGAAGAGGCTCTTCAAAAGGCCTTTCAGCTGTCAACATCATGCAGGAAAACAGGTGGCAGCAAGAACTCTCTCTTAGTTTAGAGTTCAACTGAAAAGGATGATTTCTATAATGATGCCTCTAATTTTGGATGTTCTTAAGCTTCAAGCATAATTATAAAAACTCAGTATTTTGAGGGAAAGGGAGTCAAGTCTTGGCAAAGCAAGGAACATAACCCACGATTCCCAAATTACAGGCTGTGGCTCTAACAGTAATTAAAGGAGCAGCACAGCAAGCGGCATTGTGATGATGTTAAGCATCAACATCATACCTTTGACTGCCTCCCCGCCTTCCTACAGTCCTAGAACTGTAGCTGCAACAAGAACTCACTAACAGTCTGTTTTAAAAAAGTCTTGAGAACATACACACTCTGATACCATGGCAGCATGACACATTTTCCCATTAGCTTCCCACTCTACTCTTTGTTCTGCTTTCTAAGTTTCTGGAGTTTCTTCATATTATTAGGAGTGGGGAAGAGATGCTCAGAGATTTTTTAAGCCTGTGCTTCTTGTTGGGCATTAAATTAGCTTTACAATAAAAAAAAAAATACAGTACCTCTATTAGCTATGCCCTTGCTGAAGGTAATCGGACCAATCTAGCCCGAGGAGTTTTTGTTCTATAGTAACAGACCAGTTTAATCCTGAAAAAGAACAAAGACAGCTTCTTCTTATAGTTATACAAAGTTTTTCCACAAGCAGTAAGATTACAAGGGCATCTCTTGAGTGGCATTTGCAAAGGACAACAATCATTTAGAGCACAGATCACATTTACTACCAGTGCCTCACGGTCACAGTCCTGAGGTGAATAGCACACAGAACTGTACGGCAGAGCTTCTGCCACATCTAAAGTTCTTGGAAAAAGCGTTAACTATACTGGCTTATGGGAAATAAAGTATAATACAAGAGGAAAGCCATTATCAAAATCATTCCTTTTGCTCCATAATGTCTTGACACCCAATTACAGCAACATTGGTACCCACTGTCCCCAGCTCTGCCTAAAGGGCCCTCATAGAAGAGTTGCAACTCACAGTGCTCTAAACTCACCACTACACTCTCGGGAAGCTTAGCCAGTGCAGTGGAATGAAGCTTTCTGCAGCACTTTTCCACTAGATTTTATCAGCTTTGACTCAGCTAGCTTTGCTCCTCTCTGTAAGACAGAAATTGCTGTTTTATGAATGAAGAAACAAGTTTTTGTTAAGTGATTTGCTATCGTCTGTATGGGGCACGCTGTGGAAGCATCAAGAAAGAATCCAAGCCTTATTCAATCCTGCAGTTTCAGCCACATGCATATTCATTTTCCACATTCTTCCTGGTTTTCATGCAGCTTGCAAACTTCATTTTTCTCATTAGCAATCACACTCATACACACATTATTAAAAGCACTATTTACCAGAAAAAAAAACACACAGAATACATCAGTAATTTTTAAGTGAGAAAAATAAAACATCTGTATTTCAACAAATACTCAAGACTCATTTGGATACAAAATTAATCTGCTGCTTAGTCAGCAGTATTCAGTCAGTTAGCTATCAAGCAAAACCACTGTCACAGCACTTAAAAAAAACACCCAATGAACAACATATTCTGCACATGGATAAATGTTCACATAAATAGGGGCACAAAAAGGAAATAAATATCCATCATCGCTGGTTTCCCCAGATTTCCAGCAATCTTCCCCCCCCGGCATCTATGGCAGGTGCTAGTTTGAAAGAGAACAGAATTGGTCTATGCCTGAAAGACTCCCCTCCAGCCATTTTGTTTCATTTTTTGAAACTTCTCTCCAGATGCAGACTTTGTCAGGTGATGGGAAAACCAGTCCAGCCATTTTCCTCTCTTCCCCAGGTCCATCTAGTCAGTTTGTTGGAAGTGTTAAAAGTGAATAGTGCAAAGAGTATCTCCTACGGCCACGTAGGAAGGCAGACCTCATTCCAGTGAATCCTGTAACAAAGCACAAACAACTCCTCTTAGTCACAGCATTTTTATAGGGAAGCTGCCCTTTTGGAATTTCTAAAACCAATTTTAAAGAAAAACCCCAAACAGTCTCACCTGACAGCCACTCAAATCAAACACCATTCATGTTCATTTGGTCTATTTCACCAAAAGCCTCAACAGATATTAAGACATCACACACTCGTACCCTATAGAAGCTGTCATGTTATATATACACATAGAGAAATGAAGCCACATGGGGGGAAAAAAAAAAAACCCAAACCCACAAAGTTGTTCAAAGATGAAGCGTTAAAGACAAACTCCAATGAAGCACCCACTGGTCTTGAGCCTCAGCTTCCCACCAGCTTTTGATACTATTGTTCACTTCAAGACTCATGAGTCAGGCTAGAGAGGGCAAACTACACAAAGAGCTGCTGCTGCCTGCCCAGGATCTAGAGGATTGCTGGACAACCCTGAGCAAGGACATCTTGCCAACAGCTAGCTGGAACCTGCGGCAAGGATTTACTTTGGCTTCTGCTGCAAGTGTTTAGCATTCACACACACAAACCCTCTCTTCAGCAGTAGCTGCCCAGGCTTTCCTGTCCCACCAGTTATGACCCTCCGCTAGTCTCATTTCAGCAGCTAAGCCTGGGGAGCGCTACCAACTAGGTATAATACTAGCAGGCAGTAGCATGGACTAAAAGGCTCCCAAATGTTCGAACTTCCTGACTTCTATACATAATTTTATCATGCAGACATCAACCTTCCCTCCCCCTGAAAGTCAAAGTATTAGCCTTAGTCTATGATTAAGGGGTGATTGTAGAACTCTGTATCCTAAGGGAACAAAAGTTGAGACAATTTCAGTCCTTTCATAGGGTCATGATTCATTGTCTAAGCTGTACCACAGACAAATGTGTTTCAGGTTCTCTTCTCAGGCAAGAAATACAAGATTCACCAAGTAGCTACTAACACGTTTCCTTCTCACACCCTCCTCCTTTTCCTGAAGCGGGCACTTCTCCTGATCTGAGGAGCACTGGCATCGGCCACATCAGTGCAGGAGTCCAAGACAGACTGGGCAGCATTCTCTTCAGCTCCCATGCCCTGCAACATAAGCAGAAGAGACTATCAAGACCATGAGAGCTAGCGTAATTGCAAAAGAATCCCTTCAGCCATCTTTTTATTTTAGGGAGCTCAGCAACATTTCCAAAACAATCTTCCATTTACCTTCAAAATTAACCATGGGACAACAACATTCTATTACCAATGTCACAGCAAGCACAAAACGTCCCAAAGTTTTCAGAGCAAAACCTTCAGCCAACACTGGCGTTTCTTCCTGCTTCTGCTACCGCTACCAAACTAGGGCAATTCCTGCTGTAGTTTCTGTCGTTGCGGGCACAACCATTCATTAGAGAGGCTGCGTGCCTGCCACAAGTGATGCTTTAGCTTTCACTGCTGGAGCCAGACAGTGCCCCAGACAACACGGGTCAACACAAACTCTTGATTTCTTACAGAACATACCCCTACCACAAACTTTTCACTGAAAAGCACCAGGAATATAACTCGGCTATAGCATTAACAAAAGGAGTGGGAGGGAGCCTGGTGGAAGATGACACAAGACAGAGGTTGGCAGTAAGGCTATCAGGCAGCAAAGAATTGCGGGTGACTTTTGGACGAACCGCTCGCAGTTCAAACTACACTGAACTTGGCCCAGACGCAAAAGTCAGAGCCAGAATAGAAAGATAACTGCTGGCTTTTACTATGGAAAGCTCTGGTTTTTAGGCAGCTTTGCCACCTTTCTGTAGAAACAGCCATTTACCTTGTTTTCATCTTCGTTAGTGTTTTGTTTATTTTGGAGCCACAATGAATTGAAAAGCAAGTTTGAGCTACAGAACTTCTTGGCACGTTCTGTAAGAAACAGTGCTCGGCAGTAATGGATTTAGCTTAAAAATCAGAGACTGATTTTAGGTTGACATTATGGCTTTACATCGATCCACAAACTCTCATAATCTCTAGTCATATAAAACAATTTGAGACGAAGACCTCAAATGGCAATAGGAGCAAACATACACAATTCCTCTGATATTATTGGGGTTTAAAGGACACATACGATGAAAAACAAAAGGGCCTGATTTCAAAAATACAAGAGTCAGTGCAGCAGATTATAAACTGTAAGAGGAAGGGAGCTTTGATACCCACTTCTGGGAACTATCATGTCAAGTTTAATGTGCTAAAGAAAACACAGACTTTTACCCTTGTGAGGACTAAGGGGTCCCAGCTGAGCTAGAAAGCTTCTTCCCTTTATTGGCTACAAAACCATGCTTACTCAAAAAGACCAAATTTCTGCTACACTTAAGAACAGTGGGGATTCCACCCTGGATTCCAGCAATATTTAGCTGGCAGTAACTTTCTGCTTTTGGTCCCTGGCACCTCTGTTTTACCTGATTTAGTAAATCAGCATCTTTATCTCCAGGCTCATCACCAACTGTCCAATCCAACCGTACACCTGTTAATTCACTCCCACAACTCTCTTCCTCAGACACTTCCTCCTCACTCTGCCACTCCTCTTCATCACTCTCTTCATATTGCTTCCTGCTGGCTGACAGAGTTGTTGTCACTTTTGGAGGAGGCAGAGTTGCTAGTACAGCTGGGAGTGTAAAGGCTGCTAGGAATCTGGCTTTCAGTAGGAGGTAAGCAGGGTTATCGCCGAGTTTCTGCTGCACCAGTTCTCTGATAGCGTGCAAATCAACCCCGGTGCCCTCATCCTGACTGGCGTCAGAAGGCAGAAGACATGCCGCTTGCTCTTCTAGAGCTGCTTTCTGCAGAAGTAGCTTCGAGAGCGTTTTTAAGTTGCACAGAAAAGGTGGCAAATAAGGCAACCTGGTTTGCAGTGACGGTACCTGGACACCTTGTTTCCCAGTCAGCCACTCCTTCACTAGCCCCTCATCTTCAAGGGAAATCAGGCTGAAGTCAAGTAGATTCTTTTCTGCACTGGAAGTGGTTGGCTGGGGTGGACTGTCAGCAGGCTGCGTAGTTGGAGGTTTGGCGGCAATAGGTCTATTTTTCAATGCTTGTGCAGCAAAGCAATCAGAGTTCCTTGGGACATTGTTATGGGGAACTGGATCTCCCGGCTGGAGCACGATCCCTTTCATGACAATGCTTGGATTGGAAGATGATCCATTTGTTGTAGTGGAGTCATGGCTCTTTCCCAAGCTAGTGAGACTTGACACACACTGGGAATCAAACCCTTGAGTGCTTGCAAGTAGCTGTGTTTGGGGCAGCAGCACAGCATGCAGGGCTGGCGCATCAGGTGGAGGAGCACTCTGAGCTGCAGAGAAGCCAGAAGCCTTGGAGAAGCCACCTGAACATGCAGGCGTGGCAGAAGAAACGCTGGATGTGGTGCATCCAGGACTCACTGAGGTCATAGGTAAGAGAACTGTGGAATGGTTAGCTGTCTTTCCCGAAGATACTCCTTCTGCTAGCTGGTCACTTGGTGCTTTTGCCTCTGCACTGCTGGGGTGAGGTGTATTTGCTCCAGCTGGTACAGGAGGCACTCCTAAGCTAGAGACATTGCCATTGGAAGTCGCAGTTGTCGGACATTGACTTCTCACAGCAGCAGCTGGCAGTCCTTGGGGAACACCCACCACAGTTTGTACAGCAGTGGGGAGCAACGCCTGTGGTGTTACGACCCACGTGAAAGGCAGTATGCTGTTGGGAATCAAATGCGAACCAGTCTGTGGAGTTAAAAGAGCAGGCAATAGATTGACTGGCCTGTGTTGTGGCCCATTACTATTCAGCTCACAGGTAACTGGTGTGGAAAGAGACAATTTGTTGGTGCCAGACTCAATGCCAACAGGCACCACTGTAATCTGATGTGGCACAAAAGCTTGGTTTTGCAACACTACTGAAGCAGAGCTACCAGCTAGGACCTGACCATTGCACACTCCCTGATGTGGGGCCTTCTCTGCTGCAGCTGGATTCATGCCTGGAAAGACCCCTCCTTCAGGGCTACTTTCCAAAGCTTGCTCTTTTAGTTCCTTATTGGATTGTAGTTCTGTCCGTTGTGAGGAACCAGGGCTTTCCCCAGTTTCTGGCACTGATGAGGAATGGTTTTCAAGTACAACAGCAGTAGAAGTTGAACCTGCAACAGAAGTAAATGCTGGCAGCAGAGCTGGTGCACACTGTACTTGGCTATTTGTACAACCAACTGCTGCAGGTTTGCTCCCTGTTTGTGCAGAAGGAATGATTTGCTGTGGTGGGTGCTGGATTATCAGAGGCCCCGAAACCAGCATCTGTGGGGCAACAAATACTGTCCTCTGCATAGCTTTCTTAGCCCGGGATTCTCTTAGCCGCTTCTCTCTCAGTAATTCTGAGACAGTTTTCGGCTTCTGCCTTTGCACTTGGGCTGGAAGAGCTCCCTGCACGGCAGGAGCGCTGCTCTGAAAGGCAGCGGCAGAAGCCTCCCTTGCTTTTAAGGCAACAGGTCTCCTGACAGCATTCCTTGGTATGCCCCTTCGGGAGTTCCTCTGAGTACAAGATTGTGATGAACTGCCTATAGAGGAGGGGAAATAAAATAAAAAAAAAAAAAATAAGACGACTGAAGAGTATTTTCAAAAGCCATTCCTTAGCTGTTAAGCCTCAAGTACCCTGCACAGGAAGGAGCAAAAATTCCTGTTTGTGAGAGTTCCTACAACATTGTAGTCTTGATTTAATCAAGCCCCGTCCTGACATCCTTCAGATAACTCTGATGCAGCAAGCTTACCACTTGTTCAGTGATAATGTAATCTTCCCCAGAAATGACAGATGGGCTAGGAATGCACCTTAACGCCGCACACGAGGAACTGTACTGGTCAGCACTACACCAGCACTTCGCACCAGCCAGGATGACAACAACAAACGGCGGTTTTGGTCAGTGCCAGCATGTTCGGTACAGCCAGCACCTTGCTGGAGAACAGCGTAACAGCAACAGTCTACAGAACTGGTGGCCCAGTGCCACTGGTCCCCCAGCCCTTCAGTATTTTTTCAAGTCCTTACCAAAGGGTAACATATTCAGCCAATAACTGAAAATCCAAGAGCTAGCAAAAAACGAGCATGACAATGCAGTTTTGTTCCCAAAGTTCTCCTTCAGTTAAATTGGTCATTAATGTAATGGTGATGAATTAAGTGAAAGTTCTTGCACATCATAAAAATAAATGTTCTGGTAGGTACCTGAAGAATTCTCCATATTTTGGGAAGCCTGCCAAAAAAATTATATTAAATTATACTTCTGAGATATCTAAAGATGATTAAAACAGCACAGATGTGAATCAAACCCACATCCGCCAACATCCCATAGATTTTATTATGCTTCTGAACCAAAACAAACTGGTAACACACGCACACAAACAGCACCCACTGGCCACACACAATGAAAAAATCTCTACTTTAGTCAAGACTTCAGTGGGAAAAGCTTAGAAATAGACCACGTGCAATACCTGCTGAGGCCTTCTTGCATTAGCCCTAAGAAGCTCTGACTGCCTTAGCCTTCTCTCACGAATAATCTTCATGCAGCCATTGGTATCAATCTGAAAGAGCTGCAAGGTAAGAATTTCATTATAATTTGATTGAGAACAAGAATGTTCTGGTGGAGCCAGTGACAATACAAGATAGATGGGAGAGGCTTTACATGCAAGATTCTGGGGACATTTTTACACTCACAGAAAAAATCCTCACAGTATTAGATTTTGGATGCAGGATTTATTTAAGAAACATCATATGCAAGCCATGAGGTCAGATTAATCCAGTAATTAGATGACTAGTTTAAGGAACAAAGATAAACCTCTTATTTAAGCAACAAATACAGAAATAAAGATTACCACTGTTTGAAAGCAGATAATGCTACTATGACAGTAAAACCTACCTGAATGAAAAGCGTGAAGAGAGGAGTGCTCGCGAGACTGACCGACTTAATCTTCTCTTGAATAGAATCAGCTAGAAAAAAGTCCAACATCAAAATCAGCTGGGCATTCACTTACAAGATGTCAGAAAGTAGGGACAAAAAGTAGGAGAGTACAATCCCTGATGGGTCACCACTACCTTTTGTCTGATGAAAAGCCATCTTCCCAGTTTGGAAGGTGCAAGGCAGTAGTACATTGCCCACCCAAGGTGTCACGGCCATTAGAAGCTTTCTGTCAAGGTTCATTCTTCTCAAACGCTCTTTCTCTTGACGGTAAGTTTTCTCCGTGATATTCTGCAGCCCCTGAAGCTTCTGGCCAACAGAAGTACTAACTCCAGATACTTTTGTTAAAACGGTGGCAGAAGGTTTCAGTATCTTTGATTGCTGTCCATGAACAAATACCTAATTAGAGTTCCAGTTAAGAAGGTTCTACCATAATTAGTCCCAGGAGAAACTATTCACAGGGCAGTTATGAAGGGGAAAAAAAAAAATTATGAGCTTTTCCTCTTGAGACTACAGTGCAAGATGATTTGTGATTCTATCAAAAAACATTTCCCACTAAATACAGCCTGGCAGTGCTCACACGTCACAAGGGCAGACAAGACAGAAGAGGCACTTACAAGTTTCCTCTGAAAGCATGTGTTATTTCTTAATACTCTTCTCACATTCTCCAGGGTAACCCGTAGCACTTGCTTTCCACATCTGGAAGCCTTAAAGCAAAAGTGTACAAGAAAAGATAAAAGAGAAAGTATCTCACAGAAAATTACTTGCACTGACTATACAGAGAAGGTACAAAAGTTTTCAACGTTCCTGCTGTTGGAAGTATCTTAGTAAATTAAATCAGCCCTGAAGCGAATACACTTACCTTACCTTTTAGTCCTTATGCATTACCACAATACCGAATCTCTACTTCATAAAAGCCTTTGTGCAAAGTATCTACAAAAACCCACACTGAGGGTCAAAATTTACCGGATGATTCTCTGCATTTTTTTGGCTTAACAGTACAAGGAATAGGAAGAGGTTTGGAAAAAGCCACTGACTCTTCCCTAAACTTCTACTTGCAAAATCATGCTGTAACTGTAATCAAAATTAAAGCACGTGTAACCCTTGCATACCATAACCCCCAAAACACACCACTTGTGTAACCAACAAACTTGTCACCAGTGCAATTGGCTCCACAGTCTAGGGCACACGTGCAATTCTTAACACAAAAGTCAGAACATTTTTGCTTACGTGAACTTAAATAGCAACTTTGACATTTAATATTTTGCTAAGAATTATCTTTCTGCAAAAATGTGCTAGGAGGGTTTGTCTGTTTCAGTGCCTGATTAGGGGTGAACACCCAACTCAGAATCAGATACAGCTGTATAAGTAACTTGATTCTTCCAAACTTTACGCCTATACGCCCTAGTCGCCAGGGTAGAGAGACGCCACAATTCACTGGACAATTCTGCTCTATGAAGATATAAAAGTAGGTTTGTTTCTGTGACACTTTGGGTAGGAAAGAACACAGCTATTTTCTAGGTAATGCATGGGGAGGCAGCGCTAGAAATTTCTGTTTAATCCCACAGCTCGGTTTCCAACAGCACCCCCCAATGGCATAGTGAGAAAGCAGCCAGAGGCACGAAAAAGATTTTGCCATCTGCTCATCACATACTCTCTTTACTGCAGCAACTGCACTTCCTGGTGGCTTCTGATCTAAGCTCCAGCCCCATCAAGAACAGACTGAGAATCCCAGGATTCACCTTGTTCATTACTTCTACTGGATTCTTCACAATGATGTCCGTTGAATGTGGACGTGCAATGCCCTTCAGGAGGGTGTTCAACTCTGACGCTGCACTTGGAACTTCACTGCCACCGGTCTTCGCATCAGCACTCGCAGGAGAGAAAAGGGATGGAGTTTGGTATCTTCCTTCATTTGGCTCCTGCATATTTGTCCGTGTTGGTATCCACAAATCAATGCTGGGAAATACACACTCCTCCTTGCTTGTTGTCTCCTCCTCTGAACTGTCTGCTAAATCCAGTTCTATGTCTTCACTGCTACTCTCTGAAGAGCTAGAACTCTCTTGCACGTGTCGGCGTTTCGTCGGCCTAGATCTTTTCTTCTCAGTAAAAAAAAGCACAGACAAGTTTTAGCCAGTGTTCACCCTTGACTTGCAAATCTCTAAAATCAGTAAGTTAAAAAGTTTTATGGGGCAGTATCCTATCAGTAAGGTGTGACTTCCAAATGGATAGTTCTGCTTTACTTCTGCTAAGATTAACTAAACCCACTACAATTGACAATTGCCTTTGGACACAGATTTTTATTGGTTTAGATTCTTATTGCAAAGAAAAAGCTACAGATAGAGACAAGCTTGTGTTAAGAACCGGTGCACGTAGAAGTACAAACTAAGTACAGTGCCCCATCTTGACACATGCAGGTTTCCATGAACCCTTCCCTAGGGCAGGTGCTTCTCCAATGGAAACAAGACTATCTTTAATGTGGTCTTAAGCAGCCAGAATTTCTGGAGTGCCTGGTACCAAAACTGGCAACTTGTGAGGTACATACATGAAAACCTAGGTATATCCCATCCTTACAGGCACTTCAAGGCAGTAAAGAAATACTGGATAATATACAAATATATAGCAAATTAACTTCAGACCTTCAGAACAAAGGCTGCTTTAACACATCAAAGAATTAGACCATGAGCATCCATGACAAAAATCTTGATTGTGTGAAATCAAGGTCAATTTTTGTATTGATTTCACAGGATTTCACTTTTAGTTTAGAGAATCTTAATTAAAGAAATGGGACCGTGACACTGCAGAATTTCGTTCAGTACCTTAGACCCGATCATGAGCTTCCACTTGCTTAGACATTGGGAGCCAGTCCGATGTGGCAATTCAGAAGCTATTTTACTCCAGTGACCTAAAAAGGATGCAGAGTAGAGCATTCCTATCAATGCAACAAACTGAGCAACAGGCCGTTTCAGTGCAGAATATTATACATGTATTATACATTTCCTTGTATAAGAGGCAGAGTTACTACACGAACAGACGTCAAAACCTTAAAACCCATTTGTGTTCTTTAATCAGACTTTGCACTACTATACACTCAGATAAAGTTAAGAACTGCTAGAAAGTGACTCAATAATGAAAACCCTAGCAGAACTACACACTCCCTTGCAGCAGCAAGAGAGCGCTTAGAAGAAAGCTTAAGCTGAATGCTGAAAAGCTTCTATTTGTTAAGGAAAGCTGTCTTAGAGAAAGTAACAGAACTCTTTCACAGGCTGGTTAGAGGGGAACTCACCCCTCTAAATTGTCATAGCCCTGACACCTTGCTAACACAGCTATAGAGCTCTTTACCACACAATCCCTCAATAACTGAATTTCCAGGAACAGACTACACAATATAAGGAAGCTTGCAATCATCGGTACGAAGCAGAGCCTGATAGTATCAGCTGCAGGGCTTAACAAAAAAGAGGAGAAAACTTAAATGATAAATTCCTTAATAATGCTTACCTCTCTAAACTTCTAATCATTAAGCCACAGAAACACTTACCCAGGCCATGCTTTTGAACCAGTTCAATTAGCTGCTCCTCTTCCTCTAAACTCCACTTGCCTTTCTTTACATCACAATGCAATGCTTTTAAGTACCTTCAAAATGAAAACATTAAAATAAGGAACATTCAATCCTGCTTGTACAGTTCCGATCATCACGGCATACTCCGAGGCTGAACAAAACCAGCATTCTGTATCAGATCTTTCCTTTTTCTTTCTAAGGGGTCCCATCCCTACTCCCTTAATACAGCACAGCTACAATCTCTCTGTTCTCAAAAATATCAGGCCACATGATTAAGAATTACAACAAGCAGCTGTAAAACGGGTCACTGAAATTAGGACATACTGTACTCCCGAGTCTCCAGAAGTTGGGTCCAAGGCTGAAAATTGCTCAGCACCTCATTATTGGTGCTCAGTTACAGGAGGTCACCGACTAGATTATTTTTGCAGATACACAGACAATACATGGATGACAACCTTCCCTCCCTACACACGCTCATTCGAGTTTAATGACCGCTTTGCTTTATTTTGAACAACACCCTTCCCAACTTCTGCTAACCCGCAGGCAACTGTACTGCGGGAGTAGCACACCGGCAACAATGCACTGCTCTCTCTGCTAAACTCAATTTCAGCTTTTTGAATTCTGTGTAACTACAAACGCAGGGTTACGTGGAGACAATGTTAGAGACTATATTTATACCATAACCACTTTTTACAAAACAGTCCTTAAGGTGACACTGGTTTAAGCAAATCAAACATATCTGTAAAATAAGTTGCACCTTGGCTCTGTGTAATAAACTTGAAAGCACAGTTGCTACTTTTAGCGTACTTACCTATCTCTGCACTGAGCATCGCTCCTGCCTGGCACTTCTGTCCGAATTTTATACCAGTCACGCTCTCCATACTTCTTAACTGCAGCCAACAGCATCTGTGTTAATCAGACAAAGCAAAAGTTGAACTTCTCATCAGTAATAATCCTAACAGGCCTGAGACAGAAGCAGTTATATTTGTTTCTAGTGTGTTATAAATCTCTGAACAGAAGAGTTTAGGAGCTTTTAAGCCCTCTTGACTTGTAAACTGCCCATCTTGGTCCATTTTACATTCCTTTGTGCCACTATTAAAGCTCAGATGTATATAGCCATGCAACATTGTCATGGTTTTAGCTGGGATAGTTAATTTTCTTCACTGTAGCTAGTACAGTGCTGCGTTTTAGACTTGGTATGCAAATAATGTTGATAACACACTAATGTTTTAGTTGTTGCTGGGTAGTGCTTACACTAGTCAAGGACTTTTCCAGCTTCCCATGCTCTGCCAGGTGCACAAGAAGCCGGGAGGGGAGAGGGTACAACCAGGAGAGCTGATCCGAATTGGCCAAAAGGATATTCCATATCATGTGACGTCATGCCCAGTATGTGAACTGGGGGGAGTTGGCCGGGGGAAGCAGCGATCACGGCTCGGGGACCAGCAGCGTCGGTCGGCAGGTGGTGAGCGGTTGCAGCACTTGTTGTTTAGTTTTTTGTTTTTTTTTTCTCCTTCTTCCAAGGTTTCATCTCTCTCGCTCATTATTTTCTTTTTCATTATATTAGTATTATTGCTGTTTTATTTTAATTATTAAACTGTTCTTATCTCAGCCCCCGAGTTTTTACTTTGGCCCTTCTGATCCCCTCCCCCATCCCACAGGGGTGGGGGAGTGAGCGAGCAGCTGTGTGGTGCTTAGTTACTGACCGGGGCTAAACCACAACAAACATCTAACCTTCCCACTTTTTACACCCTGCAACTCTAGGCATCAGGGAATGGAGCTTACAGCATCTTCCTCTGGTGTCCAGGGTCCTTTCTTCAAACTGGGGTCCACACTCTTTGTCCATCGGTAAATCAGCTGAGCAGAATCTCTCCCTTCCATGTAATAAGCAACTAGAAATGCAAAGGTGTATTTTTGTTGCAAAAAGTGTTTCTTCCTTTACCTACATTGTAACTGCGATATTTTCAAACAGTGGATCGCGGTAAGAGGCATTTAAACCTCAGCTTACATACTTAAACAATGGTATACAACAAGAATTGAAAGAGCATGGAATACACAAGATGTTACTATTTATAACGGCATTATCCATACTAGACACATGATGACCCAGCAATCCATCTTGCAACAACAGAGAACTAGGAAAGGCTTCCGGTCCAATGCATATCTGACAGGTTCAAGGCACCAGGTGTTTTACTCGCAGGCTTGGATTTAGGACCCCAGATACTTGGTTATATTCTCTCAACTATACTCCTCACTAGTCATACTGCCTCCTGTACTTCTGAGGAACAGAAGCAGCAGCACCGACTCCCTAGAAAAGGCTTCTGGGCACAGCACTGAAAACTGCCAAAACAGCTGGCCATGAATGAATATTGGCTTTCTAGGGAAGAACTCTGACGGTTTTGCTACAAAAACCAAAGTTCACACAACTATCAGTACTTCTTAATAACTCTCAGCGAGTTTCAACCAAATTTCAAAGATGGATAAAGGTTCCAAGAGATACTAAGTTCTTGCTGATATAATGAAACTTCCAGGTAGGCACAGGAAAGGCATATATCACTGCTCCCACCAAGGAAAAAGAGAGGGAAAAGTCAACCATCCTCTTTCATTCAGCTCACCCACAAGGGTTTTTTAGAAATCAGTACCTCTGTAGTTTCAGATGACCCACAGCACTGTTGTGCCTTGTCTAGATCACAGGCTAGAACAGTGAGGTGCTACACTGTGAAAACACACAGTGAAAACAGTGTTTTCTTACATCTTTTCTTAGAAAAGACATGCTACCCGGTGAAAACACAGAACTGTGACTATCCTGGACATGGAAACATTCACAGGAAATAAAACTTCCAATCAGAGCAGGCTGGGTGCTTTAGCATGCAGAAACGTTACCAGACATGAGCCTGGGAGAATGAAAAACGTCCAACCATTATGGGTGAATGGAAGACACTTTCACTTGTAGGTCACTTACTTTTCTTGTATGGAATATGACTTCCTACTCTCATCTCTTGAACAAGCTCCAAAAGCATCTGATCTTCACTTTTGGTCCATTCTTTCCTTTTCAAATCTTTGTTATAGACTTGATACTTCTGCAAGCACTGGAAAGGTGTCCTGTTTGTCTTAATACAATGAAAACAGAGCTACTCAGATAACTGGATATTTATGAGGATAAAAAGCAAGAGGGCAAGGCCAAAGTACCAAACGTTTTTGGTACTGTTCTCGAATGCTTCTCAGAAAAGTATTAATTAACAATGAATTAACATTTATGCCATTTTCTGAAAACTGACATGAGGCACAGTTAAGGCAGAATTAATTGACTTTCCACCTCTTGTTTCTGAGCTCCGAAGACCTTACCCCCAACTCCTGGGCTATAGTCTGCCAGTCCAGATAACCGTGTTTAGCAGCTATCGTCTTTAGCCTCTCTATTTCCTCCTCAGTCCATTCCTTTTTGTTGATGCTTGGATGCTCCCAATTTTGCCAAAACTTCCTCAGTTCTTCTGAACTACGTTGTCCATCAAACTAGAAGAAAGAGCAAAAGTCTGTTTTGTCTTGTAGCTGGGACTGAAACAACAGGGCAGACAGGAACACCAATACGTGGAATATATTTTGTATTTCAGATATGTCTTATTGCTAAGTTTTCCAGAATTAAATAATCAAATTTAACCAATTACATCAAGTTTTCAGTGCTTCTGTGCTTGCCAAGTTGAGATCACATAACAGGCAACTTCTAGAAAGACACGATGGGAACACTGGACACAAACTAGACCAAGTCAGGTAATTCTCAAGAGAAGGGACACAGATATCAGAAGTAATAAAACAGCCAATCTCCCAACTTACATGGACATTTGAAATTTTCTCCCAGTCATGCTCATCGAATCTGTTTCCTAACAAGTCACTTTCTGGGAGTTGGCTAAAGCAGAAGGTACAAGGAGAAAGAACAAACCACATTATATGGTTAATTAAACAGTCACTTTGTCCTCCTGATCTTGCTTCCTCTTATTCCTCCCACCTGTTACTGACTTCCACAAGAACTGAACACTTACTACCTCAAAGCACCAGGCTCTTTAACTTGGTAACGTTGCCCAAAACAATGTTTCTTCTTGAAAAACAGTCCCCTGCAAGTTGATGTTGGTTTAGCAGGAGAAACGATTAATGCAATAACCAAACACGTTGCTCCAGATGTGTTAATGAGCAAAACCTCACAACTACTAAGCTCTCTGCTTCCTTATTGCTAAATCAAGAACTATTTTAAACGGCACCTCTACGTTGGGTATAGACACTATGTTTGTGTATCAAGACCCAAAACACAATTCTTACTAAAGAACTGTGGAAATGAGACCTCTGCAGAGTTTGAACAGCACTTAATTTTTTTGCAAGCCAACACAAACAAAGATTTCTCCAAATGTCATATCTACAAGTGCTCGAGGAAGGAGGGAACTTTAAGAAGTAAACTCCAAGAACAGACTTTCATTTTCACTGAGAACATAAAAAGAAGAATTCTCACTTAATTGCCTCTATTTCTTGCTCCACTTCTTTGATTTGCTTTTCCAAGATCTGTTTCTCCATTTCAGTCTTGACTTTCTCCAGTTTCTGATTCCAATAACTCATCCTGTTCAAAGACATTTTTAGCATTACTTAATATGACTATATGGGAATGAGGTCAATGGCATCAGAAGATGTATGGCAAAGATGGTTTCCCCAGCAGTACTATTCTTTCCTTCAAGTTTATTGCCACAGTACACAAAACTGTTGTTCTAGGTTTTCCCACACGGCACATTCGTTGTCCTACTTTTGCCCCTTCAGTGTAAATCATTGGCCCAGAACAGGTCAGATTAATCATTTTGGTATTTACAGATAGAACCAATGATTGCTGTAACAGCAACAAACAAAGACCCTACCAGCTTCAGGCACAGAAATCTCTCGGTGGACACACCATAATGATTTGCTACAAATCACAATTTGTGCTTCAAGCCCTGCAGACTATTTTAAGTTATATCACTGTGCCAATGGGAAGAAATAGATGGCTATAAAATGCCACAATACAAAACAAAACCTCTCCACCTACCAGACATCCGCAAAACAATCATCAAACATTTACAACCCAACCCAAACGCTGCAACCTCTTGCTTATGGTCAGAACATTGCAGTCCAAGACCCTTTGGTACCACGTGCACACACAGATAACGTGTCAACAAAGAATGAAAGATGCTGCTGCCCACAACAGTGTCATCCTCTGCACTGGTGCCCGCAGGACAGGGGAGTTTGGGCACCTCTTCTGTAATTCAGGGACTGGCTCTTCCAGGCCCAACAGTGATAGTCAAAGTATCTGCTGTGTTTTGTAACCTTACCGAATCGCAAACAGTTAACGCAAGGACTTGCTGAAAGAATGTGGAATCTCCACATATATCCTCTCCTTCCTTCATATATAATGTTCTCATCAGGAGAAAGAAGATTTTTGCACAGTACTTACTTCAGTAACTTTGGCTGAAGCAGGCGCTGCAAGCGGTCACTTACTACCGATTTCTGCAATAATGTCTTCTCACTGCTTTTCCCTAAACCAAACAGGGTAATCGAGCATTCAGACATTAGTGCAAAACCACTGCCAAGGAAAAGAGAGATCCACTGCTTTCAGTATCCCTGTTAAAGTATCCCCCGGGTCTTCAGTAAGAGTTCCCCACCTAAATCACTAATGTCATGTCTGACTTGGGCAAGTCACAGCCTCCTGCTCAGTTTTAGTTCCAAAGAGACCTCAATAAAGGTCGCCACCCAAGTGTTCGTAACCATCTAGAGCTGTAAGCATCCCTTGAACTTCTCTCATCTGAGCACTATCCTTGCACAATCTCATTTGGTTTTGGAGTGCTCACAGGAGCTGATGCATCAAAACAAACGCAAATGAAAGAAGGGAGTCATTAATCACTCACTGAAACAATTTATAGAGCATGCCATTTACTTCTAACTACTTTTTTTTGTGAAGTCAAGTATGAAATATCAGAAGTGTTGACGTTTAAATGCAAACGGGCTGGGGGAAGAACTAACAATATGAAAATATACATTTGTTATAGCTCTTATAGAACACTGAAGGGCACATAGAGTTACTTACATTTTTTTGAAAGCAGTTGTTCAAAGGATTTTATGCCCTGAGCTGCCTTCTCCTTGGCATCTTCATTGGAAGGAGGGCCCTAATGAAGATGACAAGGTTTAGATACATTGGAAGAGTCAGATAGGCAGAAAAATTGCCCTTTCTTCTTAGACCTGTAGAACTTAGAACTGCTACAAAAAAAGACTGGTAACTCAAACTTGTGCAAACTAACATTCAAACTGCTAAGTTACCTTTATTAGCACTAGCTCACAGATCCATCAGACAACAGAAGGAAACAAATACAAATAGATACTTCAAGCAAGTAAGTTTGTCCACGGTTACAGTGCACATTCTCAGCTCAAAGCCAGGCCTGCTCGCATTAGCTGAGAGTTGGTTGAAGAAGCATTTTGAACACGAGGGACACGCATGTTTATACTTACTTAAGATGCACTAACAACTTGGGTAGGATTTAACAGAAAAAATTACCAGTCATTGCTTGAATATTATATTACTATATGCATGGTGACAGTTGACATCTTAGCTACAACAAAAAAATCAAGATCTCCTTTTGCTAGCGACCCTTTAAAAAACACATGGAAAAAGTAGTGACATTTGCCTCAGAAAATTCAGTTTCAAAAACAATCAGATTTCAACAAGTACTTTAAACAGCAGCATGGAATTGGATCGCAGAGATGAAGAGAAATGATCAAAGTTAAGTTGAAAACAAGAATGTTCAAGTGCCCCATGGCTGGAATGCCACTCCTCAGAACTCACTTTCAGACGTCACAGCCAGACATGGGTTGAACAAACATTTCCAAAAGAGGGTAAGCAAGCAACAGGTGAGGAAAAAAAAGGTTTCAAACTGAGGAGTGACTTTCACAGTTACACAGCTGAAATGTAACACAGTTTTAACACAGTCACAATTTAAATCTATCATTGAAAGACATATCAGTACGTAACCTAGTTATATTTACTTACAATTCCTGTTGTTTTATCCTTAAAGTATGGCTTCATAAAATGACCCAAAAATATGTTTGTTGGTAGATTTCTACCATCTCCTGCCTTTGCTATTTTTGGACCGCCAAGCTCGCACATGATTTCCTTCTGCAATACAAGAATTAAACAGTATCAGTGTCTCCTTCAGATTCCTAATTTCAGAGGGCAGTGGCTGAGCCATCACAAACATCCCAGGCAGGGTTCAAATTTGCAGCACCAGACTGTAGATCAGCGTACGTGCTGAAAACAGGGTTTGGAACTTACTAAGTTTGTATAGTACACTACAGGGGGTTAACAAAAAAACCGAAAAATACTAACTTGCTAAAACAAGCTAAAATTTAAGGTATAAAATACCCTAGTGGTAGCATTTCTAGTGATAAGCAAGCATGGAAACATCAGTGAAATAAGCCATCTGAAAGGCCAGTCAGGTGACATTGGTTTGAACTGCCATGAAGAAAATGAAGCTGGTTGCTGGCCAAGCAAGCTGAGCTCTGCACCAGCACATGAATGAGGGACTTTGCTGCAGCTGATTCCACTGGTACCTGTGATGGATTAGGAATGTCCTGGAAAGCTTTCCTGAGCTTGATGGGCAGGGGAAGATGGCAAACAGCAACCCAGAAAAGCACAGGAATGAACATTTTACCCCTGTTTCGCTCACCTGCTGTTCCTTGTTTTCTGCAATGAGAAGCTCGACTTCCTCAATCTTTTCCTGGATAACTTCCTGGTACACACGGTTCATCTGCAGACACGTTTCTGGATCCTGTGGCAGACTACTTTCAATATCATCATCACTACTGTCATCTTCTCTTTCCATTTCCTTGAAGCAAATAAGGCATTTGGGGGTGGGGGGGCAGAGGAAGGGAAAAAAAAAGGAAGGGAAAAAAAGAAGGAAAGGAATAAAGGGGGAATAGGGAGCAAAATGCTTGCTTTAAAAGCAGGTATGTAACATAATTATTTTTGTAACTCAGTACTTCTATTACCTTACAAAACTGATTTTCAAATCAGTTTTCACTGTTTGTCTCTCCCTGGCAGCTGTTTTGAATGCTCCCAGCGGCAGAGTTACCAGCCTCTCCTAGCTCCCCTTCACCCTGTTCATTAGCTCAGCCTGCCACCATTTGAACCAGAGTCTGACTCCAAACCATGCCAACGCCTGGTCTAGTGCCATCAACTGCAAAACTGTAAGTAAACTGCAAGAGAGTAGTACTTTACACTGGAGCTCTCTTACCGGCTAAGGCTGTACTTCAGAACAACTCCTTCAAATTTCCACCTCATTTGTGCTTCTGCTGAAGCAATTCTTCCCTTACATCATTTACTACCACATGCTTCGGACGCAAAGCAGGGCTGGCTGTTTCATGAAAGTGCTCTGCACCTGGGTCCAACCTGCCTCAGCAGATTTGCCTTCACAGACCAGCTTCTCCCTTCCTGTGCTATATAGGTGTTAAGATATTTTCTCTGCTAAATGTTTTTATATGAAGTCTGAGAAAATACTATGTTTTAAACAACACCAAAGGTAAACAGATTTGTAAGAAGTCTTAGAAGTAATTTTCCCCTCGTGTACAAACCCAGTATTCTTCAGGTACAAAGAAGTAAAAGATTTCTTGGTCACAAGCTGATGATTTCTTTCTCACATGCAATTGCTCTGCAACCTCCCCAGGAGCTGGTGTGTTTCCAGGGACAGAGATCAGCAAGCACTAGAGCAGCAGAACCTCTGATCCCTGATATTTGTTTTCACATGAAGAAGTCTCTCTGTTACACGTGAATAACAAAGTCCTGGGCAGGAATAACTAAACCTCCAGGTCTATTAATCCTTCCCAAGCTACAGAGTCAAGCCAGCTGCCTAGATTTCCCCAGAACAGAGTGAAATTCCCCCTCCTCCTGCTCCCTTCAATAGACAGGTGGAAAGGTATGTCTAAAGAGGAAATGGTTACCATTTCAGCATGAGAATCCGAGTCATCATCTTCACCATCATCTGTTAGACAACAAAAATACAAAAATGCTGACTACATTGGGATAAAAAAAAAATAAAAGCTTCAAACCCAAGACTTTTCAATTAAAGCACACAAAATAAAGCACCACATAGTATCTCAGACATGACCATTAGAACTTTTGGATACTGTCAATATTGCCAAGTAAAAATTGTATTTAGTTGTAATTCACTTATGCACTTTTTTGTTCTAGAGTAGGAAAAAACAGCAGTTCCTGATAGCTACAATCAACAGTCAAGCTGCACCTTGGTCCTACACATCATGGCAAGTTACAGGCTCCAGAGCGTGCAGCCAAGTGAACGTTCCAACCCAAAAGAACCCAGAAACTCTGGAAGCACCTAACAGCCCTTCCACACTCTTCAGCAATATTGGGGTTGCATTCAGTGTGGCTACGGACATCTGACATACGTTGTTCAGACTCACGTGATCAAAACACAGGTGGATGAAGCGACTGTGCCAGCCACCAGAGGTACAGATAGCCAAATTATTACCACCCCCTCTTTGCTTTGAAAAATTAATTTTAGGAGGCCCAGGCAGGAGCGGCTCACACAGTCGAGTTTGTGTTGTCCATTCAGATGGCGTGGGAACGGCTGCGGTTTAACTATTTGGCGGGCTGTTGCATTTCATGAGTCAGCTCGTTACCACCTGCCCTGACTGGAAACCTCCATCAGGATGCGTGATGGTTCCCTAAGCCTTCCCCGCTAGCTTGCCATGGGTTTCATCAGGAAAACATGCAAAACACCGGTGCAAGAGGCTTCTCCTGCAAGGACGCCGGCTCGGGGAAGCCCTGAGGAGACGCCTCGCCTCGGGTCCTCCGGAATTGGCTCCCAGCACCGCCTGTGCGCAGCGCCTGGCAGAGGCGGCGGGGTTAGCACAAGAACGACGCGAGCCTCTCTCCCGACACGCATCTCAAGGGCCAGAGCAGCAGCTTCAGGTAGGAGCAGAAGCGCCGGCGGAGGCTGGAGGGGGGCGAACACGCGTCCCGCCCTACCCGTGCCGGAGCTGAGGCTGACATCGGACACGGCCGCCTCGATGCCGGCCCCGCCGGGCTCCAGGCTCCGCTCCAGCTCCTCGATCTCCCGCCGGATCCGCTCCCGCTCCGCGTTCAGGTCGAGGCCCGCGGGGGACAGCGCGGCCCCAGCGCGGTGGGGCCCGGCCGGGCCCGGCCAGCGGGACATGGCCGCGCCGCAGCCTCCGGGGCCTGGGCCTCGCCGCGGGGCCCCGCCCCCTCCCCGCCCCTCCCCTCCCCGCCGTCCAATCACCGCCCGGCACCGCCGTCAGGTGAGTCCCTCCGCACGTGACGCCGGCCAGCCAATCAGGCGCGCCGGCGGGAGGGAGGCGGCGGCCGGGTCCCCGCTCCCGCCGCACGAAACCCCGCAACGCCTTTTCCCTCGGCGGCCAAGAACGCCCTGGGGGGGCCCGGCCGGCCCGGGGGCTGCGGGGGCCGGCGGGGCCCCAGCCCAGCAGGAGGAGGGACGTGCTCTCCTCCGGGAGGGTGTCAGCCAGCGATGGAAAAGCCAGTTCCACAGGAGCACCAACAGCGTCGCATGGTGTAACGAGGTTGAATATCAGAAATTAACTTTTAAGTAACGATTTCTGCATGAAAGCAAAGTTCTCCGTTTGAGTCCGTTCCGTAGTTTTACTGTCCATCTTCTGACATTTCAGAAATTCTGTCTATTGATTTAAGGAGGTCAGCGACGAGCTGCAGCGATTCTGCTCCGGAGACCAGCTGCCTGGAACGCGGGAGAGAGAGACGGCGTTAGGTGGAGGAGGAGAGGAGGGAGTCGAGTCGCAGGGCAGCGGTGCTGCCTGCCCCGGCAACGCCGTTTTCCAAGCAGCGGTTTGTCTGGACTGAAGACTTCACTTCTTGAAGTCTTCATAACATAGGAGTCTTAGAGAACTGATGAGGGACTTAGACCAAGTATAACGTCTTCACATCAACTGAAAACTCAAGACTTACATAGTCTAGTTATTTTCATTAACTGAGCTTGGAAGAAAAGACACTGCAGGTAAGTAAGAACAAGGCCTAGCTGATCTGGCATACAGAATACAAAAACCAGAGTTTCCATCCTAAAAAAAAACCCCCGCTGGGGACACTTAGTTCTGACCTCACTATTTAGACAAGCATCTGGGACAGCGTTAGGAGAGTTTTCTTAAAACGACTCACTTTATTGAGGACCGGGAGTTCGTTATAACCGTGAGAAGGTTCTGTAAGGCAACGTCTGCGTTTTGTTTCACCGCGGCCAGACTCGCGGCCTGGCCGGACCTCAAGGCTTCGTTCTCCGTCTTGTAATTCTTCAGCTGAATCTAGGGAGGAAATAAACAGAAACTTTATAGGAAAATAACCACAAAACTCCGGTAGATACTTTACAATTAAAGCAACTAATGAATACATTCATACAGCAGTGTGTTAGGTACAGCAAGGACCTGTAACCAGACTGCCTAGAGAAAATGTCCTCCCAGCTCTGGAGAGCAGTCTCCGACAGAAAACTACAACTCAGAAGCCTTTACGAAACCTGAAAACATTTGCACCACTTCTGTCACAGCCCAGCAACCCTCAAGTCTGCTTGTTTCACAGAACCAAGGCAGTGCCGCAGCGCGGGGCACTCCAACCGCCACGGAGGGGACGGAAGCTGCTATGGGAGCCCCATGTTACCGCCTGCCGCGTCTCCCACGCTTCTCCCCCTCCTCTGCCAGGCACCTTCCCGCTCGCCCTGTGGCATTACTGGCGTTCACGGCTCCCAAAGATCGAAAGGCATTTGAACATCCCATGAAACCTCAGCATAGCCATAGCTAAAGTACTGCGCATCCCAGAGGTGGAGTTAACTGTCTGCGTAGAGCTGAAATGTTCTAGTCTAGAATGTTTTCCACAGCATTTGCTAGGAAAAGTGAGGTGTAGGTAATATTTTTCAATGTCCTTTTTTATAGACTCAATTTCAAGGCATATGTTTTCAGGCCCTGTACATTCAGCAAGGCCTTAAGGATACCACTTCATACCTGAAGTAGTGCGTTTTCCTGTTTCAGTTTTGTAGCACTGTTTTCTGCTTTAACAGCCCGTTTCTGAAATAGAATAAAGATTATTTATACCATGGCAGTGCTTAAGACCTAGCAGGCGGTTTGAGCTACGTAGGAATGCGTGATTCCAGCATATAACTCAAAGCGATATGGCTCGAGTCATACCACCTCTTATTCTGAGTGCTTTACAAGATGGGGATACTGCCCCCAGCCATGTCTGATCAGCTGTTTCCTCCCCATTTTTCCTTTCAGATATCTTCAAGCACCATCCATCACCTCCAGCTATTATTTTTTTTTTGTGGACGAGAGGAAAAGGTTCTCAGTATAACTAAGCAAGCAGGAAAAGCAGCTCTTAGCGCATATAGGAGGTGTTTTTAGAAGGCTGCAAAAAAGCAATTGATGGTGTTGATGAATCCAAAAATGGTGTTTCTGTGAAGACCTCCCTTACTCTAGATAACAAAAGGAGTTCTAGACTGGGACGCAGCCTTGTAAGGGAAAAGTTCAAACCCATGTCAGACCTGTTTAGTGCTCACACGGGCAAAGCAATCACTTCAGCTTCCCTCGCTCTGCTGAGGGAGGATGGAAAAGGAACGGAACTACACAATTCCAAGTGCAAACAAGCTTCCGCTGCTATGGCAAATGCCAACACTTACAGTCATCAGCTGGAGATTTTGTTCCACGTGCTGCACCATTGCTTCCAAATCCTGTGCTTCTTTTTCTTCTTTAATTTTGTTTTCCTCGAGCTTTCTTTCAAGCTTCCTCATCCTTAAAAAACAAGAGACAGTGTTCAGTAAGCACTTGCAGCATTAAATACCTTTGGAAAAAAATTCTAGAGAAGGATCAAGAAACTCATTCTTTCATGTTATAAGAAAAATGAAGTCTTCCCACAGAAGTACGCTTCTAGGCAGCGGCTCAGGGGATTCCTTTGCTCAACATCCATTAGCATTAACAGGAACATTAACAGGAGCTGAATGCAGAAAGGCCGTACAGAAAACATGGCCATTCACAATCAGTCTAGACAAGGGTAATTCTGAGACAAACGGCTACACCGTCATCAGGGACGTACCAGCTGCCTCAGTGCGAGGAGCAGCACAGCGCAGAGGATTCAGACAGGAACTTAGGAAACTGCTACCCCAGATCGGTCACCGGGTTGTTTAACCTCAGGAAATTCCAGACTCCCGATACCAAGTTGCCCACCAGCAAAAATAAAAATTCTTTTCTTGCTTCCAAGGAGAGAGATGAACATTCATTATTTTGTTAATCTGAAGCTTTATGAAATGCATCCTGTCCAGCCCTACCCTCATTTTCACTAACCACCTAAACTGCATTAAGCTAAGCCACACAAGCATATTCATCAGATGCCAGCTTGCTACTTACTTTCCAAGCCTTTTTCAATAAGAAAACCAGCTTTGTTAAAGCTTTTTAATAAATAGCATAGATTTCAACTACATTTTTCTTCTTTAAAGACGTTGACTGTTTCCAGGGAGCACCTCTTCTAAGACAACTCCTTGCTTATGTGGTTACTTTCCCCCATACTGTGGCTTACGCACTTGTCTGCTTGAGTTTCAGAGAAAATCTGAAGCTTATTGATCTTGCTTCTCAAACTGGCATTCTCTTCTTTTAGCTAAAAAATAAAAATTCTCATTAGAAATGAGGGTGTAGTTTCACAACACTAACACTCCAAGACTAGTACCAAGAGAAATATTCAGCTTTAACTCTAGTGCTGGAAAGTCTTGCACTTTCTATTACATTCAAGCTTAGTTTTGCACCTAGTTTTCCCCTCTCAAAACCATTTAACTTCACTGCCAGAAACAGCACTAAGCAATCAGTGCAGATGTGACTAATCAAATGCTGTTAATGCTAGATTAATATGACCTCAAGGGGAAGAGCTTGAGGAAGTCACCCGGCTCATGCCAACAGCAGTAGGACAGACAAGGTACTGTAAAGTTTTTCAGATCTACTTCTCTTCCGCAAGCATCTCTGCCAACAAGCTGCCGCGCACTGCGCAGCACTGCTGACAGCACGCTTTGGTAACACCGGAGGCTGACACCAAGTTTCTGTAACAACCTGATCCAGGAGCTCAGAGCTCGCTTGACACAAGACGGAGCCCGGAGGCGGCGTTCGCGTCCGCCCTGCCGAAGGTGCCGGGAGGCCGGCCGAGGTGCTCACCTCCTCGTAGCTGGGCTGCCGCAGGGAGCGAAGGCCCGGCCCCGGGGGGGCTCCGAGGGAGGCCACGCTCGGGTCCTCGCTGCCTGCCAGCCCCGCACCCTCGCAGAAGAAGGAGCCGGCGGAGGGTGAGGCGGGGCCCGCGGCGGCGAGATGGGCCTGCTCCACGGCCAAGGGCCGGTAGCTCCCGCTCCATTCCTCCTCCTCATCCTCATCCTCCTCTCCGGGAGGCGCGGGATCCGGCAATAAGAGGGGTCCGAGGCCCGGACCGGGCCGCGCCGCCTGCGGAGGGGAGAGCGGAGGGGCTGAGGTAGGCGCGGGACGGGCCCCTCAGCGCGGCGAGGGATGGAGCCGCCCCTCCGCCCGGGCCCTACCTGGGGGGCGCCGCCCGCCTCCTCGCCGCTCCGGGCCTTGCTGCGGACGAACTCGTGGAAGGAGAAGGGGTTGGGCTCGGCCGGGCCCGCCGCCGGCAGCCCCCCGCCCGCCACCGCCATGGCTGCCCCGCCTCAGCCCGCTCCGCGACCCGGGCCGCCACCGGCGGCGGGACGGGGCGGGACCTCGCCTCAGAGCGGGCCCGCCCCCCCTCAGAACGGACCAATTAGCGAGCGGACACCGCAACCTCACCCAATCGCGGCCTCACCCGAGTCCCGCCTCCTCGGGTGGGGGGACTCAGCCACGCCCCTTTCCCCGCCCACTCATTCCCGGAGAGGGGGCAACGCGGCTGCGCAGTGCGCCCGCGAGGCTTCCCGGTGACGGCAAGATGGCGGCCGCCATGGCGTGGCTGCGGCGGGGCGTCTGGGGTCCGGCCCGGCGGTGAGCGCTCCCTCCGCCACCCGCGGCGGGACGGGGACGGGGACGGGGACGGGGACGGGGTGGGGGAATGCAGCGCCCGGCCTCCCTGACGGCGGCTCCCGCTTTCCCGCAGGTGCGGGCTGGCGGCCGGCCGGAGCTACAGCGGCGGCGGCGCCTACCCCAGCGTGTCACTGACCGTCCCGCTGCCCGGCGTGCCCAAGGCGGTCTTCGCGGCGGCCGAGGGCAGGGAGCGATTCGAGACGCGGGTGACGGTGCTGGAGAACGGGTTGCGCGTCGCTTCCCAGAATAAGTTCGGGCAGTTCTGCACCGTGGGCCGTGAGTACCCGCGCCCGGGGTGGGGTGGGGTGGGTGGGGGGGGGGCACCGGGCCCGGCCTGAGCTTGGGGAGCAGCGACACCGGCGCCGCCGTGACACCTCACCCCGCCCGGGTGCCTGAGGTGTGCGTAAGGACCGGGAGGGGACAAAAATCGTGCTGACTTTTTCTCTTCTTAACACCAGTTCTTATAAATTCGGGATCAAGACATGAAGCGAAATACCTCAGTGGCATCTCTCACTTCTTGGAAAAGCTGGCCTTCTCTGTGAGTACCCGACTTGTCATAGCGGGGTCCCGGAGTCTGTGCGAAACACCGTAAATCTGCACAGCGGCCGAGGGCAGGGCCCGCTCCTCACAGCGGCACTCTGGGTTTGATCTCTTTAAATAGATGGTGATGGTATTCCTAATTAATTATTGTGACCGTAATTATATTTTGAAAGTCTGCTGTGCTTTCACCTCCGAGTGAGTATTTAGCAAACCGTTTGACTTAAAGAATGTAGAAGATGCTCGTTCTGGGCTACTCCAAAGGATTATAAACAGTTATGGCTTTACTAATTCATAACACTGGTTTCTTCTTTTTTAGTCCACAGCCCAGTTTGGCAGCAAAGATGAAATTCTCCTCACCTTAGAAAAGCACGGGGGCATTTGTGACTGCCAGGCATCGAGGTATGACGCTCCTTCTCTGTGCTGAGTGGTTGTAACGCTGATAGTAGTTTGAGTTGTTTTTTCTGGTGTGTGACAGTAAAAGCCACTTCTTGCTTCTAAGCAGCAGAAATCCATTTGTGGCGACTGCTAAGAAGCTACAAAAGTGAACCTGAAAGGGTTATAAAAGTCAGTTCTGTTTCCCTTTGAAAGCATTTAATGGTAGTGGTCAAGCAGCTTTATCTGTGATTTCCCGATACTGAATGATCATAGATGTGACTTCTCAGCATGGAACCCATGTGCTTGTGTTGCAGGGACACCATAATGTACGCTGTTTCTGCTGATGCCAAAGGCCTGGACACGGTGGTCAACTTGCTGGCTGATGTAGTGCTGCAGCCCAGGTTATCAGGTCTGGGAACATAAGTCTCTGTCTCCAAAAAAGAATCCCAATGCATGACTTGCTACTAGATTTCAGAATTCCTCATTAGATTGTGCTCATCAAGAAGCTATCGTGCAGCAGTTGGGTATTTTGCATGGTGGTTGTTATCTCTTGCTTTCTCTCTTGCTACAGATGAAGAAATTGAGATGACTCGAATGGCTATACGATTTGAGCTTGAAGACTTGAATATGAGACCTGATCCAGAGCCTCTCCTCACAGAAATGATCCATGCGGTAAAATATGGAAAAGTCTACCTAGCGTGCAGTCCCCTGTATGAGACATGCTGCGTTCTCTTCCTCAGTTTTTCCTCAACTTCAGGGTTTATTTTAGACTATTCCAAAAACAAATTTTTCTGTTATTCAGGTAGATTTCAGGGGTGAGAGGGAGAATTTTGCTGTCCCTCCACTGGGGAATTCTACATTCTACACCCGTGAAAGATTTTAACCTAAACTAAAACTGTCTATAACTTATCTTTGTTGACATGGGTGACAGCGTGTTGTTGAGTTATGCTGACATTAGTGAAATAACGCTCAGCCTTTCCTCTCTTACGTGTCCCAGACAGGTAGGCATAACTCTGAAACAGAAGGTTTAGATGGAGGGAGGTGAAGTAATATTTGTTACTTTAATGTATCTGTTTCCTTTTAGGCAGCCTTCAGAGACAATACAGTTGGACTGAACAGGTTCTGCCCAGTAGAAAATACTGACAAAATTGATCGAGAAGTCCTGCATTCGTACCTGCGCAACTACTATACGCCAGACAGGATGGTACTTGCTGGGGTGGGAATCGAGCACGAGCAGTTAGTGGAGTGTGCGAAGAAATATCTGCTTGGAGCGGAGCCGGTGTGGGGCAGGGGGCAGACCAAGGACGTGGACAGATCTGTGGCTCAGTACACAGGAGGCATTGTCAAGGTAAAAGGAAGGTGGAGGTGGCATCGTGCTTCTTCCTGTCTCTTGGAGGTGCATATTTGGACCTGAGCTGATTTCTCTGTAGGCTTTGCTTTCCTGAAATTACGTACTGAATATGAGCCAAAACCGGCCATGACAGCCGTTATTTGGGTGACATGTTAATTATTGGGAATGTATCAAGCTGGATACAACGGGTGAAAACTGGTCCTAATAATTTGTCTGCCCTTCTCACAGGTTGAAAAAGATATGTCAGATGTGAGTCTGGGCCCTACTCCCATCCCAGAGCTTACCCACATCATGATTGGGTTAGAAAGCTGCTCATTTTTAGTAAGTATTAACCTAAAATCCTTTGTTTTGGGTGCCCTGTACTTGAAGAATCCCAGAATACCATCTGATGATGTAAACACTGGCGCTCTTCCTGCTGGTGCTGCACATACAGACAAGCAGCTTTTTCACTGACAGTTTGATGAAGGCACTGACCTTTACACTCTTCTTGTGCTGTGTTTCTTTCTGACTCTTCTTCTCCCTCTCTACTCATCCCAGACCCTTGAGAGCTCTGGTGTTAGCAGACTGAGTTTCTTGTTGCATTTCAGGAGGAAGATTTCATTCCCTTTGCGGTATTAAACATGATGATGGGAGGTGGTGGCTCTTTTTCAGCTGGAGGGCCTGGCAAGGGCATGTTCACCCGACTGTATCTCAATGTGCTCAACAGGTTTGTTTGCCTTTCTGTTTAAGGGATAGCAGAAAGAGTCTTCTCTAGCAGGTTCACATGGAAAGCTTCCTGTTTTGGAAGCCAACACCCCCAGTTTTTACATCAGCTTATTCCGCTTGAAACATGCAGGACTGATTTGTCAGTGGGCATTTTGAGAGGGTGAAGGTAAAGGGCAGAAGTGACCGTGGATCCTGTTTTCCTCCACTAGCCCAATCCATCCTTTAATCAGGGGATATTAACAGAATTGGCAGTAGGTACCAGTACTGCTGCTCTGTATTGTTCTGGGTTTGGTCTCAAGGATGCAAGTGGAGAGAAGGAAGTAGATGGCACATGCAGAAATTGTCAGAGGCAGGGATTGACAATTCTCATTGGCGCTGCTGAGAATCTTGAAAATGCACTAGGAGGGGAGTCGCTGTCCATGTTAATTTTTACATTTAAATTCTGTTTTTTAGATTTTTAAATACTGTTTGTATACTCACAGGCACCACTGGATGTATAACGCAACCTCTTACCACCACAGTTATGAGGATACAGGTCTCCTGTGTATACATGCCAGTGCAGATCCAAAACAGGTATATAGTCCTGAATTCAAAGACAGGTGTCCTTAAGAAGTAATCACATCACTTATTACCAGACAGTAATGTCAACTGAAGAAGCATTGTTCTAATGCTCTTTCAATTATCTTGTTTTTCCTAGGTTCGAGAGATGGTGGAAATCATCACAAGAGAATTCATTCTAATGGCAGGAGCAGTAGGAGAGGTCAGCAGCCTAACTTGCAGACTAAGCAGATAGTCTTTGAGCTGAAATAATGCATTGCACTGGCCTTGCTAGGATGAATTTTTGTAGATACGTATGTTAATTATTTCTGTAAAAGAATATAGCAACTTTGGCAACACATTCACAAAGAGGAACGTGTTTGCAGAACTCTTATGTGGTATCTTCTATTAGAGAGCAGTGGCCAGGCTTTTTTGAACATCTGTTTGTATTTGCTGCTCATTTACAGGTAGAACTTGAACGAGCAAAGACGCAGCTGAAGTCCATGCTCATGATGAACCTTGAGTCTCGGCCAGTTATCTTTGAAGATGTGGGAAGGCAAGTGTTGGCAACAAACACAAGGAAGCTACCTCATGAGCTCTGTGCCCTGATCGGTGAGTAGACAATGCTTTTCCTTGCTGTGACCGGATTGTAGGTACAGTTGGGGCGGGGCAACTTACAACATACTCTTGTAGCATGGATGAATTGCCTTAGAAAGCCTGGGGGCATAAATACTGCAGATCTATATTTCAAACCGATCTTCTTAATTGCTTGCAAGCTAACACAATGTTTATTTTTGTCAGAAGGAAGGAAAAAACAGAAGCATGGTAGAGAAGAAGGTCTAGAGTTAGTGATTGGTTTTCTTGTGCATGGGGTCTGACTTGGCATCGTAATAAAGCTGCATCATGCTATTTAGAATGTAGTTGTCACAACTCTGGCTTTTTGGGGTATTTTCTGCAGGTCAGGTGAAATCTACTGATATCAAGAGAGTGGTCACCAAGATGCTTCATAAAAAACCAGCTGTGGCTGCACTGGGTGACTTAACAGATTTGCCCACTTATGAACACATCCAGGCAGCGCTTTCCAGTAAGGATGGGCGACTCCCTCGGGTGTACCGGCTCTTCCGATAAAGCAGCGCATCCTGCATGTCTGACAGACTTGTTTCTTTTTTAATATGTTTTTGAGATTATAATATTGCTGCAAGCCCTTCCCCCCCATCTTTCCAGGCATACTGTGCAAACATGGAGCTACGCTACAGCTGAACAAAGCTGCTTCAGAACATTGGACTGTGAAGAGCCCGTTACATTGGGCTTAAAGGCCCACCCTGGCTCTGGATAAGTACTTTGACCCTCTGAGTAGGTTACAAGAGAAGATGGGGTGTATACAGCCTTCTCTTGGCACTGGGGAGAACATGGCAAGCCAAAATATTCATCACTGCAACTGAAAGCATGTACCTGAGAAGAAACAAGTCACTGCTGTGTGTTACCGCTTAATCACATCAGCAGGAGAAGTGGGGCTGTCACACTGGAGGCCCTGGTTTATGCCCTTCCTGGGAATGTGGTGGCATGTTAAAGAACGTGGCTTATGTATCTGAATTCAAAGAGTACTTATAGCTGTTACCAAGGTGAACAAAAGACTTGGTCAAACTGAATTAGGAAAATACTAGTTACTATCCATGTGAAGTTAGGCAACAAGTTTCCTGCAGTCCAGGTTTTGTTACAAGCATTATGGATGTATTTCATCAGTGTAACTTACCACCTGTAGTACTACTAGAAGTCACATGTCTGGAAGTAACTTCATAATTTTGCTAGTGCTCAGAGGAAAGGAGACCCATGGCATAACTAAGTTTCTGTAGAGTTCATCTACAGAGATACCATACATAATGCTACGTGGACACTTACTCTTGAATGAAGGTGATCCCATTCTTCAGGTTCTTCACTTGCAAGTGAACTATACTAAAGAATAAAAGTCCTTTTACTCCAGAGTTGGTATACAAACGGAACGTTATTAAAAAGAGTTGCTGCTGCTGCACCCTAAATTCATACCTGCTTTCTTCGTTGTCACTTGGATGAACTTAAGGTCTTGCAAAAAGACGACATAATTGTCAGTCTCACAGCAGAGATGTCGCTCAGCAAGGAGTCAAGATCAACAAAATGACAACATTTAGGAAACTTACAGTCTTGAAAGTGACTGACGCCATGTTATGGAAAGACATGAAGCTAAGTGCCACGCATTTGACACGCTGAAGAAAAGGAGATCCAAAAGAAAGGAAGAAAACATTTGATTTACATAATCCCCTAACATATGGGCTTAAAAATGTAGACAGCTGCATTGCAGCACATCACTGGCTAGATGTGTATTATAAGGAGCAATCAAACTGGGAGCAGAACACTGTGAGGCAGCTATTACCTGCTTTATCCCCCCGTACCTTTCCTCATGCAACTAAAAGAAAACATGTTGCATTGTTTCTTGTGGAACCCACAGTACGGAAGTCCTCTTCAGTTGTTGTGTATGTTTGTAAGAAAATAAAGAGACCTCTAAATGACTGGAGCAAGCAGTAAGAGTTCTGAAATTCATCAGCTAATGGATGGGTTTCTTGAACTGGTAGGTGGAATGTACTTTGTTTGTTCAATGCAAACGATCCCAAAGAAATCTGTCCTGCTTTTCCAGCTGAAGACAAATGGCTCAGGTCACCCGAAGGGTTAGCATGCATCACACAGTCAAAGAACACTAGTTCTGACAACGCTGCAATAAGAGCTTGTTCTCATTTAAGGTATTGCATTAATTTATTTTTATTCCTTTAAAAAAAAAGGAAATCCACATGCCTGATGGCTACAGACAGGTCAGTGCCATAAATGTTTGTACCGCCGAACAGAAGCTCTGTCTTGGACAGGTTGCATAGTTAGCAGCACTTGCTCCAAGTTGTTTGCATGGTGTTTTATGTACTAAGGTGATTAATGATCCAGCCGATCTGTGCCCATGAAGAGTTTTTAAGTGTTAGCCGTACTTAGCATTTTACCAGTGCCATACTGGTCCATGTAGTATGTTTAGCCTTAAGACAACACTACTTAAAAATAGCAAGTTATTCACAGTTCACTGAATCGGAAAAATAAAACCAAAATTAATTAACTGTAATCAGAGGTAATGGAACTGCACTGATCTGACTTGCTGCAGTTTCTCTGTGTACTTCCCTAGTAGTCACTTGACATCTTCATCGCTTTGGTGAAGCATTATACAGTAGCTGTACTTAGGCCTTTATTGTCAACTCAAGTGTCCTGCTGCTGAAGGCAGGTAGTGTTTTATCAGCCCTGGGGAGGGCAAGTAAGTTAAGGAAGGGATTGCTTCAAGCAGTCTCAACAGCGAAATCTATGGTGTGAGAGATTGATATTTACCCCCTTAGTAACAGAAGGCCTGTAGAATAATTACTGAAAGGCAATGTTTCTACACTTCAAAGGTACAGTAGTACAGTCACACAGATCTTGCTGTAGGGGACCAAAAAAGCCCAATGCAAGAGCACCATCCTTACACAAAACTGCCCAAGTCCCCTAACTGGTCCCTGTTACGCATTTTACAGAATACCGTACACTTGGCTACAGATAAGGAGAGAAAAAAACCACCCCACAACACATGTAAGCTAACCAGATCAAATCAAACAGACAAACAAAAATTTTCACCTTTCTGCAGGCTTTTCTTAGGTCCCCTGCCCCCCGGTCACACCAGTTCCAGAAGCTGTGCCCGCTGTGTGGAGTCATCTTTGAACCAAGAGACTGCATCCAGTTGTTTCCATAGTACGGTTAAAAATGAATCAATTGTACCTGTAGGGATGGATGTCCTAAATAACTGACTCCATTTTCTTCAGCAAAAGCACCTGAGCTATGTGGATCAGCTCATGCAAATGAATCTGGGATGAGGTTTAAGACGTTCTTCACAAGCCACAGCAGTTGCCAGAGGTGCTTAAGCAGACAATTCCCTGCAGAGTTTGCCGTAGCCTGAAATCCTTTCCAGGCACCTCTAACACAAGCATTGCAGAGTTCTCAGCTCAGGAAATGCTACATATGCTGCTGGATTTTTGGTCCTTTTGCTCCTGCCGTTTCTGAAGTTCCCTTGTAATCCGCCTCTTTATGCCGATTAAATAGAGTTCTCTGTCGAACTGCCCTGCAGCAAGTGGAATGCTACGATATAAACACAAGCAATTAGATCAGGGCACAAATACATTCTTCTTGTTTGCCCAACATTTCCCAAGTATTTCATACAACAAAGGCCATAAACCTAATTTTTACTTGCTTAAGGCATTCAGCTACTGCTGTGGGAGAAAATGGGTAAACCAAAGTTGTTCTTCTACAGTAACAAGTTAAGGTTTTTCACAATATATTGAAATGAAGAAAATACTGGTTGTAAAAGGCAAAGGGTACTTTCAATTAAGCATGAACATGCCTGAATTCGTAAGGGACATACATGGAGGACATTCTTTATGACCCTAAACCAAAAAACACTCATTTGAAAAGCTAAACTAGCATACTGTTAGCTTGGTGTGTTCGCTGGTATGGTTCATGCACAACAGTTCTTACGTTGGTCTGTCCTAGAGAGGCCAGAAGGAAACCCTAGCAGCCCAGCTTCACAGACTCTGCAATACTTCTATTTAATGGGTATTTAATACCCATAAACAACAAAAGAAATCCCAATTCTAATTGCACTGCTGATCAAGTGCTTTAAGAAATTACCATTTTCTAGATACCTGGGTCTTGAAATCCTTGAGCATGCTACTCACAGAAAAGAGACTAAATTTCAGTCACTTAACCAAATTTTCTAAGGAGTTCTGCTAGCATGGCAACCCAGTGGGACATTAAGCAACTGGGAGGATCTCAAAATACGCCACTGACGTACAGCTATGCCGAAATGCGGCCACCACTGCAGAGAGAAAACCATGCTGATCCCAAAGAGGGAAAGAGGAACAGAAGAGGAAGGCTGTCCATGCTGACAAGAAAAACAGAGTGCTCCATCTCAGATGAAACACAGATTTATAGTCAATTGCAATGGACTCTCTTTATCTGCCTCAGGAGGATTAAGGGACCTGGCAGCAGGGATTTCAGATGTCAGTGCAAGGTTTAAGCACTCTTACTGCTCTGACCGCTGAGAGCATATATTGGGTAAAAAAACAAACAGGCTACAGAGAGCTACATGGGATAAACTCTATTTCAGGAACTCTCCTGAGAGGACAAACTCCAAACAGGAGCAGATCCTCAGGATCGCTGGAGCCATGTGCAGTCATACAGAGTGGCATAAGGAGGTACTAACTTGTCTCTGCCAGGCCTCACTTTCACACGAAACAAGGCAAACACAGGCCGATGGTCTGAAGTTTTGATCACAGGACAAGATGAGTACTTGACAGCTTGGATGTCGTCTCTGTACCGACTGCGGTATACAACTCGATCCTGGGAGGCAGAGAGAGAGGGGAGACTGAAGGTAACTTCCTTTGCACATCCACCCTGGAAAGAAGCACTGGTTCACGAGAGACAAATCCATTAATTTCTCACACTCCACTTAGTGAAATTAAGTGTCTTGGACGGGGATACATTCATGACGAATGCGTGTTTGATCCCAACTGTGCAGCTCTGAGCACAGGGGAGAATGCACTGGAACAGGAGGTAAGGCAGGGAAAATAAAGATTAGCAGCCTGTGCCAAACTCCCCCTGTGCTCACATATTCAACAATCCTTTCTTCCAAACCAGTTCCACATGCCCTGTTGCCCTTAAGCAACAAATCTCAGCACAGCCGTATTTCATGCAGACCAACTGTGGAAGGCAGCTTTTTCTTGCAGGTGAAAATCCCCTTTAGAGGCAGATGTGAGGCTGTGCAGCCCTTGCAAGCATGCTGCTCTGAAATCATCTCTTACCGTGTAGGAAGGAGTCCTTTGTTTGGAAGTGGTGTCATAGCTGTCCTTTCCTATGTCAAACTTGTAGGAAGGACGGAAATGAATGTCAGCCTCTTGGAATCCTTTGAAAATAGACCCTGTAAGGGAAGGGGAGAACAGCATGAAAAATAAATTCCTCCTTCCTGTGAGCCCGGCACACTTTCTGCATTTATTCAACACTGCTTAACTAACGCTGGCTAGAAACAACAGCCATGTACATACAAGACTAGAAGAACCTGGCCTTGGGCTCCAGAAAGGGAGCAAGCTTAACTTCTTACACAGTGAGGATAAAAAATAGCCAGTGGCTATTTAGTCAGTGGCTATTTAAACAGAGAACACTTGGTGCGTGCGCTTCCCCTTCCACTGAAAGCTCACGATGCTTTGCAAATGCTAGCTATTAAAATCTAAATGCCCAAGACACTGTGCAGAACGATGTCCAGTTTACAGAGGAGTCAGATGAAACAGAGCAGTAAATGGCTTGGGAGATGACACTGTGTAGAGCAAAATGCTATAGCAAAAAGTCCCTTGTACAGACTGCCACTGTATTTGACAACTGCTGACTTCCTTTTTTAGGGAACTTAACAAGAGAAAGCAGGAAAGGTCTCTAGGAAATAGGGATTTGGCTGTAATTGTTTCTATGTGTAGATATATCCATTCCTGGTGGCTAGGGAGAAAAACAGCTGTCCCTCACCCCTACTCATTTCACTAGTAAGCTGGTCATACGCCAGTAGCTTGGACACGTCTGTTCCTGGGTTCTGGTTCAAGATGGAATCCACAGTCTCACGATCCTTATTTAGTCGGAAGTTGAAGTCACCAAACCAGAATACTTCATCAAATCGAGTTGTGACATCACCTGCAAATCCAAGCCAGAAGTGTCAGTATAAAGGTAAACATCCTGAAAAGTTCTGAAAGCAAAAAAAAAAAAAAAAAACAAAAACAAAAAACTCCCTAACTTTCCTTCCCTGAATCTCCTTTTGACTTTTGAGGAAAATTAAAGTATACGATATAGCTACACGCTCATTAAAATGAAACTCACTTAATTCTTTCTAAGTGAGAGCTGTATGATGCATAGCTTACTGAGAGTGCTGCTAGATATGTTCAAGGAACAGGCGTAAATTCTTTCTTTTTACTACCACGAGATATAATACTTAAGCATGTTTTTCTGCCTGTGACCATCACAGAATGTGGTAATAAGAAACCAGCAGAAAATAGAACAGAAATTTTAAAAAATCATAGAAAAAGCTGAAAAGAGACCAAACTATCAATAGGACCTAAAAATAGTATGAACACAAAAAACCTAATGCTACGCTGCAGATAGAGTAAAGTCATCTTTCTAGAAAAAGGGCTTAGCTATGTATCTAGACGTGACGTTAACAGCACAGTATTAAGAAACAATAATGGAATTTGGCAAACAATACGCTGACCTGTGTATATGCAAATTGAAACAATGTTCTTTCTCTTAAGTTTTGAAATCAAGTAATTTCTACTTGTTCTAGAAAACACTTGGAAAGTGAAACACTGTTGTGGTTTAACCCCCATCAGCAACTAAGCACCACACAGCCGCTCGCTCACTCCCCCACCCCTGTGGGATGGGGGAGAGAATCGGAAGGGCCAAAGTAAGAAAACTCATGGGTTGAGATAAGAACAGTTTAATAATTAAAATAAAACAGCAATAATACTAATATAATGAAAAGGAAAATAATGAGCGAGAGAGAGATGAAACACTGGAAGAAGAGGGAAAAAAAAAAAAGGAAAAAAAACCAAAACTAAACAACAAGTGCCGCAACCGCTCACCACCCACCGACCGACGCTGCCGGTCCCCGAGCCGCGAGCGCTGCTTCCCCCGGCCAACTCCCCCCAGTTCACATACTGGGCATGACGTCACATGATATGGAATACCCTTTGGCCAATTCGGATCAGCTCTCCTGGTTGTATCCCCTCCCCTCCCGGCTTCTTGTGCACCTGGCAGAGCATGGGAAGCTGGAAAAGTCCTTGACTAGTGTAAACACTACCCAGCAACAACTAAAACACCAGGGTGTTATCAACATTATTTGCATACCAAGTCTAAAACACAGCACTATACTAGCTACAGTGAAGAAAATCAACTATCCCAGCTAAAACCGTGACAAACACATCCATAATATTGATAAAAATTACACCAAAATTATCTTACTGCTGTTCCGAGGAAAAAATACATCACATGAAAATTCCTTTTGAATTTTCTCTCTCCCCCTCCATTTCAACTTTTTCTCTCAAATTCCCCCCAAAATTACGTCCCACCTAAAAAAAATAATCATGTGAATAATAACCATCCTCAGACAAAAGACCTCTGGTCTCTTTATACAGCACCTCAAATTAGCACTCTCATTCTCTCTTCCTGTCAGTGTGGACTGAAGGACAATGCACAAACTCTCTTCATTTGGGCTCCCACACAAGCATGGTTTCACACTTACTAGAACTGGATCGGTACGGGTTGGTGTCCGGAACATTCTTGGGAAGTGTAAGGGCTTGAATGGTTTTATTGTAGTCCAGTTTCCTCTCATTCACCTTACTGTCCCCAGCTGAAAGACAGAAGTCACATTACTGCCAATGATGCACCGTATTCATTCAATTACCATTTCTGGTTATAACAGGAGCTTCCAAAGGACATCAGACATTTTCCACTTGTAAAATGTATCACTCTGACCCAGGGAGCACACAGACTGAAAAATGACAGAAAGCGTGGAAAAAGGGATACAATTGTGCAGGGTTCAGTTCTGGTTTTCTAAAGGCAGTTCTTTTGTAAGTTTGCTACCAAAAAATCCTCCTCCCTTATTGTTCTCAGCTCAGCAATCCTGAGCTTTGACTTCACTCTGTCCTGCTCCTCTAGCCCCCTGCGGCTTTTTCACCCCTGTAAAGCAGCCCCACTCCTCCCTCAATCAGGACACTTCTAACAAGACTGTAAATGTCTCACATGTGAAGTGGGAGGTGATGAAGAGGAAGGAGGTTCCAAAAAATGTGAAGCAGATTCCCAGAGCTCCCTTGGTTTTGATCTGAGATACGATTCGAGTTGTCACCGTGGCATACTCTACTTCTGGAAGGAGAAAAAGAAGCTGCTGTTACTGAAAAGCCTCTAGAGACAGTGAGGAGGAAAGTTAGGCAAGGGACAGCCCTGGAGAAAAGGACAAGACACCTGATGGCAGTAGTCCTCTCACCTCCCCACTCTCCAGCTCTTACTGGACCACACACCTGAGCAGAACCAGATCAGGTCCCTCCGAATGAAGACTGACATGTACAGCACCCCATGTGCAGCAGAGTAGAGCATGACGTAGTGGGGGCCTAGAGTCTCTTGCAGG